>JANCRA010000075.1:1397261-2794522 GCA_024362935.1 Setophaga petechia | reverse complement strand
TTGACTTTATGTGCACAGCTCTCTTGAATTCCATGAAACCATGTTTATTTACACCTGCTGCAGGTTCGCCTTAAATATTCAAGATGTAATCAAATTTATTCTTATGTATACTCATTGCTACCTGCATTCGTTTTTCATTTGGGTTTTCCTAAACATAATGGAAATAAGAATTAGAGTTTGATGACACAAAAAAGCAAGTCCAAAGTTCCTGGGCACAGACTGTTGCCAGAACTTCAATTAGCTTAGATCTGCACCAAACCAATCTATCAGCACCCTTGCTGTGCTCTGTCAAGACTCTGTGCTTATTGGAAAGATGCTTGCCAAAATAGTCAAATATTGATGAGGAACGTGTCAAATAGAAAAAATAAATTGGAATTTCTTTGTGACGCAGGACATATTTGTATATATATATGTACATGTTTTTCCATATTTTAATATATATGCCACTTCAAATTAAATCTGACAACAGAGTCTTATCAAGAATTTTCAAAGTCTAAAATCAGCCTTAGAATAAATGAGTCTTCTAAGAAGTATCACTGCATGGACAAGTTGCTTAGATCTGATAATATATAATAGAGGACTACTTAATTATTGATATTTACATTAGTAATACTAGTAATTCTATAATTCTATTTATATCCATTAATACCAATAGAGTTATATAATTTTTTGGTTTGAAATACCATATAGGATCATCAAGTCTGACTATTAATCTAATAATACCAAGGCAACAAATAAACCATGTCTCCAAGTGCCACATCTACACATTTTTTGAGAACTTCCAGGGATACTGATTTCACCAGTTCCTTGGACAGTCAGTTCTGCTGCTCAGACAACCCTTTTGGTAAAGATTTTTTCTCTAATATCCAATATAAACTTCTCTGGTACAATTTAAGGCTGTTTCTTCTTATCCAGTCTCTTGTCACCTCACCTTGCTACAACTTCCTTTCAGTCTGTTGTAGAGGGTGATAAAAAACTTAAACTCCTTTTCCCCAGGCTAAGCACCCCCAGCTGCTCCTCGTCAGACTTGTGCTCCAGACCCTTCACCAATTATGTTGTCCTTCTTTATACATGCTATGTCACAGTACATCAAGAACAATGAGACACTTGATTACAATGACCTAAAAGAAGCAAATGGACATTTTCAAAGTTTAGTTTCTCCAGAACTGAAGAATGTTATTCCCACTGTGCTCTGAAGGCTTCTCTCATATGCCCCTATTCAAAGCTCCAAGTATTTTTCAGTAGAATCCATAGGTGCATAAATGTCCGTGGATTATATGGATTATATATGGGTTATTGTATTTCAGAGTTTTGAAAGACCTTGATTGGACTTCACCCTGTAAGTGTTTTGCTAGCAGTAAATTCCAGTTACAGTTAAATTTATAGAACTTAAACACTTTTTGCCAATTTATACCAAAGCAATATGCAGTCTCACAAGTGTTTACTAGCTTCTGACATTCTCAAAGCAAAGCATCTATTGGTGTTTTGGATAACACTTTACACAAAAGGAAAAGTTAGATAAAAATTAGAGAAGTCTCCTTCAGAACTCCTAAAAGGTGAATTCTTACTTTATTAACTTTAAATGTTATTCTCACAGTGAATGTATCTCCCACTCTGGGATGAAGAAAGTTAAAGGAAAGATATGTGATCTTTTCACTTACTCTGTATTCAGTCAGGATGCTGAGGCCCTCAATACAGGCAGAGATCCACATGGGTTCAAACCACCTATCCTAAGTTCATACTCAGTAGCTTTTTGTTCTTCGTAGGAGACCAGTCACTTCTGAGAGACTGTCTTTACAATAAAATTTCACAATATGTACTTTAACCATTGGCACTAAGTTTTCTTATCCTACTTTATTTCTGCTGGTTTCAAGAGCCCAGAGAGCAAAACAGAAAAGACGGGGATTTCAGGCGAAGTAGAACACATTATATTACACTTGGCATAGACTGAGGATAATGTAAAATAATAGAATCATTTAGGTGGCTCCACCACTTCCTTGGGCAGCCTGTTGCAATGCTTGACAAACCTTTGATGAGGACATTTTTGCTAATAGTCCATTTTGATAATACATCTCCAGCGCAGCTTTAGGCCATTGCTTCTTTTCCTTTCAGTAGTTGCCTGGTAGAAGAGGCTGACCCTCCCCTGACTAAAAGCCCTGTTCCATAGTAGTAGAGAGGAATAAGGTCTCCATTTCTCCAAGCAAGACAACCCCAGTTCCCTCAGCTGCTCCTCACAGGACTTGTGCTCCAGACCTTTTACCAGCTCCGTTGCCCTTCTCTGGGCATGCTCCAGCCCCTCAATGCCTTCTTGAGGTGAGGGGCACAGGACTCAAGGTGGGGCCTCACAGGGCCAAGCAAACCAGGACAATCCCTACCTTACTACTACACACTGCAGTGCTCTAGACACTTTTACTGATGTCACCCAGGATGCTGCTGGCCCTCTTGGCCACCTGGGCACACTACTGGCATCCCCAGGTCCATTTTTTTCCATGGAGTTTTCTAGTCCCTCTTCCCCAGCCCTGTAGTACTGCACTGGGGTCATTGTGATCCAGCTGTGGAATGTGGATCTTAGGAATAGCTGCAGTCTCTTCCCAAACTCTTCCCAAGAAATATTTCTGGACACGTTCTTTCTAATCAGTCTCCACTCCATGCAGTAACATCTATCTTTTCATAACTGCACTTTCCTCTGATCTGTGCAAATGCTGTAGGGCTGGATCACTGGATTTGAAAGAAGTCTCTATTATCTACTACCTATTATATTTGTGTTATGGTGACACTACACTTTTTACCAGAGTCTGGTTAATACGAGCAGAACATTTAGTGAAACAACATGAATCTGTGTTAATTTTCTGTTTCATCTCACTTCCCCTGGACTTATAAGTTTAGATCAGCTAATAGCTTTCTTTTTAATGAGAGTTTAGTGGCAGAAATGCTGTTTTACAACTGGATTTAGTGTTGTCATGGTTACACAGTTGGCAGATATTAGATGTTATGTTAAAAGATGTCATCTTTTTTTATCTGTTTAGGTTTTTTTCTTGAATGAATTATAGAAATTAAGAAACCCAAATCATTAATTGGCATGATTTGTTAAAGAGACTTCAGGGAAAAAAGAGAAAACTTTTTCAAACCCTAAATATCACTTGAAGCTTGTTTTGCATCTTCTGTAATTGCCATTTAATATTATGTGTAATTAGGGCACAGTTCAATAAAATCACATTATTTAAATTTCTTTTCTCCAGAGTCAAAAGATTTTATTCTCACAGTGGGCTGAAGGACTTAAGGAACACTTGGCAGCAAATGCTCCTAATAGTACTTGTGGGATAAGTGTAGTGAATGCAGACCTCACGTACTCTTCAAAGGGTAACATTAAAATCACATTTGCTTTCTAACTTATTTTAATCTTGTAGAAGCAAGACACTTGCTATTAAGTGATGTAAAAAATATTCACAGTGGAATTTTCTGGAAGAAAATTTCTAGAAAAACATGAAAGTTTCCAGAAGAACAACTACACCAGCTTAAACTAGTTGTTTTTAAAAATGTAAACCTGAAGTTGAATAATGAACTTTAGCAGCCTTCTAACTTATTACAATGCTTAGACAAAATATTATATCTTTATGTATTAATTATTTGCTTTCTGAACTGGACAGTTATGCACTCCATTAAACATAACTGCAAACCCTCTTTAAAGAGTGAAGAACCTGTGGCAATGACCAACCATATGAAGTTCAACAAGGGCACGTGTCAAGTTCTTCAACAGGGATGTGGTGACCCTGGATGCATGGACAGATCGGGGAATGACATGCTGGAAAGAAGAGCTGCAGATGCTGGAAGGAAGAACTGCATTCAGTCCTGGCAAGTTGAATGTGAGTCAGCAGTGCCCTGGCAGCCAGGAGGGCCAGCCTGGGCTGTCCTGGGGGGCATCAGGCGCAGCATCACAACCAGGCAAGGGTGGGGATTGTCCCACTCTGCTCTGCACTGGGGTGGCCTCACCTTGAGTACTTGGAGCAGTTTTGGGTGCCATGATACCAGAAAGATCTTAAACTATTAGAGACCATCCAAAGGATGGCCACAAAGATGATGAAGAGCCTTGTGTGAAGCCAAATGAGGAGCAGCAGAGGTCACTTGGTGTGCTCAGCCTGGAGGAGGCTGAGGGGAGACGTCATTGCAGTCTACAAACTGCTCATAGGCAAGAGGTGGGGCAGGCACTGCCCAGTGACAGGACATGAGGGAATGGCCTGAAGGGGCCATAGGGGAGGCTTAGGTTGGATATGAGGAAAAGATTCTTCACCCAGGGGGTAGTTGGGCACTGGAGTAGGCTCCCAGGGATGTGGTGACAGAACCAAGCTGATATAGTTTGGAAAGTGTTTAGACAGTGCTCTCAGGCACATGGTGTGGCTTTTGAGGATGGGGCTGTGCAGGGCCAGGAGTTGGGCTTGATGGTCCTTGGAGGTTCCTTCCAACTCAGCATATTCTGTGACTGCGTGTGTATGTGTGTGTGCTATGAAACTTGAATGAGTGAATGATCCTTATGAATCCTAACTTCCTGGTTCTGATTACTTGATTGTCAAATGTTCTTGCTATTACCCAGGAAAAAAGCAGGATATTAAAAATTCAGCTATCCTTAACCTCCACTGTTATGGCTGAGATACCCACTTCAAGTGAAAAAAAATGGTAGACAGCTTTTTTGTTCTTTCTTGAGTTTTCATGATAATTGTAAATGGGTTTCCACACCAAGCCAAGGGTATAGTTTCACTTTCTTCTTGCTGGTGTTGTTTTTATTTTTAATCTGGGGAGCTGAGATTTGAGGAAAATGATGAATCTTAATGAACCCATAGTACATATCTTGGCAAAGCAACGCCGGACCAGTCTGATATGGCCAGAGTTAAATATGTCTCTCTGTAATGTTCCAGTGTTGTAACAACTGAGAATCATCTAGAGTGTCTTAAAGATCAGACGCAGTTATTTGTACCCTTTAGATTTTTTCACAAGCTAGCCTTATCTCCTACTGTTTATAGAAAAGGCACAGTCTTAATCATAGTCTACATGTATGAACATATTCGATTGGGTGAGAATGCTGATCTTAATTTTATAGAGAGAAGCAACAATTTGTTCCTATGACAAAGTAACATTTACTACCTTAGCATGTTTTGACAAGGGCGGTGAAAGCCCTGTTAGGTTTCTTTAAAAACCCAGGCTTAGTTGTCTCTATAATTATACTGTTGGATTTCTTGATCAAGTTTTAACAGAACATTCTTCTGAGGGCTCTCACAGCTAAGTTGCATGTGCTCCTAAGCTTTTCTTGTGTGAAGCCATGAAAATTTTTGTATATTTTTTGATACATTTGTAGTTCTTTCCTGTCTATTTCTACCCAGATTGACCTCAGAATCTGTGGCATTGTAAAAAGAGATTGCTCAAATCCCTCACCTAACAAGGGCATAAGTTCTAAAGAGAAAGAAAATATGCATGAATTGTAAGAAAAATAAATTCACAATCAATGTTTTTGCCACATTTACTTACAAAATTCCTTAAAGGTTCATTGCCATGGTACAGTACAGAAAAAAATATTCCATGGAGATATGTGAATGCCTTGACATGAGCCTTTTGTATGTAACTAGAATATTTTTATTGTTAAATATTCAAAAATGTACATAATCTATTTTTAATAGATGCATCAACCCTTTCTATGTGTATGTATTTATCAATCAGGGTCAAATGCTTGGAAAATTAGACACATGCATACATTTTGCAGATATTTATGTTAGTTATAAGTGAAGACTGAAATAACTTCTCCTTCTTCAATTGTCATGTGGTGTGTTTAGAATGTAAATTAAAACCAGCCAATTGTGTCTCTCCCTTAAGTTCACCAGAAGGTTAGAAATGAAGCTGTCTCTAAACAGACATGGAGTAAGACTGTTAAACCAGATGGCTCTGTTAGTGACCATGGAAAAAATCTATTACTGGCAAGACATTAATGTGCGCACATTTGCAGTGCCCCAACAAAATTTTTCATTGTATTATTCCAGAGCAGATCTTTTCTGAATTAAATTTTACATGTATCTTTAGTCAGAAAATGATAAAGTATTGTCTGCATTTATTTGGAGAAAGGAACTTTTCTTTATTCCTAATTTTGCCCAGAAAGTCTACTGCATCCTGGGCAGCATCAAAAGATTAGTGACTAGCAGGTCAAGGGAGATGATTCTTCCCCTCTGACCTCATGAGACCTCACCTGGGGTACTGTTTCTAAGGTGGGCCTCCCAACACAAGAAGGAAATGCTCCTGTTGCAAACAGTGCAGAAGAGAATTGCTAAGCTGATCACAGACCTGGAACACCTCTCCTGTGAAGACAGGCTGAGAGAATTGCTTTTGTTCAGTCTGGGGAAGAGGAGGCTCTGGGGAGACCGTAGTGCACCTTCCAGTACAGAAACAGAGAGATGGAGAGGGATTTTTTAGAAAGGCATGCAGTGACAGGACAAGGGGGAAGGAGGTTAGATGTTAGTAAGGTTTGGGTTAGATGTTAGTAAGAAATTCTTTGCTGTGAGGGTGGTGAGGTACTGAAACAACTTGACCAGAGAGGCTGGGGACTACCCACCCTGGGAAGTGCTTAAGACCAAGCTGGGTGGGGCTCTAAGGAACTAGGTCTAGTGGAAGGTTTCCTGCCAGTGGCAGGGCATTTGGAGCTGGATGATGTGTAAGATCCTTTTCAGCCCTAACCATTCTATAATTCTATGCCTCTATGAATATCCAGATGCTCCCTCCATGTACTTGAAGGAAGAAAACCACTCTGATTGCATTAGGGTTACCTGGTGGAAAGCATGGTCTGCAACCTCCAGCAGCAGAGAATCAAGATTCTTCCATGTTTGTCCCTGACTTGCAGCTGTGACTGCGTCCAGGACTGCCTCAGCTTTTCTCTTTTCTCTTTTTTCTCAGATTCAAGAAAATACTGTTCATATTTTGCCTGTTAGTTAGTGCTCAGATTAAAAGGGCTTTGGATTAGCATACTATTAATATTGGTCTTGATGCAACAGAGGAGAGAGTCACAGGGAGACCCTTGTATATTGGAAAGTAGAAAGAGTGAAAATCTAAAAAAAATATCCATCTCTTTTCAGTACTTGTTCTGCTATTCTAAAGAATTCTTTATTCTGCTCTCTTAACCTAATTTATCTTTGCAGGTTTACAAATATTATGAGAAAATGCTTTGGGAAAGGATACAACGTTTTGAAGATGAGAATTAATCTATATGTTGAATTACAGGGATGAGTCAGAAGTTCGGGTAAGGGGAGCAGTTTTTAGTCTCATTAGGTGTTGGCAAATTTTCAGAAAACCCTAGGAAGTATGAAAGAAATGAAATAATCAGAATTTTGTTGAGAATAAGAGAGTGGGGGGAAACCTCAGGCAAAGCCCAAACCAAAATATAAAAGGAATATGTTTTCCAGGGCTTTGAGAGGCATGAAATTGGTATGGGAAAGCTGCTTCCTCCTTTGAAGCCTATAATGATATTAAAATGCTTCAGAGGAGCTTTTTGCTTAGTAACAGTGACATAATGTTACCTTGTGAATATTATAAAAAAATTAGGATTAATGGAGAAAGGCAAAGGTTGTGCCTATTATGGTTAGAGCACAGTCCTCAGGGACTGCTTTTCTCTGCAGGGATGTCAGACTCTCTTAGAAAGAAATGCTTCAACTTCTCCCAATGTACATATGTAATGGCAGAAAACACTAGAACAGAATTTCCTTCATTTATCCATGTGTCTTTCTCTCTATCTGTATATATCATATGTGTCTCAAGTGTGTAGAGATTTATGTACCTATCCTTTCTATCTGTGGTCAGTCTATACACACAGGATATAGATATATATACATGCACAAGCATTTATATAGATCATTTACTGTATCCAGTGTCTTGAATTTGCAAATGCTTTTAATAATTGAATTACAATTTTTATTTAAAATCCTCTAAAAAATATACATAGACGAATCAACACTAAAACCTGAAATTTAACTATATGTGAGTAAAGTATCATCCAGTAGTTTTGGAGAAATGAAATTAAAAACTTGCTACTATAGCAAGTAATATATCATTTCAGATTTCTGTTTTACCAGAGAATTAAGCCTAGATTGTCAGGTTGCTTAAGCAACTATTTCTTACTTGTGAAAATACGGGATCTATGAAGATTTCCTAAAACAGAGACTGAGATAAATGCTCTGTACAGCATGCACAAATCTAAGAGAAAGTGCAAGTCAATGGCAGTATTAAAATTGGGTTATATATTACCTCACTATAACACAGTTTTGAATTCAAAATAGCTGTATTCTGGAAACCCCTGTTTCACATTTTTCAATTAAGTCACCAGATATCATACAAAAAAAAAAAAAAAAAAAATCTGCATTTTTTATTTCTCCTTTTTCTTTCCATTCTGCTTTAGACAGGTAAGGTCCAAACATAATAATTTCCTACTGCATTTGTCTCAATTTCTTACCCAAACAGAGAGAACGGCTAGAGAAAGCTCTCTGTAAGGACTGTGTAACTATAAGGTAAGTAAAAGGAAAAGATAGGGTCTGTTTAATGTTAGATTTTATGGTTATTTTATCTCCATTAACAATTTATCTTGCAAAATTCACAGAAAAAATGAAGATTCTCACAGATATCTTTAGATACCACATATTAATTTTCCAGTTTCTGGCCTGAAAGTAGGACTTGGACAACTACATTTCTTACCCTACAATCAGGTCCACAAGAATGAACTCCTGCACTTAGACTTTAACAGTGGTGGGACATCATATGGGCAAAATCTTTTCATGACCACAGCCAAGTCATCCATACTTTATTCTTTATTTATGAATACTTTTTTTCATACTTAATAAGTGAGCATATTCTAGACAGTGCAATGTGTTTATAGTTCTCGAAATTTGTCCTTCAGCTTAAAATGATGTGAACACAAACATAACTGAATTTAAAACATAGATTTGTCCTTATTCTTTCTCAAAACCACTGCTTAATTGGAAACTCCATTTGGAACAACTTTTTGTTTCTATGAGACATGCTGTTTGGCTCTAAAATGCTGAGGAAAATTGGTTCTCCTCTAATTTAAATACAGTACTCACCATCCTCAGAAATTGTATGTATTTGCATCAAATCTACTGCATAAAAAGCTTGGAATGTGCAGTGGTTGGTGAAAACATGAGTCACATTTTACTCACTGGTAAAAAATTCCATCTAAATCAATCCCTTTCTCAAATCACAGGGTATTTTTAAAGATTACATTTTTTCAATTTATGAAAAATATAATCTTGCATCACCCAAAAATGCTATTTAGTAGATACCTGAGAAAACTGTGACTCAAAATGAGAAGAAAGAACAGCTGCTGGCCTGAAAAGTTAACTGACCTGATCTTATAAATCACAAAATAAATAAAATATATACTTTAATGTTCTTGGAAAAATTCACCCATCATCATTAAAAAATAATATAAAGTTTGATCTTTCCAGTCTCTTTATTGGTCCTGCTTTACAAAACCAAATTGAGCAAATGTGACTCCAGAGTTAAGAGAGCTCTCTATTAGCAGATCCTTTTTCTTCTTAAATTAAATGATTTCAGCTTGATTTCTTTTGATCACTGCCACTGAGATCTATTACACAGGAGACAGAGGCTGCAAATACAAGGTAAGTCCCAGGATATCAAATTCTGCTTTCTCTATCTCTGCTCTTTTGAGGATTTGCAATTTAGAAATATGAAATATTCAGAAGCAACTCTAGCAACCCAAGTTATGGACAATTCCTTTTCTTGCTGAAAAATTACTCTCAAGAATGCATATGAAATTCATTAACCAAAAAACCCTGTTCATTGCATTTAATTTGAAACTTTAGAGGGTTCCTATGTTAGGGATTTGGTCCATCTTTATTATCAGTGGTAAATGCAATGTTCTTCCAAAAGGCAATTTTTGGCTCCAAATTAAAGAGGATTTCGAGGAAACTTTTATTAAAGTAGACTCTACTGGAAAGCTTCTAATATTTTCCTCCTAAGAAATCCCATTTTCCTGGTTTTCTTATCTGTGTAGTTGTCCTCCTTCTATCCAAATTCTGTCATGTTAAACCTTACACATTTTTTCAATTTTGGCCTGGGTATAAGGCCTGTGTGATTAAGTCTGTGACACCTGCAGCAGAAGTATGATCATGATGTTCTTCAGGGTGCTGCTGCATCAAGTTCTACTGTGGATAATGATCCAAGCAATATATGGTGCTGCTGTACTGAGAGTGATGAAATTGCATTAACAGCTATGTGTGCACTGGGGAAGGCTGTGTCCTTCTACATCTGGTCCATATTACATTAGTTACTCTGTGTTTGGGGAATTTTATCTGAGCCAGGTTTAAGAATGGGTCAATGTACTGTTAACATATACATCTCTCTGACATTTAAACAATTCCATAATCTTTTAGGGAATTTTTCCTTGATCTTTTTAGTATTTTTTCTTTTTTTTATTTCCCTATCTGTGATTGTTTCATCCATGTGATTAGCTGATATTTATTATCAAATGCAGATGATGCATGAGCTGAGGAGAGATACAAGTCAGACACTACACAGGGCAGACTCAGTTTTATGATAAGTTAAGAGAAAACTTCTCCCAATGGTGCCACAGCAGAATCAGTTTTGCAATTACTGCAATCACAGATAACTTTAATAAACTGAGATCATCTTAAGAAGTTGAAAGACATCCTGAATCCAGGGAGAGTATGGTTTGTGGGATTGCAGAGAACTTTTATGGTCTTCTTAGTTTGTGTGCTTGAAGAGGGAATAGGTCCCATTACATAAGAGTAATGGCTTGGGAAAGCAGCAAAAGACATAAGCATTTGCACACTCACTTAGCCCACAAAAATGCCAAGGGAGGAAAGTTACTCCAAACCTAGAATGGTATCACAGAAATTAAAAGGAAAAATTTGAGCCTGCCAAAGTGGGAAAGGAGAGATTTCTGTAGGGAGGAATTCCTTCTGGGTTATAGGAGCATTGGGCTGGAGATGGCTCTCCTCAACACAGCCCAACATCCACATTGCTCCTGCATTACGAAACCAAATTGAGCAAATGTGACTCCAGAGTTAAGAGACTTCTGTATTAGCAGATGCTCTTTCTTTCTAAATGAAATTATTTCAGCTTGATTGGTTTTGATCACTGACACTGAGGGCTGTTACACAGGGGACAAAAGTTGCAAATATCAGGCAAGTCCTGGGATATCAAATTCTGCTTTGATATCCCACATAGCCCAACCAACAACTCTATCAGGCAATGCCATTCCCACCTTTTACAAGCTCTACCTTTAGACTACTGAGCGTTGTTGCATCTAGGCTTTTACTGCTGGAAAAACTTTTCATATGTCTGAAGTGATCTTATACTCTTAAGCCAGAATAAGGCTGTGGTACCACTTTCTGTTCTGCTCCCTGCTCTTAAGATAGATGTAAAGATCACAAGACACAATCTGCATTCCTGTTATGAGAGGCTGAGCTTATTTAAAGAATAATGGGCAAGAAAGTGAAATATTTGAGTGTGTTCTTGACACAAGAATTGCTTGAAGCTTGTAATTGAAAAATATGAAGGTTAGATATGAAGGTTAGATTAGGAAAGCCTCTCTGAGGAAATGACAATACTAATATACTAAGAAAAAGAAAGCAACTCAGCTTTATTCTTTCCATTTAATTTTTTAAATGGTATTGTAATTCCGTAAATACAAATTCTTGTCTGCTTTCCTCTGGGTAAGTGAAAGCACAATTGTATGTACAAAATAAAAGACTTAGGAATCAAAGGGAAACTAGGTAACTGTTTAAGAAAAAGTTTACAGTTCATCGAATATGAGATTGTCTTAACATATCTTAGCAAAAGAGTCTCAATTATTTCTGAAAAGTGAGTACTAGAAAGTGTTAAAGAGCATCCTGCAACAGAGCTACATTTCTAAAATGAGTGTTTCTCTTTTCTGTGTTACAACAGAAAAAAATCATTTCTGCAACATAAAAATGAATACATTTATAAAAAAAAAAAACAGATATATTCTTCAGTTCATCAAAAAGGAGGACCAAACACACATGTTCATAAATATGCATAATTGTAGGATGTTAATTTTTACATAAGCAATTGTAGTTGTTAGAAAAACAGGGTACACTATTAATGAAAATTGTTGTAAGAGGGTTGAAATAGGGATAGTTCACAACATAGTCCCTATTAAGAACAAGCTATTTCCATGCTCTCTTGCAAACTCCAGTGTAAAGAAGACAGTGTGAATTGGAACAAGTAGGTTGCCAGAACAACCACTAAGCCATGGCTGAAATGCCAGTAAATTTATTTAATTACCTGGCTGGAGGATCTTAGAGCAAAGCCCAGGCTCCAAGCAGGAGCAGCAGGCACAATTAGGTGCAGTTGATCCTGGCCCACGGCAGGCCTCGCTTTCCCCAATTTGTCAAAACGTTCGTGCACAAGCAGTTTACCAATATGCCGTGTGCTTTTTGTGATCTCTGAGCTTTTGATCTCTCTCCCCCCAGCAGGAGGCTCAAGCATGTCTGTGAGAGCATGTTATCTCTACACAGGAATTCTACTTCTCAAGACAGGCAGAAGATAAAGCAGGATTAGGTGTAATAAATGGAGTTTTCCCACTCTGATATTCCCAGCTTCAAGGTCACTTAAGCAAAACGACTCCCCTCTTTTCCAAATCTGCTTTGAACTCTTTCCTCTAATTAATAATGTTTTTTACCAGCCTAAATTCCATCATAGTGAACAAGCTGTGATCGTAATTTCTAAGGGGATTCTGATGTCTAAAGTGATTGCAAAGGAATTAGACAGATACAAATTCTGAAAGTTATATGGATGTTGTTTGCATCCCACAAAGTGTGAAATATAAATACTAAAAGGACAGACATAGATCTATATGGATTGTGGTCTTACCCAGTACACTTGTGCTTCAACAGTGTAATATTTCGATAGTTTTACTTATCCTTCCATAATTGTTTCTGTAATTTAGAAATAGTCAAACTTTTATCTTTTTAATTTGGATGGCTGGTTTGTGATATTCTTGAATCTCTACCTGGTGTGCTTGATAATTAGATCATGAATGAATTAATCAGTAGTTTATTAAATCAAGCTGCTTGAAATTTATGTGCTCTTTTCTTCTGCCTGCACTTCTCCAATTTCCATGCCTAGCTACACTGTATTTTAACTCAAACAAAAGCCCTGGGAAGAGCACTATGCTTTACCCAGCCTAGTGTGTAGTCTGCTGGTTTAGATAGTTTCTTAAGGACTGATGTAATAGGTGAAAAGACCAAAAAAAAAAAAACCCACAACAAAATCTCATGAGGAATGTCAATAGACATTTAGGATGCCAAAAACGTCTGCAAGTAAAAAGTGTGCCTTTCAAAATGTCAAGTTTTCCATGGTACTATTAATATGTTTTAAATGGTCTCCACGATGAGAAGAAAGTGAGCTTCTATGATGAATTATATGGGGTAAGTGTGGTAAAGATGCAGTTTCATGCTCTTCTCTGGCATGTGACATATTAGACAAAGTAGGATATAGAAAAATTGTGAGTCATTATAACCTGAGGCAGTATGAATAGAAAAGCTGTGCTTTCAATGAAATAACTTTTCCAAAGGTGCATGCAGGAAACACAGGAGGATTGTATTTGAACACGGTCATAAAGATGATATGGAGTGAGAGCTCTCAGAAAGGCAAAGCAAGATTCCTGAACTAGCCCACTGCCTCAACGTTAAAGGATGAATCTTGCTCCTAGTAATATTTATCATCATATTTCAGCTATATATTTGCTTTTTTGCTACTCACATTCTTATTTTCCCATTATTAGAATTATATATTTTCTTTGCTGAAAATAGGAAAAAGTTATCTCTAAGTATAATTGCCTCTTAAAGTGAACTTTGGTGATTACAAACGTGCAATGGGTTTTTCCCCTTGAGCATAAAAAATTCAGTAATATAAGAAAGCCTGCCTTCTGATGCCTGTAACCTGGAATGCTTTGGCCTATAAAAGACCTGTTATTCTGAAGGGAGGTATGTCATAATCTATAGTATGTAGTAGTAAGAGGTAAAGCCTCCAGTGAAGTAGCACCCCCCTGATGGAGGAATGAGCCCAACTGGGACAACTCATAACTTCATGACCTATTTTCACAGATATTAACATGTATTTGAATAAATGATTTTCTGCTCAGTACTGTGCATCTGCTTTAGATATATGCAAAATGCATCAAAGGATTTAAGGTCTTTGAGGGACTTAGATTTAAGAACACCTAATGGTTGACTTTCCAAGAGGCCTGGTTATTAAACAGATACAAAGTTGCTTTGCTCAATCAAAACAGTAGGAGGTCTCGATAAACCCAGCCACAAAATTTCAGTTTCTTAAATATGTTTGATTTTCAAATTTAAATTCCATGGTATTCCATGGAATTGTCTCTCTAAACTTCTGTTACTAAATTGATCCTAAACCATTTTCTGTTTGCTAAAGTTTGCTATCCACATGCCTTTTTGGCTTGGTCCGTGGCACCCTAGTAGCGACCATGATACTTTTTGGATGTGCTTCTTGGCATAATGTTGTCTCTGCTTGCACCTCAACTTTGAACACTATGAATAGTTTGGGTTTTTGTGGACCCAAAGGTATCATTTTGACCTCTTTACACACAAGCAAATACAGATAGGTGAGTCTTTTGCTGGAAATCAGTCTGAAAATTATTAGTAGAACCAAGGACATAACTGATGACTTTTTCTTGGGTGTTAACCCATATCACACTAACATTTTAAAATATGAGACAACTGTGATGACCTATCAAAACCATTTTGCTGCAGAAATCTTTGGATCAGCTGTTTGTTTTAAAGCAGAAAATGAAAGAACTTTATTAAAAAATTTAGACGGATTTAATAGATAAAGTTTCGTTCGGCCCATTCATTACGTTCCCAAAAATTGTCTTTGAAGCAACTGTTTCCTTCTTGTCTCTTAGATGTAACCTATGCAATGAAAATAATTATGACAAGTGAGAAACTTCACATAGTCCTGATCCTGACATAAGTATTGAAGACTGTATCCTGCAGTTTATTGTAGTTCTTTTAGTTTAACTCTCAAAGGTTGATACAGCAGTCCTAAACACATTAGACAGAAATACTGTGGCTACCATTTAATGGTTTCTATTTCTTGTGGGTCACCTCAGAGTTATCCGAGCCTTCTGCCATGTCAAGTCATAAAATACTGCTTTCTCTTCTTTTATGCATGGATCACAAATGTGACCTAGAAACAGATATAATACCTGTTGTGGTTTTTTCTATCTTTTACCCAAGGGTCCATTACTGCTGTGGCGGTGCCGATTCCGAGCCCGGCTGGCTCCACAGAGTTTGCACAGCCTACAGCCTGGTTTGGGGCACTGGCAGCTGCGAGTCCCAGGACCTCCAGCAGGAGCAAGCTGGGAATTCAGTGCCTTCTCTGGAACTCCCTCCACGTCCGTGGTGGAGGAGGCAGCTCCAGCAGGCCAAGAGGCAGAGACGGCGACGACACGATGGAGGTAGAAGGAATAGACGTGAGGCGGCAGTCTTCCACAGCAGGAGAAAAGGTTTATTCGAGGATCGGAAGGGTGGAGATGGGTAGGGAGGCTGTAGAGGACTGCCCCGAGGGGCGGGGCGAACAGAAATTATATAGGGGGACCAGGGGGAGGTGAACCCCTTCCCCTGGCCAATGAACTTAGCATACAACATAATTGACAAAGGGTGACAACAAACAAAATCACATAGAGGGTGGGACAGCCCTCTCCTGCCCAATCACCCTCTGCCCTGAGGGGAATGTTCTGGAGAAACAGGCAGGGGCAGAGAGTGACAGGCAGGCAGGCTGACAACTCAAAGAACTGGGAAGGGGATTAAGGGATACAAAAAGGCGGGAGTTGCTAAGTAACCAAATGACGGACAGCTCTACAGAGGGAAAAACAGGGGGAGGGGAAACCTGACAGGCGCCATCTTATACAATTGAAATCAATACAATACAATAAATTAAGGAACATAACCGGGGGATACAATACAATAAATTAAGGAACATAACCGGGGGAAAAGAAACTACGGGAGCGCGCCGCAACACATTACACTCTGAAGTAACCTGGCAATGGCATAGGTGGATCACAGACCTGCCATTTTTCAGTGCTGAAGAAAGCTTATCTGTTTTCTATTCCTTCCTATATTTGTATATTGTATAGTTGATTAGTTGAATGTTTCCAAGTCTCCCAGTTAATTCTTGTAAAAGAACTCCTTTATTAGCATGATGAATGAAATTTTGTACATTTTTTGTTCATGTAGTTGAATCATTTGCTTGTCAGCTGTCATACACAGGTAATATGTGTAGAGAAACATCTTCCTTACCATGACAAGTTAGATTGCCTGTGTGATGCCAGATGTGTAAAGCAGATAATATGCTTCCAGGTTAGTGATGATTCATTTTGGAAATGCTGGCTTATTACAAATATTTATTAATTCTACAGGTAAATATTTTTAATGTCCTAATTACTATATTTTAAAAAGTGGTTATATGTCAAAATTACTCTTTTATCAAACCACTAAAAGGAAACCAGAGTTCTAAGTGTCTTGCAGGTTGAATGAGCGGTACAATTTTAATATGAGTAGGAATTAATTGAATTGAGTCTGAGTTCACAAATGAAAGATTATGAACATTGTTATTCCTAAGTATAACCACATGTTTGAAATAGGTGCTTGGAGCATTACATATATGAAGATCTTTAGTTTTGCAATATCTCAAATGTAAAAAATGTTTATAAGCATCATTTGGAAGGGGATTTGAAAATTTCTGGTGCTAGGTCAAGCACACAAGAATAACTAATCTCGTTTTGAGAAAAACTCCTCTTTAAAATTTAAAAAATCTTTGCTGTTCCTGTACATGGGGGAAATGTCAGTGGCAGGGGAAATACAGGATTTTTCATTTCATGTTAATTTTTTGTGAAAGATATTGCAGTACATACCCACCATTCCCACCACTGTTAAAAGTGACTCATATGTATAAAAATTAGGTGGACACACAGGAAGAGAGTAGAATGCAAATATCCGAATGAAAATATTATCAAATTTTGGACTGATCCTCAAAGTGACTTCACAATCTACAAAATGAACAACACTGAGATACTACTATTAAAGTAGGCTCAGACCCATACTGGCTTTTCTTTTCTCTGCACTTAATGCTTATAGAATTAAAAAGACACCTAGAAGAAAATTTCTGTCTGGGGGCAGTAAATGCCTTTGTAAAAAAAATCTACAAAAATAATTGTTTACACTTCCCTTTTAAACTCCATGCTTAAAAAATATCAAAAATATTTCAATATGCAGTTGGGCAGTCATGTTACCTTCACATTGTAAAAGAGGCCTTCTGAATCCTAGTAAATATAAGGCAGAGCACTGGGAAAATGTGAGAAAATGTTATTGAATCTCATGGTGCCAGTAAAAAGTTTTCTTTAAAATACTATTTTGTTATGAACATTCTACTGTGTTTCCATAGTACTGAATGTCCTATTTAACTGAGATGTTTTGATTCACATCTGTATTGTAAGAATACATATTTGCTTTCTGACCAAAATTGTTAAGATTTGATCTAACCACTCATCCAAGAGGAACAGACCTAAAATAAAGCTAAGTCTATATGGACACCTGCATTCTCCCTTGAACTCTCTGAAATCCCTTAATTTTACTTTCATCCATGTGCAGTCTGTAACTTGGGTAGAAATAGAAATCCTAAAATCTGTAACAAGCTATGACCCTCAAAGTGCTGCCTTTTCATAAAATGTGCACGTGAAAGTTGGTATCAGAATCCAAATTTTGGACAAAATCACATGTTGTGTCAAGTCTTCTTTTTTTCACTACCTTTGTAGAGCACCCAAGGAAAGACTGCGTACTTCAGATTGTAGTCACTCAGCTGAGAAAGGTATTATTTTTGGTATTATGGTGCTCAGACCACAATTTCCTACCTGCCACTATCCCCTTCTTTCTGTGGTATATGTATTTATAAAGACACACAGCTGAGCAGATATGGAGAAATGATCTGAATACAAATTTTCTTGATGAACAAAAAATAACAGTTTAAGAAGCATTCAGGAAAAGATGCTTGTATCAGTACACGGAGGGCAAGAGTGAACATTATATAGACATTTTGTCTTAATGCTGATTTATGCCTCTTTAAAGAGATGAGAAAGCCATATTTTAAATGTATTTTCATTAAGTGGAAGGAAAAAAAAGGTGTCATTAAGCCACTGTATTAATTTTCTGTCAGGTAGATGAGACAACACTCTGACTCAAGAATGCTATGCCTAGCAACAAGGTCAAAACAGTGTAAATACCACAAAACCACACACCTGTGAACAGGCCGAACATAAGATTAAAAAAAAAAGTCCACAAACCCCAACAAATTATTTTTTAGCCCCAACTGATTGAAGCTGTAGCTCTGCATCTTGAAGCAGCACAAATCAGCTGGTGACCTATGGCAAGGATAACGACCCCTTATACTGAATCTGCTGCCCATAGAAACAATGCGTGAAACAGTCAAAGCCTTTAGGCTCAATAAAGGAAATAGTTGTAAAGAATATTTAACATTTCTACAGATCAGAGTTTTCAGTTTCCAGCAAAAGCTTGATCTAAAATAATACTCATTTATCTCCTTTGGCAGCTGTATATTTCTTTGAGTAGCTGTCCTAATCCCAAATGCCAGTGCCTTTAGGCTTTCTCTTCAGGTACTGCATTGCCTTTTTCTAATTTACTGATAAATACAAAGATCAGAAAGCACAGCTCTGTTGTCATGTGAAAAGAGGAATGATAAACCTTTAGATAAAAGTTGGGTCAGCCTCTCTGTGGCAGGTATGCTGTGCTAATCTCTTTGTTCTCTGGCAAACCTTTTAGCTGGGTCTGAAACTATCTTAATGCATCTCAGAGGAGGTTCATATGAACTTTGCTTGTCTAAGGAAAGCAGCTGCAATGTCACAAATATTTCCAAAGGCTATACTTATGGGTCACTGCACTGAAGACCAATTTTAACATTTAAGATGTCCCTAGCAGCACTTCACAGCTGTGTTATTATCAAAGCTGGAAGGCTTGAATTAAGTTGTCATCACTGCTGCTTCTTCTAAGAGCTGGTTTGGCCAAATACAGCATCCATGCTGTTATACCCTCTGGAATATTTTACCACGGCCTAATGAAACACATCATTGCTCTAAGAATATATAATCTTTTCTCTGGGTTGGAAGTTTGGTACAGAAGAGCCTGGCCTTGTTATTACCAACATATGTATGTCAGTGTAATGGCTTATTTGGATCCACCTTGAAAACATTATCCTGCATAAGAAAGTATACAGATGCTGGGAAAACAGTAGTGCTGGCTTTGCCTGAAGGTATTTGGTGCATCATATATTTTTGCATGACTTTAACAGCTTCATTCTGTTCCTTGAACCCTGCTCTCTTTGAGAACTTAATCCAAAGCCCACTGAAGCTTCTAGAAAAGGGTGTCATTAATCAAAAGCATGTTGTGGATCACATCCTTGAAATTTGTGCAAGATTCAGGATTTTACTCATATGAAACACGTAGTTGATTAGCATGCACTTTTCATGTAACTGTCCTACTTTTCATATAACTGGCACAGCAATAAGTAAAGCAAAATGTAGTATAAAGTCTACTGCATTTCAGTTTTCAGATGTTCAGGATGCTGTGGGTAAACATCACCCAGATAAATTACTGTTAAATTCTTCCTTTGCGGCTCAGCTCAAAAAAAATGATGTGTTACTGGCACAAGATAACAGCAATTTTCAGTTATTTTTCTTGATTAATTTTGATAGCTTGTGTTATATTGTCCTCTTTATCTATTACTTACATTCCATAGATAGTCTGACACATGTTTAACTGTACAGCTACAATTCATGACACGTTTATATAAATAAGAGAGTATGAAAATGTAAAAAACCTATTTATAAGTAACAAACCTGGAATCAGCCCATGAAGGCTGCACAAGTTATCTCTGAAACATAAGAGCATAATATGTTGTAATAAAATAATTTTCAACAGCAAAATAATGTCTGTTGCTCACAAGAGCAAAAAAAAAAAAAAATAGAGAGAGAGCAAATGACATACTATTCCCTCTAATGTCAAAATAAGTCTCTTGCAGGTTCAACAGAAGAGAAAATGCTCCATAGGAGCAGGCTGAGTAAATTGGCAGAATTTGGAAACATCACAAAGCATATGTTAGTAAGTGAATGAGAAACTTCCTGTTGCATTGCCATATGACATATGGACAGCATGGATGCCTTATGGGTAGTCCAAGAGGCAAATATCAGGTACGCACATGGACTTGGCTTCTTAGAAGTTCTTGAGAGAGAAGGATGAAATACTTATGGTTTTAAGGCAAAAATTACACTCTCAGGCCAACTTTTTACCATCATTTTTTCTTTGTTTCAGACATAACAAAAAAATTTTAGGAGCATTTCAGTATAATCCATACTATTTTCTTGAATATCTTTTCGACTTAAAGTAACCTTATACTTTACATTTACTTCAGCATTATATCTTAAAAAAGAAGTTGTTTTTCAGATTCACTCTTTCCCACTTGCTCTGTAATGAAAGTGAGACACCAGTTATGGTTACAGATGTAATTCATAGCACATAGGTGATCTATAAACAGATCATTTGAAACTTAGTTTGTAAGAGTGTGGACAAGTATTTACTCCATTTTGTATCCTTCAAAAATAAGGGGGAGGTGATTTAAAGAAGTGTGATGGTTGTTTTCTATTTATCCATTTCTATATGTAAATGAAATCTAAAGCCTGAAAATATTAACTAAGGAACAAAAAATACATGGCTCCCCAGATAAGTTTTATCGTTAATAGGAAAGGTCAAACTTCAGACGTGGACTGTGAATGGTAGTTCAGGGCATTGTTAATTTTCTTGACATTTGAAAGGTACAGCATTCGGTCTATTCTCTTCTTTCCCTTCTTTCTTAATTAACTTGCTGTCATAAATTCCTCTAAGACTGACACATAATCCAAATACGGCTTCAGAACACATTTTTTTAAAGTGGAAATCAAGTCCTCAAGACTATGGAATTTTTCAGTTTTCTTGAAAGAAAGTGAAACATTTTATGAAAGAATCAACCATGACAACGCTGTCTGAATTATAAGCTTACAAAATTTTAATCACCTGTGTTTCACTTGCTTCTATTCCATAAATATTGAGACCTGTCAAATGTCCAACAGGTTCAGAGCCTGGCTGGTGTGAGATCTATCATGATTGAAAACAAGGCTTTCTAATTCTTACTTCTTTTATTAACCAGCTGACTTAAAGTATGTATAAAACATGGTTTGCTTCTGTAACCATTTACTGGTTTGCAACATTATTCATACATTTTACAGCAAATGTGGTAGGAAAATGTGTAAGGTAAGTAGCTGGGTAGTGTTCATTGTATTGTAGCAATTTTTTGTGGTTTGCTTTTTATTACAAATAACAAGATAGAGATAATTTACTTGTTTGAAAAAAAAGTGTGTAGGGGGAATAATTCCCACACAGTTCTTCGCTTTTGCATTTTTAAATTTTAATATTACCTTAACAAATTGAGCTGAGTATATTGATATAAAAAAAAAATTCTCCTGAGTTTCAGGTTTGTTTCAAGTATATATTTCCTGGAGGCTTTTAATGATCTCAGAGGGCTTTAGTGAATCAGAATGAATATAACAGGGTCTAAGAATAAATGTGTTTAATGAACTGCCTCACAAAAAGAAAAACAGAAGATAAAATGCTATTATGTAGTGTCCACAAAACCACTGACATATAATTAATGATAGCCCTAAAGTATATTTTATTGGGACTTTTCCCACTTCAGTTGAAGAAATATTTGTGGAGCTAGTCATAGGTCTCTGTTAATTTGGAGAGAAGCCTGTAACACAAAGCAATTTGAGGCAGGTTAAAGTGGAGGTGTTATCTGTTGTATCCTACAAATTCAATTTTGTGCATACAGCTGAGAGTTTTACATGATTACCTAATGTGTGCTTAATAAACGCAGTACTATGGAGCTATCCCTGAATCATAGGTGGGCCCACATCTGTAGCAATGCAAGAGTTTCTCCAGAACATCTACAGTCATACATGTAGTTCCTTATTCCTAATTTGAGCTTGCACACACTCCTCTGTGCTGAGAAGTGCTTCAGAGTTACAGACTCCCAAATTCACGTGCTAGGATGTTCATAGCTTGTGGACATAGCTTGTGGATTTTTATGAGGTATGTAGAGATATGGTTTGAATGTTTGCAGTATCAAAAGGTCTTCTGATTTTCCCTTCACAGAATTCCAGAAAATTTGAATTTGGAAAGGAACCCTAGATGTGATCTGGTCCAAATTCCTGCTTAACCAGTCACCTAGAGCTTATTGCCCAGGACCATGGACAGACAGCTTTTGAATATCTCCAAGCAGGGAGACTACACAGCTGCTCTGGTACACATGTGCCAGTGCTCAGTAAAAGAAGAGTTTCCTGATGGTTCATTTTGCACCCATTGCCTCTGGCCTTGCCACTAAGCACCACAGAAAACAGCCTGGCTCTGTCTTTACATCCTGCTTTCAGATAATTTTTTACATTAAAAAGATTCCTCACTGAGTCTTCCCTTTTCCAGGCTGAACAGTCCCAGCTCTCTCAGCCTTTCCTTGTAAGAGAGACACTCCTGCCCTTAATCATCTCTGGGCCCCTTTTTTTCCTCCCTCCAATGCCTGTCTTGCACTGAGAGATGCAGAGCTGGACACAGAATACTCCAAATGCAATCTCACCTGTGCTGAGTAGAAGGGAAAACACTCCCATGACCTGCTGGTGACACTCCTCCTGCAACTGAGGACAGCACTAGCTGTCTTTGGCACAGGAACACATTCCTAACTTTGCTCAACTTCAGGGCTACCACGACCCTGAGTCCTTTTAGGCAAACCTGCTTTCCAGCTGGGTGGTCTCCAGCATATTTTTGTGCGTGGGGATGTTCCTCCCCAGATGCAGGACTTTGCAGTTCCTCTTATTGAACTTCATGAGGTTCCTCTAAGACCATTTCTCCAGCCTAGGAAGATCTCTTTGGATGCAGCACAAATCTTTGGTGATTTATAAAAGTCTGATATATAGTAACATCTTCAAAGGACCTGTGCCTCTTTTGGGTCATATGTCACATTAGCTAGTCTCGTGTAATTATTCTAGGGTCAAAAATGGCATGAATTTTCTACTGGTAGGCATATGAAACACTGTCTGTGTGTCTACCAAGCTATAATTGTTCTGATCTTCCTGGAAGATGTGAAGCTTCTCCACTTTACAGACTGAACTATATGCAGACCTGATAAAAATAAACATATGATATGACATCTATTATTTGTCTTTTATAAAACTGTTTTCTATATAAGTCACATAGGAGCTTTCTCTCTGAACGAAATTATATGTTTATGTTATTATCAGAAGATATAAAAATCTCTACAGTTTCTCAGAATTACTGTGCATCAAGTAAAACATGCCTTCAAGGCATGTTTTCACTTTTCCAATATTTTACTATGTTACAAAACTTGTACATTAATTCCAGTGTTATTTCATTTGGATTATCCCATCTGGTTTAAGTCTCATTGTATATGCCCATTACATTATTTGAATTTCTGCAGCAATTTTGTACTGAGAATCTTGCTGACTAATAAATATGTTAATTTGTCATAAGTCATCATGCTCTCCCTATTATAGATAGCACGTTGCATGATGTTATTAAAATCTTCACACATACAGCTCTTTATTGTTGTTCACTATAAGTTAGGCTTAGAATTTTAATATTCTGCCATTCTAGGCTTAAAATTTTTAAATTACCTTACTGATTGTATCAAAGGTTGAATTTGTAGCAATTCATTTCCATTTAAAAAATTGCTGAGTCAAAGAAATGAAAATAATCATGCATAAAAGAAGAAGTATCCTATCTTAATTCAAGTTACTATTCTGGTACTATGCCTTCCTAGTTTCTTTATGTGATTTCTCAGCTGTTACTTCGTACCTCTCTGGTGTTTGCATAGAGATCAGAGTGGAGAGACAATGTCAAGAATGTTAAATGAAGAAAATCAGTAGCGCCAAAAATGACCATCAATTCATAATCAACAAATTAGAGCTCTGCACATAGTGAAAGAGGGAAGCAGGCAGTGCAGCAATGTGCACCCCAAGGTTATGCTCTGACAAGTGGCACCAGCCAGGACTGCCATCAATTAGGTACTCTCAGCAGAAACTGCAAATACAGAGCTCATTTTGGGATCACTGTTCACTAGCCAGCAGAATGGAATTGTCTCATTTGTTTTCAGACATCAACTCACCTGATCTTTGAACCCAAAACTGCTGTTGTTAATACCACCTGCTATTATACTCTGCTAATACCCAATTGTAGCAAACCCATTTGAAACACATGCTCTGCAAACACCCTGTTGGAAGTAACCTTTTCCCAAAATAGCCTGCAGCCTAATTTGAAGTTAATTCAATCAGTGTGTAAGATGAATGAAGGAGGAAGAGATACCTTAAATGTTGCTATGAAGTATCACATTATTCAAAGCAGTTGAAAGGTAAAAGAGAAGTCGCTTTAATCTATAAATTTGTTTTGTATAACAGCTATTGAAAGAAAATGTGCTATGGGGTCAGAAAAGCTATGCAAGTTAAACTCATAATGAACTGAAAAAAGTGCTTTTGATTGGAAATTTTCAGTGAGCTTAGGAAGTTGCTGAAATCACCATAAACTTAGTATGAAAGCTTTTAAGGTGACAAAAATAATGTCTTGTATAATAAACACATAACTTGATTTGGTACCTGTGTGGACATTGTTTCTCTGGGGAATGTTTTGTTCAGTCTTTGCTTTTGCACTTCTTCCTGAAATGCTTCTACATAGCCCTATAAATTGTCTAGGAATCTGAAGAGTTGTACATACACACTTGAGTTTGTACTGTGTAAGAGTTGCAATGCTCTGACACTCAGGAAATTTTTGAGGTTAAGCTGTAAGATTTTAATGAATGTTTTGTTTTTTTTTTTGGTTGGGGTTTTTGTTTGTTTGTTTTTTTTTTTTGTTTTGGTTTGTTTGGTTGGTTTTTTTTGGGGGGTGTTGGGGCTTTTTTTGTTGCCAAGGACACTTAGATACTTCAAATTTTGTTTCTGATGCCAGCTGTAAGGTAAAAACATAACAGGAATATCTATGTATGTATGTGTATAAAAGTGTGAGTCTATTTTTTTTTTCATATTTGGATGAAGAATAATGGTACTTTTAAAGACATTTTTATAGATCCTTTGTTTCCTGCTAACAAGAAATGAAAAAGTAAGACAGAATTGCTTCTTGCAGATTTCCCCGAACTATTTCTTCTTTCTCCTCTCCATCTTTAAATTTCCTGTGAAATTTAGTTCAAATTAGAGCATCTCCATTCTCCTCAGGCTAATTGTCTTCCTAGCTCTTCAGTAAATAACATCTTAGGAGAGGATAACAGCTGGGAGAGTGGTTAGGAGTTGTCTTAATCACCAGACAAAAATCTCTCTTCCAGCTTTGATGCCTGTGGGTAACTGGGAGCTATTTTATTTACATTAAATTTGCATGACTTTCTACTGCCTTTTTCAAGCCCTTTCTTCTTGCAGCCTTTGCTTCTGCTTTCTTCCCAAATTTCCTGTAGGTTGCCAAGATACAACCATAAGATTTTAACTGTATTAATTGAATTCTTTTTACTTATGAGTTCAGCCATATCTGGATAGTTCAGAGGAACTTGAAATGTCAGAATATTGCTAATGATAGAGAAAGTGCAATGTAGAGATTATTTTAAGCTAAGTTAAAGGCAAAATGAAAACTAACAGCTTACAAAACATAGTTGAAGAAAATGAGTGAGTTTTCCTAAAGAAATATCTGAGACCTTTTTCTTCAACTACACAGCCTTTCCTTCTCACTGCTTGTAGAAAGGCTGAGGGAGGGTACAGAGAATGCAGTTTAAACTGGTAGTATACACATGAAGCAACAGAATTACTAATAAATCCATTGTTTTACCACGAGTTGAAAAAAATAAATCTGGTATTTGGTTAAATGATTCAGTTTATGAACACTGAGGCAGACAGACAGAGAGGTAAACCACTCCAAAGTCAGAGCTTGCAGTATATAATGGCACAGGAATTGGCATTCTGAGTATTTTGTTTGGCTAAATCCTGCACCCCTGGATGAAGAGGGAGGGATTTCTGCTCTACCCCCAGCTCAGGATGTCTTACATGCATTTGTTTCGTTCAAGATTCATATATACTAAAGGCATGCTCATTTTAATTTTTGAAATACCCTGTTGGTAAATGACCTTTGCAGTATGGCATATATCCCACTTTTCTGATGCGTATTTCCTAACTAAATTGTTTTGTTCTGCACAGCCTCTTGTTTCCTTCTTTTTATCTATCTTCAAACCAAATAATAATGCACATAGAAAAGTGGTATTTTTGAACTGAAAAACAATTAACCTCATATGGGCTTTAGTGCTTACAGGATAGCAGACATCCTGCTGTATGTCTACAGATGGCTCTCATTTGGATTCCCATACAGCATACTGGATTTGGACATCCTGCACTCTGTTACTGGCCTTGGAAAATGAAAATGTTTATCTTTTGTGCTGGCACTGGTTACAGCTGTTAGGATGGTCAGTGTGTTGAATAGAATAATGAAAAAAAGAACAGAATAACCATAAATTTAGAAAATCTACATGGTCAAAGCTGACAGCTAGAATGTCCTGGACTCCTTCCTTCAGGACAAAAGAAGGGGCTTAGACATCTGTACACACAGACGCCACAACGAGTTCGGGAGGATTGCTCAGGATGAATGCCACCCCTACATAAACGAAAAGCTGTGAAGGTGCCACAAAGCTAACACTACCTCACTACTGTGCAGGAGAAAACTGTACTCCACATCTCTTCAGAGGGGCAAACCTGCCAATCTAATTTACATTTCTGCCCTTTTCAGGTTTCTGCTATAGTGTAGTCCACTCCTCATTACACACTGCAAGCCAAGGCTAGAAGTGACAACCGTGAATATTGGCATGCCTCAGAGAGGGGGAGTGAAGCATGAAAGACAATCAAAATAACTCTTGCATTTAGAGTGGAACAATTTTTATACAGCACCAAGGAAAAATGCTGTAACTGGAGACTGAATTAAGGCATAGATTCAGTGTCTGTCTGTATGTTTGTTTAAAACCAGCAAAAATATTAAAATGGAAGGTTTTCTAAGGAACAAAACATTTTATTTCTTCTTACATTAAAATATTTCATTTTTGAAGCATAGGAGCATTTATGCAGCATTCAAAGATTAAAATAGTTAGTATTTTAATTTTGATTAATCATTTATATATTTCAGATTTACATGCATAAAGTAGAAAATAAGAAGACAAGATATTTAAACATCCCTGAGATAATTGAAAGTTGCCCTGAAGTTTGCAGTGGATTTTTTTGCATTTGTTTGATTAATACCTTGAAAATTTCAGTCTGAAATTTTCCATTTCAGTCATCCTCTCTTCTTCCCCCTCTCTGTAAATTTCTTGGTTTTGGTAAAAAACCTAAACAGTCAATTTTTTCTACTTATAGTTTTAGTTAATTGACAACAGAACTCAAATATTACTGGCAGTAGGAAGAGCGAGATTAGATGCTAATATTGTAAAAGCCTCTTCCATCATAAAACTGCCAAACACTTAATTCATTTTTATAGAACAATGTTCAGTGTAGAAGTTAATCTTCACCCTCTTTGACTCAAGCGCAGTAGGAAAAATTTACTGCCTGGTCCATCTAAACAGACCCTAAAGACCTCAGATTCTAGCTCACAGCAAGGGCAGCAACAGGATGTTCCTCATCAGTTCTCTGCTGACATTTGCCTCAGCTTCTCCTTCGTGCTAATTTCATCCTATGTCAGTCAGAATTTTATTTTTTGCAGGTGTGCAAATTCAACTACTTTTTAAAAAGATCATACAAGTAATGTCTGCTTACTGGTGTTATCAGCCATTTAGGAGAATGTAATTAGTTATGAGTCACAGCAAAACCAAAATAGGCTCAGGTGTTTCCGGTACAAGATGAACTAACTGCTCCATATGTTCAAAAGAGTCCTAGACATTCACAAAGATCACACATCTTTTAAATCTATCAAAGATTCAACATGATATGTAATTTTTCTTAAAAGGAGGAAATAGTCAGACTCTAATAGATGTCTCTTTTGACAAAAATTCTACATGGCAAAATATGTCTTGGAACAATTCTCTAGTGAAACCTCAATAACTGCAGAATGATTCCCCACCTCTGTTTTGTTGTAAATATTCTTCCCAGTGACAGACTGTTGCTTTATCCAGATGAAAAGTCTACTGGTTAGCTTTTATCCAGATGAAAATTCTACTGGTTAGCTCTACAAAAATCACAAAATTCCAATCTTTACCATCTTTTTAGCGATTCAGGAGACACCCTTATTCCCATTTTCTACAGCCCCAGCTTGGTACTGGTTAAATATGTGTCCTCCAGATATAACCATCTGCCAGAAAAAATCACTTTTGAATTTTTAGACCAGACACTAAAATGATACTCCCTAGCTCTTCCCTCCCTATGAACATGAAGGCAAAACAGCAATTAAGGCTTGTCAGGTCCTACCTTTCAAGCATCTGCTATTAAGCTGGGAACAAACAGGCCTATTTTCCATTCACGTAGCAATTGCAGGCAGCAGTCAGGGTTCATACTGTTACACCAACTGCCTGCAGCTTGTCACCTGCTCAGAGTTTAAATGAGCACAGCTGTCTGACTCAAAAGGGTCTTAAGGAAATTTTCTAGCCTCTTTTTCAGATAAACCACTATTTTTCTCCTTTTTTTTTTTTTTTTTTACCCTGGTGGAGCCCTTGACCAATTAATTTTCTCCTGTCTTTTCTCTGGCCTTTATAAAATTAGTCTGAAGTCTTTCTAGAAACGTATTGACCTGAAACTGAGGAACAAGAACTCAAAATTCATTCAGCTATCAGGTTCCTACTTGCCCTTCCTATAACATTTTTTCATACTTCAGCTTATGCACTGAGACAAAATAGTGTATGGCAGATAAACTGAGGCAGGCACATAACACCACACACAAGATGATGCTCTGTCTTCCCTCACCACTTCATCTTCATTTTTTCCCTCTGCACATGCCAGCACACCCCCACCTCCCCAAACCCAAGACAAAGCCTCCTCAGTTAGGTTCAGCAACACCTCTGTAAAACTGCATCAGCCATGGCTGCCTTCTCTTGAACTTTGAAGGCTATTCTGGTGTTATTAAAGGGGAATTTGAAAAAAAAACCTGTGAGCTTTTGTAGAAGCATAAAATTTTGTTTGCCAGATTATGCCTTATTCAGTTCTTTGAAAAACCCTTCGGTTATCCACAGACTTCTGGGTATTTCTCAGCTTTTGTTTATATCTTTTATTGTAAAATTAATGGTAACATTTTTTGAAGAAATACATATTAATGCTGTTTATTGAACTTACTATCGCAAGAAAAATAGTTTTTATTTTTTACAAACTTATTTTCAGGTTTTTATTTCTATACAATATTCTATCCTATACAATTATTTCCTTTTAATATTTTCATAAACCAAATGGGTTATAGCATAATAGCTTTTTCCATATTCCTCCTTGCAAAATGAAATAAATTACTGCCACTTCAAGTTAAATCACATCTCAGCAGAGCTTTGATCTCTTTTATTTTTTCCTGTAATTTGTTGATTGATAAAGAGCATTTCTCAGTTTATGTAATGTCTTCTATTCCCATCCTTTGAGTCAGACTAAGATGAAAGTGGAAGTGCTCCAGTTAATAGCAATATACTCTCCTTATGAGGTAGATGCAAACACAAAGACATCTTTGAGGATAGAAGTAAAAATAATCTCGATACCTTTTGTGGGAACTCAGCACATCACTCTGGATGTCCAGAGTCACCAAGGGAACCCTTGGGGGGCTCAGAGGTCCTGGAATGTTGCCAGACATTCTTAGTGGCTTGACTTTGACCCTTCTAGGGATGTGTATGAGGACATGAGAATCACTAGGGTTTGAATGGTGGAGGGATGAAACATTTACAAGGTGAAATATGTATTTTGGGATTTTGGTACAGGGGGGTTATGGAGACAAGATGGAGGAATCAGGGCATGTCTCATGCATCTTCCTTCTTCTTCTTGTTGTCCATCTTCTGTGGTGATGCTGGCACCTGGGGATTGGTTTGTGGTGAAGGTGCACTTGTTAACAAGGGTGAAAGGTATTGGGAATAAAAGGTAAATATGACGTACGTAGTTTTTACTATAAAAAGACACGACCGCCCCGTGGGTGGTCAGAGTGCCCTTGGCTGCCTTGCTGGTCAGATCCTGGCTGGGCAGAGAGAAAATTTTGTAGATAAGAAATAATAAACAATATGAAGACTGAAATACTGAAGAGTCTAGACTCGTCCTTTGAAGTGTGGGCTGCCCCAGAACCATCCTACGCGTGTCCGGGCAGAGACAAGAGCCGAAACCGGAGACACCTTTGACTTTTTCACGTATTGATACCAAAAATGTATGTAGCAGACTTAAATCGCTTCAGAGATTGGATCTGAGTACAGATATGGTGAGCTTCTTCCTATGTTCAGGTTCTTAGCTGAACTAACTACAGCTTAGTCCAGAGGTGGACAGAAATTGCCCATTTGTACAGCTCTCCAACCTTTGGCTAAAACAGCACCTGTTTTTTTACTTCTGCAACAATTCATTTTTCATTTTGTTTTACATAACTTTGTCCAATACTACATGAAGATGTAATGCCCTCTGATTTTGTGTAATGATGATGTCTTTCCTCAAAAGTAAATTGACTGCCGTCTTTAAAAAATTGACTCATTTTAAAGTGTTTCAGTTCCAAAGGGAGTGTGATTGTGCTTTGTGAGACAAGTCCTTTTGGGTTGTTTGCCATCACTAGTATGTTTTGTTTCTTCCTTAATATTTTGATCTAATGGAACTAACCTATATTGTATTTTTTTTTCCAAAAATTCTCTTTTCATTTACTGAGACTGTGTTTCTAGCATTTCCCTTCGAAATGTCTACCTTAAAAACACCAAGTAATTTGAAGAAATTATATTTTCTCAGAATCTGCAACAATCTAAACCAGTATTTTTGATGTGTGAACAACTTCCACAGGAATGACTAAGCTTATTATTGTTTTTCTTGTTAATTATAAAGTTTGCCTTAAGAACAAGCAGCTATGTGTGCTTACTTCCTGATATTTTTGGGTAACAAGTCTAGGATATAATATAGTCATCAGTACAAAAATACATAACTTGATGGAGGCTATAAAGATATTCTCTTATTGCTGCAATCTATTTTATTAGAAAAATGTATTCGAGAAACTAGTATATTAGCCATTGTTAGTCTTTAATTAGATTTTAAAAAATGGTCAAACATTTTTATGGTATCTCTAAAATTACAGAAAGGTGGTGACACTGACATTTACCATTTCAGTTTGACTTCTGCCTGCTGCAGTCTGTGAAATTTCTGAAATTAGTGTAGCAGCAGAATAATTCATAGTCGACTTTTGCTACTTGTTTTATTTTTTATTTAAAGCAAAGGACCTAACACTGTAAAAATCTGTCCTAGGGAAAGAGGTTTGATGACTCCTTTCCTTATGCCATGGTGCTCATAGGACATTTGCTTGCACTGTATTTTCCTTTTATTTTGTCAAATATTAAATGATATTTTAATGGGCATCAGATCCAGAGATCCTGATTCAATTTCAGACATTGTGACACTTGGGTATGTGGTTTAGGATAGATTTTGGTGGTTCTAGATCTACGTTGGAATAGATTGGTGATCTTTCCAGCTTGATGATTCTGTGATTCTGTTAAACCTGCAGAGACCATTCAGAGAAAAGAAAAAAAAAAAAAAAAAGGCAGAAAGAGTTTTACAAGGAGTCTGGTAACCTGCCTGACAGATGCTCTACTTTTATAGGAGTAAAAAGTAAACTGGACGTGAAATGTAAAGACAGGACTTTGGAGACACAGTTCATGTCTTTAAATAATGGTGCAGTGAACTGCCAGGTTGTTCACGACTGGCTCAAGTACAATCCTCAAGTTTGAATATATTAAGTAATCAGTCACAAGGACCTGTGTGACTCATATTTTCTCCTATAAAATTTAGGAACACAAACCTGACTTGTAATGAAATGTGATGAAGTGGGACTTTCTTGGAACTTCATTTTGCGCCTGGATAGATCAACAGTAGACAGGAAATTAGATGCCTCTGATTAAAAGGAAAACCAATTTGATGACCATAACCACAAAAATGCCTGTCATATCTATTCTGTGCGTGTTAAAGTGATTTCTAACAAAATAAATAAATAAAAAAAAATTAAAAATTCTAATTGGATTTTTAAATACTAACATTTAGAACAGAGGTAGAGGAAACACTGACTAGAAAAGATCAGACCAAATGATTACCAGAAGTATCTTGTGCCTTTGTCCATGACTGTGACAGATTTCCTCAGATTTCTGCTGATAAACCTAACAGACTATTTTTCTTTGTTTGAATAAATTACCTCTTGAACCGGCAGGTGTGTTTCCAATAATGTTCTTAAATTTAGTTTCTGCTAGATATGCAAATATAGTCACACTTTCAAAAGCGTTGAAACTTATGTCTCAACATGGTGATTCTGATCTTTGATTTTTTAGCAGTGTTAATACTACACTATTAATTAAACTTTTTTGACTTTGAAACTGAGGAATCTAATCAGTGTTTAAGGTACTGCTTCTTGCCTTTCAAAAGCAGGCTTGCTTTCTACTTCTGGAACCTGAGTCTGTTTCCAGGCAAGGACACCTTTTTCTTATATTAAAAAGACAAAATAAACCATGCTGAAGTTATAGGGAAGAGCTTTCATAAGGAAGGAAGGGAAATAGGCTGGAAAAATAAGGTCATGGTAGTAGTGGGATCTTCTGGTATATGGTACTTACCAGAAGGGTTGCACTTCATCTCGCCTAAGTTCAGATGAATAGTACTTTTATAGTGTTTCAGGATTCCAAAAGTAAAAGCAAAATATAATTACTTTTCTTTCAGTTCAATCTTCAAAGAACTAAAGCCCAGAGTAAGTATCAGATAAGAATCTTCCATCTCACCAATTTGTCTTTTTATTAAAATAAATGTTAGTTTAATGAATTTATTTTGAGCATTACTTGCTTCTATATAAAGACACTCTTTACAGCAGTTTTCAGTAGGTGTCCTGTCTGACATTTCTGTAGAGTGTCTCCCAGGAATAATAAAGTCTCTTCCATGCCTGTAGGCTCCATTATCAACCTTGCTTTTCCCTTTGCTTGGAATAACTACCTGGGATGACTCACGAGGTTCTTAATAATACTGAAAGTTAAGAGAGCCTGTATTAAAATGTAGTGACCCTCAACTTCTCTGCTTGGCCAAGTAACAGCAATAATAATCAGTTACATGGAAAGCACTGTTATTGATTTTCATGTCCTGCTAGCTCAGATTTAGTTTCATAAAGGCTGAAAAAATAGGGCCAAACCCAAACCTTGGCTCAGGTCCTCTCCTGACATGATGCTTCACTTGAGGTTAAGGAGTAGTCCTGCTCAAATCAGAGCCAAATTCAGCGGGCCTTTACAGCAGGTCCTGAGCAGATTCCCAAGTCATTGGTAGAGGAAGACACCTGACTGTTGGAGACTTGCACCAGAGTAGGTGTTGGGTAGCAACGTGCCTAGCAAACAAGTGTCACATTGACTTGGTAGGTGCCTCCAGCAGGCAGCAGCAGTGAGGGGTAGCCATGGCTTACTGATGTGCAGTGTGCTGGCATGGATGCACCTCACTGGGAACCACCAACACAGATCTCTGCATCCCCAAGTCTGGGAACTCCTTATGTCGGATCTCCTTGAAATAGGGGTGAGGATCAATTTCCTGTCTCCTTAAAATATCTTGTGCATCAGAGAGAACAGAAGTGCTAGCTTCAGATAGTGTCCTTGTTTTGGCTGGGATAAAGCTAATTTTCTTCCTAGTACCTAATATTTTTCTTCCTACTTCCTTTTACATGGTACAGTGCTGTGTTTTGAAATTAGTCAAGAATAATGTTGATAATGCAGTAATGCTTTGTTTGTTGCTAAGTAGTCGTTACTCCAAGTCAAGAACTTTTCAGCTTCTCATGTTTTGCCAGTGAGAAGGTGCGCAAGAAACTGAGATGTAGCATTGCCAGGACAGCTGACCTGAGCTGAACAAAGGGATTTTCCAGACCAAAAATCACCATTCTCATTATATAAATTGGAGAAGTTCCTTGGCAAGGACCAGCTGGCTGAGTTAGTGGGTGGTAAGCTTTTGTACTGTGCATTACCAGTCTCTCTCTCTCTCTCTCCCTCCCATTATTAAAATATTTTGGAGTTCTTTTAATTACTAAACTCATCTTGATTCAACACAAATGTTACTTAGTTGCCAGCTGGGGTCGAACAACAACAGGTGGATGCAGATACAGTGAAGTTATCTTTGCCAATAGATTAATAATTTCCCTGATGGCATTAGGAAAACTCAATCCAATATGCATATATTGGATTGCTTTTAGTTTGTAATTAAAACAATGCCGTTTTGATTGCCACTTTTCTCTGAGATAAGCATTTTATTCCAATTCATTGCAAGCTTAACACTGTGGAGACTCCTTAAATTAGATAAATTTGTTTTTAGTGAAAATTAAATGCATTCTAAAATAGCTTGATATCATGGAAATTAGGTTTCTGAGATCAGAAAAAAATGGGTATATGCAAAGGACATTTTTCTGAGGCAGATCATTAGTATAGAGCTGTTCTGCAAGTTACAATATATGGTAATAACCAGTCTCCAGAGCTTTGCCTTATTTAAATTGGTCACCTACTAAAGGGCCCGGGCTGGATTTGTGGAGCATATTAGGTGAATAACACAGTATTGCTTTATGGCAAATGCATTTTTTAGCTGCTATAGGGTATATTACATATAATTCTTTGGTGCTGACTTATGGGCTTGACAACACACATCAGGCTGTTTAAATCATTAGAGTGTTATTTTTCTTCCCCAGAGGAATCATAATGGGAAGCCCTGCTAACCTGTCAGCTCTACTTTGCCCTCCTTTCCCGCTTTGTTGTATGAAACCTTAAATATGTAGGTGGGATTCCTGGAGCTTGGCTGGCTTCAGAGCAGCCTGGGGACTGATTTGGTTGAGCTGCCCAAAGCCTGTAAATTCTGGACGATTGGATGGAAACAGGAGGCCGAGTTCAAGGGTAGAAAGCTGGGTGAAATAGTCTGATGATTTGTGTATCCAAGGCTTTCAGGTGGAATGTTTTCCCCGTCAGTCATAAAAAGTAAGGGGAGGTGCGATGTCTCAATGCTACATCTGTTAAAAAGGGGAGAAAAGGCTAACTCCAGTTTGGGAGGAGAATTTAGACTGAATTGTGCATTGTTGCAGTGGAGGCTGAGTTTTGGGATCCTGCCAGGGGAGGGGGGATTTTTTTGCATCACCATAATGTTATTCATAACTGCAAGGATAAGCCTTATCCTTATGTTAAGACTGGGAAGGCTGAAGAAAACCATGGAGAGTATTGGTGCTGGAAGGGCAATGAGATACAAAAGGAAAATCCAGACCCACACAAAATGAAGTAAGATTCAGGGCTTTTCTGGAAAATAGAAATACTCCTAAACATACAGATTCAGACGTATTGGAGCAAGAAACCCTTGTGACTATAAATATGTTCCAAAATCCGTCAACCTATTACTTGTACTATAAAAATACTGGATATTGTTCTTTATATAAATTATTCGAGTCTGTTGTGAAATTTCATGTGAGGAGATGACACTGGAAACTTTTATTTTATCTGCATTTTCAGTCAATTATTCATGTTCAAAGAGAACACAACTTCAATCAAGGGGTCATAAGATGAACAAGGCACAGAAAAGACAACTGCTCTCCAGTGACATCTCTTTAATCTCATTCACTACAGACTATTTTACCACTCTGTCTGGAATAGGTTAAAATAAAAAAAACCCTAAACCCTTTTAAAAATTTTATGATTTTTAAAGTTTGTCTTGTTCCTCAGGGTTTAAATTAGAGAGTTATGATATTTTTTCTTGCCATCATTAAAACAAATAATATGGATATTTTCTGCTTGTTTCTTTGATTTTCCTTTAGGCTACTGAGCATAGTACTCTAAATGCTTTCTAAATTGCTTTTCCCCTTCATGTTTTCTTTTTACTTTTTCGCTTGCTTTTCCTTGTGTATGTTGCTCTGTAACTTTTGCTAAATATCATTAGATTCTAAAAGATTCCTGAGAGACAGAGTTAAATGCAATCTTTTCCCAAGTTCTTCTAAGGAGGGGCAAAATAATAAAATTCAGTGACTCCAGATGTCTGTCAATTTTCAGATGTAAGAAGTCTTCATTTCCTCATGCAGCAGGCTTGTACTAGCATTCTGCAAAGGGCAGAGAGATCTCCTATTGTTTGAAAGTTCTGATTTGACTGATGAATGAAGCTGTGAGCTGCAGTTGTTGTCTAGGCATACGCATGTGATGGGCAGCCCAGACACCTTTAAATGCTGAAGATAAAAGACATGTTGAACTTTCCTCAACACTGTAAGAAGTGTCAAGTTTGAGTTTCACAAAGCACATTTATAAATTTAGCATCCTGTGTTGATGAAGAGTCATGAAATTTTGTGATTTTTTATGGATGATTTTGAAGTATGTTATCAAGAGTATTTTAAAATTAATTTAAAATGAGCTTAGATCTCAGGGAAAATTGAATCAACTTTTTGCAATACTACTTGAGGACTTTAAATACAATCTTGATTTCAAATGATCTAAATAGATGTTTTCAAAACGTCCATTTTTCCTGAGCATGGAAGCCTTAAAAATATTTAGTAAGCAATGTAATTTTCAAACCCCTTGAAATTAGCACAAGAACTGCTCTTAAAGACTATTTCATGACATAATTTTATTTTTTTCTTATTTAATCAACAATATATACACAACTGAGATTACTTCTCCCATGCTTTCCCCTCAGTATTTGTGTGCAGACACTGATTTTTACACTACTTTCATACAGGTAAATCCATGCTCAAACAGATCAAATCTGATAAAACTTGCTTAAATTAAATCAGTCCCTTGTATATTTATTTCTACCAGTACTAAAGCTAGATATTTTCAAGTTCCGAAACACAGAATTTCCCTTTTTCTTACGAAGGGTGTCCAATTTATCATTTATGCATATTTCTACAATTATGGGAACCAGCAAGAATTTGAAATATACTTTTTTACCAAATTTTTTTGGCTCTGGTGCTTTGTATGAGCTTGGATAACAATCCATATTTGGGGATTTAACCAATATAGGGATTTCCCAATATTGCACCTTTTTAATGAATATTTCATAGCCATTAGTTGTTCTGCTGTAGATTAAGAAAAATTACTTATTACTTACAAGTAAGATGCCAAGAAGTTGTTACTGCTGTAGTTTCTGTGGCAATATATGCTCTCAGTATACTATAGTGTCACTAAACTTTCCAGAGTGTTTTACTTACCTTTTGCAATCAAAGGTGTTCATTGAAATCAATGCTTCCATATCCATTTTTATAGGCAGGCGAATTGTGCTAATTAATGACACATTTTCTGTAATTATTTTTTTAACTGTGTAGCTGGAGAGTCTCAGTAATGAAAGGAGTGAGAAATACAGAAATGGGAAAACAGAGAAAGTTGTGTTTGCCATCACTGCAGACCTTGAAGGATGATCTTTATGGGGTTCTCACAAGCAGCCAAGTGTAACTCCCTCCTAAGGGCTTGGCTGCTGACGTTCAAGACCAGTTTTGCACCCACATAATTTCTCTGGCCCGATAGATCAATATTTTTTGGTCAGACTCCCTGACTTCACCTGGGACCTCCATCATTGCTTCAGACCTATCTGACTGTCCGGGCTATGGCCAGCTCTGGTCATCATCACCAGATTGTCTCTGACCTCCTTGCCTTGAAAACTACCAAGTCTTCCTATAGAAATTTTAGAATTATTAGAGAAATTTTATAATTATTATGCATTCTGAAGGTGTGTCAGGATTCTAGTTTGGATCTGGATTTATGAGAATATGGTAGTAAACAGATAATATTAGACAGATTTGGAATAAGATAATGACACTGGCCCTTGGTCTTCTTCAGGTTTTTATACCCAAACCAGAGTGCATATTGCCTACATTCTCCACTGATTTGTTACATTAAATTTTGACATCCTAGGTTGCTTGGAGATGAGGTACTTTAAGTATTTTTCTTGATAGTACAGTAAGAATGTAGTCTGCAGTGGCTGTAGCCTGGTACCTCCAAAAAAGCATTCCTGGGAAGGCCTCACACAATTGCCATGTAAAATTGCAGGCAGGTTGACTGCATTATCCACCAATTTGTCACATTTAAATTGCAAAGTTAAGACAAGCCCTAGCCCTGAGGCCTTGTATAACTCTTACAGAGCCTGTGGCCTGTTCTCAGCAATGACAATAATGTACTTACCGAGTTACAGGAGTGTATAGCCTTAAATCTAAGCCAACAATTTGCATTAAAATACAAGTATCTAAAGAAAGCAGATGTATATACAAGGAAACCGCTTTTATTCAGATTTACTCCTATCTCATGCTTTGCTGCTCAAGAAGAAATCTGCTGTTTGTACAAGACAGCTAGATAATTTCTTTCTGACCACTTTGATTCTTCTAGAAGCATGTGGAGATCCAGGCTGTTTGCTACCTATCTGTATAAGGTTGAGGGAAGATGGAAAAATTATTTATGAGCCAGTTTTTCAGATCAGCTGATTCCCCTGTTCACTAGCATGAGTAATGATGATTGTCTGCATGAAAAGGAGCCTGAAAAGGAGCCATGGCAAAGACAGTTTTGTCTTCCATTTTCTTCAGAATATGAGATAGTGATAGGATTTGATGAATGTTTATTCTCTATGAAAGGCAAAAAAGAGAACCTTTTGTTTATTCACTTCTGACTGTCATTTTCATATTCTTCTTGGTTTCTCTTTTCAGAACACAGCTGGGCTTGGGCTAGAAAGGAGGAGAAAAGGAAGGAAAACCACTGCAGGAGGAATCCTTTCAAGATGGTCCTTTTCACTATTGCACTTTTTGTGAAATACCACTTGATTTTATTTTGAAAAATGAATGTAAAGGCCAGAAGCTCAATTCATGAATGTCATAAATATTTCAGCAAATGCTTCCAAGTTGACAATACTGGAATGTTTCTGAGATATTTTATAAGTCAAAAGACAAAAAAAAAGTAAACTACCAACAAAACCTCCCAGTGCTATGATATTTTTACTGTCTACATATACCAGTAACCTCTGTCTTTTATCCTGTTCCATTTCAGTCCAAACTTGCAAGAAAAAAAGCTGTGGTCATTGCTTGGATGATTGGGCTGTGGAGATAGGAATATTCCTGAAATTCACAGGCTGTCAGTGGGCAATTCTGAAGCCTTTACTGCATCATTAGAACTACCCATATGTTGATATGTCTGGAATTTTGACAGTTAATCACTGGAGTTGCTGATACCATTTCACCTTGGAACTATTCTAACACATATGCCTTTTGCAATAAACAACCTTTTGAATTAGCTTCTTGAATTGTACTGCCACCTTCCCAGAGCAAACATGTCAATTTTTTAGCAATTGTACCTACAAGGTTACAGAACCAGAATAGAAGTGGTGTCATAATTTTAGCTAACACATAAGAATACACAACTGAAATAATTTAGTTTCCCTTCTAACTGTGCCAGTGTTGTTCAGTTGTGGTGGAATAACTATTTGTAGCACCAGAATCCTCACAAATGGTAATCAGATGTTTAGAGAGACTCAGTGAAGAATTATATCATGGAAGAGGGGAGAATGGGGAGAGCGAGGAAGTCTAGCAGCTGTGATTAATCTTGACTTCTGGTGGGCAAGATATGTATCACATTCAGATTGTCAAGCCTGTCTGGCAGACCTGATGGTGGAACTGGAGCAGGAGCTGCAAACGGTGAGATGCCACATGGAAATCCTGGTGTCAGTGGGAAAAACTTCATACTGTTTCAGGAATCTCACAGATGCAAACTCAGAGTAAATTAAACGGAAGATGTGAAAACCTAGTCCATGATGCTTCCATATGAAGAAGTAATTTATTCTTTAAAAGTCCAGTTGAATGTTACTCAGTTTTGCAGATGATTGTTTTAGTAGAGCTAATGTGCAAGAGGGGATGGGCATGATCTTCTTGTTAGCCAAAGATCATCGGTCAGGGATGCCAGGAATACATTAAAGCAGAAAGAAAGAAGAAAAAGGATGGGTAAACAAGAGAGAGAAATTAATAAGAAAGTACATTTCTATTTTCACTCGTTGCTGTTTTCTATGTTTCCTTTGGTAACTTTTTTATTTTTGTGGGCCTTCTCTCTCTGTTTCTGTGGCTTTCTATTACTCATTATATGTTCATAGAATGGATAGAATACTTGAAGCAAAATAAATGAAAACCAAATGTCACTTATCCTGGAAATATTAAAGACTTCCTTTTTACTCCAAGCTAATTCCTTCTTGTTTTGTTCACTAAATGTGGACAGAAAATCAATAATCTTGAGGCAAATGGAATATTTTAACAATCAAATATAATAACTATTGAAAATTTCAAAATATATATTGCTTAGTTTGCAGTGTGTAGTGCTGAACCAAAGCTCTTCAAATTAGTATCCTCCATAGCAATCAAAGTAGAATCAGATTTTAGTGAGCTCTAAGAAATTGTCCACCATCTGTCCTGTCAGAAATAGTTTCTTGAGATATCAAGCTGGGAAACACAGAAAGAAGAAATAGAAGGATTGACTGCACCAAAACAGTTCCCCACTGAATGCTATCTCTCTCTTCCCCTTCTCTCCTTCATTCTTCATTTCTTCTCAGTGAAACCATTGTTAATGTTACCCATATCAGAAACAAAATTACATGCTTCCTTTAAATAATGGTTCTAGGTTGTAGTAGAGTTTCAGCTGTTAGGTTTTCAGATGAAGTGAGATTAAAACAACATTTTATCTCTTTGCAATTAGATGAAAAGTCTTCCTTTGGAAGCCTGTGGTTTCTGAAAGTACTTAGACCTAAAACACCCTGTGTCAAATTCAATATGTATAAGATTTAATACACATCAAGGCTGACATGCCAAAATCAAACCAAGGAGAATATATTCAGGTCTGTAGTGTGCTGAAACCTCAGTTACCAGGGTTAAAGATTTTGGCTGCTTAGCCCCAAATGATCACAACTCTAAAACTCCCATGGTGATCAGAGTATGAAGGGTCTTACTGCTTACTGCCTATTGCTGTTGCAAGGGGTGTTTCGAAATCCATTCACCTACCCGCTCTCGATCCTTCATCTTCAGGCACTACTTCTGCTGGCACAGAACAGATTTTCAAGCATATGTCCATCATACAAGCATTTCTATATTAACCTTTATAGACTAACCTCATAAACCACTGGGACCTGATCTGTTTTGGAAATCTTGCCCCAAATGCTACTGACAGAGCAGTGGGTTGAAGATGAAACTGCTGATAGGACAGGATTCCTGTTCCTCATCCTCCTGTAGAGGCTTGGCAGGGGTTTGTGGGACTTTAACTGTGTCCTCTCAGCAAAAGAAGAGAGATCCTTTCTAGAGGCAGCTCACACTGCTCAGGTGGCTACTTCTCTTCTGCAGAAAAAGCAGTGGAGTGAATGAAAGCCTTCTGGTCACCTTGTCTTATGCATGGATTTCAAAATACATGTCACAACTTTAAGAATAACATCTGAGTATTTCAAAAAGTGGTATGCAAAATGTACAGAAACATGTAAAGATACTGAACTTGGCATAAGATTTTGCTGAAATACTTCAGCTGCAAGTAGACTTTACAATGTGACAGATGTGCTATATATTATTTTCACCTAAAAACTGAAGACACTGGTTATGCTAGTGGCATTGCTTCATAAGATGTGCTAGGAAATCCAGGATTTCAATCTCCCAGTTGCATAGATAAATGGAAAGTTTTAAGTAAGACAAATAAAATGAAACAATTTCATTCCATTCTGCATGCTACTTTAAAGTACAGTAGCTTCAAATAATAGGTTCATAAAAAAATTGGCTGTCTTTCATGCAGTTCAAACATATCATTACTAGAGAGTTATAAACATGCAGACAGTGGAGGTTCCTTTTTTGAAACCATCTTTCATCTAAAATGGTTATGAAATGATCAATACATTTTTTATGAATAATCTCTTTTAGATCTTGGGCAAATGTGACTTAGCAGTTTTGACAGAAATGGAGCCAAGTGGTGCTTTATAGATTTGAACAATCTTGTAGCCGGTTCAATGAGGTGAAGTCTGTAATTGACCTGTTGAGCAGAGAGAGGAATAACAGAAAAAATAAAGAAAAAGTAATGTTATAGTGTAGGTTGGAATTTTAGCTGATTTTTTATTGTGCGTATTTCTAGTATAAAAACATATGGTGGTAGCTTTTCTTATGAAAAAGTTGCAATGAAGTTACAATAAGCTTATTATCATCCATTTTTGTGCAAAAACTACTTTATATTAGATTTGCTCTATCTTTGACCTTAAAAAAGCATGTTGCTTCCCAAATACCTATAAGGTGACTGAAGAAAATGCAGTTTCTGAAAAAAAAGGAATTTTGTGCCTTATCTGGTACAGCATTGAGCACCTGCATCCCTCACTGAATTCAGAAGGAGCCAAAGATGAAAATGTTTAATTTCAATTAATAACTGACGCACCATTGTCAGAGAGATCCTTGAATGTACAGAGCTTGAATTAATAAACTACTATTATAGATAATCTATTTTTATTTATTATAGAATAATAAACTATTATTATTTCAAGTTTCTTTGTTTGGTAGGAGCTGCTATCCTAAGGTCCTCTTTGTTGCCACACTGTGTGGAGGGAGTATTAAGCATGCAAGACAAAAATTCAAAAGAACAAGATATTCAACGAAGGAAATTAACTAGATAGAACAAGATACAAAAAGAAGAAGCACGCAGCTTTGGTGTTTTGGCAAAGATGAGAGAGAGAGAAAGAGTATCTAAAAACCCACATCATAATAGTCAATAAATAGATTTCTTGTTTTGCCTGTTCTGGTTTGAAACTGTGTTATTCCCTGTCTCCTGCTATTTTCTACAGCCTTCATTGATAAATCACCAATGCATTATGTATTTTTGTGAAAGTCTCTCGACTTTTTCTATTCACACTTTTTTAGAGCTGCACAAGTAATTATGTTTTGGCCGAAAGGGGTGAATCTGCTCCTCAGAGCTTTGAACACAGGATGCTGGAATATGAGACTCAAATCCTTCTTGCAATACTCCTGAAATGATTTCTGCAGGTTGGGACTGTTCTAGAAAAAAAAAAAAAACACCTGAGAATTGCCAATAATATGAGTTGAAGAAAACCTGCATTTAGGTATCACGTCCAAGTCAGGGATATTTGCAGACATCAGTCTGCTGCCAGCAGCCAGCACTCAGCAGATATTTCCATATAAATATCTTGCATTTCACTTGGGTGGATTAACTAGAGTATTCTTGAAGGCATATAACCATCTCTGCTGATTTGGAAAAGGATTCATTATTTCTTTCAACAGTTGCTGCCTGTATCATCATTTGTGTGTGTTTTATTCCACAAGTCTGTCCCTCTAATGCCTTGAATCAGCATACTAACAGACATTGTTCATGCCTGGAACGATCCTATACCGCATCCTTTGCAAGTGAAAGAACTTATTAACTCTTGGATTTGTTGTTATTAGTATTTATCTTTTGTGATTCTGGCAGCAGACCAATGGGAGCAAATCCTGTCAAATAAGCAGTGGGAATTACTGCACCTGACCCTCCTGTTTCACAGGTTGGAGGCGCAGGGAAGCTGCAGGTGACTTAAGAACCTCTGTAGTTTCTGACAGAAGTGGTGGGGAAAATGCATCTGCTGGAAATGAGATGGCTCTCAAACTAAAATATGTAACATTTTTGAGGAAGTATACGTTTATCCAATATGGAAAATCTGAACAAAGAAAAACTGGAACTGTGGGAATGTGATTGGGAGCAAGATTGGAAAAAAGGGAAGTTACATTCACATCCCAACATAAGTTATAAGAACCTCGAAATTATAGGGTTAAATGCAGTTGCTGCTTCCAGGATAGAATGCAGCTGGCATGCAGGAAATGCATTCCATGGCAATTCACCACACACATGCTAAGAAAGATGAAATGGAGGGTGGAGCAAAGTGGAGACACCTTGGACAGGCTCTGTTGAAGCCTGTCCTTGCAGGGATGGGAACCCAGTGGTGCCACGCAAACAAAAAACTGCACAGCAGCTGCCATCCAAGGGAGAGAGGAGAAGATGTTTTGCTGCTGAACCAGCAGCTGAGGAGAAATTTCTCTCCTTGGGTGAACTTGATCCTTTACAATATAATTGCAATAGCAACACACATCCAGCCAAAATTACCCATCTCCCAAGTAAGACCACCCCACTGGGCATGCACCCCACATTTTATTGGCTGTGTTTTTGAGAGCGAAGCAAGAGAATTTTATACCAATCAATAATAGAAGTATCTGTGACCAGAGCCACTAAAGCTCCATCAAAATGTAAGGACGTAGTGTAAAAGTGAGTTAGGGATAGGGAGAAGTTAGGGAGGACTCCACTGTAACTTGGGGGATCAGTTGATTGGTTGAACTTGTCTTCTTCTATATCAGGACACCTCTTGGGTAAGAACCATATTCTATGGGTGCTAAATTATTATCCTGATCTAGATTTCTGTAATGATTAGAGTTTGTCTGTATGTTGCTTTAAATTTGTCTTTGCAGTCCATCATTATTACTGTCAATCTTTAAACCTTAACCTTTCCCAATTTCCTATTATCAGTGTGTTAATTAATAAATTGTGTAATTTTGTGAAGTGTTTAGTGTGAGTCCTTCTAGGGCACCAGCTCTTGCTGGCAGTGGAGAACATACCTGACTGAGAGTGGGGAGATGCAGGAGGGGCTCTCTCTCTGTGAATTGCAATGAAGGTTTCACCCCGATACGCTGCTGGTTCGTGTTCTGAGCAAGCCAAGCTGCTCAGGGGTACAGCGGGCTGGTCACTGGGGCCCCTACAATGGGGCACTGACAGACTGTAGGGGCACGAGGTTTTCAGCCTTCCTGGGGCATTGACAGGCCAACCAAAACCAAAGTGTTTGAGGAAACCCTCCTTTCATGTGAAAAGGGCACCTTATCTTGCAAGTACTACTCTTGCAAATCCTACCAACCATTCTCCAATGTGAGGAAGGAGGCAATGGTAGCAATTCTCCAATGTGAGGAAGGAAGTATTGGTCTTACTGTCCTGCAGACAGCAGAGCCCGAAGGAAGCACTGAGTTGTAGGTAATGATTCATTTCTAGACTCCAGTCTTCAAAAGAGGCCTAACTAAATGAAGGCTCAGTGAGGAAGAAAGTCAGAGCTTGGCTCATGGTGATGTTTATTCGTCATTTATTCCAATATCCTTTATGCTCTTATTTCCAATGATTGATGACTGTTTGTAGGTAATTGTTTATCAAAAGTGTCCTTCTAAGCTGAAGGCTTTATTGCCAAGCCTAGAAACTATGTAAAGATGTAGAAGCAATTTACTTATATAAAACTGAAGTAAAAATCAGTGGTTCACTGTGTTTATAATGAGTTATCAATATAGCTTGTGTTCTGCTGTGCTGTGAGAAAAAATTTAGTCCTGGCCAAATTTTATAAGGAGAGGTATGATTATTTAGGCTTGAATTCTGTGGATTTTGGGTAGGTGTTATACAAACTTTTTTTAGGCTGTACTAATGAAGGCTGGGATATGATCCACATGGAAGAGAATATTCCCTGATTTCTTACCATGAATACTTGAATTTTTTGTTTTGGGATTAGTAAAAAATATTTTCCAAGAAAATTTTGTAAATCACGCCCTTCAGTTAAATAGATTTAGAGATCTGTGCTACTTATGGCATTTACAACTGAATGTTGTAAATGCCATAAATATGATACTGCTATAGAAAGAATAAGCCCTCTTGCCAAAAATGCTAAGCACCTAAAATTTCCATGTAAAAAATATTTCTCTTCCTTTCTGCACAGCAATAATCTCTTATCTTTTCACTGATCATTATTTTGATTGCCAATGTAATACAAATGTCTTTTCCTACATAACAGAAAAAATAACTTTTATCAGAAAATCAGCCCTAATACAGCAAGATGATTTACAAAAGTGAAAACTTAGAGGTAGGTCTTTAAACTCTGGGTCCCTTACCAGAGTCAGAAAAGAGGACATATTATGCAAGGACAAAAGTAATGGAGTTATTTTGTAATTTTGGATTTAAATTATAACTTATATTTCCTTGGTGGCTTTTATTAGATGAGCAGATACAATTCACATGCCAAAAAACTCTGAAGTATCTGTTCATTTTCTTCTCAGGACTTTCAACTCAGGTGGTTTTTAAATTTTTATTTTATGGACAGTTGTTCTCAGATGGAGTTTTGCTGGCTTGACATTTCAACATTCCTATTGCAGACATACAGCATCAGTTTTCTATTGTATCTTTCAGAGGAAAAATAAGAGGAAACGGTAGTTATAATAAAAATTAATGATTTTATAATAATATCTTGTAGTACAGGAAAATGTATTTTGCTACAGAGTTTATGTATGTGTACAAGCACACTCTTGTTACTAAAAAAAATTAATTTTCCTCTTCGAATGAGTCAGAGAAACATCATGGTTTTAAGGCCAAATATTATATTTTCTGTCTAACTGCTTAAGATTTCCATTAAAGGGTCAAGAAGACTTGCAAAATTCAAGATGAGGAAGTCTAAGGATTTTCCTGTATACAATTAAATATGTATAAAATTTTGAAATAAATAGCATTTTAACTACTAGAAATATATTCACTATTAGGTACACTGTTTAATTCAATAAAGGGAAGAATAATATTTTCTTGTTTATAAGTATGCATGTAGTGCTTTATAGCTATAAATAAGGGCTGAAGTTTGAATTGTTCCATATAAGACATAAAAGGGAAAGAGAAGGGAAAGTGAAAGAAAAATCCTTCCTCTTTCTGGGCAAGCACTGCTCTGATCTATGGTCCAGTCATATGGAATAAGGAACATTTTTTATCTTTGCCGGCCCTGCAGAAAAGATATTAGAGACTGTGAAAACTGTTTCTGTATGGCTGATCCAGTGTCCAGTTGAGCAGAGCTAGCACATTAGAAAAATAATTTACCGATGGTGATGCAACTGTGTTTCATATGCTTTAGTAGAAGTTAGCTCACAGGAAAAGGGATTACCTTCCTTTCAGTGAAAGTCCTTGGTTCTTATGAGTTCTCATGTCATTCTGAGGAAAATAACTGTTTGCATTAATGATGACTTCTTTTTGGAGGCTATTTTATAAGGTTGTTAGCCCAAGGTAGGAAACTGTGAATTATCATTATTAAAGGGAACTCAGAAATAAAAATTTACATGTTTACAATAAATCAACACAATTGTAATACAGCAAAGAAAATCTGGGAGTTTTAAGATTCATAGGGCAGGAGACCTCTTTCAGCACAAAAATTGTTGATGTCAAATGTTAATGTGCTGTTGTCCTCAACATGCATATGACCTATGGTGTAAAAGGTTTTCTCACATCCATACAGTAGAAGTACACAGAGATTATATATCATGGCCCATATAATATTTACCCATGTTTACTCCCTTTCTTTTGATGCAGTTTTCTATCAGCTATCCTGAAAATTAGAGTCTTCAAAAGACAGTGTTATGGATCTGGAGAAACAAAATAAATACCACTTGGCCCCTTCCCTATGGCCCTTGATGAATCAAAACTGGAAAACCTAAGTGATATATGTGAATCAGAACTTTTGAACAGACTGAAATTCTAACTACTCCCAGGAAAAGAAATTTATCTCTTGAAATATGTCACAGTGCAACATCAAGTGGCAGGAGCAAATATGATTGTCTCTTATAAACTAGTGACTGCCTTTTTAAATCTGGGTTTAAAAGTGCCCATGCACAAAGAAACTCATTACTGCCAAGAGATGCATGGAACAAGCAAGGCAAGTATTATTATCCCCAGGGTCACTGACAATAGCAGGAAATAGAATTATTGCTCACAGGAGAGTGGACAGGAGGCTAGATAAATGTAATTTCAATAAGAATTGACTTGTGTAGAATTGCTTCAATGACATTTAAAAGGGCATCCACTGTGTTAGTCTCTGCGGCCATCCTGTGTTCTTACTATAATATCAGTCCTTTGTTTCTTTCCCCAAGCACAATGTGTTATGGCATCCAGGGATATTGGGATCCTGGGAGAATGGTAGCAAAGTCCTCCCTTGCTGGATACCTCAGAGGCTGCTGTGACTGTTCTCAAACTGTTTCTCTGCATCCCTGCCTCCCTGTTGTCAGGGACAGAAGCTGTATCCTTGCTAAGAAGCTGGCAACCCATGATCCTGATACTGACACCTGTGACTATGAATACCCCTTGAAATCTATGAACCCCTTGATTCTAAATTTTGGATTACATGGCTTAAAGCAGATGTTGGTGATTCCAGTTTTGGTCTACTATTATAATAGGTAGCAAAACACATCCAGATACAACTTGCTAAAATAGGGAAAATACACTCAATATATTCTTTTCCTCACTTCAATGCAGGTCAATTCATGCCCTTTGAATTCACAGAGTCTTTCAGTTCATGTCTTGCTCATGCATGCTCTTTCCTCTTACCATGTTTGCTTTCAGTGTTCCCCCTTACATGGCAGCTAATTCTCTCATCTCACCCTGCTCCCATGGGGAGCAAGGTGATTATGGCTCTGGGATTCTGATTAATTCATTCATCAAAGATACGAATACTATGTTCTGTATCTGTAGTTATGCACTTTCCAATGCATATTCCTTATTCTTTAAAGGAGTCATGGTCCAAGGTGTCTTTGTCAATCAAGTTGCTATTGACACACTCCTTTTTGGTAGCATGGAAAGAGTGTGATGTTTTATTTCAGCAAATGCTGTAAATGGAACCAGCATCTCGGCTAAAATCTGACTTGTACTGCATGTTTTATCAAGAAAAGGTAATTGGTGGCCTGGGAAATGAAACTGTGCTCTGCATGTAAGTATCATAATTTTCTTAAAGATATTTTTTCTCAAGATTTCTAGTACACTGTGTTGTATATGCTTCTGAAATGTCTGATTTCCCTCAGAATATGGGGACAATCTGAAAATCTGTACGTGAAAGAAGAGACGGTCCATCTTATTTCCTTCTCTGGACCAGACCCAGAGAATGAGCAGTATTGAAAGTGTGGCATGATTAACTAGGCTATGTGCTGAAGTTAATGGATTTTATGAGCATGACAATTCCATATTTATTTGAGTACATGCAATGAACAAGTTAATTCTTAACTCATTGGTCTGCTATCTAATTTATGTCAATCTCCCAAGCAAGCTAATTTAGTGGATTTAATACATTTGTAAAATGGATCAATCATAGATTGTGCATAGAAACTTGAATGCATTTATAATGACATATGGCCATTAAAAATGGCCTACTACTAATTCTGTGGTACTGCCTGCTAAATCTATAGACCTTGCTAATTTTCGACAAGTTACTTTATGTTCTGATGGGTTTGTGTTTGATGATGATTAATTCCGCAGCAAAAGATTAGTCTCAGCTTTGACAGTTACTGAACAATATATGGAAAATAAAATGTGTTAATTAAGTAAAATTCTCATCTCCTAGAACATACATTATTTCACATATAAGAAAAGGTATTAAAATTACACTATAGCCAGAAGGAGAGAGAGGGAGAGGATTTGCAGCACTTTTTTTTTTCTTTTTTTTGGACTAGTATTAGTTGTCCCATTTTTGTCTGGGAACAAAGTACATTTTCTTTTTAGTAGCTGGTACAGTGGTGTTTGGATTTAGTGTGAAAAAGATATTGATAACACATTGTTGCTTTAGTTGTGGCTAAGCAGTACTTACTCCAAGTCAAAGACTTTTCAGTGTCTCATGCATTGGTATTAAGGGGCTGCATAAAAAGCTCTGAAGGAGCATGGCAAAGACAGCTGACCCAAGCAGCCCAAAGGAGAATTCCATGGCATAGAATGTCATGCCCAGCATATAAACTGGGAAAGTTACACATTGTGGGGGTTGATCATGGGATGGTCTGGGTCTCCATTAGCAGGTGGTGAACAATTTTATCATGCACCCCTTGTTTTTCTTGCGTCCTGTTACTCTCTCTCCCTCTCCTTATCATGCTATTACTATTATTATATTTTGTTTCAATTATTAAACTGTTCTTATGTCAACTCATGAAGTTTACCTTTCCCTTTCAAATTCTCCTCCCTGCTAGGGAGGAGACAAGGGCAGGAGAGAGGCAGGAGGCAAGGGAAGTGAGCAAGCAGCTGCATGGTATTTAGTGTCTGTCTGAGGTTAAACCATGACAATAGTCTACAGCAATTTGAAATGTCATAAAAATTAAAGGCCAATTTATTTAAGAAGATGATTTTCACGATAGCTTATAAAGTGTTTGCTTTGCACAGTAATATAAGATAAGGCAAAGCAGCTAATATTTTTTTAGATTAGGCTCAGATCAGCCTGAGAGACCACCCTTGAGTAATGTTACAAGCAGGTGACATCCGAGCCTGGGAAAGTTTCCTTAGGAATGGGAATGAACTAGAATTTAGAAAGTTAGGATGGGAGTAGATATTACAGGGTATCACACTCTAAACTTGATCTAAAATCTCTCTGCAGACTTTGTGGCATTAAGTAATAAAAAAAATTAAAGGTTCAAATTCTTTTCTTTATGCTTGTGGCAAAATTCCCTTCTCTATTCTTTGAAAAAGACAGTAGGACTCCCCTCTGTGTAAATAGAACTCTCCTTTCAGGTGAAGTAGACTGTGATTATTTGTTTATGTCTGAGATTTGATTGCAACTGTGGATCCTGAAAATAGAAAGAAAACAAGTGGTGTGAGCAAATGCAGTCTGGAGGAGCATCTAATCAAGGGACAATCAGTCACTGAGTATTTCTTTATGATTCTGACTGCTGAGACTTAATGTAAATGCTACCTCTGTTGAGTAAAAAAATAAAAATAAAGATAAAAATAAAGAATTATAAGTTGAAAACTGTTTGGAGTACCCCATGTCAGACAATGTGGCCTGAATTCTGCGTTTTCTTTTGCCAGTTTAAATGAAATACGATTTACATCTGTAAAAACAGAAGAGGAATCAAACATTTTCAGTGTCCATTTTGAAGAATCCCCTTTAGCCATACAGTTTATTTTTGAAGCTTAAGAAATTTTCTGACTCAAACATTTGTCCTTAATAGGAGTTTCTCACAGGGTGAGCTAAAATGCTCTATTTATTTTAACGAGTCTTTTCCCATAATTGAATAAATCCTTCAGAATATGAAAGTATGTAGCTGTTCAATATGGTAAGTATTAAAGACACATTGCCATTTTCCATTGTTTTATTTTTATGCAAGAAAAATGACCCAGTACTGCATGGATCTGTTAATCACTTGCCTCCTTGGGTGCTAACTGAATGCCCTGCTGTAATGGTACTGTAGCTCTTTTGTAATTTAATTAAGTTTATCTGAGTTGATTTTATTTTAGTTTTTTTTCAGTTTTGGTTGTACATGACTTTATGTAACAAGGACCAGATTCTAACCTTGTTCCTTGCCCTTTTGCACTTCAAGGGTTGTGTGAAGAGGCTGCAAAGAAACAACTGAAAAGCAAGAGGAGATTCTTTCGCCACAAGGAAATATTTTGTTTCTCTGAGAAACATGTGGACAAATCAGTGTTAAGTTGTTTAGGTGACCACAGCCTGTGTGGGTTAGAGATGGAGGGCCTATTAATGGAATATGTCTCAATTAGATGGTGGCTTTCCCTCATATAATTTATTAATGATAACATTTTTTTTTCCGTATTTAGATATATTCAGAATAAAATTTACAACCAGAAAAGGAAATGACACAATGCTATTAAAAAAAATAGTTTCCTGGATTTCTCAGTCTAGAAATGTAAAATGACTTGTAATTTTGCAAAGAAATCAGTTGTCCTGAGATGAAAAACTGGTAGGGATATACCAATTAAGGTTTTGAGTCAGTGGTTGTCTAAGTTGATTAACAGTGCCCCAAAGCCATTGTAAAGGTAAGTGTTCTGACATTTGTAAATGCTGAAATAGTACATAGGTCTTTCTGTCATCAATGTTAATGATAAGTTAGCAAAACATCATCATCTATCATCTTCATGCCATGGGATGACCTGACTTCATATATTATGAGCTGGAGCAATGACTGAATAGAAGTCAGGTCAAGCAGTCCCTGGCTTGTTTAAGCATGTTCACCATCCTCTGAAACAAATAGCAGGTGTTTCACTGAGATTATAGGGAAGAGAAATCTTTGTGTGCCTTATGTCTGATGTCTTCATTTCTGCTCCCAGAGGATGTATAAGTACAGCATCTTATCTGACATAAATTCAATTATGGGTAGGTCTGTCACAGAAGAATTACTCCTGAGTGTATACTAATTGACTGAATAGGAACCAGAGCATATAATGGGGCTTTTCCTCTGCTGAACCTGACACACACTAAGGGAATGCCACATAGGAGAAAGGGGACTTTTAGAATTCCAGAACTTAAATACCTATGGATATGTAATAAAATATTAGATGGCTTAGTATTTTTTGTTATGGAATAACTATAAGGATTACACACATGCAAGGAGAAAGTGGTATTGACAGGACTGTTAGAACTAGGCATGTACTTATGTGGCTTGCAGACTTTTCCCATCAACATGATCAATTCAGTGAAGGAGATTGAATTTCTCATCTTCTTGACTTTGTAAAATTCTAGATCTCCTGTGTGCACAAAACATCAGTTCTCATTAGTTGGTGTTGCTTCCAGATGAGTACTTTGTGTCTTGTCACAGATAAGAGACTGTCAATAAATTATTAGAGTTAGCAAACAATGTAGACTTTGAGTAAAGAACCACGACCCAGAGTAATTGTACAATCCCTATTTTTCCTTTGAAAATAATAAAAATTTTATACTTCATTTCTATATACTTCTATATTTTTTCTATAATACATTCAAAACTGAAGCTTCACTAAAACTTTTTTAAATTTTGATGCTTCCATTGAAATTGAACAGGATGCAAGTGTTCATCCTTTTAATATTTGATCCAAGTTTAAAATATGAAAAAAGTAAAAGTGAAAAACATTTTCTAGCAGTGAAACTGCATGTTAAATTAATGTATTAATACTTCTCCAGAAATAATTCCAAGTTAGGAAAAGCCTACAGGGTGCTTGTTCGAGACATTTATTGCAAGAGCTCTCTGTTATCAGGGAGTGAAAACTGACTAGCAAAGAAGATGGAAATTAGTTCAGACACAAAGTAATTTGGGCATTCAAATATTTTTATATTCAAGAGAAAAGAAAAGGCATGGCTCTTATTAATTTCTGTGACTACATATATGGGATGAAGTTCTCAGATACAGAGAATTTGCATGGATCTAGAGTGCCATCTCTTTCTTTGTTATCCATTCTTTCATGATTTAGTCATATCGGAAACACCAAAATTTTCATTGCTGAAAATTCCACAACAGTGTTAGAATTTATCAACACATGTTGTAATCTTCTTGTGATAAAGAGGATTGAGTGTGAAGGTTTTATTTCAAACATATCCACCTTTTGGAGAAATGAATATGGGAAGGCTATCAATGGATACTTCATTTCCCATAAGCTACTCTGCAGTAAAATGTGAGTTGTCCCAATAAAGCATCATGAAAGGAAATGAATACCTGGGGGAAATATTCAGACCAGATTGAGGCACTAGACTAGTGAGATCTTGCAGAAATTCATCCTTGTAGACCTGTTTTTCTTTTTAAAAATTAGATTCTTTTTTCCTGCCACTCCCTCTAGTAATATTTGAAGCAGGAGTACCCGACTGCTTTCTCTGAGCTTGAACTTCTTTTCTCAGTAGCAGCAATATCAATACACTTCAGAGAAACTATCTACTTCTTTTTTTTCTTCAACCTTCATGCCCTCAATCTATTTCCACTACTATTCCGCAATATATTTACTTTTATTTATTACTATATTTTATCCAGAGCTTCTGGACACCCTGATTCACATTCTGTCCTCTCTGTTGCCAGCCACTGTGTGCTACAATGTCTTCTATGTCCTGAGAATTTGGACTGGTTCACTTAGATCACAGCAGAAAATAAATATCTTTCTCTCTTTCAGGGAAAAAAACCCAAAGCAAAAAACCAACCAACCAACCAACCAAAAAAAAAAAAAAAAAAAACCACCTAAAACCCAAAATACCCCCAAAAAATGAACAAACCATAAGTTGCTTTTTTAATACAAAATTATTTTTAAAAGCAGGATGTTTTATTGCCCCTAATAAGTAAGACTGCTATCAAAACTCTTGTGTTTCTCTGATCATATGTATGTAGTTCTATTGAAGGGTAGATGGAATTCAGAAGTGTTGCACAAGGTAAAAATGAGGAGTAATGCAGAGAGAGTATCTCATAGCCAACCCCATTTTATTTACTCAGAAGATGAGATACTGAAAATAATGGAAACAATCCAGAGAGTTCAGTAGGTTTTTTTGTTATACTCTTCCTTCTTTGAGTCGGTGTGAGTGTCTCATTTGTATTTCCCACAAAAACTGTTTTTTGGGTGGCTTGATTCTGTTGATTTGGGAGTATAATGACTTAATAAATACATGGAGCCAGGCAGACCTGCAATTAACATAGCTAAACTGTGTTTGAGCTGAACTAGCCCACAGAGAGCCTATACTTTTACATGGTTTATCTATGAACTTGCCAGTGCAACCACAGCTAGCAGAATAACCTCAGATCTGTGAGTACTACTTTAATCTCTCCCTCAGACCTCCTGTACTTAAATCAGAGTTAGCTCACATGATAAACAGCTAGGTGAAAGCATAATTTATTGAAAGAGATGCTGTAGCTTACCCAACTCTTTTCAACTACTTTGTATGAGAGTTATATTGTGTGACAATGCTTTTCACAGTATGAAAAGCAGAGTATGATACACTGAGGGAATTCAAACGAATATTATGTGATCTATCTTACAGCACCTTACATATCACTTCTGAATCTGGATCACAGGTCCACTGCCTTGAGAAGAGAGAACAAGACACCCACAGCAGCCAGCCAGTGAAACAATAGCTTAACATCAGGGGAAAATATTTAGGCAGACACTGTTGTAATGTGAATAATTATAGAACAGCAACTTGATAGGGAACAGAAAAAACAGCTTCAGACTTAAGTGAAATAGCAGATATGTAAGTATGACATACAGTTAAAGTTGTTCTTTATACCCTAACTCCAAGGTAAGGGCATATTAAATTATCACTCCTAGAAATGACTTATTTGGAGAAAGTTTATTTAGAGCACTCAGTTCTCTTTCTCTTTCACCAGAGTAGAGCACATGGAGGTGTAGCTGGAGAAACTCCTCCAAAGCTGAAGCTCTGAGGCTTTGCTCTAGGCCAGCCTGGAGAGCCACAGGGATGACAACCCCTGACTGCTGCCAGGACTAGCTTTGGAGGGTGCACACTCTCCAGATGACTCTCAGGCTCCTTGGTTTGTGCAACTATTTGGAATACTCAAAAAGCAATCCAACATGAATACCTAGAATTAGCTTCCATTCTTTATTGTGGCTTATAGAAGTGTGTATGAAGGGAAATATGTATACTGGAAAAATAAACCATGTCACTCAGTAACATTCAGTGGTCTTCAGAGAGTCATGTGAATATACATCCCATGAAATAATGCAGCTGTGTATGTCAGTAAAGAAAAATGCACTTTATACTGGTAAAACAGTTTAATTAATATAATATTTTCCATGAATGCAATTTTATTCTATGGAAATTTCATACAAATTTCTGGCTAAAGTTTTTTTTAAATTACAATGCCTTAAATAAATAATCATAATCTGAGCACACTGATTTCTCTTGTAAATGCATCATAGATAAAAAGTCAGCATATGTATTTTAAAATGGGTTAGAGTTTTGTTAAAAAAGACCAAGATTTCTTCATAATGGGGAAGACTTACTAACAAAAATAACAGTAACAACAACAATAATAGCATAAATAATTTATAAATTAACACTTTATTTAAATGCTTTTATTTATTTTAGACATCCCATGATAGGGAACCTGATGTCCATGTTAATCTGTGGTTTGCAGTACCTTTGAACAATTATAATTATGCTCTTTGTAGTTTAGCAGTTCTCCCAAGAGGTCAGTGGAGAAACCTTCATTGATTTCAGAGAAGGAGATCAAGACTGACTAAACACTTTTGAGTATTCACTCAGACTTTCTTTGAATTAAGCTCTCAGATTCAAAAGTTGTAGGCATAATTCTTTAATATTTAGTATATAAATCACCTTGAGGTGTTATCCATAGTAATGAAAAATAGCAGAGAAAAGTAAATCAGGTTTTGCATGCATTTACTTCCATCCATGGTAAAAGCATAGGAGGGTTTTCAATGTTAAAACAGTAAATTTTAAAATGTAGAGGAAAGCAAAGTTTTACATGGGGAGTTACTATGTGGGGCTCATTAACACAAGATAGGCATGCAACCTAATAATTTAAAAAGCATATTTCAGCATCACAAAAATGAGAAAAACATTTTTGTGGTAATTCCGGCATAAAATTTTAAAGACTATCAATCAAGTTTCAGAACACAACTTATTCAATAATTATGGTCAGGATGAAGCGTTTCCTTCACTTTCCTCTGGAAGTGTAACATTTCTGATGAGGACCATGCTGAATGATTCAAAGGCAATTTTAACACTTTACAGTCAGGCCACTTTTTGAATGATTTTGGAAAAGGTTGAAAAGCTTAAAATAGTAATTTGCAATTGTTCCTGGTATTTTGTTGGTTTTTTTTTTTTTGTTAAAAGCATGATAGACAAGTGACTAGAATATTCTATGGATTGAAAAAACAACAGCAATCAGGAAATTAATCTGGACTACGCAAGTGTAAATAGAGTTTCATTCTTTTACTTAACAGCTTAAAAAAACTTTTAGTTTTCTCTATTTATCACTGGCTATTTATTTGCTGTGTATCACGTCCAAACATGTAGGAAAAAGCTTAAATATTGAGCTGCCTTGAATTTGAAATATATGGTTGTGATATATGAGTGTGAATTTGCATTTGAGCACCTCTTTGCAGCTGTAGAGGTATCCTACTGACTGCAATATATTTGGTAGCTTTCCAGAAATCAATGAATAAAATTTAAAGACTCAGTCTCATTTTTCCTCTTAGGTCAGAATGGGTTGCCATATTTCATTTGTTGTCTTCATTTTTCATTTGTTGTTGTGTATGGGACTTCTACAGCCATTTTCAATTCCTATTTTTTCATCTAAAAATCTCTATCAGAGTTTTCTTTTTCATTGATACACTTCACAAGTTCCTGGAGCTGTCTTATTTGTATAATGTTGAGAATTACTTATTTATTCCGAGTTTCAAGTATGGCAGCAGCTAGTTAATTGAGTTTTCTTAGAAGCTGCAGATGGTTTTGTGAATATTTTTTTCAAAGCCATGTAACATTTTAGCACCTTGTAATACACAGGGGCAGAAGAAAGAGAGAGAAAGAGGGAGAAAATTTATTTCTTTATGTATCTTTAAATATAATTTTGGCAAGGTTTTTGTAATGACTGATTCTACTTTGAGATACTTTGTTTTGATGCAGTTTAGGTAAAATCTTCTAATCACATGAGTTAAGAACTAAATCTGCTATTATTTTCTTGGATCAGCTTTTCTTTTTTTTAATAATTAATTTTCACTAAGATCATCTGAGTAACTTTGGTTTGGAGAGTGAGCTAGGAAATAGTTAGGATGTAAATAATACTTAATTTTTTCACTGAAAAAAATTTCAAAGCAACCAGTGAATAATGATTTTATAGAGTTTAGAGACAGACCATTTATGCCTGTGTCTGGTTCTGTATGAACTCAAAATGTTGGTTATTTTAATAAAATTCAGTGAGTATACTGCATATCAAATTACTTTGATTTACATTTAGTGCACAGCAACAGAGGTATGACAGTTGTTTCTCTGTAGTGGTGATGAAGATAATCAAGAAAACTTAAGCACACTAAGCTGGAAAATGGTTTTAAACTGAAAGAGGGTAGGTTTATGTGCTTCACCATGAGAATGGTGAGGAACATGAACGTATTTCCCAGAAACGTTGTGGATGCCCCATCCCTGGAGACATTCAAGGCCAGGTTGGATGGGGTTTTGAGCAACCTGATCTAGTGAAAGATGTTCCTGTCCATGGAGAAGAGGGAGTGGGAAATAGATAAAGTTTAGGGTTCTTTTCAAACCGAACTGTTCTGATTGTAAGTGAAGAGTAGATATTATAGTTTTATTCAATAAGGCAACATAAATAAAAGTTCAACCCTTGGCAAATGTATTATTAAAATAAATTCCAACCAGAATTTTAATTTTCAATGTTTTGTGTAGAATAGACTATTTAAAAGGGGATATTGACTGGATATTCAGATGAGAGGCAGTTCCAATACTACTGAGGTTGTTTGTGTGCAATAATTCATCGATGAAAGGTGAAAAATAATTTTATGTTCCTGACTTATATTTGTTTTCTTTGTGTAAACCAAATTGAATAAAATGGTTATCTAAAATAAGTTTCTTCATTCTGGTTAGACTGCATTGTGTTTATGGCTGCTCTTAGCTAGACTTCAGGCATCATTTTATGAGATAGCCATTATTTTACAGCATGAGGCAAAACAAATTTAAGGATAGAAAATTAGGCTTTTAGAGAGTTTTGGAGCTGATAGGGTATTTAAAGTGATGACTTCAAGATGTACCAAAGTAGAAATGTAGCAGTTTTGTTGGAGGAGCTGTAAAATGGGATGACAAATGATGATAATGGAGGAATTTAAAAGAAATCTGAAAAACAGATTTGATTGCTTAAGACTATAAGCTTCAACAATATTATAGATATTGTTATTGAAGGGTTTTCTGGCAAGACCAAAACCAGGTTTTTGAAGTTATATTCCACATAGTTTACACTTTCACTTATCTGCGATTCTGTGATCTTTGATTTACCAATGTGAAACCATTTAGATTCCAATTTGAAGCTGATTAGTCTTAAATGAATGCTTAAATATACATTTCTTATTAAAACTAATATTTGTAATAATATGCATTCTATGAATACGGTTTTCAGGTCTTAACTTTCCTTAGCCCTTCCAGAGAGCTATAAGAATTTTTTAATTAATTCAATCTAGTAATTCTTCTCCTTCTGAGGAACAGCAGATGTCAGATTTTCTTATCATTGGAGAAAAATTTTATATCTATATTTTTAGTAAATTTGGGATTTATGTTATTCTGGTTCCACATATTCACCAGTGATGGAACACATGCCATCACAAATAGTATAGAAATAAATAAAGATCACTTGCTTGTTGAAATCAATAATGATTCCAACTCCATGGTTAAAAAAGAAAAAGCATAATCATTAAAAAGACATCCCCAATCTTCTTTCCACTGTTTCCTTGAAAAATAAGTTTTTAATGAGTGAAAATGAACAAAAGTAAAAAAAAATAGGCTATCTGAAGCAATGTTTGAAAAAATAAATGTTTATCCTCAAAATTTATTGCATTTTATATGGTGATTCGTTTTAAAGAGCTGCTATATTTATTCCTCACTTCATTCATGCTGATGGGACTATATAGTGAAGATTTAGATTACTGGTCTGAAAGAAACAGAGACTTTCTCTGCATAAAAACATCCAAGCAGGATTATAGATGTTATTGTCTAGAAAATGAAATCTGTGTTCTCTGACAGTCCAATCATTATCTTGTTGCTTTTGGAGTATTCCAAATCATGTTAAAATCTAGCTGATACAAATTAATTTAGACATAATGCATTGATATTTTGGATTTAAAAGCAACACAAAACCATAAGCAGGAGTATATGAACAAAACAATAGATGAGGATACTGATCGAATTCACTAATCTAGATACACAAATTCACCTAAATGAATTGTTGCAGTTATGCTGAACAGTTTATGGGAGCAACTACCTCTCAGGACAGCTCTCTAGCACTGTTCTGGGAAAGGTGTTTTCATTGCTGTGGCACTTAAATGTTCTAATTACGGACTCCAAAGATGCTTCCCTTTATGAGGGGTTTTAAAACCCCTTGGAGTTTGCCAAAGATTATTTTACTACCATCAGATTATGAGTAAAATATTACTGAAAATGGATGAAGTGAATAAACTGAAGACCAGATGTGATCTACGTGAAATTTAGAGCTATTGCCTTCTAAATGGCATTTAAGAGCTTAGCAATTGATTCCAATTGAAATTTAGAATGGAAACTCTAAAAAGCCTTACTTAATAAACCCCTGTCTTTATGCCCCAAAGTATCCTTTGAAACTCATCAGTTAGCTGGATCACATGGCTTTCTAATAGCTTCCTCTCTAGAGCAGAAATAGCACTGAATACTAAAAACTAAAACATGACCACAGGATAAAAGTCATTGTTGAAGGACAGTTTACTGTCTCAGACTTCACACTGTAACTCTATATTTACACTGTGTGGACAGCTCAAGTCTGTTCTTGTCCATGAAGCTGCTCCTCCTCCTTGTGAACGTACATTACTTTGTGAATTCAATTTTGAAGACCTGGAGTAGGATTTTTTTTAAGCAATGCAGACATATCTGATGACTTTCAGGTTATACTGCCATTAAGTATAAGATTTCAATTGTTCTTCTGACCAAACAGATAGATTTTTCTTAAGAGGGTATTCTCCACTAAGAATTGTGTTGTGGTTTAATCCCAAGCAGCAACTCAGCCCCACACTTGCTTGCTCCCTCACCCTGGTGGCGTGGGGGAAAGAATCAAAAGTGAGAAACACAAAACCGATGAGTTGATATAAAGACAGTTTAATAAATAAAGCAACAGCTGTGTCTGCTATCAAAGCAAAACAGGGAATTAATTCACCACTTCCCATGGGCAGGCAGGTGTTCACACCCCTCCAGAAGCACAGGGCTTCATTTTGCATTATGTTTCTTTGGAAGAGAAACACCATCACTCTGTCTCTTCTGCCTTCTACCAGCTGTACATGCTGAGACTGAAACCACAGGTCTGGACCATTGGTCAGCTGGGGTCAGTTGTCCTGGCTGTGTCCCCTCCCAGATCCCTGGGCATCTCTCTTGTGGGGTGGGGTAAGGGGCAGAAAAGACCTTGACTCTGTGTGAGCATTGGTCAGGAAGTGATCAGAAATGAAACCTTTTGGAATTATCAGCACTGTTTCCATCACAAATCCAGAATTGTTTCCATCACAAATCCAGAACCCTATATGTAAACTGCTGCATTAAAAATTATGTATATTCCTGCCAAAACCAGCATAATAGTCACCAAAAAAAAAAAAAAGAGTAGAGTTTCTAAAGTTATTTGTCTACATGTTAATTTTTGTGAAATAATTAAAAGGAGTAGCATGACGCAATCTGTTTTAGAGGACTAGCTGGGACAAGGTTAAGCAGATTCCAGTTAGTTACCCAAGATTATACAGGCATAAAAGCATTGATGGCAATAGAGTGCCACAGGTGTCATTGAAAATATAATCAGAGCACAATGAAGCAACACACTTGTAATTGAGGTGTAATTTGATGTGCAAAGTCTTTATTAGTCTATGAAAGGAACAGGTTGACTTTCAGGTTTAGTTTGTGTGGCTGGCAGAGAAGTTTTTTGTAATATTCACTGCTAGCAGTTCTATTATTGGAATCATTGGGACATAATAAACAGAGAATTAAATAATCATTTTCAAGGTAGGATTTAATGAAAAAAAAAAGAAAAAAAACCTAACCTATTGTTGAGGAAAATCACAGTAAATGTTGTCCAAGAGAAACCCAGTTTGAATAAGACAGTTGTGAATTTAGAAGAGGAAGGGAAATGTTGTGTGTTATAAGAAAAACTGTTTTCTTAGAAATCAGTCATATATGAAGGAAATGCTATTACTGCCTCAGCTTTGCATTCATCTTACTGAGGTCTCTGCCTCATTGTGCACCTTGCATTGCATACTAACCCCTTTCCCCAGTCCTTCTTGTCTCCTGCTGCAAGAGAGCTTTCAAGTGTCTGATAAGGGAAAATAGTTGGCTTTCTTACAGATGCTTACACCTTTTTAAGGAAATGCATCTGTGAATTAAATATTTATGAAGTGCTATTCTAAACTAGATCCTATTCTAAACCTATATCTGTTTTCTGACTGTGTAAAATATTGGAGACAGTAACTAAATATCTGAAATAGAGGGATGGTACAATGTGGTTTGTGGAAGATTCAGAATGAAGTGCAGTGCTTAGAGTTTAATGTTAATGGATGAAACTTAATCTTTTTTTTAAGTCTCATTTTTCGTAACTTTGACTGTTACGTCCTTTCTGGCCAACAGAAAATTGAATTGAGTGGCTAGAATATGAACATCAACAGAAATATTTGTTTCAAAACTGCTTCTCTTAATCCAGAATGAAATTCTCAGTCTGATGATTTTTTTTTTTCCGGGTGCAGATTGAAGTTTCAGTGGCAATTTTCTGAGTGTTATGGTTATCAAATAACAGATTACAACTACAGATAAAATTGTACCTAGAATTCTTGTAATATTAACTTTTTTCTCTGTGCTTCATTTTGTGTAATGACTGTTTTTTATTCTTGCATGTATCATAAAGACCTCGGTTTACAGATGCTGAATGCCAGGTTTTTATTAAATAAAATAAAATTATTTCTGTGCTACTAATTCTCTGTGAAGCTGCTATTGAGATGGAGATTCACCCTTTATTGGTAGGATAAAGAGAGCTATTATACAGACAGAGAAAATTGCCGCAAATATTTGGTTTTGTGTTGCACTTAAACACTTTTTCCTTTAAGAAGTACATTGGTTGATTTAGAAGTTACCAGTTATATAAAATATACCCTTTTTTCTTTTTTCCCCCTCTTTTTTCCTCTTCCTCTCCCTTCTTCTCTCCCCTTTCTGTTTAATTTTTCTTTTTATAATCTTTATTTTCTATTTTCTATTATCTATTCTCTGTTTTCTAATTTATTTCCCCTTTTTGTTTTCCCTTTCTTGCTTTAGATTTTTCTCCCAAAGTATAAGAATACCATGTACTATATGGTAGAATACTAGTTGATGACTCGAAAGGTCTTCGGTATTAATATATTACAAATAAGAATATAAAAATTCATGACATCACATGTAGATTATTTATGATTAATACTGTCATGAATCACTGTTTTAAGATCTCTTAAGGAATCGCCATTAAAGGTAGTGGTAAAAGCAGATTTAATATTCAAGCAAAAGCATGACAAAGTTCATTGACAAAGTTCATTCTACTGCTTACCAAATGGTAAAAGCACACACAGAAAGAACAAACTAAAACCTAAAATCAATCAATCTAAACCAAAACCCAATTAAAAATTATCTATGGGGAAGCTGGAGGTGCAGGGAAGAGGAAAGGGTAAGGGTAGAAAATGATAAGGATAAAAAGGAATAACGAAGATGGTCCCATTTAATCACAAGGTTTAGACTAGACCTCCTTGCTAAACCCAGATCTTACCAACAGTTAAGCCCTAAAGATTTAACAGCACTTGAAACAGCACTTAATTGACAGATAAGTTAAGCAGTTTAACAAAAGAATCATTTACTATAGCTCAACAAATCTAAAGTACTGGAGAATGTAACAGAGAGCATTCATAGTACTTTTGCTATATCATATTCACACTCACATGCACACAGATTTACAGGAGCATACACAGATCCAAAACAGGATGTGTAGGAGAGTGAATGCACTTCAGAAGGTTTAAAAGGTGAGGAGAATACACAGCCTGTGAAGAGTTATTGCAGCTTTGGGAGTTTCATCTGACACAGCAGGACAACAAATTATACCCAGTGCAAACTACAGTGTAAAGACTAAAAAAATCGTTAAAAAGAAAGTAATGGATATCATTGACCATGACTGCAGTAATGCCTTTGACACTTCCCCATAAATGCCTCAGAGAGAAGCAATTGATGTTTGGGATGGATGTACAGACAGTTGGACTGAAAAACTGGCCAAATGTCTGGGCCCAGAGGGTGGTGGTCGGTGGCACAGGGTGTAACTGGAAGCTGGTAATTAGGCGTGCAACAACTCAGGGGACTGTATTGGGTTCAGTTTTTTTCAATATCTTCATTAGTGATGGGGATGAGTGGACAGAGAGTACACCAAAGCAGGTTTGCTGATGACACAAAACTGGGGGCAGTCCTGATACACCAGGGGGTCATGCTGCCATCCAGAGGGACCCCAACACCATGGACAGATGTGCTGGCCCAAACCTCATGGAAGGTCAATAAGGGGAAGTACGAAGTCCAGCACTGGGGGAGGAACAGCCCCATGCACCAAAGCATTCTGGGGGCAGATTTTCTGGAAAACACCTTTGATATTAAGGACCTGGGGTGTTGTGGTAGATACCAGGCTGAGCATGAGTCAACACTGTGCCCTTGTGTCAAAGGTAGCTTATGATATCCCAGTTTTCATTGCACAAAATACTGCCTGTGGATGCCAATCTGCTGTTGAGACCACTCCAGGGGTACTCTATCCAGTTTTGGACTTAGTACCAGAGACCCAGACACGCTGGAGAGAGACCAATGAAGGGGCACAAAGATGATTAAGAGACAGGAGAATGTCTTCTATGGGAAAAGGCTGAGACAGCTGGAACTGTTTAGCCCAGTTCAGGGAAACTTTTATCAGAATATATAAATACCTGAAGGAAAGGTGCAGTAAAGAAGGAGCCTGGTTTTTTACAGCAGTGCCCAGCAACAGGACCAAGAGGAATTTAAGTTTACAACAAATTTAGTGTCTAATAATGATGTGACACAGCTAGCAATGGTTTTCTCAGGTTCATTGTGCTCGTCATTGTTCACCTTAGCAGTATTTCTTCCAGGAGTTATTTGTGTGCCTTCTTCTGATATGTGGCTTATTTATGTTTTGCTCTATGTGCTTCTCCTTTAGAACTTACAAAGGCCAGAGTGCATGAGAACTTCTCTCAAAACCTGTATTCTGTATTTATGTCTGTAGGAACTGGGGGAAAAAATTTCCTTGCAGTTCAATCAATCAAACTAGCTTGTAAGAGTAAATAGCTAAATAAGAACAGTAATAGCAAGAAGATGGAAAAAATCTTGGAAGGATCACTGCAAGGTCACCTCAACCACTCTTTCCATACAACACAGGATTCTTTATGTTTATATGATTTCGAGTGCATATTTACCTAATTCCTTTTTGAAGCCCTCAGTGATATATATTTAGAGACATTCAGCCAACTATTCTCATGCTTTACTTTTCTTTTAGGTTTTTAGAAAACTTTCTTTTAAGTTCAACCTCTTTTTTTTAATCTTCATTTAAAAATTCTTTCTCTTATTTTGGAATTAAACTTTTACATTTTTTGGTACACAATAAACTCAGAAAACATTCTTTCAAGATATTTTTTAACTGTAAATGTCTACGGTTTAAGATAAATATTTCTTTTTATTTATTTCATTGGGAAAGATATGATCTTTCTTATTGTGGCTGTTGTTTCATTGGGTTTTTTCCCTCTGGATTGCATTTCTGCATAAAACACCTTAAAGTTTATGGGCAAAAATGGATTAAATACTCCAGTTGAGGACCTACACTGAGGAATGGGGGAAAACCTCGTGACTATTCCAGGGAAAGTTCCCTTTTCTGTCAATAAGAAGAAATAGTGCCATTGAAGTCATTAACATTATTTTGATTTACCTCACTTAAAGTCTGGTAATTAATCAATACAAATGATTTAAAACATCTCCTAAAATAGCTTAATGATTTAGCCACATGTTTTGACCATGTGTTTCTTTCAGTTGAGTCATTTATGAATCTTAATTTATACACTAACATATTGAATTGTAATGACAGGGCAAGTTCCTGATTGCCATTGCATGCAACAAGCAGAAACATTATTTATGAGCAACCTGTAATCTCTAAGCAATATATTGACAATGTAAATCATTAACTGAAAGTAGATTGGAAACCTTTGGATCTGTTTGGAAATGTGATGTTTTTAATGAATATGGGCAAAAGAAAGAGTGGGAAATTTGGTGTGTATGTTTAATTTGTATAAATAATTCATTAAAATACTTTATTTGCAGATAAGATCAGCATTCAGATGGAATTCCTAGCCATTCCTTGCTACCATATTTAAATGAAAAGAAAAAAGAACCTTTTAAAATAATGTACCTGTTGGCTTCTTTAAAGAAAATTTGACCCAATACTGTAAAGAGCAACCTGTGTTTGGATGGACTATAGGATATCTGGTGTAATCAGTTTCTTCCATGCCTGGTTTTTAATAAAACTATTCTCACATTCAATCTTTCTGCTTAAGCTCAATATTCCTAATCACCAAATAGAACCATACACATTTCCTGCCCAATGACCAATAGCTAGTGATATAAAGCTTTATCCTGAATATAGCTGTGTTCTCTCAAGACTAGATAACATCACTAATTACACAGATAGTTTTTTGATGCTTGTTAACTTTCAGACATTTAGACATGGATTTCCTGAGAAAAATGTTCAGATTTCTAATGAATCATCTGATAGCTGAAGTTAGAAAAAGCTAGCATGACAGCCAGCTGCATGAATTTGTAACACAAGGATAAGTGTCTCTTACATAAAATTCCTTTTGTCTTCTACAGAAAAGGAGATGTTCAAATTGTATTTTCATTTAAAACCCCCCAGGATTAGGATTAAAATATAGGTGAGTAAGATTTGACTGCTTTACATAGATGGGAAAAAAGGTTTCCTTTTTTATTTTAAATCTCTTCTTAACATCTACTTCAATGTATAGATATCCAACATTCTGAGTGCATGGCAAGAATGCATGGCAAAAGCACACAAGACATAGAAAAGGTGAAAATGCTTCATAAAGTAATTTGGAAATCTCAGTTCCAACTTTCTTGTGGTACACAACTTGCCAAATTGTGGCAGACCAGAAATAGTCTGTGCTTCTAAAATCAATATTGCATTGGGTGAAGTACACGCTGAAACTTGATTGTGAATTGATTTACTGGATTTTTTTGGTCTCCCATTACCAGGACAGTAGACTCTACCTATTATAGTAGCTAGGTTGATGAAGTAATATGCAAGCTTGTTGCAGGATTTCAAATTATCAGAAATTAATTGAGAGCAAAGGACATAATTCTGATCACAGTGTTGATTGTATTAAGGCATTCTGAAAAATGTAGTTGCCATTTTCGTAACATTCATTACTATTTTTGCCATCACTTTTGTGAAGACTCTGTTAAATTAGTTTTCAAACAAGTTTCAGACTGTATTTGCACTGAGTCCAAAGCCCAGGCCTCAGTAACTGGCTTTTATATTACAAGGTTTCGACTCCAGTGCTAACTCCATAACAAGTGTTAGGTTGCAGCCAAGCTAATAAACCCAAAAATGATCCTAACAGGAACAGAGGAAAAGGACAGAGCCTGAGACATTACTTGTTTACTCTCGTTTTTTACTTCTGATAACATCACTTTTTTACATGACTGCTGTCACTCCAGTATCTCATAAACCTACAGAGTTATAAGCTTCCCTTCCATTCTGAGAAAGGGAATAATCACTTATCTGGTTATTAACTGACAAGATTTCATTCTTGTAAGTGCTCTTTATTTGCATACTTTTTATTCCCTATTTCCAGTTGTGACCTTTTGGTCATCTTCTGACTCACTGATTTTGGAATTAGCTTATTTTTGCAGTCTTCATCACTGTTTTCCAATTTTAAACAGTTCATGTCTGAAACACTAATACTTAATCTCTTTAAAAATCTACAATATCATTTTTTAACAGCCACATTATTTTTCTGATCGCCTTAGCCTTCATAAAATCTTGTGCAGTGGAAACATCTGGTATCAAATCTAAACATTCTTACTTTTTTGAAGGAACAACACTAAACTCGTATTTCAGAATGTCACCCTGTTTCCTCCATACCTTAGCTACTTCTTGTTTCTATTTGGATGAGCTTATGTATGACACATACTTCTGCATATAGAAATGTAATTTATTTGGATGAAGGTTTCAAGCACTGAACCCACTCTAAAAGTATTTTGATGCAAGTAAAATTTAGTCCATAATCTTGCAGGGGATTTTCTCTCTCCCATGAACAGATTACAGGTGATTGTGGTTTGAAAAAGAAGTCAAATTTGCAGAAATGCAACTTTAATATATTTTTCATATATTTTTTAATTGTTAGCATAATTTTCTGCTCTTTTATTGCTTTTTTCAGTGATTCCCAATCATACTAGAGATGGACCCGGAGATCCAGGAAGGCTGAAGTGCAAAGCCTTCAGCTGTGAAGAATAATGTGAAAGATTTCACACAGTGTTCTTTGCCCTTTGGTCCTTTAATGTGCATTATATTATTTGCAAACACTGCCTCTTCAAGATCCAGCAATGGGCAAGCATGCATTCAGAAAAGGTACAAAATCTTAGTCTTTAGAAATATAGCTTTCATTAAATAAAAATAAAAGGTACAGTGAATGGAAAGTTGTTATTTCAAACAATGAAGGTCACATAGGTGCTTTTTTCTGGACACAGCTGGACTGATACACAGAAGGCTGCTTTAATTATAAAGAAGCAGACTCTTCACATTAAATGGTGTATGACCAAACAAGCTGCCTTCATTTGACTTTCCAGACAGCTGGAGTTGAATTCAGAGACAGATAATTGCCGTGGGGACCTTTTTCTGGCAAGTAGCCCATTGGTACTCTTGAGGGGTGGAGAGGCTTCACACAGAAAGCTTAAAAGCATCTGGGCTGCTGTTGTGCAGAATGCAACTGCTGACAGATTTACCATCTGTCTTTGAGAAAGACAACAGCTTGGGAAGCCCAGATACCACTATTCTTCAGTAGAAAGCCCTTGTCAATCAAACCCACCTCATTACAGCAGAGAGAATTTGAATTACAGTTAAGTGAAAAAAAAAAATATCAAGACATTAGTTTACTTTTATTTGTGTGTGAATAGATGAAAAATCCTGGAACACTAGGAAACAGCAAAATGTAAACATATTTGTATTAGTCATCACATAAATGTTCTCCATGAGAATAGTTTTACAGACCTACCAACAGTAGTCATGTTCATATCCCCACTAAAATTATGTCTATAGCCTAGTGTAATTTGTAAAGAACCAGTCAAAATTAAGAACAAAATATAAATGTTTTCTAAAAAGCTGCAGTACAAATATTTTCAGCACAAAAATGCACATATATAAATATATGTCAATGCATAATACCTGCAGGTCTGAAAGACATTCATTCAACCCAACAGTTCATAAAAATGCCAGGAATTATGAAAAATGGAATTATGGGTTCTATAAATAGCAGTCTTCCTTAAGCCTTCAAGTGAGTACATATATTTGTGTAAGACTTAAGTGCCTTCCTGAAATCTAAAAAAAATTTCCCAGTTGCTCTCCCTGCATTTCTGAGGTTGACCAATGTGTCCTGTGCATTTAAAAAGAGTAAATAGTTTATAGCTCATGTTCTTCAAAATCAAGCTTCAGTTTAATGGGAACATGGAAGAATACTGAACATATCATACAGTTGTCATGTAAAAGTTGAAAGCACATGTATTTATATAGGTGTGTATGTATATTGTTTATCTCAAATATATAGATAGCTGGATACAGGTAGCTGCCATTAAATGATTTTTTTGTGTGAGGAATTTTCTTTGGTCTTCTTACCCCAAGTACTTTACCACAAATCTAGAGGGAGAGATGAGGAATGTATTCCAGGATTTTCCTTCAAGATCCATGACTGCAAAATTCTAAAATCCAACTTCTCCCTCTAGATGCATTCAGTATAGAAAGAATGCATTGCAAGATGTAGGACATGATCCAATTTAGTAATGAGGCCTGAATACTCTGCCCAGCGCATTGTCATGGTGCCTCTATGAAGCAAATATTACACATTATTACACTAGTGACTGCATATCTCCAATAAAAATCTGAGTCCTCATTTCCAGTTGCCTTTCCTAGGTTTGTTTCTATATTTTAATGCAAAATGCCCACCCTCTAAGCTTAGGGTTAAGGCACACATGTGGGAAATAGAAAATTCAGATTCAATGTTCCACTGCAGAGAGCAGGCCCTGAGTTCAAGCACTCTAATGAAATACATCTTTACCACTGTCCATGTTTTCAAAGAAAAGGGAAGTTGGCTTCTCTTCCCCCAGGGAAACAGCTTAGTTTTTACTTCAAGGAAAAGGTTCAGGACTTCAGACCCCAGCCGAAAGTATATACTCTAATGTAAAGTTAGGAAATATTTAAATTGTTCAGATTAATTAGTTTATTGTCATCAAACAGGGCAAAATGTTGGCTTATTTTTCATGTTGAAATATTTTCAGTACAGACTTAAATCATGTACTTCTATATTGTTGCAGTCTACAGAGCTGATATATCCATGTCAAAAAGAGGTATGAGAGTCAAATGAGGTGCTCTTTCCATCATTTCCTAAACTGGAGAGTTTAAGCATATCCCTGGTTCATCATGCTGACTACTATGAATCTTTTTATTGAAGGGATAATTTCCTCCAATCATATTCCTCCAGTATTGAAAGTTTAGTTGGAGCTTTGAGCTCCACTCTGGTGGCAGCATGCAAAAATCCCTTTAAGGGACTAGGCCTTAATATATCTCTCCATTCTGAAATGGCCAACACAGTATTTCCCCACTTCAGAGAGGGTAAATGTGTTTGCACAGTTGTGGAGATCAAGTAACCCAAATGATAAAAGTTCTCTTGCATAACACATGAAAATGGGAATATATTACTGTTGTGGAAGAGATCTTGTCCACAGTATTTTAGTCATGTAGGGACTAGTTATTCCATTTCAATCAAGTGTTTTCCAGTTAAACCACTGTAAATCTCTGTTACTATTTGGAAATTATTTGCCTACCGATGTTGCCTACGGATGTATGACAAGTGTGTTCATGAAAATGCTTTATTTAGCTTTCCTTCATTGGTTAAATGGTGCAGGACAATTGAATCTCTGCTATATTTGTGTACAGCTGAGGTATATTTTGGGAGTGTGTACACAGGACATTTTGTAAAATGTCCACGCTGACGTTTATACCAGAGATGCAGGACTCCACCTCTCACAATTTGCCTATGTAAAATTGAGGTCATAAAGTGGAGAAGATTGAACAGGCAAAACTGAAGGCATCTTTTAGCTTCCAGATGGTAAGAAGGATATTTACAGGTATCCATAGGCTAGTGATTAGGACTGGCAATCAGAAAATGTCTCTTGTAAACTAAACTCATTAAAAGCTTCAATCAGTGTAAGTTTATAAAGAGAGAGCTCCTCAGTTTGCCATTTTGGTCTGTAAAGTAGAATCACATTTAAAATACTCTACAAATCCACTGTGATATGAGATTTTGATAAACATGACTGTTAAATATTTCCTCTGGGAATACGTTACAGAAAACTGTGTGAGTCTATGCAGAGGTTGTATGAAAGTTGTTAATTTATAAATTGAAAATAACATTTCTAAATATAACTAACATCATAAATGGAGAGCTCTCATTCAGTGCACAGCTGGTGTTCCTTCTGCAAACTTTAGGAATTTTTTTTTTTCACTATGTTTATATATAATAGAGGTGTAGGGATTTTTGTTTTTGTTTTCCCCTGAAGATAATAACCCAGATCCTGAAAATGCCCGGTACAAATACAGTGTATTTCAGGAAATGGAAGAGACATGGGGATATGCGAAGATCCATTTATATCCTTTGATATGTTGCTAATGCTACTGCCAATGGCACAAAGGCATAATTCCAGAATTTAAATATTGTGGAACATAACCAGGCCATAAATCTGATTGTTCAGGTACAGGTCTACGATTAGATTCAAGAAGAGATGGTAAAACAGGTATTAAATTATCCATCATCTAAAGTTTCCTCAAGGTAGGCAAAAAAATCTCAGTTGTTTCTTTGTGATTCTCTTGTTTTTTTTACAGAAATGAGGTTCTCTGAGTGATGTAAATGCATTTAATTTCCATTTGCACTAATAAGAAATCAATGAGCACATCAACATGTAGTTTCAATATGTACTCTTGGATAGATACTTAACCCAAAATACATTTGAAAATAATGTGAGAGATAAACATGTGGAATGAAGTGGAAAACCTGGAGGTAAAGTGCTAATTCTTTCACGACATCAGCTCTGCCAGAGTCATGAAGGAATATTGAAAATGATTACGACGCGTTAAATTTGGGAAATATGCAAATATTTAACATTCTCAGCTATGTATTCTAAGATTTAACAGAACACGTATTTCCAATTAAATGTTTTGTTTTATCTGCAATTTGCCTGTCTTCAATATAAATTTACTGGAAAGTAGAAAAAAAAAGAACAGCTCTTTTTTTGGCATTTAATCCTATTACAATTAGTGTTTAAAATATCATCATGGACATTATACACAAACATTTTGAAGTGTATGGACAGAATTCACAGAAGACAAGGGCAAGAAGTTGAAGACACACTGCATTATAAGTCCATACATAAAAATAATTTTGTAAAGAAGTAATAACAATGTCTGTATTGTCACTGGTTTTAAGCAACACTTTAAAATCAATGTTCTTATTTGAAGTCTTTATATGACCAGTAAAGGACTGAAATCCTGCTCTTCTGCATATTCAGTAAATATTTTAGTCTATCTCCTTCTAAGGCCTGCAATTTGATGCTTCATGTGGCATGAGACATAAGCTCTTCCTCTGAAACAAGGTTGTCTGGGACTTGGTAGGAGTTGAACCACAGAAAGAGTTCCACTGAAGGTCCTCATCTGCAGTCATAGACTCATGAAGTGAATGCTTGTAACTTGGATAATGCAGGCATCTTCAGTAATGGTGTAAAGAATTATCACAGGGACAGAATCCAGGGAAGTACGGGCCAGACAATCTCACCCTAGAAGTGAGTCTCTATCACTAAACTTTGAGTACACTTTGAGTGAATTCCTCAAAGAGTCACCAAGATAATCAGGCAGATGGAGAATTGTGTGGGGAGACACACATCTTTTCCCTGTGATGGAGGTAAAGAACTGCAGCAGATTGCAAGAGAGGTCGTCAAGACATCCAAAGCTTGCTGGGATGTGTCCCTGAGTAGCTGAATATTACTGGAACTCTTTAAAGTATATTGCAATAATTGCCCATGGAAGTCAGTTCCAATCAGTTCCTTGGACATGTCCCTGAGTAACTGGGTATTACTGGACCTGTTTAAAGTATGTTTCACTAGTAGCCCATGGAAGTCAGCTCCAATCCGTATGATTCTATGATTCACAGTGTGGCTCACAATGGGCAATGGAAAAAAAAAAAAGATGGAATTTCTGAACCCAGTATGCAGAAAAAAAATGTAAGCATCTTCAATCTACTCCTTCTCCTCCTGTAGTCTTCCATGCTCGTAATTAGGGTTTGCAAACAGTGAGGATCTACTTCTGAAGGGTATGATATTGCAATGATTGAAAAAGACCAATCCAATTTCAGATCATATCCAATCCAGATGCAGATCATAAATAAAAAAAGGTTCATATGTAGACAATAAATTAAACAATTAATAGCATCAACAGCTCATCAGAAAAGTGAAAACTGTTGCAATAATTTACTTAGATTATCAAAAATGAACATAACTTCAGAGGAAGAAAAAGAAGCTTATACAAAATAAAAAGAACAGAAAGAAACAACATGTAGATCCTGCCTTTTCTAGTCTATGAGAAGATTTTCATGAGTTATTTAATGTCTTTTTGAAAGGCCACGACATAGTGCCATAGTCCATCTTTTTAATTTTTTGCCATTTCTTACGTACAGGAAAGCAAATTTCCTGCTGAGGCTCTTACTATCAGAAGAAACCCAAGCAAGCTGCAGGCTCTGCTTACTTGAATTACTGTTATCAACATCTTATGGGGAAATTGAAGCAGAGAAAGCATGCATAACTTATTAGTTGCAGGGGTTTTTTTATTGTTTTGGAGAAACCATATGAAATGGTGCAGCAGCTGTGCTATTGCCACCTAAATTCAAAATGACATTCAATGTTCAGAATGACAGTGCACAATTTGAAACCACCACATGTGGAGACACTTGTTGCAACCTTCCTTCTTGAAAACCTACCTGGAAGCTCTGATACAGATGTGACTCACAGTTGAAAGTGAGCCCATTTGTAATACTGCAGATTTGTGAGTGATGTCTAAATAACGTTTATAAACCCAGGAAATTGTTTTTTTAGATTTTTTCCTAAAACTTTCTAATGTGAAGTCATGCTTTTAGTGGTTTACATAAATAATGCTGTGTGATAAGTTATCGACTGTATCTTTCACACCTCCTTTGCAAGCCCAGCTTGGATGCAGGCCAGCTGCTGGTAATTGGATCTTGCATGTTATTACACTTGCATCTTTGGTATCACTCAGCCTTTTTGCATTCCTTTGCTGAATTTTCTTCCTCTGTACTGTGGCTTTTTCACTGCGTGTTGTGTTGTTAAAATGAACCATGCAAAGGAATATTTCCATAACCATGGTGACACTGTAACACACTTAGAAGGTACAAAGGTAATAAAGTAATTCTACCAGACTGATATTTTCTGTGACCAGTTGCTGGAAATTTAGTACTTTTCTTTTCTATTTTTTTTTTTTTTTAATAAGAGAGAGAATGGAATGTGCTGAGTATTTCCAGATCTTTTTAGGCTGGAATACTACTATAAAATAGTACAATACTTTTTCAACAGAAGTGATGAACTGTGTGTGTTGCTGTGCCTGTTTTGACTACTAGTTTTTCATGAATCCTAGGATGTAGTTTTATCCTAGGATGTAGTTTTTTGGGGGACCTTTTTTTTTTTTTTTTTTTTTTTGTGTGTGTGTGTGTGTAGGTTTTTTTTGGTTGTTCTTTTGTGGTTTTTGTTTTGTTTTGTTTTTTTGAAGATCCATGCTTCAATAATTAATTTTTCAATTAATTATTGAAAAAAATACATAATTTTATTCAATGATTAATTTTTATCACCCATCATTCTATTATCTTAGGAATCTTTATATCTTTTTTCTGGTAGTATATGAAGGTTTAACAATTTTTTTTTTTCTGATAATATTTGAAAATCTGACTTTTCACCTGGAAAACCAGGGTACATATAATCCAGGCCCAAATACAAAATGCTATTTACATAGCTTCTGTACTGTCATTAACAGCTCTTAATTGCTTGCATTTCTGACCAAATTGAGTCTATAAGACCTATGGTTAAAAAAGAAACTTTCCATAGAAAAAAGATCTTTACATTTTCTTTTCATTTTTTATTTTGAGAGTCTGGCTGGTTTTAGATTATGGAAAGGATAGTAGCTGAGGGCAAGTATTTTAGCATTGGCTTTTTCTGCTTCTTGTAGGTCCAGATGTATAAAGGCAGAAAGTTGCAGACTGCAAGCCTACAGCACTTCACAGTTGTGTGTTTGCTAAAAAGCCTTGTCTGTTCCCCCTAAACTTTTCCTCTCTGCATGACTCCAGAGAAATCTGCAAACTGTTGAAAGGTAGTCTTATAAGCAGAATCCTTACCTGCAATAGGTGCAGCATATTAGTTACCACAGTAAAATGGATGTGATAAAAAATTCAACTGTTCAGATGTTCTTTTAAAACCTCTTTAACATGCCTGCTGCTATTTGACTGCCAAGAATTTACTGCTAAGATACTACACTAGATAATTATTTAAAGTCTTTTAGGTTTCTTTCTTCTCTATCTGAACTAAACTGAACTTAGAATTAAGCCACTGGAGCACAGGGTTCCTATTCTATTTCTGAAGTTCACCAGAAACACTCTAAACAGCAGATATTTTAGTGCTTCAGCATGCAAATCATTGGCATTAAATCTCAATAATTTCCTGTTGTCTTGCTGTTGAACAAAATGCTGTGCTCATGTTTTACCCATAGCTTCAAGGAACACAACATACACATAAATTTTACAGATCCTTGAAGAATTTTTGGTATACCATTTCACAGTTAGCTTGTGATACAGATCTACTGGAGTAGAAACCACAGCACTAGTTCTAGACAATTGTGAATGAAGTTGGTTTCAGAGCAGAAAAGAAATTCTGTCTTATGAAAGGGATAAGAATGATTCTCTATCTATCCTCACTCCCACACCCATCCTAAAAAGAAAGTTTAACAACAATACATCTCTGCGAAAAGATTTATCAATTTGAATAAAGTGCTAGTCAGTAATCCTGCTCTATAATCAAGAGAACAATACAGTTTTCAGGAAATGGGTAATAATGATAGAAGTTAGCAGCTGGGCTTGTGTTTCATCCAAATCAAAGTGGACAACCACTGATTAAATATCACATAAAGATACATGCATTTTGTCTCTCAGAGCATTTCACTGTTTCCTTAATCAAAAGATTATTATGCAAATTAAATGCAAACAGAAGGGAGGTGCCTCTGAAATCAGCTTTACTGATATGTTACACTCTGTAAGTGATTTGATCAACATCAGGGTCTTTTTTACATGAAACCAGAAGCAATTTTACTAAGAGAAGCATTGCGCTGTGACTGATATAGAAAATACTCAGTGACTGCCTCATAAAAAATTTGGTTAAAAATGTTTTGGTTTACTATTCTCTGAAAACTTTCTTATTACATGACAATATTGATGAGAACTGCACAAAAAAGTAATGATGACCTCCAGTCAAAATCATCCTTGCTTGAACACTTGTTTTCTTACTAGAAATATTTATTCCTCTCCATATAACAAACATTTTCCATAAAGAAAGTTTTGAAAACTACAAATTTTACGACTTTCAGATTATTTTATCTCTCCAAACTCTGTTTTTTAAAATTATTTCCTTTTCTCTTACCGACAATATATATACAACCTCATTATGCTCTGGTGCTTAGTAAATGTTAGATGTTGAATCAAATTTATACAAGCGCAAGCGAATGAAGTGTGCTAACTTCAAATAAGGTGTGCTCAGACTTACAGTTCAAGAAGCTATTTAACCAATGCACTTTCTAGTAACTGAAATCTCATTCATAAAATGTTTAGTGTTTAAGTTTGTTGACTGTTTTCCAGGATACCTAAATTAGTATTATCCCTATTTTTTATCAGGGAAAACTGATATAAACATTTAATTATCTGGTAAATATTATGGTCTGATCATGACAGGTATATATCCAGATTTCTTTGACCCCTGGCTATCAGAGGTTTCTTTCAGTTGTAGAACCTATCCAAAGGAATTCATGTTCGTGGATTCAACAGTTTTTTGTCTGCCTCTTAGACAGATTTGCTGACACCAGTCATGCACTGAACCACAGTTTTCTTTTTCTCCATCCTTGATTTCTGTCTTTGAGGTGCCATACTCCATATCCCTTGTCATATAATGTTCCATAATCATCAGCATACTGAAACTCATATTGGAAAAGGAATGTTTTGAAGGCTATTTTTTGCTTTTTTGCTGCAGACACCTACTGCCCATGAGTGTAAAGAGCATATAGGTGTCCCAGATCTCCTGTTACTCCAACTTCCGCCCAACTATTAATTCATCTCCATTTCACAGCTTTTAAGATATTGCTGCCACCTGGTCAGTATCTTTAAAACTTCCACTTCAAAATGTAAAATGCTAGCAGATGTTCAAAGGAAGTGTATGAAAGTCTATATTAAGGATACAGAAGAGCTTTCACACCCACTAGAATCATGTCTCCTGCTCATGTGGTGAACATATGCAGTTTGTTGTCTCAGGATTTAAACTTAGGCATGCCTTGTGTTTTTTTATTCTCAGAAAGTTCTGAATTTGCCCTTTATTTTCACCCCACAGTTTTCTTTCCATGCTGTTTAGGTAGGTAGCATTTTGGAAAAAAAATAAAAAAGAAGACTAAAGCTCCATATATTAGCCACTTCTTAACTGTGGTAAATATATTGAAAAACATAGCAGAGGAGAGTCACCATCTGTTTAAACCTCAATATGCTCACAGATTGGGTGGCTCAAAAACCTTTGACATTATTTACTAAGTCGTTCATAATTTGATACAGTTTCTTTAATTAATTAATTAATTTCTCGCCCTAGGGAAAAAATACGGCAACAAAAAGTCAACTAAGTAAAAAAAATTAACTTCTCCAAAAAGAAGAACATCAAAAGGCTGAGTTTCTGCACCCTGAATGCTCTTGTGGATTTATGGCTTCAGTAACTCCCTCAGCTCTAAGCTTAACAATGCCATTTAACCAAAATAGATAGCTTTACGTGTATATTTAAAGGAGGGTGATTAACAGTAAAATGGTGAGCAGATTCAGCTAATTAGGCCTCACATTTAGCCCTCCATGGTGATGAATAGAACCATTTCAGAGTAATCTTTGAGCTAGTGTTTGTCTATACTTGTCATAAATGTGCATCATTCTGCGTCATCAGGGTTATCTAACTGCACAGAAAAAACATTGTTTCGGGAGGAAGACTTTATGGTGGAGTTCTCTTCAGAAACACACACAGGAAGAAACTAATTCCTTGGAATTAATGATTTTTTTACACAAATAAATTTCTTTTGTTCTTGCCCATGGGTATTCAATTTTTTGCCTGTGTCTAATTAGCAGCTTTTGTGAGTTTCTTTCTTATTTTGGCTTTTGTTTATTTCTTTCTTTTGTGAGTTTCTTTCTATTATAGGAAAGTGATTATTTGACCTTTCCTTTCTTTCATATTAATAGTTGTCACTGCTTGACAGGCTCCATAGAATTTACACAACGGTTAAAATCTGATGTTCTTACTGAATTTGATGGTTCATTAATATGTGACTATTTGTGAATGACAAACAATTTAAAATGTTATTTATAGGACGCATACACGAGGAAATACTTCGGTGAGAGAGACAGCTGAATAATTGATTATGAAATCATTAAATTACAACTTATAATAACGAATTCTTATGCAGGCTTAGATAATGGCCTGATTCTTTCAAGACAGTATAGTTCTTGCATGTAGTTTACTCTTTCCTTTTGGAATTTAGAATTTAGAATTTAGATTTTCCTTTTAGTTTTAAATTTAAGCCCAGTATAGTGGGCTGAATATGTGACTGAGCATCATGGGAAAACTGTAGCTTGCTTTACTGAACTGTCTAAAGTCTAAGCAGCTACATTTAAGAGAGTCCCATTTATGATTTTCAGGGCTGATTCATCTCATCCATCTGCCCTGACATAGATCAGATTCATCAGACTATACAGAATTTTTCTCGCTTTATTTACTAAATTACTGGGCCAGATTCAGACAACTACTGCATGAGAATTACAATGCACTATCAGTAATGTAAATGAGAAAATCCAAGTTCATTTTGAAACAAAAGAAAATCACCTGTATTTAATTAAAGATAAACTGGGATTAATAACATGGCACATATTATATGCCATGACACTGATAAAGGATCTGAATAACAAGAACCTTAAAACACAAATATTTTTTCTGAAATAAATACATTTTGTAGCAAATAGATGCACATACTTGCTATACTTGTTCAAAAAGGTGAACTGGAACTCCACGTAAAAAGGGAAATCCTTTTCAGTGGGCTGCATTGGGTGATCAAAGCAGATTCTTTTCTAGGAAAACAAAACTAAATGAGGCTCCTATTGCATGCATTGCAGGGACACAAGGCAAATAAACACTTTTCTTAAATGAAATATCTAAGCCTAAAATTTCACAAGAATAAAATTTCCTCAATTCCCTTAAACTTTATTTTCAAAGCAAAAATGGAAATTATGTGAAGTTATTTCCTGTAATGAGGATTGTATCAGCAGTTTATTCTTAGATTAGTGCAAACTGACAGTATCCCATTTTCCAAAGGTCTAAGGAAAAAGCAAACTTTTATTATGTGTAAGATCAATACAGTTACTTTTCTTTTCCTAGGCAGGCTGGATTATTTGGCTAATCTCTATCATACCTTTCTACTCATTCATCTTATGGACACTGAACCTGTAAAGCCATATGCAATGCTCAACTTGATATATTGAGCACTTTCCTGTGTCTTTTTTTTGTTTGGTTTTTTTTCCCTTTTTGTTTTCAGAAAATATCTAAGTTCTCTTCTTACTGTGCAGACAGAGTCTCCAGGTATTTTTTCAACAAAATGTATTTTTTCAACAAAATGTAGTTTTCACCTGTCCTTAAAATTTCTGGATATTCTTCAGGGGGTTTACAATACTTTTATTTGTCGTTGGCTCTCCATCCCAATGGATAATGAGACTGATGACACTAAAGTGTTGTTAATCAATCTGTTCCTAGAAAAAAGTTACTTAGGTGTGCCAGTGAGACAAACAGTCGGGCAGCCAACATGTTGAATATTGGAGTTTCTCCACTTTTCTGAGCAAATGCCTTTCCTGGAGATGTGTGCCTTTTACTGTGAAAGTCAGCAAGTTCCATTTGTGACTTATTAAGTTAATACATAGGAAAACACAAAAAATCCTCTTTGATTGTATAGATTAAAATTAATTTGGCAGAAATCAGTAATAATATAATTGACTGGCTTCAATCTTCTGTGACACTTATGCCAGTCAGTGAGAATCCCTTTTTAATAAATACAATAATCCATGGTAAAAATTCTTTCCATTGTACTTTCTTATGTTTTTTTTCCTAAAGGCATAATTATTCTTATTTAATATAGGATTACCATGTCACAAATCATTGATCACAGACATTTGTCTGGAATAACAATGAACCTTAGGTACCTGAAAGCACTGAATGGTGGTGCAAAAATTATTGTCATTAACTCTTGTATCTGTAGCTAGGAAAGCTAGATAGAAATTCAGGTTTTTGGTTCTCATTAAATGGTGTGCTCAGTCTGATGTAAGCTTCTTCTTTCTCCTAGAAAGCAGGGAAAGAGGAATGAGGACTGTTTTATGAATTTACATGTGGTTGTACCTGATCATGCTTGGCATATGTGCCTCTTCACTTGGTTAGCATTGTGAAAGAAGCTGAATTTTGATCCATTCATATGTTAACAAATAATTTTAAAACACAATTGACTGGGTGGATTAGCCAAACTCTTTTGGTAATGCAAAACTTTATTAAATTGAATTTGGTTAGAAAGGTATTGCTAATGTCTTAGATAATTATATTTCAATACTGCATATGTGTGCATGCAGGTAATAAAGGAGCATGTTGGGACTGGAACACAGGGTTCATAATTTGAGCAGCAGAGGTGTCCTGGGACAGTCCTGCTAACTTCAGTGGAATTTCACAGAGAAGAAAACACCCTTATGTCCATGAACTGATGTCTTAGATTTCCCCTTAAAGGCAACATATGGTGAGTATCAAAAAGCTATTTCCTCCTAATTTTCAGCTTGAACACGGGAGATGTTAAATGATATAATACAGAAAAGTGCAATATAAATGTATTGGCTTGCATTGCTGTGCAGACATCAGGTCAATGAATGCTGAAGTGCATCTCCAGAAAATAATTTAATTTCTCCTAAAATTATTTTCTGAAGTAAGCAATAATAAACAATATCTGCAAACTTCTTAAGAAACTAAAAATTATTGCTAAAAATGGTTCATGGATATACAGTAGATATGAAATTTGTTGAAATTGCAGATAATTTGTCTTTGATTTTGTCTGCAGAGATCACATTTGAAAAAGAAAATTCATTTTCAGTCCTAGAGTAAAAAGATAGTTTTCTTTATGTTTATGATGCTATTATTCTAGCCAAAAATTATTCGGATGATATACCACTAGACAAAATTCTTTACAGCGACTATGGATAACTGATAAACTGTGACCTTGTAGAAATACTTTGTCAATGGCACATAGAAAGAGCAAAGAGCAGATGATTTTTTGCAGTGCCCCAGATGCAGACTGTACCTCAGCCACAGTCCTCCTTCTGCCATCACCTCTGGGTAGAACAGACCAGTACAACAGCTCTATACTTCATACCATTATATGGCCAGGTGCCACTGTGTTAGAGCAGTTACATTCTTGGGGAAAGAAATAATATCAAGGCTCAGCCTGCTCTCTTCACACCATTATGGAAAGGGGAAGTAATGGCTCTGCTGAGGTTGCTTTCCCACCTCATAAATGAGGATGGTTTCCCACTGGTAATGTAGACAAACCTGTCTAACAGGCAAAAGGAAGGTTACTGAGGTAACATTAAGTGGAGCTGAGCAAAACTTGAAATTACTGTTCCTTGGGGAAATTCAGCTATTTCAACACTTGGTTTTTGTACCTAATTGAGCTGAAAAATTGGACCTTGTCAAAGACCAGTATATTGTAAATGCTGCTTTGGTTGTGAGGTGGTGACATTTTATTTTGAGTTCACACAGCATTAAAATGCAGTTCTTTAGTGCTCTATATTTCTGTATACATCTTACAATATATGTGAATGTATATGCTAATGACAGTACACCACCTGCTTCCATCCAGTATAAGTATCCCCTGGATTATAGTTTTTAGAGGGTGCTTGACCATTATACAAGCAGTCAAATATTGATTATAATAGCTATCTGGCAGTATCAGAATTCTATTAAGGAATAAATAAAATGCATACAAACTGTTTGCAAAAAGTTATTATTAATATGCATTTGAACAAAACCTGATTAAAACTGTAGGGTAGTAGATCTTCCTATAAGAACTCTAAAATGACTCAATGCATGATCCAATGAAACTCCTTAACTACTGCTGCCAATTCCTTCCTCTACTTAGACTTAATAATTGCTATTAAATATTTTAATATAAATGTCTGGATTGTGCTTGAAGGCCTTGTTTCTTTGCAATGAGGTGGAAAGAATCTACAACCTCATCCTAACAGACAGTGGTAAAATGAGTAATGATACTATTGAAATCTGCCACCATTTTAGTTATCACTGGAGCTGTAGTGTAAAGAACTCTGAAGAGCTCTGCAGTAATAGCATATCTTAGCTATCTGTGAGTAAGGTAGCCAGTCAATTATTTTGCCTGCTAAAATTATTCCTAGAAAAAAACATCTGGTGCAGCAAAACCACAAGGGAAATAATATTTTTTATAAGTTATTCCCTCTAGAAAAATAACAAGGCCTTCTGTTTATCATTATACTTATGAGGTAACTGCAGTGAAAAAATAAAATATTATCTGAATTATCTTCAGTTAATAATTATCTTATTAACTGAAGAAGATTTAATTTATTTTTTCAAATCACAAAACAGCCCACTCTTTCAGGTGTATTGCAAAAAAGGAGTCAATTTCCTTCAATGCATTTGGGTTAAAAGGAATGAGATGGTTGGATGACACAGGGCTGCCTTTGTACTGGGGGAAAAAAAATTGTATAGGGACATGTTGTTTAATTTAATGAGCTCAATTCAAATTTCCCTTGTTATATGGTACATAATTATGAAGTATATGCAGAAATTTTAGATTTATTTTAATGTCCCTATGTATGTGAAAGTACACATAGAGACGTTGCAGACGACATAATCCATACAAATATCAGTAGAAATTTTGCTGCCTTTTTTTCCTGTCTCTTTCTTCTGCCAAAACAAGCACCTAATTTCAGAATGCCTTCCTGAGAACTATTTCTTTACTAAAAGTGAAGGGAAAAAAATAAGGTGACATCTACAAAATAGTATGACCTTTTTGAAAGTTAAATGAAAACTTTAGGGTGCCATTTTCAAATCATGTGAATAATTTAAGAATGCAAAACACAGATTTAGTTTTTATATTTGCTACTCAACTTTATTTAAAATAGTAGATGAGTTATTGCATTTAAGTGGCTGTGCTTTTCAGATGAGAGGGTCCTGCTCTGAAAATTGTCAGTGAGAATTCGAGATGAATTAACTTTTTGCTGCTAAAATGTAATCCTAGTGAGGATTACTTTCCCACAGAAATAGTCTGTCTTTTAAGTATGCTCACTAAAGAGAGCTAAAGACTTAGGTTATGATATCTGACAGCTGACAAAGGGAATTGACTTACTGACTTTCAAGACAAATGACTTTTCCCTAAAATGGTTTTACAAAATGTTTTTTGCACTTACCATTGAACGCAGTTATAAAAAATATGGGTTCTGTGAGTTAGCTGCGTATCAAGTTTTGTGCCATTATGTCACTTTGCAGAGGTTGAAGAATATAGATGGGGCAATAAACGTAGAATTGAAATGGGAATAAAAGAACTAATGGGAATAAATAAGAAATATTTAATCCGGGAGCTAGGCTTTGCACTGGACAATGAAGAATCATCATAGGAATGCCTGGGCTTCTTAAGTAGATAAAACTGGAAGAAAGTAAAATAGAAATGCTACAAATTATAAGATATAAGATTCCTAAAGAACAGAAGAGATTTGGAAGAGTGAAATTCTAAATGTTTAAAGCAGACCTCACTAGATCACTTACATATAAATGCCTACTGCCTCTCATGAGAGTCTGTGCATTCAATGCACAGAGTGAGGTACTCTGCTTCAGTTCCATGCATTTACACTTTTGGGGAAACATGAATGGTGAACCACACATCAATGCCCGCGTGGATCTAAGGAAAAATGGAATCTTAGGGCAGAACTCAGCCTTCACGATCCTCACTTTCTTCCATAGCCCTTAGAAACTTTATGTAGATACTAAGAGCAAAATAATTGCTAACTTTAATTTTTCTTAAAGTTTTGTGTGGGCAGCCGGGGTTGTCTGGAATGCCCCTCTTAACCCTTCTGAAGGTGCCTGCCACCCAGAAAGAGATTGGGAATTCAAATGTTACTGCACATTCATGTGTAAAACTTAACCAAGATCTGATAAAAATAACTTGAGAATATCTTCATATTTCTTCATTTTGTCTTTGGTTAGAAAGAATATATTGCAGATCTTATTGCAGCCAAGTATTTAGTCAATTTATCAAAAATTGATATATGAAATATCAAAAGGACATTAGCCACTGTATTTCTCTATTATTTATTTGGAAGTTTGAATGAGTAACTGCGTGGCAAACATTTTGATGACTAAGTTTAGGCTATAAAAATCTGAAAATGAATTAATTTGATGCATATTTGTAATTATATATATATATATATATATATATATATATTTAGCAGATATTCAAAAGCTATGAAATATAACTAGATGCACTCACTAAAAGAGACCACAAAAATATAGAATGTATGCAAACAAATCCTGAAAAAGGGTTTATACTAATTATTGACTTGTGTCTATAGAAAGATTACTTCTTGTTTAGTTGCTGCTTCATGGGCATTTCTTTTGGTTTTTCCACTTATTTTTCTGACAGAATTTATTTGTTAAACCATGTCTGGAATGGTTAGGTCCTCTTCTAAGGTAAAATTCTTGGTGGTATTACTCATTAGAGAAACTTCAAAGGGATTTCTCTATATCCAAACCCAGAGTAAATAATAAAGTATTTTTATTAAGACTTAAGGATCTTATGATTTTCTTTCACCTTCTGAGAATCAAAAAAATTCTGATTGTAAATATGTATAATGTTCCATAGTTATGCAGGCAATACTAACAAAACCAATATGAAAATTATAGCAGCAATAACGCATTATTATTTTCTTGCAGTCAGAATCAAATATCAAAGTAGCAATAATTTTTCCATCATAAAGATGGAAAATAAAATATCTATTTAGTGCCTCAAAAAGTATTCTAAATAAATATCAAATTAAAAGAATAATTAACAATAAAAAATAAGATAGCTTTTTTCTTCCCCCCGCAATATTGCAAGAATAAAATAGCTTTGGGAGACAGGTTTCAGAATTAAGTGTAAAATGAATGGAGCCAGATGTAAAAAACAGAGAGCTGTTTTATAGTTACTGCTGCATTTTGTAATGCAAACATGGAAATAATCCCCACAGCTATTGAATATTGGACAAAAGTCAAGGATATTAAAGTGATTTGAAAAGAGAAAATAAAAGTTACAGTCAGACAGAGTATATTTAGAAGTTTTGCTGCAAGAGAGAACTGCCAAAGAACATCTCATCTGTCCTGCGATGCAATGTATAATTGCAGTAATCAGTAATATTTGTGAGGTAAATTGCTTTGCTACAAGGATGAAATACCAGTGTCTCCCTGCTAAGTCTGTCTGTAAGGCCAGGTTAGTGTGTGCATAAAAATGACTTACAGATGATCACACAGAAAACCCTGAGTAGCAGTTTAGGGCCATCCAAAAGCATAACATTATTTGAAGTACTTGGGGTTCACAAATGCACTCTCCTCTTAACTCCCTCATCTGTTGCCTCCAAATAGGTAGTCATTTATTGCTTTATTATACAGTGAATAAATGAGCATCACTCCATCTCCTTCCTGCTGAGTATAATTCCATCTCCTTCCCATTGGCTCTGCAACTGTGAGCTGAGTCCAAGATTCATATTATCCATTCTTTCATGTCCAATTGCTTCTGAGGATAAGTGAATGGATTATTTCTTTCATTCCAGTGTGTGTGGACCTAAAGTCTGCTTAGAAGAAATGTAAGAAGAATATTCTTTTTGTCTGGTACACTATTGTGGGAAAGAAGCCCTAATTTATATTCAGGCAGGTTCCTGAATTTAAAACACCAGTTTTACTGTCCTGCTATTGCTCAGACACTGTAGTGCAATGGGTTTTGGGGTGGCACAGATTCTGCAGAAGCAAAACAAGCTTGTAGAAACTCTTCCTCATGTAATATGGTGCACATGTCTTTGTTGCCCATAAAAGATAAGAAACAGAAGGTGCTTCATGTTTTTAATTAATAATTCTAAAGTTCTTGGATCCACCTTTAATTTTAATACACACAAATACCAAATTTCCAATTTTTGTCGTATTTTATTAAATACACCACATTGTCAGATATTTGTGTTTTGTGTAGGTTTTGGGGGGGGGGGGTTTGTGTCTTTTGGGTTTTCAAACTTAGGGATACAATAGAGGTGGTTTTCCTTATTTCGTACTTCTGTAGCAAAACTCAATGGGTCCTGTAGAACTAATATCACCTAATTGTTGCTAATTACTGCTATGAAATATTGGCAATATGGCTCATATTGCCAATATTATACATTGGTTGATAATGTGCATATTGTGAAACTATTTATTCCATTGTAATTCAAATCTGTTTATCAAATACTACAGCAAAAGTCTGCAAATAGATTTGAGTAAATTTCCAGTGGAAACTGATATCAGTTGATATTAGTGATGTGGGGTACATCACTGATAAAAATGAATTTTATTAGTGATAAAGCTTTTAAATATTAAAGAAACCCTTACTTTAAAATTATGAATTGTTTCAATTATTCTTGACTCCAAATGTTGAGTGTTTAAGGGAAATTGCTATAGAATCATTTGTACTGAGAATTTTAAAAGGATAGGAATCATAACACAAGTCAAATTCACTGAGAAATTGAAGTATCCAAATAAATTTAAAACACCATTAAATATAAAGGTCAGTTTTGTGTTGGATGTAATGCTTTTCTGTAGTGAGAAAAAAAAATTCTTTTGTGAATACACCACTGCTGAAAATACAGGGTTACTGAGCTGAAATTATAGAAGCCAAAAAGAGTCCAGCATGTGTTAATCTCTGTCTTTGGTACCCACTACATTTGTATACTGTGTTGATAACAATGTATGCACACAAAACTTTGTTTTCCATTAAGTGTCATCATGCTATCTGTAATAAAGAAAAATGAGGCAAATGTACCATAAGTAGATAAAAATAAATCTTCCTTTTAAAGATTAGAAGAAAAAGCTGATTTCAGTGGGTGTTAAAACATGGTTGCTTTTAAAGTCATGAAATAACATTAAATAGGGAACTAAAATGGCTTTTTGACAAGGAAGGATATTTTCCAATTCAAGGAAAGAGCACATTTTATCTTTCTACACTCTTTGGTTTTGGGGAATTCACTACAGACTTTTCCCTCTTCTCCTTTATGCCTTTTTTTGTAGTAAATAGATGCAATCTTTTTGTTTACATAAGAATCAGTTTTCAAATTTGTACGTCTTTTTCTCTTCCACCTCTTCTTTAGATATTTCTGCTTTTGCCTTCTGAAGAGTCTGAATGTTTCTGTTTTCCTTGCTTGTTCTGTTTGAAAACAGAAATGCCCGCCCCACTCCTATTACAGCTCACATATTTTTGTTTTGTTTTGTTTTATCTTTCTCATCTTTGTTTTGGGGTGGCGTTTTGGGTTTTGTTTTGTTTAGGTTCAAACTGATGATGTATTGTACTAGACATGACTCCAGATTTCTTAACCAGCATATTCATAACCCGGTCTGTCCAAAGATGAGCATCAAATAAGTTTAAAACCTCACTTGTTAAACATAGCATTTTACTACTATTTGCTAACTTTTCAATTTTTCATCAACCACCACCTTTGGAGGGATCTTGATACATAAACCCTTGCCTTGCCTTCCTTTTCTTTCTATTTTGTTTCCCTGAAGAAAAGCAGTATGCTGGAAAATCCCAATGTATGTGGAAATTACTATGGAATTACATGTTACTTTGCCTTCTCACTACAGCCAAAGGAGATCACCATGACTCCTGTAAGTATATTGATTTAATAATTTATAAAATCTCTATCTACTGGCAATAATTTTTAAAGTAGTAAACAATTATTACTTCATTTATTATTCACTGTGAAGGGTCATGCTGAATGGAAGTTATAAGGGACATATGTAGAAAGCAATTCCATGTTAGTGTATTTGTAAAGTTGTTAGAATTATGTTACAATTCACGCCAACTTCCTTTTCCTTCCTTTTGATTAAAATAAGTTGAGGTAGTGGTAAGTCTGGAGAAACCAGACGGTGTGGTGCTATGTTTGGGTGTGAGAATGTGAAAAAAAATTGGAAAATAAATGTGTGCAGGATGGACTTTGCTTATGCTCGTATATGCCTGTATGTGTGGTCTGGAGAAGGTGGGGGTACGTGAGGATGTGGATAAAGGAAGAGTGTAAAGCAGAGATATGTACAGGAGTTAAAAAAAAAAAGAAATATGGGGTTAAAAATTAAGGGTTACAGAATTGATTATGAAGAAGACACATCGCTATCTGATGCATTCTTCTTAAATGTCCATAGCAGGATGATCAGAAGGCAATGATGAATGTTACTTTTCATTTATGTCTTTGGTATTACTTTTATGAAATGGGTATTTGCTTTAATGAACCTACAAGAAAGTAATGGAGGCAAACTTTGGTCCCAAAATTTGGAAGATATTATTTTTTTAGCCTCAGAAAAAACGTACCTTGCTTGAAAAATTAAAATATTATTTTAGTAGAAAAAATATTCTAAAAAATGTTCTGAAAAATTTATTATTTACATGCGTAATAGTAAACATAAAAAGAATAATGGCTTTAAATTAGAGCTACTCTTTTAGAAGTTTCATACATAATTGCTTTTTATTTCACCTACATGTTAAAAGCCTTTTTTTTTCTCAGTTGAAAGAGCTTACATACTCGGTCACTGGTTTCTTTGAAGGACAGGTGAATTTAAATTCAAGCAGCATGACAGGATTCAAATGTAACAGAGGAAAGGTCTTCAATTAGTTTTAGAATGTAAAGCAATCCTGTTTAAGGTTCAAAAAAAATTTTTTTTACCATTTCAGTTTTTTGTGAGTATCTCTACAGAGGTCATTGTCATAGTATGAGTGACCAAAGCACAATACTATACTTTCAGACATTCTTGTTGGATAAAATATGAGCATTAATTGGACAGCTCTAGTGACCCATGACATACACTTTTTGAAAACTGGAAACAGGTTCATGAATATTAGAAAGGAAAAGAAGTATTGATTTCTGAAGTCTTGATTGATGCACACGGAGAAGGCATTACAGAGAATCTTGGGCTGCTGCTGTCTTTGCTACTTGTATTCTATATTTACTGAAAAAGATTGCTTAAGAAACAAAAATCTAAAATAAAATGAGATAAGGGTTGCTACTTAATATTTCAGTTGTTGGTTTTTTTTATTAATTTATCTCTCTTTTCTTCCCTTTGTCTGTTGTTAATAACAGGCTTTGAGTTACCAAGGTGTTGTATATTTAGAAGTTACACTGGCACCTGGCTTGCTGAATAGAATACTGAAAAGCATTTCTGGCACCTATTTGACATTTTCAGTGTGAAAAAAACATTGTGCTAAAGGCCATTTTAAAATCACTTCACCTTCAGAAATCCTTGAGTTTTGAAAGATTCTCAATCAAAAGCAAACATTCGTTATCCTTAGTAAAATTTGAAGATTTTTGGTGTCGTAATAAATGTGTTTTTCTTTTTTCCTTGCAACTGTGCAGCATCGCAGTGTTCAGCCGAAAGTGCATGCACCTGTGAAATCACTGAAATGAGACACATCACAGGATTACAGAAGAGCTGAGGGTGGAAGAAATATCTGGAGATCATCTAGTCCTCTGCCCCTACCCAGAACAGATGCATTGAGAAACAGCTCTCAGGGATGTGTCTAGCATGTTTTTAAATATGTCCAGTATGGAGACTTCACAATTTCTCTGGTCAATATATTGGAGTTGCTATTGGCATTCAAATAAGAGGATAGTTTTTACCACATGTCAATAACTCTTAAAACTGGTGAATCTGTAATGTCAGTTTGCTCCTCCATGCTCTCCCGGTTTGTGCTTCCATGTAAAGGAACTGTGGCTAGGCAAAGATTAAAGTTAAGTAAAAGTGGCTTTAAAGTTGTTGACAAGGAGTTTTGCCTTGATTTCATACTGGCAGGATCAGTTCCACCTCCACCTAGAGCTTGCTGCCCACTCAGTTTGCAGTGTCAAAGGAAAATGAGTTCTTCAGTAGAGGAAGAAACAGCAACTTTTGATCTGTTCATCCCCCAGCCTGGATTAATATTGGGAGTGGCTCCAACACAGGTGCTGCACCTTGCACTTGGCCTTGTTAAACCTCATGGGATTCCCATAGGCTCCCTTCTCAGCTTGTGCACGTCCCACTGGATGGCATTCCAAGCTTCAGATATGCCAATCACACCACTCAGCTTGGTGTCATCTACAAATTTTCTGAGGGTGCACTGAATCCCTCTGTCTATGTCATTAATGAAGATATTAAATAATACTGGTCCCAGTATGGACCCCTGAGGGGCACCACTTGTGGCTGGTGTCCATTGGGACTCTGAGTGATTGACCACTATGCTCTGTATGTGACCGTCCAACCAATTCCTCATCCACTGAACAATTCACCCACCGAATCCATCTCCAGTTTAGGGAGAAGAATGTTCCGGGCAACCATGGCAAAGTCCGATAATTTCCCAAAATAGTACTCCGGTCCCAGAACTCTTCCCATCAGGCCTCACTTATGCCAATGATGTCATAACCAAAGCTTTTACTTTCTCTATTCCTCTTTTTGTGTGAATTATGGTACAAATATATCTAATGCAGTCCAGGGTACTCAGCACATTGTGGGCCACAGTACAAAACTTCAAACACTGTCATACTGTCCCAATACTTATCACTAGTATGCCTATTTTGTGCCTTCCTTCCTATGAACTTATTTTAAAGCTCTTTAACTCTTTAGTTTTACATTATTTCTCTAGATGTTTGTTGATGGGCACAAAATGCAAAATATCAGTCACTGTTATTTTTTTCCTGGCCTCTGAGGTCTCGAAAGGATTCAGAAGAATCATTCCCTTTTGACAGCATGTATCAAAAACATATAATATCATATTGATAAATATCAACTCTAAATATAAACTATTAATATCTATAGACTTTTCTAAATAAAGAATGAAACTTATGAAGAGCTAAAAATGAAGAGAATTACCTTGTTTACAATCTGAAAGTTGAAATGCTCTCTTTCCTACCATCAAAAATCTAACTCCTTTCATATTGACAAGGTTTTCTATACACTACAAATTTCTCTTTTACCTTCATATGTTAACATGAAGTCAAGAAACTAATTTGCTTTTGTTGGAAAAGAGCCAATTAGAATGTTTACAAGGCTAGAAGGTGAAGGGTCTCTGTGTAAAAGGAAGGGATGACATTTCTGTCTCATGAATACAATGATTTAGTTCTTTGACCTACTGTTGGCAAGAGCTGGTTATATGGTGAACACTTTCAGGTCTGACACATTCATTAAAATAAAACAACCTCCAGACCCCTCTCTTGGCAAAAGACAAAGTTGAATGTTTAACTTGCATGAGATTCCCCTCCCCTCAAATGATCTATAATGTGACTTTGAAGGTTGACTTAACAAAAAAAAAAAAAGGTAGGAAGAGGAGAATGTCTTTGCTTACCTTCCCTGACTCACAGAGGCCATGCAAAATTTAAAAAAATAAAAGATAAGGAAAATATTTTGAAAGGGTTATAATGTAAACACGAGCAGCAGGTTTAGACAGTGCCACATGTGCACAAGGACATGTCAGAAAATCCATGCTGAAATTCATTTTGTGGCCTGGTAAGAAAGGTCGGAAGGTTTAGATGTTAAAAGTCCATTAACTCTTTGCTTATTTGACCATTAAACTGTCAGCATGAAACTACATTTTAAACTTACGATGGTCTGAAATCTTAGTGGTAAATGAAGTCTGAAGACCTCTTAACCTGCCCAAGATGTGAACCAGGGGCTGGTTCAGCTTCACTGCTATCCGCACTAGGGCAGAAGAATAGATGGCAGGAGGTGGAAAAAACATCTGACTCTTATCTTTGCTTGGCAAAGTTAGGCAGCATAAATAATTGCCAGTGCCAAACTTGGATTAATAATATATCTTTATGTGTCTTTGCGTTAATGTGAGACTAAGTTGATTTCACACTTTTATTTATAAAAGGCTTGCAATTTTCTTTCTATGCATTCCTATTCAATGTGTGCTATGAAAGGGCATTTGAGTAGCTCAGTTCACCTAGTATTTGCTTTTCAAAATTATTTAGAACTTTCAATGTCAGTTCATATCATGATAAATTTAATTGTATATATTAATTGATAAAATTAAAAGTCTATTAATCAAAACCATTGCTGAAGTCTTTGGGTTTGCTTTCTTCCCCTCCAAATATTCATCTAACATATTGTTTAGGTATAATGAAGGATACAAAGAAATAAAAAAAATAGCTATCTAATAAAGTGTTTTATATGATTTTTTCTGTGGTATGTTTTAAGTTCCAGAATATACTTTGGTTTGCTATTTAGAAAATTAGATAAAACATATATATTAAAAATGATGCACAAGTGCATATATTTTATTGTGATTACTTATGTTATTAATCCTTAGAAAGCCTAAGAAAAATATAAACATACATATAAAATATAACTATACATATAAAACATAAACATACATATAAAATATAAACATATATATAAAATACAATTAATATCAAAACATAGTCAAATAAAAGGCAAGTACAATGATCTATAATAATTTTCTGTGTAAAATTGATGGAAACAGATTATTTATGGTTTTAATGCATAAGATACAATTATAATAAACAAAAGTCATAATTAGAAAATCTGCAACACCTCTTTTGCCTACTGAAGCTTATAAAATCCCCTTTAAGAAACATAATTGCTATATATAGTTCCTTTTGTCATTTCCCCAAGTGCTTTTGGTCAAGCTGGCAGCTTGCCCTGAGGCATGGCCTTTACTGTTTGTAAATCTTTACTCTCATAGACTGGACAAAGACTCAAGTGTCCCATCTTGGGTCTTGTATTTGCACACATTGGACTGCCAGCCACTTGAATTCCTTGTCTGAACTGCAACATTTCAAATGGCTTCATTATCTTCAGGAAGTCAGTATGGATGTGTTTCAGGATGACAGCAAAAGGAATTTTATTCTCAATAATTGTCCTAATCCTACTTTAATCTATGACTGTCTAATAATTTTCTGAGTTTGGGTTAATTCTTTGTATTCTTTCCTAAATACTGCAAAGGGCTCTAAACTGATCTAAACCAACAGAAGTCACTAATTGCCATGAAAAAAAAAAGTTTTCTTTGGAAAATACCAGAATGAAAGAAACGAGAGGCTCTATAAACAATGTAACTTACTTTTAGTTAACTATTCTATCTCCTGGCCTGACAAAACCCAAGGGGCTTATCAGGGCTGTGGGATGTGTATGAAAATACCATTCATTGTAGCTGCAGTGATCAAGGACATCTTCATGTGACATGCACCACTTCTCAATACTGAATGAAATTAACCCTGGATTGAACAAAAACAAAAACTTTCATCTGTCTCAAAATTGCTCTTTTTTTAAAAATACTGCTGATTTCCTGATAAAAGGTTCTTTAGCAGGTCTTTCAAAGTCACAATCAAAACTGTGTTATAAAGCAATTATACAAATTTCATCACCCTCAGAAACTTCCCAAGCAGAGGGACAAGTTTAGCTGTGTTTTAATTAGCAAATTACATGTGTCAGAGACTGTAAAGTGGCACTGATGTCAGTCATCACTGACAGGCAAACCACCATGTCATAAAGGTCTCTTCCCTGTAACACATGAAACTGCTTGCTGGGAATAGTTAGTTCATGACCCATACTAACCCTTGAGCTGTGCCTGAGAACTGTTTCTGTCAAAACCTGATACAGGCTGAAACTGTTTTAGGAGCTGTTTTAGCAATTTAATAGTGATGACAATCAAGTTTCAGAGGCTGAAACATTCTCTTACACTGCTTAACTTGTTAATATTAACATCATCTTCATGACTGCTGCCCATAGCACTTTGTTTAGCTGTAGGCATTGGCTCTATTTTTGCAAATGAAAATTATTATGATGGTGGTATTATTCTTATTCTTATTCTTATTCTTATTCTTATTCTTATTCTTATTCTTATTCTTATTCTAATTCTTATTCTTATTCTTATTCTTATTCTTACTCCTATTCTTACTCTTATTCTTATTCTTATTCTTATTCTTATTCTTATTCTTATTCTTATTCTTATTAACAACAGAGCCTGTTGAACCTCCCTCTCCGAGAAGTTAAGTACAAATAAAACCTCCAACTATCTAAGCCTGAGTGACTGTAACCAAGATGACCTTTGAGGTCCATCACTCCCACATAGTGTCCTCCCAAATGTGGGCAAACAAAATTTTTCGTCATAGGAGGAAATACTTTTCTTCTTTTCAAGGTAGACATTCTGGTTTTCAGCTCCCAGAGAGTTCAGAATTTCTTGAAATTCATTGCCTCATTCAGGTCAAAATCTTTAGAAAGTTTAAAAACTTAGCTCATCTAAGATTCCAGTTCAGAGGAAGCCAAAATGCCATCACTTATGAAAGCAAGATGTCTTGATGCCAGAAATACTCATAATTTATGAGTAAAATCAAGAAAGTTAAATAATTTTGCTTTGGAGTAGTAATGGTTATGCCATACAACTCTGGTTCACTCTCTGTTAGCTTCCAACCCTGGAAACTCAGGCAGGTAGGTAAAAAGTAAACTCTTTTCCATATTGAAACTAGGCCCATTGAGAGCACTTTGGCTGTCTGTATGGACATACCTAATGTAATCAGTAATTTCTGTAGATGTATTAGCCTTTGTGGTTTTGGTGATGACACTAATAACACCGCCTCTTCAAAATGTAAAAATGTGGCTTTCTCTGATTATTTTTAACCACCTGAATCAATGCAACATTAATTAAATAACAAATGATCCATGTCTTTAATTCTCTGCTGGCAATTTTCACCACTTCTTACCCAGAGTGCTTTCTTACATGAAAAAACATCTTTTTTCTGGACGGTGTTTGACAGTAAGTGCAAACACAGAGGTGGAATGTCAGTGAGCTATTTCTAAGTATTGGAAATGCAGTCTTGCTTCTTCAGGTGACAAAAAGGAGATGGGGAAAAGCTGTGAAATAAACACCTTAACCTAAATCTATGCAAATGTTCTTCAGCTTTCAACAGTATTTTTCCTGCTTTATATTATTTGAATATCAAATAAACAAATAGAAATTGCCATCATTAAAAAGCATATACTTTTAGAGTATAGCATAAATACATAGGTAAATACATACCATCTGAATTTCCTACTCTGAACATAGAATTTGACATTTTTTAAATTCAGAATATTTCAGCATTTTTCATTATTGCCATTATGGATTGACAGTGTTAATGTATTAAAACAGTTACCAGATATTCTCTGGTAACTGTTTTAATACATTAACACTGTCACCCCTGCTTTACTTGAACGTAAAATTCAGTGATTTAAGTTTGTATACTTGATTATGCTAAAGTGAATTAAACATTTGATTTGAAAAAAATAAACTCTTTGGAAACTTTTTATATCTCCAAAAAACACTTAAAATGCACTAAAAGCTTCAAGAACATTCAGTCTTTCTGAAAACAGAGCCCCAAAACTAAGATAACAGTTCTTTAGAAGACTGATCTCTTTCTTTACTGTTGATACAATACCTCAAAGTTCTGTTTGCACAGTGTTCTGTATTTTCACCTAATCCAGATCTGTTTTATTTCAGAGTGCAATCCTACAAAATGTAGCTCACTGCAGCAAGGTTATCACTGTGTCCTAAATTAGTTGCCATACAGCAAAAGGCGTGTTTATACACTACACATGGGAGGCTTCCTACAGGAAGGAGATGAAGATGAAACCTAATTACAAAAGAGATAAAAACATTCTATCTTTGGTGACCAGTTACTAAAATGAGTGAAGTTTATATTTAGGACAAAAATACGTTCCTACTAAAACTTATGATTTTATTATAAAGCAGGAAAAGTATGTAAGAAACATTATGATGAAATGATTTACTAACATTTCCTATTTTCTTCAGGAATACATATTTCCTTCAGTGTAAGACCTTGGTAACATTCTAGGAATAGTGACTTTTCTCATCCTTTTGAGGTGAAACAGAGTTTTGCGTGATGGCAAAGTCTTTACTTCCTATCCTTTTTACAGCACACTACTTTTTCTTATTCTCTTTCTTCTTTCAATGCTTATGATTTTTTGGTATTTAGATGGAAGGAATATCCATAACTCAATTTTTTATTTCTTGTTTTCTATTATGTACAAATACAACTGACATCTGCTTGGAAAAAAAGTTTCTCACTGTAATTTAGCAGAGTTCCTGGAAAATGTTTAGGTAATTGAAATAACCTTCATTTATATGGAAAACATAGAAATATCCTTCAGTTCTAAAGAAAGGGACTTGCTTAATGGTCATGTATTGTCTTCATATTTCTACTCTGGGAAATGGCAAGATTTTCTTCCTGTCTTTTAAATGAGTCCTGTCTTGGTGGATTGTGCAACAAAAACATAGAAGTCTTAAAATTCCTTTAACTGAAGGACTTTTAATCTACCATGTGCGGCATTGGGAAAACAATTGTAACTAAGAAAGTTATTTTATGAATATTTTGGACTTCCTTATATGATGTAGTAACAGTGTGTTATGAAAGGATGAATTTGTATGCAATTTATTTGCAGCTTTCTAAACTGAATATTTTCATAAGGATGTTCACATGTCTCTTATACATCTCTCTTCATATGCTTTTAACTCCACAAAACGTTTAAAAATCAATGCGGCTGTATTGTTAATGTAGTTAGGAAATGTAATGAGATTAAATGAGTAAAAAAGTTGAGAAAAGTTATTTATTTTTGGTATAGATATTTGTGCTTAGACTGATAGAAGATGCTGCAAATGTTACCAAAGAAGTCTTGGTAATCTGCTATATATTAGTATAAGAATTGTAAACAAACAACATAAATTTCTTAGAAATTCCTTTGTTGAAATAAAATCTAAACCAAGGTGTGCAAAAACTTTAGAAACAGGTTGAAATTTTCAGAACTACTGAATTGATGGAATTTAGGAGCCTAAAGCCTATTTTCTTTCAATTTATTTAAATGCTTCCAAAATACAAGTGATAATCACTATTGTATCCTTTATAATTGTACTATGTATTTCTGTTTTTTCTAGCAGGCTTAGGAAAATCTTGGGTTTACAAAGCTTGGCTTTTGCATTTATTTCAGTCAACTTTTTGCTCTATATATTTTGCAAATTTAATGACTGGGGTTTGGGGTTTTTTTCCCCTGAAAATAAGAATATACAATCTTTTGTTTATGCTCTATATTTCATTATATACATGTTCATCTCAGTTAAGATGATTATTAATTCTTCCTTTCAAGAAAATTCTTACCTTTACAGAGAAAATTCTAATCTTTAGTATTATTTTCCTTTACTATGCCTTTATTTTTCATAACATATACTAACTTATCATTTTTCAGTGCTTTTTACTTCTGGCACTGTGCAGAGAAGGAGGTTAGTCCATGAATCCATCATCTAGGTAGAACAATCAGTGAATGGTCATTCACGCTATTGTAGCCTCTACAAAAAGTTCTGTAGGCCAAAATTCTCTTATCTGATGATTGCATATGTGTTCCACTGACTTTTATGGGGAGTTTGAGACAAAAAATTGACTGAATTTGGCTCATTTAATGCAATATTTAGAACACTTTGGATAAAAATTAGCTACTGAACAGGCAGCATAGTTTAATATCTCATCCATATTGTGTATTGCTTTACTGCCAAATCTTGTACTTTAACTAGAATATGAAACTATCAAAGAACCATCTGTAGATCTAAATATTTGGATATTTCTCAAACACATTCTGTGTTCAGTGCTGCTAATGGCAGTGATCTTTTTGACAATAATAAGGGCAGTGGAACTAGAGAACAACTCCACAGAGATAAAACAATACAATTACAATAAATTTTCTGAAACTGCATTCCACTACAAATGACAAAATTTTAGCCATTTTACTCTTAAAGAGAGTATATTATAAAATATTCTCAGCAAATAGAAGTGACAAATGCTGCAAGTTCAAGTTTTGTTTCAGTAAATGGACTCTTAGCATCTATTCCTCTACTATGTATTTCCTGTTTTACAAACCCTTCTGGATGACCTAATTTCATGACATGTCTATATCACACTCATACCTATTGGAGACAATGTAACTTTTTCCACTAGACCAGGATTTCCATTACACAAGCAATCTATAAGGTAATTTTTTTTTTTCTGGCCAGTTATATCTCAATGTTTTGCTTAATCAGTCTTAAGAGAAAAAACATTTTCATACTATCTGGTAATAACAATGCGTAACATCCTTCATAATGTAACATTAAATATCAAAAGGCATGAGCCAAGGAAACAATTTTGAAATGTCTCAGGGACAATCAGGTGATTGCAAGCAATCAACATAGTCAATGAAGGGGAAATAAACCAATCTTATTGCTTTCTCTGAAGATATGATTGGCTTGGCAGGTGAAGGAGGAGCAGTGGATATTTTTTACCTTGACTTTAGTAAGCTTAGTGACATGGCTCCCATAAATCCCTCTTCATTTCAAATTGATACTGGACAATAAAAATTGTGTCTGGTACAAATTGTACTAGACTCTGAGGCACCGTAGATTGTGAGGTGGACCGAAAGCCAGCTGAACTGAATATAAGAAAAATCTTTTTATGGTGATGCTGATCAAACCCTGGAACAGGTTTCTCAGAGAGGTCGTGAAGTCTCCATTTTGGAGAGATCTAAATCTGACTGAAAGGAGCTCCTAGTGGCCTGTTCTTCTTGCTCCTGCTTTCACAACAGAATTGGAATAGATCATCTCCAGGTTTCCCTTCCAACCTCAGCTATCCTGTGATTCTGGGTCTGTGTGAAGGACTTTTTTATCCATCAGTTTCTTATCGGTTTTCTTGAATATAAACATTGATATAGTAATATTTATTTTCTTGGTTTTTCTGAACCTGCTGTTTTCTTGTCTGTGGCCATACTTAAAGCATGAGTGTTTCCTCTACTGCTTGATTGAAGCGTTTCCAAAGGCTGGGCACAAGATGTTCAGGAGAGACTGGCAGAGGTTTTCATCAGAGCATCATTACCATACAAAGAGACAGAAAATTAGATGCAAGAGTGTTTTCCACATTTGTCTAGGATTAGAAGGAAATCCTTGTTCCTGTGAATTTATGCCATTCTCATGGAAGATCTATAATGTGATACTGCTTGAGTTTCCTCATTGTTTGAGTACACAAGTTATTCTGAATATTTTATATTTTTCAAATTGCTTACCCAACATCCAGAGATATGGAAATTGCTTTTCTGCAATTTTTTAGGTGATAAACTTGATCACAAGGCTCCTCAAGAAAAGTAAATGCAGAAGTTTGCAAGTACATCTGAAATGCAATACCTTTGTGTGAATTTTGGCAATTAATATGTAAATGATTCTGTGTAGTCAAAACCTAAATTTTTTGATACAGAGAATTTTGAAAAAAACCCTCAGATTCAATGAGAATGCATTGTCCTGGAATTTGGGCAGGTAGCTGAGAATTTTGGAACATATACCCCAATGAAAATGAACAATTTAATTTTCAAATATATGAAGCTAGGCAAGTCGTAATTATATACTCAAATAAAAGTTACTCAGTGCAAAAAAACTCTGCAATTTTGAGAAGACAACTACAAAATGGGTTATGCTTCTCTTAATTTTTCTTATGAAAGGTGAAAAAACGCTACATGTTACCTTTTTTAAATTATATATTTTTTACCAAATGCATAACTATTATCACTTCAGTGTGTAGTCAGTTCTGTAGAGGAAAGCAGGTTCTGCTAGGAGAATAATAAAGATTATAGTGAGGATAATGAGGACTCCAAAGAGGATAAACTTTTAAAGTTGGGAACCTGCACCTTGTTTAGACTTCCAGACTTATATTTACCTGATCTCTCATTTACTTCTGAATATTAACTACAATTTCCAGGCAGTTTTCCTGCTGAAGGAAGCCCAGTTGACCTCCCCTCTATGCAAACTGCTTGTTTTATGAAAGAGAAATAATTTAATTTCAACATGAATTTTCATATATGCTATATGATTCTCCTGATTATTATGATGAAGAAAATAAGTACTATTTATTGTATGAAAGCATACAAAAATACTGTATGGAAAGAATTGGTTCACTTAGTATCTTTTTTTTTTTTTAAATTAATTCAGTGAAGGAATGATAAATATTAATTTTATCCTTTCCCAATGCACCAAAATGTAAATGAGCTAGTTATGGCCTTCTAAATGCTGTTATTAATCAGTTTTGTTGCCACATGTTATTTATACCCGTATTTATGCAAATATTCAGGTTTGTTTCCCAGCTGGGTTTCATCCAGTTACAGCTATCATACAAAGTTGACAAAGTACTGCTCTGTGCTATCTTACACATATACAAATACACAAACATCCCAGAGAAAAAAAAGTAAACAAGCAAAGTAAACACACAGATGCATGCACATGTGTGTGTAGACCCATACCACATATATGAAATACTCAGAAAACTTACACTAAAATAATGTCCATGAACTGGTATAGACCAGACAGACAAATAATGTTCTAGGACATTTTGGTATGCTATTTGTTGCTTTTCTTTTGTTTTGTTTCTTTAAGGAAAACTTGAAGTTTTGCAGTAAATTTCATTTTTGTGGGGGAGTCAGTGTCTTTAGACACCATCACAATTGTTTCTCCTTATTCTTCACAGACTACTTAAATGAGAATCCATGTTCTCATATAATATTTTGGAACATTGTTCTATATTAAAATAATACACTTCCACCAAAAAATCAATGAAATTCTCTGTGCAAGTTATAGGAATTAAGGTGTATTCAACATACTACTTCTCTAAATGCACATAATTTATACCCATTAAATGAAAGAATTTAAAATTTTTAAAGTCCAAAAGTTTTCCTTCAGCTGTATCCAAGTGAACCTGCTGACTAAGGTACTATAGTACACAAGATTAAGGGCAAAACTTGGTCTGACATTACCATCATTTATTCTATTCTGAAAAGGTACATGTGAATGCACTTCACAGCTTCCTTGACTCCAATCAGTGCAAAACCATGTACTGGAATTTGGTTCACTGCACTCCAAATCTGCTTTAAAAAGTTCAGCCACTGCAGCAGGTCAGAGACAGTCCCTACCTCCTCTGGTAAGCTTCAGTAACAAGCTTTCAAGTTATGACCTCCTATAGGCTCCTAATTTCTATAGAATTATAGAACCAGCTGTCCATAGTATAAAATTAATGCTGTCTTGAAATTCTCCGCATAAAGATGGCAATCTCTCAAAAGTTTTGCATTATTGTGATAATTGAAATCTCACTTAGGATGAAACACTGTGAAGATATTCAGTGGCTGCAGTCTTAAGGACGTTTCACTGTAGAACTATTTTTGGTGTTCAGTTCTTGGGCTTAACATAACTGAGATGATTTGTCAAAAAACTACATAGAAAAAATAGTTCATAATTAGCTTAAGATGACATAAGTATGGGTTCATTGTAGAAAAAAATAACCATGGTATACTTGATGTCTTCTGCAAGCAAGAGACTTTCTGACACAGTTGTTCTATCAGTAACTACAAAAGAATTGATGAATATTTTGGCAAATGGTTCCTTAAATTTGCTTAGCCTCAAGGAATTATTTTTGTATTTAAAGTTTGTAGGAAATTGGACTCTAACCATGTACTTCAAGTGCTAAAAAAAATCATTTAAAATCCAATTGCTGACAAGGGATGACTAAGAACTTTTTGCCAGCTTTTAACACACAAAATGTTTTTGCACAAGAGAAGAAATAAGTCAAAGGTTAGGAAAACTTATTACCCTTCCTAGGAACCCAACAGGTTTTTTACAACTTTTAATCAAAACCAAAATAATAGACCAGATATGAGTACAGTAGAGCTGCTGTGACTGTACAAAGAACTGGTGGGTAATCTCTGCTGAGACTTCATTCCTTAGGGTGAATCTCAGCTACAATGGTATTCATAGTTCAGTACTGAAATTTATTATAGACTTTTTCTTTTCTTCTTTTAACTCATAAAAAAAAAAAAAAAGAAAACAAAAGAAAATAAACACTTCCTGAAGGACTTGGAAGTTAGTATTGAACTACATAGTGAAGGATGAAATGAGTAGAGGTAAGAATTTTATCCAAGCCAAACCTTGCAGTAGTTGGCTACTCAAACAGAATTTCAGACTTAACTCACAGTGACACTTCTGGAACTGTCTCCAGCTTTTCAGTATGTCCTAGCAGCCTGCTGACCCATGCTCCCACTGGACATTTCTTGGTATGTTTGTTCTTATTTCCCAAGAGATAACCCCCCACTTTTCTTGTACATTTGGGTTGTATCATGGAAGGACCTACCTCTCACTCTGCGACCACATGTGCTGGTGCCTGCTCTTTTGGGACAGCTCATGGAGAAGGCATGGCTCTGCACTTCAGCGAAAGATGGGCTAGCCCATAAGGACCTGGTTACCTGGGCCTGAATGCGGGGCTCACTCCCCTTGTCGTTCTGTATCGCTGGCATTTGTTGCTGTTTACCTCATGTAATGTGAAAAATGAAACTGGCAAGGCCTATGGTCAACACATGTTGCCTTTGGCTGTTGGAGTCAATGCAAGGAATCAAGTATTAAAAGAGTTATGAAGTTGTTAAGAGATGGTCTCAAGAGACAGTTACATTTTTCCTCTTTTCTTGTTTTCTTTTTTTTTTTTCCTTGTGGTAATAACTAAGCAGGACTAGGGCTGCAGAAGTCACAAAAAAGACAAAATATACTGATTCATGGAGCCTCCTTTGGCCTGCTCCATCTCTCAGGGAACCCATTAGGAACTTCAGTATTTTAGAGCTGTAAGAAAACACCACTTCCTAAAAATGACCAGCCTGCTGAGGTTTGCTTTGGGATATTAGTGCCTGGATAGAATGGCTACATTGAAGTTTACTTTGTTGAGCTTCATCCTGCTGGGAAAATACAAGTATTAGCTAAACCGCTTCCAGTTTTGAACTTAGAAAAGAGTTTTGGAGCTTGAGGTACAACTCCTGCTTTTAATTTCTTAACCTTAAATTTCCAATATCTTCTGTTTTAGTGCAATCTATATTTTTTTCTCACATGCCATTTTTTATTATTGCAACAGAGCTGTTTTGAAACTCTTCATTCATCATCACCTGTAATGTTAGTTCCATTTCCTAAGAAATTGTTGACATCTGTTTAAACACTGATACTTTTCCATTTACATGGATATTTAACTCAAGCTCGATTTTGTGTCAAAAATATTAAGTCTTGAAAGGATACCAGTTTTTAAGGCTAGATTATAATTTTTTAGGCACTGATGTATTAGCATGAGATTGAAGCATTTGTCTCCATATCATTTCCACACAGGAAGTAGTTCATTGAAACTGCCACAGAACCAGATGAGACTAGCTAAATTTCTTTGAGGTCTGCCACCTCAAAGAAGGAATACATGGACTGAGTATATTGGAAGTTTTATTTATTTTTTTAATCAGTTAATTTTTGTGGGGACATTGCTGGGTACCTGGTTCAGCACTCATAATAGTTAATATGAATATTTTTATTTTAATGGATCTTTGATTCAGTGTTAGGGAACCAAAATATTAAAAATCCCAAAGGTAGCCTTTGACAAAGGAAAATGTCATTTACCCCTCACATTTTAGGTACCATCTTCAGGCAGTAAGAAATGCCAGAAGCTAATTAAGGAATTTCAAAGATAGATAGTGTATTTAAATGTGCCACCTTTTCTTAACTTCTCATGCTGTATTATTTAAAAGACAGAAAAAAAGATAATAATTGTCACACAAATCATGTGTTGGAAAACTTGACAGTAAAAATTTAGGGATTTTACATATTTAGTTTATTTTTTCTGATCAGACCTCTTTTACATGCTGATATCTGCAGTTTCTGCTTATGTTAACATGAAAATTATGTTATCATTGAGCCAAGAGAGGGACCTGCTGCAGTGACTGCCAGTGCAGGAGTGAAGTGAGCAGGGGAAGATGAAGAGGGTATGGTGGTGCCCTCTGTCTTCAGGGAAGAAGACGATCTCTGTTCTGGAGACCCTCAGCCCCAGGGGAAGTGAAAATGGAGGGGGGGCTGTTGTTCCCACATGAGAAATGGTTGTTGTTTGGTATTTGGCAAAGCATCCTTAAAAGGAGCCCTGTAAGCAGTTTTGGTCCATGGAGAGCAGTGAGAGCACTGTGCACAGAAGGAGGATGTCATGATGGCAGATTCTCTCCAGGCGGTGCCATGTGTAACATGGAAACACAAGAGATTTCAACTGTGTTTCCTGGGGAAGACTATGGTACAAGAGAGACTCTTCTCTCCCTTGATGAACTGAGAAGTGTTTATCTGAGGGTTGGCAACCTGACTGAGAATTCAAGGTTTTGTCTCACTGTGCTTTGGTGGAAACTGGATGGAAGGAGAAGAAATGTTTTGGAAGGTTTCAATTTTGAATTTTGTGTGTTCTTATTATATTGTAGGTTAATAAAGTTTTTTTTCCTTTATTCCTAAGCTTGAGCCTACTTTGCTCTGTTTCAGGTCACATCTCACAGCACTCATTTGAGAAAAATATTTTCCATGGGTGCAATGGCTCTGCACCAGCGTCAAACCATGTCATTGCCTTAGACATTGTAATTAATTGTGTAAGTACTATTTTGCATTAATACAGAATCAGTTTAGGTTGAGTCAATACCATAGGTAATCAGACTTAATATGTTATTTAGCAGTGACAGATGGGTAGGAATGTGCAAAAGATCATTTTAAGCACCTACACTGTGAGGTCTCTATCCAGCTGTTACCAGATGTTACCTGGTGAGCTAACACAATGTTTGCTCTACCAAAACCACTGGCCAGTGGAACTGCAATGCCCATTGTGCAAGAAGGAGAACTGAAAGTTCACCAGCCCCAGTGCCCTGCCTACTTGATTGCCAGCTGTAACGCTGGGGTCTGTGACACCAGGGACCACAAGAGTGTGTGCTTAAAGGGGAGGGGAAATAGGCTAATGATTTTGGGGAAATGATTATTGTATATATGCTAAATCTGGGACAGTCAATGAATATGTATGTAGAATAGAGTATATAAACACAAACTTTCTTGTACTCAGCATGCACATATTCGGGAGGAATTATTCTTCTGTACACCAGCCAAATAAAGAATGCCTGCTTCTTAATGCTACAAAGGCGTTAATTTTACATTGACGTTTTCTTAACTTTACAGATTTTTTGGTAATACAGCAGCTGAAAGGAAGTAAGGAACAGGGTCATCATTTATTGAACAATTTTCAGTTTGATTCACAGAGCATGTCATTAGAGAAATTTTTTAGTTTATTGAATCTTCTGTCTGCATGACAGAAACAACTACCCATTTAAACGTGTTCAAAAGAAGACGGAAAAATCCTTTTAGAAATTGTTGGTACATCACAGAGCAATCATTTTTTTGGAGTCATAAAATTTGAGCTCTTCTGACTAGTATGGTAAGATTAAAATCCATTTTAACTGATCATCTTGTATAGAATAAGTCACCCAGTAACCAACTTTCTGTGGTCCGGACACCTCCCATTTTGCTTTCCTCATCCATCTCCTAACTTCTTCCTCTCTTGAATTTCATCACAACCTACTGAGATCTTGACATTGTCTACATTCTTTGCAAAGAAACTGAGACTGGAAATACATGCAAAGAATTTAACTTGGAGAATGACGTTGAATAGAAGTGGAATAAAAATCATGATACAATTACAAAATTCTTAGCAAAATGAGATAAATTTCTCTTATTCAGACAGTACTTCTGAATCACTTCCATTCAACTCTAGAGTCCTTTTTGGTACCTCCCTTTTTTAACTAAAGCCTTAGTTTTGTACTTGACATCAGCTCTTAATCAAGAAGACAATTAGAGTTTTACTCTGAAGACTATATTTTTTAGTTAGAGTTAAAACTCATTTGATGGATCTCTTCACCCTGATATCACTCAATCTTCAGTCCTCAGCATCTTCACTTCAGTTTTGGTGCTTTCAGTTTAAAGCCATTCTCCCCTGTCCTGTTACTACATGATCTTGTAAATAGTCTTGCCACAGAGCTTCCTCTTTTTCCAGGTTGAATAAACCCAATTCTCTCAGCCTTTCCTTGTAGGAGTGGTACTCCATGTGTCTAATCATCTTGATGTCCACCTCTGGACTCATTCCAACAGCTCCATATCCTTCCTGTGCTGGGAGCCCAGAGCTGGATGCAGCCCTGCAGGTGGGGTCTCACAGGAGCAGAGGGGCAGAATCCTCTTCCTCCTCTGCTGCCCACGCTGCTTTGGATGCAGCCCAGGATATGTTTGGCTTTCTGGGCTGGGAGTGCCATTGCTGGGTCATGTCCAGCCTCTCATCCACCTGCATCCCCAAGTCCTTCTCAGCAGGGATGCTGTCCATCTGTCCATCCCCCAGTCTGTGTTTATATTGGAGTTTGCCCTGACCCAAGTGCAGCACCTTAAACTTGATCTTGTTAAACTGCAAGAGATTCCCACGGGCCAACTTCTCAAGCTTTTCCAGGTCCCTCTGGATGACATTTCCAACCACAGACATGTCAACACCACTCAGCTTGGTGACATTTGCAAATTGCCTGTGGTTGCACTCAATCCCTTTGCCTATGTCATTAATGAAGATGTTAAATGACATTGCTGCCATCTCAGTAATCTCTTAGTTCTCGCTTTCTGGCCTCAGTTATTTTTCCAGCTAAAATAACTTCAAAAAAGTAAAGTAGAAGCAGATTATAAACCAATTTTCTAAATGTCCAGACATGAAAGCCAAAAGATTTTTCATTTTAGTTCTTTCCATATGATTCTCAGCTGCCCTGTTGTAGGAGGTGCCACTTCAGTTGCTGTAACCAGTATTACACTACTGCTGATCCTGAAGGGTCTGTTTGGTCAGATAAAATTATTATCTCCGTACCTAAGTAAGACCTGATGAATGAATCTTGACTATGTCCTTACCATGGTTTCAGTTTCTCTGTGTGAAATTAACTGTTGTGTCAGCCAGAGGTCATAGAACTTTTGTCCGAGGTTCTTTTTCATTATTGCTCTGTCCCAAACTTTTGTGTTTTCATAACTCTTAGTGGCCTGAAATTACTGCTACCATGTTTATTTTAAGTCTCAACATTGTTTCTAAGTTTATTTTTCCTTACCAGAAAAGTGGAGCTACAGTGGTAGCAGCATTCCAGGTAATAAGCTAGCTGGTGTTTGCAACCCTCCTCAGCATTGATGGCTAGACTCTCCATTCAGTTTTCAAACATCATAATGTGTCTGCTCTCTGTAAAAATGAAATCTTGTCTGTCTGTCTCTAGTATGTCCAGAAAGATCTTCTGCTCTTTTGATACCCTAGGGAAGCCAGGTCTTATTTTGCTAAGCACAAGGCTGCATATAGCTAAAAGATATATCAACAAAGAAAATAAATTTGACCAGTGGAATCTTACTTAATGTTATTACTATGAAAATTTAACTTTTAGAACTATGTCAATGATTTTCTTATTAGTAGTGTTTTTTGAAAAGAAGAAAATAAGGGAAACCTTTTTCTTTTGTTGTTGCTTTCTTGAAATCACACATTCCTTCTACATTTTGTTTTGTTCATGTTTCTTTTTTATTGGCTATAACTCCTTCCTAAAAATCCTGTTATTTTATATTACTACATGATTTTGTCACCCTGGATTTCAAACCTGCTAGCCATCTTGCTCTACTTGTAATGCTGTCAAAAGAAAACAGATTTCCCTTATTCTTTCTAATATTATCTATTACAGAAGAGAGAAATAGCACCAAACAAATCTCTTTTTAAATTTTCAGTAACTTTTGATATTTGGATTAGGACATTGCTAGGAATACTATTAATTGCCCACACACAGGCAAAAGGGAAGAAAGCTTACTGTTTTTTAAAGCTTTGAAGACCTTTACACGTCAATGCATTATTGGTATCTGGTCTGTAATTTTACTTTTTTCCTCACAACTTTCCAAAATTTCTGAGTATAAATATAGCAATATAAATAATAAAATTCTTAATTAACCAATATAATTTGGTATGTTTCTGTACAACTGCCGTTAGATGAGAGCTTTAACTCCCTAAACTGTTTGGTTATAAAACAGGCTTGGATAAAAACTTTATAGCTTTGTTATCACAAAACCAAGAGTTAATCATAATCCCTACTACTGAGCCCTGAAATAAAAGATAAAGTACAGTGCTGTGTTAATGCAGCTGTCTGGGAAGGGATTAGTATTATCTGTACATGTACATACCCAGTCAGATGTTCAGTAATGGTAACAGATACAAGTTCTGAGCATTAATCTTTAGACTCTCAGCTAATGTACAACTTTCACCTACAGATGGGTTTATGTTACTCACCCAGTTGCTGAGCAGTGTTAGATTTTCATTCCAGGATTTGAAAATTTACCTTAAAAACTATATTATGCAGTTTATTTTATGCAAAATGGTGGAAGCATTAAAAAGCATTAAAAATTATAAAAAGAGCTCTTGATTTTGCAAACTGAATGTATTTTTATTCTTGCAGTATCTGAATTATAAGAGCATTGCTTTAAAAGGTTTTTTCTTTCTTTTATTATCTACATAATACAATTAATGCACTGATTAAAAGCATAGTGTATTTTTGTACTTCACTGACAGAATTTTCTCATGGTAAAATTTACTTCAAAATTTTACTATTTTTCTGGTTGCATTCTGCTTTAAATCACAGAAAATTGCCCACAGTATTTGAAAGCACAGATGGATGGGAAATGATCAGTTTCCAGGCATAATAACAAGCTATGAAGGAAAAATGTATTTCCTTTGATTACTTCAATTCAAATGGTTTTACTGTGTGGGCAAGAATTGTGGCTCCATACCAAACAGATACTTTACTCAGCAGCAATCATCCTTTCTAGCAAATTTCCTTCAAGTAAACGCTCTAAGTCTGATAAAGTGCAATAGAAGGAGACACCAGGTGCAAAGAATTTCTGCAATTAGACCCAGATATCTTTGGATCAGTTTCTAATCGAGTTTCTTGGAAAAGCAAAATATCTTCCAAGTAACTGCAAGTTCAACTTGTGAGATACCAAGAAACACAGCCATGAAAAAATAACCCAGATTCATGAAACCAATCTTCTTAAAATTTACAGTTTTACCGAGGATTCCCAGTTGCTGGTAGGATGGCATTCCTGATGGCAAAATGATTTCTATTCTAAAGTCATGTTCACATGATAAAATTTTAATAGCTGCAAGGTTATAAAATAGCTATTTCACTCTTTTTAGTAGTCCCTGAATAACATAATGTCCCAAACAATATTGTTTTCTAAACCTTTTCTTGTAGTTCTAGGTAATCTTTCATAATTTTTAGTTTAAAATTTAAGTAAACATATCCTTCTTTTTTTTTGTAAAGGCAAATAGCCTTTACATTTCTGTTAATGCATTTAGGAAGATAAGAACACAATTCCCTTTTTCATAAATATGAAAAGAAATGACAGAAGAACATCAAGTATAACAGCTCACTTCCTCATAAGCCATATATAAGAAAGGACCTACATCTTCCAAGAATTGTCTTGGCTCAGCTCTGTTTAGTTTATGACATTTGAGACACTACAGCAGGTGTTAATTGCATCCCATTCTGGGATGTTTACTTTGCATTACTACACGGAGTAAATGGAAGAAACATAATCATGCTGGAAATTTCCAGTCCTGCAAGCCAGAATTTCAGACCATTTACCTGAAGTTCTGTGGCTTTAGAGCATTTTGCAGGCTATCTCTGAGATTAAATTTACATGTAAAATTTCACCTTTTATAAGCCATCACAGCTAATGTAAGAAAATGTAATGTTGTGAAGTCTTTTTAAGCAATATCTTTCATACTCCCAAAATTATAAACTATGACACTTCTGGGGTTTTTTTGTCCTGTGATGGTAACATCTTCAAGGCAATTGTATTATATATCAAGATTGTAATACCTTAAATGTGTTACATGCTAAGTCATTTGTTATTCATGTCATGTCCCACCACAGAAAAAATAGATTTTCATTTTATAGGAGATTTATAATCTACTTCCATTACTAGAAGCTCTTTGTTTTCATTTTAATTTATGATTTCCTATATTTTATCAAAGTCTCATATTGTCTTCTCCTTAGAAATAATAAAGCAGACCTTAGATGTTCTCACATGTGTTTAATAGTACTCAAGGTTATACTGTCTGCCCAGAAAACTTAAAATTAAATTTAATATGGAAATAAGAAAGAACTTTGAGCTTTGTGCCTTTAAAGAGAGGATATACAGACCCTAAACGATTTCAGAAGTATTTGAATATTTCCACAGTCCCTCTTCCTCTCTTGAGAACATGTGCTGCAAAGACTTTCCCTTAAGGAATTTCTTACAGACCAGCTCTGTTAAAAACATTCCAGAGGAGACACTGAACGACAGGATGGCTGTTTTCTATATTCTTGAATAAGGTTTGTCATTTAATTACAAAGTAATTCCTCTTCCCTTGCACAGTACTTTTATTCATGTCTTTAGTGCCCCAGAAAAACAGAAGACGTAAGTTCTGAAGTGATGCAGCTTTGCCTTGTGGCCTTCCCAGCTGTAGCAGCCCACTACTGCTGATAAAGTGCTCCACAACACAGATTTACAAACTGTCTGGCTTAGAATCATCTCTTTCTTCTGCTGTCAGTGAGCTTAAGGACTCAGTTCCTGAAAGATGTTCAGCAAATGCGGCTCCTGTGAAGTCAGCACTCTATATTTTACAGGAATAAGATGTACCAGAGAACAGAGGCTTCTTCTGCCTGAACCTAACCTTGGTAACCAGAAAAGGTCTCACACATTGTGCTTAAATGCAGGTTGGATTATGTTCTTGTTGTCTTACTTTGAGCTTATGGTGTCATCTTTTCCATTTTACCACTAGAACTATTTAACCTGGGAGCTCAGAAGAGAAGAGGTGAATATATTTCTGAACAAAATCTTATTATGCTAACCTTATGTTACCTCCATATTTTTTGTATGAAATCTGAGCCTCTCAATTGCTGGTATTGTATTCAGGGCTTCAAGAGTGAGGAAAAACCTCCTGGAAACAGAAAAATTGAGAAACAATTTCAGGAAGAGTAGACCTGTGGTTTTCTCTACACTGGTGATATCTATCCTAGATGCCTGTGCTTCCCTTTGGAAATTTGCTCTGTCTGGAGTAAGGAAAACTTCTAAAACTTTGAGTCTAACCTGACAGGAAGTCTGGATTTCCTGTATTTCTTAACATACAGCTTTACAGTTATTCTTAGAATACCAACTTGATGAAATGTGCTCCTAAAAAAGATAAAGGCATAAGTGTCTTGATTGGATCCTGGAGCCAGCAGGTTGTAGCAGGCAAGAAAGAACAGCAGGAGGCTTCTCTCCCCAATGCTGAAAATAAATGGATTTGGTTGCTTAATGGGTCATCTGGGGTCCATTTGGAACATCCTTGGAATCAGTCTCTTTTTTCCCTCGTCAAGGAGACTGATGCTGCTGGAAAAGCTGTGTTGGTTCAATGAAAAAAATCTTCTACTGACAAAATTTTACATGTTTCGTTTTGTTTTTCGAGTGTCTAGAATTTCATCTGTATTTCATACAACAAGAATTATGTTGTACTTCAGTGCCAACAGTATTTTAGATTTTCAGTGATCTCTTTCCAGAATGAAATTTAGCAGAACATTATTTAAAGGCAAAGGTAACTTCAGCATATCTAAAAAGTACTGCATTTTACAGCCTCTCAAATGAAGACAACGATCTTTTCTTAAGCAATATACATGTTTCTGGGAATATTTAAAAACACAAGGAACTAATTTACTCTTCAAGTAAGTAGAAATGTTACGTAAAGAGAAAGAAGGAGATTTTAAAGTTATCCTTATAAAGAGGTTTAATGAGGTTTAATGAAATCATATCTCTTTCCTGCTACCATTAATTGCTCAAAAACATTTTAGAGACATTATCTTTACCCCAATTTTGGTTTTTTTTCCTTTGAAATGATAGTAAAATAACTAACAACTCAGAAATAAACGAATTTTTAAGCATTATATTATTTTCCTAATATACAAGATCTTAAGACACTAAGCTCATGGGGAAGGTCTAGAAAGACTTCAGCCATGTGCTCTGAACTAGATTTCAACCCTTGTTCATCTCTTTTGATCCAGATACATCAAGCACAGTGTATATAAAGAGTATAATCTTCATAAGGCTTCTACAACAAAGCCTTATTTAAATTAAATAAGGCTTAAATTAAGTAATATACTGATATATAATTAATATACAGATAGTGGTAAGATTTTTATGTGGAGATAGAAATGTTGTAGCAACTGTATTGTTTGCCATTGTGCAGACACACTGAATGAAGATGCCTTTACTGGAAGAGAGTTTTATACAGATTTCTCAGAGTACATTTGTAGCTTTTGTCCTAGAGATCGGGAAGTTACTGTAGACAGAGTCTACTAGTTCTTGTTCCTGTCAATTCACTAGGATTTGCATTGCACTACTTTTGGTTTGTGAAGTGTAAACCAGCAACATAAATTACAAAAAGCTCAATAAATTATGTGGCGGTGCCGAAACTGAGCCCGGCTGGCCCACAGGAATGCACAGCCAACAGCCTGTTTGAGGGCACGGGCAGCTGCAGGATCCAGGATCTCCGGCGGGAGCAACTGGATGACAAGGCCCTTTCCTGGGGCTCCCTCCACGTCAGTGGTGGAGGAGGCAGCTCCAGCAGGCTAAGCAGCAGAGTCGACAGCACGAGCCAGAGGCGATGAAGCAAACGCGAGGCAGCAATTCTCAGCAGCAAGGGAAGGTTTATTGGAAAGGGTACAGGGTGCGGAAAGGGAAGGAGGCTGCAGGGAACTGCCCCGAGGGGCGGGGTGAACAGAAATTATATAGGGGGACCAGGGGGAGGTGATCCCCTTCCCCTGGCCAATGAACCTTACCTCAAGCATAAATGACAGGGGGTAATAACAAATGAAACAACATTAGGGGAGGGTCAGCTCTGCTCTGCCCAATCACCCTCTGCCCTGGGGAGAAGGATCTGGAAAAGCAGGCAGGGACAGAGAGTGACAGGCAGGCAGGCTAACAACTCAAGATACAGGGGTGGGAATTAAAAGATACAAAAAGGCGGGAGTTACTAAGCAACAGAATGACGGACAGTCCCTCAAGGAGAAAAACAGGGGGAGGGGAAGCCTGGCAAGCGCCATCTTAAGTAAGTAAAACCAATACATTACAATACAATGAATTAAAATCAAACTGAACTGAGAAGGGGGAGGGAGACTGCGGGGGCGCACCGCAACAAAATTATAGAAATTAAAAGAGAGGGAAAATGCAGGATGTTGCATGTGAGAGCATTTGTGTGGGCCCAATTAACATTCCTGAACATAAAAACAAAGTTAAAACATTAAGCAACATCAATACCTCCAATACTTCCATATGCTGCTTCAGCTTTTGAACATTGGATGTGACAATCTGTTCAGACACAGCATACGGTTCAGTGTAAACACAGCTCTTAAAGCAAAGCTTTAAACTCAGGATTTCTCTTTGAAGTGAACAATGTGTTCATAAATGAATGAGATACTTACATATTCTGTGGGAGTTTCTGAGCAACCCTGCATCTTTACATCCAAAAGCAACATTTTCTCAACATTCTCACAGGGCTTTCCACGAGAGCATTCCATCAGAGAAGGAAACCATGTGCATTTCAGATATTCTGGGATCAAACCTCTGAATGAGCTTATCTGGATGACAATTCGGAAGCATCTTAGTCTTGCTAAAGTTAATGTGAAACACTGAGTGTTGTCAATGTAGAATGGATTTAACTGTCAATTTTGTAAAGACTTACTTGCTGAATTTTATACTTGAAAATTATAGAGATGTATTTATTCCTCCCCGAAGATATACTCAGGATTCTGCTGAGGGTGCACTATAGATAAACAAACAAATACCTCTCTACATGAATAATATGGTATAATCATGCTTAAAAAGAAATAAACCAAAACAGGACAAACCAGAAAAAGCAGAAAAATGTGCTTCTGTATTCTACCAGTCTTCCTACTCTTTTATTTGTTTTAATTTTAAGGAAGGAGGCCTTTGGGAAGGAGCTTTTTACTCTTTTTTTGTTTACCACATCTAACATTATATATTGCCAAGGCATGCCTCCCATCAGGTATTCTTGAAATGAAACTAATAATAAATAAGATGTTAAAAATTTCTGGATATTAAAGGAAAAATAGAAGTAATAAAAAGTAATACTAAAACAAAGGCAGGCTTTTTTTCTTTTTTTTTTTTTAAATGCACTGTGAAAATGCACTGGTTTTAATAAAACCATGAATTGTTCAGGATTCAGGATTCTATATTTTGCTTTTCTTTTTTCCACCATAGAAGGATAAACTGTCCAGGGATACAGATTAATACTCATGTGGAAGCACTGAAATATAATTTATTTTTAAAGCAACTACCTTAGTTTTTGTAATTCACTTAGGAATCTGTGTAAAGGTTTTGCATGCATTAAATTATTTTTTCACATTTCATTCAACCCACAGCGGGACAATCAGCTTCAGGTTTCAGCTATGATTCAGTCTTGATCACAGCACATTATTATACCCACACAACCGTCATTTGCTTTTCTTTCTCCAGCTATAGATGATTTGGTTTCTTGCAGCTTTCTTAATTAAAAATCTGCTTATTTTTACTGGACTTAGGTTAAGAAGATTAAAGGATATGATGAATATAAAATTTATGACTGAAATAGAAATTGATCTGGGAAGTAAAATGGAAATGAAATACAAGAATACATTCTGCAAATGTAGCTTTGTACAGAACAGGTCACACTTCCAATGGAAACTTTATAGCTGTCTTTAGACATCTACCTTTGTATTTGTACAACATGTTGATGAGTTCAAGGTATCGTATGTACACATATGCAGCTGAAAATACAGCACAGATACTGATTACAATTCAGCAGCAGGTTTTGAAAACCAGAGCCTGTATTCAACTTAGTTACAGAGTCAGCCCAACTTGATTTTTCCAGCAACTGACATTTTACAATTTCATCTTCCTGCTCTTATGAGAAGTTAGTCAAGACAGTAGTGGATTAGACAAGTATCTGTTCCATTCTGCCAGCTGAACATGGTCCAGGCAGCATGTCTAATATGTAAAAGCAGGAATACATTGTTTGTAAATCCTTTCAAAAAACCCCGAAGTAACATATGGATATGTATTTTATGTGGCATTCCTTTTGTATGCATATGAACAGGGGAAAAACTATAGAAAGTCACTAATAAGACTCTGAGCACATAAATGCATGGGATAGTGAGTATTGGTCCTTTCTGAAGCCATGTGGAAAGACTCAATGAAGACAGTGAAGAGACTAAGGCACACTTCTTGCTAAGTACCTGTGCTTTACACGTCAGACGTGTGAATTCAGACCTCTCTTCTGCTAGAAAATACTGAATCTAGTGAGAGCACTCAACAGAACTTATCAGTGTCCTGGAATAACTTGCTCTCTGCCCTTTCTGCTGGCAGTCCTGTAGTTTATTTGAACCCTTAAATATTTCTCCTACAAAGAAAAACAGTTTTGCATGTTGGTTATTTTCTTGTTTTCAACTCTATTCTCAACTACAGCTAGGGAAATCAGTTGGAACAAGGGCAAAAATTACTAAATAGTCAAGAGAGTAAAGACACCTGAAAGGAAAAATGCCTCTACTTTATATGGGAAGTTTCTTGTTGGTTTCAATTTTTTCTGGTAATAAAAGCTTGGAGAAGATATAAATATGTCACTAGACTTTTTTTATGCAGATACAAAAATTTTAAAGGTTTGTACAATTTTATGTCACAAACAGATGCCACCTTGATTAAATTGGGAAGACTGAATAATGAGATAAGCATTTCAAATTTTGCTGCATTTACATAAAATAAATGGTGACTTAGACAAAAGGGTGAATGGATATTTAAAAAAAAAAAGATACTATGTTGGATGAGGGATTTTGGATGAGCAACTTGTGAATCAGTTGTTTATTAAAACCATTGGTAAAAAAAGCTTCTGATCAGCAGGAAGAGGATGGTCTTTTCAGCAGCAGGTGCTACTTCTTAGAATTCCATCACTGACTACTGTTATGAAAACAGCTGCCAAAGTATGAGAACTGGAGACAACTGGGGACAACTGGGTTTCTCTTTGTGAAAAGAAACACTTCATCTTTGAATTTTATGTACCCTCTTCTTTTCCTATCTCCCCTTGAATTTCAGAAATGAGCCAGATAGAATTGTGTCATGAATCACTAGTGGGATTGCATTGACCTACATCTACAGCATTAAACAGAAATGCTGTAGGTGTTTGAAGATTCAAGCACACTTGATGTGCTGTAAAGCCAGCAACATTATTAAAGAAAGAAAACTGCCAGAAACAGAGGAAAACTGTGTATATTTAACTGAAATAAAGACATAGAAAAGTAATGCTGAAACCTCTAAGCTAAATCTACATAATCTTCAGAAATAGTGTAGAAAGAGAGAAAGAAATTGTGTAGAATGAGAAAGAGTCTCCTATTTTTGGAGAAAATAGGTCACTCAAGGCGGGTTTTTTTCCGTTCAATTTATTCATACCACAGCTCTGTATTTTGTTTTACTTTTTATTTTGCTCTCTGCTTACAGCAAATATACCTTGTTCTATGAAGACCCAGAATATTCTCCCTCAGAGAATTTTACTGGCAGCAACAGAAGCATGCTGCAAGGCAGTTCAGATTTATACAATTTATACTTTTAAACTTTCATCAAAAAGATGCAGTCCCATTCTTCACACATACACGGAGATTACTGCTGCTTCTTCACAGCTTCCTTGCTTATGCTAGCAAAGCTTTCACCACCAGTGGAAGGTGAACTAGCTCAGCACTCTGCCTTGTGTTTAAAATGCCCTACAATGCCAACAGCTCTTAGGAGCAGCACTGTGGCTTTGGTTATTAAACTGCTGTCACAATTCTGATGAGCCATCAGTGCCCATATTTGATACAACACTGCAGCATTCTATGAATTCTTCTAAATGCCAAAAGAACATGTGTGGAGACCTGTGGGCTTCAACCCTCCTTAGTCTTGGGTTGCAAGAAAAGAAATTCAGAGACCGATATAGCTGATGTTCAGTTGTTTACTGTTGGCAGATTATTTCAACCTGTGGGATTACCTAGATGCTAAATGCTCCAGATCACTACATCAGTCAGCAACATTCTTCTTGTCATATTGGAGCTTTACTTAATTAAGAATCTCCCACATGAGGAAATGTAATATTATCCATGGAAAATGAAACTGAAATACGTTAAACAAAAGGGCCTCCAGAACAATGAATTTTCAAGTGTCTTCTGATTTTTGTGGATTTTAGCCAGTAAAAGGATTGTGCTAGATTATAATCTGAAATTAATATGTTGCGATTATGATGAATTTAAGTGTACCTAGGCATCACACTTAATATTTTTAAAAATGTCAATATGAAGACTTGCATGTTTTTTACTCGCAGGCTGGTGACAAATGAACTCGTGTAACTGCTGAAAGTGGTTCATCTCAGCTGTGAATGCAGGTACATAATGACATCTGGATAACCCATCACTGTGCTACATGCAGAATACTAATCTAGATAGAAGTTGCTGCTGAAAATTTTAAAAGCAAATGAATTGATTTATTCACTTTATGAAGGAGTGAACAAGTGAATGCTAATTCTTATACAAATCTTTTAAATAGTCTCTAGTTCCTGTCGGGGGAAATCTAAATTTTAATTCTAATATTTTTCAGATAATCACAGAGTCACAGAATGGGTGAGATTGGAAGGGTCCACAACAGATCATCTGGTCCAAACTCCTTGCTCAAGAAATGTCTTTGATATCTATCTTCCCAAAGCTTAATAAGGGAAGACAATTTTTTACCAGAATTTCAGCCTCCATATTAAAACTTTAAATCCAAAGGATTTTCTCTAAAAAGTCCCTTAAAACCACACTGATAGGAGAGGATCTATTTATACAGTTATTGGAAATGTTTCATGGATCATAACTGTAATGATTATGGTACTTTGGAAACTATTAAAAACTGAAAGCATTTTATTTTAAATTGTTTACTTCTAGCTCTCTTAAGGAATCCTTGTTATGAAGCAAAGACTAATGCTGCAATTTTCACAATTATTAAGGGACCTACAAGTGCAGTTTCCACCATTTTTACTTTTTTTCCTTTGGCTGTTACAAAATTGCAGTAAATAAAATAGCAGATATATGGAGATTGCAAAGTGAGCACACTTTGGGAGATTTTTTTTTAAAAACGTACCTAAACTATTAAGACATTTCATGTTTTTCATCAACCTTGGCTACCTGTGGGCCACTCCATATCCCTTAGGCAGCTTTTAACATTTAATTCTCCACTTTCCATTTCCCACTACAATTCAATCTTTTAATAAATGGAAAACATGTAAAGCTATACTAACTCTTACAAAAAAATAAACAAAGTTATCCTCCTAAAAGCCTTCAGAAAACTCTCCCCATACTTCAGACCAAGTACAGCAATTTATATAATTTCTGTGCTCACAATTTCATATATCCGTATTATAAAATTTGTACCACAGATTCAACTTTTATTTTGAAATTTTTGTAATATCCCTAGATACCATTAAAATTAATAAAATAGGAATAATATGTACTGTTCTCAATTTAATGGTTGAAATAATTTATTTATAAATTTATAGGCATATCTCAAAACAATATTTCTGGTTAATTTTGAATATGTCTTCTAAGAAATTTAGTGTCTGACCACAAAAAAAAAAAAAAAAAAAAAAAAAAAAAAAAAAAAAAAAAAATTGAACGTATACCAGAAGTCAAATTACAGGTTATAGATCAAAAATACATGCATAAAGATGTTTTTGAATGGGCTGTTCTACACAATTAAGAAACAGTGTGTTATGTTTACTAGAAGCATATGTTTCTGTTTTCTTCCAGCATTTTGAGAAAAGGCTGGGAAAATCAGATAATAACTCTTTCTTTTCTTCTAATGTATGTTTGAATAATTATTTGATGCTCTGTTTCTTCTATGCCTGTTCAGTCAGAAAATTTGTAACTTGCAACAACATATGAGTAAGAGATGTTCTGTGGCCAACTGCCACAAATTCTTTTACTTTATCATAATATTAGTATGGGCAAAATTAATGGTCTTTTATTTCAGTCTCCAAGACAAACAGCCTTGCAATGACAAGTATTTAAATAAAAAAAAGGATAGATTATATTTCTGTTGTAATTCTTTGAAGGGTATTAAAACTTTTTTGCAACTGCCTGTAACCAGTTATTCCTACAATATCACAAACTTCAATTTCATGGAAAAGTGGTTTGCAAAGGATGCTTGTTTTACAGATCAATCTTTAACTTCTCTGGATGTTTTAGTGTGCTAAATATAATTCATTGCATTGTAAAATGTAAGATATTCCATATCTATAGATAACAAAATAACCATTGTTAAACACAGTAAAATATTTAGCCAAATTTTTTTCTTTACTTGGTTACCTTGTGTTTTATACAGAGATTTTCTTCTTAAAACAGGTATAACAGCAGGATCTGTGCGACTGTGTTCAGTTCTTAGAGCTTTCTGCCTGGGGTATTATCATAATGAAGTTTCTTTTAGTATGCTATTAGTTATGCCAGCCAGGAACCTGCTGAATACTGGATTTATGCACTTGTTTTATGGGCATTACCTCTAGTATCATTATAGAAGTTAGCATCTTAAATCACTGCAATTAACACAAAGGTATTTGATAAGATGATTGTAAGAAATACAAATCTCATCAGGCTGATAATGCAGGTTATTCTTTTTCACTTGGTATATCGGTCATACTGATGATTTTTTTTTTTCAGAATTTTTTTTAGATACTTTTGATTAGTACAGAACTTGGTTCCTTCTTTTTTCCCAAAATAACCTTTACATTACTTTCTTAAAATCAATCTCATATTTATTCTTGTTGAGATTGATTTTATGTAATTTTAAATGCCTCAAAGATGCAATCAGAGTGGTGAGCTATTTTCTAGGTTCTTTTAGACCAGGGGGAGATAATAGGCACTCTGAAAGTGCTGTATCTGAGTCATAGAAAACTGTCTGGATAGATATGACTTGCATATCTAGATAGATATGTGGGTAATAAATGTGTTTGTGGGAGGCACTTGAAAACTGTTAGATATTCAAGATTATGCAAATAGCATTAGTCAAATATCTGGATCAAAATATTTGAGTCCAGGCTCCCTAGTTTACACATCTGCCTCATTGTTTTACACGAAATATTGTTAAAACCCCACACAAATCCAAACAAACAAAAAGAAAGCCAAAACAGATTAAACTAAATTTGCAGAATGGTGTTCAAGAACAGCACAAAGTTAGGTCTGCATTCCCTCAAAGAGGGGAGAGAACAGGAATTAGGAATGCCAATTTTTAAAAAAGTGCTGCAAGCCATAAGAATGGGTGACCATGAAGTGAAAAGAGAAGACACAGCGCTGTGCAATTATTTTTTTTTGGTACCTTTCAGATACCCAGGTGCTGAAGATGTTCTTCAAAACTGCTGGATCCAACAGCAGCTTGTTAACAGAACATAAAACTTTTTCAGATATGATTTCTGAGTGTTTTTAGGTAGGTAGGAAGGTAGATAGACAGACCTATGCCTATGATATCTAGGTGAATTTTTGCAAGGAAACACCATTTACCTTGCCTGTCTCTGAGTACAATAGTTGCTGGTCAGCTACAAAATTATTATATTGATGAGAGTTCTGAGCCTCTATGAAAAGTTCTTCCTATACTTTTTAAAAGATGCATATTTTTCAGTCCCTTTTGTAATATATTTTGCCTAGTTATTGTTAGAAGCAAAGAATGAGCTAAAGCTCAAGTTAAAAGAAAGAACAAGTTCTGCCTTGTCCTCATTCAGTTACTATAACCCCATACCAAATGAGTAATTATTCTTAGAAATTTATGCATTCAGATATTACTTCAAGATAGTTTACTGCATTTTGCTATTATGAATATATATTGGAATTTAACTGGATAGGAAATAGAAAATTAATATATTTCCAAACTATATTAGCAGCACTGTGTCTCGGTTTTACTGGACAAATTTATTTTACTGCTCAGACACATTGCCTGACATCTCTCCATGGAACTAAGGGACCACACAGATCATCTGCTTTACATGTGGTCCACATGCATACACAAGGCAGTTTTCTTAAGAAAATTCCCCTAGCTTTGGGGTTTTTCCTTATTTATAATACTTAGCAAATATTTGCTTATAAATATTTTCAAAAACATTTTAGAGGAAAAATCACATTAAAGATTGTAATGTGATTGTAGAAAAAACCAAAAAAAGTATAGAAATGTTGTAGTCACTTTGTTCTATTCATATGATTGCTATTAGGAAGAAAATCTGAGGTTTTACACATTCATAAAAAAAAAGAAGGAAAACCTCCGTAACTTAAATATGCCATTAAAAAATTTAATTTTGTGGTTTTACTCTGTTAATACAGGAAAGATAATGTAAAAAGGGGAACTGAAACTTTTTTTAAAGGACAAACTGGTAGAAAAAGTGTACAAGTGCACTAAGTTGGATGAGATTTTACTTTTCCATTCAAAAGAACTTTTCCATTCCAAATTTACTTTTTTGTCTTTTTCACCTAGTTTCCTGATAAATACTTACATTTTACTAGGCCTAAAATATCCCCAGTTTGATGAACTTTAATACGCATAAATGTGTTGTCAAATAGAAGTTTGTGACACAGCTGACTGATCAATCCTGTTGGGGTTTCACTTCTGTAAGTCTTGATGCAGAAAGTTCTTTCTTTTAGCAGTAATATAGATATTCATCTCTGATAATGGGCAAGTTGCAGGGTTTACATTCTTCTATGTTTTATCCTCTTTGCAATCTTTCTCCATAATTCTGATTCACTGGTTGTTTGCACCCTCTTGTATTTGTATGCTCAGGCTACTTGGTCTGGTCACAAAGTAGGTTTAAAATACAAGATGACAATGATGCCTGATTTTTGGCATGATAGTCTGTCACTGCCAGAGTCAGTGAGGATTGTGTTATTTCTCAGTGGAATCAAGAACTTCAAGGGTGATCTCTCACTCTTAGCCTAATTGTCAAGGAAAACCACAATTAACTTCAGGACAGACTGACAACTTCTTTGCAAAAACATCTGAAACTGAAGATGACAGTCTGATTTTGTTCAAATGCACCAGAAGATATTAAACTGGTAAGATCTGTAAGTGTCCAAACACTATTGACCACTGAAGATGGTGTTCTGCTTTGCTCCCCCTTTTGTGAGTTATCTAGCTAAACTTTTGAGGATAGTCACTTTTCCAGCCCAGAATAGCAGGATGCAGGTATGGTGTCTCTCTGCGAATGAGCTTGCAGTTACCCCTTTCCTGAAAATATGAATGTAGGAAAAAGAGAAGCAAATATATATTTTTAAATGTTTTTGCAATGATAATTGAACTTTCAAAAGTCTGATATCTCATTTAGTTTCTGTTATTTTCCTCCTTCCTTTTTCATTTAAATTATGGAAAAAGGCTTTAGGCCTTTTTCCATTCAGAGTATCATCTCAAATTTTAGACTCTCACAGTCTTTGACACTATTATATTTTTATAATGAACTGTTTTCATTAGGGACCCCATTTTTCAAGGATTTATTTAGGCGTCTGCAATTTACTTTGTTTTACATTTTATCCTGGCATGATCATGTGTTTACCTACTATTATTCCTCTAAGTGTTTATATATACAAAGATAGAGCACTCATTTATATAGAATTGAAAAAGAGTGTGCAATTGTAAAATAACCATACAAAAAACCTGTGAAGTTTCATAGTTTTGCTAATTGTTTTAAGTATTTCAGAATAGCTTTCTCCTCAAGCCTAAGCATACTGCTTTGCACATTATTTTTAACCGAATAAAGGGAATTATAAGGTCCCAAAATATGAAGAGTGGCTTAACCCCTTTATGGAAAATGTGTTTTATTAGTGTGATTGGGAAACATCAGAGGAAATTAGAGGAAATTCCACATGATTTATATTTAGGCAACTACTACAGACAGAATGGACCCTTATTTTCTACTTCATCAATCTTTATTCATGTTTTCCAGCCCCATTTTCTAGACCTCAGATACCCAGGAACAACTTACATAGCACTAGATGTCTGTGTATAGAGTGCAAATCATGTTCCAGACATCTACAGCCTCAACTATTAATGAAAACTTTTTTGCTTAAGCAGTTTGCTCAGCCTGACACCAAAAGAATGCTGCTTGTGTGGCTTTTATGAAACACTGTAGATCAGTCCTTCACCATCTCTTACTGATGCCTGAATTTCTTGGTGTCAGTGATAAATAAATAAAACCTTACAGATGCTTGTTCATGCTTCTTAGTGCCCATCAACTGGTAGGGCATGGTACCCTCGTTTATGATCATATTACATAACAATTTTTTCAGGTGGTTTCCAAAGCTGCTCAGCTTCCAAGATCAGACAAGAACAGTTGCATCATGGTGGTTTGAATTGGATTGAACAGATTAAAGGATATAGTGAACTTCTTGGCAAAACCAGTTTTGTTTTTTGTTCTCATAGGTAAGAAGCTTCAGTCCAAACTTTTTCCAGAGTGCTATCAAAAATAACTTACTAAGAACCAGAAAAGGGTCAGTAGTTTGGTTACAGACAAAAGAGACTTGTTTCAGAAGAAGGGTTTTTTTTCTCTTCCTTTGTTTTTACATTTAATAGATAATTAATTTATTCCCAAATTCAAATCCCCCCTGGATTTTTCTTTTTTCATATGTCTGTACGTATACTTCTGTGTAAGAAAGACATACACATTCCAAGTAGTGAACTGGAAATCAAGAGATGGACTGCATGGAGAGTCTGCATTAATTACCCAATGTGTGGGCAGACAAGGAGACGACAGCGGGTTAGAGCCAACAATTTTAAATGTACCTTATGGACTTAATTACCAAAGTTCAAAAAGTCTTCAAAAGCCAATTAGAACTGTTATTTGTAATAGCTAAAGCAATTAATATGGAAATATAGCAAGAATGAGCCCTTTAGTTTGAGAACCCTGAGGAATACTTTGTTACAGGTCTTTCAAATCACTTTCAGAAATTTGGACAGAAAATTGAATGGGGATTTCCTGCTGTTGTGTAAGATAAACAGAACATTTTTCTGCATGAGTAACAGACTGTAGTTGCAACACTCTGTAGTGAAATCTCATATCTGAGTGAAACAAAAAGTTACAGAAAAGGCATAACTGAAGACCACTAACACTAGTCATGAGCTAATGGCACATTTGAGAATCATTTACACTGGGAGATTATTATTGTCTTCTAATAACCTTATTAAGGCTCTATCAGACAGACAAGGGCTCTGGAAATGGGAAGAATAGAACATTTAATTCCATCTATTAGATTTAGTAGAGGTAACGAAAGAAGGATATGTTTTTGCTGTATCTAAGCAGTAATGCAAAGCATTTATTACTTTTTCTACAGAACAAAAAATAAAAGGTCTGAGAAAGAATCTTATTACTGTCTTTGTAGCCTTGAGTGTATTCCAGACAACATCTGTTACACTGTTGGGTACAGTAGCAGCAGAAATAGAACACTATTTACAGAAATGCATAAAACTTAATTTCAGAAAAGGGCAGAAGTCTCCATCAGGGATTTTTCAAAATTAAATTTACACAAAATCTCTTAAGAACTCTGAGAAAGACCTTCCAGCATTCTAATGCAAAACAAAGGCATGGAACAGTATCCATTTTTCCAGGTATCTCCTTCAGTCAATCCATTAGAAGCGTTGTCTCAATAAAATACATCGGATTCTGTCTTATCTATGAAAGGAAAGGCAAATTGCAACTGTTGCTGTGGTCGGCTAGAATTTTCCAGTATGATCCATAGGTTTTATCATCTCCTGTATCTTAATGAGACAATGGCACATGCATATATCTGAAGAAACATTTATAAGAAAACATGGAAACAGGATTGAATTCCATCCTTCCTGACAAAATTCAAGATAAAATCCACAGCTAATTGGACTGAGTGCATACCCAGGATTTTTGTTAACAGAGTTTGTTTGGGCAAAGGTCTTTGTTTGATCTAACTTAGCAAAATACTCTAGGACTTAAATGGTCCACATCATGATATTTTTCTGTACTTATTGCACCTTGGAAAATACCATCTTTTAACTGTTTAGTATATTACTGGTCTAGTATGGTGGTTAGTATACTACTGGTATTTAGTATATTACATTTTACTTCAGACACTTGGTCTATATTAAAAGTTTTCTTTCTTCGAACGATCTTCAAAGTTAGTAAGTGTCTAGCACCAAAACAGGGAAGATTGCCACTGAAAAAGATATACAAAATGTGCTTGTAAACTAACTACTAAATGATTGTCCATAAATATGAATACATGTTTTCATGTTGTCAGATCATATTTGAGAACTCAAAAATAATATTTGGATCTTAAAACTCATTTATCTGGAAACTCTGTTACAAATGCAGACAAACCTTATATTTAATATTTTCTCATTTTTTGGCATACAGCCTAACATTCTCTTTACCCTTTTTTTCTAAATAGACCAAGAAGATATAATAGAAATATATCTTGAGGCAGATCCTGAGTTGGCCAATATATCTAATATACTGGGGTTTTTATAGGTTGAATATTTGGCCCAGTCTTCTCCATTGTGCTGTGTTTCATTGATTGCTTCAGCAATGTTTCCTTGTATTCTATTGACCACCTTTGTGTAACCTTTACCATTTAAAACATACAGATGGTACCTTTAATAAAAACATTAACATCAACAACAACAAAAACAACAGCCTGAAAATTTGTGGCTTCATGTGCACACCTAGGATGAGAATTCTCATTACAGTGCTCTATTTTTTCAACCTATACTAAATAGGGATTAAAAGTTCCAATATAAATCACATTCTACAGGGGATGCTGTTTTCATGGGAGATGTGCATTTGAGTTGCTCAGATCTGAGGAAGTAAACTCACAACAAGAAAAAATAATTAAACACCAAATTGTGAGGTAAAAACAAGGAACATCCTACTTCATTTAGAAATTTCCTGTGAAGAGAAAGAACTGCCTCCCTGTTCCTTTCCTAAAAGAGCGACTATAGGAACTTCACAAAAAGGATTCAGCAGTTTTTATGCTATTTGAGGAGAAGCTTTAAATTAGGTACTGAAATCTTTCATATCCCTCTCTCAGCATTTTTTATTGGTTTCCTTGAGATGTTTACCCAGTATACTGGCACTAATATATTCCATTAATTTTGAATTAACTCCATCAACTACATTGTTAGGTTAGTTGTCTTCCTAAGGTTTATGAATTCTTCCAACTGTTCATGTTAAATTGTCAGTCTGTTTTCAATATGGATCCCATGTTTACTTTTCTAATATTGATGGGAGTAGGAAAAAAAATCTCAGGATGTTTAAAGGTACAGTGAATTCTGACAGTGAAAAATGTTCATTCCTCAGTTTTTCTATGCTATCTCTGTATTAACATTCAATGGTCATACACATCTGTTGCAAATATAAACCAGATGCTGAACTGATTCAGGTTAAATACAAATCTCAGAAAAGGATTATTTTTTTAGTAGAATTATTCCATTTGGACTAAAACTCCATGAAATGCTGTAGTGGTGTGTAAGTGATGGCAAAATACAGTCCAGAATAAGAATGAAAAGCCAAGGGGAAGGAAAGAGGTGGGAACATTTCACCTGGAATTGCAGCCAAAGTAAATTATTTGACAGAAATTTGGCACTATTTTCTTTTTCTTTTTTCTGTAAAAGGTGGGTGTTAAAGAAAAATGTCCATCTAAAAGATATTTAATCTAGGACCCTTGTCCTTCACTAGCAATGATTTAATACACATCTGCAGAAGATCTTGATGTAGTTAAATCTCCTAATTGTCCTGTGGTGCACCAAGTCCAATTCCTATTTGGATGAATTGGCACTTATTTTATAAACATTTCAGATGTATAGTGAAACCCTTTTCTGTCATCTCTGAGGATACACATGATTCAGCTGGTAGCGTAAGTAAATAAAAGATTGAGCAGTTGTGCACATTTTGAATTACTTTTCCAATGACTTTTATAAACATGAAATTTTGTAATTCTGGCTAAATTCTGTAACATATTCAGGCATCTTAAGTTTGCAAATCTTAGACTTTTTTTTTTTTTCAAAATTATATAACTCAGAAAATCTCATTGTATTGTTCTAAACTGGTGCAACAAATAATTTTCTGAATGATTGCACACAAATTAAACATGAAAAATAAGCAAACAAGCCATTAAACCCAAACAGGATACATATCCTTTTGACAGACATCTCAAATGGGCATTTTGAGAGGGAACAGTCTGACTGCAGTTAAAGGGGAAGACTACAGTGAAGTCCTACGTTATACTCTTCTCAGTATAAGAACATCTGCATCATCCCACCTTGTATCCTATCATTGTAGGGTTTATTTGTCATATATTAGACTACATTTGACTCAACACTGATTCCTGGCACTTCTGTTCTTGATTATGCTATGCAGTTTGTTGTTGTAATGTGGCAAGACCTTACAAGAAAACTTGCACTTGGGGTTTGAAGAAAGCTCAGTAGTGGGCATTGTAATTTAGCTTTATGTTTATAAACTCAATCTAATGTTTCTAGATGACAAAAGCTGGAATATTACAGACAAATTTTATTGAAGGAATGGAAACAGTTTAAACTGATTTCCTTCCAGACCAATGTCACATTATGGATTTTCCCAACATATTTTTTTATCTTCTTGGCCAAATTAACTCTGCCTTCTTTGAAGTATCTCAAATACTCTGAAGGCCGTGTCCTTCACTGATGAGATGATGGATGAGTTTACCCATAATGTCCCTGTGGAAGAATATAGCAAAAAACATCATTTTGATAGCATGTAAATATTTTCACATTTTGAAGCCAATGTGAAAAAACTACTTCTGACTCACCTCACAGTAAATGGCATTCTGAAGAAAGAACTTTCTACCCGTATTTACTGTAAAAATTGAAAAGTGAAGGCCTAGCCAAGCTGCTACAATCTATAAATAGTAGAGGGATAAGTCAATTTTCTGAAAATTCATTGCACCAATTTTACAGTGATTTTGTGCTGTAATATTAAAAATAAAATTGCATATTTCATGAATAGTCTTAGATGGATGAATAAGACAGGTTCCCCAACATTCCATAAGGCCTGGCCTTGAACTTTTGCAGGGATGGGCATCCAGTCCTTCTCTGGACAACAGGTTCAAGTAGCTCACTTCTCTTATAGTCATGAAGTGTTCCACATATCTAATCTAAATCTCTGCTCTTTCAGTTTAAAAGGATTCTCCCTTGTTCTACCATCATCTGTGTAAAAAGTCACACTTCCTTCTTTCATAATTTATAATTTTTTTACACTATCCATATTTTCTATAAAATTATTTCCTTTATAATAAATGAGTTCATATTATCTGTTTTGTTGGATTCTGCAGATTTAATAACTCATAATTTTAATAGGTCATATCCTGATCATAGCTTATAAGGAACATGGATATACTTGACTCAGCTGTTTTTTTTCAACAATATTGTGAACATTCACAAATTATTTCAGTGTTCTGGTAACAGTATCTTTCCTGATTTAAAAGTATCTGTTTTGCTATTTGTCTTCTGGAAGAGAAGATAACAGTAACTGAGGATTAAAAAATTATCAGGCAAGATAAACTCTAATAAGGTATTGTTCAGTCTCCATGACACAAAATAGATCTGTATGTAATTCAATAAAGTCATTCATCGATGCAATAAGCTCCCAACCTGCAATCTTTAGATTAGGATGTGTGTAATTGAAAACCAAAACAAAATGTGGACTACTGGGATGGATTTCTTTTATATTGTTTCTGTGACTTAGTGACCACTACATCATATTTTGAAATAAATCAATTGTTCTCTTTCAGAGAGCACTTAAATAAATTTGGAGTACTGTGAAATGAGAAGATGGATTAGTCACTAAACCTCATGAGCAATCAGCTTAAGCCCTGAAGCCTGAAATGTGATTGCTCACATCACTGTCCAAGCTTGCATAGCAACAAATTTTAATAATGGTTGTAAAACTATCCATTCATTTGTTAAATCTACCATCCTAGATGACCTTCCATGGAAAATTTTCTCCACATGTTGATTATACTCTGGTTTAGGAAAAATCCCTTTTTTTTTTTCGTATTAAATTTGCAGTTTAATTTTATCACTTCCCCTTCTTTCCTATGATACACTCAAATTTGCTCTCATTAAACTTACTGGAATCTTTGCCATGAGAGTGCCCTTTGTAATTATCATGCATTTCTTTTCAGCTGCTTATTCTGAAAACACATATAAACCTGTCTAATACAAGGAAAACTAATTTCTCTGAGTTTGAGTCACAGACTATTGAAATTACTCATTTTAACAGGGTCTGAATTATATCTTTTTTCAGGGAATAATCAACAAAACTTAACATAAACATACTTAGCTATCCTTTTCCTATCTCAGCTGAGAAGATATAATGTAGAGTTACGAATTTAAAACTGAATGACAAAGAGCAGTTCAGATACTCTGATATACACAATATATGTCTGTGTCCACTCTGAAAAGAGACCAAAATAAAGAAAATATGGAAACGTTATTGAATTAGGTCATGAATGTGAAGGAGATAAAGTCTAAGATGGTTGTGAGGTCATTTGATGTCTCTGTTCTTGTAATATTTTATCCTTCTTAGTATGCTCAGTAACTTCAGCCATGTGAATTCTATTTCTGTCTTGAAGGAAATAGCCAGATCCTGTTAGCCACCAAACTAACACCAAGCATGACTGTGTGTCTCCACACTGCACCAGAGAGTGATGTGAGGAGAGTTAAATCATTCATATGTGCTTTGTTTCTGTCTTAATGAATTGCAATTATTTCAGTGACATGGGGAATAAAATAATATTTCTGGTTACAAAGGGCTGCCATGAGCTTGCAGAATCAAAATCTAGACAGACCACAGGATAGAGAGTGGAGCCATGAATAAGAATTCCCATCGAATTTGGTAGGGTCCTGGCAGTGCAAAGGAAGTGCAATTTACAGAACAAGCCTTCTGTGTTGATCATTGTTGATTTTTCATCGAGATTAGCAGAAATATTGTTTGAAGCAGGAGCTTTACTCCTACCAGTTCAATCACTGTCTTAAGGTGACCATAACAATGCACACTCAGTCTGTGGCAACTGAATTAAAATGTTTAACTCTCTTTCACTAAAGAAAACTAATTTTTATTATCTTGAAACTGCTGACTTCTAGGCTGTGAAGTCCTAACAGCATCTTTACATATTTTAGACAAAATTTTTTAAAATTTCCTAAATAATAGGGAAGGTAGAGAACCAAAATAAGTAGTTATATTCCTTCTCTCTTCCTGTCTCTTGATTATTCTTTTCTCTTTGTATCAACACATTTAGTTATCTAGCTTATTTAAATATAGCCATACCTTGACTGAGCAGCGGGTGATTGATGCAGTTGATGACAGTCCCTTGGGCTTTTGGTTGAGAGATGAGATTCCTCTGAAACTTTCTGTGATAGTTCAATGGTCTGCAAGAAAATCCCCTCCTGGTGGACACATCTGAGATACATGCCTCACTTAATGAACTTCAAATTAAGAAGCCTATTTAATACATCATCTTACTTAAGAAGACTTGAACTGTCTAGACATAAAGTAATGTTAATGGTAACATCAGGAGTTAATACTACCTACACAGGCTTGGAATGCTAACATAGTATTAAAATGACAACATTTTATCACTTAAAATACCAACATTGGCTTTAAGGTTAATGTTACTTTAGTAGTAAAACCTTGATATTTTAAAGACATTATTGCTCAGTACAGGAATAAGATTGTGGAGGCACAGAGTGTCTGTTCCTTGTTAATATGAAGAGCTGGCTCACTATGGGGTGCTAAAAACGTGTAACTCATGTCCTAAATGATTTTGAAAATGAAACTATTACCTGTGAAATAGTTTGTGAAGCTGATTTTTACCTTCCATGCAACAAATTATTGCTATAGGTTACTGCACCAATACACATTCCTGAATTTTTTATAGGAAAATCTGAGATGTGTAATAATGAAACCTAGTTGTATCCCCCAGTGTTCTAACACACTGTAGATTTAATCTCCATGTCCTCTTTAGTCACTGGGAATTGACATTAGCTGAGTATGACCCTTAGAATGATCAAAGGTCCAATACATTCCTTTTCTATGAGATTAAACATATTTATATATTACATATATTATTTGGTTCTTAAGTTACAGATAGTAACTTTCAGGAAGAACTAAATATAATTTCTATATTTTAAGTTGTTCATCTATTTATATTGAAAATTATAATACTAATGTAATATAATATAGATTCATTAAGTATTAAACCAGAAGACTGGGAAAATGAAGTTAGGTAGTTCCAAAAAATATTATCCATATTCTCACTTTTCATAATCTGATCATTTTTATTTCATATTATTGTCAACCTGTCATAATGTGAGGCAATAGAGACAGTGAGTAGTTGAGGAAATTGTTGTTGAAAAAATTGCTGCTGAAAATGAATCACTTCTGGGAAGCCATGAGTGCTCAAAGACCATAGCATTAGTTTTAGCCAGCCCAAATTAAAAATTGAGCACCCACTTTTCCAGTACATTTGACTGAATCCTTTGTATTCGGGCACACTATCTTTTAAAGCAAAGTCTGCCTGTTTTTGTTACCTATTCCAAAGCCTTAAAACCCTGAGGGACTGCTTGAAAAAACAGTATTCTGCTGATATCTGACTAAATAGATAAAGCTAAGTCTGCCACCCTCCTGTGTCTGGAAACACACTTCCATAACTTCATGAGTCCACCTTTCAATAAAACCTGGATATATGATACTGTGGTACACACATTAGTCAGGGCAGCCTGAGCAGTACAGAAACTGAGAAGGGTGAAGAAGAACATTCATAAGCAGGCAGTATACAAGGGCAGAGCACATTCACGGACAACAGCTAGTACATTCATAAACACTGAAGTGCTATTTGACCCCTTGGAGTCCCTGTAAGCAGCTTCATGGGGTTACACACCTCTGAATGATTTCCAGATTTTTATGAATATGGTGTAGATCGTATATAAATTTAAGTCCTGCTACATTCAGTTTTGTTTTACCTTGCATGCTTCAGGAATGCTGCATAACAATATGATACACTCAAATTCTAGGTGATTGATAATCTGCAAGAATTTGTGCTTACAAGCAGGAGATAGATGAATGATAAGAGTAATGGTCACAAGTTTAGCAAGTAATGTTAAAAAATAAGGAAAAACACTGCTTCTTGCATTTAAATGTTGCCTTCAAAAAAAATTAAATCTGCAAACAGAACAGCCAGTGTTGAAATTTTAATCGAATGAATTGCTGCAATATTTCACAGAAAACACCAACCACACTGAAAAATCAATTTTATTGTGTGCTCTTAAGTAACATATAGTGTTAGGAAAATTATCAATCTATTGTTAACCAGCTTGTGAATATACTCTATGATTTTCAGGGGAAATCCCCCTCCCTCCCCCACAACATCCGGAATTAATAAAACTGTTTAACTATAACCTAGGATGCAAACTGATTTATTAATCAAATGATGATAATGTGATGTATTCCACCCTTTTAATTATCATACTGGACTGGCATAAGCTCTTCTCACTTCATTCTACATCAGGAAAAGGGGGTTGTTTTTCTAACATAAGAGGTTTCAAATATTGAGTCAGAACGAGATAGATCAGAGCACAGTAATTATGCTTACAACACTCAGTCTACCCAAAGAATACCTAATACAAGGATATCCAAATGCTCTAATACTTCAATCGTATTGAAATCCATGAAAGACTGTATCTTATAAATATATCTACATATTTGAAGCAAGGAGAACTACTGGCAATCTCTAGACAGCAAACTTTGACCCCCAAAAAGATGACATTTCCAGCAGACTTGAAACCCATTCCTGCAAACAGGCTGTCAAGTGATGGATTGTTATTTGCAAAATCCTGCATGTTGGGAGGAAAAACACCAGATACATTGAAAAGCAAGTTGACAGAAAGGCACTCGAGACTCCTGGTAAATGATAAGTTTAATATGAGCCAGAAATGTGCCCTTGTGGAAAAAAAAGGGCTAACAGGGTCCCAAACTGCGTTAGACAAAGCGTGGCCAGCAGATCAAAGGTAGATGATTCCTCTCCCCTGAGCACTGATGAAGCCACCACTGGAGCGCTGTGTCCAGTTCTGGGGTCCCCAATACAAGAGAGATACAGACACATGGGATGGGGTCCAGTGAAGGGTCACCAAGATGGAGCATCTCTCCTATGAAGAAAGGCTGAGGCAGGAATTTCTTTTTCATCTAGAGAGGGCTCAGAATGGAACTTATCAATGTGTACAAATGCCAGTTGGAGGGGTCAAAGAAGATGGTGTCGGGCTTTTTTTAATGACATCTCCCAGCCTAGTGCAAGGACCTTCCCTGGACCTGGCTATAATTACCACCAGTTTGCAAAAGAAAAGATAATACCTGTTCTGTAAACACATAGTTGCAACAAAGAAAAAAAAATAAGGACAAAAATTATTTACTTAAGTGAGATGTGAAAATAATGGCTTAATTATTTCCAAGTTTTCACATTTGGAAACCACAAAGGTAAAAACTCATTCTGTTTTAAATATATAAAACCTAAATATTAAGTAGCAGAAGAAATTCTTCCTTAAATGAAACTTGTGTTATGTTCTGGATTTTTCAGAACTCCTGATATAAAATATCTTTATTTTCTGATTTTATTGCTCAAATGGATTTGAAGTCCCTTTTTACTCCCCCTCCTCTTATATTTTCCAATTTCAGTCTCTGAAATGTTTGTATATTGTTAACAACGCAGCAACAGCTCTTGGCTTTAAGCCAGGATTTTTGATACCCAAAAAGCAAAGCGTATTTGGCAAAGAATTGCTCTTAAGACTAAATTGTTTGAGACGGTGCTGTTCAAACTCTTGCTGTGTGTGACAGAAATCTGTCCTTTTAATTACACCTGTTTACTTTCAGGATAGTTTTGCATGGTTTCTTATAAGTAAGTCCTTCTGATTTCACTCTTCATTTTATTTACAAACGAAACTGAAATAACATAAAAAAATAAAGTTCTAGGGATAATAGCATTTTGCCATGGGTCTTTTTGTCTTGGTTTTATTTTTCTGCTTCCCTCACCATTAATTTATTTATACATCATTTAGTTGAATTCACTGACTGCCAGCAGCTAATTAATATAACCATTTAATGAGTGTATTTTGTTATTACACGTATGGAAAGGTAAATGATACACTTTGCAAAGATTACAGCCACAGATACCCTATTTGATTAAAAAAAAATCTTCATCTTCTAAATGGACTGAACCATGTCTTTATTTTCATTAACATAAAGTTTTGCTGTTGTCAAAATAATAAAGTGTTAATGTTAATTTCCAATTTCTTTATGATGTTGCTTATCTTTGCATTTCAGAACACCCATGAATCACTCGTATTTATCCCCAGTAGGAAGGACTGCTTTAAAATCAAGAGAAAGAGTAACTCTATTTTTACTTTAAAGAGAAATTTAGATCCTGCTGAGCACAAAGCAATTTCCTGAAAGGTTATAATTCTACAGTTACTGAATGGGAAATGTCCTTGTAGTGGCTTTTGTGGGAATTTCTGGAGGATTTATCCACTAATTAAATATGCTGATGCATATGTGTTTCTCTTATCATGCAATACAGTTACTATCATACCCCTTTTTACATTTAGCTAATTGAATAAAGATCTGGAAGACTAAAGTGTTTATACTGCATTGTTTATACAAAATGTGTTGCTGCTCTATTCCTTGATTCACAGACCAGTTTCCTATGTCTTAAAAACTTTTGCATATCTGACTAATGATAGACCAGTGTTAGTCTAGAGAAAGACGAAGATGGGATGCTGACATATTGATCTGAAAGAGCTGATGTTTTGTCACATAAGAAGGAGGGGAATTTTTCTTTTGGACCTGTCTCAAGTAACTTAGGAAACAAAACTTGGACTTAGAATTTATTATATTATTTAAAGGTATTTCATTTCTCACGTGGTAGGTATGTAGATGACCTTTTTCAAGTGCAGTAGCAAACGGGAAGAGTCAAGATTTCACAGGAATCTACTGGGACTCCTGAAAATATACTCTACTGGAATCTAAAGTCCCAAGCATTACACCCAGTAACACCACAGGTTAACTGAATAAGCACAAGGACTCATGTCAATGAAGGACACAACCAGTGCAATGAAATGTTTCCATTTGGATTAGGACATGTATTGAATTGCACAAGGACCACAAACTTGAAAAGACCCATGAAGATGGGCACATACGTCGGAGAAAATCAGAAATATTTTACTTGCACATGAAATTATCTTGCATATTCAGTGTTCTTACAAGTGAATCTTTGTACCAGATATCTGTTGTGTAAGACCCAAAAATTAACAGGTTTGCAATGACATTTTTATTAACAAAAATCACATTGTATTCTCATATTCGTGCCTGAGGTATGAAGCATATCCTGTTTTAGGAATTGAATTTCCTTCTTCTTTAATTAGGTTTTTATTTATTTCGTCTTCCTGTCTATTGCATACCAGTTTTTTGTTTATTACTTTTTTAGTTTTTTTAACCATCCATACCTCTTTCATTCTTGAATTCTATATTAAACATTGCATTTGTCATTCTTGACTTCATGTGTCTTAAAATGTGTCTAAAGTTTTTATTGAACACTTCTCATAAGTTCAGTTGATCTAGGATATTGAGAGGTTAAAATTAATAGTGACATATTTTCCTTTGTTATAGAAAGGCAATACAATGCAGAGAGATGTATTTCCTACTTTCTTAATTTTCTCCTGGATTTACTTAAATGGAGATTGAAATGATCTGGTTTTCACTTTAAGCCATTTTATCTCATAATTGGAATGAGAAGTCTTTATTAAAAACATTGTTTTCTTGTCTAGATATACACTGAGAGTAGATTTACTATTGTTGGAGTAAACAAATTTACCTCCTTAAGTCTTTCAAAATAATGCACATTTTCTAGTTTTTTAATCAATCTCATGCTTTTTCTTTGAACTCTCTCCAACTGATCAACATCTTTTTAGACTTCTAGAAAGGGGATAGAGCTTTACAGTTGCAGTTGCATGACTGCCAGATTCAAAGGTAAGGTATCCTTCCTAATTGATAGTCCTCTGTTTAAACTTCCAAGGTTTTCGTTAGATCTTTCAGCTACAGATTTGTAGTGAGAGCTCATGTTTGGCTTATTATCTACCACAACATTTCTAATTCCTGTCAGAGCCCTTGCCTCCCTGGATTCTTGTCTTATGGCTCATCATATGAAGACAGAAGTTGTATATTTATGGCTACCTTATTAAACTGTCTGGATTAGTCTGTTTTGTGGTGTTTTTTTCCCCTCCCCTTTACTCACTTCTTCTGTCATCCATTTTTCATCTTTAGCTGCAAGAATAGATCAGATTTTCCTGATATAATTTAAAAGAATTAAGCAAAAGAGTATAAAAATGGATCCACAGGAAGTGAACCTGTTTCAGGGTGATTCTTTATTAATAATTAATTTTGGAAGCATATCAGCCAGTTTTATAATACTTTTAATGTACACCATGTTGGTTTTGTATCAAATGACATAGTTATGGGAAAGCACATGACACGGGTGTTATAGGAGGGAGAATGAGATTTTTTTTCTTTTTTTTTGCCACACAGAGCATTTGTTACTTTTTTTCAATTAGTCAAAGAAGCACCTGGGAAAAATTACCAAAAGTCACACCATGTGTGGCAGACAGATTTCTGCTTCTAGATAATTTGTGGCTTAAAGATTTGTGATAGCAGTTCTACATGACCCAGGGTGAACCTCCATTAACTGATTTCCTGGTGGAGTAATTAAAAGGAAATGATTTGCTTTTCTGGTCTCTGCTTGGAGTTTACCTTAAGTCTCAAAGGTGAAATGAATAAAAGTGGAGGAAAAATACACAAAGCTAAAAATAACACAGAATCACACATTTTCTTTAGTATTTGGTGCGTATGTAATTTTATGGGATGGAATTAGGCAGTACTATAATTAAACTCACTCAAACCCCATTGGAATATTTGGCAAAGAGAACAAAACAGTTTCTAAGCCTAGTACTTTTTTATTTTTGCAATCTTGACCTTCCAACTTAACAAGAAGAGTGCCTTTGTTTCAAAGTAAAATACTACTATGACTTTAAAGATTGCCTCTTTTTATAGCCACTTCACTCAAACAGAACTGACTCCAGTTTCCAGAAGCAGCGCAACTACATTTGTGCTCTGTGGATTTTTACTAGATTCTGGAAAACTTTTTTTTCCCTTTAAGCAGTGTACCTCACTCTCTCCATCTGCACCTACGTGAGGAGAACTGTACTTTGTTTGAGTGTATGTGGCGCACGCATGGGGTGTTTCTCTTCCCCGTGTTCCGAGCTCTGGCTGTGCTCTATTAGCTGCAGGGAAACTTTAGAAGTGGTATCATAGTTCAGGAAGCAGGAACTGGCTTTTGATAAAAGGCTTCCTTTTTCTCCTCCACAATGCATCTGGGGCCTTTCACAGTTGATTACTGGAATAGCAGCTTAATGCAGCATTGACATAAAACTGAGAACTTTAACATTTTAACACTGGAAAGAAAAAATTGCTAACAGCAGAGATATTAATTAGAAAAAGGTGGCCTGCTTTGGTTGACCATTAGTCCAAAAGTTCCCTAAGTTTGTCACCCTCTTTCAACATTTTTGGGAAGTTTGCTTAGAAAATGGTTTAAAAGTAAATGAAACATCTTGCCAGAAAGACATGCTGCTCCTGCTGCTGCTGCAAACCAGTTTCTGCCTGAAACTCCAGATGGATCATATGGGCACAAATTCCACTGGACTGAAGAGTTCTTTCATGCTTATTTTTCTGCACAAACATGAATATATTTACAAGTAAAGATTCAAACTGCTGATTTTAATCACTTGACTACAGCAAGAATATTTTTTGTTCACACAGATATAGTTACTTAATGTAAATTTAGACTGGGAAAGTATGATGTCTAGAAAAGAGAGAAATAAAAAACAAAATGTAGCTTTTGCCTTAAGTTCTCACAATGTTTTTTGCGCTTTCACATTTTGCTATGAAGCTATAAATATGTTTAAAGTATAATACGCTAGAAGTATTAATTTAATTTGCATCCCCATCTTTTTTTGGCAAAATCAAAGGAAGCGTTCCTATTACTATTAAAACAAAATTTATATTAAAAATATAATCAAACTGATATAATAGGAAATTTCTAAAAATAATTTGGGATCAAGTTAACAGCCTTCCTATTGCTGCTTGAGTTCTGTCTAAAACATGTCCAAATGTGTGGAGATTTCTGTGCCTCATCTTCAATCAGGATTAAAAATTTTATTTTGAATCATATAATTCAGCTGCAAATCCCTGGGATTAGGAATTAATAGGTTTGATTTTTTTCCTTAATTGGATATTTTAGAATAAATATGTTTTGGAAGCTGGGAAAGAGAAAAAAAAATTACTGAATTTATCACCAAACAAATACATCTATGTAAGTTTTACTACATAATAAATGAAGAGTTAGTTGATGCCAGTTAATTGATGTAGAATTAATTTGGAGAATATAAAATCAAATGTTAGCAAAAGGAATAAGGGTTTCTCTCTAGGATGCAGGAAAACCAGCCATGGTACTAGAAATATTAGTTAAAATGCAGAAATGGACTGGAGAATCTGACAAAATGTATGAAAATTCTCTGTTAGAAAATGTACATTGTAGAATACTGATTTGGCTGCAGATTGAAGAATCAGATGTATCAAATTCAACTCCATGCCTACTTGTGTATTCAAGTGTGTATTGAAGTGCTTTGTTGAATCAGGCCAGAGTGGTCAGTACATGCAGGCTTACGTCGTGCCTCATTATGAAGGACATGACTCGTTAATTTGTAAAGGGCTGCTGGATGTCGACATGGGGAATATAATTCTGCCATGGTTGTACATCTAGTGTGGACAGGGTATAGAGAAAGAGCTTCTAATTCCCTAGAACAGCCAGGGAGATCAATTAATAATGACATTAACTCGCATCTTGCTGTTTAGGCAGGATTTTTGAACTGGTGAAGTTTGTTGGAAAATCAGGCTTGCTGTTTTTAAAAAAAAAATACATAGATTTCAAAATGTTACTGTATTATAAATTATCCTAAATGTATTGGAACTCCTTGTAAACTAGAATTTCTGTGTTAAAAGCAAAAAGGACTTTCAAAAACTGTAATTGCTTCATTGCAGCCTGAATAGTGCATTCATGTTGATTTTTCAGTCTTTGTTGGCAGAGGAGTATCTGACAGGAGTCTGCATTGAATTGCTGCCAGAGTTCATATCGGTGGACCAAGGAAGAGCCTTAATGCAGTGTGCTGGTTTCAGCTGGGGTAAGAGTTAATTTTTCTATCAGTGGCTAGTATGGGGTTGTGTTTTAGATTTGTGCTGAGCACAATGTTGATAATACAGAGATATTTCTGTGTTTACTGAGCAGACCTTACACAAAGCCAAGGCCTTTTCTGCTTTTCGTACTGCCACATTGGCAAGAAAGTTTGGGGTGCATGGGAGGTTGGAGGAGACACAGGTGATCCCAAATGACCAAAAGGGTATTCCATACCATGTGACATCATGGTCAGTATATAAAGCTGGGGGGAAGAAGGAAGAGGAGGGGAGGTTTGGAGTGATGGCTTTTGTCTTCCCAAGTCACTGGTACGTGTGATGAGGCCCAGCTCTCCTGGAGATGGCTGCTCAGGAACATCTGTCTGCTCGTGGGAAAGAGTGACTGAATTCCTTGTTTAGCTATGCTTGTGTGTGTGGCTTTTGCTTTCCCTATGGAACTGTCTTTATCTCAACTCGAGTTTTCCAGCTTTTACCCTTCCAAAGCTCTCCTCAGTCTCTCTGGTGGGAGAGTGAGCAGCTGTGTGCAACTTGGCTGCTGGCAGGGGTTAAACCACAACACACAGACTTCCTCCATTTTTCTGAACCAGCTCTCTGTCTCACTGTACTCACAAACACATCAGAAAAGAGAAAATGTCACTATAAACTTCAAAATCTTGCGAGTTGCCATGTAGTGCCATTTCATTACTAGGGCCAAAAATTTGCATGATTGTATAGAAAATTGTTAGGAACTTTAAAAATAAACTGAGATTCTCTGCCTACTGTTGATACTTCTTTCAAAATGATTATCTTGGATAACTAATTTGAAAAGTTCATGTCACAACTTTTCAAATGCCTGCATTTTATAATGTGTTGAATGATGAAAAATATATTCTCTATTAATATCAGAATTAAATATTAAAATGTCAGTCAGACTTGTGAGCTGTGAATCACACATTTTCTCTGCACTATATTTTTTGTTGTTATTGCAGGATTGTAACTGGCTGAAAAAAGCATATGAAAGTAGATTGGTTTTCTTTCCTTAAGATTATGGTTCAGGTCTTACTGGATGCACCATTCCTATTTCTTTAAGGTCTTTCTTCTAGTCTGTTATAACCAGATTGTGCAGCTGAATGTGAATATTTGATTTTCAGATATTTGGGAACACATGCAATAATATGCTTCACTTACTTACACTTACAAAGGGAGAAGCTTCTCTTCTCCCTTTGTAAAAATCAATAGAGAATTATACCTGCTACAGAAGGAAAGGCTGGATGTGTTAAAGAAAGGGACAGTTAAGCTGTTCATTGGAATTTTCTTTGTCTGTCTAAGCAAAACAAGTATATCAAATAATAGGAAGGTCTGTCATACTATTAACTTTTTAAATTCTGAATCCTGTTACTTGTCTTCTTTTACAGTACAGTCTTCAAGGGAATGGTTTATTTTGATCGTCACTGTTGTGTATTATTCCAAGAAACTAATCACTGAAAGAAAAGGACATAGTAAACACAAAAAGAAATTTCACAAAAGTTACATGAACTTTAATAATGCAAGAAGAATTACACTTTTTCCTCCAGGTTTTGGTGCCTAAGTATATAAAAATTAAAGCTTTTCTTATCTCAGACTTTGGTTCATATCTCTGAGGCATAAGCTGTGGTTTACAGTCAGTCTCTAAAGGATTTTAGCTTACATCTGTGGTTGAGAAAAAACCCCAGAATTTAGTTGAACTGGTAGTGATAGAGAAAGTGATCATTCTCTATTAGGTCAAGATTGTCAGAGTATTCATTAAGGTCTCAGATGAGCAAAAATTTAAGCTTATACATATGTGCATCACTATTCTTCAAAGCACTCACTGTGGTATTTAGACATATGTCTGAAGTAGAAAAGCTTAAGCACTTTGGATACCTATTAAATTGATGGCTCTTTTGTCTGAAATGGTTTTTACCTCAAATATTATAGTTTGTTATCCAACAATTTTGTGGGCTGTAAAATTACTAATGCAGTACTCTTATTCTCTAAAAAGACTCTTTCTTCCTTTATCAGCTGCAAAATAAAAATACAGACACACTTTAGAACCTCTGACTTACTCTTATTTTCCACTGGGTTGGAATTTGTATTTTATTTCTATGTATCTCTCAGAGTTACTGAACTGATATGAAATACTGAAATGGAAGGAGATTATTAAATCCCTTCAGAATACAGGCTGCTTCTCCAATACATAAATAAAAAAATATAGAACAGCTCTCCAATGATATATTTCTGGTCTTTCTAACAAAAAATAAAACCATCACTTACTTAAAATGAATCACAAAGAATCTTTGTGATAACTTTTCCCCACATTTTTTTAAATTCTACTTAGACAAGCCACCCAATTATTGTAAATTATTATAATTCATGAAAGCAGCTTCATCAGGTCCTTTATATTGTTAAGTAATATGTTAGCAAAGGCAACAGAATGTGAAACTCTTGAAATTTAAGGTCCATGATCTGTAAAGATTTATGTGAGAAAATAATTTCTTCAAGGGTTTCTATAATATTCTTGAATTAGCAGTCATAGACCGCTGTCTTTAACTTTTATGTCCTTTCATGAATTGGTTTTGGTCATATTTTAAGGATATTGGCCCATAAAAAACTGGTATACCATGGTTCTCTGATATATCTTGGAAGTTTTTAGGTAGAATTCAAAGAACATGGGAAGCTTAGTAAGATATTTAAGACTAAAATACATCTGGCAGAAAGGTTATATGTCATCCATGTGTTTGCATACATTGATATGTAAATGTATAAGGTGAACAGAAATTCAATGTTAATGCAGGCTTTGCATGTGATGGGGGAAAATCAATGGAGTGGCACCTTTAAGCAGTCTGAAGTTGGCACAAGGACATTACTTTCAATAAGTCATATCTGAAGAAAAGCCTTAGAGAAGAAGAATATCCCGAATCTGCTGCATGTATCTTCCTTTCCACCATATCCTCCTTCTCCCTGTAAGCCCTAATGACTACAACAAGCATGTCCAGGCACTGCCCTTCTTCACACCAGTGAAAAGACTCTCATGTTTGGTATCGGGTTAAACATGACTGAGTTTCTCAGATCAAGGTATTTGTAGAACTGTAAAACATCATACATGCATACTATTTGCACCATCTGAAATTTTTTGAACTTATGCCTAATTCATGAAACTGTATGGATTTTACTTAAAAGAAATGAAATTGTTTTCCTGAGGTATTTTCTAAATTACATATCTGTATCTTTAATTGCTTAGGGAACATGCATTTCTGTTTTCACATATTCACCTATCAGTATGATGATTTATTCTGAATTTCAAGAAGTGTTTCATTAGACCTGAAGAGTACATTAGGAAAGGAGCATGCTTTTTCCTCACCTGGAAGGAAGCAATACCTCATGCTAAACATAAAGGCATAACAAAGCCCTTCACAGTATGTTCTGAAACACAACTACTGTCCGGATGTTTCTCCTATCATTAATTTTTTATTAACCATTACATTTCATGCTCTGATTACTCAGAATTAATATTAAATTCAGTGGAATATATTTATCCTTGCAATGGCTGTGTCTTGCTATCAGAAGGGCAAAAATCCTTTAAAGAAACCTACTCCATCTGAGGTGCAGCTTTATAAGATGTAATAATTCTTTAATTCAACCATCATAACCAACTAAGTTTATTTTGAATCACACAATTCGAAATAAAACACCATTTTAAAGCAAAGTATTTAAAATTGATGACAACTGCGATTGCTTAATAACTGCAAAGACCCAGTTATGCTCACAAAACAATTACAATCAGGTACCAATCCTAATATCTGCACCAGATGCTCTTAAGTCATGATTTTCCTTCAGGAATGATGTTAAACTAGGTGAAAACTTGAAAACCAAAGACTAATCTCTTCTGATGATAGAGTTTTCTAGACATAAAATTTCTTTTAAAGAATATCATTGCTCAAAATATAATAGATGTGAAAATTAATAATGAGAAGGTTACGACAAAACATAACCATGACAAAATAAAATAAGTAGACAATCTGTACACTAAGTTAAAAGAAGATGTGATAGATAGCATCTCTTTGGATGGTATAATTTTGTCCTTTTTCCCTAATTACCTCTATTAACTATGGTTTTGTTTTTTTTTTTTAAAGTCTGGGGATAGTAGACAGAAATGAATTGCACAGAGACCACCTGCATTTTTTATGTGTTTCCCAGTGTGGGAGGAGTACTTGGGTCTTACCTACAAAGGTATCCAATAGACTATTGTTGAATTCTATAGAAATTCTTAAATGTGTGATATTTGGGGGTGTTCACAATAAAGACTTTCTGAAATTGATCAGAGACCTTCAAATAGGACAAAAACCTCTGAAACTTCAGAGTTAGATCAAACTTTCTGTTCCTTCATCAAGAAAATAACCTCAAGTAATCAACCTTATGCTGGAAGATTAGACAATGATATTGCTTGCATTTTATGGAAGATGTTACAATTATTACTTCTTAATCACTGAGACAGAAATCATACAATTCATGCACTTACTGGCTAACATTCTGTGAGTTTGTGGCTGGAAGCAAATAATAAAGGTGGTTTTACTGACAGAGAGCATTATCAAGTTTTATTTGTAATCTACCTATCTGCTTTACACTTGTGAATCCCTTTCTGACTTTTCCATTTTTCTTTATTCTCTTCATGGAAAAAAAACAAGCACCTACTGTTGTGAAGTAATTTCCCAACAGATCACAGTGTGATTTAGCCATTAAACCATCTTCTTTTTCTAGATATATTTCTTTTCACCTCCTCATGGACAGTCAAAAGCATTTGAAAACCTGTGTGAAATCCTGGAAAAACCCAAGTAATTTCTTCATTCAGGCTGCTGGCCAATATTTTCCTTGAGTGCAGCAAACAAAAAAAAATGAAAGTTTGCTACATCAATTTTTTTTTCTTAGGTCACATAACCTAAGAATCCTTAAAAAGAAAGGATGCTTTTGTGATAAAGAAATTGAGGAGTCAGATTTTTTTCTTGCTCTGGTAGTGGCTTCTCTTAAGGCACCAGTTAAGTTCTTTAAGGCGAGATTAAAAAACAATACTTATTAAAAAAAATTGCTAGTTTGATTTTCTAGCAGAGAAATCCAGACATTTGCTCTAGCCCTCTTAGATGCTGAAAGTACAGTAAGGACCTAGAATTAAATGAAATGTCAGAAGTTTAATGAGCAAATGAGCATTCCAGAAGTATTGCCACCAGTCTGTACCAGCTGGCTGTGTAATGAGATAATATAGAGTTAAACTGGAATAAAAGCATTCACTTTTCCATTTTCTGCAAGATAACACCACTGTTGATGTCACTGTATGGTTGGTAACACTGAACAGCAAAAAAGATGCAGAAAAGGTGAGTGAAATGACTTATCAAATGCAGAACCCCACATTACACTGCTAGACAACCATCACAGGGAATATGAAAGTTCTTTCTGCTTATAGTGTAGTGATTCTGAAATTATTTGCTCTTGTTTTGGTTGCCCAATGAAACACTATATTTCACTTTGTTAGGTATTAAGTAGCTTATTATTTGTTGAGAGCTTTTGCAAGTAAATGCAAGGTTCATACATCAGTTTTATACAACAAATATGTCTGTAGGGCTCTCTACACTAGGCAAAAACCATTACAGGCAGAAAGCAAAAAGTAACATTCCAGTATAAACTCTTTTGTTTAAGTCAATTCAAATAATTTTGTTGGTTAACTTTTTGTAACAAAGCTTTACTCTGGGTCAAGTACTACTTGACCAAGCCACTCTATACAAGGTTTTTTGTTGCCTGTTCTCCTACAGACAGCAAAAACACCAGTGTAAGCTCTCTAGTGTGTACTCTGGCTGACAGCAGACTTGTCATCCTGTGCTTTAGTTATTCCTTATCAGGTTGTCTGTATGCAGTTCCTATTATACTGAATGGTATAATGTGGGCTCATAAAATCTTCCAGTCGAGTTTCAGCCAAAAGAAATAGAGTCTCTACACTCCCAGGTTTCTTTATGGTGTGAACCCAGAATTCAGGGAGCTGAACAGCTAAGAATCCCATCAGTTATCAGGATACTTCAGATGAAGAATGCTGCTTCTTGGTATGCCAGACTGTTATGCAGTATGAAGACTGTTATTTGTTACTGTGACAAACTCTCATGCACACATACCTTCATATACCCTTCAAAGGTACAAGAACATGTTTAAACCAGTTACACCTGTGAGAATCTGGAGAATTTCCAGATTCTCAAATTTTTTTCAGACTTTCCTAGCAGAGAAACCCAAAAATTTGCTTTTTCTTTAAGAGCTTTTGCCTTTTATTCCTTGCCTGAGGGAACCTGTAATCAAATTCACACAAATATGGTTGATGAGGTAAAGAAAGAAAGAAAGACAGAAGAAGCTGATCTTCATGAAAGTTCTATGTGTTATGTATGGATTTGAAATGAGTATTTACAGTTGCCTAAAAATTCTGTTTAATTTAAATTACCTTCACTATACAACTGCCACTAGGAAATGAAGATTGTTCCTTCCCAAATGTCCTGTTAATCTAAATACCTATTAGCTCAGTAGGGCAATTTTATAATCCAAATAGACAGATTTGTTCATTTAATAAGGATCCACTCCTGATCTAATGTTCTTGATATCACTAATATACAACTGTGGAATGAGAACTTGGTGAATGATGTAATTTTTTCTACTGAAAATAGCAGAACTTGGTGAGTTGTATTGTACTCTGAAGAGTATATGTCACTTTGATGAGGAAGAGGTTTGGAGATTTAGATAAAAATTCAGATATCGGTAATATACACAGGCATCTAAAACTAGATTTAATAACCTCCCTTTAATAATAATATCTCCGATCAAGTTTTCACCATTTCATGCAGGGGCAGGAGTTCTAGCCAGAACTGTAAGAAGCATTCAGATAGGACAAAAAGTGCATTTCCAAACTTAATTTCTGACGTTTCATGCTGTAAAGAGCCCTCAATCAGTTGCATTGTAACAAGGCTATATATTCAAGTCAAACACCCCAACGTCTGTTGTAGTTTCAGGTGTAGATAATCTAGATCGATAATTCTTCTCCTCTAGCAGTTGCTACAACTGAATAAACTCTTACACTTTTTTTGTACATATCAGACTACTAGAAGAGGCAAAAAAGAATGAAATTACCTCAGAGCTGAAGGAAGTTCTTGTCAGAGCCACTGAAGTTTGCCATTGGCGATGACACAGTAAGATTAGAGGGATTTTTCCACAATCACCAGGCAGCAAGAACATTGTGACACGTGCCTTGTCAGTAGGCATTAAGCAGTTGTTTGTGATATACATTGATCATGAGCACACGAAGTTGAACTCTTCGCAAAACATGGAAGAAATGTTGTCTTTTTCCCATTTTATTAATTATCAGGTAATAGAAAATGCTTTTTGGCCTTCTGATACCTCCCAACCCTCCTAGAGACATAGGAAGTACAGAGCAATGCATCCCTATTAGTCTGCTCAGTGACTTGGGGAACGTTGTTCCATAAAAATCCTTTTATAAACAGACTCTCTCTCCCATGCCTATGTTAGCTGAACTATGCTAACATTCCATGTACTGGCATCCCAAATCTCTTCCAATTGTTCAACAGTTTTCCTTTACATTCTGGACAAAAAGGAGCTTCTGTAAGCCTCTTTATTCTTTTGCATGCTTGCTCTGTCCATGCAGTGTGTGAGCTCAGGACACAGCTGAACCATTTCTTCTGGCATGCAGAGCAACCTTTCTAAGTTCTGCAACTCCCTGCTTCTTTAAATAACAAGCATGGAGTTGTCCTTGTGGGCAAGAAGAGAGGACTCCTCTCTTTTTCTAGGTAATGGAAAAAATGGGTAAAAGATAAAACTGCAATAAAAAGGTATGGAAAAAAACCCAAAGATGAAGTTATAATAATATAGAGCCTAAATTAGCTATAAAAATTTTAAAAGAGCAGTATCTGCCCCTCGCACTTTAAGAATGGAAAGCATAGGGTTTCCAGCATGAATTATTTTCAAACTGGAGTTTAAGATTCCAGTATAACCCATCCTTGCATAAAATATATGTTTAAGTCTATGCTGGAATACTTTTGGTGAATAGGTTGTAGGGGAGAGATTGTACAAGTGCTTAAACAGGGAATGTTAGGCTTGCTCTGCGTCTTTGAAGAGAAAAATCATCACAATTATGTACTTATATAAGCAGACAGAAAAATTTTAATTCTGAAACTAAATCAACGGAGCACAAACATCCTTTATATTGAAATCTTAATATGGAATAGGAAGAAAGAAGATATTTCCCATCCAATTTACATCAAAGATTATGCTATGGAAGCTCATTGTGCTTGATTATAATTTTATTATGTTGTCTGATAAAATTAGTACATAGTAATCTGCTCTTGATAAACCAGTAGCATTTTATTTTTACCAACACCATCAATGCAAATATCATCATGTTACAAAGGTTACATGTTTATGCATGAATTTGTTATGTCATAGGCAGATTTGACATCTGAATAATAATCTGTTGACTTTAAATTTCTGAGAACCATAGTCAAAATTGGCTAAGGGAAAACCTGCCTGTGTATATAGGGGAATTTCTTGTGTTGCAAGTCCCATGGCTATTACTGTTTACAACTGTTTCAGCTGTCCTTGCATGATAATATTCTTTAAAAAAATATTTTTTTCACCTTCCTAGATACTTCTGCTATAGCCTGCTGAAATCCTCTAACTAGTTTCAACATGACCTTTGTAAACACTTCTAAAAAGTCGGTTACAGAATGCTTAATATCAGCATTGTTGTAACAGGTGTACAGTAGATCCCTCTTTTGAGCTCTATTTTTAGTTCAGTCACGGACTTTTTGAGTCAAGATGAGCAAGCTCTACATTCTCTACTTGAATAAGTAGGATGTAGTGTACTCATTCCCCTTTCTCTTTTTTTTTGCACATTAATTCCCATCTGTATCCCCTTTTTTACTGATATCTACTGCATACGAAGAGAAAATTATTGTGTTGTGGTTTGGCTTATGTTTTGTTTACTCTATTTTATTCTTTTCTGTGGTTTTGCTTCTTTCTCTTCTTTTTTCTTTCTAAGATATGGATGATTGCTGGGATAGATAATTCTCTTCAAAGTACCTTATGGACTGTTGTGTTTCATGTTTGTGTTGAAAAGCTTTGATAGCATGGATGTTTTAGTTCCTGCTGAGCAGTGCTGACACAGTAACATCCACCTTTCTGCTCCTCATGCTTCGCTGCCAGTGAGGAGGAGGGGGGTCCACAAGAATTAGAAGGGGACACAGCCAGGACAACTGACCCCAAGTAACCAATACTAGGGGATTTCCCGTACTATATGATGATGTGCACAGCAATAAAAACTGGGGTAAAAAGAAGGGAGGGGGAGATGTTCTAAGTGGTGGCATTTGTCTTCTCAAGTCACCATGATTATGTCTGAGGGAGTCCTGCATCCCTGGAGATGGCTGAACACCTGCCTGTGGGAAGTGGTGAGTGGATTTCTTTTCTCACTCTCACAGCTTTTGCTTTACCTATTAAACTGGCCTTGGGAGTTTTCTCAGTTTTCATCCTTCATCTGATTCTTTTCCTCTCACACTGTGGGGAGGGGGGATGAGTGACTGTGTGGCTGTGTGGGTTCAGCTGCTGAAATTAAACCACAACATCTAAGCACAAATTCAGATGTTATTTATCTACTTCTATGACAAAGTTTTAAAAAAATGTATAGCTTGGTATCTTCCAGTTCTCTGTGACCAGGAACAAAAAGATCAGGAAACATTATGTATTCACAGTAATTCCACAGTTACAGTAAAGAATATTCAACTATTATGGTATCAGTATCACCAGACCTGTAAATCTCTATAAATTTTTCTATATATTGTAAATTAATCAAAATTATAATATTTTCTGAAATCTACAGTAATTTTAAAATATCACTGAATATTATGCAAAATTATGAGATATGTCCTTACAATTTCTTCTGTTTTTTGACTTCCATGCTATGAGTTTTGTCTTCAACAGTGCCAAACTTTCTCATCAAATTTTCATTCTAGACACCAGATTATTACAAAATCTTTCTCTGATTTTCAATTGATCTCACTAACCAACTAAATTCCTTAAAGTTCTATTTAACAGTTTACTTTGAATTTTCAAAGCAAAAAAAGACAGAGTTATAGGAAATTGGATGTTTTCACTAGATTTTTTCTCTTCCATAGAGAGGGAGAGAGATTGTCACTGAAGTTTCAACCTCAGATTTAGATTTTGCATGCCAATTTCACTTTTAAAACATGCATGAATTATTTGTTTTTAAAGATTCTTATAGCTTAACAGGGATTCATGCTGCTCCACATAGTTATGGTCAGTTATAAATTGTTGATGAAATTTGAAAACTTAATCTACCTGCCCATTTATTCTTGATTCCTACTTCTTTGCAGAGCTGCTGTAAATTCACAGGCTAAAAACCTAAAAGCACTCTGTATTCAGTACCTCAGCAGCTTCCCAGCTCCTTGAAGCTAAAGACAATTGGTGTCCCAAATGAGCCAAAGAAGTTCTTCTGTTTAGTTTGTAACTGAGCACTTAACCTAATGCTGAATGCTCAGGCTGAATTTCCTATGTCAGGACCACAAGGGACATGATGAGAAGGTGACTGCAGTGGAGAATGCAGATTTTTGTTTTACAAGTAGTCCATTTATGACTGAATCAGGTAACACAGTCCCAACAGACAGCATTTCCTGAAACAGCAGGGAAATTGCAGTAGTGTTCATCAGGCAGCCCTCAAGAGTGGTGCTGTGGCATTTTGCAATAGCATGCCCTCATCACATGAGCATTTCTAGACAGCCTGTGCTCTGTCCTGACTTAATACCTGAAAGCCTTCAATATAAAATCAGCATGTTCCATTTTAACCTATTAATTACTTAGAATCTGCTTCTTTCAGTCTCATGACCCTGGGTTTTGTTTAATTATGGAAATCCAAGCAGAGCTTTCTCAAAATGCTAAGTTCTTCATTTGATTTCCAAATCCATTTAAAAGTCAATTAAAACATACATTCTGAAGTTCAGAAATTAGGTGCTATTCCTGCAAGATGGTGAAAACTATGTCCCTGGTTCACCAAAACACCTAAGCTTGAATAATATAACACAACACAAAATATTAAGCATGAATATTAACTTTAAATATCTAGATAATTTAGATATGGATTAAGGTGATTTATTGGCTTATATGCATAATATTCAGATCTTGTAGAATCATGCTCCATACTACATAATTATATATGCACATGCACACATAAGAACATATATGGTGCATTTAAAAAGTCAGTACTGCAATTTGATTTCAATGTACTGGTAAGACATCCTTGGTATAATTGCCCTGAGTGCAAAAATTGCTGTTCTGCATACACTGGTGTCGGTGTACTTATAACAAAGTCCAGAAATGGTTGAAGGAGTCTGCCAGCAGTCGTTTGCTTTTCATGCAGTAACTCCAGCTAAATCTAAACAAAATGAATTCTATACTTGAGAGCCTGAAGTCAATAAATTTTCCATTTCTGGGTGTAGGAAATGAAGTGAAATGACGTTTCTATCAAATCAAGACAATGTGTTGTATAAAGCTATCCTGAGAAACAAGTGAAACCAACTGTAAGAGGATGTACACTATGCTGGCATCATATCAGGCTGCAGTTTACATTTGGCAAAGACACACTGAGGTTTTTTAAGTATATCAAACATTACATTGCAATATCTTTCTAAATGACTGTAGCTATGTATGTTTTCTACCTCTTGCAATACCAGCTTCACAGCCCAGATGCAATATTATTCAGATTTTAGAGCATTCCTTATGCCCTTCATCACTGTCTTTTGTTTACATGCTTTAATTGTCAAATGTCATTTAAGAAAAAAAAAAAAGTGAAAGAAAGACATTCTCACATTCCAAGGAGTTTGATATCAAATTTTATTCAACTAATTTTCTGTTTCCAACAGTCTTCTCTTTAGCATACAAAATCTTTCTGCTTATGATTTATCATAATTAATTATCCATATTGAATTATATGTTTAGAAATCTACAAATTCTTTTCAAACAAATGTGAACCCATCTGACATTTGACAGTGGTTTGATCTTTCTCATTGAAATATTCCTATATTAAACATTTCTAGAGACAGCAGATGGGGATTTTATGTGAGATTTACATTATTTTCTGTTAACTAAATTGTTTGTTGTCAAATTATCCAACAAATTTCATCTGCTGTCTTCTGAATTATTCATGACCCAGTCATAATTTTTGTAAACATGAGATAATTTTTATCAAATAATTTGTACAAATAAATATTAGCTTTCTGATTATTGAAATAATTTTCCAAACCTACTTTCTTCTTAGTCAAATGTCTGTCTCTGGAAAACAGGGAGAGTGTTAGTCCCTGAGAATGGCACCTGGTGATGACACAGTGTCACTTGTTGGAGGTTTGTCTGGTCCTGAGGCATGGTATAGGTAGTCCCAGAGCACAGGATGTGCTGCTAAGGCTTTAGGCAGGAAAAAAGGCACCCCAGCATGAATCCATTGCAGCACAGCAAAGCTCACTGCTCATTGGCACTGCCCTCGTTTAGAAATGCCTTGCTTTTCCACAGGGTGTAGACAGAGAAAGAGTTAGGCTTACATACAGGTCAGGAAGTAAGAACAAGAGTAATTTCACTCCCCACATAAAAGAAGGTTGATAAGGATATATTTTTGCACTCCAAAAAGGGGTGAATATAGATCCATTCAGACTCTATGTCTAAAACAATGGTTTTAGTGTTCCATTTTTAGAGAGCCCTGAAAGAAAAGATTATTTTTGCTTTCCTCACTACTTAAAATACAGTTAGAAATCAAATTGAATTTTTGTTAAAAATAAGAATTTAGGGAGACAGAATGATGAAATGAAATTATGCCAGGAACATTTCTAACACAACACCATCCTTCTACATGAGATAGCCCCTTAGGACTTAGCTAACAATCTGGAGAAATTACTAACTTGACAGATGTTTCACTATATCTAAAAATGGAATTGAACTTTGGCTTAAATACAAGGACTTCGATTCTGCTTCACATCTTCAGAAAAGTGGTAAATTTAGTACTTTTAAAAATTATTTTTAGAATTTATTTTTTATTTACTTTAAAGACCCCTTTCAGATGTTGTTTGATTAGTTTTGTTTGTTTGTTTGTTTATTGGGGGAGTGGGACTTTCTTTCAAATGTCACTATAGAGAGTTTTCCACTATAAAAAACTTCACTGATGGCAGATAAAAAAGCTGACAACTTAGTTTTATACACGATTCTACTTTCATTTATCTTAGTGGAATCTTTTCCCCAGCCCCAAACTCCACAGTAACAAGACCTCAAATATCAGACAGGTTTCAATTTAAGCTGATTTCTGTGATATGATAAGATGTATCAGGAGTGATCTTAATTATGTCAGAGGCTACAAATATCTTTAATTTGATCCCTTACCATTATACAGCAGGCTCATTTAATAGGAGAGTATCTGAAATTCATTAAATGATCTGACCAAAATTTTGAAAATCTAGTGAATCAGAGTTAAAAGCAACTGCTTAACACAGTATTAAGCATGAATATTAACTTTAAAATATAGATAATTTCTTCACTATCCCTAAGGAAGAACTTTATGAAAACACCTTTCAGAATTTAGAGTTCCTATTATCAATTTACTGCTTTAACAGTATACTTAGGTTTTTTGAGTGTGACTGTGAATAAGACTAAACCTTGTACTTCTAAAAAGCTATTATTTGTAAATAGTGTTTTCATTCTGAAATATGAAAAGAGAGATAAAGAGTTTAATTTATAACTTTTCAGACTATAAAAGAGTGGGAGAAGTTTTGAGGGACAGTTCGTTTTGTTTACAACATATTACACCCAGGCATAAGAGCTAAGATGGCACTGGTTATTTCTTTTTCTTTTTTTTTTCCTTCACCTAAATATATAAAAAAACCAATATAAATAAATATCCATCTGAAACTGTTGCCTCAGAATGGAAAATCAGATGGAGAAAGTTATTTAGTTTCTTTTAAGTGGGGCTATATTAGAGCACAATAATCCTATAAAACTGCGTGTGCTGATATGTGCCAATAAGTTTAGCTAGTTTTGAGCTTGGTCACCTGTGGTTTGGAAAAATTCCCAGGGCTGAAGAAGATTTATAAACACTTTTCAAGCAAACAGTGGAGAACAAATATATTTTGTTTGAGGTAAGGTGAAGGAGGCCATGGTACAGAGGGACTGGCTGTACAGTAGCAAGAGGAGTACTGGACTGCTTCTTTTTTGACTCCACTCTTTCATGCAGTGTGACACTGAAATTCTCTTCTATGGACCTGTTTTCTTTGAAGTCCTTTGCCTGCCTAGAGTAGCAAGAATGAAAATAACCTAATTTAAAAATATAACATTTAGTTTACGTCATCAGAAAAATAGGTAACTTGACCTCTCTATCCATAAATTAAAAGGGGAATCAAACTTAACTTCATATATTACATGCTCAGCTTATGACCTCTTAGTGCGATGAATTCTGCCTGAAAAGATTGTTTTACTGAGGTCAGAGCTGTACACTTCGAAGACAGAATTTCCAAGTGGACAGGAAATTCATGGTTTTCTGCTACAGTTACAATCTCGATACACCTGGTTCGATTCTCCATGATTCAGCTTAGGGGCAGCTAAGATATACAGGCTCTGCAATGACCATTCACATGCATTCCTGATATGTGGGTCTTTGATCCTATCTGGGCTTTGGATTCCACTGTGGCTACTAAAGAATTGGGGATTTTCCTCCTCATAAGAGTGAGGAAGATAGGGACAATATTTGTATGGAGCCAAAGACCTTGGAAGACAGAACGAGAGGACACAATCTTAAGCCATGCCAAGGGAAATATAGATTGGGTATTAGGAAAAAGTTTTTTATGGAGAGAGTGATAAAATATTGGAATGATCTGCCCGGGGAGGTGGTGGAGTCACCACCCCTGGATGTGTTTAAGAAAAGATTGGATGTGGCACTCAGTGCCATGGTTTAATTGAGGCGTTGGGGCATGGGTTGGACTAGATAATTTTGAAGGTCTCTTCCCACCCAGTGATCATGTAATTCTATGATAATTCAATTTAAAAGGAGAAGTCAGACATGGTAAAAATGAAATAGGGATCATACATGGAAGGGAAAAAAAATACAGCAGAAACGAAGAGAAAGCTGATTGCTCTGAAAAATCTGCTGAATAAATAAAAATGGTGATATAGAATACATTACTAACCTGCAGTATTGAGACTAAACTATTCACACAAATTAAAGCTCAGTATGATACAGATATTCACATTCCCCAGTGGAGTTTTCAACACTCCTACCTAAGCCTGGAAAAAGAAATTCAGCTGAAATAATAATTATACAACAGGTTTTGGAATAAATAGATCATATTGAATGACCTCTCTTTCCCTGAGAAGGATCCCCTTGGGTAAGCATATAGTACTATAACCGTGAAAATGCTTACTTTATCTCTTCATGATTTCACTGACTGTCCAAAAGATATTGTGCAGTCCACTTGCACCTGCCAGCACAGTCCTGGGTGTGGCAAGGTGGACTGTCAGATGCCCTGTCTTGCATAGCTTCATAGAGCAAGGAAACAAGGTTTAACTTCCACAAAATATTATCTGTGATATGATAAGATGTATCAGTAGTGATCTTAATTATGTCAGAGGCTACAAATATCTTTAATTTGATCCCTTACCATTTTAAGGGATCAATTTCCTTATTGACTGACCTTTGCCTCTTTTGCCTTGTTGTTCCCAAGTACCCTACGCTCCTCAGGGATTGGTGGTGCTGAGATGGTTCTTGTTAGCTGACTTCCCTGCCTCAAAATGTTCAGAGTTCTATCCTGGAACAGTTTCACAAGCTGAGTTCATTGCCACATAGAAAGAATGACATATATTGGAAAGCAGCTTTAATTAAAATCTATTTTCGTGTTTCCATTTAATTTAAGCGGCAGCTGGCATTATTTTTATATTTACAGTGTGAGAGAAAGACGTCAGAAAAAGAAAAATGGTTGCCATTCCTTCTTCTTAATTTGCTAGTTGAACTATTGACAGTATTAACATTTTAATTCTCTTTCTCCAGCTTTCAAGAAAAAAGGTAAAAAAGAAGTAAACTGTGCATAGGATTGGTTTCCATTATTGACATGGTCAGTACTGCCAATATCACAAGAAAAGCTTCTAATTAAAATGCTGGTAACAAAACCATAGGTTCTCTGTGCTGAGATGTATTTATTTGGCAGATTTCACAACATTCTTTATAGCTGCTGCTTTAGAGAAGTGGCTGTAGTTTCCACTGGCATCTTTCAATTTCAACTTAACAAATAAAAAACTAGGAATACTGCTGAGCACAGCATGACTTCATCTAGTTACAGTCCTTGATCTGGTTGCCTTACTACAATTTAAAAATAACCTTGGCATTCAGAAAAAAATTTAAAATATGCAAACTCTGCTTGAATTCCTCTTATATATGTATATGCCTGCTTCTATTATTGCTTCCACGCCATCACCTCAAAAGAGCTAATCACACTGAAAGTGGATTACTCATTTAGTTGAAAGTATCTATATCATGGACAGCTGCACCTGGCATAAACCTCTCAGGTTCTCCTTGGTAATTAGCAGAAAGTGGCAGATCCCCTTTGAATGCTTCTGATCTACCCTGCTTTCACAGGAGCATTAAGAAAGGAGTGCCTGAGTACGCTGTGCAGTGGCAGAGAGGACAACACAAAAAGTGTGGTGAGTCTTGGTATAGGTTATGGACTGACAAGTAACAGGGGAAAAATAGCTGAAACTGCTGAAAAGCTGTGTCAGGTTATCCTCACAGGCTGATTTCATTGGCAGCCGTGCCCATACACCTCTCCCAGAACCTTCCGGGAGACGGGGGTGGAGCAGAGTTGTATGGGCATCCTACAACAAGCACCATCTGTAAAAAACCCCAAAGTTAATTTTAAAAATGAGAATTTGACATTTTGAAAGATCTAGCATCTGAAAGAAGTCTTATTATGAAAATTCCTGAAATGGGTTCATGCATCAGTCAGACTCTCAGGGCCAGTCTCAGGGCTGTGTGCTTGTGAGATGCCTGAAGAAGAGCAAGAACCTCCTACAGGGAAAGAAGTGGTATCAGAAGCACTACAAAACACATGCAACATGACTGACTACTGATGACATGGAAACTGTGAGGTAGGTAAGGATGCAGGTAAGAGCAGGGAAAGGAGTGGTACTGTACAGAGTACAGCTTGGGTACTGCAATTTTACTGTAATTACAAAAGTGAAATAGAGTGATTGAAGAAATTAAGTTTTAATTAGGATTGCTTTATATTTTACAACATGAAAGCAGTAATTTGGGATACTAAGATTACTGAAATGCTTTTTTGTTGCATAATATGTATTTCAGTCATTGTCTATCTAAACAAACATTTCAGAATTATATTGAATTCCCTATTAGGAGAAGATCAGCTATGCCAAGCTGCTTCTTGAAGTTTAAATCCAAACTCCATTAAGATCAGAGGATATAATTTGGATCACTTTACAGTTTTTATAGTAGCTGAAAAGATTGAAAAGAAATCATCAAAGAGGTGCTAATTGCAAAAAAATTAGATGTCTGAATGGGTTAGAATTAGGTTGCAGAACTCTCAGAGAATATCTGCTCTGATACATCCTGCTGGGTAAATACTTTATTTTTCTGTATTAGAGAAACAATTTTTTGTATGTTTTCTTTATGATTAATAGTGGGAAATAAAAAGGAACCCAACCATGGACTAAAGAATAAAAAAATTGATTCTTTCCAGTTGTTAAGGGTATAGTTCAACCTAAGAATAAGTTATATAACAATTTATGCAAAATCATGTGTATGTGAATTCTGGAATATATATATCACTTATTTTACCACTTCTGGAAAGAATGAAAAAAAAATTTTCTTTTTTTTTTTTTTTTTAATAGCTCTATGAAGTAGGAAAGAGTTTTAAGTACAGTCTTGGTACTGTCATGCAAATAAGCACTTCAAATAATTCTTCTCAATTTATATTTCAAGCCAGAACTATGGAACGAATTAATCTGCTCTTCATGGTAGATTTTTTTATAAAAACTTTCAATGTTCTTATAAGAAAGATTTTTTTTCTGTAATTTACTCTTTTATTAAATTTTCATAGACATCTAAGTGAACATTATACTAAATTAAATGAATGAATGAAAAGGAAGCTTAACTCGAGCCAAATCAGAAAACTGTTTCTGGGCAATTTTAGAGGAAAACAGATGTATATTGAACAAGATTTCAGTAAATGTCAAAAAAAAGAAAGTAATTCCTTAAAAGTGTGGACATCAAATAATCACCTTCATCCTTTTAGATTTTTTTCCAAAATTTGGGGAACACTTCATGTAACAAACTTCAAGTAATGTTTAAATGTATTTAGAATCCTAAGACATTTTTTAATAACACCATGTACATTATAGACCACGTATAAAGGTCTGTTAAAAATCTACAGACTATGATGGCAACAGGTAACATTTAGACTGACAATTTATTTATCTGTTTTTTCAAATGTGACCAAAAATTGAAGATATTCTTAGTTAGTTGCAACATCAGCCATAGGAGGCTCTTCTTTTCTTAGTTCACATTTGCAACAGGCAGATATTTGATTCTCTTATGACAATCTTATGAAATGAAATTCTTCCTCAGTACCTCTGATATTAATTTTACAATTTCACTGAACAGTGAGCACTATGTATTTTTCACAATTCAATCTCATCTTTAAAAATATTTACACAGAACTGTATTCATTTACAGAGTTTCCATAAACTGTGTCCAAAACTGTTGCTTGGGGTAAACCTGAACTTTTAATATTGCCCATGAGTCTATCTTACCTCTTATTAGTTTCAGTGAGTTTTGCTCCAAATTTTTGAAAATTGTTTCTAATTTTACACAGGTCTGAAAAAAGTAAAGAAAATAAATTGAAAAAAGGCAAATTTCTATTCATATGGAGCTCTGCAGAAAGAGAAATCAGACTGTATTCCTAGTGGCTCAAAAGGAAATTTTTACTGTGATCTGTAGCCTCACATAAACATTATGTTGAAATACCTTTTTATCAAACTTTAGGTATTAATTGCAAGTGCTGGTTGATTTATACTAATTTTTCCTTTAAAAACATTAACTTTTAATCATTGGTCTTTAAAGAAATAGGAAAACAAACATGCCTTTCAAAGGGAGAGAAAAGAAAAACAATAGTATTAATAATTACATAAACTTTGTCAAAAGACATGAGAAAGGATTGGGGAAACAGCTATTTGTTTTATCAACCTTGAATGTCTCTTCAGTTTTATGACAATCTCCTCTAAGTCTATTCTTCATGGAAATCTTATTTTTGTCATATACAGAGCTGAGGTAGGAAGAGAAATTAGAAATGATCCTTTGTATTTGAGAAATAAACTCCCAGATATAGCTCCAAAAGACCTAATTTCTTACACATCTTCATAGCTGGGATGGCAGAAGACCTTTCCTTTATATTTTTAGCTACCAGGACAAGAAGTTCAGAATCCAACCAGATACTAACACGTCTCTCTATCTGTATGTGTTTATTTATCATCACTTTACAATTGGACTACAAATAATTTGGAGACAGGTAATAAATTTTCTTGTGCTAGCTTAATGACTATTTCAATAGTATTGTCTCTAAGTTGCCATAATCTATTAAAAAAAATTGAAAATCAACAAATCAGAACAATAGAAAGGGATGTTTATTAATGATGTTAATTAAAAAAGGAATTTTGCGACAGTGTTACGTTGTTACATCACCACCATGTCTTCCAGCTCCCCTCTGTTTGTGATTTTTTATTCTCTGTATGGCTGCATGCTGGAGACTCAGTCACAGTATAAGACAATCTGAAGCACTCTGCTTTTCATGGTTTAAAGAATGAGGTTGTGGTTTTGTGAGACCCCTGAAAAAGATATAATTATATTTCCATATATTTTCCAGGATACAGTAAGATGGGTTGCTGGTTTCCCCTCCACATCCTCTGAGCTCTGCTCATGGTGATTTTTGTCCTGTTTGCTATTCTGCAGAGATTACCATTTGAGCACAGAGCTGAATGAAAAGCACTTCTGCATATGCAGCTGTGATCAGTAAAATAGATCTAGGCATTTATTTCTTACCACATGTGGAAGTGTCCACACTGAGAAAACACCTGAATTCTCATGCACTATTCCTTTGCACCCCAAAAGGCTTTCTGGATTACCAAATTCTTAGGCATCACAAGTCTGCACAAATTGGGAAACAGGAGAGAATGGCATTTTTGATTTAACCTTATGTCCTACACATTTTTCTTGTTCTTGCATTTATATGTAAAGGTGAGGCACTGAAGCATGGGATAGGCAACTATTTTAAATACATTTCAGTAAATCAGTATAACACTAAATTTTTCTTTGCTTATTGGTTTTTTTTCCCAAATCTCTTAGGGAAATTTGTTTTATCAGGAGACTAACCAAAGTAAAAGAAATTAAATACATTATTTCAAGAAATAAGTTCTCATATATCCCTTTGGAGACTATTGAGCTGTAATAATTTATGAAAAACTCTGTCCATATATATGTGCCACACCCTAGATATGATGACATAGTTAAAAAATAATATGATATGCTTGATTACAGAGCCTTGCCAGCTCTCTGTATGTGTTACAATTATGGATCTGGTTTGACCATTACACAGCAAATATCAACATCTGGAAACTTAGAGTTCAAAGGTTATTTTTCTCATAAAACTGAACCAGTATGATTCATAAAAACCTGATGTTGACCTTCAATTTACCATTGTATCTAATGTTAACACTGTATTATAAAAGATGGGGTGTCCCTTTCTTTGACTTGGTTTCATTTTGATTTTACTGAACATTTTAATCACTTACCATAGAAAGAGGCATTTCAAAATAACCCATCCTTGAGGTTATTATGCAGAAACTTGAACAGATTTATTACTAATGTAACTTGAACAGATAGATTACTAAAGTTTAACATATTTGCATATATTAACTTTTATCATAAAAACGCAAAATCTTTTATGATTGCCTATAGATCTCCTGACTTGTTAGATAACTCCTCCAAATTTCTTTTTTTCTCTTTATTGTTGCTCTTGTTGTTTTTCTCATTCTTCATATTATTCCTCCCAGTATACCAAAGTTCCATTCCTCCTGGGTTCATAGTGCCTGAAGGATGACACTATAAAAAAGTACATTAACATGAATTAATTTTGTATTTTAGATCATGCCTTCAGGCTATGAGGATGTGCTGTAGATAAAATTATTTCCTTCACACTCCTGCACAGCTGTCCATTCTGTAGCTCTGGATTATGTCTGTGTGCTCACATTACCTCTGCTCTGACAAGCACATGTGGTGGGCATTGCACGTGTACCTCTACTCAATTCTCCAGGCAGCCACTAAGTTCTGTATGTTTCCCCTCTACATACATGTTACAGGAACTACATGCTCCCTGGGATGTGGTAAAGACCAGCAACTATTTCTGGCACTAAACACACTGGCAGGTAATCTGGGAATGCTAGATTTAAATATTGCCTGATCATAATTTTCCTCCTTTTCCCATCCTTATTTTCAGGAGTAAATAGGAGTCTGAAGTCTGACTTCCTTTGTACCACTTCTCTGCCTTCTTTTCTTTGTACCCCTCTTAAATGAAGAACCAGAGTAAACAGACCTTCTCTTCTCACTATTTAACAATGGGAATAGAAAATCAAGGAAAGTATCCATAATCAAAGGACTAAGCCAGAAAACTATTCCTTACACAATGTCTGGTTTGAGAGGTAATAATGAGCTTTGGGATGATCAGCTGGGAATGACCAATAAGCTAGTTTCTCATTTCTACATGCTCTCTTGCCTGTAGATTGTAAATAAGCATGAAATCATATATTCAAGGGGGAATTATGTGGAAATGAGAACTATCATATACTCCATTTAATCCTCATTTTAATGAGGCATACATATAATTGTGTTGACGTTAGAACATTACATTTGCTGCATGGAGAAATGATTGATAGTTCGGTCATGCTAAACTTGCCTCCCTACCTAAAATAATTATAATAAAAAGATATAAAAACAGAGGAATTCACTAGTTAATATCTACATTTATTTATTTTGAGTACTAAAAGAGTTTCACATAAGTACCTTCAAATAAAAAATATTTTGGCATGTCAAAGTATAAAATATAAATCTACATGAGAAAACTTTTACAATTTTTAGGATGCAAACTTGAAATTCAATTCAATTCAAAAAGCTGAACAAAAGGAAAAAAAATCCCAGTGCTAAAAAGTGCCTGTTGGATTGAAAGAATTATGTTCTTTAACCCGTCTGACTCCTGTTTCACACTGTTGAACGGCAACTCCCTAGGAGAGAGGAGTTTAGAACTGAAGTGCTGACTTAAACTTCATTACATCTCTGCTATAACAGAAAGACAGTCTCATTTAGTAAGTTTGACAGTATTATTTCACTATGTTTTGAAACCTTTTTCTTTTGACATGTACTTTCCCTAGCTGAAAAGATGTGCTAAGACTAATGAACAGCTGTGTATTTTTTTAAACGCGTACAAGGTGTCTGTTGCTTAATATTTGTCAGTCTTCCATCATTATCTGTGAACAAATGTTCCTATTTAACTAGAGAAGGAGGTGCTGGGACAATACAAGGGTGAGCTGTATCTGGGGTGCTGTCAGCTTTAATTGTTACAAAGCCAAATATCTGATGTATTTAAGGTGTGAAATGATGGTCATCTGATGGTCATCTTTTATGGCCTCACCTCAGAGATTGCTGTAACTAAATGTACAGGAATACTGCAATGGTCCATAGATATGGTAATTGTCTGTGGTTTTTTGTGCTGAAAATTTGTGTGGTAATGAATAAACCTTTGTGGTGTGCTGTGCTTCTTGTAAATTTATTCTTTTCCAGGTCAGCTGTAATTTAAATAATCACTAATTATCCATTTGATTGGTTGTTTGGGGGAAAAAAACCCCTAGGTATAATCTTGTAATTCATAGGTGTCCTGGTTCCAGCCAGGATGGAGGATGGCCAGCACCTGGAGGATATTCTGTAGTTCCTCATGTGCTTTTCCAAGGACAGGGGGAAGGGCTCTCTCCCAGTCTGTGAGCAAGGTGGAGGGAACAGTCAGCAAAGAGCAGTTCCCTCTGCCACTGACATGGTTGCTGTTACTGTGGGCTTTCTTATCCCACTCCCTTTTCCAGTGAATAATTCTTCTCTCCACCTGTGATATTTACCTTTGGTGCCTCCAGTTCTCCTCTGCAGAGGGACAGGGAGGGGAAAGGGGGAGTGGGAGAGCAGTGCATGATTTGGAGTGCTTCAATGGGAACACTGAAACGGGGAATAGCATTCCTAAACTGCGACAGGAAGCTTTAAAGCACGGCAAAAGTACTGCTTCCAAAAGGTACCAAAAAGGCAACTAAGGTAACAAGCTCATTGTAGGCAGACTTGTGTTGGCAGCATTAGGGTCTGAAAGTGTGTATGAAAATAGTGTATGGGGGAGGCAGCAAAACAAAAAAGACCAAAAAGAAATCATGTTTTTTAATCTTACACTAAGGAAAGAAATACAGCAAGAGTTGTTCTTAAAAAAAAAAATATATATGTGGCCAGACCTTTATTTTTTTTAAATTTAACCCCTTTTTCCTCAGTTTGCAACATGTTGATATTGATGTTGTACAAAACTTGTCTCTGTGCAAAAGAATAATAGTAAAAAAGCATACATAATGCCAAAACTATATTATAGGCAAACTGTTTCCATTGTTAAGCAGCCCTGTTTATTCACATCTGCACATATTAATACTTCAATGCAAACAAGTGTTAGTCATCTATAATGGATTTATTTTTTCATAATTTTGAAATATATTTATAATGAATAAAATAAAGCTCACTTAATTTGTTATACCTCTGTAATCAAGGTGCAGTCCACATTTTCCAAGATGAATGTTATAATTTTAAACAACTGACTACTTATTTACTGAATTTTCTTCAACCTTTCTATCTCTCATGCTCAAATTTACTTATGAATTGATTGTATTGTATGGCTCTCAAATCAAATATTTTTATTTTTGTCTAATTTTGTTTTTTTTTAAATTGTTTCCCAAGTTTATATTTATTAATATAGAAAAGTGGAAAATTATGATCCCTTCTAACAATAATTTTTCTTGGATTCTGTGATTTATTCTGTTGAAGGTGATCTTAATACATTTGACTAATAATAGAATTTAATCTATTATTTTGACAGTAGCCCTTATAAAAACCAAATTAAATAGTCATCCTTTTCCTAAATGACATAATCTTAATGACACAATCTTAATTATATGTCTTGCTTTTATATATCATATTATTGAGGATTATATGAGAGAAAGGATGGTTGAAGAAGAGTTGAATGATCTTTGACCCTAGAAAAGGTATTAAAGAGTCAAATGAACTAGTATCCTCTATGGTAAAAATTTGAAGATGTCCCGATTTCAGCCAAAACTATTTTATATTCACAATATCTGTTTTTAGCATATCTAATATTGGAATCCTGATATCAGACAAGGATAAGTTATGATAACTGTGTTGTAAACTACATCTGTTCCTTTTCATCATTGCCTCTGATGAGGCAATGTTTCTGAGAAATATTATAATGTTGACTCCCACCCTTTATGAGAGCTTCACACATCTTTTCAAACATTCTACAAAGGCAAGCATTTATGTTCTACCCTGTGTTGCCTATGACCTCTGCTTTTATTGACAGTCAAATACTGCCAATGTGACTAAAGCATGAGTTTTAATATTATTCTGTTGCAGGGTTGTTACTCTCTTGTCCTTGGCCCAATCCACTCATCTACTTGGTTTCTGGAGAGTTTCCCAAACTGACCTTCTAAGCTATTTCAAGGTCTTCAAAATACTTTGAGGATGCAAATGATAGTGCTAATAAATAACTTCTTTATGAGCTATTGAGGCTGATATTTTATTCAAATAAAAGCACTTATTAAATTAAAAATGTAATTACTTCAATTCCCTAACTTAGATTAACTTGAGAACTATATTTTTTCTCAAGTAAATAATGTTTTAGGGTATCTGTTTTAAAAAGAAATTTACTTTTCTATGGGACTTTTTTAAAAAACAAATGTATCAGAATATTTTCATTCTCTGAAATCAGATCTTTGATATTTACACTAACCTTTAGTTATAGAAATATCTCATATATATATTTATAAAAAATAAAATTTAGCTCAAATTTCAGGTGATTTTTTCTTCCTCCTCCACCCTTTCAAATGAAGGCGACTGTAAGTAATCCAAGTGTACATCTGCAAGACTTATAAATCACTTGACAATTTCGAAGAAATTTGATGAAAATATTGAAGAATCAGTGATTATTTGGTTTTTACAGCCTTTTGGAAAATCAGTACTGAGGAAAAGTAAATGAAAGGCTGAATTCAGTCTTCAGGAATTCTGCTTGGCAGTGTTTGGAGAGGCAATCAACAACTGACTTTGGACAGTGCACACATCACTCCAAATATCTGCAGCATACAGTGTTTGCTATCTGTAGTCAAATCCTTGGGGGAATTGTAGCATTCGCTGGGATTAGAGATTATAACTACTCTGACATGGAGCTTTCCAAAACAGTTTGAATGTTTTCAAGAATCTCTGTATACTTTTCTTCCCCAAGCTTGCAACCTCACTCAAAATCATAATTCTTGCCATCAAAAATGAATAAAAAATGCTTCCACTAAGCCACCCAGCTACCAACCTGCTGGTAAAATCTATGAGTTCCAAGCACGACAGGAAAGGCTGTTGAAACTATTAAGGCAAAGCCAAAAAGAAAAGCATCGCTTCATAGCATGGGGTATAAGAAAACTGAGGCAATGAGTAAGAAGGCAAATGAGGAATACTGTGTGTAAAAAAATATTATGATAAGACAGATTTTTTGTGTGTGTATATATATACATCCTAATTTTTTGTTTTGTAGCTCAAAATATTGTTTTCTAGCTCAAAAGTTGTCTTAATGCTACACAGAGTGAAAATATTTGTTTAACACTACAGAAAATGGAAGTATCAGAATCAAGAAGTTGATTTTTCAGGGTATGAAATGAATGTATAATATATAATATACTGCCATTCTAGATATAGTGATGGATTGATTCAATTTGTTGAACTAGAAATACATGAGTCATCACACACAATGCAAAATGTCTTTGAAAATCCCCTAGGAGTTTGTGAACTACTACAGACTGCACCTCAGGGAAATGACTGATGAATCTGTAAGTACAAAATGAGTTATTGTTTTAGATCCTATGAGGGCACAACACTAGGATTCAAAAAACCATATTTTCAAAACTCAGGTCCTGTATTTCTGTTATTAGTTTAACTTGATGGAGGCAAAATAAAAAAAAGCTCAATGAAGTTTTCCATGGTTGTCCACTCATTTGTGCATGGTAGAATAAATGCTTATTCAGTTCTTCGGTTTTCTTATTAAAGTAAAATATAAGCAAGAATCTTTGTTAGAAACAAATATTCCTAAAATTTTAAATGAAGTAAAGGCTAAATTTGACAAAATCCTAGAATTCTAATGAAGTTGATGAAATTATACTGAGTTTGAATGAATGATCTGGGTGCTCATTTCTCTTTCTTTCCTTATTCTAATATTGTCTTGAAGTCACTTTTAAACCTGTTCACATTTTGCCTATGTTAGAGTTGTATAGCTTTTTCCAGCTTCAACTGAAGCTTCTCTGAAGTATTACATCTGAAGTTTTCCTTTTAGATGAATATTTTAACAATACATTTTTTCCAATGCATTAGCTGGAAATCCAAGACACCATGTCATTACTTTCAATTTACAAAAAACCCCAACCAATTTAGCAATTTCTTAGGTGATAACATAGCACAAACTTTTCATTATATAATTTGCAAAGTGCTTTTAAAATTTATAAAAAAAAATAAATCTCCCTGAATAAAACACAAAGAAAATAACACATCAATAATAAAATAACAATGGATCCTGTCAGTTGGTTTTACATAAACAATGAACCTCAGAAGAGGAATATAGCATTGTGGAGCACATACATTTTGCAGAAAGCACACACTGTGTAATGTTACCTGACAGTGTAAAGAGATTTACAATGAAAAATATGACTAGAAATGTGTAAGCTAATCCACTGAGAGTATACTGAATGCAAAACTACATAAAAATGCTATTAAGACATAAAGAAGTCTGCCACTCTGACTTAGTATGAGATAGCTGTACCTAAATATTGCTCCTGTTTTCCAAATATGTTTCCAAATATCAGCTGTATTGAGGAATAAATTAAAAATTCTCATCCTGGGTTTGTCAATCGTTTCCTAATTTAGACTTGGACTACATGTAAAAACAAACATGTAAGGTTTAGGAAAAAATGGAACTTGATGTACACAGTCCATGATTTGGTCTTATTACAAGGCAGAAACCAAAATATTTCAGGATTTGCCTTACTGTGATAGAGGATAGAACCTACCCACACTGCCTCTTAATTTCACTTACTCAAAACTCTAGAAGGCATAGAACTACAGACACATTTGTACACAAATTCATGTAATGTCAATTATTCCTTCTATAAGCAATATTTTAATACTACCTAGTGTATGGGTCAATGACATTTGTTTCCCAACCAATGTTATCAACTAATACAAATATTTTTATGTTTATCCATTAATCCATAGGAATAACATTCAAATGTTAAAACATTTGAATGTTATTCCTATGGATTAATGGATTTTTTCTCTTTTGTAGTTTTTTGCTGTAATTATTACAGTTTGCCATTAAACCAAATTATTTTAATGATCAATATGATTTTAATTTCTAGCAGTATCTTTGAAAGTTATGTTGAGTTTCCTTTGCTATTCCTATTTTTTTTCCTCAGATTTTTTATTCCCTCTTAAAATTTCTATAATGTTATATAGATAATAAAAATCACATCAGCAGAGAACATGTATGTTCCAAGGCATTCAATAATTCAAGTGCTTCATTTTTCACCTTGTTTGTGAATCAGAGATTCCTTCAGGACCCCTACAAAGAATAATTGCACCTAAAGTACTTGTCGTGCATTGTGAATTTTATGAACGTTCTAGAGTGGTTTGGTGAATTTAAATGGTTTTTTTGGAATTACATCTAAGTTATTTTCATATTTTATAGATGCTCTCAGACTGTCTCTGTAATATCCTGGAGATTTGTTATCCAGGTTTGTGTTACTTTGAATTGAATCTTTTGGTTTTAGCAATCAATTTTGTCTTCCAACTTAAAAAAAATAGACCTGACAAGTATGCATATCCGTCTTAACTTCTTGGAAGACTTTATTACTTTATATTACTTAATAATTCTGTTGCATCTCCGAGAATCTGCAGAAAGAGCTAGAAAGGCCCCAAATTATTTCCAGTCCTCTTCCCTTCCTTCCCTGGATCAAATGAGTCAGCAAAACAACAACTTTCAAGAGAATTTTTGGTTTACAATTCAACAAAATCCATTTCTACTTTTGACTGTAATTCAACCTAATGTCAGATACCCTGAAGAAAGAATGGAAACAACATGGCATGATTTACCCGCATGACAGACCTCTTTTGAATGAGTCACAGAAACATCAGCTGTGATTGACTGTTGCTGGTCAATGCCCCAGGAGAGCCTGATCATAGCAAGGATTAATAGAAATTAGATCCTGGTAAGAAGAGAAAAAAATTTTACCTCATGTTCATAGTTGTGATTGCTGAAAATGCATGCCACTGAATCTAAGCAGTACACTTTCCTAGATACTTTGTACTCTTTCATGGACCCTGCAGCTCCCATGGAAGTGTGAAATTCCCTCACATTGTAGATAAAGGAGCACAATAATGACTTGATTTTATACATGTGCTTTTCAATTACTGTTTGTATACCTGTAACATAGACAAGTTTCCAAATATAGATAATGGTCTATTTGGTGAGGCATTTCTATATATCAGTACTGATACTTTTGCATATATAAGTTTGTATCTTACTTTTTAAAGAATACACACACAATCTTGGAGACATGGGACAAGATGAATCCTGTTTCTAAAAGGTACCACAAACACTGAAAGTAAAATCTTTTCCAAAGAGCAGCTGAAAACCTATTTTTCATTTACCTCTAGAGTGAACTTTCATCATATGTTATAAGCCAGTTGGTGTTACACAGTTATTATCTGACCAAAATGCTTTGACATTTTTTCTTAATGTCATTGTGGTGGCATGCCTTTGATCTACTGTATTCCAAATTTATCTAAAATTGTTTATAGAAGAGATTAATCTGCACACAACTATCACAATCTATACATAATCTAGCCTATTTTATGTTGATTGGCGGTATTATCATAACGAGAATAAATAATTTGAATTCATACTCTGCAGCATTTCCATTATAGAAATATTTTTACTTAACCCTCTAATAAAAATCACAAACCAAACATAACTGAAGTAAGGTAAAAAAGAACAAAAATATGGGATTTAAGTGAACCTTAAAGGAGAAAAAAAGTACTAGAACTTTGCAGCTGTGATGAGGAAAAACAGATGATAAAGTCTTGTGGCAGCTGTGCACTTTAGATAATATACTACAGAGATGGATGAATTAGCTAGGAATCATCGGTCTAGAGAGAAAAATATGTGCTCACCCTAGGGACATTTATGTCATAAACTTTCATAAAACAGGAAGGAGTCTAGACAGGTAGTTATATGAAAGCGTCTCAATTCAGAAAATTTACATGAAATTTATTATTAGAAAACAAAGGCATCTGTTACTTCTCATGTAGATCTGGTTCATATCACATTATTAGCAATAATAATGCTGTATATGTTGTCCATACAAAGTGTCATCTTTTTGGTATACATAGAATTTTGAGGCTGTCCCATAATCACCAGGAAATTCACATCATCCGGTCCTGTATGAAATGCAAAAGTCTACACAAGTAGCTAATCTTTTTCTATGTCTGCATTTTCAAAGCTACAGAGATGATAACACATGGCTCACAGTTCTTGAGACTCTGGAATAAAAGATTTATTAAATCTCCCATGTGGTAAAACTAATCAAATAAAAGGAGGGAATACTGAGACTGCCATCTTAATTTTCTGGAAAGATCCCACTTACAAAAGTTGCATGAGATTTATTCCTCACAGGAAGATCAAATCAAATACACATTGTGTATTTGATCTGTTGATTTATCAGTCAAGGAATAAACACACCCCATAGGCAAATGAAGTTGATCTACTATGACATTTCTTCCAAGGCGATCTCAAAGCATGGCTTCATTGGATAAAACCAAAGGTAACCTGTCATGGATTGACTGCATGGATTAACTGCAGCTGCCATGGATGAACTGCAGCTGGAGCTGCTGACTATTAGGATGATGTAGCTGTTTTTCAAAACTGCTGATTCATGGAAGCACACCTTGTCACAAGGTTCGGTTGACAGAATACTTCTTTCAGTCTTAGGATGAGCTGTCCAATTTGATAGCAGACTGCAAGGAAGGGGGTAGACTAGACTATATTAATGGGTCTTGATTTTGGATATCAATTTTAGTGCTAAGCTTGTGCCTTTCCTATTTCTGGTTGGACGTTTGGATTTGTTCCTACTTCTCATGCTAGATGAGGAAACTTAAGGTGTATCTTATTTTGGGGCAGGTTTCAAAGCTCTTCTTTTGCTAAATGCAATTACTTTGCCTTAAAAATGAAATAATTTGTTGAGCATTATGTCTATTATCTCTCACTTAAGTCACTTTCATAATGAAGTATTTGACTTCAGTTTTATCAGTCATACTCTTGTACCACCCTATGCCTCCCAGTGCCCCCTAAATACACTCTCCCAGAAAAACCTTGTCACAGAGGATTTTACAGATCAGCAAAGTTCAATAGTGACTGGAATGTTTTCACATTTTGAAAAAAGCATTTCTGAAAAAGGAATTCTACCTTTGACACCAGGTTCAATGGAAAGAGAGGAAATTCTGAAAAGCTTCCTCAGGAGCTTTTTTCTGTTCTCAGCTGTGTTATACCAAAACTTTTGCAAGTTAATCTTGCATCAGAGCTTTTCAACGCTTTTATTTGATGTTGTAGGTAACATTACCAAAATAAAATTTTCTTCCAATATGTAATAGAAATGCTTAATCCCAGATTGTTCTATCTCATGGCTGGGTCAATTATTTAATATTGTACATTTAACTTCTTATTCTATCCAGTATATATTTAATTTTATATGATATTTAAAATTGTAAAAATAAGTAGATATTCTATTTTTGCAACAGAATCAGAAAATAGATGTGGAAACCTCTGAAATTCTCAATCAAGTACAGTTAAGTGACTAGACTAAGAAATAACTTCAAGATAACAGTTCTGTTTGGAAGCAATAAGACCATAAATGCCATGTCAAACACTTCAAATTTGCCAGCTCAAGGAAGACAGCCTCTGGTGCCTGTAAGGTTGAAATTTTATTTCAAATATAAAAAAACCTCAAAATGTTAGAGCTGGAAAAACTTGGAGGAAAATTTTAACCGTTCTGTAAATAGGGGCATTTAATTTGCCCAGTATTTTTATCAACATTGATGATAGAAATGAGACCTAAATTTAATAATCTCCATTTAATTTATCTTCCTACTTAAAATATAAATATACAAAATCTAGCTTGGCCATTAGGCAGTTGAGAACTGAAAGTTTAATGACAGCATGAGGTAATTTACTGTGACCTAATCTGTATTACAGCTGTATCTGTTACTTTTTCCAGTCATCAATATCTGGTGGTTTGCATAACTGTCAAAAAGCCCCATAGCTCTAAACATTTTACAGACTTTGCCAGAAATGTATGATTCAGGTTGTCAAGGCCATTTGGAGTTTAATATGTGGAGTTTATTGAGAACAATTTCTTCCCCTACTGACTTAGCAAAAGAAAACCAATACATAAATTGTGTTTGAAATTTTACGTTCAAATCATTGAAAAACCTTCTGATATGCCATAGTCAGAAAATGCAGATTCAGTAACATGTTTTCAGAAGCTTTGTTTGATAAAAGACTTAAATTTAGCATCCTACTGCTTTCACCAATGAACTTAGGTGCTCACAGTCTGGAGGTGTTAGATAATTTTTGTGATAGTCTGTTGTGATTCATTGGTCAATGGATTTTTGTGATGCAATGTTGTTTGCTTGTCAAGTTTAGTTTACCAGAAGTAGAATGAAAGTTTAGATGCCTTTGGGACCTCTGTCCTTGTTGAAAAACAACTGCATTCTACTAATCAAATGTCTGAAAGTCTAGCAATGCAAATATTTTTCTGAGATGGGTCATAGTTTCAGGGAAATTGTATGTTCATTAATCAGTAGTCCTTTTTTATCCATGGATGTAAGATGCTTATGCTATTCTACAGAGGCATTTGCTATTTAGTAGAGTAGGAATGGATAAATTTTGGAATTCCTCAAAATGAATACCCTAAATCCAGTAAGGTAAACCAAAATATTTTTTTCAGATATCTTTGCTTTGTGTTTTTTGGTTTGGTTTTGTTTGCTTGTTTGTTGCAGTGAGGGTGGGGTGGTTGGTTTGGTTTTTTGTTTCAAATTTGTCTTTCTTTTTTCTTGAGAATCAACGTTTTCCTCAGAACTTGTTCATTTCAACTTTCTTGAAAAATTCTAAGTAAATTTGATATTTACTTAGAATAAGGTATGCAGGTCACTAGGTATTGATACATTTGGAAATATCAAAAATAACTTGTTAAACTGTAAGTTTATCTGGGGAGCTAGGATATCTTTGTTATGATAATATTTATAGAATCTGACATAGGGAAGCAGGATGAAGGTAGGTAAAAATGCCACAGACCCTCCCCAACAGAAGTTAACTAGATAATTTGCTATGGCAAAAGCTACGGGTTCTGAGTGCTTTAGTTAAGTTCACTGATGGACATGTGGTGCTGATCTTGGCCTGAATGATGGAGGGAAAACAGACACAACAGAGTAAAGACAGGACTTTCTTGAGGACAAGGTGTTAGCAAAGAAAATTATTACAGAACAAAAGCTGGCTTAATTTACTACGACAAGATTTCAATGAAGACAGACAGTTAACTTTGTTTTAAAAGCAGAGTAAATTACCTTGCTCTATCTTCAAAATAAATGGTACTTTGTCATTAAGCAGGGTTACTGATCACAGCCCATGAGCATTCAGATAAAGAAGCATGTATGTCCAGGCTTAATAAAGTCTGAGGTTAAATAAAATTCTGGCAGGCAGAATTTGATAATGACAAGCCTACTGAAAGCATGAGATGACCATGAAGTCTTATTGTCAGAATGCCATGAGAAATGTCCTGACAGAGTATCCATAAAGATACGATAATTCTGAAATATATGCTAAGTGTATTATATATATATATATATATATATATATATATATATATATATATATGCACTGGCTTAAAGTGTGTAACTGTATACAGTTGTAAGATTTATTGGTGAAAATAGTACTATCTGACAGGTTAAAAATATCTTTAATCCAAACTGTGCATTATCTGTCTCAGCTCACATATTTAACTCAAAGACTTGGAAATGAAAACTCGAAAAATACTTAATTACATTAAATCTATGACGACTGGGCATTGAAAGAACTGAGTGAGAATTAATTGAATATTTAATGAAAAAATAGGTTTGTTCCAATTTCTACCAGTGCGACTTGCAGAGATCCTCATAAATGAATGTTTGCTAAGATATTAAAACATCTAGAGTATGTGACTTCCTAAGGAAAAAAAATGCATTATCTATAAATTGTAGCTAGCAAAGGTTTTGTTGTTGGTTTTAGTTCGTTTTGGGGTTTTTTTTGGATTATGGGAGTTTTGGGGTTTTTTTTGTAGGGGGAGGTTGGGGTTATGGGTTCTTTTATTTCTTGCAGCTTTGGAATCAGCCTTCGATTAAAGTTGGAATTAAGATGCACTATAGATTGAAATTTAATTCCACATCATGAGGTTGATTGCTCAAATTGCTCAGTAAGCAGAGGGAAGTAAAACATCTGTTATTTATTTAAATTAATATGTATTTATCAGATAACACTGCCAGTATGTTTGGCACCATTCACTATACAACAGATCTGAGAGTCAGACTAGTGCAATGCAATTCAACAGGAAAAATTTTCAATCTGATTGCAAAAATTAATTTAAAGAATGATGCCTCAGCTGAGAGAAAAATTTACATGAAGAATGTTCAATTAGTATCTCTTCATTCATTCATTCTGAGAGGTAGCTTAGAGGACATATGAACAAAATTGAAGAACCCTCCTAAAAGGGTTCGAATTTAAAAATCAAAACTCTACTTGTGGTTTCACAGGAAATACGTTTTTTGGGATTTCTGGGATATGCTGTGGTCAGGCCAATGGGTGCTCAGATTTTAACATTGGCACCTGGTGTGGCCACTGGGGATGTTTGGACACGCCTCTGAGAACACACACACACACACAGGGGTTAAAAGCAGGGCTCTTGCCCCTCGAAGCTCTCTTTGAATTTCCAGTGGGAAGCGTTAGATCTCTCCCCCCCGCCCAGCTGCTAGCTGGGCGGGGGGAGGGGAAAAAAAGCCGTGTGGCCCGGGAAGGTAGGCCTGGCCCCCCCGCCCATGAGGGTGTAAGGGTGAGAGAGAGAGAAAGACGGAGAGAGGACGAGAGAGGGAGGCTCAGTGCGGGCCTCGCCCCCGGCCTCTCCCCCGCCCGGGCGGCTGTCTGCGAGCTCCCCGCTCCCGGAGCGAGCTGCTGGGGCGGAGCTTGTCCTCGCCGGGGCCGTGCCGCGGATGCAGTGACGCGGCAGCCGGGGGAGAGTGAGAGACGGTGTCGAAAGCGCCGCCGAGGGCCGAGAGAGAGAGAGACCGCAGGAGCCATCAGACAGCCCCCCTCCCCAGAGAGAGAGAGCCGTACTTGGGACTGTTACCTTGGAATGTGATACCATGTGTGGCCACGGTGGAAGAGGGGGGGGGGGGGGTGCGGCAAGGAACCCAGCCGCTTGTGAGAGCTTTTAACCCTTTGTAGACAATGAAAACTTTACAGAACATTAACTCTTCCTAGAAGGAGATAAGAGTAGAGGATGAAGAAGGAAATGGGCCAGTGATGGAGTCTGGCAAGTGGGAGAGAGATGTTGGAGGAATAGAGGAGATGGAGTGGCATTTTTGCTGGACTCTTTTTTTGTATAGCCATGAACTGTTTCCTTCTGATACAGAGACTACATTCCAGGGAGAAGAAAAGGGCTCAGAGCCAAGAGAGTTCAGTGTTGAGACCCCTCGGCCCCAAGGGGTGTGAAGGAAATGGGGGGACAGGGGTCCCAGAGGTGAGACTGTGCTCTGTTTGGAACGGGACGAGGCATCCTTAAAAAGACCACCCTCGAAGCAGGCCCCTGCCCCATGCACGGTGGTGAGAGCACCGGGCATGGAAGGAAGATGTCACAATGGCAAAAGGATCTCCGGGCGCTGCTGCGTGTGACAAGCAGCCTATAACACAAAGAAAGACTACTTCTACTCTTGATGAGCTGAAGATTTGATTATTCAAAGAGTGGTGCCAGACCGAAGGTTGATAATTTTGGGGAATGTAAATGTATTAGGAATTTAGTGGGAAGAGGAAGGGGAGTGTTTCTGTGCGGTTTTCATTTTCCTTGTGTTCTTCTTTATTTTTTCTTCCCTCTTTGTAGTTTAGTTTTTGTAGTTTAGTTAATAAAGTTTTCTCTTTTTCCCCTAAGTAAGAGCCTGCTTTGCTTATTCTGAGTACCACCTCACAGCAGACGCCAAGGAAAAAGCATTTTCATGGAGGCACTGGCATTGTACCAGTGTCAGACCATGACACTACTGCAGTCAAATCCTTCTTGATAATGGAGTTGTTCTTGTTTTCTGCCCACTTGTATTGGTTTTGAACTTAGTTACTTAATTTTAAGTATACTCAGTCTTATTTTTTCTTAAGAAAGGTATTTTAAAAATAAAAAAGCTAACGAATGGGAGCATGGAGTATATGTCATGAGTTGATATGAGGTGTAAAAAAAAAAAGAGTATTCTTTTTCAGATGATACTCAAAATAAGGAAGTGTTGAAATTATCTTGGAATTGGTCTAGTTCAGGAATTACTAAGAGAAGAAGATAAAAAACTGATTCCAGTTATACCTTCCAGCTATGCTTCCTTTCATACTCATAATTAAAAGTAGTGTATAACAACTCAGTCAAAACCTAATAAACCTAAAATCTTCCAGAGATTAAAGTATTAAAAAAGAGTAAATACAAACAGCTACTACAGTCCAGTCTGTCTTCATATACCTTATGGTTTTACTGGAATGTTTATAAACACAACGTGACACCTACATCATACATGGCTATAAACAATTTGTGCTTGGGTTAGCCACCATGTCTCCAGAAGAGCTCCCTCTCCATTAATATTAAAAGAAGAAGAGATGGCTGTGACTGTTTAGTCTAAAGTGCCATGGAAAACTGAAACAGCACTATATAGAAAGAGACAGTTGAGTGAATAACTTGCTTTAAATTATGTATATGATTAAGTTAGTCCTTTATTCTCCTTGTGGCTTCTCTATAAATAGTTTGTGATTTCCTCGCATTTATTTTTCATTATATTTCACTCTGTAAATATAATGAAAAAATCTTATTTAATGTGTTTACACAGATTATTGAAAATGCAATCAGTGTTGCTTCTATATTTTCCTCATGACTCAAGAGGAGTCATGAGGACTTTCATTCTTGCTGTCTTCATCTCAGGAATAACAATGGGTATATGATACAGCTCACAATACAAGTCTCTCAATCTGTGCTTCCTAAAAGGAAAGGTGGGTGTAAATACATTTCCTTTTTTAGTGAACTTAAGCTAATTGTCTGTGATCTTGTTTTCCTTAGTAACCCAGCGAAGAAATCCACCAGTCATCCAGAGGCCCATATAGGACAGAATGCAGGTTGCTGTTGTTTTCCCCCTACTGTCTGTGTTTGATGGTCCTGCGTGGTTGGCCTTCATATTTATCCGGTTTCCCATTTTTCTCCCTAGAGAGAAGATAAATCAAATCAGAGGTCTTGAAACTCTTGATTCCAGGTGTTTTAAGGAGTTGGCTAAGAATACATAAGTGACGTTCTCATTTTTCTGTAATTCTAGATGACTCCAAATACTGCTGGACAAGTATATGGCTTGTTAAGAAACAGGAAGGCTTGAGTTGATATAAATAAGTCCTGGCCAATAAACAAAAAAAGTTGATAAAACTTTCAGGTAAAAGAAAAGCCACAGTAGAACACCATAAAGAAAAATGTTCCTTAGGGATGGCTTGGTGATGGTCTTCGGCACACTTGTTGATGAAGTGTTTTCATTTAACTGTGCATCTTATAGCTGAGTGAAGAGTGTGAATATATGAGAGCCACAGCCCTGCAGAAACAAAGGCCAGTTTGTGAGGAGGAGAGGCAGGCACTGATCTCTTCTGTGTGGTGATCAGTGACAGGACCCAAGGGATTGGCCTGAAATTGTGTCAGGGGAGGTTTAGGTTGGATATTAGGAAAGGGTTCTTCCCCTGGAGGTGAAGGGTACCCAGGGAAGTGGTCACAGCACCACGCCTCCCAGAGTTGAAGAAACATTTGCACAACACTCTGAGGCCCATGGTGGGATTCTTGGGTCTGTCTTGTGCAGGGCCAGGAGCTGGACTTTGGTGATCTTTGTGGCTATTTTCCAACTCAGGATAGTCGATGATTCTAACTAATAGAAGTCGAAGTCTGTTCTGCTGTGACACTGTTAGGTGAGTGACCTCTCATTATCTCAGCTCATAAACTTTTCCTCATGTTTTATCTCCCCTGCCTAGCTGAGGAGGGGAGTTTTGGAGCAGCTTTGGTGGTATCTGGCTTCCAAAAAAAAAAAAAAAAAACCAAAAACCAAACCAAACTTGCAGGTAGGGACACCAGACTGGAGAGACTAGAGACTAGAGCTTGGAAATTTGAGACTTGATGGTTTTAAAGGATGGATTATTGATTTTAGGCTCCTAATGTAATGTTATGAGGGGGAAAAAAGGCATTATGAAAGTTACATAACCAGGAATATAGCTAATAAAGGGAGAAAGTGCAAGGAAATTAAGATTTTAAATGATTGATCTGAGGTGTTTTTGAAAAAGAAGGTTGGTATTTTTTAAGCCAGTTATTCTCTGGTCCTCAAATAATAAGTTCAACATAAAGGCTTGAACTCATGCTGTTGGATAAAGAGAGATCAAGATTTGATATTGTGAGCATATCCAATTTTTGGAGAAAGATCAAAATTAAAAGGTAGAAAGTAAAGATAAGTGATAACAGTAGAAAAAACAAATCTTATCAGAACAGATATCATGCAATATTGGATACAAAACCACAGGAATTGAGAGATTTCTCATCATTTCAATGGCTTCTGAAACTTTTCCTTAGAGACATAAATGGATAACTACACATCTCTAGTATGCCCAAGTTATATGTTCATTCATTTGAACCTAAATGGTTTGTGGACCAGATTGAAGTCTTGTTCTGTATCAACAAGTAGTTTGGTTTGCATTATTCAGAGAACTTAAGGGGAAAGCAGTGCTCACTGGTAACAAGGATGAATATAATTAGATGCAATCGTTACTCTAAAGCTTAATGACTCTTATAAAATAATGAACAATGTCAACATCATGTGACATGCTTTAAATAATTGATTGCTTAATAGCATTTTGATGGGAATGCAGTTCCCAAAGAGGATTCTTGATTGCATTTTAGTGTTGATAAGTTATAGCGAGGGACATATCTCCATAGACTTATGTATTCATTTCAACTCGGATATGTATAAAATACTTGGCTAAAGAAAAGTGAAAAAGATATTTTTAAAACCCAGTTTTATGTGTTACCTTATTGCATCATTTCTGCTTTCAAAATTATTGGCAAGTACTAAATGCAAGACTAGATCATTTTAATGAATATCTTTATTTCAGATGGTTAACTATACTTCATCTTCTCTTTCATTGCTTTGCTTTCAAGAAAAATAGATGTAAAGGAAAAACTACAACAACAGGCTGTAAAATTTTTAGCTATAATAGAGACACTTTTTTTCCCAATTTCTTAAGTAGTACTGAGTTTTATTTGCTTGTTTAAAGACATGACACTCAGTTTAAGACACTTTCATGAGAAATTAATATTTCCATCATTTCAATGTACTATAGTCATCAGACTGTACAGAAAGAATTCACTTAGCACCTCTTTTTTCTCTTATTTTTCTTCTTTTCACGTGCCACCATTCATCTAATGTATTAGCTTTCTATATCAGCAAAACACTCCTAAAAATTCTCTTCTTTACAGATTTTTCATACCCTCATAATTCAACGCTTCTCTTCACAAAAGAGTGGGAGTTTATGAACGTGCATTTATTAAATTGTGTAACAGGCATCTGAAATATCATTAAAATGAACCTCTATTTTAGAGAAACTCAGGCCTATTTTCTGAAAGGATATGAAATTTTAAAATGTAGCACAAGTCAGCTAAAGGAAAAAGGAAACACGACTGAAAAGGCATATATTATCTGGGGTTTTTTGCATTAAGTAATATTAATTAAACAAGTTTGAAACTCAGTGATAAGGATACTCAACTGCTATTGTTTTGCATACTTTTAAACAATTACTTTCTCTATGCTTTCTCTATTACTTTCTCTATATTTCTATATGTTTTTAAGATGTTTTCCCTGCATCAATTGAGGCAAATCCTATGCATACAAATGTAGAGGAGACATTCAGACAGAATATAAGTGTTCATAGAAATACACTCTGTATAATTTTGTATTTGAAATCAATCATAAATTTCAAAATATAATACAAGCCAAAGAGAGCTTGAAAATTTCCCCAGGGTACCCGTGGAAGGAGTGGAGAAGGAAAAATTTTTGTGTCACCCTGTGTAGTGGTCCTTGAGGAAACTGCCTTTTAAGTCTGTAGTGAGAGGAAATAGCCACTACCAACAGCACTGGATGTTTGGATAGGATCACTCTGGGAGAAATCTACAGGCCTTAAATAGCCATAAAAGATTGCTGTTCTCATTAGAAATGGATGTAAAAATACAGAAATGATTCATTGCTACCAGGATACCACAGGTAAGATTTGCCAGTAAAATTCTTAGAAATAACAGAATCTTCTGCACAGATCCTGGACTCCAAACTGTAATAAAATTTTTCTTCATCCCATTTAAAATGTTAAAGTTGTACTTATTTATTTTTCTCCCCATGACATTTTTTTCATGAATTTGTTAAGAATTTTGGAATACAGTGAGAACTATTGTGAATTTGAAGATTCAATGGAATTTTTTTGTCTAAGCGTTTTTCCTTGTCTTCCCAGAGCTGTAGTTTAAAAAGTAGAAATGGAAATAAATAGAAATAAAATAGAAAATACTTGAACTGAAAACTGTAGATATTGAAAGAAATAACTATAAAGTCATTAAGCTCTATAGAAACCAAGAGAGAAGCTAAGTTTCTCATAATTTATTTTGAAAAATCCTTATTTATATAGAAAAAAAGTAATATATTCAGATGACATTGCCAAGCCTTTCAGGATGGGATGGTGAGTTTTCCTCTACCTTTTTTTTGTATGGAAAATGAAATGCAGCATATTTGAAGTTGTAAGACCAAATGGAAATATGCCTGAGGAGAAAAGGTGTTATCTTTCCAGTCACCATTACTAAGGCTTCAGAATATCCTAATTCAAACCATTTACAATAAAAACAAGTGTCCATAAGAGATGACCACTCTTTTTCAAAGTGATTCATAAAACCATAACAGGTGTAAGTTTACATGTTTTATACACACCAAAAAAACCCACACACAGCCAAACCAAATCGTAATCCAAAACTTCATAATGGTATTTTCAGTGCCCCTATTTCAATGGGCTGTTTCCAGGAAGAGAGAAAAAAAATGCATTTTTCTAAGTTCTAGATGCCTGATGTGCTCCTCAATTATAAATTTGTATTCACTTCTCACTTAGCAATTATTTGATTATTCATTCCTTGCAATGCATAAAATCAAGACTGCATCACCCTGTCATGCATTCAGCAAGAGAATAAAATTTTTCAAAAAAGATGTGTGAAGCTAGGTTTCCAAATATTTTTTTTAGACAGTGACATATGGGTTTTAATACTTACAAGTACCAAGAATTTTGCAACCTGCAAGAATTTATGGGAGCTGTTATATGCTCAGTATTTTGGAAAATCTGGCTTACAAATTGCATGTCTAAATTTAGTTCTGGAGCTTAAGTCAGTGATTAAGAAAAAGATGATGACTGATATGTTGCATTGCATAGATATGTATTTCATCCCTAATTTCCCCAAACTAATTTTTTCCATGTTTTTGATTTTCTTTCCTGATGCTGTTGTGAAGAAAAATATTGCTGCTACCCTTAGAGCTTGAAATCTTTGAAAGGAAAGCAAAAAATAAGTTGAGGTTGCAAAGTAGAGAATGTCCATTCATTTATAAAAGAATTAGAATTTCAGATGCCACATTTGCAGTCATGTTCCATTTTACCATCATACTGTATATCATTGGCTTAATCTTGTAAGAACTAACACATTTCAGAAAGTGTTAAGTGCTTTTTGCCCTTGTGATATCAATAGAAGTTGGCATAAGTAAGATGGTTTTTCAAATATATCTTAAATATGAAAGCTGTGCCTAGATATTTCAACAGAAGTCTGGTGCTTTACTTCAAATTTTAAGATTTTGGCTGGATTGCTTTCCTGAAAAATCAAAGGTGTGCCTTAAATCACATGCACAATTCATGCTAGAGTGTCTCCTAATACATACCAGGGCGCTGGACCAGTGCCCATGATGATTTATTAGTTGTTATTCAATTTAATTTTGTGAAAACAAACTAACGCTGGAGTGCTGTGTTGTAAAGAAAATATTGAGGGAAAATGGCAAGAAATTACACTGAGCAGTGCTCTGGGAAAGGAGGAAGAGGCAGGGAAAGAGCTTCACACTCTGATCTTTGAGATGCAGAAGCCAGTAATGCATATTTCAGACCTGCTAAACCTAAACTGGATGGAAAGAAGTTTCATTCTTAGCAAGACATTGCCATCTACCTGTAGGATTGCTAGCAGTAGTACCTTAATACCACAATTAGCTTTAAGAGTTAGTTTACTATTGACTGGCACCATGAAGCAGGAGTTCTAGAGAAACCTAACGCTGCCTGAACAGGCATCATGACTGAGTCTTCTAGGACTGACTCACTAAGGAATGGTTGCACCTTTCTCCTTCAAATATCTTCCAACCCAAGTCTTTTAACACTGCTGTATTAGTCTTGTGTAATGGGGAAAATTTATGGAGAATTGGAGAGGAAGGAATATGTCTTAAATAGAGTGGGAGCTCTTTTTTGCACCTATCAGAGACTGAGACCTTTCTAGACCATCTTCATAGCCATGGAGGTGAAGAAAAAAGTTTTCATATAGGAATTCAAATATTCCTTATGCCCCTTTGTATTCAGTTGAAAATCATAACTTTATGATTGGTAGTTCCTGTAAATATGACAAATGAGTTTAAAAGGGGCCCCTATGCCAGGGCTGCTGTAGGAAAACCACACTCAATAATGTGGACAGGCTGTCCATAGGAATCAAACACAGACAGCTTTATGATGGTTTTTATTTCTAAAAAGCCCTGACTGCTCACTATTTCCCTGTATAGATGTGCTACAATTGACCTGTGGTAATTGCTGTTTGTCCATCTAAAAGCAACAGGGTGGGTAAGCCCTTCTGAGACTATTCTCACTGAACCTTCTTATAACACTGATGGGGACTGCTCTCATTCCTTCATTTCTCTTTCCACTAGCTCTCTGAGATGTGTGTGTATGAGAGTGTTCTTTATTGCTTTCAACTATAAATTAAGAAAGATGGCTAACTCCATTTTAATAATGGATTTAAAGTTAATGAAAAAAAAAAGGAACCCAAAGTAAAATAATTCATCTATAAGAAATGTGAACAATTTCAGTAGTACTTTTCTGGTCAGGTATAAGTGCCCATTTTTATCACTCATACCTTCTCTATTGCCATAATACAATGTGATATACTAAAAGGGGAAGTGTTCATGCTCAAAATGGTCAAAGCCATAAACACAAAATAAATTGTGTGTGTCTTTATTTTTGTGCTTACATATGAGGGTGGCTTATCTAGAATTATAAAATACCTGCTGTGAGAAAATGATCCCATATAAGAACTGTAAAAATTGTTGGAATTATGAATTGTTGGAAATTATGACATTTAAGGAAATAATAAAGGTTGTAATTCATATTTTGAATATCCATTATTTATATATACATACTACACCTACTTCAGTACAAAGTAGACATTTTCTGACTTTAAATAGGGCATATAGAATCCTCATAAGACAAGATAATAAATACAAAAGGAAGAACAAAAATCTTCATTATTTGTCTCAGTGCTTGTATTCATAAAGACCGTTAATTACTTTAGAAAAACTCCTCAACATTGTTCTATATTATGCAGCTCTCAACATGCTGTCAGCAAAAAAAACCCCCACACAACAAAGCAAAAAATCTACACAAGAGAACAAAATATTTATGGATAACCAATCTGAAGAAAATTTCATAAACCTAAACTGTACAGTCAAAGTATTCTCTGAGAAAAATAAAAATTACTGGCAAAAGTGTCAAACACTTGAAAGAATTGCAAAAAATATGAAAATTATAAATTTTCAGGAGCTAGACCTGTCCAAGAGTAGAATAAGAAGACCAAGGTACAGTACTATGATTTTTAATAAATAGGGTTGGAGGGCACTAAAGTAGGTGCAAAATTCACATTAATTCCTGCTCATAGTGGAGCCGAGTCTGTAGGGCATGTCAGTTATTGTAGCCAAAGTGCTTGTCATTCTCCATGTTATGTAGACTTTAATGTATAGCTAGTCCAAAGAAAAACCATCAAGAAATACAAATCAGTGAAACTCCTTAGCAGTACAGTTTATCAAATTCTACGTGGTGAGGGAACAAGGAACAAAAAACTACCTTTGATTAGTGTTATCTGGTGCCAATCATTGCAACATGGGGAGGAAAAAAAAGAGCCAGATCACCCAATCTTCAAAAACAGTATACCAAGTGATTTGACTACTTGGTTGGTTGATTTGTTGGTTGGGGTTTTTTTTTGAGAAAACACTCTACTTCTGTATTTAATGCATTCACCAGTGCCCTCATTATATTTTACAAGAGGACAGTGTGCTTCGATGTGTATCCCTGGTACTTTATTGAATAACATTGATTACCATAACATTTTTTCACTGTATATTTGTACCAAAGACTAATTGGCATATTTTACTGAATTGCAATAATTTGTTAATTTCAAAATCCAAATCTTCTTAGTTCAAGGATGGATTCCACCTATCTTGGATCCAAATAAAAGTTAACCATTGTCATTTAACTTTGGAAATTAAGGAAGATGCAAATATGTGAAGTGTCTTGGAGCAAAACTCTAATGAAACAAAGTACCAACTGGGTTTCTGAAGAGTTCCTCATGGGGACCACTTGGAGTTGCACCAGATTTTAAGAATATGGAAAATCCTTCCTTTGCACAGAAACAGAGAAAATTCTACAGTAGGTAAATGTCAGTCCTTGTAGTAATAGGGAGAACACACACAAAAATGAGTTAGTTCATCAAGCCAAGTACTGCAGAGTAGACAGAGAGACAAAGCAGAATCTTAACCCAGAAATCCCCCACCTTCTCCTTAGTAGGACTGAAAAAAAAAATAACAGCAGAAAGGGTGGTAACAATAAAAATAATAGGTATTTGTTTTATTAATTTCTTAAAAAAAACCTCTTTCAAAGAGACTAGAATCTTTAACGGGAGGATTAAAACTGTCCTAACACTTCTTAAAAGACTGAACCCAAGGTAGAATTGGAAAGAATACTCTGAGCTGTGCAACTCCAAGATGAAAGACATTTTCAAATCAAATATGGAAGAGTATCCAAAAATTCCCTCTTTTTTTTTTTTTTTATATGAATAGACATTTGTATGTTGTTATATTCATAGTAATAGATTTACTGAATCAGGGAATAGTGCACAGTAAACATGATTTTTGAGTTCTTCAGTTATTGATAAGGAAGTCACAATGAGTTATTGTTGCTGTGAGGAAAAAAGAAGAAAAAATACCTTGGATAAGATGATGAGCACAGTAAGACTCATTTCTTTTCCCCTTGACAGAACTGAAATACAGCCTACATGGGTTTGTGAGGAGGCATAGTGCTGTGTCTCTCAATAGGGAGACATTAAATTCTCCAAGCATATTGGAAAATAGCCTTTTGGATTCTGAGGAAATTAATTGGACAATTTCCAAATGCTTTTTTATGAATTTCAAACTAGTAGCAATGGGCGGCTGTTTTGGCGCACTGGCATAGCTCATGAGCTCATTGATTCAGGATCAGATGATATTGAATTTGCTCCTTTCAGAGAATTACCTGTTTTGTAAGTGTTTTAATAAGGTGCAAGAAATATTTACTGGCAATTGCACCTTATTATTATATTGCACATTAAAGGAAGCTGCCAGTGACATAGCTACACTGTAAACCTGGAAACAGTAAATGTAGGATAATATAGACCAATTGTTGAAAACAAAATTTTATCAGTGTAGCAGAGAGCATTTTCGACTCTTAACAGTCTATAGTACAAGTTGCAACAATGAGTAGTGATTTGCTAACTCTTCTTAGAAGAATGGAAGGTATTACCTTGAATATATTATCGTTATAACAAAAGAGGGAATTGTTTATGTTTCAATGTACAGATTATTTTTTCTAGAATAAAATACCCTGTGAAAAGGAACTGAGAGAAATTTTCTCCTAAAATGAGATTCTTAACATGCATTTTTTACATGGATGCTGGCTGAAGGGCAGAGCAGGTCAGGCATGGGCGGCCCAGCACAAGCCCGGAGCCCAGCCCAGTGGGGGAGCTCCTGCCTGGGCCTGGCATGGTTCTTGGCTCCTCACTGTCTCTCCCGGAACGCCCTGTGCCAGTGCCAAGGAGCTGTGGGGAGGGAGGCTTCTGCTGTCACCTTTTTCATTGGGGACAGTTTCTGGCCGTGCCCTCTTGGATCCAGAGGAGGTTGATGGCGAGTGGGCAGCGCGTCTCTTGCGCTGGCCTGCTGGCATTTGTCCTCCTGACACTTGTACTCCAAGTCTGAGTGAAGAGACAGATGCGTGTGAGCTGTGTCAGAGGCAGCAGAAGCCTCTGACTTACCCTGGTGCCTGAGTAGGTTCAGGAAGCTCCTTCTCCACGATCTCTCTTCGACTCTGAGGGTGGTGTTGTTGTGCAGCCCCGTTTGGTGGCTTAGGCCGGGGTGATGATGTCACTGGGGCCACTGTGACATGGCCAGCACTGATGTGTGGTGATGGGTTGATGGTGGTGTCATGCCCATCCCAGATGGTGATGTTGCAGTAATGGCTTCTTTGGAAGGAATGGAATAAACTTGTGCTGGGACTGAATTTTGTATTTGTGTCCAAATGAATGTGGGCGACACAGGGCTGTGTGAGCCATGGCTGAGCAGGACTGGTGAGGCCTGTCGTGCTGCTGAGCCCCAGTTCAGCGGGGAGCAGGCTGGTGGCAGCATCTGCTGGCAGGGGACACAGGTGGGCCAGCAGATCCCTGGATGCCAGGGAGAGCCCACAGCTGACACCAAGTTTTCTGGGTGTGGGATGGTTTCCCCCCACAAGGGAACTCCTGTGTGGGTGCGGGTAGGTCACTCCTTGGTGGGTCCCGGAGGAGCGGCTCCTGGCCGTGCAGCCTAAGGCACAGTCCCGGATGGATATGGATCGTGCGAGCAGGGTGAAGGAGGGCTCGAGGCACCGGTGCAAATCCAACTGGGTTTATTTGGGGGAAGTCCGAAGGTCCAAGGAGGGAGGGAAGCAGGAGTAGAACCGCAATCGAAGGGAGCCGGTGTCAGGGTGAGCTTGAGCCCCGAACCGGGGTGGGACCTCGGGTGTTCATAAAGGGGAAGGGGTAGGCAGGGTCGGGGTACAAATGAACCGTGGGGAGAGGGCTCAGAGGACGGGACAAGGTGGGGTGATGAGGGATACACCTCTGAGAATGTGGGGAGAGGGTGGTCTGATTACAGAGTCCAATTAGGGAGTGAGGACCAGGGAATATCCCAGAAGGGAGGGAGTGGACTACAGGTGGTTGATGTTCATACAGTAGAGTCGTCCCAGGGCACCTCTGCCCCATCTTCCCTGTCCCCTCCTCCCTCAGGAATGTGCTGCCAACCCTGGGGATGTAGATCCGTGTTTGTTACACTAAGAGACACTTGGAGGAAGTCTGAAGAAAACCACTGGAAAAGACATATGGGTTCTCTTAATGTCAAAAAAGCTTTATTTATTGTTTATCTATCTCTGTCTATCTATGCATTTATGAATCTATCTATCTATCTATCTATCTATCTGTCAGTCTATCTATCTATCGGTCTATCTATCTGTATCAATTTATGTATGTGTTTATGTGTCTTTGATGGGGAAGGGTGATGGGGCTTTGGGCAGGCTGACATTTGGTGCTGCTGTGTTTTTGTGGCCGGCTGTAGGGCTTTTTTGCCCGCCGTTGTTGCTGCCAGACGTGTCTGACGCGAATGGGCCCAGGCTGGGAGCGGTTGTCCATGGAGGATCCATGGAACATCCATGGAGGCCTGTATGGCCGTCGTGGCCGTGCTGCTGCACTGTTGTTAGCCAAAGTGCCCTCAGACAGCCCCGGCACTTCCTGTGTGGAAGTGCTGGGGCTGCTTTCATCAGCACCCTGGGCTGGCCCAGTGTCAATCCTGCGGCGCTTTGCAGGTGGGCCGTACGACATCACTGTGTCGCTGTCTTTGTTTGGGTAGCCACGTTTGAAGGCACGCGGAGGGCAAAAGGAAGAGCTGCCAGTCCTGGCAGGACACTCTCCCTGGGACAGCTGTGGTGCTGCCTGGCTGGAAGTGCTGGGTTTGCAGGTGTCAGCACTGTGAGCTGGCCCATCCTGGGTCCTGCAGTGTTCTGCGGGAGGGCTGTGCACTGTCCCTGACTGTATCTCTTCCTCAGTGTGGCACTGCTTTAAGACCTGCCGAGGGCTGGTGGAGCAGCTGCTCATGAGGTGCACTGTGCCCTGGGACAGTGTCAGCAGCTCCTGGCTGGACGTTTTGGGGCCCACAAGCTCTGATTTGCCTGTGGAACCTGCAAAGAGGGGCAGCAGCAGGGTTGTCAGGACAGGCCCCTGGCTTCAGGCAGGAGAGGCCACTGTGGAATCCAGCGCCCTCCTGGAGCCAAGCTGTGTGGCAAAGGCCCTGCTGCCAGGCCCTTCCTGGTCGCAGGTATGGTGCCAAATGCTTTGGTGCCTACCGGTGTCGGTAGCAGCACAGGTGCTGCACTCCCAGGAGCAGGTGCTGTTGCCCAAAGAGGAGCAGCGTCGGTGGATGCCCTCGGCAGCGCAGGAGCTGCACAGCCGCAGTTGCCAGGGTCTGGAGGAGCAAGGTGGAGGACAAAGTGTCAGAGCAGGGGATGGCCATGCCGATGGCAGAGCCCTTGTTCTTAGTTGTACATCCCAGAGCCTGTGGGGAGACAGATCCCCTTCAGATGGCTGCATTGGTGCTTTGGCAGCTTACCCGTGTGCCTCCGTGTGCTCCCTGCCTCCTGGACAAAGGCACGTTGTGGCATCACAGCGGCCGTGCCTCTGATCTGAGGGTCTGAGCTCTCGGTCACTCTGCCATGATGGGAGTCTGCCAGAGAAGGAAAGGAAAGAGTCGAGCCCAGCTGAGCCCACATCAGGTAGAGCCCAGCAGTCATAGCCCTTTTGCCTGTCCCATTTGCAGGTCCTCGTTGGAGCTGAGGGCAAGAGGCATGGGCCAGAAGGTGGCCAGGGCTGGCGGGGCAGTCCCTGGGCTGGCAGTGTGCTTGTGCCTGCTGCCTTGTGAGCTGGGAGGAGAAAACCCAACCTCTTAGAGAGTCGGATCCCCATGATGAGCATTTCCGTCATGAACGGCTCTTGTTTCAGGCAACGCGGGCATCGGAAGTGAATGCCAGCATGCAGAGCCAGTCTCTGGATGCAGTGGCGGTGGAAGCGGGCATCTTGGCACGCTGGGCAGCCCATGGTTTTGTAGGAGATGTTGTCTTCCACAAGGTCCAGGCAGATGGTGCAGGTGTTGTCCTGGCTTGAACGTGGCTGCAGTGCCTGCTGTGGGCGGTGCTCCCAGCAGAAGGACCTGTGGGGAGGATGGAGGAGATGAGTGAGGGAAGAGTCCTTCAGCTGTGCTGGCAGTGAGGGTGCAGGCGCTGTGAGGGAGCCCCAGCCCCTGTATGGGTTGTGCCCCTGTGTGTGACAGGTTGCTGGCAACCGTGGGCTCCTCCCTTGCGTGCCCTCTTGGGTGGAAAGGGCTTGGAGACGAATGCAGGGGCTCTGAAGTCAGGGTGGGCAGCCCTTACCTGTAGGCCCCAAAGTACTGGGTGACACATTGTCCCTCTGGGGCACAGGGCAGGTGGAAGGTGCGGTCGCAGCCCGTCTGGCAGCAGGTGATGGTGGCCCCCATCTTGCAGCAGATGAAGCAGCTCTGGAGAGAGCACAGCAGCCCCATGTGTGCCTGGACTGGAGCTTTGTGTTTCATTTACCTCTCCAGACAGCGAGAGGGATGTGGGCAGAGCCAGCTCAGAGGCCCCAGAGCCCCCTGCACAGGAGGCTACTGCGTGAGCCGGGCCTGGGGCTTCTTTGCTGGGGAGCAGGAGGATCTGCCCAAGCGTGTCCTGGTGCAGAGCTGCCTGCTCGTGGCAGGTGATCCCCACCTTGTTGGCTGCTTCTCTGATGACGCGCCTGGTGTCCCCAACAAGAAAGTGTCCAGTGTCCTCTCGTGGGTAAAGCCCAGTGGCGAGGATCTGCAAGGCCGAGGAGGCCGGGAGCTTGTTGAGTCAGGAAAGCAGGGCCCTTGAGCGCAGAAAGCTTGAGGGAGCCCCAAGAGAATTCACCTGGCAGTAGGTGTGGACACAGAGCTTGTACTTGAGTGTCTTGTCCCCACAGATGTCGGTGTCCTGGGTCTGGTGGCACAGCATGCATGCTGCAGAGACAGAGCAAGTGGCCCGGGCATGAGCAGGTCTGTGGGGCTGGGCAAGTGTCCGTGCAGGATCAGTCCCAGGTCCCTGCAGGGTCTGTGCCATGCTGGCTGAAGGGCAGAGCAGGTCAGGCATGGGTGCCCCAGCACATGCCCGGAGCCCAGCCCAGTGGGGGAGCTCCTGCCTGGGCCTGGCATGGTTCTTGGCTCCTCACTGTCTCTCCCCGAACGCCCTGTGCCAGTGCCAAGGAGCTGTGGGGAGGGAGGCTTCTGCTGTCACCTTTTTCGTTGGGGACAGTTTCTGGCCGTGCCCTCTTGGATCCAGAGGAGGTTGATGGCGAGTGGGCCGCGCGTCTCTTGCGCTGGCCTGCTGGCATTTGTCCTCCTGACACTTGTACTCCAAGCCTGAGTGAAGAGACAGATGCGTGTGAGGTGTGTCAGAGGCAGCAGAAGCCTCTGACTTACCCTGATGCCTGAGCAGGTTCAGGAAGCTCCTTCTCCACGATCTCTCTTCGACTCTGAGGGTGGTGTTGATGTGCAGCCCCGTTTGGTGGCTTAGGCCGGGGTGATGATGTCACTGGGGCCACTGTGACATGGCCAGCACTGATGTGTGGTGATGGGTTGATGGTGGTGTCATGCCCATCCCAGATGGTGATGTTGCAGTAATGGCTTCTTTGGAAGGAATGGAATAAACTTGTGCTGGGACTGAATTTTGTATTTGTGTCCAAATGAATGTGGGTGACACAGGGCTGTGTGAGCCGTGGCTGAGCAGGACTGGTGAGGCCTGTCGTGCTGCTGAGCCCCAGTTCAGCGGGGAGCAGGCTGGTGGCAGCATCTGCTGGCAGGGGACACAGGTGGGCCAGCAGATCCCTGGATGCCAGGGAGAGCCCACAGCTGACACCAAGTTTTCTGGGTGTGGGATGGTTTCCCCCCACAAGGGAACTCCTGTGTGGGTGCGGGTAGGTCACTCCTTGGTGGGTCCCGGAGGAGCGGCTCCTGGCCGTGCAGCCTAAGGCACAGTCCCGGATGGATATGGATCGTGCGAGCAGGGTGAAGGAGGGCTCGAGGCACCGGTGCAAATCCAACTGGGTTTATTTGGGGGAAGTCCGAAGGTCCAAGGAGGGAGGGAAGCAGGAGTAGAACCGCAATCGAAGGGAGCCGGTGTCAGGGTGAGCTTGAGCCCCGAACCGGGGTGGGACCTCGGGTGTTCATAAAGGGGAAGGGGTAGGCAGGGTCGGGGTACAAATGAACCGTGGGGAGAGGGCTCAGAGGACGGGACAAGGTGGGGTGATGAGGGATACACCTCTGAGAATGTGGGGAGAGGGTGGTCTGATTACAGAGTCCAATTAGGGAGTGAGGACCAGGGAATATCCCAGAAGGGAGGGAGTGGACTACAGGTGGTTGATGTTCATACAGTAGAGTCGTCCCAGGGCACCTCTGCCCCATCTTCCCTGTCCCCTCCTCCCTCAGGAATGTGCTGCCCACCCTGGGGATGTAGATCCGTGTTTGTTACACTAAGAGACACTTGGAGGAAGTCTGAAGAAAACCACTGGAAAAGACATATGGGTTCTCTTAATGTCAAAAAAGCTTTATTTATTGTTTATCTATCTCTGTCTATCTATGCATTTATGAATCTATCTATCTATCTATCTATCTGTCAGTCTATCTATCTATCGGTCTATCTATCTGTATCAATTTATGTATGTGTTTATGTGTCTTTGATGGGGAAGGGTGATGGGGCTTTGGGCAGGCTGACATTTGGTGCTGCTGTGTTTTTGTGGCCGGCTGTAGGGCTTTTTTGCCCGCCGTTGTTGCTGCCAGACGTGTCTGACGCGAATGGGCCCAGGCTGGGAGCGGTTGTCCATGGAGGATCCATGGAACATCCATGGAGGCCTGTATGGCCGTCGTGGCCGTGCTGCTGCACTGTTGTTAGCCAAAGTGCCCTCAGACGGCCCCGGCACTTCCTGTGTGGAAGTGCTGGGGCTGCTTTCATCAGCACCCTGGGCTGGCCCAGTGTCAATCCTGCGGCGCTTTGCAGGTGGGCCGTACGACATCACTGTGTCGCTGTCTTTGTTTGGGTAGCCACGTTTGAAGGCACGCGGAGGGCAAAAGGAAGAGCTGCCAGTCCTGGCAGGACACTCTCCCTGGGACAGCTGTGGTGCTGCCTGGCTGGAAGTGCTGGGTTTGCAGGTGTCAGCACTGTGAGCTGGCCCATCCTGGGTCCTGCAGCGTTCTGCGGGAGGGCTGTGCACTGTCCCTGACTGTATCTCTTCCTCAGTGTGGCACTGCTTTAAGACCTGCCGAGGGCTGGTGGAGCAGCTGCTCATGAGGTGCACCGTGCCCTGGGACAGTGTCAGCAGCTCCTGGCTGGACGTTTTGGGGCCCACAAGCTCTGATTTGCCTGTGGAACCTGCAAAGAGGGGCAGCAGCAGGGTTGTCAGGACAGGCCCCTGGCTTCAGGCAGGAGAGGCCACTGTGGAATCCAGCGCCCTCCTGGAGCCAAGCTGTGTGGCAAAGGCCCTGCTGCCAGGCCCTTCCTGGTCGCAGGTATGGTGCCAAATGCTTTGGTGCCTACCGGTGTCGGTAGCAGCACAGGTGCTGCACTCCCAGGAGCAGGTGCTGTTGCCCAAAGAGGAGCAGCGTCGGTGGATGCCCTCGGCAGCGCAGGAGCTGCACAGCCGCAGTTGCCAGGGTCTGGAGGAGCAAGGTGGAGGACAAAGTGTCAGAGCAGGGGATGGCCATGCCGATGGCAGAGCCCTTGTTCTTAGTTGTACATCCCAGAGCCCGTGGGGAGACAGATCCCCTTCAGATGGCTGCATTGGTGCTTTGGCAGCTTACCCGTGTGCCTCCGTGTGCTCCCTGCCTCCTGGACAAAGGCACGTTGTGGCATCACAGCGGCCGTGCCTCTGATCTGAGGGTCCGAGCTCTCGGTCACTCTGCCATGATGGGAGTCTGCCAGAGAAGGAAAGGAAAGAGTCGAGCCCAGCTGAGCCCACATCAGGTAGAGCCCAGCAGTCATAGCCCTTTTGCCTGTCCCATTTGCAGGTCCTCGTTGGAGCTGAGGGCAAGAGGCATGGGCCAGAAGGTGGCCAGGGCTGGCGGGGCAGTCCCTGGGCTGGCAGTGTGCTTGTGCCTGCTGCCTTGTGAGCTGGGAGGAGAAAACCCAACCTCTTAGAGAGTCGGATCCCCATGATGAGCATTTCCGTCATGAACGGCTCTTGTTTCAGGCAACGCGGGCATCGGAAGTGAATGCCAGCATGCAGAGCCAGTCTCTGGATGCAGTGGCGGTGGAAGCGGGCATCTTGGCACGCTGGGCAGCCCATGGTTTTGTAGGAGATGTTGTCTTCCACAAGGTCCAGGCAGATGGTGCAGGTGTTGTCCTGGCTTGAACGTGGCTGCAGTGCCTGCTGTGGGCGGTGCTCCCAGCAGAAGGACCTGTGGGGAGGATGGAGGAGATGAGTGAGGGAAGAGTCCTTCAGCTGTGCTGGCAGTGAGGGTGCAGGCGCTGTGAGGGAGCCCCAGCCCCTGTATGGGTTGTGCCCCTGTGTGTGACAGGTTGCTGGCAACCGTGGGCTCCTCCCTTGCGTGCCCTCTTGGGTGGAAAGGGCTTGGAGACGAATGCAGGGGCTCTGAAGTCAGGGTGGGCAGCCCTTACCTGTAGGCCCCAAAGTACTGGGTGACACATTGTCCCTCTGGGGCACAGGGCAGGTGGAAGGTGCGGTCGCAGCCCGTCTGGCAGCAGGTGATGGTGGCCCCCATCTTGCAGCAGATGAAGCAGCTCTGGAGAGAGCACAGCAGCCCCATGTGTGCCTGGACTGGAGCTTTGTGTTTCATTTACCTCTCCAGACAGCGAGAGGGATGTGGGCAGAGCCAGCTCAGAGGCCCCAGAGCCCCCTGCACAGGAGGCTACTGCGTGAGCCGGGCCTGGGGCTTCTTTGCTGGGGAGCAGGAGGATCTGCCCAAGCGTGTCCTGGTGCAGAGCTGCCTGCTCGTGGCAGGTGATCCCCACCTTGTTGGCTGCTTCTCTGATGACGCGCCTGGTGTCCCCAACAAGAAAGTGTCCAGTGTCCTCTCGTGGGTAAAGCCCAGTGGCGAGGATCTGCAAGGCCGAGGAGGCCGGGAGCTTGTTGAGTCAGGAAGGCAGGGCCCTTGAGCGCAGAAAGCTTGAGGGAGCCCCAAGAGAATTCACCTGGCAGTAGGTGTGGACACAGAGCTTGTACTTGAGTGTCTTGTCCCCACAGATGTCGGTGTCCTGGCTCTGGTGGCACAGCATGCATGCTGCAGAGACAGAGCAAGTGGCCCGGGCATGAGCAGGTCTGTGGGGCTGGGCAAGTGTCCGTGCAGGATCAGTCCCAGGTCCCTGCAGGGTCTGTGCCATGCTGGCTGAAGGGCAGAGCAGGTCAGGCATGGGTGCCCCAGCACATGCCCGGAGCCCAGCCCAGTGGGGGAGCTCCTGCCTGGGCCTGGCATGGTTCTTGGCTCCTCACTGTCTCTCCCCGAACGCCCTGTGCCAGTGCCAAGGAGCTGTGGGGAGGGAGGCTTCTGCTGTCACCTTTTTCGTTGGGGACAGTTTCTGGCCGTGCCCTCTTGGATCCAGAGGAGGTTGATGGCGAGTGGGCCGCGCGTCTCTTGCGCTGGCCTGCTGGCATTTGTCCTCCTGACACTTGTACTCCAAGCCTGAGTGAAGAGACAGATGCGTGTGAGGTGTGTCAGAGGCAGCAGAAGCCTCTGACTTACCCTGATGCCTGAGCAGGTTCAGGAAGCTCCTTCTCCACGATCTCTCTTCGACTCTGAGGGTGGTGTTGATGTGCAGCCCCGTTTGGTGGCTTAGGCCGGGGTGATGATGTCACTGGGGCCACTGTGACATGGCCAGCACTGATGTGTGGTGATGGGTTGATGGTGGTGTCATGCCCATCCCAGATGGTGATGTTGCAGTAATGGCTTCTTTGGAAGGAATGGAATAAACTTGTGCTGGGACTGAATTTTGTATTTGTGTCCAAATGAATGTGGGTGACACAGGGCTGTGTGAGCCGTGGCTGAGCAGGACTGGTGAGGCCTGTCGTGCTGCTGAGCCCCAGTTCAGCGGGGAGCAGGCTGGTGGCAGCATCTGCTGGCAGGGGACACAGGTGGGCCAGCAGATCCCTGGATGCCAGGGAGAGCCCACAGCTGACACCAAGTTTTCTGGGTGTGGGATGGTTTCCCCCCACAAGGGAACTCCTGTGTGGGTGCGGGTAGGTCACTCCTTGGTGGGTCCCGGAGGAGCGGCTCCTGGCCGTGCAGCCTAAGGCACAGTCCCGGATGGATATGGATCGTGCGAGCAGGGTGAAGGAGGGCTCGAGGCACCGGTGCAAATCCAACTGGGTTTATTTGGGGGAAGTCCGAAGGTCCAAGGAGGGAGGGAAGCAGGAGTAGAACCGCAATCGAAGGGAGCCGGTGTCAGGGTGAGCTTGAGCCCCGAACCGGGGTGGGACCTCGGGTGTTCATAAAGGGGAAGGGGTAGGCAGGGTCGGGGTACAAATGAACCGTGGGGAGAGGGCTCAGAGGACGGGACAAGGTGGGGTGATGAGGGATACACCTCTGAGAATGTGGGGAGAGGGTGGTCTGATTACAGAGTCCAATTAGGGAGTGAGGACCAGGGAATATCCCAGAAGGGAGGGAGTGGACTACAGGTGGTTGATGTTCATACAGTAGAGTCGTCCCAGGGCACCTCTGCCCCATCTTCCCTGTCCCCTCCTCCCTCAGGAATGTGCTGCCAACCCTGGGGATGTAGATCCGTGTTTGTTACACTAAGAGACACTTGGAGGAAGTCTGAAGAAAACCACTGGAAAAGACATATGGGTTCTCTTAATGTCAAAAAAGCTTTATTTATTGTTTATCTATCTCTGTCTATCTATGCATTTATGAATCTATCTATCTATCTATCTATCTATCTGTCAGTCTATCTATCTATCGGTCTATCTATCTGTATCAATTTATGTATGTGTTTATGTGTCTTTGATGGGGAAGGGTGATGGGGCTTTGGGCAGGCTGACATTTGGTGCTGCTGTGTTTTTGTGGCCGGCTGTAGGGCTTTTTTGCCCGCCGTTGTTGCTGCCAGACGTGTCTGACGCGAATGGGCCCAGGCTGGGAGCGGTTGTCCATGGAGGATCCATGGAACATCCATGGAGGCCTGTATGGCCGTCGTGGCCGTGCTGCTGCACTGTTGTTAGCCAAAGTGCCCTCAGACAGCCCCGGCACTTCCTGTGTGGAAGTGCTGGGGCTGCTTTCATCAGCACCCTGGGCTGGCCCAGTGTCAATCCTGCGGCGCTTTGCAGGTGGGCCGTACGACATCACTGTGTCGCTGTCTTTGTTTGGGTAGCCACGTTTGAAGGCACGCGGAGGGCAAAAGGAAGAGCTGCCAGTCCTGGCAGGACACTCTCCCTGGGACAGCTGTGGTGCTGCCTGGCTGGAAGTGCTGGGTTTGCAGGTGTCAGCACTGTGAGCTGGCCCATCCTGGGTCCTGCAGTGTTCTGCGGGAGGGCTGTGCACTGTCCCTGACTGTATCTCTTCCTCAGTGTGGCACTGCTTTAAGACCTGCCGAGGGCTGGTGGAGCAGCTGCTCATGAGGTGCACTGTGCCCTGGGACAGTGTCAGCAGCTCCTGGCTGGACGTTTTGGGGCCCACAAGCTCTGATTTGCCTGTGGAACCTGCAAAGAGGGGCAGCAGCAGGGTTGTCAGGACAGGCCCCTGGCTTCAGGCAGGAGAGGCCACTGTGGAATCCAGCGCCCTCCTGGAGCCAAGCTGTGTGGCAAAGGCCCTGCTGCCAGGCCCTTCCTGGTCGCAGGTATGGTGCCAAATGCTTTGGTGCCTACCGGTGTCGGTAGCAGCACAGGTGCTGCACTCCCAGGAGCAGGTGCTGTTGCCCAAAGAGGAGCAGCGTCGGTGGATGCCCTCGGCAGCGCAGGAGCTGCACAGCCGCAGTTGCCAGGGTCTGGAGGAGCAAGGTGGAGGACAAAGTGTCAGAGCAGGGGATGGCCATGCCGATGGCAGAGCCCTTGTTCTTAGTTGTACATCCCAGAGCCTGTGGGGAGACAGATCCCCTTCAGATGGCTGCATTGGTGCTTTGGCAGCTTACCCGTGTGCCTCCGTGTGCTCCCTGCCTCCTGGACAAAGGCACGTTGTGGCATCACAGCGGCCGTGCCTCTGATCTGAGGGTCTGAGCTCTCGGTCACTCTGCCATGATGGGAGTCTGCCAGAGAAGGAAAGGAAAGAGTCGAGCCCAGCTGAGCCCACATCAGGTAGAGCCCAGCAGTCATAGCCCTTTTGCCTGTCCCATTTGCAGGTCCTCGTTGGAGCTGAGGGCAAGAGGCATGGGCCAGAAGGTGGCCAGGGCTGGCGGGGCAGTCCCTGGGCTGGCAGTGTGCTTGTGCCTGCTGCCTTGTGAGCTGGGAGGAGAAAACCCAACCTCTTAGAGAGTCGGATCCCCATGATGAGCATTTCCGTCATGAACGGCTCTTGTTTCAGGCAACGCGGGCATCGGAAGTGAATGCCAGCATGCAGAGCCAGTCTCTGGATGCAGTGGCGGTGGAAGCGGGCATCTTGGCACGCTGGGCAGCCCATGGTTTTGTAGGAGATGTTGTCTTCCACAAGGTCCAGGCAGATGGTGCAGGTGTTGTCCTGGCTTGAACGTGGCTGCAGTGCCTGCTGTGGGCGGTGCTCCCAGCAGAAGGACCTGTGGGGAGGATGGAGGAGATGAGTGAGGGAAGAGTCCTTCAGCTGTGCTGGCAGTGAGGGTGCAGGCGCTGTGAGGGAGCCCCAGCCCCTGTATGGGTTGTGCCCCTGTGTGTGACAGGTTGCTGGCAACCGTGGGCTCCTCCCTTGCGTGCCCTCTTGGGTGGAAAGGGCTTGGAGACGAATGCAGGGGCTCTGAAGTCAGGGTGGGCAGCCCTTACCTGTAGGCCCCAAAGTACTGGGTGACACATTGTCCCTCTGGGGCACAGGGCAGGTGGAAGGTGCGGTCGCAGCCCGTCTGGCAGCAGGTGATGGTGGCCCCCATCTTGCAGCAGATGAAGCAGCTCTGGAGAGAGCACAGCAGCCCCATGTGTGCCTGGACTGGAGCTTTGTGTTTCATTTACCTCTCCAGACAGCGAGAGGGATGTGGGCAGAGCCAGCTCAGAGGCCCCAGAGCCCCCTGCACAGGAGGCTACTGCGTGAGCCGGGCCTGGGGCTTCTTTGCTGGGGAGCAGGAGGATCTGCCCAAGCGTGTCCTGGTGCAGAGCTGCCTGCTCGTGGCAGGTGATCCCCACCTTGTTGGCTGCTTCTCTGATGACGCGCCTGGTGTCCCCAACAAGAAAGTGTCCAGTGTCCTCTCGTGGGTAAAGCCCAGTGGCGAGGATCTGCAAGGCCGAGGAGGCCGGGAGCTTGTTGAGTCAGGAAAGCAGGGCCCTTGAGCGCAGAAAGCTTGAGGGAGCCCCAAGAGAATTCACCTGGCAGTAGGTGTGGACACAGAGCTTGTACTTGAGTGTCTTGTCCCCACAGATGTCGGTGTCCTGGGTCTGGTGGCACAGCATGCATGCTGCAGAGACAGAGCAAGTGGCCCGGGCATGAGCAGGTCTGTGGGGCTGGGCAAGTGTCCGTGCAGGATCAGTCCCAGGTCCCTGCAGGGTCTGTGCCATGCTGGCTGAAGGGCAGAGCAGGTCAGGCATGGGTGCCCCAGCACATGCCCGGAGCCCAGCCCAGTGGGGGAGCTCCTGCCTGGGCCTGGCATGGTTCTTGGCTCCTCACTGTCTCTCCCCGAACGCCCTGTGCCAGTGCCAAGGAGCTGTGGGGAGGGAGGCTTCTGCTGTCACCTTTTTCGTTGGGGACAGTTTCTGGCCGTGCCCTCTTGGATCCAGAGGAGGTTGATGGCGAGTGGGCCGCGCGTCTCTTGCGCTGGCCTGCTGGCATTTGTCCTCCTGACACTTGTACTCCAAGCCTGAGTGAAGAGACAGATGCGTGTGAGGTGTGTCAGAGGCAGCAGAAGCCTCTGACTTACCCTGATGCCTGAGCAGGTTCAGGAAGCTCCTTCTCCACGATCTCTCTTCGACTCTGAGGGTGGTGTTGATGTGCAGCCCCGTTTGGTGGCTTAGGCCGGGGTGATGATGTCACTGGGGCCACTGTGACATGGCCAGCACTGATGTGTGGTGATGGGTTGATGGTGGTGTCATGCCCATCCCAGATGGTGATGTTGCAGTAATGGCTTCTTTGGAAGGAATGGAATAAACTTGTGCTGGGACTGAATTTTGTATTTGTGTCCAAATGAATGTGGGTGACACAGGGCTGTGTGAGCCGTGGCTGAGCAGGACTGGTGAGGCCTGTCGTGCTGCTGAGCCCCAGTTCAGCGGGGAGCAGGCTGGTGGCAGCATCTGCTGGCAGGGGACACAGGTGGGCCAGCAGATCCCTGGATGCCAGGGAGAGCCCACAGCTGACACCAAGTTTTCTGGGTGTGGGATGGTTTCCCCCCACAAGGGAACTCCTGTGTGGGTGCGGGTAGGTCACTCCTTGGTGGGTCCCGGAGGAGCGGCTCCTGGCCGTGCAGCCTAAGGCACAGTCCCGGATGGATATGGATCGTGCGAGCAGGGTGAAGGAGGGCTCGAGGCACCGGTGCAAATCCAACTGGGTTTATTTGGGGGAAGTCCGAAGGTCCAAGGAGGGAGGGAAGCAGGAGTAGAACCGCAATCGAAGGGAGCCGGTGTCAGGGTGAGCTTGAGCCCCGAACCGGGGTGGGACCTCGGGTGTTCATAAAGGGGAAGGGGTAGGCAGGGTCGGGGTACAAATGAACCGTGGGGAGAGGGCTCAGAGGACGGGACAAGGTGGGGTGATGAGGGATACACCTCTGAGAATGTGGGGAGAGGGTGGTCTGATTACAGAGTCCAATTAGGGAGTGAGGACCAGGGAATATCCCAGAAGGGAGGGAGTGGACTACAGGTGGTTGATGTTCATACAGTAGAGTCGTCCCAGGGCACCTCTGCCCCATCTTCCCTGTCCCCTCCTCCCTCAGGAATGTGCTGCCCACCCTGGGGATGTAGATCCGTGTTTGTTACACTAAGAGACACTTGGAGGAAGTCTGAAGAAAACCACTGGAAAAGACATATGGGTTCTCTTAATGTCAAAAAAGCTTTATTTATTGTTTATCTATCTCTGTCTATCTATGCATTTATGAATCTATCTATCTATCTATCTATCTGTCAGTCTATCTATCTATCGGTCTATCTATCTGTATCAATTTATGTATGTGTTTATGTGTCTTTGATGGGGAAGGGTGATGGGGCTTTGGGCAGGCTGACATTTGGTGCTGCTGTGTTTTTGTGGCCGGCTGTAGGGCTTTTTTGCCCGCCGTTGTTGCTGCCAGACGTGTCTGACGCGAATGGGCCCAGGCTGGGAGCGGTTGTCCATGGAGGATCCATGGAACATCCATGGAGGCCTGTATGGCCGTCGTGGCCGTGCTGCTGCACTGTTGTTAGCCAAAGTGCCCTCAGACGGCCCCGGCACTTCCTGTGTGGAAGTGCTGGGGCTGCTTTCATCAGCACCCTGGGCTGGCCCAGTGTCAATCCTGCGGCGCTTTGCAGGTGGGCCGTACGACATCACTGTGTCGCTGTCTTTGTTTGGGTAGCCACGTTTGAAGGCACGCGGAGGGCAAAAGGAAGAGCTGCCAGTCCTGGCAGGACACTCTCCCTGGGACAGCTGTGGTGCTGCCTGGCTGGAAGTGCTGGGTTTGCAGGTGTCAGCACTGTGAGCTGGCCCATCCTGGGTCCTGCAGCGTTCTGCGGGAGGGCTGTGCACTGTCCCTGACTGTATCTCTTCCTCAGTGTGGCACTGCTTTAAGACCTGCCGAGGGCTGGTGGAGCAGCTGCTCATGAGGTGCACCGTGCCCTGGGACAGTGTCAGCAGCTCCTGGCTGGACGTTTTGGGGCCCACAAGCTCTGATTTGCCTGTGGAACCTGCAAAGAGGGGCAGCAGCAGGGTTGTCAGGACAGGCCCCTGGCTTCAGGCAGGAGAGGCCACTGTGGAATCCAGCGCCCTCCTGGAGCCAAGCTGTGTGGCAAAGGCCCTGCTGCCAGGCCCTTCCTGGTCGCAGGTATGGTGCCAAATGCTTTGGTGCCTACCGGTGTCGGTAGCAGCACAGGTGCTGCACTCCCAGGAGCAGGTGCTGTTGCCCAAAGAGGAGCAGCGTCGGTGGATGCCCTCGGCAGCGCAGGAGCTGCACAGCCGCAGTTGCCAGGGTCTGGAGGAGCAAGGTGGAGGACAAAGTGTCAGAGCAGGGGATGGCCATGCCGATGGCAGAGCCCTTGTTCTTAGTTGTACATCCCAGAGCCCGTGGGGAGACAGATCCCCTTCAGATGGCTGCATTGGTGCTTTGGCAGCTTACCCGTGTGCCTCCGTGTGCTCCCTGCCTCCTGGACAAAGGCACGTTGTGGCATCACAGCGGCCGTGCCTCTGATCTGAGGGTCCGAGCTCTCGGTCACTCTGCCATGATGGGAGTCTGCCAGAGAAGGAAAGGAAAGAGTCGAGCCCAGCTGAGCCCACATCAGGTAGAGCCCAGCAGTCATAGCCCTTTTGCCTGTCCCATTTGCAGGTCCTCGTTGGAGCTGAGGGCAAGAGGCATGGGCCAGAAGGTGGCCAGGGCTGGCGGGGCAGTCCCTGGGCTGGCAGTGTGCTTGTGCCTGCTGCCTTGTGAGCTGGGAGGAGAAAACCCAACCTCTTAGAGAGTCGGATCCCCATGATGAGCATTTCCGTCATGAACGGCTCTTGTTTCAGGCAACGCGGGCATCGGAAGTGAATGCCAGCATGCAGAGCCAGTCTCTGGATGCAGTGGCGGTGGAAGCGGGCATCTTGGCACGCTGGGCAGCCCATGGTTTTGTAGGAGATGTTGTCTTCCACAAGGTCCAGGCAGATGGTGCAGGTGTTGTCCTGGCTTGAACGTGGCTGCAGTGCCTGCTGTGGGCGGTGCTCCCAGCAGAAGGACCTGTGGGGAGGATGGAGGAGATGAGTGAGGGAAGAGTCCTTCAGCTGTGCTGGCAGTGAGGGTGCAGGCGCTGTGAGGGAGCCCCAGCCCCTGTATGGGTTGTGCCCCTGTGTGTGACAGGTTGCTGGCAACCGTGGGCTCCTCCCTTGCGTGCCCTCTTGGGTGGAAAGGGCTTGGAGACGAATGCAGGGGCTCTGAAGTCAGGGTGGGCAGCCCTTACCTGTAGGCCCCAAAGTACTGGGTGACACATTGTCCCTCTGGGGCACAGGGCAGGTGGAAGGTGCGGTCGCAGCCCGTCTGGCAGCAGGTGATGGTGGCCCCCATCTTGCAGCAGATGAAGCAGCTCTGGAGAGAGCACAGCAGCCCCATGTGTGCCTGGACTGGAGCTTTGTGTTTCATTTACCTCTCCAGACAGCGAGAGGGATGTGGGCAGAGCCAGCTCAGAGGCCCCAGAGCCCCCTGCACAGGAGGCTACTGCGTGAGCCGGGCCTGGGGCTTCTTTGCTGGGGAGCAGGAGGATCTGCCCAAGCGTGTCCTGGTGCAGAGCTGCCTGCTCGTGGCAGGTGATCCCCACCTTGTTGGCTGCTTCTCTGATGACGCGCCTGGTGTCCCCAACAAGAAAGTGTCCAGTGTCCTCTCGTGGGTAAAGCCCAGTGGCGAGGATCTGCAAGGCCGAGGAGGCCGGGAGCTTGTTGAGTCAGGAAGGCAGGGCCCTTGAGCGCAGAAAGCTTGAGGGAGCCCCAAGAGAATTCACCTGGCAGTAGGTGTGGACACAGAGCTTGTACTTGAGTGTCTTGTCCCCACAGATGTCGGTGTCCTGGGTCTGGTGGCACAGCATGCATGCTGCAGAGACAGAGCAAGTGGCCCGGGCATGAGCAGGTCTGTGGGGCTGGGCAAGTGTCCGTGCAGGATCAGTCCCAGGTCCCTGCAGGGTCTGTGCCATGCTGGCTGAAGGGCAGAGCAGGTCAGGCATGGGTGCCCCAGCACATGCCCGGAGCCCAGCCCAGTGGGGGAGCTCCTGCCTGGGCCTGGCATGGTTCTTGGCTCCTCACTGTCTCTCCCCGAACGCCCTGTGCCAGTGCCAAGGAGCTGTGGGGAGGGAGGCTTCTGCTGTCACCTTTTTCGTTGGGGACAGTTTCTGGCCGTGCCCTCTTGGATCCAGAGGAGGTTGATGGCGAGTGGGCCGCGCGTCTCTTGCGCTGGCCTGCTGGCATTTGTCCTCCTGACACTTGTACTCCAAGCCTGAGTGAAGAGACAGATGCGTGTGAGGTGTGTCAGAGGCAGCAGAAGCCTCTGACTTACCCTGATGCCTGAGCAGGTTCAGGAAGCTCCTTCTCCACGATCTCTCTTCGACTCTGAGGGTGGTGTTGATGTGCAGCCCCGTTTGGTGGCTTAGGCCGGGGTGATGATGTCACTGGGGCCACTGTGACATGGCCAGCACTGATGTGTGGTGATGGGTTGATGGTGGTGTCATGCCCATCCCAGATGGTGATGTTGCAGTAATGGCTTCTTTGGAAGGAATGGAATAAACTTGTGCTGGGACTGAATTTTGTATTTGTGTCCAAATGAATGTGGGTGACACAGGGCTGTGTGAGCCGTGGCTGAGCAGGACTGGTGAGGCCTGTCGTGCTGCTGAGCCCCAGTTCAGCGGGGAGCAGGCTGGTGGCAGCATCTGCTGGCAGGGGACACAGGTGGGCCAGCAGATCCCTGGATGCCAGGGAGAGCCCACAGCTGACACCAAGTTTTCTGGGTGTGGGATGGTTTCCCCCCACAAGGGAACTCCTGTGTGGGTGCGGGTAGGTCACTCCTTGGTGGGTCCCGGAGGAGCGGCTCCTGGCCGTGCAGCCTAAGGCACAGTCCCGGATGGATATGGATCGTGCGAGCAGGGTGAAGGAGGGCTCGAGGCACCGGTGCAAATCCAACTGGGTTTATTTGGGGGAAGTCCGAAGGTCCAAGGAGGGAGGGAAGCAGGAGTAGAACCGCAATCGAAGGGAGCCGGTGTCAGGGTGAGCTTGAGCCCCGAACCGGGGTGGGACCTCGGGTGTTCATAAAGGGGAAGGGGTAGGCAGGGTCGGGGTACAAATGAACCGTGGGGAGAGGGCTCAGAGGACGGGACAAGGTGGGGTGATGAGGGATACACCTCTGAGAATGTGGGGAGAGGGTGGTCTGATTACAGAGTCCAATTAGGGAGTGAGGACCAGGGAATATCCCAGAAGGGAGGGAGTGGACTACAGGTGGTTGATGTTCATACAGTAGAGTCGTCCCAGGGCACCTCTGCCCCATCTTCCCTGTCCCCTCCTCCCTCAGGAATGTGCTGCCAACCCTGGGGATGTAGATCCGTGTTTGTTACACTAAGAGACACTTGGAGGAAGTCTGAAGAAAACCACTGGAAAAGACATATGGGTTCTCTTAATGTCAAAAAAGCTTTATTTATTGTTTATCTATCTCTGTCTATCTATGCATTTATGAATCTATCTATCTATCTATCTATCTATCTGTCAGTCTATCTATCTATCGGTCTATCTATCTGTATCAATTTATGTATGTGTTTATGTGTCTTTGATGGGGAAGGGTGATGGGGCTTTGGGCAGGCTGACATTTGGTGCTGCTGTGTTTTTGTGGCCGGCTGTAGGGCTTTTTTGCCCGCCGTTGTTGCTGCCAGACGTGTCTGACGCGAATGGGCCCAGGCTGGGAGCGGTTGTCCATGGAGGATCCATGGAACATCCATGGAGGCCTGTATGGCCGTCGTGGCCGTGCTGCTGCACTGTTGTTAGCCAAAGTGCCCTCAGACAGCCCCGGCACTTCCTGTGTGGAAGTGCTGGGGCTGCTTTCATCAGCACCCTGGGCTGGCCCAGTGTCAATCCTGCGGCGCTTTGCAGGTGGGCCGTACGACATCACTGTGTCGCTGTCTTTGTTTGGGTAGCCACGTTTGAAGGCACGCGGAGGGCAAAAGGAAGAGCTGCCAGTCCTGGCAGGACACTCTCCCTGGGACAGCTGTGGTGCTGCCTGGCTGGAAGTGCTGGGTTTGCAGGTGTCAGCACTGTGAGCTGGCCCATCCTGGGTCCTGCAGTGTTCTGCGGGAGGGCTGTGCACTGTCCCTGACTGTATCTCTTCCTCAGTGTGGCACTGCTTTAAGACCTGCCGAGGGCTGGTGGAGCAGCTGCTCATGAGGTGCACTGTGCCCTGGGACAGTGTCAGCAGCTCCTGGCTGGACGTTTTGGGGCCCACAAGCTCTGATTTGCCTGTGGAACCTGCAAAGAGGGGCAGCAGCAGGGTTGTCAGGACAGGCCCCTGGCTTCAGGCAGGAGAGGCCACTGTGGAATCCAGCGCCCTCCTGGAGCCAAGCTGTGTGGCAAAGGCCCTGCTGCCAGGCCCTTCCTGGTCGCAGGTATGGTGCCAAATGCTTTGGTGCCTACCGGTGTCGGTAGCAGCACAGGTGCTGCACTCCCAGGAGCAGGTGCTGTTGCCCAAAGAGGAGCAGCGTCGGTGGATGCCCTCGGCAGCGCAGGAGCTGCACAGCCGCAGTTGCCAGGGTCTGGAGGAGCAAGGTGGAGGACAAAGTGTCAGAGCAGGGGATGGCCATGCCGATGGCAGAGCCCTTGTTCTTAGTTGTACATCCCAGAGCCTGTGGGGAGACAGATCCCCTTCAGATGGCTGCATTGGTGCTTTGGCAGCTTACCCGTGTGCCTCCGTGTGCTCCCTGCCTCCTGGACAAAGGCACGTTGTGGCATCACAGCGGCCGTGCCTCTGATCTGAGGGTCTGAGCTCTCGGTCACTCTGCCATGATGGGAGTCTGCCAGAGAAGGAAAGGAAAGAGTCGAGCCCAGCTGAGCCCACATCAGGTAGAGCCCAGCAGTCATAGCCCTTTTGCCTGTCCCATTTGCAGGTCCTCGTTGGAGCTGAGGGCAAGAGGCATGGGCCAGAAGGTGGCCAGGGCTGGCGGGGCAGTCCCTGGGCTGGCAGTGTGCTTGTGCCTGCTGCCTTGTGAGCTGGGAGGAGAAAACCCAACCTCTTAGAGAGTCGGATCCCCATGATGAGCATTTCCGTCATGAACGGCTCTTGTTTCAGGCAACGCGGGCATCGGAAGTGAATGCCAGCATGCAGAGCCAGTCTCTGGATGCAGTGGCGGTGGAAGCGGGCATCTTGGCACGCTGGGCAGCCCATGGTTTTGTAGGAGATGTTGTCTTCCACAAGGTCCAGGCAGATGGTGCAGGTGTTGTCCTGGCTTGAACGTGGCTGCAGTGCCTGCTGTGGGCGGTGCTCCCAGCAGAAGGACCTGTGGGGAGGATGGAGGAGATGAGTGAGGGAAGAGTCCTTCAGCTGTGCTGGCAGTGAGGGTGCAGGCGCTGTGAGGGAGCCCCAGCCCCTGTATGGGTTGTGCCCCTGTGTGTGACAGGTTGCTGGCAACCGTGGGCTCCTCCCTTGCGTGCCCTCTTGGGTGGAAAGGGCTTGGAGACGAATGCAGGGGCTCTGAAGTCAGGGTGGGCAGCCCTTACCTGTAGGCCCCAAAGTACTGGGTGACACATTGTCCCTCTGGGGCACAGGGCAGGTGGAAGGTGCGGTCGCAGCCCGTCTGGCAGCAGGTGATGGTGGCCCCCATCTTGCAGCAGATGAAGCAGCTCTGGAGAGAGCACAGCAGCCCCATGTGTGCCTGGACTGGAGCTTTGTGTTTCATTTACCTCTCCAGACAGCGAGAGGGATGTGGGCAGAGCCAGCTCAGAGGCCCCAGAGCCCCCTGCACAGGAGGCTACTGCGTGAGCCGGGCCTGGGGCTTCTTTGCTGGGGAGCAGGAGGATCTGCCCAAGCGTGTCCTGGTGCAGAGCTGCCTGCTCGTGGCAGGTGATCCCCACCTTGTTGGCTGCTTCTCTGATGACGCGCCTGGTGTCCCCAACAAGAAAGTGTCCAGTGTCCTCTCGTGGGTAAAGCCCAGTGGCGAGGATCTGCAAGGCCGAGGAGGCCGGGAGCTTGTTGAGTCAGGAAAGCAGGGCCCTTGAGCGCAGAAAGCTTGAGGGAGCCCCAAGAGAATTCACCTGGCAGTAGGTGTGGACACAGAGCTTGTACTTGAGTGTCTTGTCCCCACAGATGTCGGTGTCCTGGGTCTGGTGGCACAGCATGCATGCTGCAGAGACAGAGCAAGTGGCCCGGGCATGAGCAGGTCTGTGGGGCTGGGCAAGTGTCCGTGCAGGATCAGTCCCAGGTCCCTGCAGGGTCTGTGCCATGCTGGCTGAAGGGCAGAGCAGGTCAGGCATGGGTGCCCCAGCACATGCCCGGAGCCCAGCCCAGTGGGGGAGCTCCTGCCTGGGCCTGGCATGGTTCTTGGCTCCTCACTGTCTCTCCCCGAACGCCCTGTGCCAGTGCCAAGGAGCTGTGGGGAGGGAGGCTTCTGCTGTCACCTTTTTCGTTGGGGACAGTTTCTGGCCGTGCCCTCTTGGATCCAGAGGAGGTTGATGGCGAGTGGGCCGCGCGTCTCTTGCGCTGGCCTGCTGGCATTTGTCCTCCTGACACTTGTACTCCAAGCCTGAGTGAAGAGACAGATGCGTGTGAGGTGTGTCAGAGGCAGCAGAAGCCTCTGACTTACCCTGATGCCTGAGCAGGTTCAGGAAGCTCCTTCTCCACGATCTCTCTTCGACTCTGAGGGTGGTGTTGATGTGCAGCCCCGTTTGGTGGCTTAGGCCGGGGTGATGATGTCACTGGGGCCACTGTGACATGGCCAGCACTGATGTGTGGTGATGGGTTGATGGTGGTGTCATGCCCATCCCAGATGGTGATGTTGCAGTAATGGCTTCTTTGGAAGGAATGGAATAAACTTGTGCTGGGACTGAATTTTGTATTTGTGTCCAAATGAATGTGGGTGACACAGGGCTGTGTGAGCCGTGGCTGAGCAGGACTGGTGAGGCCTGTCGTGCTGCTGAGCCCCAGTTCAGCGGGGAGCAGGCTGGTGGCAGCATCTGCTGGCAGGGGACACAGGTGGGCCAGCAGATCCCTGGATGCCAGGGAGAGCCCACAGCTGACACCAAGTTTTCTGGGTGTGGGATGGTTTCCCCCCACAAGGGAACTCCTGTGTGGGTGCGGGTAGGTCACTCCTTGGTGGGTCCCGGAGGAGCGGCTCCTGGCCGTGCAGCCTAAGGCACAGTCCCGGATGGATATGGATCGTGCGAGCAGGGTGAAGGAGGGCTCGAGGCACCGGTGCAAATCCAACTGGGTTTATTTGGGGGAAGTCCGAAGGTCCAAGGAGGGAGGGAAGCAGGAGTAGAACCGCAATCGAAGGGAGCCGGTGTCAGGGTGAGCTTGAGCCCCGAACCGGGGTGGGACCTCGGGTGTTCATAAAGGGGAAGGGGTAGGCAGGGTCGGGGTACAAATGAACCGTGGGGAGAGGGCTCAGAGGACGGGACAAGGTGGGGTGATGAGGGATACACCTCTGAGAATGTGGGGAGAGGGTGGTCTGATTACAGAGTCCAATTAGGGAGTGAGGACCAGGGAATATCCCAGAAGGGAGGGAGTGGACTACAGGTGGTTGATGTTCATACAGTAGAGTCGTCCCAGGGCACCTCTGCCCCATCTTCCCTGTCCCCTCCTCCCTCAGGAATGTGCTGCCCACCCTGGGGATGTAGATCCGTGTTTGTTACACTAAGAGACACTTGGAGGAAGTCTGAAGAAAACCACTGGAAAAGACATATGGGTTCTCTTAATGTCAAAAAAGCTTTATTTATTGTTTATCTATCTCTGTCTATCTATGCATTTATGAATCTATCTATCTATCTATCTATCTGTCAGTCTATCTATCTATCGGTCTATCTATCTGTATCAATTTATGTATGTGTTTATGTGTCTTTGATGGGGAAGGGTGATGGGGCTTTGGGCAGGCTGACATTTGGTGCTGCTGTGTTTTTGTGGCCGGCTGTAGGGCTTTTTTGCCCGCCGTTGTTGCTGCCAGACGTGTCTGACGCGAATGGGCCCAGGCTGGGAGCGGTTGTCCATGGAGGATCCATGGAACATCCATGGAGGCCTGTATGGCCGTCGTGGCCGTGCTGCTGCACTGTTGTTAGCCAAAGTGCCCTCAGACGGCCCCGGCACTTCCTGTGTGGAAGTGCTGGGGCTGCTTTCATCAGCACCCTGGGCTGGCCCAGTGTCAATCCTGCGGCGCTTTGCAGGTGGGCCGTACGACATCACTGTGTCGCTGTCTTTGTTTGGGTAGCCACGTTTGAAGGCACGCGGAGGGCAAAAGGAAGAGCTGCCAGTCCTGGCAGGACACTCTCCCTGGGACAGCTGTGGTGCTGCCTGGCTGGAAGTGCTGGGTTTGCAGGTGTCAGCACTGTGAGCTGGCCCATCCTGGGTCCTGCAGCGTTCTGCGGGAGGGCTGTGCACTGTCCCTGACTGTATCTCTTCCTCAGTGTGGCACTGCTTTAAGACCTGCCGAGGGCTGGTGGAGCAGCTGCTCATGAGGTGCACCGTGCCCTGGGACAGTGTCAGCAGCTCCTGGCTGGACGTTTTGGGGCCCACAAGCTCTGATTTGCCTGTGGAACCTGCAAAGAGGGGCAGCAGCAGGGTTGTCAGGACAGGCCCCTGGCTTCAGGCAGGAGAGGCCACTGTGGAATCCAGCGCCCTCCTGGAGCCAAGCTGTGTGGCAAAGGCCCTGCTGCCAGGCCCTTCCTGGTCGCAGGTATGGTGCCAAATGCTTTGGTGCCTACCGGTGTCGGTAGCAGCACAGGTGCTGCACTCCCAGGAGCAGGTGCTGTTGCCCAAAGAGGAGCAGCGTCGGTGGATGCCCTCGGCAGCGCAGGAGCTGCACAGCCGCAGTTGCCAGGGTCTGGAGGAGCAAGGTGGAGGACAAAGTGTCAGAGCAGGGGATGGCCATGCCGATGGCAGAGCCCTTGTTCTTAGTTGTACATCCCAGAGCCCGTGGGGAGACAGATCCCCTTCAGATGGCTGCATTGGTGCTTTGGCAGCTTACCCGTGTGCCTCCGTGTGCTCCCTGCCTCCTGGACAAAGGCACGTTGTGGCATCACAGCGGCCGTGCCTCTGATCTGAGGGTCCGAGCTCTCGGTCACTCTGCCATGATGGGAGTCTGCCAGAGAAGGAAAGGAAAGAGTCGAGCCCAGCTGAGCCCACATCAGGTAGAGCCCAGCAGTCATAGCCCTTTTGCCTGTCCCATTTGCAGGTCCTCGTTGGAGCTGAGGGCAAGAGGCATGGGCCAGAAGGTGGCCAGGGCTGGCGGGGCAGTCCCTGGGCTGGCAGTGTGCTTGTGCCTGCTGCCTTGTGAGCTGGGAGGAGAAAACCCAACCTCTTAGAGAGTCGGATCCCCATGATGAGCATTTCCGTCATGAACGGCTCTTGTTTCAGGCAACGCGGGCATCGGAAGTGAATGCCAGCATGCAGAGCCAGTCTCTGGATGCAGTGGCGGTGGAAGCGGGCATCTTGGCACGCTGGGCAGCCCATGGTTTTGTAGGAGATGTTGTCTTCCACAAGGTCCAGGCAGATGGTGCAGGTGTTGTCCTGGCTTGAACGTGGCTGCAGTGCCTGCTGTGGGCGGTGCTCCCAGCAGAAGGACCTGTGGGGAGGATGGAGGAGATGAGTGAGGGAAGAGTCCTTCAGCTGTGCTGGCAGTGAGGGTGCAGGCGCTGTGAGGGAGCCCCAGCCCCTGTATGGGTTGTGCCCCTGTGTGTGACAGGTTGCTGGCAACCGTGGGCTCCTCCCTTGCGTGCCCTCTTGGGTGGAAAGGGCTTGGAGACGAATGCAGGGGCTCTGAAGTCAGGGTGGGCAGCCCTTACCTGTAGGCCCCAAAGTACTGGGTGACACATTGTCCCTCTGGGGCACAGGGCAGGTGGAAGGTGCGGTCGCAGCCCGTCTGGCAGCAGGTGATGGTGGCCCCCATCTTGCAGCAGATGAAGCAGCTCTGGAGAGAGCACAGCAGCCCCATGTGTGCCTGGACTGGAGCTTTGTGTTTCATTTACCTCTCCAGACAGCGAGAGGGATGTGGGCAGAGCCAGCTCAGAGGCCCCAGAGCCCCCTGCACAGGAGGCTACTGCGTGAGCCGGGCCTGGGGCTTCTTTGCTGGGGAGCAGGAGGATCTGCCCAAGCGTGTCCTGGTGCAGAGCTGCCTGCTCGTGGCAGGTGATCCCCACCTTGTTGGCTGCTTCTCTGATGACGCGCCTGGTGTCCCCAACAAGAAAGTGTCCAGTGTCCTCTCGTGGGTAAAGCCCAGTGGCGAGGATCTGCAAGGCCGAGGAGGCCGGGAGCTTGTTGAGTCAGGAAGGCAGGGCCCTTGAGCGCAGAAAGCTTGAGGGAGCCCCAAGAGAATTCACCTGGCAGTAGGTGTGGACACAGAGCTTGTACTTGAGTGTCTTGTCCCCACAGATGTCGGTGTCCTGGGTCTGGTGGCACAGCATGCATGCTGCAGAGACAGAGCAAGTGGCCCGGGCATGAGCAGGTCTGTGGGGCTGGGCAAGTGTCCGTGCAGGATCAGTCCCAGGTCCCTGCAGGGTCTGTGCCATGCTGGCTGAAGGGCAGAGCAGGTCAGGCATGGGTGCCCCAGCACATGCCCGGAGCCCAGCCCAGTGGGGGAGCTCCTGCCTGGGCCTGGCATGGTTCTTGGCTCCTCACTGTCTCTCCCCGAACGCCCTGTGCCAGTGCCAAGGAGCTGTGGGGAGGGAGGCTTCTGCTGTCACCTTTTTCGTTGGGGACAGTTTCTGGCCGTGCCCTCTTGGATCCAGAGGAGGTTGATGGCGAGTGGGCCGCGCGTCTCTTGCGCTGGCCTGCTGGCATTTGTCCTCCTGACACTTGTACTCCAAGCCTGAGTGAAGAGACAGATGCGTGTGAGGTGTGTCAGAGGCAGCAGAAGCCTCTGACTTACCCTGATGCCTGAGCAGGTTCAGGAAGCTCCTTCTCCACGATCTCTCTTCGACTCTGAGGGTGGTGTTGATGTGCAGCCCCGTTTGGTGGCTTAGGCCGGGGTGATGATGTCACTGGGGCCACTGTGACATGGCCAGCACTGATGTGTGGTGATGGGTTGATGGTGGTGTCATGCCCATCCCAGATGGTGATGTTGCAGTAATGGCTTCTTTGGAAGGAATGGAATAAACTTGTGCTGGGACTGAATTTTGTATTTGTGTCCAAATGAATGTGGGTGACACAGGGCTGTGTGAGCCGTGGCTGAGCAGGACTGGTGAGGCCTGTCGTGCTGCTGAGCCCCAGTTCAGCGGGGAGCAGGCTGGTGGCAGCATCTGCTGGCAGGGGACACAGGTGGGCCAGCAGATCCCTGGATGCCAGGGAGAGCCCACAGCTGACACCAAGTTTTCTGGGTGTGGGATGGTTTCCCCCCACAAGGGAACTCCTGTGTGGGTGCGGGTAGGTCACTCCTTGGTGGGTCCCGGAGGAGCGGCTCCTGGCCGTGCAGCCTAAGGCACAGTCCCGGATGGATATGGATCGTGCGAGCAGGGTGAAGGAGGGCTCGAGGCACCGGTGCAAATCCAACTGGGTTTATTTGGGGGAAGTCCGAAGGTCCAAGGAGGGAGGGAAGCAGGAGTAGAACCGCAATCGAAGGGAGCCGGTGTCAGGGTGAGCTTGAGCCCCGAACCGGGGTGGGACCTCGGGTGTTCATAAAGGGGAAGGGGTAGGCAGGGTCGGGGTACAAATGAACCGTGGGGAGAGGGCTCAGAGGACGGGACAAGGTGGGGTGATGAGGGATACACCTCTGAGAATGTGGGGAGAGGGTGGTCTGATTACAGAGTCCAATTAGGGAGTGAGGACCAGGGAATATCCCAGAAGGGAGGGAGTGGACTACAGGTGGTTGATGTTCATACAGTAGAGTCGTCCCAGGGCACCTCTGCCCCATCTTCCCTGTCCCCTCCTCCCTCAGGAATGTGCTGCCCACCCTGGGGATGTAGATCCGTGTTTGTTACACTAAGAGACACTTGGAGGAAGTCTGAAGAAAACCACTGGAAAAGACATATGGGTTCTCTTAATGTCAAAAAAGCTTTATTTATTGTTTATCTATCTCTGTCTATCTATGCATTTATGAATCTATCTATCTATCTATCTATCTATCTGTCAGTCTATCTATCTATCGGTCTATCTATCTGTATCAATTTATGTATGTGTTTATGTGTCTTTGATGGGGAAGGGTGATGGGGCTTTGGGCAGGCTGACATTTGGTGCTGCTGTGTTTTTGTGGCCGGCTGTAGGGCTTTTTTGCCCGCCGTTGTTGCTGCCAGACGTGTCTGACGCGAATGGGCCCAGGCTGGGAGCGGTTGTCCATGGAGGATCCATGGAACATCCATGGAGGCCTGTATGGCCGTCGTGGCCGTGCTGCTGCACTGTTGTTAGCCAAAGTGCCCTCAGACAGCCCCGGCACTTCCTGTGTGGAAGTGCTGGGGCTGCTTTCATCAGCACCCTGGGCTGGCCCAGTGTCAATCCTGCGGCGCTTTGCAGGTGGGCCGTACGACATCACTGTGTCGCTGTCTTTGTTTGGGTAGCCACGTTTGAAGGCACGCGGAGGGCAAAAGGAAGAGCTGCCAGTCCTGGCAGGACACTCTCCCTGGGACAGCTGTGGTGCTGCCTGGCTGGAAGTGCTGGGTTTGCAGGTGTCAGCACTGTGAGCTGGCCCATCCTGGGTCCTGCAGCGTTCTGCGGGAGGGCTGTGCACTGTCCCTGACTGTATCTCTTCCTCAGTGTGGCACTGCTTTAAGACCTGCCGAGGGCTGGTGGAGCAGCTGCTCATGAGGTGCACCGTGCCCTGGGACAGTGTCAGCAGCTCCTGGCTGGACGTTTTGGGGCCCACAAGCTCTGATTTGCCTGTGGAACCTGCAAAGAGGGGCAGCAGCAGGGTTGTCAGGACAGGCCCCTGGCTTCAGGCAGGAGAGGCCACTGTGGAATCCAGCGCCCTCCTGGAGCCAAGCTGTGTGGCAAAGGCCCTGCTGCCAGGCCCTTCCTGGTCGCAGGTATGGTGCCAAATGCTTTGGTGCCTACCGGTGTCGGTAGCAGCACAGGTGCTGCACTCCCAGGAGCAGGTGCTGTTGCCCAAAGAGGAGCAGCGTCGGTGGATGCCCTCGGCAGCGCAGGAGCTGCACAGCCGCAGTTGCCAGGGTCTGGAGGAGCAAGGTGGAGGACAAAGTGTCAGAGCAGGGGATGGCCATGCCGATGGCAGAGCCCTTGTTCTTAGTTGTACATCCCAGAGCCCGTGGGGAGACAGATCCCCTTCAGATGGCTGCATTGGTGCTTTGGCAGCTTACCCGTGTGCCTCCGTGTGCTCCCTGCCTCCTGGACAAAGGCACGTTGTGGCATCACAGCGGCCGTGCCTCTGATCTGAGGGTCCGAGCTCTCGGTCACTCTGCCATGATGGGAGTCTGCCAGAGAAGGAAAGGAAAGAGTCGAGCCCAGCTGAGCCCACATCAGGTAGAGCCCAGCAGTCATAGCCCTTTTGCCTGTCCCATTTGCAGGTCCTCGTTGGAGCTGAGGGCAAGAGGCATGGGCCAGAAGGTGGCCAGGGCTGGCGGGGCAGTCCCTGGGCTGGCAGTGTGCTTGTGCCTGCTGCCTTGTGAGCTGGGAGGAGAAAACCCAACCTCTTAGAGAGTCGGATCCCCATGATGAGCATTTCCGTCATGAACGGCTCTTGTTTCAGGCAACGCGGGCATCGGAAGTGAATGCCAGCATGCAGAGCCAGTCTCTGGATGCAGTGGCGGTGGAAGCGGGCATCTTGGCACGCTGGGCAGCCCATGGTTTTGTAGGAGATGTTGTCTTCCACAAGGTCCAGGCAGATGGTGCAGGTGTTGTCCTGGCTTGAACGTGGCTGCAGTGCCTGCTGTGGGCGGTGCTCCCAGCAGAAGGACCTGTGGGGAGGATGGAGGAGATGAGTGAGGGAAGAGTCCTTCAGCTGTGCTGGCAGTGAGGGTGCAGGCGCTGTGAGGGAGCCCCAGCCCCTGTATGGGTTGTGCCCCTGTGTGTGACAGGTTGCTGGCAACCGTGGGCTCCTCCCTTGCGTGCCCTCTTGGGTGGAAAGGGCTTGGAGACGAATGCAGGGGCTCTGAAGTCAGGGTGGGCAGCCCTTACCTGTAGGCCCCAAAGTACTGGGTGACACATTGTCCCTCTGGGGCACAGGGCAGGTGGAAGGTGCGGTCGCAGCCCGTCTGGCAGCAGGTGATGGTGGCCCCCATCTTGCAGCAGATGAAGCAGCTCTGGAGAGAGCACAGCAGCCCCATGTGTGCCTGGACTGGAGCTTTGTGTTTCATTTACCTCTCCAGACAGCGAGAGGGATGTGGGCAGAGCCAGCTCAGAGGCCCCAGAGCCCCCTGCACAGGAGGCTACTGCGTGAGCCGGGCCTGGGGCTTCTTTGCTGGGGAGCAGGAGGATCTGCCCAAGCGTGTCCTGGTGCAGAGCTGCCTGCTCGTGGCAGGTGATCCCCACCTTGTTGGCTGCTTCTCTGATGACGCGCCTGGTGTCCCCAACAAGAAAGTGTCCAGTGTCCTCTCGTGGGTAAAGCCCAGTGGCGAGGATCTGCAAGGCCGAGGAGGCCGGGAGCTTGTTGAGTCAGGAAGGCAGGGCCCTTGAGCGCAGAAAGCTTGAGGGAGCCCCAAGAGAATTCACCTGGCAGTAGGTGTGGACACAGAGCTTGTACTTGAGTGTCTTGTCCCCACAGATGTCGGTGTCCTGGGTCTGGTGGCACAGCATGCATGCTGCAGAGACAGAGCAAGTGGCCCGGGCATGAGCAGGTCTGTGGGGCTGGGCAAGTGTCCGTGCAGGATCAGTCCCAGGTCCCTGCAGGGTCTGTGCCATGCTGGCTGAAGGGCAGAGCAGGTCAGGCATGGGTGCCCCAGCACATGCCCGGAGCCCAGCCCAGTGGGGGAGCTCCTGCCTGGGCCTGGCATGGTTCTTGGCTCCTCACTGTCTCTCCCCGAACGCCCTGTGCCAGTGCCAAGGAGCTGTGGGGAGGGAGGCTTCTGCTGTCACCTTTTTCGTTGGGGACAGTTTCTGGCCGTGCCCTCTTGGATCCAGAGGAGGTTGATGGCGAGTGGGCCGCGCGTCTCTTGCGCTGGCCTGCTGGCATTTGTCCTCCTGACACTTGTACTCCAAGCCTGAGTGAAGAGACAGATGCGTGTGAGGTGTGTCAGAGGCAGCAGAAGCCTCTGACTTACCCTGATGCCTGAGCAGGTTCAGGAAGCTCCTTCTCCACGATCTCTCTTCGACTCTGAGGGTGGTGTTGATGTGCAGCCCCGTTTGGTGGCTTAGGCCGGGGTGATGATGTCACTGGGGCCACTGTGACATGGCCAGCACTGATGTGTGGTGATGGGTTGATGGTGGTGTCATGCCCATCCCAGATGGTGATGTTGCAGTAATGGCTTCTTTGGAAGGAATGGAATAAACTTGTGCTGGGACTGAATTTTGTATTTGTGTCCAAATGAATGTGGGTGACACAGGGCTGTGTGAGCCGTGGCTGAGCAGGACTGGTGAGGCCTGTCGTGCTGCTGAGCCCCAGTTCAGCGGGGAGCAGGCTGGTGGCAGCATCTGCTGGCAGGGGACACAGGTGGGCCAGCAGATCCCTGGATGCCAGGGAGAGCCCACAGCTGACACCAAGTTTTCTGGGTGTGGGATGGTTTCCCCCCACAAGGGAACTCCTGTGTGGGTGCGGGTAGGTCACTCCTTGGTGGGTCCCGGAGGAGCGGCTCCTGGCCGTGCAGCCTAAGGCACAGTCCCGGATGGATATGGATCGTGCGAGCAGGGTGAAGGAGGGCTCGAGGCACCGGTGCAAATCCAACTGGGTTTATTTGGGGGAAGTCCGAAGGTCCAAGGAGGGAGGGAAGCAGGAGTAGAACCGCAATCGAAGGGAGCCGGTGTCAGGGTGAGCTTGAGCCCCGAACCGGGGTGGGACCTCGGGTGTTCATAAAGGGGAAGGGGTAGGCAGGGTCGGGGTACAAATGAACCGTGGGGAGAGGGCTCAGAGGACGGGACAAGGTGGGGTGATGAGGGATACACCTCTGAGAATGTGGGGAGAGGGTGGTCTGATTACAGAGTCCAATTAGGGAGTGAGGACCAGGGAATATCCCAGAAGGGAGGGAGTGGACTACAGGTGGTTGATGTTCATACAGTAGAGTCGTCCCAGGGCACCTCTGCCCCATCTTCCCTGTCCCCTCCTCCCTCAGGAATGTGCTGCCCACCCTGGGGATGTAGATCCGTGTTTGTTACACTAAGAGACACTTGGAGGAAGTCTGAAGAAAACCACTGGAAAAGACATATGGGTTCTCTTAATGTCAAAAAAGCTTTATTTATTGTTTATCTATCTCTGTCTATCTATGCATTTATGAATCTATCTATCTATCTATCTATCTATCTGTCAGTCTATCTATCTATCGGTCTATCTATCTGTATCAATTTATGTATGTGTTTATGTGTCTTTGATGGGGAAGGGTGATGGGGCTTTGGGCAGGCTGACATTTGGTGCTGCTGTGTTTTTGTGGCCGGCTGTAGGGCTTTTTTGCCCGCCGTTGTTGCTGACAGACGTGTCTGACGCGAATGGGCCCAGGCTGGGAGCGGTTGTCCATGGAGGATCCATGGAACATCCATGGAGGCCTGTATGGCCGTCGTGGCCGTGCTGCTGCACTGTTGTTAGCCAAAGTGCCCTCAGACAGCCCCGGCACTTCCTGTGTGGAAGTGCTGGGGCTGCTTTCATCAGCACCCTGGGCTGGCCCAGTGTCAATCCTGCGGCGCTTTGCAGGTGGGCCGTACGACATCACTGTGTCGCTGTCTTTGTTTGGGTAGCCACGTTTGAAGGCACGCGGAGGGCAAAAGGAAGAGCTGCCAGTCCTGGCAGGACACTCTCCCTGGGACAGCTGTGGTGCTGCCTGGCTGGAAGTGCTGGGTTTGCAGGTGTCAGCACTGTGAGCTGGCCCATCCTGGGTCCTGCAGCGTTCTGCGGGAGGGCTGTGCACTGTCCCTGACTGTATCTCTTCCTCAGTGTGGCACTGCTTTAAGACCTGCCGAGGGCTGGTGGAGCAGCTGCTCATGAGGTGCACCGTGCCCTGGGACAGTGTCAGCAGCTCCTGGCTGGACGTTTTGGGGCCCACAAGCTCTGATTTGCCTGTGGAACCTGCAAAGAAGGGCAGCAGCAGGGTTGTCAGGACAGGCCCCTGGCTTCAGGCAGGAGAGGCCACTGTGGAATCCAGCGCCCTCCTGGAGCCAAGCTGTGTGGCAAAGGCCCTGCTGCCAGGCCCTTCCTGGTCGCAGGTATGGTGCCAAATGCTTTGGTGCCTACCGGTGTCGGTAGCAGCACAGGTGCTGCACTCCCAGGAGCAGGTGCTGTTGCCCAAAGAGGAGCAGCGTCGGTGGATGCCCTCGGCAGCGCAGGAGCTGCACAGCCGCAGTTGCCAGGGTCTGGAGGAGCAAGGTGGAGGACAAAGTGTCAGAGCAGGGGATGGCCATGCCGATGGCAGAGCCCTTGTTCTTAGTTGTACATCCCAGAGCCCGTGGGGAGACAGATCCCCTTCAGATGGCTGCATTGGTGCTTTGGCAGCTTACCCGTGTGCCTCCGTGTGCTCCCTGCCTCCTGGACAAAGGCACGTTGTGGCATCACAGCGGCCGTGCCTCTGATCTGAGGGTCCGAGCTCTCGGTCACTCTGCCATGATGGGAGTCTGCCAGAGAAGGAAAGGAAAGAGTCGAGCCCAGCTGAGCCCACATCAGGTAGAGCCCAGCAGTCATAGCCCTTTTGCCTGTCCCATTTGCAGGTCCTCGTTGGAGCTGAGGGCAAGAGGCATGGGCCAGAAGGTGGCCAGGGCTGGCGGGGCAGTCCCTGGGCTGGCAGTGTGCTTGTGCCTGCTGCCTTGTGAGCTGGGAGGAGAAAACCCAACCTCTTAGAGAGTCGGATCCCCATGATGAGCATTTCCGTCATGAACGGCTCTTGTTTCAGGCAACGCGGGCATCGGAAGTGAATGCCAGCATGCAGAGCCAGTCTCTGGATGCAGTGGCGGTGGAAGCGGGCATCTTGGCACGCTGGGCAGCCCATGGTTTTGTAGGAGATGTTGTCTTCCACAAGGTCCAGGCAGATGGTGCAGGTGTTGTCCTGGCTTGAACGTGGCTGCAGTGCCTGCTGTGGGCGGTGCTCCCAGCAGAAGGACCTGTGGGGAGGATGGAGGAGATGAGTGAGGGAAGAGTCCTTCAGCTGTGCTGGCAGTGAGGGTGCAGGCGCTGTGAGGGAGCCCCAGCCCCTGTATGGGTTGTGCCCCTGTGTGTGACAGGTTGCTGGCAACCGTGGGCTCCTCCCTTGCGTGCCCTCTTGGGTGGAAAGGGCTTGGAGACGAATGCAGGGGCTCTGAAGTCAGGGTGGGCAGCCCTTACCTGTAGGCCCCAAAGTACTGGGTGACACATTGTCCCTCTGGGGCACAGGGCAGGTGGAAGGTGCGGTCGCAGCCCGTCTGGCAGCAGGTGATGGTGGCCCCCATCTTGCAGCAGATGAAGCAGCTCTGGAGAGAGCACAGCAGCCCCATGTGTGCCTGGACTGGAGCTTTGTGTTTCATTTACCTCTCCAGACAGCGAGAGGGATGTGGGCAGAGCCAGCTCAGAGGCCCCAGAGCCCCCTGCACAGGAGGCTACTGCGTGAGCCGGGCCTGGGGCTTCTTTGCTGGGGAGCAGGAGGATCTGCCCAAGCGTGTCCTGGTGCAGAGCTGCCTGCTCGTGGCAGGTGATCCCCACCTTGTTGGCTGCTTCTCTGATGACGCGCCTGGTGTCCCCAACAAGAAAGTGTCCAGTGTCCTCTCGTGGGTAAAGCCCAGTGGCGAGGATCTGCAAGGCCGAGGAGGCCGGGAGCTTGTTGAGTCAGGAAGGCAGGGCCCTTGAGCGCAGAAAGCTTGAGGGAGCCCCAAGAGAATTCACCTGGCAGTAGGTGTGGACACAGAGCTTGTACTTGAGTGTCTTGTCCCCACAGATGTCGGTGTCCTGGCTCTGGTGGCACAGCATGCATGCTGCAGAGACAGAGCAAGTGGCCCGGGCATGAGCAGGTCTGTGGGGCTGGGCAAGTGTCCGTGCAGGATCAGTCCCAGGGCCCTGCAGGGTCTGTGCCATGCTGGCTGAAGGGCAGAGCAGGTCAGGCATGGGTGCCCCAGCACATGCCCGGAGCCCAGCCCAGTGGGGGAGCTCCTGCCTGGGCCTGGCATGGTTCTTGGCTCCTCACTGTCTCTCCCCGAACGCCCTGTGCCAGTGCCAAGGAGCTGTGGGGAGGGAGGCTTCTGCTGTCACCTTTTTCGTTGGGGACAGTTTCTGGCCGTGCCCTCTTGGATCCAGAGGAGGTTGATGGCGAGTGGGCCGCGCGTCTCTTGCGCTGGCCTGCTGGCATTTGTCCTCCTGACACTTGTACTCCAAGCCTGAGTGAAGAGACAGATGCGTGTGAGGTGTGTCAGAGGCAGCAGAAGCCTCTGACTTACCCTGATGCCTGAGCAGGTTCAGGAAGCTCCTTCTCCACGATCTCTCTTCGACTCTGAGGGTGGTGTTGATGTGCAGCCCCGTTTGGTGGCTTAGGCCGGGGTGATGATGTCACTGGGGCCACTGTGACATGGCCAGCACTGATGTGTGGTGATGGGTTGATGGTGGTGTCATGCCCATCCCAGATGGTGATGTTGCAGTAATGGCTTCTTTGGAAGGAATGGAATAAACTTGTGCTGGGACTGAATTTTGTATTTGTGTCCAAATGAATGTGGGTGACACAGGGCTGTGTGAGCCGTGGCTGAGCAGGACTGGTGAGGCCTGTCGTGCTGCTGAGCCCCAGTTCAGCGGGGAGCAGGCTGGTGGCAGCATCTGCTGGCAGGGGACACAGGTGGGCCAGCAGATCCCTGGATGCCAGGGAGAGCCCACAGCTGACACCAAGTTTTCTGGGTGTGGGATGGTTTCCCCCCACAAGGGAACTCCTGTGTGGGTGCGGGTAGGTCACTCCTTGGTGGGTCCCGGAGGAGCGGCTCCTGGCCGTGCAGCCTAAGGCACAGTCCCGGATGGATATGGATCGTGCGAGCAGGGTGAAGGAGGGCTCGAGGCACCGGTGCAAATCCAACTGGGTTTATTTGGGGGAAGTCCGAAGGTCCAAGGAGGGAGGGAAGCAGGAGTAGAACCGCAATCGAAGGGAGCCGGTGTCAGGGTGAGCTTGAGCCCCGAACCGGGGTGGGACCTCGGGTGTTCATAAAGGGGAAGGGGTAGGCAGGGTCGGGGTACAAATGAACCGTGGGGAGAGGGCTCAGAGGACGGGACAAGGTGGGGTGATGAGGGATACACCTCTGAGAATGTGGGGAGAGGGTGGTCTGATTACAGAGTCCAATTAGGGAGTGAGGACCAGGGAATATCCCAGAAGGGAGGGAGTGGACTACAGGTGGTTGATGTTCATACAGTAGAGTCGTCCCAGGGCACCTCTGCCCCATCTTCCCTGTCCCCTCCTCCCTCAGGAATGTGCTGCCCACCCTGGGGATGTAGATCCGTGTTTGTTACACTAAGAGACACTTGGAGGAAGTCTGAAGAAAACCACTGGAAAAGACATATGGGTTCTCTTAATGTCAAAAAAGCTTTATTTATTGTTTATCTATCTCTGTCTATCTATGCATTTATGAATCTATCTATCTATCTATCTATCTATCTGTCAGTCTATCTATCTATCGGTCTATCTATCTGTATCAATTTATGTATGTGTTTATGTGTCTTTGATGGGGAAGGGTGATGGGGCTTTGGGCAGGCTGACATTTGGTGCTGCTGTGTTTTTGTGGCCGGCTGTAGGGCTTTTTTGCCCGCCGTTGTTGCTGCCAGACGTGTCTGACGCGAATGGGCCCAGGCTGGGAGCGGTTGTCCATGGAGGATCCATGGAACATCCATGGAGGCCTGTATGGCCGTCGTGGCCGTGCTGCTGCACTGTTGTTAGCCAAAGTGCCCTCAGACAGCCCCGGCACTTCCTGTGTGGAAGTGCTGGGGCTGCTTTCATCAGCACCCTGGGCTGGCCCAGTGTCAATCCTGCGGCGCTTTGCAGGTGGGCCGTACGACATCACTGTGTCGCTGTCTTTGTTTGGGTAGCCACGTTTGAAGGCACGCGGAGGGCAAAAGGAAGAGCTGCCAGTCCTGGCAGGACACTCTCCCTGGGACAGCTGTGGTGCTGCCTGGCTGGAAGTGCTGGGTTTGCAGGTGTCAGCACTGTGAGCTGGCCCATCCTGGGTCCTGCAGCGTTCTGCGGGAGGGCTGTGCACTGTCCCTGACTGTATCTCTTCCTCAGTGTGGCACTGCTTTAAGACCTGCCGAGGGCTGGTGGAGCAGCTGCTCATGAGGTGCACCGTGCCCTGGGACAGTGTCAGCAGCTCCTGGCTGGACGTTTTGGGGCCCACAAGCTCTGATTTGCCTGTGGAACCTGCAAAGAGGGGCAGCAGCAGGGTTGTCAGGACAGGCCCCTGGCTTCAGGCAGGAGAGGCCACTGTGGAATCCAGCGCCCTCCTGGAGCCAAGCTGTGTGGCAAAGGCCCTGCTGCCAGGCCCTTCCTGGTCGCAGGTATGGTGCCAAATGCTTTGGTGCCTACCGGTGTCGGTAGCAGCACAGGTGCTGCACTCCCAGGAGCAGGTGCTGTTGCCCAAAGAGGAGCAGCGTCGGTGGATGCCCTCGGCAGCGCAGGAGCTGCACAGCCGCAGTTGCCAGGGTCTGGAGGAGCAAGGTGGAGGACAAAGTGTCAGAGCAGGGGATGGCCATGCCGATGGCAGAGCCCTTGTTCTTAGTTGTACATCCCAGAGCCCGTGGGGAGACAGATCCCCTTCAGATGGCTGCATTGGTGCTTTGGCAGCTTACCCGTGTGCCTCCGTGTGCTCCCTGCCTCCTGGACAAAGGCACGTTGTGGCATCACAGCGGCCGTGCCTCTGATCTGAGGGTCCGAGCTCTCGGTCACTCTGCCATGATGGGAGTCTGCCAGAGAAGGAAAGGAAAGAGTCGAGCCCAGCTGAGCCCACATCAGGTAGAGCCCAGCAGTCATAGCCCTTTTGCCTGTCCCATTTGCAGGTCCTCGTTGGAGCTGAGGGCAAGAGGCATGGGCCAGAAGGTGGCCAGGGCTGGCGGGGCAGTCCCTGGGCTGGCAGTGTGCTTGTGCCTGCTGCCTTGTGAGCTGGGAGGAGAAAACCCAACCTCTTAGAGAGTCGGATCCCCATGATGAGCATTTCCGTCATGAACGGCTCTTGTTTCAGGCAACGCGGGCATCGGAAGTGAATGCCAGCATGCAGAGCCAGTCTCTGGATGCAGTGGCGGTGGAAGCGGGCATCTTGGCACGCTGGGCAGCCCATGGTTTTGTAGGAGATGTTGTCTTCCACAAGGTCCAGGCAGATGGTGCAGGTGTTGTCCTGGCTTGAACGTGGCTGCAGTGCCTGCTGTGGGCGGTGCTCCCAGCAGAAGGACCTGTGGGGAGGATGGAGGAGATGAGTGAGGGAAGAGTCCTTCAGCTGTGCTGGCAGTGAGGGTGCAGGCGCTGTGAGGGAGCCCCAGCCCCTGTATGGGTTGTGCCCCTGTGTGTGACAGGTTGCTGGCAACCGTGGGCTCCTCCCTTGCGTGCCCTCTTGGGTGGAAAGGGCTTGGAGACGAATGCAGGGGCTCTGAAGTCAGGGTGGGCAGCCCTTACCTGTAGGCCCCAAAGTACTGGGTGACACATTGTCCCTCTGGGGCACAGGGCAGGTGGAAGGTGCGGTCGCAGCCCGTCTGGCAGCAGGTGATGGTGGCCCCCATCTTGCAGCAGATGAAGCAGCTCTGGAGAGAGCACAGCAGCCCCATGTGTGCCTGGACTGGAGCTTTGTGTTTCATTTACCTCTCCAGACAGCGAGAGGGATGTGGGCAGAGCCAGCTCAGAGGCCCCAGAGCCCCCTGCACAGGAGGCTACTGCGTGAGCTGGGCCTGGGGCTTCTTTGCTGGGGAGCAGGAGGATCTGCCCAAGCGTGTCCTGGTGCAGAGCTGCCTGCTCGTGGCAGGTGATCCCCACCTTGTTGGCTGCTTCTCTGATGACGCGCCTGGTGTCCCCAACAAGAAAGTGTCCAGTGTCCTCTCGTGGGTAAAGCCCAGTGGCGAGGATCTGCAAGGCCGAGGAGGCCGGGAGCTTGTTGAGTCAGGAAGGCAGGGCCCTTGAGCGCAGAAAGCTTGAGGGAGCCCCAAGAGAATTCACCTGGCAGTAGGTGTGGACACAGAGCTTGTACTTGAGTGTCTTGTCCCCACAGATGTCGGTGTCCTGGGTCTGGTGGCACAGCATGCATGCTGCAGAGACAGAGCAAGTGGCCCGGGCATGAGCAGGTCTGTGGGGCTGGGCAAGTGTCCGTGCAGGATCAGTCCCAGGGCCCTGCAGGGTCTGTGCCATGCTGGCTGAAGGGCAGAGCAGGTCAGGCATGGGTGCCCCAGCACATGCCCGGAGCCCAGCCCAGTGGGGGAGCTCCTGCCTGGGCCTGGCATGGTTCTTGGCTCCTCACTGTCTCTCCCCGAACGCCCTGTGCCAGTGCCAAGGAGCTGTGGGGAGGGAGGCTTCTGCTGTCACCTTTTTCGTTGGGGACAGTTTCTGGCCGTGCCCTCTTGGATCCAGAGGAGGTTGATGGCGAGTGGGCCGCGCGTCTCTTGCGCTGGCCTGCTGGCATTTGTCCTCCTGACACTTGTACTCCAAGCCTGAGTGAAGAGACAGATGCGTGTGAGGTGTGTCAGAGGCAGCAGAAGCCTCTGACTTACCCTGATGCCTGAGCAGGTTCAGGAAGCTCCTTCTCCACGATCTCTCTTCGACTCTGAGGGTGGTGTTGATGTGCAGCCCCGTTTGGTGGCTTAGGCCGGGGTGATGATGTCACTGGGGCCACTGTGACATGGCCAGCACTGATGTGTGGTGATGGGTTGATGGTGGTGTCATGCCCATCCCAGATGGTGATGTTGCAGTAATGGCTTCTTTGGAAGGAATGGAATAAACTTGTGCTGGGACTGAATTTTGTATTTGTGTCCAAATGAATGTGGGTGACACAGGGCTGTGTGAGCCGTGGCTGAGCAGGACTGGTGAGGCCTGTCGTGCTGCTGAGCCCCAGTTCAGCGGGGAGCAGGCTGGTGGCAGCATCTGCTGGCAGGGGACACAGGTGGGCCAGCAGATCCCTGGATGCCAGGGAGAGCCCACAGCTGACACCAAGTTTTCTGGGTGTGGGATGGTTTCCCCCCACAAGGGAACTCCTGTGTGGGTGCGGGTAGGTCACTCCTTGGTGGGTCCCGGAGGAGCGGCTCCTGGCCGTGCAGCCTAAGGCACAGTCCCGGATGGATATGGATCGTGCGAGCAGGGTGAAGGAGGGCTCGAGGCACCGGTGCAAATCCAACTGGGTTTATTTGGGGGAAGTCCGAAGGTCCAAGGAGGGAGGGAAGCAGGAGTAGAACCGCAATCGAAGGGAGCCGGTGTCAGGGTGAGCTTGAGCCCCGAACCGGGGTGGGACCTCGGGTGTTCATAAAGGGGAAGGGGTAGGCAGGGTCGGGGTACAAATGAACCGTGGGGAGAGGGCTCAGAGGACGGGACAAGGTGGGGTGATGAGGGATACACCTCTGAGAATGTGGGGAGAGGGTGGTCTGATTACAGAGTCCAATTAGGGAGTGAGGACCAGGGAATATCCCAGAAGGGAGGGAGTGGACTACAGGTGGTTGATGTTCATACAGTAGAGTCGTCCCAGGGCACCTCTGCCCCATCTTCCCTGTCCCCTCCTCCCTCAGGAATGTGCTGCCCACCCTGGGGATGTAGATCCGTGTTTGTTACACTAAGAGACACTTGGAGGAAGTCTGAAGAAAACCACTGGAAAAGACATATGGGTTCTCTTAATGTCAAAAAAGCTTTATTTATTGTTTATCTATCTCTGTCTATCTATGCATTTATGAATCTATCTATCTATCTATCTATCTGTCAGTCTATCTATCTATCGGTCTATCTATCTGTATCAATTTATGTATGTGTTTATGTGTCTTTGATGGGGAAGGGTGATGGGGCTTTGGGCAGGCTGACATTTGGTGCTGCTGTGTTTTTGTGGCCGGCTGTAGGGCTTTTTTGCCCGCCGTTGTTGCTGCCAGACGTGTCTGACGCGAATGGGCCCAGGCTGGGAGCGGTTGTCCATGGAGGATCCATGGAACATCCATGGAGGCCTGTATGGCCGTCGTGGCCGTGCTGCTGCACTGTTGTTAGCCAAAGTGCCCTCAGACGGCCCCGGCACTTCCTGTGTGGAAGTGCTGGGGCTGCTTTCATCAGCACCCTGGGCTGGCCCAGTGTCAATCCTGCGGCGCTTTGCAGGTGGGCCGTACGACATCACTGTGTCGCTGTCTTTGTTTGGGTAGCCACGTTTGAAGGCACGCGGAGGGCAAAAGGAAGAGCTGCCAGTCCTGGCAGGACACTCTCCCTGGGACAGCTGTGGTGCTGCCTGGCTGGAAGTGCTGGGTTTGCAGGTGTCAGCACTGTGAGCTGGCCCATCCTGGGTCCTGCAGCGTTCTGCGGGAGGGCTGTGCACTGTCCCTGACTGTATCTCTTCCTCAGTGTGGCACTGCTTTAAGACCTGCCGAGGGCTGGTGGAGCAGCTGCTCATGAGGTGCACCGTGCCCTGGGACAGTGTCAGCAGCTCCTGGCTGGACGTTTTGGGGCCCACAAGCTCTGATTTGCCTGTGGAACCTGCAAAGAGGGGCAGCAGCAGGGTTGTCAGGACAGGCCCCTGGCTTCAGGCAGGAGAGGCCACTGTGGAATCCAGCGCCCTCCTGGAGCCAAGCTGTGTGGCAAAGGCCCTGCTGCCAGGCCCTTCCTGGTCGCAGGTATGGTGCCAAATGCTTTGGTGCCTACCGGTGTCGGTAGCAGCACAGGTGCTGCACTCCCAGGAGCAGGTGCTGTTGCCCAAAGAGGAGCAGCGTCGGTGGATGCCCTCGGCAGCGCAGGAGCTGCACAGCCGCAGTTGCCAGGGTCTGGAGGAGCAAGGTGGAGGACAAAGTGTCAGAGCAGGGGATGGCCATGCCGATGGCAGAGCCCTTGTTCTTAGTTGTACATCCCAGAGCCCGTGGGGAGACAGATCCCCTTCAGATGGCTGCATTGGTGCTTTGGCAGCTTACCCGTGTGCCTCCGTGTGCTCCCTGCCTCCTGGACAAAGGCACGTTGTGGCATCACAGCGGCCGTGCCTCTGATCTGAGGGTCCGAGCTCTCGGTCACTCTGCCATGATGGGAGTCTGCCAGAGAAGGAAAGGAAAGAGTCGAGCCCAGCTGAGCCCACATCAGGTAGAGCCCAGCAGTCATAGCCCTTTTGCCTGTCCCATTTGCAGGTCCTCGTTGGAGCTGAGGGCAAGAGGCATGGGCCAGAAGGTGGCCAGGGCTGGCGGGGCAGTCCCTGGGCTGGCAGTGTGCTTGTGCCTGCTGCCTTGTGAGCTGGGAGGAGAAAACCCAACCTCTTAGAGAGTCGGATCCCCATGATGAGCATTTCCGTCATGAACGGCTCTTGTTTCAGGCAACGCGGGCATCGGAAGTGAATGCCAGCATGCAGAGCCAGTCTCTGGATGCAGTGGCGGTGGAAGCGGGCATCTTGGCACGCTGGGCAGCCCATGGTTTTGTAGGAGATGTTGTCTTCCACAAGGTCCAGGCAGATGGTGCAGGTGTTGTCCTGGCTTGAACGTGGCTGCAGTGCCTGCTGTGGGCGGTGCTCCCAGCAGAAGGACCTGTGGGGAGGATGGAGGAGATGAGTGAGGGAAGAGTCCTTCAGCTGTGCTGGCAGTGAGGGTGCAGGCGCTGTGAGGGAGCCCCAGCCCCTGTATGGGTTGTGCCCCTGTGTGTGACAGGTTGCTGGCAACCGTGGGCTCCTCCCTTGCGTGCCCTCTTGGGTGGAAAGGGCTTGGAGACGAATGCAGGGGCTCTGAAGTCAGGGTGGGCAGCCCTTACCTGTAGGCCCCAAAGTACTGGGTGACACATTGTCCCTCTGGGGCACAGGGCAGGTGGAAGGTGCGGTCGCAGCCCGTCTGGCAGCAGGTGATGGTGGCCCCCATCTTGCAGCAGATGAAGCAGCTCTGGAGAGAGCACAGCAGCCCCATGTGTGCCTGGACTGGAGCTTTGTGTTTCATTTACCTCTCCAGACAGCGAGAGGGATGTGGGCAGAGCCAGCTCAGAGGCCCCAGAGCCCCCTGCACAGGAGGCTACTGCGTGAGCCGGGCCTGGGGCTTCTTTGCTGGGGAGCAGGAGGATCTGCCCAAGCGTGTCCTGGTGCAGAGCTGCCTGCTCGTGGCAGGTGATCCCCACCTTGTTGGCTGCTTCTCTGATGACGCGCCTGGTGTCCCCAACAAGAAAGTGTCCAGTGTCCTCTCGTGGGTAAAGCCCAGTGGCGAGGATCTGCAAGGCCGAGGAGGCTGGGAGCTTGTTGAGTCAGGAAGGCAGGGCCCTTGAGCGCAGAAAGCTTGAGGGAGCCCCAAGAGAATTCACCTGGCAGTAGGTGTGGACACAGAGCTTGTACTTGAGTGTCTTGTCCCCACAGATGTCGGTGTCCTGGGTCTGGTGGCACAGCATGCATGCTGCAGAGACAGAGCAAGTGGCCCGGGCATGAGCAGGTCTGTGGGGCTGGGCAAGTGTCCGTGCAGGATCAGTCCCAGGTCCCTGCAGGGTCTGTGCCATGCTGGCTGAAGGGCAGAGCAGGTCAGGCATGGGTGCCCCAGCACATGCCCGGAGCCCAGCCCAGTGGGGGAGCTCCTGCCTGGGCCTGGCATGGTTCTTGGCTCCTCACTGTCTCTCCCCGAACGCCCTGTGCCAGTGCCAAGGAGCTGTGGGGAGGGAGGCTTCTGCTGTCACCTTTTTCGTTGGGGACAGTTTCTGGCCGTGCCCTCTTGGATCCAGAGGAGGTTGATGGCGAGTGGGCCGCGCGTCTCTTGCGCTGGCCTGCTGGCATTTGTCCTCCTGACACTTGTACTCCAAGCCTGAGTGAAGAGACAGATGCGTGTGAGGTGTGTCAGAGGCAGCAGAAGCCTCTGACTTACCCTGATGCCTGAGCAGGTTCAGGAAGCTCCTTCTCCACGATCTCTCTTCGACTCTGAGGGTGGTGTTGATGTGCAGCCCCGTTTGGTGGCTTAGGCCGGGGTGATGATGTCACTGGGGCCACTGTGACATGGCCAGCACTGATGTGTGGTGATGGGTTGATGGTGGTGTCATGCCCATCCCAGATGGTGATGTTGCAGTAATGGCTTCTTTGGAAGGAATGGAATAAACTTGTGCTGGGACTGAATTTTGTATTTGTGTCCAAATGAATGTGGGTGACACAGGGCTGTGTGAGCCGTGGCTGAGCAGGACTGGTGAGGCCTGTCGTGCTGCTGAGCCCCAGTTCAGCGGGGAGCAGGCTGGTGGCAGCATCTGCTGGCAGGGGACACAGGTGGGCCAGCAGATCCCTGGATGCCAGGGAGAGCCCACAGCTGACACCAAGTTTTCTGGGTGTGGGATGGTTTCCCCCCACAAGGGAACTCCTGTGTGGGTGCGGGTAGGTCACTCCTTGGTGGGTCCCGGAGGAGCGGCTCCTGGCCGTGCAGCCTAAGGCACAGTCCCGGATGGATATGGATCGTGCGAGCAGGGTGAAGGAGGGCTCGAGGCACCGGTGCAAATCCAACTGGGTTTATTTGGGGGAAGTCCGAAGGTCCAAGGAGGGAGGGAAGCAGGAGTAGAACCGCAATCGAAGGGAGCCGGTGTCAGGGTGAGCTTGAGCCCCGAACCGGGGTGGGACCTCGGGTGTTCATAAAGGGGAAGGGGTAGGCAGGGTCGGGGTACAAATGAACCGTGGGGAGAGGGCTCAGAGGACGGGACAAGGTGGGGTGATGAGGGATACACCTCTGAGAATGTGGGGAGAGGGTGGTCTGATTACAGAGTCCAATTAGGGAGTGAGGACCAGGGAATATCCCAGAAGGGAGGGAGTGGACTACAGGTGGTTGATGTTCATACAGTAGAGTCGTCCCAGGGCACCTCTGCCCCATCTTCCCTGTCCCCTCCTCCCTCAGGAATGTGCTGCCCACCCTGGGGATGTAGATCCGTGTTTGTTACACTAAGAGACACTTGGAGGAAGTCTGAAGAAAACCACTGGAAAAGACATATGGGTTCTCTTAATGTCAAAAAAGCTTTATTTATTGTTTATCTATCTCTGTCTATCTATGCATTTATGAATCTATCTATCTATCTATCTATCTGTCAGTCTATCTATCTATCGGTCTATCTATCTGTATCAATTTATGTATGTGTTTATGTGTCTTTGATGGGGAAGGGTGATGGGGCTTTGGGCAGGCTGACATTTGGTGCTGCTGTGTTTTTGTGGCCGGCTGTAGGGCTTTTTTGCCCGCCGTTGTTGCTGCCAGACGTGTCTGACGCGAATGGGCCCAGGCTGGGAGCGGTTGTCCATGGAGGATCCATGGAACATCCATGGAGGCCTGTATGGCCGTCGTGGCCGTGCTGCTGCACTGTTGTTAGCCAAAGTGCCCTCAGACAGCCCCGGCACTTCCTGTGTGGAAGTGCTGGGGCTGCTTTCATCAGCACCCTGGGCTGGCCCAGTGTCAATCCTGCGGCGCTTTGCAGGTGGGCCGTACGACATCACTGTGTCGCTGTCTTTGTTTGGGTAGCCACGTTTGAAGGCACGCGGAGGGCAAAAGGAAGAGCTGCCAGTCCTGGCAGGACACTCTCCCTGGGACAGCTGTGGTGCTGCCTGGCTGGAAGTGCTGGGTTTGCAGGTGTCAGCACTGTGAGCTGGCCCATCCTGGGTCCTGCAGCGTTCTGCGGGAGGGCTGTGCACTGTCCCTGACTGTATCTCTTCCTCAGTGTGGCACTGCTTTAAGACCTGCCGAGGGCTGGTGGAGCAGCTGCTCATGAGGTGCACCGTGCCCTGGGACAGTGTCAGCAGCTCCTGGCTGGACGTTTTGGGGCCCACAAGCTCTGATTTGCCTGTGGAACCTGCAAAGAGGGGCAGCAGCAGGGTTGTCAGGACAGGCCCCTGGCTTCAGGCAGGAGAGGCCACTGTGGAATCCAGCGCCCTCCTGGAGCCAAGCTGTGTGGCAAAGGCCCTGCTGCCAGGCCCTTCCTGGTCGCAGGTATGGTGCCAAATGCTTTGGTGCCTACCGGTGTCGGTAGCAGCACAGGTGCTGCACTCCCAGGAGCAGGTGCTGTTGCCCAAAGAGGAGCAGCGTCGGTGGATGCCCTCGGCAGCGCAGGAGCTGCACAGCCGCAGTTGCCAGGGTCTGGAGGAGCAAGGTGGAGGACAAAGTGTCAGAGCAGGGGATGGCCATGCCGATGGCAGAGCCCTTGTTCTTAGTTGTACATCCCAGAGCCCGTGGGGAGACAGATCCCCTTCAGATGGCTGCATTGGTGCTTTGGCAGCTTACCCGTGTGCCTCCGTGTGCTCCCTGCCTCCTGGACAAAGGCACGTTGTGGCATCACAGCGGCCGTGCCTCTGATCTGAGGGTCCGAGCTCTCGGTCACTCTGCCATGATGGGAGTCTGCCAGAGAAGGAAAGGAAAGAGTCGAGCCCAGCTGAGCCCACATCAGGTAGAGCCCAGCAGTCATAGCCCTTTTGCCTGTCCCATTTGCAGGTCCTCGTTGGAGCTGAGGGCAAGAGGCATGGGCCAGAAGGTGGCCAGGGCTGGCGGGGCAGTCCCTGGGCTGGCAGTGTGCTTGTGCCTGCTGCCTTGTGAGCTGGGAGGAGAAAACCCAACCTCTTAGAGAGTCGGATCCCCATGATGAGCATTTCCGTCATGAACGGCTCTTGTTTCAGGCAACGCGGGCATCGGAAGTGAATGCCAGCATGCAGAGCCAGTCTCTGGATGCAGTGGCGGTGGAAGCGGGCATCTTGGCACGCTGGGCAGCCCATGGTTTTGTAGGAGATGTTGTCTTCCACAAGGTCCAGGCAGATGGTGCAGGTGTTGTCCTGGCTTGAACGTGGCTGCAGTGCCTGCTGTGGGCGGTGCTCCCAGCAGAAGGACCTGTGGGGAGGATGGAGGAGATGAGTGAGGGAAGAGTCCTTCAGCTGTGCTGGCAGTGAGGGTGCAGGCGCTGTGAGGGAGCCCCAGCCCCTGTATGGGTTGTGCCCCTGTGTGTGACAGGTTGCTGGCAACCGTGGGCTCCTCCCTTGCGTGCCCTCTTGGGTGGAAAGGGCTTGGAGACGAATGCAGGGGCTCTGAAGTCAGGGTGGGCAGCCCTTACCTGTAGGCCCCAAAGTACTGGGTGACACATTGTCCCTCTGGGGCACAGGGCAGGTGGAAGGTGCGGTCGCAGCCCGTCTGGCAGCAGGTGATGGTGGCCCCCATCTTGCAGCAGATGAAGCAGCTCTGGAGAGAGCACAGCAGCCCCATGTGTGCCTGGACTGGAGCTTTGTGTTTCATTTACCTCTCCAGACAGCGAGAGGGATGTGGGCAGAGCCAGCTCAGAGGCCCCAGAGCCCCCTGCACAGGAGGCTACTGCGTGAGCCGGGCCTGGGGCTTCTTTGCTGGGGAGCAGGAGGATCTGCCCAAGCGTGTCCTGGTGCAGAGCTGCCTGCTCGTGGCAGGTGATCCCCACCTTGTTGGCTGCTTCTCTGATGACGCGCCTGGTGTCCCCAACAAGAAAGTGTCCAGTGTCCTCTCGTGGGTAAAGCCCAGTGGCGAGGATCTGCAAGGCCGAGGAGGCCGGGAGCTTGTTGAGTCAGGAAGGCAGGGCCCTTGAGCGCAGAAAGCTTGAGGGAGCCCCAAGAGAATTCACCTGGCAGTAGGTGTGGACACAGAGCTTGTACTTGAGTGTCTTGTCCCCACAGATGTCGGTGTCCTGGGTCTGGTGGCACAGCATGCATGCTGCAGAGACAGAGCAAGTGGCCCGGGCATGAGCAGGTCTGTGGGGCTGGGCAAGTGTCCGTGCAGGATCAGTCCCAGGTCCCTGCAGGGTCTGTGCCATGCTGGCTGAAGGGCAGAGCAGGTCAGGCATGGGTGCCCCAGCACATGCCCGGAGCCCAGCCCAGTGGGGGAGCTCCTGCCTGGGCCTGGCATGGTTCTTGGCTCCTCACTGTCTCTCCCCGAACGCCCTGTGCCAGTGCCAAGGAGCTGTGGGGAGGGAGGCTTCTGCTGTCACCTTTTTCGTTGGGGACAGTTTCTGGCCGTGCCCTCTTGGATCCAGAGGAGGTTGATGGCGAGTGGGCCGCGCGTCTCTTGCGCTGGCCTGCTGGCATTTGTCCTCCTGACACTTGTACTCCAAGCCTGAGTGAAGAGACAGATGCGTGTGAGGTGTGTCAGAGGCAGCAGAAGCCTCTGACTTACCCTGATGCCTGAGCAGGTTCAGGAAGCTCCTTCTCCACGATCTCTCTTCGACTCTGAGGGTGGTGTTGATGTGCAGCCCCGTTTGGTGGCTTAGGCCGGGGTGATGATGTCACTGGGGCCACTGTGACATGGCCAGCACTGATGTGTGGTGATGGGTTGATGGTGGTGTCATGCCCATCCCAGATGGTGATGTTGCAGTAATGGCTTCTTTGGAAGGAATGGAATAAACTTGTGCTGGGACTGAATTTTGTATTTGTGTCCAAATGAATGTGGGTGACACAGGGCTGTGTGAGCCGTGGCTGAGCAGGACTGGTGAGGCCTGTCGTGCTGCTGAGCCCCAGTTCAGCGGGGAGCAGGCTGGTGGCAGCATCTGCTGGCAGGGGACACAGGTGGGCCAGCAGATCCCTGGATGCCAGGGAGAGCCCACAGCTGACACCAAGTTTTCTGGGTGTGGGATGGTTTCCCCCCACAAGGGAACTCCTGTGTGGGTGCGGGTAGGTCACTCCTTGGTGGGTCCCGGAGGAGCGGCTCCTGGCCGTGCAGCCTAAGGCACAGTCCCGGATGGATATGGATCGTGCGAGCAGGGTGAAGGAGGGCTCGAGGCACCGGTGCAAATCCAACTGGGTTTATTTGGGGGAAGTCCGAAGGTCCAAGGAGGGAGGGAAGCAGGAGTAGAACCGCAATCGAAGGGAGCCGGTGTCAGGGTGAGCTTGAGCCCCGAACCGGGGTGGGACCTCGGGTGTTCATAAAGGGGAAGGGGTAGGCAGGGTCGGGGTACAAATGAACCGTGGGGAGAGGGCTCAGAGGACGGGACAAGGTGGGGTGATGAGGGATACACCTCTGAGAATGTGGGGAGAGGGTGGTCTGATTACAGAGTCCAATTAGGGAGTGAGGACCAGGGAATATCCCAGAAGGGAGGGAGTGGACTACAGGTGGTTGATGTTCATACAGTAGAGTCGTCCCAGGGCACCTCTGCCCCATCTTCCCTGTCCCCTCCTCCCTCAGGAATGTGCTGCCCACCCTGGGGATGTAGATCCGTGTTTGTTACACTAAGAGACACTTGGAGGAAGTCTGAAGAAAACCACTGGAAAAGACATATGGGTTCTCTTAATGTCAAAAAAGCTTTATTTATTGTTTATCTATCTCTGTCTATCTATGCATTTATGAATCTATCTATCTATCTATCTATCTATCTGTCAGTCTATCTATCTATCGGTCTATCTATCTGTATCAATTTATGTATGTGTTTATGTGTCTTTGATGGGGAAGGGTGATGGGGCTTTGGGCAGGCTGACATTTGGTGCTGCTGTGTTTTTGTGGCCGGCTGTAGGGCTTTTTTGCCCGCCGTTGTTGCTGCCAGACGTGTCTGACGCGAATGGGCCCAGGCTGGGAGCGGTTGTCCATGGAGGATCCATGGAACATCCATGGAGGCCTGTATGGCCGTCGTGGCCGTGCTGCTGCACTGTTGTTAGCCAAAGTGCCCTCAGACAGCCCCGGCACTTCCTGTGTGGAAGTGCTGGGGCTGCTTTCATCAGCACCCTGGGCTGGCCCAGTGTCAATCCTGCGGCGCTTTGCAGGTGGGCCGTACGACATCACTGTGTCGCTGTCTTTGTTTGGGTAGCCACGTTTGAAGGCACGCGGAGGGCAAAAGGAAGAGCTGCCAGTCCTGGCAGGACACTCTCCCTGGGACAGCTGTGGTGCTGCCTGGCTGGAAGTGCTGGGTTTGCAGGTGTCAGCACTGTGAGCTGGCCCATCCTGGGTCCTGCAGCGTTCTGCGGGAGGGCTGTGCACTGTCCCTGACTGTATCTCTTCCTCAGTGTGGCACTGCTTTAAGACCTGCCGAGGGCTGGTGGAGCAGCTGCTCATGAGGTGCACCGTGCCCTGGGACAGTGTCAGCAGCTCCTGGCTGGACGTTTTGGGGCCCACAAGCTCTGATTTGCCTGTGGAACCTGCAAAGAGGGGCAGCAGCAGGGTTGTCAGGACAGGCCCCTGGCTTCAGGCAGGAGAGGCCACTGTGGAATCCAGCGCCCTCCTGGAGCCAAGCTGTGTGGCAAAGGCCCTGCTGCCAGGCCCTTCCTGGTCGCAGGTATGGTGCCAAATGCTTTGGTGCCTACCGGTGTCGGTAGCAGCACAGGTGCTGCACTCCCAGGAGCAGGTGCTGTTGCCCAAAGAGGAGCAGCGTCGGTGGATGCCCTCGGCAGCGCAGGAGCTGCACAGCCGCAGTTGCCAGGGTCTGGAGGAGCAAGGTGGAGGACAAAGTGTCAGAGCAGGGGATGGCCATGCCGATGGCAGAGCCCTTGTTCTTAGTTGTACATCCCAGAGCCCGTGGGGAGACAGATCCCCTTCAGATGGCTGCATTGGTGCTTTGGCAGCTTACCCGTGTGCCTCCGTGTGCTCCCTGCCTCCTGGACAAAGGCACGTTGTGGCATCACAGCGGCCGTGCCTCTGATCTGAGGGTCCGAGCTCTCGGTCACTCTGCCATGATGGGAGTCTGCCAGAGAAGGAAAGGAAAGAGTCGAGCCCAGCTGAGCCCACATCAGGTAGAGCCCAGCAGTCATAGCCCTTTTGCCTGTCCCATTTGCAGGTCCTCGTTGGAGCTGAGGGCAAGAGGCATGGGCCAGAAGGTGGCCAGGGCTGGCGGGGCAGTCCCTGGGCTGGCAGTGTGCTTGTGCCTGCTGCCTTGTGAGCTGGGAGGAGAAAACCCAACCTCTTAGAGAGTCGGATCCCCATGATGAGCATTTCCGTCATGAACGGCTCTTGTTTCAGGCAACGCGGGCATCGGAAGTGAATGCCAGCATGCAGAGCCAGTCTCTGGATGCAGTGGCGGTGGAAGCGGGCATCTTGGCACGCTGGGCAGCCCATGGTTTTGTAGGAGATGTTGTCTTCCACAAGGTCCAGGCAGATGGTGCAGGTGTTGTCCTGGCTTGAACGTGGCTGCAGTGCCTGCTGTGGGCGGTGCTCCCAGCAGAAGGACCTGTGGGGAGGATGGAGGAGATGAGTGAGGGAAGAGTCCTTCAGCTGTGCTGGCAGTGAGGGTGCAGGCGCTGTGAGGGAGCCCCAGCCCCTGTATGGGTTGTGCCCCTGTGTGTGACAGGTTGCTGGCAACCGTGGGCTCCTCCCTTGCGTGCCCTCTTGGGTGGAAAGGGCTTGGAGACGAATGCAGGGGCTCTGAAGTCAGGGTGGGCAGCCCTTACCTGTAGGCCCCAAAGTACTGGGTGACACATTGTCCCTCTGGGGCACAGGGCAGGTGGAAGGTGCGGTCGCAGCCCGTCTGGCAGCAGGTGATGGTGGCCCCCATCTTGCAGCAGATGAAGCAGCTCTGGAGAGAGCACAGCAGCCCCATGTGTGCCTGGACTGGAGCTTTGTGTTTCATTTACCTCTCCAGACAGCGAGAGGGATGTGGGCAGAGCCAGCTCAGAGGCCCCAGAGCCCCCTGCACAGGAGGCTACTGCGTGAGCCGGGCCTGGGGCTTCTTTGCTGGGGAGCAGGAGGATCTGCCCAAGCGTGTCCTGGTGCAGAGCTGCCTGCTCGTGGCAGGTGATCCCCACCTTGTTGGCTGCTTCTCTGATGACGCGCCTGGTGTCCCCAACAAGAAAGTGTCCAGTGTCCTCTCGTGGGTAAAGCCCAGTGGCGAGGATCTGCAAGGCCGAGGAGGCCGGGAGCTTGTTGAGTCAGGAAGGCAGGGCCCTTGAGCGCAGAAAGCTTGAGGGAGCCCCAAGAGAATTCACCTGGCAGTAGGTGTGGACACAGAGCTTGTACTTGAGTGTCTTGTCCCCACAGATGTCGGTGTCCTGGGTCTGGTGGCACAGCATGCATGCTGCAGAGACAGAGCAAGTGGCCCGGGCATGAGCAGGTCTGTGGGGCTGGGCAAGTGTCCGTGCAGGATCAGTCCCAGGTCCCTGCAGGGTCTGTGCCATGCTGGCTGAAGGGCAGAGCAGGTCAGGCATGGGTGCCCCAGCACATGCCCGGAGCCCAGCCCAGTGGGGGAGCTCCTGCCTGGGCCTGGCATGGTTCTTGGCTCCTCACTGTCTCTCCCCGAACGCCCTGTGCCAGTGCCAAGGAGCTGTGGGGAGGGAGGCTTCTGCTGTCACCTTTTTCGTTGGGGACAGTTTCTGGCCGTGCCCTCTTGGATCCAGAGGAGGTTGATGGCGAGTGGGCCGCGCGTCTCTTGCGCTGGCCTGCTGGCATTTGTCCTCCTGACACTTGTACTCCAAGCCTGAGTGAAGAGACAGATGCGTGTGAGGTGTGTCAGAGGCAGCAGAAGCCTCTGACTTACCCTGATGCCTGAGCAGGTTCAGGAAGCTCCTTCTCCACGATCTCTCTTCGACTCTGAGGGTGGTGTTGATGTGCAGCCCCGTTTGGTGGCTTAGGCCGGGGTGATGATGTCACTGGGGCCACTGTGACATGGCCAGCACTGATGTGTGGTGATGGGTTGATGGTGGTGTCATGCCCATCCCAGATGGTGATGTTGCAGTAATGGCTTCTTTGGAAGGAATGGAATAAACTTGTGCTGGGACTGAATTTTGTATTTGTGTCCAAATGAATGTGGGTGACACAGGGCTGTGTGAGCCGTGGCTGAGCAGGACTGGTGAGGCCTGTCGTGCTGCTGAGCCCCAGTTCAGCGGGGAGCAGGCTGGTGGCAGCATCTGCTGGCAGGGGACACAGGTGGGCCAGCAGATCCCTGGATGCCAGGGAGAGCCCACAGCTGACACCAAGTTTTCTGGGTGTGGGATGGTTTCCCCCCACAAGGGAACTCCTGTGTGGGTGCGGGTAGGTCACTCCTTGGTGGGTCCCGGAGGAGCGGCTCCTGGCCGTGCAGCCTAAGGCACAGTCCCGGATGGATATGGATCGTGCGAGCAGGGTGAAGGAGGGCTCGAGGCACCGGTGCAAATCCAACTGGGTTTATTTGGGGGAAGTCCGAAGGTCCAAGGAGGGAGGGAAGCAGGAGTAGAACCGCAATCGAAGGGAGCCGGTGTCAGGGTGAGCTTGAGCCCCGAACCGGGGTGGGACCTCGGGTGTTCATAAAGGGGAAGGGGTAGGCAGGGTCGGGGTACAAATGAACCGTGGGGAGAGGGCTCAGAGGACGGGACAAGGTGGGGTGATGAGGGATACACCTCTGAGAATGTGGGGAGAGGGTGGTCTGATTACAGAGTCCAATTAGGGAGTGAGGACCAGGGAATATCCCAGAAGGGAGGGAGTGGACTACAGGTGGTTGATGTTCATACAGTAGAGTCGTCCCAGGGCACCTCTGCCCCATCTTCCCTGTCCCCTCCTCCCTCAGGAATGTGCTGCCCACCCTGGGGATGTAGATCCGTGTTTGTTACACTAAGAGACACTTGGAGGAAGTCTGAAGAAAACCACTGGAAAAGACATATGGGTTCTCTTAATGTCAAAAAAGCTTTATTTATTGTTTATCTATCTCTGTCTATCTATGCATTTATGAATCTATCTATCTATCTATCTATCTATCTGTCAGTCTATCTATCTATCGGTCTATCTATCTGTATCAATTTATGTATGTGTTTATGTGTCTTTGATGGGGAAGGGTGATGGGGCTTTGGGCAGGCTGACATTTGGTGCTGCTGTGTTTTTGTGGCCGGCTGTAGGGCTTTTTTGCCCGCCGTTGTTGCTGCCAGACGTGTCTGACGCGAATGGGCCCAGGCTGGGAGCGGTTGTCCATGGAGGATCCATGGAACATCCATGGAGGCCTGTATGGCCGTCGTGGCCGTGCTGCTGCACTGTTGTTAGCCAAAGTGCCCTCAGACAGCCCCGGCACTTCCTGTGTGGAAGTGCTGGGGCTGCTTTCATCAGCACCCTGGGCTGGCCCAGTGTCAATCCTGCGGCGCTTTGCAGGTGGGCCGTACGACATCACTGTGTCGCTGTCTTTGTTTGGGTAGCCACGTTTGAAGGCACGCGGAGGGCAAAAGGAAGAGCTGCCAGTCCTGGCAGGACACTCTCCCTGGGACAGCTGTGGTGCTGCCTGGCTGGAAGTGCTGGGTTTGCAGGTGTCAGCACTGTGAGCTGGCCCATCCTGGGTCCTGCAGCGTTCTGCGGGAGGGCTGTGCACTGTCCCTGACTGTATCTCTTCCTCAGTGTGGCACTGCTTTAAGACCTGCCGAGGGCTGGTGGAGCAGCTGCTCATGAGGTGCACCGTGCCCTGGGACAGTGTCAGCAGCTCCTGGCTGGACGTTTTGGGGCCCACAAGCTCTGATTTGCCTGTGGAACCTGCAAAGAGGGGCAGCAGCAGGGTTGTCAGGACAGGCCCCTGGCTTCAGGCAGGAGAGGCCACTGTGGAATCCAGCGCCCTCCTGGAGCCAAGCTGTGTGGCAAAGGCCCTGCTGCCAGGCCCTTCCTGGTCGCAGGTATGGTGCCAAATGCTTTGGTGCCTACCGGTGTCGGTAGCAGCACAGGTGCTGCACTCCCAGGAGCAGGTGCTGTTGCCCAAAGAGGAGCAGCGTCGGTGGATGCCCTCGGCAGCGCAGGAGCTGCACAGCCGCAGTTGCCAGGGTCTGGAGGAGCAAGGTGGAGGACAAAGTGTCAGAGCAGGGGATGGCCATGCCGATGGCAGAGCCCTTGTTCTTAGTTGTACATCCCAGAGCCCGTGGGGAGACAGATCCCCTTCAGATGGCTGCATTGGTGCTTTGGCAGCTTACCCGTGTGCCTCCGTGTGCTCCCTGCCTCCTGGACAAAGGCACGTTGTGGCATCACAGCGGCCGTGCCTCTGATCTGAGGGTCCGAGCTCTCGGTCACTCTGCCATGATGGGAGTCTGCCAGAGAAGGAAAGGAAAGAGTCGAGCCCAGCTGAGCCCACATCAGGTAGAGCCCAGCAGTCATAGCCCTTTTGCCTGTCCCATTTGCAGGTCCTCGTTGGAGCTGAGGGCAAGAGGCATGGGCCAGAAGGTGGCCAGGGCTGGCGGGGCAGTCCCTGGGCTGGCAGTGTGCTTGTGCCTGCTGCCTTGTGAGCTGGGAGGAGAAAACCCAACCTCTTAGAGAGTCGGATCCCCATGATGAGCATTTCCGTCATGAACGGCTCTTGTTTCAGGCAACGCGGGCATCGGAAGTGAATGCCAGCATGCAGAGCCAGTCTCTGGATGCAGTGGCGGTGGAAGCGGGCATCTTGGCACGCTGGGCAGCCCATGGTTTTGTAGGAGATGTTGTCTTCCACAAGGTCCAGGCAGATGGTGCAGGTGTTGTCCTGGCTTGAACGTGGCTGCAGTGCCTGCTGTGGGCGGTGCTCCCAGCAGAAGGACCTGTGGGGAGGATGGAGGAGATGAGTGAGGGAAGAGTCCTTCAGCTGTGCTGGCAGTGAGGGTGCAGGCGCTGTGAGGGAGCCCCAGCCCCTGTATGGGTTGTGCCCCTGTGTGTGACAGGTTGCTGGCAACCGTGGGCTCCTCCCTTGCGTGCCCTCTTGGGTGGAAAGGGCTTGGAGACGAATGCAGGGGCTCTGAAGTCAGGGTGGGCAGCCCTTACCTGTAGGCCCCAAAGTACTGGGTGACACATTGTCCCTCTGGGGCACAGGGCAGGTGGAAGGTGCGGTCGCAGCCCGTCTGGCAGCAGGTGATGGTGGCCCCCATCTTGCAGCAGATGAAGCAGCTCTGGAGAGAGCACAGCAGCCCCATGTGTGCCTGGACTGGAGCTTTGTGTTTCATTTACCTCTCCAGACAGCGAGAGGGATGTGGGCAGAGCCAGCTCAGAGGCCCCAGAGCCCCCTGCACAGGAGGCTACTGCGTGAGCCGGGCCTGGGGCTTCTTTGCTGGGGAGCAGGAGGATCTGCCCAAGCGTGTCCTGGTGCAGAGCTGCCTGCTCGTGGCAGGTGATCCCCACCTTGTTGGCTGCTTCTCTGATGACGCGCCTGGTGTCCCCAACAAGAAAGTGTCCAGTGTCCTCTCGTGGGTAAAGCCCAGTGGCGAGGATCTGCAAGGCCGAGGAGGCCGGGAGCTTGTTGAGTCAGGAAGGCAGGGCCCTTGAGCGCAGAAAGCTTGAGGGAGCCCCAAGAGAATTCACCTGGCAGTAGGTGTGGACACAGAGCTTGTACTTGAGTGTCTTGTCCCCACAGATGTCGGTGTCCTGGGTCTGGTGGCACAGCATGCATGCTGCAGAGACAGAGCAAGTGGCCCGGGCATGAGCAGGTCTGTGGGGCTGGGCAAGTGTCCGTGCAGGATCAGTCCCAGGGCCCTGCAGGGTCTGTGCCATGCTGGCTGAAGGGCAGAGCAGGTCAGGCATGGGTGCCCCAGCACATGCCCGGAGCCCAGCCCAGTGGGGGAGCTCCTGCCTGGGCCTGGCATGGTTCTTGGCTCCTCACTGTCTCTCCCCGAACGCCCTGTGCCAGTGCCAAGGAGCTGTGGGGAGGGAGGCTTCTGCTGTCACCTTTTTCGTTGGGGACAGTTTCTGGCCGTGCCCTCTTGGATCCAGAGGAGGTTGATGGCGAGTGGGCCGCGCGTCTCTTGCGCTGGCCTGCTGGCATTTGTCCTCCTGACACTTGTACTCCAAGCCTGAGTGAAGAGACAGATGCGTGTGAGGTGTGTCAGAGGCAGCAGAAGCCTCTGACTTACCCTGATGCCTGAGCAGGTTCAGGAAGCTCCTTCTCCACGATCTCTCTTCGACTCTGAGGGTGGTGTTGATGTGCAGCCCCGTTTGGTGGCTTAGGCCGGGGTGATGATGTCACTGGGGCCACTGTGACATGGCCAGCACTGATGTGTGGTGATGGGTTGATGGTGGTGTCATGCCCATCCCAGATGGTGATGTTGCAGTAATGGCTTCTTTGGAAGGAATGGAATAAACTTGTGCTGGGACTGAATTTTGTATTTGTGTCCAAATGAATGTGGGTGACACAGGGCTGTGTGAGCCGTGGCTGAGCAGGACTGGTGAGGCCTGTCGTGCTGCTGAGCCCCAGTTCAGCGGGGAGCAGGCTGGTGGCAGCATCTGCTGGCAGGGGACACAGGTGGGCCAGCAGATCCCTGGATGCCAGGGAGAGCCCACAGCTGACACCAAGTTTTCTGGGTGTGGGATGGTTTCCCCCCACAAGGGAACTCCTGTGTGGGTGCGGGTAGGTCACTCCTTGGTGGGTCCCGGAGGAGCGGCTCCTGGCCGTGCAGCCTAAGGCACAGTCCCGGATGGATATGGATCGTGCGAGCAGGGTGAAGGAGGGCTCGAGGCACCGGTGCAAATCCAACTGGGTTTATTTGGGGGAAGTCCGAAGGTCCAAGGAGGGAGGGAAGCAGGAGTAGAACCGCAATCGAAGGGAGCCGGTGTCAGGGTGAGCTTGAGCCCCGAACCGGGGTGGGACCTCGGGTGTTCATAAAGGGGAAGGGGTAGGCAGGGTCGGGGTACAAATGAACCGTGGGGAGAGGGCTCAGAGGACGGGACAAGGTGGGGTGATGAGGGATACACCTCTGAGAATGTGGGGAGAGGGTGGTCTGATTACAGAGTCCAATTAGGGAGTGAGGACCAGGGAATATCCCAGAAGGGAGGGAGTGGACTACAGGTGGTTGATGTTCATACAGTAGAGTCGTCCCAGGGCACCTCTGCCCCATCTTCCCTGTCCCCTCCTCCCTCAGGAATGTGCTGCCCACCCTGGGGATGTAGATCCGTGTTTGTTACACTAAGAGACACTTGGAGGAAGTCTGAAGAAAACCACTGGAAAAGACATATGGGTTCTCTTAATGTCAAAAAAGCTTTATTTATTGTTTATCTATCTCTGTCTATCTATGCATTTATGAATCTATCTATCTATCTATCTATCTATCTGTCAGTCTATCTATCTATCGGTCTATCTATCTGTATCAATTTATGTATGTGTTTATGTGTCTTTGATGGGGAAGGGTGATGGGGCTTTGGGCAGGCTGACATTTGGTGCTGCTGTGTTTTTGTGGCCGGCTGTAGGGCTTTTTTGCCCGCCGTTGTTGCTGCCAGACGTGTCTGACGCGAATGGGCCCAGGCTGGGAGCGGTTGTCCATGGAGGATCCATGGAACATCCATGGAGGCCTGTATGGCCGTCGTGGCCGTGCTGCTGCACTGTTGTTAGCCAAAGTGCCCTCAGACAGCCCCGGCACTTCCTGTGTGGAAGTGCTGGGGCTGCTTTCATCAGCACCCTGGGCTGGCCCAGTGTCAATCCTGCGGCGCTTTGCAGGTGGGCCGTACGACATCACTGTGTCGCTGTCTTTGTTTGGGTAGCCACGTTTGAAGGCACGCGGAGGGCAAAAGGAAGAGCTGCCAGTCCTGGCAGGACACTCTCCCTGGGACAGCTGTGGTGCTGCCTGGCTGGAAGTGCTGGGTTTGCAGGTGTCAGCACTGTGAGCTGGCCCATCCTGGGTCCTGCAGCGTTCTGCGGGAGGGCTGTGCACTGTCCCTGACTGTATCTCTTCCTCAGTGTGGCACTGCTTTAAGACCTGCCGAGGGCTGGTGGAGCAGCTGCTCATGAGGTGCACCGTGCCCTGGGACAGTGTCAGCAGCTCCTGGCTGGACGTTTTGGGGCCCACAAGCTCTGATTTGCCTGTGGAACCTGCAAAGAGGGGCAGCAGCAGGGTTGTCAGGACAGGCCCCTGGCTTCAGGCAGGAGAGGCCACTGTGGAATCCAGCGCCCTCCTGGAGCCAAGCTGTGTGGCAAAGGCCCTGCTGCCAGGCCCTTCCTGGTCGCAGGTATGGTGCCAAATGCTTTGGTGCCTACCGGTGTCGGTAGCAGCACAGGTGCTGCACTCCCAGGAGCAGGTGCTGTTGCCCAAAGAGGAGCAGCGTCGGTGGATGCCCTCGGCAGCGCAGGAGCTGCACAGCCGCAGTTGCCAGGGTCTGGAGGAGCAAGGTGGAGGACAAAGTGTCAGAGCAGGGGATGGCCATGCCGATGGCAGAGCCCTTGTTCTTAGTTGTACATCCCAGAGCCCGTGGGGAGACAGATCCCCTTCAGATGGCTGCATTGGTGCTTTGGCAGCTTACCCGTGTGCCTCCGTGTGCTCCCTGCCTCCTGGACAAAGGCACGTTGTGGCATCACAGCGGCCGTGCCTCTGATCTGAGGGTCCGAGCTCTCGGTCACTCTGCCATGATGGGAGTCTGCCAGAGAAGGAAAGGAAAGAGTCGAGCCCAGCTGAGCCCACATCAGGTAGAGCCCAGCAGTCATAGCCCTTTTGCCTGTCCCATTTGCAGGTCCTCGTTGGAGCTGAGGGCAAGAGGCATGGGCCAGAAGGTGGCCAGGGCTGGCGGGGCAGTCCCTGGGCTGGCAGTGTGCTTGTGCCTGCTGCCTTGTGAGCTGGGAGGAGAAAACCCAACCTCTTAGAGAGTCGGATCCCCATGATGAGCATTTCCGTCATGAACGGCTCTTGTTTCAGGCAACGCGGGCATCGGAAGTGAATGCCAGCATGCAGAGCCAGTCTCTGGATGCAGTGGCGGTGGAAGCGGGCATCTTGGCACGCTGGGCAGCCCATGGTTTTGTAGGAGATGTTGTCTTCCACAAGGTCCAGGCAGATGGTGCAGGTGTTGTCCTGGCTTGAACGTGGCTGCAGTGCCTGCTGTGGGCGGTGCTCCCAGCAGAAGGACCTGTGGGGAGGATGGAGGAGATGAGTGAGGGAAGAGTCCTTCAGCTGTGCTGGCAGTGAGGGTGCAGGCGCTGTGAGGGAGCCCCAGCCCCTGTATGGGTTGTGCCCCTGTGTGTGACAGGTTGCTGGCAACCGTGGGCTCCTCCCTTGCGTGCCCTCTTGGGTGGAAAGGGCTTGGAGACGAATGCAGGGGCTCTGAAGTCAGGGTGGGCAGCCCTTACCTGTAGGCCCCAAAGTACTGGGTGACACATTGTCCCTCTGGGGCACAGGGCAGGTGGAAGGTGCGGTCGCAGCCCGTCTGGCAGCAGGTGATGGTGGCCCCCATCTTGCAGCAGATGAAGCAGCTCTGGAGAGAGCACAGCAGCCCCATGTGTGCCTGGACTGGAGCTTTGTGTTTCATTTACCTCTCCAGACAGCGAGAGGGATGTGGGCAGAGCCAGCTCAGAGGCCCCAGAGCCCCCTGCACAGGAGGCTACTGCGTGAGCCGGGCCTGGGGCTTCTTTGCTGGGGAGCAGGAGGATCTGCCCAAGCGTGTCCTGGTGCAGAGCTGCCTGCTCGTGGCAGGTGATCCCCACCTTGTTGGCTGCTTCTCTGATGACGCGCCTGGTGTCCCCAACAAGAAAGTGTCCAGTGTCCTCTCGTGGGTAAAGCCCAGTGGCGAGGATCTGCAAGGCCGAGGAGGCCGGGAGCTTGTTGAGTCAGGAAGGCAGGGCCCTTGAGCGCAGAAAGCTTGAGGGAGCCCCAAGAGAATTCACCTGGCAGTAGGTGTGGACACAGAGCTTGTACTTGAGTGTCTTGTCCCCACAGATGTCGGTGTCCTGGGTCTGGTGGCACAGCATGCATGCTGCAGAGACAGAGCAAGTGGCCCGGGCATGAGCAGGTCTGTGGGGCTGGGCAAGTGTCCGTGCAGGATCAGTCCCAGGGCCCTGCAGGGTCTGTGCCATGCTGGCTGAAGGGCAGAGCAGGTCAGGCATGGGTGCCCCAGCACATGCCCGGAGCCCAGCCCAGTGGGGGAGCTCCTGCCTGGGCCTGGCATGGTTCTTGGCTCCTCACTGTCTCTCCCCGAACGCCCTGTGCCAGTGCCAAGGAGCTGTGGGGAGGGAGGCTTCTGCTGTCACCTTTTTCGTTGGGGACAGTTTCTGGCCGTGCCCTCTTGGATCCAGAGGAGGTTGATGGCGAGTGGGCCGCGCGTCTCTTGCGCTGGCCTGCTGGCATTTGTCCTCCTGACACTTGTACTCCAAGCCTGAGTGAAGAGACAGATGCGTGTGAGGTGTGTCAGAGGCAGCAGAAGCCTCTGACTTACCCTGATGCCTGAGCAGGTTCAGGAAGCTCCTTCTCCACGATCTCTCTTCGACTCTGAGGGTGGTGTTGATGTGCAGCCCCGTTTGGTGGCTTAGGCCGGGGTGATGATGTCACTGGGGCCACTGTGACATGGCCAGCACTGATGTGTGGTGATGGGTTGATGGTGGTGTCATGCCCATCCCAGATGGTGATGTTGCAGTAATGGCTTCTTTGGAAGGAATGGAATAAACTTGTGCTGGGACTGAATTTTGTATTTGTGTCCAAATGAATGTGGGTGACACAGGGCTGTGTGAGCCGTGGCTGAGCAGGACTGGTGAGGCCTGTCGTGCTGCTGAGCCCCAGTTCAGCGGGGAGCAGGCTGGTGGCAGCATCTGCTGGCAGGGGACACAGGTGGGCCAGCAGATCCCTGGATGCCAGGGAGAGCCCACAGCTGACACCAAGTTTTCTGGGTGTGGGATGGTTTCCCCCCACAAGGGAACTCCTGTGTGGGTGCGGGTAGGTCACTCCTTGGTGGGTCCCGGAGGAGCGGCTCCTGGCCGTGCAGCCTAAGGCACAGTCCCGGATGGATATGGATCGTGCGAGCAGGGTGAAGGAGGGCTCGAGGCACCGGTGCAAATCCAACTGGGTTTATTTGGGGGAAGTCCGAAGGTCCAAGGAGGGAGGGAAGCAGGAGTAGAACCGCAATCGAAGGGAGCCGGTGTCAGGGTGAGCTTGAGCCCCGAACCGGGGTGGGACCTCGGGTGTTCATAAAGGGGAAGGGGTAGGCAGGGTCGGGGTACAAATGAACCGTGGGGAGAGGGCTCAGAGGACGGGACAAGGTGGGGTGATGAGGGATACACCTCTGAGAATGTGGGGAGAGGGTGGTCTGATTACAGAGTCCAATTAGGGAGTGAGGACCAGGGAATATCCCAGAAGGGAGGGAGTGGACTACAGGTGGTTGATGTTCATACAGTAGAGTCGTCCCAGGGCACCTCTGCCCCATCTTCCCTGTCCCCTCCTCCCTCAGGAATGTGCTGCCCACCCTGGGGATGTAGATCCGTGTTTGTTACACTAAGAGACACTTGGAGGAAGTCTGAAGAAAACCACTGGAAAAGACATATGGGTTCTCTTAATGTCAAAAAAGCTTTATTTATTGTTTATCTATCTCTGTCTATCTATGCATTTATGAATCTATCTATCTATCTATCTATCTATCTGTCAGTCTATCTATCTATCGGTCTATCTATCTGTATCAATTTATGTATGTGTTTATGTGTCTTTGATGGGGAAGGGTGATGGGGCTTTGGGCAGGCTGACATTTGGTGCTGCTGTGTTTTTGTGGCCGGCTGTAGGGCTTTTTTGCCCGCCGTTGTTGCTGCCAGACGTGTCTGACGCGAATGGGCCCAGGCTGGGAGCGGTTGTCCATGGAGGATCCATGGAACATCCATGGAGGCCTGTATGGCCGTCGTGGCCGTGCTGCTGCACTGTTGTTAGCCAAAGTGCCCTCAGACAGCCCCGGCACTTCCTGTGTGGAAGTGCTGGGGCTGCTTTCATCAGCACCCTGGGCTGGCCCAGTGTCAATCCTGCGGCGCTTTGCAGGTGGGCCGTACGACATCACTGTGTCGCTGTCTTTGTTTGGGTAGCCACGTTTGAAGGCACGCGGAGGGCAAAAGGAAGAGCTGCCAGTCCTGGCAGGACACTCTCCCTGGGACAGCTGTGGTGCTGCCTGGCTGGAAGTGCTGGGTTTGCAGGTGTCAGCACTGTGAGCTGGCCCATCCTGGGTCCTGCAGCGTTCTGCGGGAGGGCTGTGCACTGTCCCTGACTGTATCTCTTCCTCAGTGTGGCACTGCTTTAAGACCTGCCGAGGGCTGGTGGAGCAGCTGCTCATGAGGTGCACCGTGCCCTGGGACAGTGTCAGCAGCTCCTGGCTGGACGTTTTGGGGCCCACAAGCTCTGATTTGCCTGTGGAACCTGCAAAGAGGGGCAGCAGCAGGGTTGTCAGGACAGGCCCCTGGCTTCAGGCAGGAGAGGCCACTGTGGAATCCAGCGCCCTCCTGGAGCCAAGCTGTGTGGCAAAGGCCCTGCTGCCAGGCCCTTCCTGGTCGCAGGTATGGTGCCAAATGCTTTGGTGCCTACCGGTGTCGGTAGCAGCACAGGTGCTGCACTCCCAGGAGCAGGTGCTGTTGCCCAAAGAGGAGCAGCGTCGGTGGATGCCCTCGGCAGCGCAGGAGCTGCACAGCCGCAGTTGCCAGGGTCTGGAGGAGCAAGGTGGAGGACAAAGTGTCAGAGCAGGGGATGGCCATGCCGATGGCAGAGCCCTTGTTCTTAGTTGTACATCCCAGAGCCCGTGGGGAGACAGATCCCCTTCAGATGGCTGCATTGGTGCTTTGGCAGCTTACCCGTGTGCCTCCGTGTGCTCCCTGCCTCCTGGACAAAGGCACGTTGTGGCATCACAGCGGCCGTGCCTCTGATCTGAGGGTCCGAGCTCTCGGTCACTCTGCCATGATGGGAGTCTGCCAGAGAAGGAAAGGAAAGAGTCGAGCCCAGCTGAGCCCACATCAGGTAGAGCCCAGCAGTCATAGCCCTTTTGCCTGTCCCATTTGCAGGTCCTCGTTGGAGCTGAGGGCAAGAGGCATGGGCCAGAAGGTGGCCAGGGCTGGCGGGGCAGTCCCTGGGCTGGCAGTGTGCTTGTGCCTGCTGCCTTGTGAGCTGGGAGGAGAAAACCCAACCTCTTAGAGAGTCGGATCCCCATGATGAGCATTTCCGTCATGAACGGCTCTTGTTTCAGGCAACGCGGGCATCGGAAGTGAATGCCAGCATGCAGAGCCAGTCTCTGGATGCAGTGGCGGTGGAAGCGGGCATCTTGGCACGCTGGGCAGCCCATGGTTTTGTAGGAGATGTTGTCTTCCACAAGGTCCAGGCAGATGGTGCAGGTGTTGTCCTGGCTTGAACGTGGCTGCAGTGCCTGCTGTGGGCGGTGCTCCCAGCAGAAGGACCTGTGGGGAGGATGGAGGAGATGAGTGAGGGAAGAGTCCTTCAGCTGTGCTGGCAGTGAGGGTGCAGGCGCTGTGAGGGAGCCCCAGCCCCTGTATGGGTTGTGCCCCTGTGTGTGACAGGTTGCTGGCAACCGTGGGCTCCTCCCTTGCGTGCCCTCTTGGGTGGAAAGGGCTTGGAGACGAATGCAGGGGCTCTGAAGTCAGGGTGGGCAGCCCTTACCTGTAGGCCCCAAAGTACTGGGTGACACATTGTCCCTCTGGGGCACAGGGCAGGTGGAAGGTGCGGTCGCAGCCCGTCTGGCAGCAGGTGATGGTGGCCCCCATCTTGCAGCAGATGAAGCAGCTCTGGAGAGAGCACAGCAGCCCCATGTGTGCCTGGACTGGAGCTTTGTGTTTCATTTACCTCTCCAGACAGCGAGAGGGATGTGGGCAGAGCCAGCTCAGAGGCCCCAGAGCCCCCTGCACAGGAGGCTACTGCGTGAGCCGGGCCTGGGGCTTCTTTGCTGGGGAGCAGGAGGATCTGCCCAAGCGTGTCCTGGTGCAGAGCTGCCTGCTCGTGGCAGGTGATCCCCACCTTGTTGGCTGCTTCTCTGATGACGCGCCTGGTGTCCCCAACAAGAAAGTGTCCAGTGTCCTCTCGTGGGTAAAGCCCAGTGGCGAGGATCTGCAAGGCCGAGGAGGCCGGGAGCTTGTTGAGTCAGGAAGGCAGGGCCCTTGAGCGCAGAAAGCTTGAGGGAGCCCCAAGAGAATTCACCTGGCAGTAGGTGTGGACACAGAGCTTGTACTTGAGTGTCTTGTCCCCACAGATGTCGGTGTCCTGGCTCTGGTGGCACAGCATGCATGCTGCAGAGACAGAGCAAGTGGCCCGGGCATGAGCAGGTCTGTGGGGCTGGGCAAGTGTCCGTGCAGGATCAGTCCCAGGGCCCTGCAGGGTCTGTGCCATGCTGGCTGAAGGGCAGAGCAGGTCAGGCATGGGTGCCCCAGCACATGCCCGGAGCCCAGCCCAGTGGGGGAGCTCCTGCCTGGGCCTGGCATGGTTCTTGGCTCCTCACTGTCTCTCCCCGAACGCCCTGTGCCAGTGCCAAGGAGCTGTGGGGAGGGAGGCTTCTGCTGTCACCTTTTTCGTTGGGGACAGTTTCTGGCCGTGCCCTCTTGGATCCAGAGGAGGTTGATGGCGAGTGGGCCGCGCGTCTCTTGCGCTGGCCTGCTGGCATTTGTCCTCCTGACACTTGTACTCCAAGCCTGAGTGAAGAGACAGATGCGTGTGAGGTGTGTCAGAGGCAGCAGAAGCCTCTGACTTACCCTGATGCCTGAGCAGGTTCAGGAAGCTCCTTCTCCACGATCTCTCTTCGACTCTGAGGGTGGTGTTGATGTGCAGCCCCGTTTGGTGGCTTAGGCCGGGGTGATGATGTCACTGGGGCCACTGTGACATGGCCAGCACTGATGTGTGGTGATGGGTTGATGGTGGTGTCATGCCCATCCCAGATGGTGATGTTGCAGTAATGGCTTCTTTGGAAGGAATGGAATAAACTTGTGCTGGGACTGAATTTTGTATTTGTGTCCAAATGAATGTGGGTGACACAGGGCTGTGTGAGCCGTGGCTGAGCAGGACTGGTGAGGCCTGTCGTGCTGCTGAGCCCCAGTTCAGCGGGGAGCAGGCTGGTGGCAGCATCTGCTGGCAGGGGACACAGGTGGGCCAGCAGATCCCTGGATGCCAGGGAGAGCCCACAGCTGACACCAAGTTTTCTGGGTGTGGGATGGTTTCCCCCCACAAGGGAACTCCTGTGTGGGTGCGGGTAGGTCACTCCTTGGTGGGTCCCGGAGGAGCGGCTCCTGGCCGTGCAGCCTAAGGCACAGTCCCAGATGGATATGGATCGTGCGAGCAGGGTGAAGGAGGGCTCGAGGCACCGGTGCAAATCCAACTGGGTTTATTTGGGGGAAGTCCGAAGGTCCAAGGAGGGAGGGAAGCAGGAGTAGAACCGCAATCGAAGGGAGCCGGTGTCAGGGTGAGCTTGAGCCCCGAACCGGGGTGGGACCTCGGGTGTTCATAAAGGGGAAGGGGTAGGCAGGGTCGGGGTACAAATGAACCGTGGGGAGAGGGCTCAGAGGACGGGACAAGGTGGGGTGATGAGGGATACACCTCTGAGAATGTGGGGAGAGGGTGGTCTGATTACAGAGTCCAATTAGGGAGTGAGGACCAGGGAATATCCCAGAAGGGAGGGAGTGGACTACAGGTGGTTGATGTTCATACAGTAGAGTCGTCCCAGGGCACCTCTGCCCCATCTTCCCTGTCCCCTCCTCCCTCAGGAATGTGCTGCCCACCCTGGGGATGTAGATCCGTGTTTGTTACACTAAGAGACACTTGGAGGAAGTCTGAAGAAAACCACTGGAAAAGACATATGGGTTCTCTTAATGTCAAAAAAGCTTTATTTATTGTTTATCTATCTCTGTCTATCTATGCATTTATGAATCTATCTATCTATCTATCTATCTATCTGTCAGTCTATCTATCTATCGGTCTATCTATCTGTATCAATTTATGTATGTGTTTATGTGTCTTTGATGGGGAAGGGTGATGGGGCTTTGGGCAGGCTGACATTTGGTGCTGCTGTGTTTTTGTGGCCGGCTGTAGGGCTTTTTTGCCCGCCGTTGTTGCTGCCAGACGTGTCTGACGCGAATGGGCCCAGGCTGGGAGCGGTTGTCCATGGAGGATCCATGGAACATCCATGGAGGCCTGTATGGCCGTCGTGGCCGTGCTGCTGCACTGTTGTTAGCCAAAGTGCCCTCAGACAGCCCCGGCACTTCCTGTGTGGAAGTGCTGGGGCTGCTTTCATCAGCACCCTGGGCTGGCCCAGTGTCAATCCTGCGGCGCTTTGCAGGTGGGCCGTACGACATCACTGTGTCGCTGTCTTTGTTTGGGTAGCCACGTTTGAAGGCACGCGGAGGGCAAAAGGAAGAGCTGCCAGTCCTGGCAGGACACTCTCCCTGGGACAGCTGTGGTGCTGCCTGGCTGGAAGTGCTGGGTTTGCAGGTGTCAGCACTGTGAGCTGGCCCATCCTGGGTCCTGCAGCGTTCTGCGGGAGGGCTGTGCACTGTCCCTGACTGTATCTCTTCCTCAGTGTGGCACTGCTTTAAGACCTGCCGAGGGCTGGTGGAGCAGCTGCTCATGAGGTGCACCGTGCCCTGGGACAGTGTCAGCAGCTCCTGGCTGGACGTTTTGGGGCCCACAAGCTCTGATTTGCCTGTGGAACCTGCAAAGAGGGGCAGCAGCAGGGTTGTCAGGACAGGCCCCTGGCTTCAGGCAGGAGAGGCCACTGTGGAATCCAGCGCCCTCCTGGAGCCAAGCTGTGTGGCAAAGGCCCTGCTGCCAGGCCCTTCCTGGTCGCAGGTATGGTGCCAAATGCTTTGGTGCCTACCGGTGTCGGTAGCAGCACAGGTGCTGCACTCCCAGGAGCAGGTGCTGTTGCCCAAAGAGGAGCAGCGTCGGTGGATGCCCTCGGCAGCGCAGGAGCTGCACAGCCGCAGTTGCCAGGGTCTGGAGGAGCAAGGTGGAGGACAAAGTGTCAGAGCAGGGGATGGCCATGCCGATGGCAGAGCCCTTGTTCTTAGTTGTACATCCCAGAGCCCGTGGGGAGACAGATCCCCTTCAGATGGCTGCATTGGTGCTTTGGCAGCTTACCCGTGTGCCTCCGTGTGCTCCCTGCCTCCTGGACAAAGGCACGTTGTGGCATCACAGCGGCCGTGCCTCTGATCTGAGGGTCCGAGCTCTCGGTCACTCTGCCATGATGGGAGTCTGCCAGAGAAGGAAAGGAAAGAGTCGAGCCCAGCTGAGCCCACATCAGGTAGAGCCCAGCAGTCATAGCCCTTTTGCCTGTCCCATTTGCAGGTCCTCGTTGGAGCTGAGGGCAAGAGGCATGGCCCAGAAGGTGGCCAGGGCTGGCGGGGCAGTCCCTGGGCTGGCAGTGTGCTTGTGCCTGCTGCCTTGTGAGCTGGGAGGAGAAAACCCAACCTCTTAGAGAGTCGGATCCCCATGATGAGCATTTCCGTCATGAACGGCTCTTGTTTCAGGCAACGCGGGCATCGGAAGTGAATGCCAGCATGCAGAGCCAGTCTCTGGATGCAGTGGCGGTGGAAGCGGGCATCTTGGCACGCTGGGCAGCCCATGGTTTTGTAGGAGATGTTGTCTTCCACAAGGTCCAGGCAGATGGTGCAGGTGTTGTCCTGGCTTGAACGTGGCTGCAGTGCCTGCTGTGGGCGGTGCTCCCAGCAGAAGGACCTGTGGGGAGGATGGAGGAGATGAGTGAGGGAAGAGTCCTTCAGCTGTGCTGGCAGTGAGGGTGCAGGCGCTGTGAGGGAGCCCCAGCCCCTGTATGGGTTGTGCCCCTGTGTGTGACAGGTTGCTGGCAACCGTGGGCTCCTCCCTTGCGTGCCCTCTTGGGTGGAAAGGGCTTGGAGACGAATGCAGGGGCTCTGAAGTCAGGGTGGGCAGCCCTTACCTGTAGGCCCCAAAGTACTGGGTGACACATTGTCCCTCTGGGGCACAGGGCAGGTGGAAGGTGCGGTCGCAGCCCGTCTGGCAGCAGGTGATGGTGGCCCCCATCTTGCAGCAGATGAAGCAGCTCTGGAGAGAGCACAGCAGCCCCATGTGTGCCTGGACTGGAGCTTTGTGTTTCATTTACCTCTCCAGACAGCGAGAGGGATGTGGGCAGAGCCAGCTCAGAGGCCCCAGAGCCCCCTGCACAGGAGGCTACTGCGTGAGCCGGGCCTGGGGCTTCTTTGCTGGGGAGCAGGAGGATCTGCCCAAGCGTGTCCTGGTGCAGAGCTGCCTGCTCGTGGCAGGTGATCCCCACCTTGTTGGCTGCTTCTCTGATGACGCGCCTGGTGTCCCCAACAAGAAAGTGTCCAGTGTCCTCTCGTGGGTAAAGCCCAGTGGCGAGGATCTGCAAGGCCGAGGAGGCCGGGAGCTTGTTGAGTCAGGAAGGCAGGGCCCTTGAGCGCAGAAAGCTTGAGGGAGCCCCAAGAGAATTCACCTGGCAGTAGGTGTGGACACAGAGCTTGTACTTGAGTGTCTTGTCCCCACAGATGTCGGTGTCCTGGCTCTGGTGGCACAGCATGCATGCTGCAGAGACAGAGCAAGTGGCCCGGGCATGAGCAGGTCTGTGGGGCTGGGCAAGTGTCCGTGCAGGATCAGTCCCAGGGCCCTGCAGGGTCTGTGCCATGCTGGCTGAAGGGCAGAGCAGGTCAGGCATGGGTGCCCCAGCACATGCCCGGAGCCCAGCCCAGTGGGGGAGCTCCTGCCTGGGCCTGGCATGGTTCTTGGCTCCTCACTGTCTCTCCCCGAACGCCCTGTGCCAGTGCCAAGGAGCTGTGGGGAGGGAGGCTTCTGCTGTCACCTTTTTCGTTGGGGACAGTTTCTGGCCGTGCCCTCTTGGATCCAGAGGAGGTTGATGGCGAGTGGGCCGCGCGTCTCTTGCGCTGGCCTGCTGGCATTTGTCCTCCTGACACTTGTACTCCAAGCCTGAGTGAAGAGACAGATGCGTGTGAGGTGTGTCAGAGGCAGCAGAAGCCTCTGACTTACCCTGATGCCTGAGCAGGTTCAGGAAGCTCCTTCTCCACGATCTCTCTTCGACTCTGAGGGTGGTGTTGATGTGCAGCCCCGTTTGGTGGCTTAGGCCGGGGTGATGATGTCACTGGGGCCACTGTGACATGGCCAGCACTGATGTGTGGTGATGGGTTGATGGTGGTGTCATGCCCATCCCAGATGGTGATGTTGCAGTAATGGCTTCTTTGGAAGGAATGGAATAAACTTGTGCTGGGACTGAATTTTGTATTTGTGTCCAAATGAATGTGGGTGACACAGGGCTGTGTGAGCCGTGGCTGAGCAGGACTGGTGAGGCCTGTCGTGCTGCTGAGCCCCAGTTCAGCGGGGAGCAGGCTGGTGGCAGCATCTGCTGGCAGGGGACACAGGTGGGCCAGCAGATCCCTGGATGCCAGGGAGAGCCCACAGCTGACACCAAGTTTTCTGGGTGTGGGATGGTTTCCCCCCACAAGGGAACTCCTGTGTGGGTGCGGGTAGGTCACTCCTTGGTGGGTCCCGGAGGAGCGGCTCCTGGCCGTGCAGCCTAAGGCACAGTCCCGGATGGATATGGATCGTGCGAGCAGGGTGAAGGAGGGCTCGAGGCACCGGTGCAAATCCAACTGGGTTTATTTGGGGGAAGTCCGAAGGTCCAAGGAGGGAGGGAAGCAGGAGTAGAACCGCAATCGAAGGGAGCCGGTGTCAGGGTGAGCTTGAGCCCCGAACCGGGGTGGGACCTCGGGTGTTCATAAAGGGGAAGGGGTAGGCAGGGTCGGGGTACAAATGAACCGTGGGGAGAGGGCTCAGAGGACGGGACAAGGTGGGGTGATGAGGGATACACCTCTGAGAATGTGGGGAGAGGGTGGTCTGATTACAGAGTCCAATTAGGGAGTGAGGACCAGGGAATATCCCAGAAGGGAGGGAGTGGACTACAGGTGGTTGATGTTCATACAGTAGAGTCGTCCCAGGGCACCTCTGCCCCATCTTCCCTGTCCCCTCCTCCCTCAGGAATGTGCTGCCCACCCTGGGGATGTAGATCCGTGTTTGTTACACTAAGAGACACTTGGAGGAAGTCTGAAGAAAACCACTGGAAAAGACATATGGGTTCTCTTAATGTCAAAAAAGCTTTATTTATTGTTTATCTATCTCTGTCTATCTATGCATTTATGAATCTATCTATCTATCTATCTATCTATCTGTCAGTCTATCTATCTATCGGTCTATCTATCTGTATCAATTTATGTATGTGTTTATGTGTCTTTGATGGGGAAGGGTGATGGGGCTTTGGGCAGGCTGACATTTGGTGCTGCTGTGTTTTTGTGGCCGGCTGTAGGGCTTTTTTGCCCGCCGTTGTTGCTGCCAGACGTGTCTGACGCGAATGGGCCCAGGCTGGGAGCGGTTGTCCATGGAGGATCCATGGAACATCCATGGAGGCCTGTATGGCCGTCGTGGCCGTGCTGCTGCACTGTTGTTAGCCAAAGTGCCCTCAGACAGCCCCGGCACTTCCTGTGTGGAAGTGCTGGGGCTGCTTTCATCAGCACCCTGGGCTGGCCCAGTGTCAATCCTGCGGCGCTTTGCAGGTGGGCCGTACGACATCACTGTGTCGCTGTCTTTGTTTGGGTAGCCACGTTTGAAGGCACGCGGAGGGCAAAAGGAAGAGCTGCCAGTCCTGGCAGGACACTCTCCCTGGGACAGCTGTGGTGCTGCCTGGCTGGAAGTGCTGGGTTTGCAGGTGTCAGCACTGTGAGCTGGCCCATCCTGGGTCCTGCAGCGTTCTGCGGGAGGGCTGTGCACTGTCCCTGACTGTATCTCTTCCTCAGTGTGGCACTGCTTTAAGACCTGCCGAGGGCTGGTGGAGCAGCTGCTCATGAGGTGCACCGTGCCCTGGGACAGTGTCAGCAGCTCCTGGCTGGACGTTTTGGGGCCCACAAGCTCTGATTTGCCTGTGGAACCTGCAAAGAGGGGCAGCAGCAGGGTTGTCAGGACAGGCCCCTGGCTTCAGGCAGGAGAGGCCACTGTGGAATCCAGCGCCCTCCTGGAGCCAAGCTGTGTGGCAAAGGCCCTGCTGCCAGGCCCTTCCTGGTCGCAGGTATGGTGCCAAATGCTTTGGTGCCTACCGGTGTCGGTAGCAGCACAGGTGCTGCACTCCCAGGAGCAGGTGCTGTTGCCCAAAGAGGAGCAGCGTCGGTGGATGCCCTCGGCAGCGCAGGAGCTGCACAGCCGCAGTTGCCAGGGTCTGGAGGAGCAAGGTGGAGGACAAAGTGTCAGAGCAGGGGATGGCCATGCCGATGGCAGAGCCCTTGTTCTTAGTTGTACATCCCAGAGCCCGTGGGGAGACAGATCCCCTTCAGATGGCTGCATTGGTGCTTTGGCAGCTTACCCGTGTGCCTCCGTGTGCTCCCTGCCTCCTGGACAAAGGCACGTTGTGGCATCACAGCGGCCGTGCCTCTGATCTGAGGGTCCGAGCTCTCGGTCACTCTGCCATGATGGGAGTCTGCCAGAGAAGGAAAGGAAAGAGTCGAGCCCAGCTGAGCCCACATCAGGTAGAGCCCAGCAGTCATAGCCCTTTTGCCTGTCCCATTTGCAGGTCCTCGTTGGAGCTGAGGGCAAGAGGCATGGGCCAGAAGGTGGCCAGGGCTGGCGGGGCAGTCCCTGGGCTGGCAGTGTGCTTGTGCCTGCTGCCTTGTGAGCTGGGAGGAGAAAACCCAACCTCTTAGAGAGTCGGATCCCCATGATGAGCATTTCCGTCATGAACGGCTCTTGTTTCAGGCAACGCGGGCATCGGAAGTGAATGCCAGCATGCAGAGCCAGTCTCTGGATGCAGTGGCGGTGGAAGCGGGCATCTTGGCACGCTGGGCAGCCCATGGTTTTGTAGGAGATGTTGTCTTCCACAAGGTCCAGGCAGATGGTGCAGGTGTTGTCCTGGCTTGAACGTGGCTGCAGTGCCTGCTGTGGGCGGTGCTCCCAGCAGAAGGACCTGTGGGGAGGATGGAGGAGATGAGTGAGGGAAGAGTCCTTCAGCTGTGCTGGCAGTGAGGGTGCAGGCGCTGTGAGGGAGCCCCAGCCCCTGTATGGGTTGTGCCCCTGTGTGTGACAGGTTGCTGGCAACCGTGGGCTCCTCCCTTGCGTGCCCTCTTGGGTGGAAAGGGCTTGGAGACGAATGCAGGGGCTCTGAAGTCAGGGTGGGCAGCCCTTACCTGTAGGCCCCAAAGTACTGGGTGACACATTGTCCCTCTGGGGCACAGGGCAGGTGGAAGGTGCGGTCGCAGCCCGTCTGGCAGCAGGTGATGGTGGCCCCCATCTTGCAGCAGATGAAGCAGCTCTGGAGAGAGCACAGCAGCCCCATGTGTGCCTGGACTGGAGCTTTGTGTTTCATTTACCTCTCCAGACAGCGAGAGGGATGTGGGCAGAGCCAGCTCAGAGGCCCCAGAGCCCCCTGCACAGGAGGCTACTGCGTGAGCCGGGCCTGGGGCTTCTTTGCTGGGGAGCAGGAGGATCTGCCCAAGCGTGTCCTGGTGCAGAGCTGCCTGCTCGTGGCAGGTGATCCCCACCTTGTTGGCTGCTTCTCTGATGACGCGCCTGGTGTCCCCAACAAGAAAGTGTCCAGTGTCCTCTCGTGGGTAAAGCCCAGTGGCGAGGATCTGCAAGGCCGAGGAGGCCGGGAGCTTGTTGAGTCAGGAAGGCAGGGCCCTTGAGCGCAGAAAGCTTGAGGGAGCCCCAAGAGAATTCACCTGGCAGTAGGTGTGGACACAGAGCTTGTACTTGAGTGTCTTGTCCCCACAGATGTCGGTGTCCTGGGTCTGGTGGCACAGCATGCATGCTGCAGAGACAGAGCAAGTGGCCCGGGCATGAGCAGGTCTGTGGGGCTGGGCAAGTGTCCGTGCAGGATCAGTCCCAGGTCCCTGCAGGGTCTGTGCCATGCTGGCTGAAGGGCAGAGCAGGTCAGGCATGGGTGCCCCAGCACATGCCCGGAGCCCAGCCCAGTGGGGGAGCTCCTGCCTGGGCCTGGCATGGTTCTTGGCTCCTCACTGTCTCTCCCCGAACGCCCTGTGCCAGTGCCAAGGAGCTGTGGGGAGGGAGGCTTCTGCTGTCACCTTTTTCGTTGGGGACAGTTTCTGGCCGTGCCCTCTTGGATCCAGAGGAGGTTGATGGCGAGTGGGCCGCGCGTCTCTTGCGCTGGCCCGCTGGCATTTGTCCTCCTGACACTTGTACTCCAAGCCTGAGTGAAGAGACAGATGCGTGTGAGGTGTGTCAGAGGCAGCAGAAGCCTCTGACTTACCCTGATGCCTGAGCAGGTTCAGGAAGCTCCTTCTCCACGATCTCTCTTCGACTCTGAGGGTGGTGTTGATGTGCAGCCCCGTTTGGTGGCTTAGGCCGGGGTGATGATGTCACTGGGGCCACTGTGACATGGCCAGCACTGATGTGTGGTGATGGGTTGATGCCCATGTGTGGTGTCATGCCCATCCCAGATGGTGATGTTGCAGTAATGGCTTCTTTGGAAGGAATGGAATAAACTTGTGCTGGGACTGAATTTTGTATTTGTGTCCAAATGAATGTGGGTGACACAGGGCTGTGTGAGCCGTGGCTGAGCAGGACTGGTGAGGCCTGTCGTGCTGCTGAGCCCCAGTTCAGCGGGGAGCAGGCTGGTGGCAGCATCTGCTGGCAGGGGACACAGGTGGGCCAGCAGATCCCTGGATGCCAGGGAGAGCCCACAGCTGACACCAAGTTTTCTGGGTGTGGGATGGTTTCCCCCCACAAGGGAACTCCTGTGTGGGTGCGGGTAGGTCACTCCTTGGTGGGTCCCGGAGGAGCGGCTCCTGGCCGTGCAGCCTAAGGCACAGTCCCGGATGGATATGGATCTTGCGAGCAGGGTGAAGGAGGGCTCGAGGCACCGGTGCAAATCCAACTGCGTTTATTTGGGGGAAGTCCGAAGGTCCAAGGAGGGAGGGAAGCAGGAGTAGAACCGCAATCAAAGGGAGCCGGTGTCAGGGTGAGCTTGAGCCCCGAACCGGGGTGGGACCTCGGGTGTTCATAAAGGGGAAGGGGTAGGCAGGGTCGGGGTACAAATGAACCGTGGGGAGAGGGCTCAGAGGACGGGACAAGGTGGGGTGATGAGGGATACACCTCTGAGAATGTGGGGAGAGGGTGGTCTGATTACAGAGTCCAATTAGGGAGTGAGGACCAGGGAATATCCCAGAAGGGAGGGAGTGGACTACAGGTGGTTGATGTTCATACAGTAGAGTCGTCCCAGGGCACCTCTGCCCCATCTTCCCTGTCCCCTCCTCCCTCAGGAATGTGCTGCCAACCCTGGGGATGTAGATCCGTGTTTGTTACACTAAGAGACACTTGGAGGAAGTCTGAAGAAAACCACTGGAAAAGACATATGGGTTCTCTTAATGTCAAAAAAGCTTTATTTATTGTTTATCTATCTCTGTCTATCTATGCATTTATGAATCTATCTATCTATCTATCTATCTATCTGTCAGTCTATCTATCTATCGGTCTATCTATCTGTATCAATTTATGTATGTGTTTATGTGTCTTTGATGGGGAAGGGTGATGGGGCTTTGGGCAGGCTGACATTTGGTGCTGCTGTGTTTTTGTGGCCGGCTGTAGGGCTTTTTTGCCCGCCGTTGTTGCTGCCAGACGTGTCTGACGCGAATGGGCCCAGGCTGGGACCGGTTGTCCATGGAGGATCCATGGAACATCCATGGAGGCCTGTATGGCCGTCGTGGCCGTGCTGCTGCACTGTTGTTAGCCAAAGTGCCCTCAGACAGCCCCGGCACTTCCTGTGTGGAAGTGCTGGGGCTGCTTTCATCAGCACCCTGGGCTGGCCCAGTGTCAATCCTGCGGCGCTTTGCAGGTGGGCCGTACGACATCACTGTGTCGCTGTCTTTGTTTGGGTAGCCACGTTTGAAGGCACGCGGAGGGCAAAAGGAAGAGCTGCCAGTCCTGGCAGGACACTCTCCCTGGGACAGCTGTGGTGCTGCCTGGCTGGAAGTGCTGGGTTTGCAGGTGTCAGCACTGTGAGCTGGCCCATCCTGGGTCCTGCAGCGTTCTGCGGGAGGGCTGTGCACTGTCCCTGACTGTATCTCTTCCTCAGTGTGGCACTGCTTTAAGACCTGCCGAGGGCTGGTGGAGCAGCTGCTCATGAGGTGCACCGTGCCCTGGGACAGTGTCAGCAGCTCCTGGCTGGACGTTTTGGGGCCCACAAGCTCTGATTTGCCTGTGGAACCTGCAAAGAGGGGCAGCAGCAGGGTTGTCAGGACAGGCCCCTGGCTTCAGGCAGGAGAGGCCACTGTGGAATCCAGCGCCCTCCTGGAGCCAAGCTGTGTGGCAAAGGCCCTGCTGCCAGGCCCTTCCTGGTCGCAGGTATGGTGCCAAATGCTTTGGTGCCTACCGGTGTCGGTAGCAGCACAGGTGCTGCACTCCCAGGAGCAGGTGCTGTTGCCCAAAGAGGAGCAGCGTCGGTGGATGCCCTCGGCAGCGCAGGAGCTGCACAGCCGCAGTTGCCAGGGTCTGGAGGAGCAAGGTGGAGGACAAAGTGTCAGAGCAGGGGATGGCCATGCCGATGGCAGAGCCCTTGTTCTTAGTTGTACATCCCAGAGCCCGTGGGGAGACAGATCTCCTTCAGATGGCTGCATTGGTGCTTTGGCAGCTTACCCGTGTGCCTCCGTGTGCTCCCTGCCTCCTGGACAAAGGCACGTTGTGGCATCACAGCGGCCGTGCCTCTGATCTGAGGGTCCGAGCTCTCGGTCACTCTGCCATGATGGGAGTCTGCCAGAGAAGGAAAGGAAAGAGTCGAGCCCAGCTGAGCCCACATCAGGTAGAGCCCAGCAGTCATAGCCCTTTTGCCTGTCCCATTTGCAGGTCCTCGTTGGAGCTGAGGGCAAGAGGCATGGGCCAGAAGGTGGCCAGGGCTGGCGGGGCAGTCCCTGGGCTGGCAGTGTGCTTGTGCCTGCTGCCTTGTGAGCTGGGAGGAGAAAACCCAACCTCTTAGAGAGTCGGATCCCCATGATGAGCATTTCCGTCATGAACGGCTCTTGTTTCAGGCAACGCGGGCATCGGAAGTGAATGCCAGCATGCAGAGCCAGTCTCTGGATGCAGTGGCGGTGGAAGCGGGCGTCTTGGCACGCTGGGCAGCCCATGGTTTTGTAGGAGATGTTGTCTTCCACAAGGTCCAGGCAGATGGTGCAGGTGTTGTCCTGGCTTGAACGTGGCTGCAGTGCCTGCTGTGGGCGGTGCTCCCAGCAGAAGGACCTGTGGGGAGGATGGAGGAGATGAGTGAGGGAAGAGTCCTTCAGCTGTGCTGGCAGTGAGGGTGCAGGCGCTGTGAGGGAGCCCCAGCCCCTGTATGGGTTGTGCCCCTGTGTGTGACAGGTTGCTGGCAACCGTGGGCTCCTCCCTTGCGTGCCCTCTTGGGTGGAAAGGGCTTGGAGACGAATGCAGGGGCTCTGAAGTCAGGGTGGGCAGCCCTTACCTGTAGGCCCCAAAGTACTGGGTGACACATTGTCCCTCTGGGGCACAGGGCAGGTGGAAGGTGCGGTCGCAGCCCGTCTGGCAGCAGGTGATGGTGGCCCCCATCTTGCAGCAGATGAAGCAGCTCTGGAGAGAGCACAGCAGCCCCATGTGTGCCTGGACTGGAGCTTTGTGTTTCATTTACCACTTCAGACAGCGAGAAGGATGTGGGCAGAGCCAGCTCAGAGGCCCAAGAGCCCCCTGCACAGGAGGCTACTGCGTGAGCCGGGCCTGGGGCTTCTTTGCTGGGGAGCAGGAGGATCTGCCCAAGCGTGTCCTGGTGCAGAGCTGCCTGCTCGTGGCAGGTGATCCCCACCTTGTTGGCTGCTTCTCTGATGACGCGCCTGGTGTCCCCAACAAGAAAGTGTCCAGTGTCCTCTCGTGGGTAAAGCCCAGTGGCGAGGATCTGCAAGGCCGGGGAGGCCGGGAGCTTGTTGAGTCAGGAAGGCAGGGCCCTTGAGTGCAGAAAGCTTGAGGGAACCCCAAGAGAATTCACCTGGCAGTAGGTGTGGACACAGAGCTTGTACTTGAGTGTCTTGTCCCCACAGATGTCGGTGTCCTGGGTCTGGTGGCACAGCATGCATGCTGCAGAGACAGAGCAAGTGGCCCGGGCATGAGCAGGTCTGTGGGGCTGGGCAAGTGTCCGTGCAGGATCAGTCCCAGGTCCCTGCAGGGTCTGTGCCATGCTGGCTGAAGGGCAGAGCAGGTCAGGCATGGGTGCCCCAGCACATGCCCGGAGCCCAGCCCAGTGGGGGAGCTCCTGCCTGGGCCTGGCATGGTTCTTGGCTCCTCACTGTCTCTCCCCGAACGCCCTGTGCCAGTGCCAAGGAGCTGTGGGGAGGGAGGCTTCTGCTGTCACCTTTTTCGTTGGGGACAGTTTCTGGCCGTGCCCTCTTGGATCCAGAGGAGGTTGATGGCGAGTGGGCCGCGCGTCTCTTGCGCTGGCCTGCTGGCATTTGTCCTCCTGACACTTGTACTCCAAGCCTGAGTGAAGAGACAGATGCGTGTGAGGTGTGTCAGAGGCAGCAGAAGCCTCTGACTTACCCTGATGCCTGAGCAGGTTCAGGAAGCTCCTTCTCCACGATCTCTCTTCGACTCTGAGGGTGGTGTTGATGTGCAGCCCCGTTTGGTGGCTTAGGCCGGGGTGATGATGTCACTGGGGCCACTGTGACATGGCCAGCACTGATGTGTGGTGATGGGTTGATGGTGGTGTCATGCCCATCCCAGATGGTGATGTTGCAGTAATGGCTTCTTTGGAAGGAATGGAATAAACTTGTGCTGGGACTGAATTTTGTATTTGTGTCCAAATGAATGTGGGTGACACAGGGCTGTGTGAGCCGTGGCTGAGCAGGACTGGTGAGGCCTGTCGTGCTGCTGAGCCCCAGTTCAGCGGGGAGCAGGCTGGTGGCAGCATCTGCTGGCAGGGGACACAGGTGGGCCAGCAGATCCCTGGATGCCAGGGAGAGCCCACAGCTGACACCAAGTTTTCTGGGTGTGGGATGGTTTCCCCCCACAAGGGAACTCCTGTGTGGGTGCGGGTAGGTCACTCCTTGGTGGGTCCCGGAGGAGCGGCTCCTGGCCGTGCAGCCTAAGGCACAGTCCCGGATGGATATGGATCGTGCGAGCAGGGTGAAGGAGGGCTCGAGGCACCGGTGCAAATCCAACTGCGTTTATTTGGGGGAAGTCCGAAGGTCCAAGGAGGGAGGGAAGCAGGAGTAGAACCGCAATCAAAGGGAGCCGGTGTCAGGGTGAGCTTGAGCCCCGAACCGGGGTGGGACCTCGGGTGTTCATAAAGGGGAAGGGGTAGGCAGGGTCGGGGTACAAATGAACCGTGGGGAGAGGACTCAGAGGACGGGACAAGGTGGGGTGATGAAGGATACACCTCTGAGGATGTGGGGAGAGGGTGGTCTGATTACAGAGTCCAATTAGGGAGTGAGGACCAGGGAATATCCCAGAAGGGAGGGAGTGGACTACAGGTGGTTGATGTTCATACAGTAGAGTCGTCCCAGGGCACCTCTGCCCCATCTTCCCTGTCCCCTCCTCCCTCAGGAATGTGCTGCCAACCCTGGGGATGTAGATCCGTGTTTGTTACACTAAGAGACACTTGGAGGAAGTCTGAAGAAAACCACTGGAAAAGACATATGGGTTCTCTTAATGTCAAAAAAGCTTTATTTATTGTTTATCCATCTCTGTCTATCTATGCATTTATGAATCTATCTATCTATCTATCTATCTATCTATCTGTCAGTCTATCTATCTATCGGTCTATCTATCTGTATCAATTTATGTATGTGTTTATGTGTCTTTGATGGGGAAGGGTGATGGGGCTTTGGGCAGGCTGACATTTGGTGCTGCTGTGTTTTTGTGGCCGGCTGTAGGGCTTTTTTGCCCGCCGTTGTTGCTGCCAGACGTGTCTGACGCGAATGGGCCCAGGCTGGGAGCGGTTGTCCATGGAGGATCCATGGAACATCCATGGAGGCCTGTATGGCCGTCGTGGCCGTGCTGCTGCACTGTTGTTAGCCAAAGTGCCCTCAGACAGCCCCGGCACTTCCTGTGTGGAAGTGCTGGGGCTGCTTTCATCAGCACCCTGGGCTGGCCCAGTGTCAATCCTGCGGCGCTTTGCAGGTGGGCCGTACGACATCACTGTGTCGCTGTCTTTGTTTGGGTAGCCACGTTTGAAGGCACGCGGAGGGCAAAAGGAAGAGCTGCCAGTCCTGGCAGGACACTCTCCCTGGGACAGCTGTGGTGCTGCCTGGCTGGAAGTGCTGGGTTTGCAGGTGTCAGCACTGTGAGCTGGCCCATCCTGGGTCCTGCAGCGTTCTGCGGGAGGGCTGTGCACTGTCCCTGACTGTATCTCTTCCTCAGTGTGGCACTGCTTTAAGACCTGCCGAGGGCTGGTGGAGCAGCTGCTCATGAGGTGCACCGTGCCCTGGGACAGTGTCAGCAGCTCCTGGCTGGACGTTTTGGGGCCCACAAGCTCTGATTTGCCTGTGGAACCTGCAAAGAGGGGCAGCAGCAGGGTTGTCAGGACAGGCCCCTGGCTTCAGGCAGGAGAGGCCACTGTGGAATCCAGCGCCCTCCTGGAGCCAAGCTGTGTGGCAAAGGCCCTGCTGCCAGGCCCTTCCTGGTCGCAGGTATGGTGCCAAATGCTTTGGTGCCTACCGGTGTCGGTAGCAGCACAGGTGCTGCACTCCCAGGAGCAGGTGCTGTTGCCCAAAGAGGAGCAGCGTCGGTGGATGCCCTCGGCAGCGCAGGAGCTGCACAGCCGCAGTTGCCAGGGTCTGGAGGAGCAAGGTGGAGGACAAAGTGTCAGAGCAGGGGATGGCCATGCCGATGGCAGAGCCCTTGTTCTTAGTTGTACATCCCAGAGCCCGTGGGGAGACAGATCCCCTTCAGATGGCTGCATTGGTGCTTTGGCAGCTTACCCGTGTGCCTCCGTGTGCTCCCTGCCTCCTGGACAAAGGCACGTTGTGGCATCACAGCGGCCGTGCCTCTGATCTGAGGGTCCGAGCTCTCGGTCACTCTGCCATGATGGGAGTCTGCCAGAGAAGGAAAGGAAAGAGTCGAGCCCAGCTGAGCCCACATCAGGTAGAGCCCAGCAGTCATAGCCCTTTTGCCTGTCCCATTTGCAGGTCCTCGTTGGAGCTGAGGGCAAGAGGCATGGCCCAGAAGGTGGCCAGGGCTGGCGGGGCAGTCCCTGGGCTGGCAGTGTGCTTGTGCCTGCTGCCTTGTGAGCTGGGAGGAGAAAACCCAACCTCTTAGAGAGTCGGATCCCCATGATGAGCATTTCCGTCATGAACGGCTCTTGTTTCAGGCAACGCGGGCATCGGAAGTGAATGCCAGCATGCAGAGCCAGTCTCTGGATGCAGTGGCGGTGGAAGCGGGCGTCTTGGCACGCTGGGCAGCCCATGGTTTTGTAGGAGATGTTGTCTTCCACAAGGTCCAGGCAGATGGTGCAGGTGTTGTCCTGGCTTGAACGTGGCTGCAGTGCCTGCTGTGGGCGGTGCTCCCAGCAGAAGGACCTGTGGGGAGGATGGAGGAGATGAGTGAGGGAAGAGTCCTTCAGCTGTGCTGGCAGTGAGGGTGCAGGCGCTGTGAGGGAGCCCCAGCCCCTGTATGGGTTGTGCCCCTGTGTGTGACAGGTTGCTGGCAACCGTGGGCTCCTCCCTTGCGTGCCCTCTTGGGTGGAAAGGGCTTGGAGACGAATGCAGGGGCTCTGAAGTCAGGGTGGGCAGCCCTTACCTGTAGGCCCCAAAGTACTGGGTGACACATTGTCCCTCTGGGGCACAGGGCAGGTGGAAGGTGCGGTCGCAGCCCGTCTGGCAGCAGGTGATGGTGGCCCCCATCTTGCAGCAGATGAAGCAGCTCTGGAGAGAGCACAGCAGCCCCATGTGTGCCTGGACTGGAGCTTTGTGTTTCATTTACCACTTCAGACAGCGAGAAGGATGTGGGCAGAGCCAGCTCAGAGGCCCAAGAGCCCCCTGCACAGGAGGCTACTGCGTGAGCCGGGCCTGGGGCTTCTTTGCTGGGGAGCAGGAGGATCTGCCCAAGCGTGTCCTGGTGCAGAGCTGCCTGCTCGTGGCAGGTGATCCCCACCTTGTTGGCTGCTTCTCTGATGACGCGCCTGGTGTCCCCAACAAGAAAGTGTCCAGTGTCCTCTCGTGGGTAAAGCCCAGTGGCGAGGATCTGCAAGGCCGGGGAGGCCGGGAGCTTGTTGAGTCAGGAAGGCAGGGCCCTTGAGCGCAGAAAGCTTGAGGGAACCCCAAGAGAATTCACCTGGCAGTAGGTGTGGACACAGAGCTTGTACTTGAGTGTCTTGTCCCCACAGATGTCGGTGTCCTGGGTCTGGTGGCACAGCATGCATGCTGCAGAGACAGAGCAAGTGGCCCGGGCATGAGCAGGTCTGTGGGGCTGGGCAAGTGTCCGTGCAGGATCAGTCCCAGGTCCCTGCAGGGTCTGTGCCATGCTGGCTGAAGGGCAGAGCAGGTCAGGCATGGGTGCCCCAGCACATGCCCGGAGCCCAGCCCAGTGGGGGAACTCCTGCCTGGGCCTGGCATGGTTCTTGGCTCCTCACTGTCTCTCCCGGAACGCCCTGTGCCAGTGCCAAGGAGCTGTGGGGAGGGAGGCTTCTGCTGTCACCTTTTTCGTTGGGGACAGTTTCTGGCCGTGCCCTCTTGGATCCAGAGGAGGTTGATGGCGAGTGGGCCGCGCGTCTCTTGCGCTGGCCTGCTGGCATTTGTCCTCCTGACACTTGTACTCCAAGCCTGAGTGAAGAGACAGATGCGTGTGAGGTGTGTCAGAGGCAGCAGAAGCCTCTGACTTACCCTGATGCCTGAGCAGGTTCAGGAAGCTCCTTCTCCACGATCTCTCTTCGACTCTGAGGGTGGTGTTGATGTGCAGCCCCGTTTGGTGGCTTAGGCCGGGGTGATGATGTCACTGGGGCCACTGTGACATGGCCAGCACTGATGTGTGGTGATGGGTTGATGGTGGTGTCATGCCCATCCCAGATGGTGATGTTGCAGTAATGGCTTCTTTGGAAGGAATGGAATAAACTTGTGCTGGGACTGAATTTTGTATTTGTGTCCAAATGAATGTGGGTGACACAGGGCTGTGTGAGCCGTGGCTGAGCAGGACTGGTGAGGCCTGTCGTGCTGCTGAGCCCCAGTTCAGCGGGGAGCAGGCTGGTGGCAGCATCTGCTGGCAGGGGACACAGGTGGGCCAGCAGATCCCTGGATGCCAGGGAGAGCCCACAGCTGACACCAAGTTTTCTGGGTGTGGGATGGTTTCCCCCCACAAGGGAACTCCTGTGTGGGTGCGGGTAGGTCACTCCTTGGTGGGTCCCGGAGGAGCGGCTCCTGGCCGTGCAGCCTAAGGCACAGTCCCGGATGGATATGGATCGTGCGAGCAGGGTGAAGGAGGGCTCGAGGCACCGGTGCAAATCCAACTGCGTTTATTTGGGGGAAGTCCGAAGGTCCAAGGAGGGAGGGAAGCAGGAGTAGAACCGCAATCAAAGGGAGCCGGTGTCAGGGTGAGCTTGAGCCCCGAACCGGGGTGGGACCTCGGGTGTTCATAAAGGGGAAGGGGTAGGCAGGGTCGGGGTACAAATGAACCGTGGGGAGAGGACTCAGAGGACGGGACAAGGTGGGGTGATGAAGGATACACCTCTGAGGATGTGGGGAGAGGGTGGTCTGATTACAGAGTCCAATTAGGGAGTGAGGACCAGGGAATATCCCAGAAGGGAGGGAGTGGACTACAGGTGGTTGATGTTCATACAGTAGAGTCGTCCCAGGGCACCTCTGCCCCATCTTCCCTGTCCCCTCCTCCCTCAGGAATGTGCTGCCAACCCTGGGGATGTAGATCCGTGTTTGTTACACTAAGAGACACTTAGTGTAACAAGTGTTACACTAAGTGGAAGTCTGAAGAAAACCACTGTGTTACACTAAAAAAAACAAGTGTTACACTAAGTGAGGAAGTCTGAAGAAAACCACTGGAAAAGACATATGGGTTCTCTTAATGTCAAAAAAGCTTTATTTATTGTTTATCCATCTCTGTCTATCTATGCATTTATGAATATATCTATCTATCTATCTGTCAGTCTATCTATCTATCGGTCTATCTATCTGTATCAATTTATGTATGTGTTTATGTGTCTTTGATGGGGAAGGGTGATGGGGCTTTGGGCAGGCTGACATTTGGTGCTGCTGTGTTTTTGTGGCCGGCTGTAGGGCTTTTTTGCCCGCCGTTGTTGCTGCCAGACGTGTCTGACGCGAATGGGCCCAGGCTGGGACCGGTTGTCCATGGAGGATCCATGGAACATCCATGGAGGCCTGTATGGCCGTCGTGGCCGTGCTGCTGCACTGTTGTTAGCCAAAGTGCCCTCAGACAGCCCCGGCACTTCCTGTGTGGAAGTGCTGGGGCTGCTTTCATCAGCACCCTGGGCTGGCCCAGTGTCAATCCTGCGGCGCTTTGCAGGTGGGCCGTACGACATCACTGTGTCGCTGTCTTTGTTTGGGTAGCCACGTTTGAAGGCACGCGGAGGGCAAAAGGAAGAGCTGCCAGTCCTGGCAGGACACTCTCCCTGGGACAGCTGTGGTGCTGCCTGGCTGGAAGTGCTGGGTTTGCAGGTGTCAGCACTGTGAGCTGGCCCATCCTGGGTCCTGCAGCGTTCTGCGGGAGGGCTGTGCACTGTCCCTGACTGTATCTCTTCCTCAGTGTGGCACTGCTTTAAGACCTGCTGAGGGCTGGTGGAGCAGCTGCTCATGAGGTGCACCGTGCCCTGGGACAGTGTCAGCAGCTCCTGGCTGGACGTTTTGGGGCCCACAAGCTCTGATTTGCCTGTGGAACCTGCAAAGAGGGGCAGCAGCAGGGTTGTCAGGACAGGCCCCTGGCTTCAGGCAGGAGAGGCCACTGTGGAATCCAGCGCCCTCCTGGAGCCAAGCTGTGTGGCAAAGGCCCTGCTGCCAGGCCCTTCCTGGTCGCAGGTATGGTGCCAAATGCTTTGGTGCCTACCGGTGTCGGTAGCAGCACAGGTGCTGCAATCCCAGGAGCAGGTGCTGTTGCCCAAAGAGGAGCAGCGTCGGTGGATGCCCTCGGCAGCGCAGGAGCTGCACAGCCGCAGTTGCCAGGGTCTGGAGGAGCAAGGTGGAGGACAAAGTGTCAGAGCAGGGGATGGCCATGCCGATGGCAGAGCCCTTGTTCTTAGTTGTACATCCCAGAGCCCGTGGGGAGACAGATCCCCTTCAGATGGCTGCATTGGTGCTTTGGCAGCTTACCCGTGTGCCTCCGTGTGCTCCCTGCCTCCTGGACAAAGGCACGTTGTGGCATCACAGCGGCCGTGCCTCTGATCTGAGGGTCCGAGCTCTCGGTCACTCTGCCATGATGGGAGTCTGCCAGAGAAGGAAAGGAAAGAGTCGAGCCCAGCTGAGCCCACATCAGGTAGAGCCCAGCAGTCATAGCCCTTTTGCCTGTCCCATTTGCAGGTCCTCGTTGGAGCTGAGGGCAAGAGGCATGGGCCAGAAGGTGGCCAGGGCTGGCGGGGCAGTCCCTGGGCTGGCAGTGTGCTTGTGCCTGCTGCCTTGTGAGCTGGGAGGAGAAAACCCAACCTCTTAGAGAGTCGGATCCCCATGATGAGCATTTCCGTCATGAACGGCTCTTGTTTCAGGCAACGCGGGCATCGGAAGTGAATGCCAGCATGCAGAGCCAGTCTCTGGATGCAGTGGCGGTGGAAGCGGGCGTCTTGGCACGCTGGGCAGCCCATGGTTTTGTAGGAGATGTTGTCTTCCACAAGGTCCAGGCAGATGGTGCAGGTGTTGTCCTGGCTTGAACGTGGCTGCAGTGCCTGCTGTGGGCGGTGCTCCCAGCAGAAGGACCTGTGGGGAGGATGGAGGAGATGAGTGAGGGAAGAGTCCTTCAGCTGTGCTGGCAGTGAGGGTGCAGGCGCTGTGAGGGAGCCCCAGCCCCTGTATGGGTTGTGCCCCTGTGTGTGACAGGTTGCTGGCAACCGTGGGCTCCTCCCTTGCGTGCCCTCTTGGGTGGAAAGGGCTTGGAGACGAATGCAGGGGCTCTGAAGTCAGGGTGGGCAGCCCTTACCTGTAGGCCCCAAAGTACTGGGTGACACATTGTCCCTCTGGGGCACAGGGCAGGTGGAAGGTGCGGTCGCAGCCCGTCTGGCAGCAGGTGATGGTGGCCCCCATCTTGCAGCAGATGAAGCAGCTCTGGAGAGAGCACAGCAGCCCCATGTGTGCCTGGACTGGAGCTTTGTGTTTCATTTACCTCTCCAGACAGCGAGAGGGATGTGGGCAGAGCCAGCTCAGAGGCCCCAGAGCCCCCTGCACAGGAGGCTACTGCGTGAGCCGGGCCTGGGGCTTCTTTGCTGGGGAGCAGGAGGATCTGCCCAAGCGTGTCCTGGTGCAGAGCTGCCTGCTCGTGGCAGGTGATCCCCACCTTGTTGGCTGCTTCTCTGATGACGCGCCTGGTGTCCCCAACAAGAAAGTGTCCAGTGTCCTCTCGTGGGTAAAGCCCAGTGGCGAGGATCTGCAAGGCCGAGGAGGCCGGGAGCTTGTTGGGTCAGGAAGGCAGGGCCCTTGAGCGCAGAAAGCTTGAGGGAGCCCCAAGAGAATTCACCTGGCAGTAGGTGTGGACACAGAGCTTGTACTTGAGTGTCTTGTCCCCACAGATGTCGGTGTCCTGGGTCTGGTGGCACAGCATGCATGCTGCAGAGACAGAGCAAGTGGCCCGGGCATGAGCAGGTCTGTGGGGCTGGGCAAGTGTCCGTGCAGGATCAGTCCCAGGTCCCTGCAGGGTCTGTGCCATGCTGGCTGAAGGGCAGAGCAGGTCAGGCATGGGTGCCCCAGCACATGCCCGGAGCCCAGCCCAGTGGGGGAACTCCTGCCTGGGCCTGGCATGGTTCTTGGCTCCTCACTGTCTCTCCCGGAACGCCCTGTGCCAGTGCCAAGGAGCTGTGGGGAGGGAGGCTTCTGCTGTCACCTTTTTCGTTGGGGACAGTTTCTGGCCGTGCCCTCTTGGATCCAGAGGAGGTTGATGGCGAGTGGGCAGCGCGTCTCTTGCGCTGGCCTGCTGGCATTTGTCCTCCTGACACTTGTACTCCAAGTCTGAGTGAAGAGACAGATGCGTGTGAGCTGTGTCAGAGGCAGCAGAAGCCTCTGACTTACCCTGGTGCCTGAGTAGGTTCAGGAAGCTCCTTCTCCACGATCTCTCTTCGACTCTGAGGGTGGTGTTGTTGTGCAGCCCCGTTTGGTGGCTTAGGCCGGGGTGATGATGTCACTGGGGCCACTGTGACATGGCCAGCACTGATGTGTGGTGATGGGTTGATGGTGGTGTCATGCCCATCCCAGATGGTGATGTTGCAGTAATGGCTTCTTTGGAAGGAATGGAATAAACTTGTGCTGGGACTGAATTTTGTATTTGTGTCCAAATGAATGTGGGCGACACCGGGCTGTGTGAGCCGTGGTTGAGCAGGACTGGTGAGGCCTGTCGTGCTGCTGAGCCCCAGTTCAGCGGGGAGCAGGCTGGTGGCAGCATCTGCTGGCAGGGGACAGAGATGGGCCAGCAGATCCCTGGATGCCAGGGAGAGCCCACAGCTGACACCAAGTTTTCTGGGTGTGGGATGGTTTCCCCCCACAAGGGAACTCCTGTGTGGGTGCGGGTAGGTCACTAATTGGTGGGTCCCGGAGGAGCGGCTCCTGGCCGTGCAGCCTAAGGCACAGTCCAGGATGGATATGGATCGTGCGAGCAGGGTGAAGGAGGGCTTGAGGCACCAGTGCAAATCCAAGTAGGTTTATTTGGGGGAAGTCTTAGGGTCCAAGGAGGGAGGGAAGCAGGAGTAGAACCACTGTCATAGGGAACCGGTGTCAGGGTGAGCTCGAGCCCTGAACTGGAGTGGGGCTCAACACCAAACTCTCTTGGCTCTGAACCATTGCCTCCCCTGGATGCAGTCTCTGTATCAGAAGGAAACAGTCCAAGGCTATACAAAAAAAGAGTCCAGCAACTCCATCTTCCCCATTCCTCCAACATCTTTCACTTGCCAGACCCCATCACTGGCCCATTTCCTCCTTCATCCTCTACTCCTATCTCTCTTCTAGGAAGGGTTAATGCTCTGTAAGGTTTTCATCGTCCAAAAAATGGTTCAAAGCTCGGGCTCTGACCGCCCGGAGACTCCTCCAACGGTCAGACACCTTCTTGCTGCCCCCCCCTTCTCCTCCTCTGCCGTGCTGCCTGCTGCCAGCACATGTTATCAGGCTTCAAGGTAACTCAGTCTCAAGGACAGACTACACTCTGTCTTCAGAGGTGGGGGGGGGGAGGGGGGGGGGGAAACGGGCTGCTTGGTGCTTCCCGGTACTTCGTTCTTCCACCCTTCCACCCCTCAGGTTCAGGCCTGCCTCTCCCGGGCTGAGTGGCTTTTCCCCTCCCCTGCCCAGTAGGAGACACCGGACGGGGGAAGGTCCAACCTGCTCTATCATCGGAACCCAAAAGGGCTCCCCGGGGGAGAGCCCTGTTTTTAACTCAGAGTGTTCTCAAAAGCGGATCCAATGCTCCAGTGGCCAAACTAAGTGCCAATATTAAAATCCAAATGCGTACTGGGGACCCCAGCATAAACAGCATATCCCAGATGTCCCATTTCCAGTCAAACCACCACATTATGGAAACTCTGAAATTAATTTTTTAATTCTTAAAAGATGATTCCCCATCCCTGGAACCATTCAAGGTCAAACTGGATGTAGTGGATAAACCTGATCAAGTGAAAGACATTCTTGCTGATGGCAGGAGTGTTAGAGTTGCTGATATTTAGAAGTTCCTTCCAAGTCAAGCCGTTCCATGGGGCTGTAGTAAGGACTGTAATTTTTCCCCCAATGGGTTTAGTACATATCACATATATTTCATATATATGTATGAAATATATGTGATATGTACTAAATGTGTATGCACCCACAGACTGTGGAATACGAGCAAACCTGGCTTGGAGGTGAAGCTGCACTCCTCTGTTCCTCACACCGTGCAGATTCTCAGTTGTATGGCATGGCCTGTTTCACAGTGGTAGAAGTCAGCAGAATTAGTCCATGTTGGATCAGGGTCTGGGTGATAAGCTCCCTTCCTTCAGTTCATCTGACACTGACACTACCTGTCTGAATTTCAGTAATCCTCTTTCCATTTTGTGCCTTAAAGAAGAGAGTACAACAAAGCTGCAACAAGGAGCAGATGAGGAAATGCAATTTAACAGACAACTATAATGTTGTTGCTTCACGGATAACACTGAAGTTTTAAAGCACAGACTGAACCACAGCTGCTTTATTAAGTCATTTCTGATCACAACCACAGGAAGCCAAACAGCAAGCAATCACTCTACCAGTCTTCAGTTTCAAATTTTCTTTATTACTGTACTTAGAAATTTATATTAGCAGCCAAAATTTGCCAAAACCTCTGGAAACACTCCTATTCAAGATGCTTCTATGGGAAAGGAATTTCAGCCTTCAGACTAAACATCAGGATTTGATTTTCTATTTGTATCATTTGTCATTTTGCCAGAAATATATAGTAGAAAGGTATCCAAGGTAATACTTACTGAATGCTGTGTGTAAATTGAAAAGTAGGAAAACATAGTTTATTTATTGCACCCTAGTTTTACACAATGCAAAGTCATATAAACCCTACTGCACATCTTGTGGTGGGCAGCCTTCCAAGAGAAAGTGGATGTCGGCTATAGTTGCTAGAGGGAGTTTTGGCAAACAGAAGTGCAGTGGAGTGTCAGAATGCTCTTTGCTTAGGCTTTGCTCAAGGCTGATGATGTCTGCTCCTATGAGCACAGGAATCAGTGCTTGCTGGCTCCTGGAAACCAATTATCTGAAAAGGAGCAGGCAGAACCAAGAGCAATTCCATCTACTACCACTACACCTTTATTAAATGCATGCTGCATAGTTTTGGATAAGCCTGATGTCCTCAGGCTTCAGAAGAATACCAGATTACAGCTCCACGTTTCTAACTACCTGAGGCAAAATGTGAGTTCCAGTGCAACATGCTAGCATGTGCAACTGGCTCCCACAAGATGAAGGAACATGTTTATTCAGCCATTTTAAATCTCAGAAAAAGTTGTATAATGATGAGGTATGAGAATAATGTTGTTGAGTAATACAACCCCTTTTTTCTTTTAATTTCTTTTTTATAATGCACTTGATGAGGTGACAGATTTATGTTACCTCATCAAATGCCTTATTCTTTCTTTTAAGGCCTCTGAACATCATAGGATGCTGCTGCTTTTCTTGCAAACTCTCATATTATGCATGAATTTCATTGTATAATCAACATGCAAAAAAATAATTTTTCTATATATGAGTAAAAATAAACAAACAAAATCACTTTAAATAATTATTCTTTTTCTTGTCTGTTTCTGAAGCATGACATTCCCTTTGGTGCCAGAATATGATCTTGCATACTGCATTAGATTTGCATAAATCAGATTTTGGATTTCACAGGACATGGTAAGGTTCCTAAATACCAGGAGAATTTCTGAAATATCAGAGCATTTCTCAGGTGGGCTCCTTTATAAATATTTTCTGTGTTTTGGTTCCTTTTTTTTTGTTTGTTTGTTTTGCATGAAGGTTCTCCACACATTTGATTTTTGATTATTGCTTCTTTTTTTTAATGAAAGCTGCGTTTCTCTTGTGGTCAATATCTCTTGTTATCTTGATCTCAGGTCTTCGTTAATGTATAAAAATTGATAAGATTTGCAATAAAACAACAAGGATTATCAACTCTGGAGGTGATCTAGTACAATGTTCTATTTGAAGTGGGACTGTTGCCAATATCAGTTCAGATTAGCAATGACTGTGTGCAGCAGAGCATTGAAAATCTCCAAGCACAGAAGTCCCTTGACCACCTTAGGCAACAAGTTCCAATGCTGTATCATGCTGGCAATTTCACTGCCACTCCTCATTTTTTTAATTCCCTCTGGTCCAATATTCTGTGCCAACAACTCCCTTCAGTTTATATTCATCTACAAATTTCCATGTGGGTACACTTTATGCCATTACCCAAGTGACCGATGAAGATGTTGAATACAAATGGGGCAAAAAATTGGCCTCTGGACGTCTCTGATGGCTGCAGGCTGTCAGCCAAAATCAAGCCAATAATCACTACTATTTGTGCCTGGCAGAGCAGCCAATTTTCAATTAATCTAGTAGTTCATTTTCCCAAAGACAGGTTTGTATTTTATCAGTTTTCAAATGGAAATGCTGTTAAAGCCTTACTAATAACAAGGTAGAACATGTCCACCAATGTCTCCTCATCAACATAATAATTTGTTTCATAGCAGAAAGATTTTGTTTTGTCAAGCTCTTTGTAAATCTGTGCCACTTACTCCAGAAACACTTATCTTTCCTATGCTTGGAATAGAATCTAAGAATAAATGTTTTTTGACCATTTTAGGGGTCAGCATAATCATGACATGATGCTGATTACCTGGACCCATTATATTACTTTGCCTTTTCTAAAGGCAAAATTGTCATAACATTAGACTTTTTTCCTAATTTTTACTAGTCAGGCACTTCCCCATCATCATCATAGTTCTTTGCAGATGACAGACAGTTGAATTCAAAACCCACAGTAGCCAACTATTTCAGCCCTTTTGTATGAAACCCATTTTGTTCCAGGGATTTGAGTGTATCCAGTGTGCCCGAGTCTGTTGTGTCCCTGCTGTTTATTGTCCCATGCCTTCCCATCTTTTCCCAGCTCACTGCTCTGTAAAAAGGATTGTTAATAATCTCAGAATCTTGAATAGCTACTATCTCAATCCTTCCTTCAGTGAACCTCTCATGGCTTTTGAGACTCTTGAATCAGAAAATGTCAGGTAAATGTCTCTAAAGAGAGTACTTAACTGGAAACAAGTATATCAGACCTGCTACTACCTGCTACAGTCACGTTTTCTGCTTGTCTCACTCAAAAAAGGAAACAGCAGATCTCCAATGAGGTATAGGCAAGAAACTAAAGAACAGGAAGGTGTCAAAATGCATCTTCTTAATATAACAGCTGTTTTTCATCCAAGGAATTTGTTAGTGATGCACAGGGGAATGGTATATCTGAATATGCAACAAAATTCAGTAGTTTTAATATGAGAACTTCTCTTATGTTCAGAAAGTATTTACGTTTGAACTAATTTTGGTTTAAATGAATGTATTTATTTCAAGCTTGGTATCAATTAACTTTAATAAGGGAAAAAAAAACCCAGAAAAAATCTTTGCAGGCTTTAATCTGTGTCATTGATTAGAAAGATATGGGTAATAAAGAGAATTAGGGATGATCTTTTTCAAAGATGAAACTGTTGTCTTTAGCAAAACTTCTAATAGGCATAACACACCAGATAATAGCTGTGAGCATATGGTAAGTGACTGTTCTGGTTCTCTACTACAGATATGTACATTAACACATGGAAGACACTTAAAGGTAGATATACACTTGCTGATTAAATGCACTGAATTATATGGAATGTCATATAATGTATAATTATTAGTGATTGCTTTGCATGAATATTGAAAATCAGAAAATGTTATTTCTATTTCTTGTCATATTTAAAGTTGCCATTAGAGCTTTTCATTTTGATTCAGAAAAGTAGATCACATACTATTTCCAAGAAATAAAATGCTCATTACTAAGTTCTCTGTATTGTTGTCTTAGATATCTTTCTGTCTTTGGTAACTCAGCCTCATTGAGTCATATGGCAAAGAAGAAAATGATTATAAAATGTGAATTCAGAATATAGGAAATACTGTGAGTGGAAATGGAAACCAGTGCAATAACATGTTGGCAAATTAGAAGTTATTTCAGTATCTCTTCTCTGATCCTCCTATAAAAATTCATGGGGTTTACTAACAAATTGGATTACTTGCTACCCAAATCTCCTCCCTCTCCTTCCTACTCAATCCATGTACAGGAAATAGAATTTAATTTAATGCTGCTGTAAGAGGTGAAAATCCCTTATAAATTAAAGTTGGTGGTAATTTGGGTTCAGCCTAGAGAATGTGCATCAGAAAATTATATTTTCTGGATTTTGTTTTCTCTGACTGATCATAAACACTGAGTGTTCATTTCAAACCCTGAAAATTTGCTAGAAATAGGCTGAAAGCCATCTTAGACATTATAAATAAATAAAGGTAGCTGAAATTTACAAATCATTGTATCTACTTACTTCTAAAAGAATGTGATTTCCCCCCACTTACTGGAAATTGATTGTAAAAGAAATTTTTATTCTTTTGGTTTTTAATTTTTTATTTTGAATATAATATTTAAAATACATTAATCCAGTTTCAGATCATTGTTGAAAATTATTTTTAAGGTCATAAAAGACATTATATATTCAAACTGTTCAAGTTTTGTGAAGAACAAAATCACTATTTGTGACAAAATTTCTACTGTCTTAAATAGGGCCATGGCTTTGCAATACATGGCGCAGTATGTAAAATAATGTGAAATAAAGAGAGTTGCACATTTTGCATTGACATACCACTTGATATTATTGCTAAGGGAAGACCTTACAGTGATCATTTTAGCCCTGAATCTTTTACAGACTGAAGAAAATTGATGAGCAGTATCAGAAAAGATCTTTAGAAAATGTTATGAACTGCTTGAGTTTTGCCTTTCCAGGTGACATAGGCCTTTTCAAAGATAATATTGATGGGAAAAAATAAGTTTCTGCAGGATTTTCTGGTTAGTACATACTTTAAATGTAATATGTGAAGGTGCTGTGCAATCATTGTCTGTGCATACCTTGTTGTACTTGGGAAGGATGGCGAGTGTTGCTTGGCTTGCTTAATTCCCTCTGTGTCAAAAATTTGGGAGATTTTGGATTCTTACTATTTTATCTATTATGTCATTTCACATAAATTATAATTTTTCTGGTGTGAGCCTTCAAGTGTGCAAGCTTAAAATTCACTTTCTAGGAATATCAGTGCAACTGCTCATCCAGCTCTAGAAATTATTCAACTCATTTTGTAATGGTGGGCATTTGGAGTAGACATAAAATAATTCTTACTTTCTTGGGCAACAAATGTATTTCAATTCAAGGATGAATGTTAATAAAATAGTTTTAATACTGTGCTTCCTAGTTGAAATACTAATTTGTTAGAGGATTAAAAAAATTTAGCATATCACATGGAATATATCTGTATAAATGGAATGCCAGGAACTGAATCATAAGATTGTGCAGTATGAACCTTGTGTGTTAGCAATGAAGTGAGATTACTTTAAATATAATGATTCAAACTGGGGTCATATCTATGTTTTGTAACATTAATGTATGTTGTAAGCAGTAGTTCAGAGGCATATTTGTCACCAATGTGCTTTATTATTAATCACCTAAGATGAAGTATACATGAAATCAGATTTGGCTTAGTTCAAATCAGTGCTTTCAAAAGTGGTTTTAAAATGTCCCAGTCAGATGTCCTTTCTGTATTAGAAAAGCTATGCACTTCAGATTGGAGAAAAGGAATGTTGATGAAATGTTAAAAGGAAATGCAACGTTTCAGCCCGTGTCAACCAAGGAGAGTTTGTGTTGACACAAAATTTATAAGAACATGGCCATACTAGAACATGTCAAAAACTTATCTAGTCCAGGATTCAATGTTAGGAAAAAAATGATAGTGAATACAGTCAATATAATCCCCTAGTGATACTTCCCCAAATAACCCTTTCAGAAATCAGCAGTTAATCTACAGTTTTAGTATTTTCTGAGCTGAAGCCTGTATATTTGTGTTTAACTGTATTTGACAGAATTTTCTTCCATGAATATTCCTAATCCTTCCTAAATCTGTGTTCTGGCATTTACAATACCCTATGAAAAAGAGTTCCATGGTTTTATCATATCTTGCACTTCCTTTTGTTTATTTTAAAACTGCTATTTAATAATGCTCAGCCTAACTTATATTTATAGAAGATTATGATGAGAATCAAGTCATCCAATCAAAATTACTTTATAGTCAAGAACAATAAATACCTCTTGCATTAATTTTGTAGTAACAGATCTTGTAAAGTAAGTGCCAATTTCTGACAAGACAAAATGATGCTCTTTGTTGCTCAAAATTGTTATTCATATAGCTGCCATTTTAAAACATTTCATTGAAACTGCTAGAGAAGTAAGGGCAGTGGAGTATCTGTTCTTTAAAATCTCAAAACAGGGTAGAACATAATAAATGAGAACTAAGTTTTATTGTCAAGAAGACTTCCCAAGAAACAAATTCCAATATTTCACATTTGCTGACCTTTTTATTTTTATATATTATCCCAAGTCTCTTGGGAGTAAAAGGAAAAAAAGTGAACTCAATTCTTTGAGTTGGGGCAAAAAATTTTCCTTTTGCACTGAAGGACCATTTGTCACTGTGTTGCAGGGAGGTCCTCCTTTCTTGCTTCCTTTCTCAGTTGCAAAACACTGGATTTGTATTTGTAAAAATTATACAGCTTAAGTTAATTAACAAAAAAAAATCTAAACCAAGTTTCACAGTCACAGAATGGGAAAGGTTGGAAGGGACCACAATGGGTCATGTGGTCTGACTTCCCTTCTCGGGCAGGGCCACCTTAGAGCATATGGCACAGGATTGCATCCAGATGTTTCTTGAATATCTCCATTTAGGGAGACTCCACAAACTCCCTGGGCAGTCTGCGCCAGTAGTCACTCACCCATGCAGTAAAGAAATCCTCCCTCATTTCCCGAAGGAACTTCCAGTGCATCAGTTTTTGCCCATTGCCTCTTGTCCTATTGCTTAGAACCACCATGTAAAGCCTGACTCCATTCCTAGGACAGTCTAGGTCCAACAATTTGTAGAAGAAAAGCATATCAAGATGTTGCAGTGTTACGCAACTCTCTCTCCTGCCCCCTCCCCCTTTTTCCTCCCACCTAGCTGCCTATCAATCAAATCTACCTGAGACATCCCCTGTCATCTGATTGGCTTTTACCTGTCCTTCCCCACCCCTAATCCGAGGCTTGAAAAAGACAGAGACCATGTGGCTTCGCGCTCTGTTGCCTCTGCGATTTCCACCAGAGAGGTTCTCCCCAGGTGGGTCCTAGAACCACCACAGGGACCCCTTATGCATCTATTAAACCTGGACTGAACTTACAACAGAGACTGCTTCTTTCTTCACTGACGCTGTAAGCTTCTCTGCCAAAGGTAACTGAGTTCCTTTCCTGCTTGGACTCCCCAAGAGCTCGTGTGCTGCATTCCATAACTAGCCATAGGCTCCTCTGTGGGAAATAACTACAGCTGTAGCCTTCGGCTCGGCAGCGAGAGCAAGGGAGCTAAGCAGGACACACCCTTACCACCAAGGGAAATATAAAAACTATATTTGGCGCCCAGAACGTGACGCTGCTCGAATCTGCAGCCCCAAAACGCATCCCAGGAACCTCGGGGAAGCTTTACAGCAGCTCTGCTTCGGCTGGAAAGGGCCCTGATCTCACGGCCTTCCAGAGAGACTTGGGATTTAACCCGCAAAAAGCCTCGACGACAGCATTGCGCCCCTGGAAAATACTGCTCCTTTCTGCGATCTAATTTTTCCAGGGGAAAATAGGGTAGCTTTCTACTGCCCAAGAAAGTCCTATTTCAGTGAAGACACAAGCCTGCCTGACCAACATTGCAACAGCTTCGATTCCGTGAGTATTCCTTCTCCTTTCGGGGGTAGAATCTCAAAATTCGTCTCTGCTGTGAGACAAATCCCTTTTTGCTCTTTGCATCTTAGGCTGCGCAGCCCCTGCGAAAAGAAAGGTGTTTTCTCTGTAAGCTTAATCTTGTAGCGTGTGTAATAACTGTTTTTAAAATTCGCGCGGCTCAGCGTGGCCGGCCCCAGTTTCGGCTCTCCACGTGGCCGGGGGGAGGGGTGAATCCTTTGTCTCTGTCTCCACGTGCTGCCGGGGGGCTTCTTGGGCTTTGTCTCTCCACGTGGTGCTGGGGGAAGGGAGGATCTCCCTTGCCCCGTCTCTCCTCGTGACCAGGGCGGGTCCCAATTCCCTGCTGCCGCTACAGTTTTAAAAAGTGCTTTATACAGTTACCATGTTAAAGCTTTCGTCTGTTTTCGCCTTTTAATCGTAGGTTTTTTCTCTTTTGAAATCGGTAGCTGATTTTTGCCTTGTTTTCGGTCGGCGGGACTTGGTTCTGTGCCATTTACATCTAAACATGGGCTCGAAATTAAGCACAGAACAAAAAGGAGTGTATTATCATATTATTTCAATTTTAGCTAATGCAAATGTGAAATTCTCTAAAGGAAAATTGAAAAAGTTTATAAGGTGGCTTTTTCTGCACTTCCCACAAATTACTCCTGAAGAAGTCCAAAATCTTTTATTCTGGGATAAAGTTGGAAATAAATTGATATCTTTGGGACAGTCTGGAGATACATCATCAGCTAAATTTGTATTCTGGAGTTTACAAATTCGGACTGCTTTACTTAAACAAAAGGAATTGGAGAAAAAGCCAAACTCTAAGCCGTGTACCTCTGCTCTCCCTGTGTCCCCCTCTTCCTGTCCCAAACCCCCTACCCCAAAACTTGGTATTTTAAGGGAAGCAGATCCTCCTAATGCTCTAGGAAGTCGACTCCCAGAGCAAAATAAAATACCTGAACCCCTTGTTCCACAAAGCCCTGGCCAGGCCTTGTGGAAAACTCCCCAAAACCCTGCTTCCCCTGCTCTGAAACCCAGGGCACATGTTGTATTCTCAGAGAGCAGTGATCTCCAAAATAGCTCCCAGTACCCAGGAGCTACCCAAGATGGAGGAGACCACGTGGAATCTTCCAAAACCTGTACATCTTCTTCCCAAGAACCCCTGCAACAGCCAAGGGACCCTCCCCCTCCCTTTCCTGCTGTACCCTCAGCCCCGCCCCTCTACTCCTCTCAGGGGGCGTCTGCCGAAGTGACGTCACCTGGTGTCCCCACCCCCTGTTCCCACAGTATCCCCGCCCCTTTTTCCCACGGTGTCCCCGCCCCCTGCCAGACCCGTGTCCCCGCCCCCTTTTTCCACGGTAACCCCGCCCCCTGCCTTTCCCCTGACCCCGCCCCCTGCTCCCATTGCGTCACCGCCCCCTGCCCGGGTTCCCACGGTGCGGGCACACCCACTGCCTGTCCCCAAACCTGCTCTTATCCCAATGCTTCCAATTCAAGGGATACAGAGCAAGACCCTGCATACCCTATCCAGAGTACCACTTACTCATTTGCCCCTGTTACATATCAGCCTGCAGCGCAAGGGGGAGCACCCCAAAATGCTAATTAGAACTCCTTTGGTCGTCAATTAATTAAAGAGATCTGCAAATCCCACAAAGAGTATGGCCCATACAGTCCATACTTCCGTGGTCTTTTAAATTCTGAATTAAGCAGAAATGTAGTTGTCCCGCATGATTTAAAACAGCTTTTCTCATGCCTTATGACCTCTACAGAATTTAAATTATGGGAAATATCATGGAAACAACTGTTAAAGGAAGCTCTCCCAAGCTTGCAGGCTGATCCAAACACAGCAAAAGATGCTAATGGTATACCAATTACCATTGAACATCTCTCCGGTGAAGGGCAGTGGTCCACCGCCTCAATTCAAGCAACTGCTATACCTGAAGTGGTACTCGAAAAGGTAAAAGAAGCAGCTGAAAAAGCCTTCTTTTCCCTTCAACCTGAAGGGCCCTTCGAGCCTTACAGTAATATCAAACAGTTAGCATCAGAGCCTTTTCTGAAATTCGTAGAAAGGTTAACTAGAGCTATTGAAATCCAAGTTAAAAAGGAGAATGCGAGGGAAGAAGTTTTAGAAGAAATGGCATTTGCAAATGCAAATGAACAGTGTCGAGCAGCAATTTTAAGCCTCCCTCTAGAACCTCCCCCTACACTAAAAGATATGCTTCTAGTTTGTAACAGGAAAGTGCCTCTGATGAGTGTTACTGAAGACACCAGATCAAAGCCGCAGCAAAGACCACCTCAGCGTGTCGCCGTTGCCACCGCTGTGCCCACTCCCTCAGCACAGCAACACCCTGGGCAGCAGCGACGACCAGCTGCAGTTGTACCCACTAAGCCATGCCCGCTTTGCGGTAACCATGGGCACTGGAGTAGCCAGTGCCCCCTGAAAAAGCAATTTGACGAATTTAGAAATAACATGGGAGGGAAATTACAAACACTCCCAGAAAGTCAACAACAACAACAAAAAAACTGAAATGTAAGCGCCAGCCTGCTCAGCGCGCAGACACAAAAAGAGCAGGCCAAGGGAATGTAAAAACCAAATCTAACCAAGCGCGCGGTAATGTTACTGTTTCTAAAAGTGAAGCAGATGCTTCAAAGATCACATCTGCTCATCCAGTGTTAAATGTTAAACAAAATAGCCTTTGTTCTAATTCAGGTGAACCAATGTTAACCACATATTCTGTCAATGAGCCTTACAGGTTGCAGCTGACAGAATCACTCCAGCTGAAAGATACTGACTGGCATTTTGTCTCTGTCAATCCAGAACAGAACGGTACTTGGCACCGAATTCACTGTAAGTACATCATCGTTGGGGACACCAAACACACACCACATGAGATTGAAATTGCTCCAGGAATGACAACGTCAGATCCTGAGCAATTCGTTCTCGGGCTGCACTGTATTCACCCACCTTTGTTTCTTCCCAAAGGTCAAATTGTTGCACAAGCTATCCCTGTGCCATTTTTACCTGAAAGCACCAAAAAACAAGGGCCCACAGTCGCCCGAGTCCAAGCTATTGGAACTCACAAACCTAAATTATGGTGCAATGTCAGTGGAGGTGATGAGTCCAAACGCATTGAGATGCTTGTAGACACAGGTGCAGACTGCACAGTGATCCCAGTACGGGACTGGCCAGCACATTGGCCTTTGCAAGACATTACTGGTCATGTTCAAGGTGTGGGAGGCATCCAATTGGCAAAACAATCCAAAAATATTGTCCAAATTGAAGGACCAAACGGACAAATGGCAAATATCCGTCCATTTGTGTTAGATTATTCAGAACCTTTGTTAGGGAGAGATTTGATGGCTCAGTGGGGTGTCACAATTAATATTCCAGACTCCCCACAGGATTTTTGTACAGCGGCCATTGAACAACAGCGCCTCACCCAAAAACTGAAGTGGAAAACAGACAACCCAGTTCAGGTGAAACAGTGGCCGCTCAGTAAACAAAAAATAAAGGCGCTTGAGGAGCTAGTGGAAGAGCAATTAAAAAAGGGTCACATTGTGGAGACCATGTCCCCATGGAACTCTCCAGTGTTTGTCATTCAAAAAGCTGACAAAAAGAGATGGCGGCTCCTCCACGACCTCCGACAAATTAATAATGTCATTGAAGATATGGGCTCTCCCCAACCTGGTATGCCATCCCCAACAATGCTTCCTCAGGACTGGAAATTAGCTGTTATTGATATTAAAGATTGTTTTTTCCATATCCCCCTGCACCCTGACGATGCACCGCGTTTCGCATTCTCAGTCCCAACCATCAACATGGAAGCCCCTATGAAAAGGTACCACTGGACAGTTCTTCCTCAGGGTCTGAAAGTCTCCCCAGCTATCTGCCAGTGGTATGTCTCTTCCCTGCTTTCCCCAGTCCGTGCAGCTGCAGAAAAGGCCATCATCTATCATTATATGGATGATATCCTTGTGTGTGCCCCCAATGATGATCTACTCACACATGTCCTTGACCTAACAATCGATGCATTGATTGTTGCAGGATTCGAGCTCCAGGAAAAGAAAATTCAAAAGATGCCACCTTGGAAATATTTGGGCCTAGAAATTGGAAACAGGACAATTGTTCCTCAAAAACTAGAAATCAATCCAAACATCAAGACCCTTGCGGATGTCCACAAGCTGTGTGGATCCTTGAATTGGGTAAGACCATGGCTCGGTCTGACTAATGAAGACCTTGCCCCTCTTTTCAATTTATTGAAAGGGGGAGAGGACCCTGGTGCTCCTAGGTCCATTACCCCAGAAGCACGGAAAGCTCTAGAAAAGGTTCAAATTGCAATGTCCACAAGACAGGCTCACCGATGCCAGCCTGACCTGCCATTCAAACTTATCATCTTAGGTAAGTTGCCACACCTCCATGGAATCATTTTCCAGTGGGAGGAAAAACATACACCTAAGGCAAAGGGCACACCTAAAAAGAGCCAGGACAAGAGGGACCCTCTCTTGATCATAGAATGGGTTTTCCTCAGTCACAAACGGCCCAAGAGAATGACAAAGCCTCAGGAGCTGGTAGCAGAACTGATCCGGAAAGCAAGGACCCAGATCAGGGAGCTAGCAGGATGTGACTTTGAGTGCATTCACATTCCAACTGAGTTAAAATCAGGTCAAAATTCTATGCAAATATTAGAACAATTGCTTCGAGAAAATGAAGTATTGCAGTTTGCTCTGGATTCCTACTCAGGACAAATTTCTGTCCACCGGCCTGCCCACAAAATGTTTGAACAGGAGGTTCAATTTATTCTGAAATTGAGAAGCGCTCTGAGTAAGAGACCCTTAAAAAAGGCTCTAACTGTCTTTACAGATGCATCAGGGAGGTCCCACAAGTCTGTTATGACTTGGAAGGATCCTCAAACCCAGCAGTGGGAGACAGACATTGCTGAGGTGGAAGGTTCACCTCAAGTTGCTGAATTGGCTGCTGTTGTTAGAGCTTTTGAAAGATTCTCAGAACCATTTAATCTGATTACAGATTCCGCATATGTAGCAGGAGTAGTATCCAGAGCAGACCAAGCCACACTGCAAGAAGTGTCTAACATCACACTGTTTGAATTGCTCTCAAAACTTGTAAAGTTAGTCACTAGCCGAGAGCAACCATTTTATGTGATGCACGTCAGGTCACACACCGACTTGCCAGAGTTCATCGCTGAGGGTAACAGGAGGGCAGATGCTCTTGCTGCACCTGCAGTGATGGCCACTCTTCCTAATGTCTTTGAACAAGCAAAAATCAGCCACCAGCTTTTCCACCAAAATGCACCTGGCCTAGTTCGTCTGTTTAACATCACTCGAGAACAGGCCAAAGCGATTGTGGACACATGCCCAAATTGCCAACAACATGCACTCCCTACGCTGACTGCAGGGGCAAACCCTAGGGGGTTAAACAGTTGTGAACTGTGGCAAACAGATGTCACACACATACAGTCATTTGGACGGCAGAAATACGTTCATGTTAGTGTGGATACCTTTTCTGGAGCTGTCTATGCTTCTGCCCACACAGGAGAGTCATCTAATGATGCCATTAAGCACCTTTTACAGGCTTTTTCTTTCATGGGCATCCCCAAGGAGCTGAAAACTGATAATGGCCCTGCCTATAAATCCAAGGAATTCGGGAGCTTCCTGCAGCAATGGGGAGTAGAGCACAAAACCGGCATCCCCTACTCCCCTACAGGTCAAGCCATAGTGGAAAGGACTCACTGCAGTATTAAAAGAGTCCTGGAACAGCAACAACAGGTTCTGAAAGTGGAACCCCCCCACATCCGGTTGTCCAGGGCATTATTCACGATAAATTTTCTGAATTGTTCCTTTGACAGCCTAAACCCGCCTATCCTGCGCCACTTTGGGGGGAGCAGTCACTTGAAGCTAAAAGAAAAGCCTCCGGTTTTAGTAAAAGATCCTGAGACTTGGAAAACGGTGGGACCTTACAACTTAGTCACTTGGGGACGTGGATACGCCTGTGTGTCCACCCCCTCTGGGTTAAAATGGGTTCCCTCCAAGTGGGTAAAGCCCTATGTTCCCAAAGTCTCAGAGAAATCTACAGAAGTGCCCCAGGTTGCTAACGCTGCCTGGAGAAGAAAACGCCACACGCGTTCTCTGGAGGAAATTCCATTAAAGCCTCCTATCTGGAACAGCTTGTAATATGTTTGTTTTAAGTTTTTTTGCACCAGTTTAGATCCCACGGTTCGTGTGTAGTCTCGAGACGCCATAAGACCGAGCCTGCTCCTCATCCTACTCGTGATCACCCCACCAGCAATCTCCTGCATAGTCCCTCAGCTCAAAGCACGTATAGACTACCTTGGCAAAAAACCTCAGACATCAAGAGAGAAACTGACAACTGGCTGAGTAGACTGTTCAAAGGCTGGGGACTCTCGGGCTGGTTGGGATCTATTCTGAAAACTGTAATTTCAGGATTGTTTATATTAATTATCATTGTTGTAGTTGTTAGCATTGTTTTTGGACTAATCAAGCGCATGGTTCTCAAGTTAATTTCAAGCTCATCTCCCCCTCCTGAAGTTTACCATTTAGAAACCCTTAGTACTCCATTAAATAACATAAAACCCTCAGTGGAAAACACTGAACCTCCTACAGAGGAGGAACTAATTTACCAACCCTGGTTTGGCTCTACACTCTACACCACAAGCCCCGTTTTCTTCTTTTTAAACAAAACTAGGGGGAGATGTTGCAGTGTTACGCAACTCTCTCTCCTGCCCCCTCCCCCTTTTTCCTCCCACCTAGCTGCCTATCAATCAAATCTACCTGAGACATCCCCTGTCATCTGATTGGCTTTTACCTGTCCTTCCCCACCCCTAATCCGAGGCTTGAAAAAGACAGAGACCATGTGGCTTCGCGCTCTGTTGCCTCTGCGATTTCCACCAGAGAGGTTCTCCCCAGGTGGGTCCTAGAACCACCACAGGGACCCCTTATGCATCTATTAAACCTGGACTGAACTTACAACAGAGACTGCTTCTTTCTTCACTGACGCTGTAAGCTTCTCTGCCAAAGGTAACTGGGTTCCTTTCCTGCCTTGATTTCCCAATTGCTCCGTGTGCTGCATTCTACAACTAGCCATAGGCTCCTCTGTGGGAAATAACTACAGCTGTAGCCTTTGGCTCGGCAGCGAGAGCAAGGGAGCTAAGCAGGACACACCCTTACCACCAAGGGAAATATAAAAACTATATCAAGAGAAGATACTAATCAGCACTCAGCAGTGGGTGCTGATAGATTAGGACTTGCAGGACACCCAGAGGTGTGTGAAAGTGACCACATAGGATGGGTAGAGCTGCTCCTACAACAGCAAAGGTATATCAGAGATTGTAGTTTCCAACAGAGCATGCATTGACACTCCTTCCCCACTCCCCAGTCCAAGATGACCTGGCTTTGACCAAGACACAGCTCCTGAGGAAGGACAAGGTTGATCAAGTACCAGGATGACAGAGGTGTCTGTAGTTTCTCCTGCCTCAGGGCTGACAGATGCAGGTTACACACCTTAAGAGTCACAGGCCTGACAAGCAAAAGAGATGTGGGAGAAACTGAGTACGTGGTGTAACATCAAGGAGGAGAAGGACACAGAAAGGATCTTTGAGGAGATCTTGTAGGTGCAAAAAAATCCCAAATGCATATTACATCGAAAGACAGATGGCTTGAGGTTATATTTAAATGACAAGACATAGATTCGCCAGATGTTGAAGGTCTTAAACGGAGATTCAGATTGGAAGAGTACATAAAGTACATGGAAAAACTTAAGGAATGGTATGGAACATAGGAGGGTCTCAAGAACAGCATGATGCAGGAAGCTATCACACTTTCCTAAACAAAGCTGTGCATCTGTGTGCTTGTCCTAAGCACCTGTTCATGAATGTATTCATCACTGGAAACAAAGAAGTAAAATTGGAAGTTTTTGTGCACTCAGAAATATGTTATCTTACTGAGTACATTGGTAGATATGGGCTTTTTGTGAAAGGCAGGCAAGGAAGACAAGATGGAGATTTTCGAGAAGTGCTTGACTGTGTAGAGTTTTGCTCTGGGAGGAGTAACAAGATAGCTGGAATCAGACAGGTTAAAAAATGGAAGCCAAAAAGAGAGAAACACTTCCCTAGAACATTTTCCTATAACATTCCCTAAAGAGGACCTGCACAAGAGGATGAAACAGATGAAGAGCTGTTTATAGATCTCAGAGGAGGAAGCCTCATGGTTGAAGGCCATGTTATTCATGAGAAATTTTATCTTGCTATCTGCTTGACATGCAGGGCACAAAAAGGAGTTTGGCAAGACAGCTAGGGTACATGCTCTGCAGGACCTGCTGTTTTTAAATAGGGTTTTGGAGACTAATGGAAGCTTCCATTGTGTTTATGATGTTAAAGTTTACAATCCTAAGAGATGGGTAAGGGCTGGACAGAGTCCTAAGCAACCCGCCTGTGCTGACCGTGCTTCAGCAGGAGAGGTTAGACTTAAAAATGTAAAGATGTCAGAGTAAACCTCAAATAGTCTGTGATTCTGTGCAAATGAATAGCAGCTCTTGTGCTCAAGAGCTGACCTATGCTTTTTTGTGGAAATACTTCAAGACTCTCCTAGGAGATAGCTCTGAAGAACAAAAGGGCCAGCAGAGTTGGATGATCCTCAAGAACAATTTCTTCATGGCACAAGAGTTCTCCACCCTTTTGTACAGGAAGGCAAACAAGTGTGGTAGAAGAGCAGCATGGATGAAGAGAGATCTCTGAACTGAAGCAATATAAAACTATTTTTGAATACAGAGTTAGTGAGACAGCTCTAGGACAATAGGATCCCAATGGGACAATACAGCAAGCCAAGAGTTCTGAAGAGGTTGCCTTGTATTACTAGATGTGGTCTTCATGGGAAAATAGGTGATGCTATTTAATGTCTTTCAGGTAGAATGACTAGATGAAAAGTACCTTCAGTAAGTTTATGGATGACACCAAATGAGGAGCAGTACTTGATGTGCTGGAGGAAAAAGTGACCATGCAAAGGGATCTCAATGTGCTGGGAAAAATGGACTAACAGAGACCTCATGAAATTTAACAATTTTTGGAGTAGAAAAAGCCCTTGCAAGAGAAAGGGCCTAACTGGCTTGAAAGCAGCTTTGAGGGAAAGGTTCTGGAAGTCCTGAAAGCCATGAGTTAATCCTGAGTCAGCAGTGCATCCTCACGGCTGTGAGGGGTAACTGCTCACTGAGCGGCTTTAATGAGAGTAAAGACGCCAAGGTGAGAGAAGGAATTATCCCCAGAGGAATTATTCCACTCAATTTGGCATCTGAAACCAGATTTTGAATGCTGTATTAAAATTTAGGCTCCATAGTACAGGAAAGGTATTCACAAAATGGAGAGCTACTGGTACAGCTACAAAGATGGCTGGAGAATGAAATCATACAATTGTTTAGGTTGGAAAAGGCCTTTAAGTTCATCAAGTTCAACTATTAACCCAGCACTAAATCCACCACAAAATCATGTCCCTCAGTGCTACATCCACACTTCTGTTAAATACCACTAGAAAAGATGGCCCAACCACCTCTCTCAGCAGCCTGTTCCAGTGCCTGACAACCCTTCTGAGAAGAGTTTGAGAAAATAGGTGAATTTTTCTTCTTTTCAGTCTGAGGAACTAAGTTTAGTGCAGTCTTGCTGCTATATTCAACTATCTAATAGATTGTGATAAAGAAGATGAAGACAGAATCCTCTCAGAAGTTCTTCTCAAAAGAACAGAGAAAATGTGAGGTTGGGTAAGATCCAGAGCTATCTGATCAAATATTAAATTTAGTCATGATGTCAGCAAGGCCTTGGATCAGATGGGCTCCAGGGATACATTCAGGTCTAATTTATTCAGTGATTTCAAATGACAGAAAACAATATCTATTGAACAGATCTTAAGTTTCAATGATTCCTGTTGTAGTAATAAGGGCAGAAAAGTTAACGCTTAAAAACACAAAGAATGTTAGCAATTTTTTCTTTCTTTATTCATGTTTTTGCTTCTAGACTTTTCCAGCTGTAATTTTATGTGCTTATCTACAGGTTTCAGTTCTCTTAAACCATACTATGCATAAAATTCCAAGAGTTACATTTCTTTTTTATGAAATAAATTTGTGTTCCTTAGAGGGTCAGTTCTACTGAATAGCTCTAAACTCAGATAAAATGCATTTCTGCAAGATGGAGCATTTTAAAACTTTAGATCTGTATGCATTGTCTAGCTGAACTTGGCACAACTTACACCTCATAAAACCATAACAGTGTTATTCCATTTTTTCCTATGCAATATGTGTGAATATGTTCTATTTCTTGGTAAAATTATGTTTTTCCATTCTGCTCAGTGGGACATGACTGTGGAACAAATATTAGTCTAATTCTACAATGTAAAGGAGAAACCAATAAAAACAGACCAGAATTAAGCTATAATAATCACTGTAATGTGTTTTATGCTTTCAAATTGCTTCTGGTTTATCAGCCAGTGAAGTCATGGATAGAATAATATCAGCTGGTTTCAGTGTTGTAGTCTATCTTCAGGTACTGCTCAGATGAAGAACATACACTGAAGAACAGACAGTTAATAGGATGAGAAGCTACACAATAAAATATCTCAGAATATCACTTGCCATTTAACCAAATAAGTATTAACAATTAATATTCAAAATATTGGTGAAAATCAAGGCTAACCTGGACTCTTTCTTTTTTTCAGTGAACATTATAACTGCATTAACATTATAGAACTAAGAGAATTGATTAGATAATCTCTGTGATGACAACATATAAAATCATGCCAAATCATGACAATTCTCAGGCATGTAATTGCCTAAACCCTACTTTTGTGCTATCTGACCTTGAGAAAGACAGTTATGGCAAGAGAAAAATCTTCATGTCTCTCAGGTCTTGCAACTATTCTGGGTGCTGCTTCAACACACAGCTCACTCGGGCATATGCTCACTCACATGCTTCAACACACAGCATATTTGTCATGTAAGAAAAAACGTTTGTTTGCTTCTTTCGCATTCATTTTATCTTTAATTTACTTTCTGCTTCTGCCCTTTATGTTCACTTACTTCCCCGTTTTTTTCCTAGTATCATATTACCTAGCTCTATCTAGTTTAGTTTGGCTTTGTTTTTAAGAAGAAAGCATACAATAAAACATGCTTTAATTCTTTAATCTTTACTGGACTGAGAGAAAGGGAGGAGAAGAGGAAGTGGTTGATGTGTTAACATTCATTTAGTATCAAGGTCATTACTACTAAATGAGTTTTAAAAAGATAAACCCCAAGGCTTAAGCACTTAAAAATTAAAATGGAGAAATTGGAATAGTAATATATACCACTGTCAGGTTAAATAAAAAATTAAATGGTTTCTATATTTGCATCAAAAATGGAACCAGGATTTTACTCTATGCTTTTGCAAGACTAATAAATGCAAATGCTGTAATATTTGGACCTTGCAAAAAGGTAATAGCTGTGATGGTATAGTATAAATTTCACCTTCATTCAGACAACATTGCAATAAGATACATTTCACATGACACACAATGACCATATTCTAAATCTTAACAGCATCACTGGACAGAGAAAATGTTTTTGGTACTTAGTAGATGGGAATAAAATACTCATTAGGGATTCTGCCAGATGCATCTGTACATTCTTGTGCATTATTTGCAAAAGAAATCTTCTCATAATTCATGACTTTATTGATCCAGAAAATTTTATTTCAGAGTTAGCTATTGTCATGGCTGTTTTATTAATTGGAATTAACTCCATGTCAATGTTTTCACAACCTGGTTGTGATTTAATTTGCATTTTACTTAAATTTATAAGACTGCATTGACCAAATATGTATTTTGCATCCATATCTCCAGAATTAGTGAAAGTGCAGCCCTAGAAGCTTTCTTGCTGTAGATTTCCATAAAAATAAAAACTAAGATGGAAAAATATGCTAGGAATAAGAAAAACGAAGTGAGAGAGATGTGATAGAGTACAAAACAGTGAAGGGGAGGAAAGGTTGTGGGGGTAGGGGAAAGCAGCATTCAGCTAAACAGAAAAGGGATATAATTTATAATATATAATTAACCTCTGGAATTCCTCCCTTCAGGAAGAATGACACAGCCTATTAGAGGGATTGAGACTGTAGCTGACTTTAAATGAATCAGACATTTACGTGAGCCATGGGACCATCCACAAAATTAACCATAGGGTATGCTTTTCTTTTTATTATTATTCTGACAGACATTCAGTGATTCTGAGCATAAGCAGTCATCCAAGAGTAAGAGTTAAAAAATGCATTTCTTCTGAGGAAAGGTTGTTCTTTTTCTTCAATTTTTCTTGGAGTTTCCCTTAAAGCATGTGGTAGTGGCCACTTGCAGAGAGGGGATATTGGAATTTTCAGACTCACTGAATGTCTCAGGTTTGATAGTTTTTCTTGTTATATGACATATTTTCCATAAACCACCCGAAAATGTTTTATATTTTGTGTTTTCACCATGCAAACCTCAGTCACTGCATTTGTACAAACAGTCTGCATATCTAATAGCTAAAAAGAAGTCTACAGAGCTAATAGTTCATGTACCAATACTCTGGGGATGTGCTTTGCTGTGACTAGTTCCTTTAGGTGAGAAGTCACATCGTGCAGGGTGAAAGGGTCAGCTGGGTCAGGAAATAGCTGTGTGAATTACTTCATGAATAGTCTCCTGGCATGAGAAAATGAAAGACTCCAGGAGCTCTCTGTAAGAAATAGGAAACCAATTTGAGTAAAAGCTGCAAGTGGAATTGAACTCTGACAGGTGTGTGTTTTGTTACAGACTGCCTTCTGTAGTTGTTTTTGTACAGCATAGTAGCAGCATGAAAAGGAGAAGAAAGGACAAAAAAGACTAAAGATGTGTAGCATGCAGGCTTTGAGTGATGCCATTGGAATTTTTTAATTATTGGCCTGGAAGTGAGTGAAGAGAATTGGAAGTGGAGTAAGGATTTGAAGTCAAAAAAGTGTGCTAGAACCTTTTTGTTAGGTCAAATCACATTTAGCAAACATTAAAATGATTTGGCCAACTCCTTATCCATCCTCCTTAGCAGTCAGAGGTGTCCTTAGAGCACTTGCTGCAGTGTGTAGGGCCTTTCCACTCCACTGAACCACTGGAAGCAAAAGGGAAATAAAAAATGCTGGGATGTGGAGTGGTGAGGAGGTGCTGGTGTCAATGTGTCAGGGTATAAGCTCAAACAAGATTCCAGACTGCACTCCACAGCTTCTGTCCACTGTTTGACATTATGAGATGGTCCTTTCCTTGTGCCCAGTCCTACCACTGCTTGCTCCAACACCCAATTCACTGAGGATGAGCATAAGTGAGATATGCATATCTGCATAATTAGGTGTATTGAGTGACAATTTTTAAATTGAAGTTACTGTGCTGTAGAGACAATGATAACCCTTAGTTCAGCTGACACTTTAAGAATGTAATAACTTTGGTTTTATTTCAGCAAATGAATCATTTACTGACCACTTGCTCTGCCTCAGCAAATTATTCTTGACTGAGTTTTCAGACAGCAATATATACAATTTCACCCATCTATATCACACATTTTTGTCTGAGGAAGCCATTTGACTTCTGTTATTATCATTGGAAGGAAAGTAACTGTTAGAATGATATCTATTTCTGTTAAAAACCATAAATCTAAAGCAGGTCAGGTGATTCACAACGCAGAAAAGCTTATTTTTCCTCCATTGACTATAAAAGTATTCTAGATAGCTAATGCAGAGCCCCCTTAGGTTTCCGCAAAGCCTTTACTTCTCCAGAATAGGAGAAATGTAACAAATTGCAATGGATAAATGAGAGGGATAATGTTTTCTTTCTGGCTCAGAATGTACTCTACAAGATGCTAGACTGATTAGAGTCCAAGTATGTTCTTCCTTAAAAGAACTGGCCTTCCTTTATGTAATTACCAGTTATTACCTTTAGTATAGGTATTTTTCTGAAATATTTTGTCATAAGAACTGGTATACTTTGTCTCTTGCTGATGTATTTCTGAGGATTTCTTTGCAAGTCCTGTGATAAAGCCTTGGATAAAAGAGGGATAGCAATACTTTCTTTCAACTTAGTTACTGTGCTTATTACACTATATTGAAATAATACACTACAGCAAAATGTGGAGATAATAAACTTGGGGTTTAAAAGATTCATCAACGTGATCTATCCATTCAATTTATACTGGTATTTGTCAAGATGAAAAACTCTGTAGATGGAAAACAGTTAGTACAAAACATCAAATCATTGCATCTACCTCTTGATTACATGCTTAGTGTAAGGGCTTTAACAGAGCTAATTATGACCAGGAAAATTCTCTAAGAGAACTTAAAGGTCTAGCTTGAAATAATATACCAATCAGTGCAAGTTCTCTGGAAAACATATTCATCAAAGGAGTACTTTCCTTACCTTAAATTAGTTGATATGAAAATGAATTCAACAAGTAAGAGTAAGAATAACAACAATGAAATCAGAAAACTCTTTGTAATTGCAAATAATTTTGGAAATTTCACCAAAGATTTTCAGTATTGGCATCTTTTGTTAGACTCTGAATGGCCTCATGACAACAGTCATGAGCTATGATCACAGTCACATTGGAAGAATATAAGGGACTGACCCATTGGGAAATTACTGACTTGGTCTGCCTTTCCTACTGTCTCCTTGATGGATACTGACAAATTGTTTTCTTGTCCGCTGCAGAATAGAACGACCCAGTCCCATTTAGGACTCCTTCTTCATCACAATTCTTAGAAGAAATGTGATAAAACCTCATAAGCTCTCCAAAGAACTCATAAAATACAGCCTGAATTTTGTTGATAATCCTTTGACTGCTCTGCTGCAAACTAACCTGTTTCAGATGTGGGGAAGTAAGACTGACTTTTTAGGAATTAAACCACAGCTCTCCAACAGCATGTTGCTAAGAATGTTACTCCCACCACTAGTGGCTGTTCTTCTCATTCTAGCCCTGCAACATGAAATTCTGAATTTCCACATTGCAGTGATCTCAATCTCATCTTGAACAACTGAAATGTGTTCAGTCTGGGACTTGGTAACTTCCAGTACCAGCAACATTTCTTAGATTTATGTGATTTTGAAAGAACTCATTAGTGTTCTTGGGCACTGTCTGGTTTAAAACTCATCCAGACATAGTGTAACTTCTATGACATAACGTGACATGTGACTGTAATAACAGCTGTGTGACATTAATCTCTCCATTATGCAGTTGCTACATCAGCCTTTTCACAGAAAAAATCTTCCACAGTGGTATTTGGCTAGAGTGCTAATACGAATTTCTCCACTATTGTCATTGATCTGCATTTTCACAGATCTGATATAACAGTAATAATCTCTTTTATAAAGTTCTTTTCTTCCTTTGCCTTTTCAAAACACTAAGACACAACCAGCATGACAAAAAAAAAAAAAAAAACCTGAATCAAAATTTTCTATATTTGGGACAAAGGAGACATCTGTGTGTATGTCAGGTAAATAGAATGACAAGATAACCCAGAAAATAACTGGAGGGAGAACAAGAGATGAAAAACTATACAAATTAAAACAGGAACAGGATAAATTAGAGTCTTTTACCTAAGATGGCAAGTGACAGAGAAGATCTTGCATTTCTACTGTGTTCATAATTTTGACTTTGTTGTTTAGTTATTTTTTTAAATAATGAAACTTTATCTTACTGTATTTCAACTGTTGTATGAGGAAGTGTTGAAATATATAGCAAATGAATCAATATTCTAATTGTTTTATGTATGTTGAGATATGACAAGAAGGTCAATTCTCTAATTTCTTCTGCAGTTTGGAAAATAGTAATAAAATTGCATTTATTCACATATAAGTGGCTTTCCAAGTGATAGAGCTGACTGTAATTTCCATTTCTGCACATGTATCAGACATTGTAGATCAAGATAATATCCCATACTGTCCGTGATGATTGTCTTCATTTCTGTCATCCATTTGAAGAATTTTATGTGTAAGTGACAGCAACGGCAGAGAAATGGTTTCCCAAAGTTTTCATCTTTGAAATTTTGTTTGCAAAAAAATGGGGCTAAATATCAACTGTCTTCCACTAAAATGTAATGGGAAACAAAACAGAGTAGCTTCTTTTTTCAATGCATATTTTCGACAGTATTACTATTATTAGAATATCATCTAGGTATATTCAGTGATATATTCAGTGATATATTCAAGACTTAGTTGTTCAAGATTCTTACGTCTGTGGCTATACTCTGTCATGCTGCTCTAAAACTGAGCTGTCGGGGTTTAGCTGATGCCTGAAAATTTGTATTTAAAATTCATTGTTGTTATATCATTATAACTTACAGTGTAGAAAGGTTCCCAATAAAGTGAAGGGTGGTGGTGGAAGGGGATGGGGAAGAAGGAGGACGGTTAGGAAGGAGAGTTTGCCTGATTTGCCAGAGATCACTTATGTTATATTTAGTCTGAAAAGGAAGTGTATTTTGGGTGAAGCAAGGCTGTGTGCAGTGTGTGCTGTGACCTGTGACCTCGCAGGTCCTGTGACAGCAGCTGTAGTAAATCAGAGTAATGCAAGACTGTGTAATGAAGATTGTGGTTTCAATCTGGATTCCTTGCTTCTGGCAGAGGGGCTGCTTTTGTCTAACTACTGCCTATCTACTCCTCCACCAGTTCAGTAAAGTTGCCATCACTTCTAATTGCTTCCCAGTAATTAAGGAGACAGCTTTGAAAGAGCCTTGAGTCTCTCCAGTGTGAAAAATTTTGTAAACAGTTTTAAGAATGTATTCTTTTATGGCTTCTCTTGTCAATGTTTGTCTTCAATGTTACTGATTAATTTTCTGCATTACCAGCCCTCGTTTTACATATAGATAGATAGATAACAGAAGTCTGATGATGTTAAGTCATTTCATAAAGTCACCATAGCAGGAATTAAGAGATAACAGGCTTTGGCTGGGATAGAGTTAATTTTCTTCTGAGTAGCTGGTACAGTGCTCTGGCTTGGATTTAATATGGGCACAATGTTGATGACACGCTGATCATAGAATTGTTTAGATTGGAAAAGACCCTTAATATTACTGAGTTGAACCACTGTTTTGTGTTTGAGTTGTTGTTAAGTAGTACTTTTTTTACTCAATTTCCATGCTCTGTCAATGAGAAGGTGCACAAGAAGCTGGGAGGGAGCATGGCCAGGACAGATGACCCAAACTATAAAACCTCATGTTCAGTGTAGAAATGGGAGGGCTGATCCCTGCTCAGGAATGGACAGGGTCAGTGCGTGGTAAGCAGTTTTATTGTGCCTCACTATTCATGTCCCACTTTCTTTTATCTCCCTTTACACTATTATTGTTGTTATTATTATAATTTTCTTCTCTCAATCCACGAGTTTTACCTTTTTCAGATTCTTCTTCCCATACAACCAGGGGCAGGGCGTACTGAGTGATTTGTATGAGCTCAGAAAGCAAAGGGTTAGTAAAAAGAAACGCAGGGTATTTATTTTTGTGCTTCTTTTTGAAAGCTGATCCTATGATTATCTGAGGTTTGACTCATAATTTTGAATGGTGGAAATTGGCACTGATTTCAATATATGTAAATCTTTACATTTTCAAAAGTAATATTCTGGTTTCCAAAGTGTTTTTCCAGACAGCCTGTTTTGATTTTTAGTCAAAATGTTTATTTGCTTATCTACTTCACTGTCATGCATAATCAGTAGTAAAATATGTCACAAATGTTTTCTCATTTCTCTATTTTTGTTTATGATCAGATTATTAGGTTTTTATGAAGAGTAACATTACCTGTGTTCATTTTCTTAATAGATTATCTTTACTACTATGTGAGAATGGGAGAATTGCAAGAGATTTAGATGTTCTATTGATGTGAACTCATTATAAATCTGCAGTTTTGGTTGTTTAAAAGATGTTGAAGCTTTTCATATGAACCCTTGGCCAACTGAAATATTCTTTGAAAAAAAATTATCCAGCCAATAAACTTTGCCTTGTTCTTGATACTTCCTTATTTCCTCACTTTGGTGGAAACAGGTCCTAGTTTAATGGAAACCATCACATCACAGTGATGCACTTACACATACACAGCATCCAAATGTGTGAAAGTGATGGGAGACAAGACACCTTTTCCTTCTCTTTCCCCCCCTGTATCCAAGATGCTGAAAGAATCAAGCGAGAGGTAAATGCACCATGTCAGGTGTGGTCTTTTTGTGTTCAAATAATAGTTATCATGGTGAAGATACTAGAACATTCTCAAGAAACGAGACATTTTACAGCAAAATAAAACAGACAAATTGAAATCACTTTCAGGAATGGTCTAGACATCAGGATATTCAGAGAGTGTGAGGAATTAGTTGCTTAGACAGAGCTTGATCACAGCTGTATGCAAAGGGCCATATTTTAAGGCAGTCTGAGAGTTAATAGTGGACCAAAGCACAGGATTTTTGCCTAATTTTGATTTGTAATACTTTCTCTTTTTTTTAGCCTATATTATTCCTTAACTACTTAACTCCTCAACTTAACTCCTTAACTATGGCAACAGAGTCTCTATTGACCTGCACACTTTAGTTATACCACACTATGACAGAACAAAAGATTATTTCTAAATACCTATGAAGTGTTTACAGTGTTAATTAGAGTCAATTGACAGCAATATTCTTCTTTTTATGAAATCAGATGTGACTGTTCTGTGCAGGAATCTTCAGGAAGATATATCTATCCTTTAAGATTTACAATGCTTCATAGGATTTAATTAATACAAATCTTATTTTGTTCAACAAAAAGAGTGAAAAATACTCTAAAAAACTCAACCTTGAAAGAATGTATTCTTGAGGAAATAACAAATGGTTCAGCTCATTAACTGACTTGTCATGCATTTTTCCATCGTAAATTATTGTCAGAAGATTTTTTTTCTTTTGCCAACAAATAGATTCAAGTTAGAAAGGACACTTCACCTTTCAGCAGAACTCTTATTAGCAGCTACATTTAGCTTGTTACAAAAAATGGGAATGGGAATGTAGAAATAGAAGACAGGAAAACATGGAACTATTTAATCTCTCTTGGCTTTCTTCAGCAAGGACCTGCATAAATTGAAAAGAACATCTCTGTTCTGGACTATAGTCCAGAACTGGACTATTTATGACATTAAGAGGTTAGCACTATATGAAACCTTGTGTTCAATGATGTCATTTTCGAAAAAGAGCTTTTATGTTTTTACAAGAAATAACGATGAATTATTTACTCTAAAACTGGGTTATTAAGTCAGTGTATCTTACTTTGGGAGTGCATAATTATCAGTAAAATTTAGTTTTAAAAATGAGATTTGATAAACTATGAAGTCAGTAATGTAATGCCAAGTTTTGTCCTAATGAACACTTAGTTTAAAGTGATATTATATTAATAGAGCATGTTGTATCATCAGTGTCATTAATAATTTAACAATCTAATGGCACATTGCAGATATAGTCATAAATGGCAAACTATATTCATGTCTAGATTTTTCTTCTGGATATCAACATAAAACTGATTTAAAAAATATATGATAAAAGCACCTTTTGTTTGGTGCTAGGCTAAGACATAGAACAGTAATGTGCATAGTATAAATTAAAAACTGTTCCAAGATTTGGAATTTTTACATTACATTATGTAATAAGGAAAAGTTACTGAGCAGAATAGTTTGCCAGAACTAGACAGTAAGTAGACAAAAACTGTCCACATTGGTATAGGGGTTTGGGTTTCTATTTTTTTTTATTATATGTGTAATAAGCTGGAATTTATTTTTTTCTATGTGTGTGCCTGTGTGTCTGTGAGAAATACTTTTTCTTTTGAGACCCAGTCTCAAGGGAAGAACACATTGCAGCATGTGAATAGTTTTTCTCTTAAACTAACACATTGGTTGTTATCTTTGCACTGGGTTTTCCTGTTGTAAACACACTGAATTAGATCCTTATGTTCTGCGGGAATACAGTTTTCTGAGGTATCACCAGCAGTTTCAGTAATCAAAAGCTGCTGGACCAAGGCACTGGGTATATTATGTACATTTATGTGCATACACACACACACACACACACACATTTATATATGTATGCACATACAGTGCCTTTGAGCTGGGGGGCTGCAGGGCGTGGTGAGAACAAACCAGGGCTGCTCTGGGTCCATCACAGCCAGTTCCAGACAGTCCCAATGCACCCATCATGGTTCAGCCTCATCTAGAAAAACATCTTGAATAAAACTGGTAAACACTAGGAAAAATGAACAGCAGGGCAGGGAGTGAAGGAGGTGCTCCATGACATACCTCAGTGGAACTGCTGACTGTGGAGAACATTGATGTGAGCACATGTATCAGTGGCCAGACAAGGAGACTATTACTAAAAGAATGAAGAAGAAAATATCTGTTGAAAGTACTGACAGGAACACTTGGAACTAGGAACCTGACAAGCAGGCCTTGGAGCCAGAAATAGCCTTGAAAATTTTGGATGCCCTCTTCAAAGTGCACCCAGGATACGCAGAAAGTTGTGATATCCTGAGATACTAATGAAAAGGGAAAACACAACTGGAATGGCAACTTATTGCCTGATAAGATGGAAAAGAAAATGGGATTGAAAGTACAGGAAATAGCATTGAGCATTAACTGTTACAGGTGAAAAATAGGAATTAACAGTATTGAAGTAGGCTGTTTAAAGCAGGACGTCCTACATCCATGTATGACTCCATGTTATAAGAAGGATTTATTTTTTTCCCCCTGAAAAAAAATGGAGGGGGAGCCTTTTTTCACCCTCTCTCTCATACTTTCCCTTCCTGTGCAGTCTGAGTCCTGCAAAACCACTGTGTGAGACCTTGGACTTCTGTGGGTGTCACCTAGCTAAGTTGATTGTTACAGGTATCACATCTGAGGGGAGAGTCTGCCCATTATCTTATTCATTCTTTTTTGGGTCCAATGTTGAGTCACTTTGTCCTTCTACTTCTGGGATGTGTGGATTGCCATTTGAGATCTGTTTGCACCCTTTGGTATGGTTTGGTCCCTTCTGAAATCTGTCTAAACAAACCCTAAAGCCCCAAACTCAGAACTGAAAACTAAAACTGTGTTATCCAAGTTTGATCACTGAGGAATAGCTTGATGCTTGAAAGTTTTAAGTAAAGTAGCTTCTGTAAAAATGATTTAATAAATGTTATCTTAACCTATAATATTGCCTAGATTGTTAAATGCATGCCAGAGAAAGGAAATGAAGACAAAACATAGGCTGGGGTTTTTATATATATTTTTTGGTCAAGGAACTTACTTTCCATTCAATTGAATGAAGTAAAACTGGAAAAATTCATCATGCATTTTGCTCTATGTGAAAGTTAAAGTGCCAGCATTTTTAGAGACAGAGATGTAAGAAGCACTAAAAAAAAAATTTGCTTTCATCTACATATCAGTATGTAAGTAAAAGCTTAGAAGTTTTAATGACCTGTATTCAGTGAAACTCCCCTGACCTAGTATGAAAGGTATCAAAGCACAATTGAGACCCTCTGTTGAAGTAAAAGAAATGTTAAAACCAAGTAGTGCAGTTAAAAGCCTGTAATAGGCACCCAAGCATATCTGAGAAACTTCAGACTTGAACTTATTTATTCGAGATGAGAATCTGAGACCCTTAACTGATTGCAGAAGCAAATTTTAGAAGTATTAAGTCAAAAGCTAAATGTCTTGAATGTTAAATTTCTTCTTAGATCTTTGGTAATGTTACAAAATATTAGGATTCTTTGTAGAACTGTGAAACTTATCCTAGATGTTAGGTTTTGCTTGAACCTAATTTAAATTCCTCTACATCTGAGCATAAACTGGGAAAGAAGTCTAACAGAAAAAATATGTTGGAGGTTTTTTGGGTTCTTTTTTTGGTGTTTTGTTTTTTGGTGGGTTTTGTTTTTTGGTGGGTTTTTTTTGTTTGTTTTTTTTGGGGTTTTTTTTGGTAGGAATGTCGCTGCTTTTTGTATTGACCAGATTCAAAAACAAAAAAGTCAGTGCACAAGCTGGTTAAAACACAAGAGTAAAATATCTTTTTTTATTAAGAAAATAAACACCAAGATGTGAATACCAAAAAAAAAAGATATGAAAGGACTAAAAGTTTTACAACAGTAATTACTGAGAAATCCTTACTCAAAAGTGAAAAGATTTATGGAAAGAAGAATGCTTACTTTGTGTGTAAGTAGTTTTAAATACATTTCCCATATGCTGTCTTCAAAAATGCCTGGGAAATTTGTGATTTAGTTGGAGGAAAGCTGAGATAGAGATGAGCAAGTAAATGAGCCAACTTCAATCTCAGTTTAGGTGGAACTTAATGCTTTCACTAGAAATACTGTTCTGTGCAGAATTTTTTCTTTTAAAAACCTGTAAAACACATCCATATCATTACTGTGCCTGCTATCTTATTTCCAGCTCCCAATATATAGTTTTCGCTAGCTTTTTATCTGTCATTCCTCATTTAATCTCATTCTTTCCCTAGAAAAGCCCAAACCCAATCACTCAAGCCTTAGCTGACATTTCAAGCCCAGTATTTTCAAGTGGGTTAAAAATTTAAAATTATTTTCCCTATCTTTATCTTTCAGTATTCCATTATTAATTTCCATTCACTCCCAAATTTATTCTATTTTCATTACTGCAGTAACTCTTGACAGCAATTGGAATCTTACAAATACTGGCTGGGTGTTTGAGTGAATCAACAACAAGCCTTGTCTTTACTTTAAAAGTTTTTAATAATAATTCGGCCAAATTTCAATTTGGATGACAGATTTATATGATAATATGATAATAAAAGATTACAGTGTTGGCTGAAATAAATCTTTCAATTTCCAAAATTTTTCTTTTATCATGGAATTTTTTCTTTTATGATCCTTTAGTCTGCACTATTCTCTTTGATTTAAAAAACACAATGAATTTTGTTGACTGAACCAAATACTTCAGTATTTTGAGTCTTTCTTTGCATCCTAAGACACTAATTGGTCGATGTTTTTCTTCCTGAAGCTGAAATGTTATGTAACTGAACTGGTAGAAGAACCTAAGGGAAATGACTCAGCCACAAAAATGGAAGGTAATAATAGACTTAGTTTATGTCAGTTTACATCCAAAAGTTATTTAATAAAGACAGCACAGAACATAACATTTTGCAACAACCAAAGAGTATATTCCTGTTTCTAAACTCAAGGATTAATTTCTTTCTAGCCATGTTTCTCATTATAAATATAGAGAATATTTTTATATAAACAAATGTATAAAAGCCACAAAATTATTTGAACCATTATTAACTGGAGATATAGGAGTGTTTTGAGATACATCTGTTAAGTGGAAACAGTTTATCTGAGCTGCCACCTATCAAATTTCTGGAAAAGAGTAACAGGCCTATGAAGATGTGGCTCTAAAAAAGAACCCAAACCACTGCTATTTTGATGGTAATAGTTAAGTGAACACTCTAGGAAATGTTATCAGATTATTTTACCTGTTTTTCAATGGAAACAATGCTTATACACCCATGTTGTTCTTAAAGTGTATATTCAGTGATATGTGAAGCCTTTTGCCAGTTTCAGTTCCCAAGTGGGTGAGAGATGGGAAATTCAAACATAAAAAATCCTGCAAGTTTTGGGCAATTAGATAACTAAATAAAGGAAAGAAACCTTATTAAGGCTGCCACACTGGAGAAAAACTGTAGCATGAGCTGGCACTGGGGAGTCCAGATACATTGCAGCTAGAGTCCTATGTAGGAAAAGTTTAAACTGAAATTCATACTGTAGGAAAATCTCAAATAAATTCATCCTAAGATAATTTATTCAGGGAAAAAATTCTTAATTCATTGGTAGAATGATATTTAAGGCAAACTTTGAACTCAGATACCATTACTTTGATTTGTACTTATGCCTTGTATTAGTTTATTATGTAAAAATATTTCATTTTCAACCTTTGTGGTTTTTTTCTTTCATTAGTCTTCATTTCTATCCCATACTCTTACTTCTTACTTCTGAATATACCTGAGACAGCTTCATCTGCTCTAGGTGGGAAAATGCCCTCCCAGCCTAGGTGAGAAGGAGATGTTTTGAGGTTCAGTCATTCTATAACTGTGCTGAAACTACCATGACCTATTCAGTGACTGTCTGTAGAATCAAATAACTGGAGAGACAGCAGGAGCAGCTCATCAAGTTTTTGTTAGTGAGGATTGGGCAGAGTCAGAAGATCTCTTCAGAAGTGCTTAGATTCCCTTTCTGCCTAGTATTGTACCCCACATATAGCCCCTTCTCCAACTATTGAGATACTTTTCACAAGGGTTCAAGGATATGGGTTCTCATTCTTCTTTCACTGCCTTTTAATGAAAATTGCGAGGTCCCAGAGGGCACCAAAAGGCCATATGTGCACTGACCCTCACTTGGGACCTGCCATTGGATTTGTGGGCTGAATTTAAGCTAAGGTCACGACACCCTCACCTTCCCAAGTGATGCTGTAAGTAGACATGTTCTGCTACCTACAGTTCTGCCCTCGTGGCTGCACTTGTAGGACGGAGTTTGGACTCAATTTGCATATAATCTTATCTCTATTCCTGCCTCCAGTCCAGTCTCCTGTCATTTTTGACTGGGCTTCCTAGACATGCCAACGTATTCCCTTGTCTTACTGGATTTGTCCCTTGGATCTGTTGATACCTCCACCCCTGCCCAGAACCATTGGATGGCAGCCTGTGGAAGCATCACTACCCAGCCTGAAGGGCTGAGGTAATCATGGTTCCTGGCTAATCTCTGTCTGAGAGCAGCCTCACTCCTGCCAATCCCTGACAGCTGGAATACTTTTTCTACAGAAATTCTTTTTAAAGTAAACATATATAAATTAATTACCCAAGCATCCTTTTTTTTGTTAATCTTTTCATGCTAGAAACAGTTTCACAAAAATATTTAGTATAAGAGCTTAGGTATTAAAAGAAATAATTAGTGGGTATGTATTCTGGGATTTTGATTTTTCATGTTATTGAAATATTCTAATTGATGACAATGGAGCAGAAAAAGCAGCTGTTCTAACCATGAACTTCTTCTATATCTGTTATGAAGCTTTAAAGAAGCCAGCTGGATTGCTTGTGTAAGTGTTTTGAATAAAATCATCAGTATCTGCTAGGATAAGCCTCTCCTAACATCTGTCCAAGAAACAGTACAATATCATTTAGAAATAGAGTTATAATCTAGTGCAATATTTACTTTCACATGGCATCTGATGCATAGTTCTGTCATGAAGAAAAATCAATATTAAAATATCAATTCAGATATGACTTAGTTTGGCTTATTTAAACTTCGGGTTGATTAATACATGAAAGTGAAAATAAGAGATTCAAAGTGATTGATACAGTGGGTTCCATGAAAAATTCAACAAAGCTTCCCCTAGAAGCCACATTATTTTCCAGTATCTAGAAGAATATTATCCTTAATAAGAAAGGTGAATAAAGTTTACACTTTCTTCTGTTTTATTTTCAGGGGAACTAAGATGAAATTGAGAGTGGGTCTCATTTCTGCCATGATTACAGCATCATTAGGAGTCTGTCTGTTAGTTATTGGTTCTCTCACTCTTGACATCCTGCTGTCACTATGAGATCAAATTGTTTGGGATCTAAATCCACAACCTAGAGTATAAACGAATATTCTACAGGTTATGTGAGAAAACAAAGTGTCGCAAGATCTGGGGCCAGAGTCACTGGGATACCCACATTAAGAACATGCAAATATTTGAAAATCAAGTTCATATATACTGCTTGCCATGGTTTTGTTCTCAACTCTCCCCCTTCCTCACCTCCTTCTTTTCAAATTTAAAATGTCTTCACTTGGCCAGGATGGGAAGCAGAAGTGCTGAAATATCTAATCTTGTAAATCTTCCAGCCCAGATGTGAAGAATCAAGTGGCTTTAGACAGTTGGAAAACAGTTCAAAAGAGCATCCTCAGTTTTTGGTGTTTTTCCAAGTGTTGAGAAACTTTCTGGTTTACCCATCACTCCTTGTAATGTATTAGAAAGTAAACACACTCTGTCAATGCATAAAAATTTTATGAAAGTAAATCTGCTTCTGACCTGCTGTCCACTTGCAGGCATGACTCTGACTGGCTTCAATGGGAGTTGCACATAGGGAATGACTTCGTGATCAGACATCTGTACTGCAAATGAGATAATATGTATTAATGTGTGTGTTTTCTCTCTGGAATCAATTACAAGCGAGAAAAGAAAACTGTGAATTTAATAACTTTCCCATGGACTGAAACTTTACAACTACTTCATCCATCCATGCAATGCAATTCTATAAGTTAGCATAGTAGAAGAAATGCAGAATTAAAAGGTTTGGTCAAATGAAGCATGCCTTATGTCATATGATACTTAAAACCAGAAGAAGGGGAAAAGGGTACAAAATGCTGCTGCATTCTTCTTTACAGAACCTGGTAGAGGATCTGAGAACAATGCTCTTGAGCTGTCTTAGAAACAAGAATTAAGAATGGCTACCTAGTTTGTGTGTCTGGTGCAGTGGGAGAACAATTACTTCTTTCATCCTGATATTATGTGTATATTGAAAACACCAAAAAAGGTGATTGTTGTACGTGCTATGGCTCTATGATGCTGTGCATATGTTTTCTCCAATTTCATTTATGATGTCTCATCTTAACCACATAATTTTGCCTCAGGTTTCTAGTCTGAAAGCAGACTTGAGCCTCTTTGTGTTCCATAATTTGCCTGCACACGGAAATTTAAGAAGTAATCACAAGTAGATTGTTGTGATTCAGAGTTTCTGTTCTTAAGTGTTTCTGTTCAAAGTTAATTCCGAGTTTCATCACCAAATCTTACTAAATATGAAAGTTTGACAAGTCATGACAAGTCATACCACTGACATTTTGAACAACATAATAGGTTTTAATAGCAAATGTAATTAAACAGAAGAGTTTAAAATAGCTTAATCTGCTCAATAAGGTACAGGATGATGCCCATATGGAAACACTTCTTTTTTCCCTTAAGCATAAAGTAGAATTCTAGAAATAGTATTTTCTTCCTTTTAGATTTCCTTCTATTTCTTCTCAAAACGTGTTTGTATTTGATAAATTTCTTATCTATGAGGTGATTGAAAGAAAGTTTTCTTTTGCTAGACCTGAAATTTGGTTGAGGTCTGTATTTAAATTTAGATAACTCTTTGCAAGGTTTATATTGAAACTAAACTACACTGCAGTAACAAAGAACATTTCTAAAAACTGAAATCATATTTGCACACTAGATAGTTGATAATTGGATCAAAGGGTGCAAAAGTATTTAGTCCTGTTCACAAATTTACAAAGTGCAAAGTTAGATGTGATTTCAATTATTTTATCCTCAGATCTTTACATTAGAGTTTACTGCTAAAGATATGTCAGTATGTAAAAAGTAATATAAAATATGTTTCATGAAGATGCTTGGATTGCCAGCCTTTCATAGTGCATTACTAAGTAATTGAAACAAATCATTAAATGGATCAGGATCTAAGTCTGTAGGAAGGGAGAGATGTTGGCACAGATTGTTACTTTAATTTAATTCAATTCATTAAAGTATTTTATAGAACCTGCAAGTTCTAATTTCTAATCAATGACAAACTTACAGACTGAGAGTCTTATTTTTGAGTGCATTGATTAACTTTCAGTAGAGTGTATGTGAAGTATTTACAGCTTGAACATGATCTCTTAACCTGGAATATTGGTTAAAATGATGAGACACTTCAAACTGACTTATTTCCATAGTTGATAGATTTATAGAATATCATGACATAAAGATGACTTGACTAATCTGTTGGTAATGCTCTGATGTAATTAAAGAGCTCTAGAGGACAATACTGTTCACTGATGACACTTAGGATGACACCTCCTTTTGGCCATTAGGAGTCAATTTTATTGTTGCTGTTGTTGCACCCTTCATCCACATCAGTTTGACACTTTTGTCTTGCATAACCCAAAACATGTTTAAATCTGAAAGTGTATCTTCTTTTCATGTAGCACTCTTATCTTTAATTCCTCCTATGTATTCCCAGAAAAATAAGACTGTAAACAGAATTTTTCTCTTCTCTGCTCCCTGTCCATGTGATTACTTATCTTAGATTGACTGAAGAAACAACATTCCAAATTCATAACTTGATCTATGCTTTTGTAATTCTTTATCAGTGATACTGCTGTATTTTTTAAAAAGGAAAACAGAGAACCTAGTCTAATTGAGTTGCATACTGTTCATTTTTTAAACTTTCCTGTGTATCTTTTCATATTTGACATTAATTTCATGTTTCATCATATATTTGAATACATAGGATGGATATTTTCAAACTAATTTAAAAAGAGATTTAGAATGCAAAAGCATATCTTGAAATTCAATTATGTGATTTTACAGATGTTTTTCAGATTTGAATTGAGACTGAATGTATTTATGAAAAAAAAATTACATAGATTAATGCTCATTGCAGAAGCTAAGCTAATATTCTAATAAAAAGTGAAAACATGCCTATTTTTAAAGTAATCAGTTATGAAATGTATTTTGTTGATTTTGGTGAATAAAACTGGGTGTTGCTTGCAACAAATAGCTAGGGAAGGCAATCTATGAACTTCTCATAACTGTAGTGTCTAATGACCCCAATTTTTATTTCATAATAGCCTATGAAATAGACCAATATTCTTTTTTTGTAGGACAAGATTAAGGTACATTGATTATGATCTGGCATAATTCTCTAAATGAAGCAAGACTGAATCTTCCTCCATTTAAAATTGAAACAAAATCAACTGTCTTTCCAGTTACCTAGGATAAAGAACTGGTTGAACAGTTCTTCAGAACACACCTTATGAATTTGAAAGTTAATGGATCAAGACACAGAAATATTACTATTCATATATTTTTCAAGAACCAGTTGAAACTACAGAATAATACAAATATCAGTGGAGGTGAATAACTTGCAGGTTACTTCGCGGAAGAAATAAATTCAGATAGTTGTTACACTTCAGTGAAAACTATTATCTCTTTTTCACTTAAAAGGGCTAAATTGTGGTGTGGGGGAGGCACCATAGCACAGTCATTAATTGACTGCTCAGGGTACAGTCTGGAGATACACAGAGAAATAGCTTGAACCTGCAGCACTGGCCCTTTGTATGTTTCTGCAGCTTCTACATTTTCCGCTGGCTGTTGGAATTCTAGGATTCACTTTTATGAATGCCTCCTGTTGAGGCACTTTTCTTTACATAAGAAATTAAATGTTCAGTAGACCTCAATGATTTTGGTTGACTTTGGTTTGGGGTACAGAGTATTCTGTTATATTAATCCTAAACAGTACGCCCAAAAAAAAAAAAAAAAAAAAGTCTCAGGAATGTTGTGCCTGATAAGGAGACAATTTCCCATACCTATTCAGAATTAGAGTAATTTGAAATGATAAATAATTTCTTAAAGTTTCTGTGTGTACATAGTTATGTACTTAAGAACAGATAAGATAGAAGTATTTCTGATGGAAAGGAAATACTGCTTAACCTTCCATATCTTAACAAAATACCTTTTTTTTTTACCTCCTGACCTTTTCCTCACCTCTGGATTTTTCTGCACTGTTTTCTCATTTCCACTTGAGTAAACCTTTAGCTTTTTCTGACTTTAAAGCATTCTTCTCAAACTTGCAAAGCAGGAGGTTAATCTCAGAGTGAGATGTATTTTCAGGTTCTTTACACAAAGTAAGATTCAGTTCTTTTTAGTAGTATTACAGGATTAAAAGCTCACAGCTTTGGAAACTGCTCCAAAAGTGAGCTAAATTAGAAAACAGCACAAGGTAGCTCAGTGGATTTATCTAAACAGTTTTCCTCCTTTGAAAGGATTTAATTTTACTTCAAGAATAAATGAGAAATGCTTGAAACATCCAAGGTCCCAGGGGAGCAGAAAAACTAAAGACTAAAACTAATATATCTTTTGATACTGTTAGCAGTGTCTGCAAGACCAATGCCAGGAATGATTGTGTTTGGAGACTGAATCAAGCTTTCATCACAAGAAAGACTTGCAGTTTATTGGTATTATACTTCTAGGGAGTCCCAGCTAAAAAATATCACATCATGTTGTAATTAGTCAAGGAATCAAAAAACTGTTATCAGTCTATCTTGTTTCACACATTTACACCTAAACCAAATATCATTCATTAAATTTAAACTAATAAATTCAGTAATGGTCTACTAAAACACTTAATTGTTTTCACTTCAAAGCAGGACAGGTATACCCTATCTTAGTTTTAAAAGTATGAACCATGTATACTTAAAAGTAAGAACCATAATAGACTGGTTTTGGTGGCTTTTATAAGTTGGTTAGTAGGCTTCTGCTGCCTTCACTTCCCAGCAGACAAGACTTTTTTGCTTTTGGAATCTAATTTTCTTATAGTCACAAATTACTTTAAGAAAGGTTTCTAACAGAGGAAGCATCTGAAAGCATTCATTTATCTTGCTCTGAATTCTGTCACAGAGATTGAATATGTCTTAAGAAGGCCAGGCTCAAGAAGATGATAGTATGTTTCTGTCACTCAAGCCTTTGTCATAGTGTTGACAGTATGCAGAGTAAGCTGTCCCCAGGAGTCCACTTTTCAATAGGAATTGCACAGAACTCTAATGTGGAGATAAGACAGAGAAGTGTTCATGCTTTCTAATTTTAAATTATTTCTCTTTGGAAGCCTGTGAAATGAGAGGCATAGTTTTGTCTATTTTTACAGTCAGAATCTTCCAATCATCAGTTTGAATATTTTAGTGCTGTCTTTCATTTTCCTTCTATGCAGTACAATGAGTCAGATCTTACTACAATCTTTTCTATCATTTATTCTTGTTAAAGACTATAGTATGACACAGATGCTCACAGATTTTTCATCCCCACAAACAAAATGTAATTCATAACTCATTTCAGCAACTCTACTTCTTTCTTTTCCCCCAATGAAACTGTATTTATACAATTATAATCGTAGAAAAGTTAGAAATAAAAAAGAGAAGAAAAAGGGCAATGTTACAGATTCCAACAGGGAAATTTGATTATTTATGACAAATGTCTATGGCCATAAAATAATATCTGACTGTTCAGAAATATTTCGTCCAAGTTCAAATGCAGATGAATATCCAAATAATTTAGAAAGTTTATTCCTAGATTATTTTGCTAGTAGTGACATCAATTAAATCAAAACTAAGAACCAAAACATAAGAGTGTAATTTCATTTTTGAGATGACAGAATATATGTATGTTTGGCAAAATAATTGAAAATTGTTAAGCTGAGTAACCAAAGAATCAGTCTAATTTAAGACTTACCAATTCAAGCAAGTAGGACTTGCAGTTTTTGCCTTCAAAAGACTAGCCCTCTTGAAAATAAGGGAAGTTTTTTACCAACCCAACTGAATCAATTGATTTGACATTAGAGAATTAAACTAAGATTGGAATTTATTTAAAACATTAATGATAAAAGGATAGTTAGAATTGGTATCTCAGAAAAGGGGACATACTGTAGAACAGGACTTCAGAAAAGTTATTAAAAACCAGCAAAGAAGAGTCTGTCAGGGTCAGAGGTCAAGAAGTTTAGAGGAATCAGACCCTGCAGGAAAAATTAAAAGCAAAACCTCCTTAGCTTTAGAAATTGATTAAAATCCAAGAAAATCCACAGTAAAACAGCAGTTTTGAAAACAGCAGGAAAAGATTTATCATAAAAATTATAATCTCTCAGTGCCTCTAAAACTAGATGAATACTTTGCAAGAGATTTGTATGGAAATGTCCATCATTACTAGACAAAAGTGAAGAATTGAAAGCTACATGTAACAGTGAAACTCAAAGAAAATAGTGTGCTTGTGCTATTAAAGTCAAGTAATCTACATAACAAAATTTCCAAAAACTGTGAGAAAAAGTTGCAAATATGTAATATCTGGAAAATTTATTCAGTCCAGGTCTCAAATAAGAGTCATGCTCTGTGACTATAAAAAAGAAATTATGAGAAAAGTGGGTTAGAAAGAACATATTTGCCTGATCTCAATATGATATAATATTCCCTAATAGTGGGGGATAAAAAGTTAGGAAATTGAGATAAAAATCCAAGTTTAATTTGCAAAGAAAAAAACCCAAAACTAAGCCACAGAAAACATTTTTAATTGAAGAAAAGGCTACACTAGAAGAATTGATAAGAAAACACCTTTCCAAATCAGGTTCCTATTGTAGAATCTGGTCCTTTTAGCAAAGTAACAAAAACAAGTGCCCAACTTACATCAGCAAAAGCTTATCAGCTTTTACAAAACAATTGGCAGTGGAAGATCACATAAGGATGGGAAACAACCAATACTTTTAAAATAATGCATATTTTTTGCTAGCCGAGGATATCTATGTTAGTACTCTAAATCAAAAAGAGAAAAATGGTGTGGATATTCAGACTGAGAATAATAGTTTGATTTGCACTGATAATTCAACTTTGATAAATGCAACAGTGAAGTAGAATTTATTATTTTCCTTGTATGATAAATTGAATTCATCTATCTAAAGAACTATTAGCTTAGGAAAGCACAGCTAAATTGTCTTATATATCAACACAAAGAAACCTTACTTGTGACTAAGGCTCTGTGTAGTACAAATAATACTTCATACTACAGGCAATTCTGGTAGATTGGATGGTCCCTTCTCATGCTTATACTTCAATTTCAGTCAGAAAATGTTGGATTGAGACAGCAAATATTCTCATGGAAACATTCTTAGGTCAGAGTCGTTGTTTTGGTTTTGGTTTCGATTCTGGTTTCGGTTTTGGTTTCTGTTTTGGTTTCAGTTTTGGTTGGTTTTTTCTTGTGTGTTTGGTTTTTTAGGGGTTTGGGGTTTTTGGGTTTTTGGGGGGTTTTTTTGTTTGTTTGTTTTTTGGGGGTTTTTTGTTTGGTTTTTTGGTTTGGTTTGGTTTGGTTTGGTTTGGCTTGGTTTGGTTTGTTTTTTTCCCCTGGAAATGTCTCAAAGCTATGATGTATTTATTTTACTTTACTGTGTTTGTTAAGTGAGTAATACCTCAACAGGTAAGTTTTTAGGTCCCTTGTATAGAAGGCCATTATTTTAAGTTTCTCTTTCTCTTAATTTGAACTTGATTTCTTTCACTTGCCATCCTAAGTGAAAACCATCAGGCTGCTGGTTGTTGAAGCTAATTATACAGCTCACCTATCTACAGATATTGGAATTGGACTAAAAAAGCAAGCAAACAAAATATAGAACAGTTTAATGTTGCCTCTAAAAAGAAGAGGAAAAAATGTTTAGGCTGGATTATTAGTCAGATCTTACTACAATCTTTTCTATCATTTGTTCTTGTTAAAGACTATAGTATGACTCATTTTCTATATTCCTCCTTGAGTATAAGCTCACGTCCTTCCTAAAGGATAGAATATGATGATTAGTTTTTTTAGTCACACAGCAGATTTCGAGCAGTTTGTCTAATAAAGACATATCCTCTCCTGGTCATCTGGTCTATTTAGATAGTGGCAGTTCATTAAATTGATGCTGGGAAAACCTGTGCCATTGGGACTCTTTTCTATTCCTGGGCAGGGATTTAGTGCCTGTTCACAATTTTTCTGTAATTAAGATCCATATCTAAGCCCAAATGAATTGTTAATAAAGAACTGCTCGCTCAATATAAGGTGGGAAAACAGAAAGACTATAAAGAAAAGAATACTCTTGTACCAAAGCAAACTGTAAATATAGATAAGGATTTAAAGAGTTTTGTCATTGGATATCTTTACATTGATTAGAACTGCAGTTTTAGTTAAATAGGAAAAGAAAAAATAAGAAACTAATCTTGTATTAAGCATGCTCTGACAGAAATATTTGCCTTCCAGAAGCCAGATATGTAAGTCTGAATGCTTAAAAGCTGATCACTTTTCTCACATCTAATGGAAACATTGGTACACATGGATTTAAAAAAAAATTAAAATACAACTATTTATTAAAATTTCAGGGGAATGATATTAAATTAGCCCAAGTGGACCTTTTTTTGTTTCATTGTTAAATTCTGTTAATATCTTCTTTTGAAGGTTTTTGTGATTAATTTCTATGTGAAGAAGTTTGAACCAGTATAATTGGGGTTTTAGATAGGATTTCAGAAAATACTGCAACTTTCAACTACTATGGGAACTCTTATTTGAAGACAGAATTTCTGTCCAATGGCTTCTAGAGACAGATATTACCACCAGGGGAAGAATAACAAGACTAATTTAACAAAAAATTGTTTCTTACATCTGTACCGTGATGCAGCTGCCTTCAGGTCTTGGATCAAGACTTGTCTGCTTTTCAGCATCTGTGCTCAAGTGCTCAGCTTGAGCACAGAGCCTGTTTCTCCTCCTGTGCTCAAGTGCTCTGCTTCAAGATCAAGTTGGGTCCTCTTGCATGTCAGGCAGAGCATGATGGAGCATGGAAGGAGGGAGTTTATGTTCAAGTGCAGGCTTGAACCTCCCGATCCAGCAGCACAGAGTTCTGTGCTGCACCCAGGGACCAGACACACTGAAATCAATGCTCAGTAGTGCTTCTGAAGAAGTAGTTCTAATCTGTCAGGTGTTGTCTCTTGAAAGATGTCAGAAACAAAAAAGGAGGGGAAAAAAAAAGCAACCTGTGCCAGTAACCATCTAGAAAAGAAGAAAAGTTTTAGAAGAAATGTCTTGAAAAGAATGACAAACGTCTCAAAAAAGTGAATATTTTTTAATAGCTCCTAAGAAAATGCAAGAAAATTTATTTCTCTTTTCTCATTCGTTCTTCCACAGTGACCCTTTTCTCTTGCAGAAAAGGTCTACTGATATTATTTAGAGGTTTTTACTCTTCATATTTTCATCCTTTAATGAGTTTGCAGTATTCTTTTAGGATCTCATTATCATGAAAATATATTTTGTTTCTCTGGTTCCTGTTCTGATTATTATTGCCTGAATATCCCCCTGTGCATGAAATTCTCAGGTTACCTCAATTCTGTACATTGCAATTTTTAAATTAGCTGATGGAAGGATTTCACTGACTGCACATGAACTGTTCAGTATTGGATATGGGGATTTTTTTAGCACAACCTCAAGCAGGACATTCAGCAAATATATATTCTCATCTGGAATAAAGCTAATGTGATTACTAACATCTGTACTGGCTCAGGTGAGGGCCATAATTTATTTTTTTTTTTTTTATGAAGATGGATCTCTTTTCCAAATATCACATCAGCCCAAGTCATGTCTTTGTGATCTTTTAAGCAGCTGTTAAGGTAATGAAAACCTGCTTTCTATGCTGCCAGCTCTGCACAGATGCTGTGGACAACTACTTTGGGAGTAGAAAAATAAGTCCTTCAAATTGCTGAAAAATCATATCTGTAGTGCAGTGAGGAGTTGAAACTTCACAGGATAACTGCTGAAATAGCATGAGTAAGAAGTTCAGGAAATACAGACAAGGAGTCTACTATATTCTTTTCTTCTATTAACTTCTAAAAACCTTTCTTCTGATCCCTTTTCTATAAAGTATCTCACTGATTAACAAATGAATGAGGTATTTTTAGTAGGAAGCAGACTAAATTCCAGGTTGGAAGCCTTATATGTACTTGTTTAAATTTTTTTCCTCCCAAGTCCATGACCTATTTTATCAAAGAGCTGAATTTGTTGTCTTTGATATTTATAGCTGTCTCCTACAAAACTGCATTCCAGGCAACTCATGGCTTCTTGAACAAGGACATTCCACTTCAGCAGCTATAGCAGATTTGCATTCTCTGCAATCAAAGATAACTTAGTACTGTACCACACTCAAGTGTTTCATATTTGACAAGAGCAAAGAAGCGTGAACCATAGATTTGGTGTATGTGATGGGTATCCCACAAAATTTCTGAATGCAATACAAAATTATTTTGTTATAGCATCCCAAAGGGATGGTCCCTTGAAGTTTTGTGGCTTGGTATCATCTTAATAGTGAACAAAAGAATCGTTGTAGGCATAAAAATTACTTATTGTCTGTAACTGATCAAAAATTCTGAAAAAATGATGAAGCAGTGCAAAGTACTAAGCAAGTCTAAAAGCTCCTTCACTCAATTTTTTACAGCAATGGTATACTGAAAATGTACTTTGACTATAAATGAGTAATAATCACAAAAGTATTTTTCTGTCCATCTCTGATAGTGATACAATATGCCTTTCATAAATGAGATTTTTACAAATTGGCTAATAAGGTCCAAGGTAAAGAAGAATTTCTATAGAAAACATGGATATTTTGCAGCAAGAGAAGAAAACAATGAGCAAAAAAGCAAAGAAAAAAAAAAAGAAGACAGTTCAGCTTTCTAAGAATACATATTGAATTCTATAAATATTTTAAAATTCTTTTTAGGGAACAAAATGGATGAAAAGACAGTCAAAGCACATAACAGTCCTTAGGAAAAGATGTTATCTTCCTTAAATTCATTAAAAAGGCCATATTGGCTTTACATATTGGCATAATCTGTCAAAATTTCAGTTTTATACATTATCCTGCCTGCTGCTCAGTGACAAAAATCATTTTCTGAAGCAGTTAGAAATTGGTAACACAGCAAACTTTTCACCTTAATTCACAAGTAAGCCACTGAGCCACAGACTAATCAGTTGCAAGTTCCACGGTGCTAATGTCTCATATTAAACACAGCTTGCCATGAGGAAGAGGCAGAAAAAATGAAGCCATACCTGGTAGTTTAGGTAGAGTTTTTTAAAATGTCTGTGATGACTGTAATAATACCAAGTATTGTTTCAGGTTCAATGAGATTAAGTTTAGGTAGGTGGAACATCCTTATCCCACTGCACAATACTTCAGTATATTTCCTTTAGAACATAGTGATGGATAGGCTCATTGCTGAACATAATCATCTTTAAAATGGTTTTATACTGAAAAAAGGTTCAAAAGTTTCAGCTGCTGGCCTAATTTCCTGTGAGGAGAAAATGTTAGCACCTTCTGTCACCTGCTGTACAACTTTAAGCACAGGGACTTAGTATAAGCATTTCTATGACTGACAGCTTCTTTTGGATTCAAGGTTCTGTATCCAAATCCAGACAGGATATAGCCTCTATAATGATACCCAATTAGTGGCTGCAGTTCTTCCATGTGCTGAATCTGATGCAGGCTTGTTTGCACTGTCCTGGAATTGTGTGTATTTCAAATATGTACTGTGCTGGAACAGTTTTCTGCTTTTGGCTGTGGAGATTCTGCACTTGTTAGAACAGGAGATCTATTGTAATTAGGGGTACTCCCTTTTACTGAGTAGAAAAAAATGTATGCATTAACATTCTAACCAAGAGACATTCTTGCTTTTACTCCAAATCTAGAGCAGATGCATGTGAAGCATGACATTCCCTGCTCAGAATAATTCTCTTGAAACCTCATCAGGAATAATGTATGGTACTTGAATATATTATACTTGGAGCTCCATCATCCTAAGATTACAGTAAAGAGCATGTAATACATGTCTAGATAGCCACTGGAGATAATCTATTCCACATTCAGGAGTTTTGTTATGTTTATAAAGGCAAAGATTTCAGGTCAAGACTGATAAAAAATCCTAGGAATTTTTGTCCAGCTTGAAACAATTTAATAGCCCTGATTCTTAAAAGATGCCAAGCTGAAAGGTCTCTCAGTGTATATCCCATAAAAATGAGCACCTAAAGCCATTTGAAAAACACTTGACATTGGTCCCTAAAGTGAAAAATTTTGTTTAACTCAGATGACAAACTGACAAAAAAAATAGCACTCAGGCTATAATGATTGTCTTAAGAAATATTTACTTGTTCAGATATTCCACAACCATGTATGAGTATTGATGCTTCTGATTTGTAAAATACCTTGGACAGTGTTGCGAAAATAAGCAACATTATCATCAACTTTGATATGCATAAATGATGTTCTAATGTTAGTATTTTAATTTAGCTCCTTATTTTCTCATATGTGCCTTCAAAATGTGCCTTTATGCAGATTTTTTGCCTCACTTCCATGGAGTTTTGTAATTTTCAAGAGGCAAAGAGTCGGAAAAGAGAAAAATTCTAAGGTGAAAAGAAAAGTGAATAGGCAAACCCATTCCTGAAATATTAAGAATTATTAAACACGTTCTGTAGGGGCCTGGTAGAAAAGTCTTTAGTCCCAATTAAATAATTACATAATTGAAATAACATTGCAGAAACTGGGCTAAATCTCTTTAATGGTCCTTCCCATTTAGAATAAAATAATATCTAATGTAATTTAATGCCTTGTACTCAAGTCTATCCTACGAATTGTGAAGATCTCAGCCACTAGTAGAAGCCCCACTATGGTTCCTATTGCAAATAAAATTTATGAAATTAAATGCTAAAATATACTTGAAGATCTTCATTAGAAGTGAATTAAGTTAAAATCCTTTTAAGTAACTTTAAAACTGAATGAGAACATGACATACATATTTAATTGGCTTAACTTAGCCAGTCCGAAATTAATTTGTTTTTGTGACTAATTCTGTTAAAACAATTGTAATGAAAAGTTTCAGGATGCAACTAACAGTGCTATTGTCTCTGAATTTGTGATTTCAGTTATTACATGGAGAAAAATAAAAATTCTTGTCAGGACAAAGCTGTGTAGTGGATAGTTCTGGAGTCATAAAATATATGGTACATACTGGAAAGTTGATAAAGTGTATTTTGACGTTGAAGAATGTAATATATTCTTGATAATTTAGTAATATTAGATACATTACATTTATATATAAATATATATATATAATTTAAAGAACATTAAATATCATTGTATTTGAGAAATGGAATACATGCACATGGACACTGTGATTTTTTTTCAGAGAGCTGAGGCTGACATCAATGGTGACAACATGATGATTCCCTAGGAATGTGATTTATGAGCCTGTGGTACATGAATTCTAAGGGCAGTTGATTCAGCTGTTGTCTGAAAAGATTTACTCCCACAGAAGAACAGGTGGCCTCTGAACTCCCATCCTTTAACAGCTTGTGCTTGAAAAGGGTATTTTTCAAGTGCACCTGCACATAAGCCTTAATTCAAAAGACATGCTGAGCTGCTGCATTGCTTGATAGATGCTGTTCATGTTTCCTCCTTTGTTCCTTTTGACTTAACAAGAGTTTGGTACTGCAGGTATTTGCAGATACATTTTGCTGATTACTTTATTCCTTCAAGAGGATGTGTCTTTCTACAATGACCAGACACAGAGCACATAATCTTCACAGCAGCTCAACCTGCACTAAAACAACAGGCAATACACCCAAGGGAAACCACAGAAGGGATTGAGTATTTTACTAAAACTGTAGGAAAAGGACACTTCCAACGACTAAATCAAATAAAGACAAACAGCATTACTCCAACCAATTTCAAAACCAGGGGAGGGCAGTGGAGGAGGGGAAGCACTTCTCCCAACCCCAGAGCTGATTTCCCCTGGAGGATTCTCTAACGCATGTGGGGTTGGGCTGCAAGTGATATCCCTGGGCTATGCTCCTCTGTGACCAATTTAGTTCAGAGCTATAGGTAGAATTAATCTGTATCTGTGAGACAGAGAGATTTTAAAATGACAGCTGAATATGATGCAAGCACTTTTTCTAGTTCGAAAACATACTGAGCATAACAACTATATTGCTAAGGAAGAAAACAAGGGAAAAGCAGAATGGGAAAGACAAAATATGTAAAGCAAGAACTTCTACTTTATGCTCCCTTTAAGGAATTCCTTCATTTGCAGAACAGATGAGATTTCTGGTCAATGAAATAAATATGAAATGTCTAATGTTATATATGCAGATTTTCTATCTGATTTCTTGCCTATCAAGCACAAAAAGTCACAACAAATCTATATCTTTTTAAAACATTATATAATAATTCAAATGGTATTATAGGGAATGGGGCAGAAAGGGTGAATTAATGTCATTTTCTTTTTCAAAACAAGACAAAAAATCTATAAAAGACATTGCCATTTTTAAGCAGAGTGGATATTCCTTTTTGACTTCTAAAGAGAAGAGAAACAAATAGGTAGCTTTGCCTAAAATTTTTAGCTCATTTTCAGAAGGAAACATAACTGCAGGATAAGAATGTGTATTGGGTCCTGTAAACCTGTGCCAGACAATGTAGAGAGCAGGACCAAGCTGCTGCATAGATTTCCCTATATACAGATAGTTTCTGTGATTTTTCTTCAGTGATTTTATAGCTTAACAGTTATTATATGCTTTTTAACTAGATGCTTTGTACATAGGTGAAAAAAAAAAAACCAATTATTCCAAACAGAGAGAAGGCTTTACCAGAATTAATATGTTTGAAAAGATGAGATTCTGTCACAAACATCTTTTCATTAAAAATCCTTTCTTAGGATTTTTCTTCCTAAGAAGCTGAGGCCTCAGGAACAAAATGTAAAAAATGGTTATCTGCTGCTGTGGAATGCAACAGGTGCATCTGTGATTGGCCCATCTTGGATGTTTATAGTTAATGGCCAATCACAGCCCACTTAGCTTGGTCTCTCTGTCTGAGACATAAACCTTTATTTTTCATTCCTTTCTATTGTTAGCTTAGCTAACCTTCTGAGATGAAACTTTTCCTTCTATTCTTTTTAGTATAGTTTTAATGTAATGTACTTCATAAAATAATAAATCAAGCCTTCTGAACATGGAGTCAACATTCTCATCTCTTCCCTCACTTGAAAATCCCTGTGAACACTGTCACAAAATTCTGTGAAAACAACTGAGTGTGTAGTAGTCAAAAACGAAATCCTTCTGTTAGCCCTAACGTACTGCACACAGTAAAGCAGTGATGATTATTTAACTGATGAGGACACATATTTTGCACTACTGAGATTGGCAAAAGGATCAGAAAGGATTTCATCTTGGACAACGAGTCCATGGCTACAAGAGCAGGCACCAGGTGTGCCCAGGAGTGCTGGCTGGTTCTCAGGCCAGCTGGCTGTGGGTTGCCCATCCATCGTGGCACCAATAAACTGCCCTGGCCCTTACAGCAGCGTGAGTGCATTCAAGCTGCCGGCTGGGAATGACCTTTGCAATGTAGCTCTGCTTGGCAGCTGCTGGGAGAATGGTGCCTGACATGGGCCAGAAGTCTGCTAAGGACCACACTATTAATTTAAAACTGCAGATGGTCTTATTTGGGTCCTTGATGATATTTCTAGTTGCTATTTAATTTATTAGTACAAATGCAGCCTCTAGGTCCTATCCATAATCCACTACTCAATATCAAAATTCTCCATGAGAGAATTCAAATCCACAGAAGTGATGCTGGGTTCCTAAATCTATTTCAATAAAACAGTATATTTGTCTTGGAAAAGCAAAAGAACATGCAGATGTCATTCACTCAGAATGTAATTTTTGGTAAGAAATATATGTAGATAATCCACTATATCTGCAAAGATTCTTATATTTTTGTTTTCTCCATTAATGTTTCTTTTCTAAAAAATCAAAATACTTTTCTCCCCCAGATATCCATTCTACCCTAAAAAATAAAAGATCTTTGTAAAATTTATATATTGGAAATGTTGAATGCAGACAGGTACATATACTGCAGCCCATACACACACTTAGATGTATAATTATTCTCTATCTGAAAAGTATTTTTTACTACTGACACTAGTGGCCAGAGGTTTTGCACTAATGCCTTGGGTTCATTTCATTGTTTCTTTGGTTTTTTAATGGGAACTGTGCCAAAATATTAATCCTTCAGCTCCTTTCTACACCGTACACCCATGTCACCACAATCTCAGAGGTTTACTGCACAGTTTGTGGATTTTTATTCAACAATCTTTAATTTCATCATGCAGAGTAATCACTTAAAATATACTGCACTTTAAAATACTTATTCTATTTAATTAGTGGCCAAGTTCAAAAGGGTAAAAAAAAGCCATTTCTGTTTTAGATCAAATAACCTTCATGGTGAATGTAGGAAATATTTAAATTTTAAAATGTTTAAAAATTTTTAAGAAGCCTAGAGAATGATATAATTTATAATTTTTAAATAGTCATCTTATGAAATTATTTTAATTTGTTTAAATTACCGGAAGTCTGAAGTCTGGATTAAAAGAGACTTAATAGTGGTTAGATTCCTAATTTCTATCACAAGTGTTGTTAATATCTTCAAACTCTGATTTTTTATGATGTTATTCTAATACATGTGAATAGTAATGCTTGTGTTTCTGTTTGTGTCATGGTTTTAAGTACAACAAAATTAATCAAGTTCCAGCTACATAAAATTACAACAATGATCTTATTTGTGTATTTCAGTAGGCGAGAACAGGATAATTTGGATAATTAACACAACTTTCAGTTTTTTCACCTACACAAATAATGTAAACCAGTGCTTGAGGTACATTAGTATTTGGAATGCTTTCTTAGCTATAAAATCTATCAAGTAATTCTGACTCTGTGATATGTATTGCATTGGCTAATCAAATTCATTCATAATTCAATAAACATTGTACAGAGTTTTCAACAGTTTTAAATTGTCTTGTGTGAGAAAAGTATTTTTCAAATTTTAACATATGGTGTTTTTCAAAATGTCTAAGCATGCAAGCTGAAATGTGAATGTATCATCCATATAAATTATATAGTGTTGTGTACAAATACTAAGAAATGAATGGTACATTTTACTGGGTGTATTAAAAATAACACTTTGTGGTTCTGATACAGACCTACATAAAGGCAGTGTATAATTTTCAGTGTGGCATTTCTAAATTTTTTGTGTTTTCTTTCACCTACATTTAATTAAATGCAAGAAGTAGTTCTTATTCTTCAAACAGTTAAAATACTTTAAAACAAAAAACCCAACATAACTGCTTTGGTCATTATTTACTGTTTTACTCTGGTTGTCATTGTAGTTCAAATGTTAGAATTTTATACAATGGAAATATGTCAGAATAAAACAGTAGAGAGTCAGAGAACCAAAGCACAATATAAAATAAGCAAACTCCAAGTTAAACATCTCTTGATAGTTAGCATAGAAGTTTTTAACCTTTGGAGTGTGAAATTATGACAGTTAACATTTTGTGGGGACTTCTTAATATATGTTTGGCAGTAGAATGGCCTATTTTCATAGCATCCCTAGTGCAAAATATATGCTTGTGGTGTTTTTGGTCCAAATCCAGACTTCAGATTTCATGATTCATATTTCAACACCTCTCAATGTAATAAATCATAATAGGCAGTGAGGAATTTACTTATAATGCACGAAACCAAGCCCTAACCCATGGAGACACCACAGAAATCTGAAATTTCCACATCTGAGAAGCAAAACAAATATTTTTTAGATTGCAGATTCATGTTAGCAAATGGTGTGTTAGTAACACTAAAACAAAAACACAATGTTGTTGTACAATGAAGTCCCTTGAGCTATCTTCACCATAGCTAAATTTGGCAGGTTAATATGAAACAGTGAAGATTCAATGTAAAAAAGTCCAATTTACTTAAAATCTCACAATTACTACAATTGTGCACCACAGGACTCTTTTGGGAAACTCAAAAAAAGCTTTTAAAGATTAGACTTTCTGAAGACATAATATGAAAAAAAATATTGCAGTGAAACCCTGTTTGACATCAAAAATAAAGTGTGTTTTTTTCTCTCAAAAACGTTGGTTCAAGGAGGGGGAAAATTAAGACATGAAAACAGATTTTTGTTTCAGAGGATGGGAATCCATACAGGATGCAATGTGTAGTGTCTTCTTATCCTAGTTCAGTGTGTGAAGTGCTGGAAGCCACTGTTACAGAAGTAACTTTTACATTATTTTGGCTGCACAAATACTTTGGGAGACTGATAGGGACAAGCTGCCTTGAAAATCGTTGTCCTTTTCCAGCATTAGAGACTTACTCATCAGAGGACATTTTCAATAGCAGTAAAGGAAGGAAAATGGTATATACTGGGTCTCAGGAGAAGAGATGCTAGGTGGGGGTTTATGATTCAGATGCAAACTATTAAATATTTTAGTTAGAAGGCCTTTTTGGAGGGATGTCTGAAAGATATAGAAGAACTAGGAAGCTGCAACTAAGCATTTAGTGTTTAGAGATAAGCTTCTTCTAGGCCATAATGAGGTTGTTTACTGGTATTAATGTGAATCTAAACAGATTGAGTATAAACTATAAATAATTTTAATTTTATGGCTATCTGGCTAAGCGATACTTAGTTGTAGCAAGCACAAAGATGTGAAAACAATTATAAAATGGAGACTGAATTACATAAGTAAGCAATTATTTATGTAACTATAAATGATATTTTTTAGAAAATAGAAAAGGAGAACTTTTCACTCACAGTAAAAGGCAAATCAAACAACTGTAATTACACAGTATTCAGCAGACAAACCTCTATTTATATCTTGCTTTGAAAAGACATTTGAAAAACATTTTGACAGTAACATATTGTTTATTCTTACTCTTAATAATACTTCTCATTTACGTAAGACAGCAGGCATCAGAAATATGAATATGTTGGGATGACTCCTACAAGAGTAAAGAAAGACATTTACAATTGACAGCTGTCCCCCAGGGATGGGTATTTTCATAAGCAACTTCCTTCAAAAAGCAAAGTAAGGCAGCACATTTGCTTCTTCTGTACATTACCTTCCATATAGCTGCAAGTTGGAAAATGACAAAGCTGTCAGGAGAAAGTACCACACAGTTGCTCTCCCTCTTCCAATAAAATTCTTATCCAAATAACTCCCTCACCCTGAATAAACCCTTTTTATGTGACATCAAAATAAATCTCTGAAAGGACCCAACTGGGAAACGGAGATAGGAAAAAGGTGGTACACTATTGTCTGAGTGATATCTCAGACCTAGGTGGAGTTTAACCCTCTCAGGCTGGGGGGAAGAATCTATCACTGATAATGGACATAAAGAATGCAGAATTTAGGGGTCACAAGGAAAGCAAACTCAGCAACTGTGCTAAAAACAGCTTGGACTGGGGAAAAGATGGTTCCAGCTAGGGGAGATAGTGGAGTCCACTCACAGTCCACTGACTCAAGAGAAAGATTGAGCATGGGACTAATTAGCACTGGAAGCAGGGGAATCATTTAACCAAAAAAATAAGAGAACAGTGTAACCCATGAGCATTAATTCCTTTTTTTTCTAACGTGTAAATAGTGAAAATTTTGAATCACACTGGGATCCCCACCACCAAGAAGCCAAGACTGGACAAGAGTCAAAAGAATTCTGCTGGATATATGGGTGGTGACTCTCTTCTCCTTGATATCTCAAGCTGTCTCCCCCTCTCTCTCTCCCTCTCTCACCTCCCCCCCATTCTATTTCGTTATCTCTACCTCACATTTATAGTTAAATAAAGTCCATGTCATTGACTTCAGTATACAATCCTGTTTGCACCTTGACTTGGACAGAGACATCTCTCACTAATCAAATCCTATCACTGGGTCATGCTACCCCAAAGGATCCTTGATTCTACCCACATAACTGGGGAAAATCCCACAAACTGAGGGATTTTGTATTTATAGGGAGAGTGCTATTCACAGAGCTTTTGTTTTTGCTCTTGTAGTTTGCAAAGAGCTGAAGCCACTCTTTATTCTTATCTTTTGGCATTATGTTTGTTATGAAACTATCAGTTTAATAAACAATGTGGAGTACTGCTTGAAATTTAATATCTTGGCAGCTTTTGATGTAGATATCAGCACTTACAGATTGTTATTTATACAGTTTCATAGAAAACGGCTCTTTATCTTCTAGAAACAAATCACTGATGCCTTAATAAAAGCAGGCAAGATTTTAGTATAAATTTCATAAAAATTATGCAATTTAAGAGAGAGGTGAAACTGAGAGAGAGAGAGAGCACACATGTCTTTTATACATTCTTTATTATCCTGATAATCTTTGACATATTTTTTTTAATTATATTTCTGGATTTCTTCATGGTGTATTTTTATCCTTAGAAAAAGTATTGCCTTTGATGGTTGATGTTTGGAGAGAGGAATACCTAGATCTTCAAATGTATAAACAGATATGTAGGTCAAATATTAAAAGAATATTACTTCATAACTCAGATATTTGTAGACAAAGTGAGGAAAGAAAATAATAATCCTTGTGTACCTGTCAAAATTAATTTAAATCCCAAAATATTGTGATCATTTGAGAATTTCACTATTTGTCTTTGATTATTTGGTAATTTGTCCATAACATAACATAACTATAAAAGGAACAAGAATGTCAAGGGATTTTGAAAACTAACTTTGTGACTGCGAATGAGGAGGATTTCTCCATAACAAGGACTGAAGAAGGGCTGAGAATAAAAGGAAAAGTGATGTTTGAGGAATCATGATTAACCAAACTAAATTTGGTTAAATCTAATTTTTTTTTTAAGTTTACAAAGTATTGTTGAAAATTATTAATGTCCAAAGCCAACATTATAAAAATAATTTTGTCAAGGATATTTTCATTACTGCTTATATGAATCCAACAAATAAATATGTTGTGGGCAAAAAAAGGAGATATTTTCAAGCCACTGACATGCAACTGGAAATTTGACAGATAACTAAACACTGACTGCAGTGACAGAATCATGTTCAGCAATATGAGATGAAAATTAGGACCAAGTCCCCGAGTATTACCAAATTTTATATGGTTTCGGTAATTTATGAGCATTAGTAAGACAGTCCCACTCCAGTGTCAATACCTTTCACTCCAAGTCTAATTACTTGAGACAAGCTTTGGGAAAAGTGAGCGCAGGTCTTTACTGGGAACTCGTGTAGAGGACTTTGCCCTCCTCTCTGGGAGGAGTGTGATGTAGAAGCTTTTTTCCACAACACTCTTGGGTTGTGGAAAACACAACCCTCCTGAGTCTCCCTTACACATTTCCTTCACAAAGGCTGCTTCCTGCCCGTCTCTTACCTCAAAGGCTGGAATAGTTTCCCCCCAGTCTCAGAGGAGGCGAAAGGATACTCTTTGCTTTGCAATCACCTTCTCTGTCTTTGCCACACCTTCGCCATAAGGTATTCACAGGTTTTCAGCTAAAATAGGCAGGGAGATGGGCACTTGGCAGAAGGACAGCAGTTAAAGTGAGGTAAAACAAGGTCAAGCCCACTTAAGTCCTGAGCACCTGCACTCAAGAGCCCAAATGACCATAGAAGCCTGTGGCAATTGCCAGTAATGACAAAGGAATATTCACTGGGGCTACAAACAAATTATCACACTTTAAAATTACTTTATAGGGACTTTGAATGAAGACATAGAAGTTATTATCAGCTCATATTTTGATACGGTTTAAATTACCATTTGTTATATGGGAACATCACAATTAGCAGTAGAGACTTTATTAAGAAATAAAATTAAAGCATGCTTTCATTCTAAATGTGAAGGAACCATGAAGAGATTTAAAACCATTTGTGTAACAACTTTTCATTAAAATTTTTATCTAATAGCAGTAAAAGTCTTCTTTTTCTGTCCCTCCAGAACAGGTCTAATAGTTAATATTCTCAACTGTGGTAAATACTATTTGAAGGGAAGAACACCTAAGTATTCAAATTGCTTTTCTGGGAGGGAAGTTTTACAAAATTCATCATTCCACTGAGGTCTAGTGGAAACCTACCATAACTGACTGTGATTTTGTCAAGTGGACACTAGCTCCCCAGAAGGCAATAGATTTAGAAATCTGGAGAGGAGCAGCTGCTTTTCAGTGGAGTGGAAGCCAGGCTGATTAAAGATAAAAGAACTACAAGAGAAACAGAATCTAGGATTGATTGCTGCCATTGATGAAAAACATCTAATATACAAGGTCAAAAAAATACTTCTGAAAAGAGCTAAGATACATTAATTCTAGAAAGGGATTAGCTTGAAATGGCAGTACTAACAACTCATTTGTATCCTCCTTTAAAAAATTACTTACAGAATGGATTCCATGACAGGCAACATAAATTTACACTTTGAAAAACAAAAAGATGTTACATTTTAGTGTGTTATACTTTATATTCCAAGATGCCTATTTCTTCCTCTTTTTTAAATTCACCTCTTGAAAATCAAGCTGCAACTTATTTAAATATAAATCAGTGAAAAAGATCTGACAAGAAATCCCTTTTTGAGGTCCTAAATACTTCCCTGCTTGGAATCTAGGAAGCAAATATAATGTACCTAAGCAAATTTTCAATAGCCATTATAGACACAATACAGCATCCAATCTGGTCTTCAGCTGTTGCTGCAAAAAGACATGTCTTTATGTAATGCACCCTTGTGCAGGAAACTCTGGATCTCTTCAGGTGCCTAAATTGGTTCTAGAGAGCTACTTTTAAGTAGGTGAATTGTCATTTGTGTTCAAGTCAGCTACACAGAATAAGTCAAATATAGTTGTGTCTGAAAATATGAATTTGCTTCCATGTGTTTTGAAAGGCCCCTGAACTACTACTCTTGATGTAGGTGTGTACACTGAATCTTTTTATTGATGTCCTTGAGCAGATTGAGGTCTTATGTCCTATAGACCATTCTGAAGAGATGCAGTTTTATTGACCATCCAAGAACTCCTGTAGGGTATTGCAGTGTATATCTAATGGGGAAGTTATATTTTGAATCTATCTATGAAAGATTCATTATGGGTCCTATGAAAAATTCAGTACGTTTTATGCATTTGTAAAAGTGGGACACAAAAAAACCCCAGACCAACCAAATACAAAAAAAAAAACAACCAAGCAAGAAAAAAAAAACAAAACAAAAGCCCAAGCCTCCCCAAACTCATTACCATATGATTATAAGAACCCACATTATTATTGAAATATAGTGGTTCAAGATGAGAGAAATTCACAGTGTTTGGGAAATCTCTTTGGCTAGCAAAATCTTTTTAACAAGGAATGTGAAAAGTTATTCCCACTTTTTTTAAAGAAAAAATATTTCCATTGTTTATGTGTCTGAGTCAAAGGGAACATATGTATATAATTTACTATAAACTAATCAGGTAAGCATTTGAAGTATTCAAAGCAAATTTAGAATACTACTGTAACTCAGTGGCAGACACACTTCTTGGCATTTAATATTATTAAATTGTTCTTAGTTTAACAGCAAAGGAGCATGTACAAGTGATTTTTCATAAAACATGGGGTCTCCAGATCTCACTGGTAAGAATAAATCTATAAACTACAGTCTGCTTAAAGTCTGAGGGATTTTCTACCTCTTTTCTTTATGAAGAACACTACTTTTTCATTTTAGACTGAGTCAAGGTAAACAGGACACAGGAAACTTTATCAGCCTGTTGAGCCACTATTGCTGTAACAGCACATACAGAGGAAAAAGACAGCTTTCAGCAACCTAGCAAGATAATCTAGAATGAAACTTGCCCAAAAATTACCTGGGGACTCTGTAGTAATGCTTACAGCTATAGCTGGGGTGTAAAACCTTTTCCTGTGGGTTTAAATGTAAACTCTAAGAAAAGCCAAGACCAGCCTTTGTACTTTCAGCTTAAGTAAATACAAAAGACTACAGATATGCAGAATATAAGACCTTTCCAGATACAAGAAACAGGGACAAATATTTATCAGGGCCTTGAGTGAACAGAAAGGCCTTAATGTCTCTGAGTGCTCCCAACCTTGCTCATGATCCCAGGAACCCCACTTCAGCTCAGCTCTGAGCAGAGGCACTGCTGGCTCCAGCCCAGAGGTGATCCATGTTGCATCAGCCACAATCCTGTCTCCAGCTCCTGCTCATTGGGCTTCGAGTTTGGACTCTGGAGGAATGATGGACTTGATTTATCCCTTCACCCTTTCTGGGGCTGTCATTAAGCACTACTGCCAGCCCCCAGCTCTGCTGGCATTGCTCAGGCCCTCTGGGGCCCCATTCTGATAGTGGCTGCACAGCCTATGCCATGTTTTCTGCTGCATTTCCCTCTTGAAGAAGAGCTGCACACAAGGATTAGGAGAACACTTTATAAGTAGTCTGATCATCCTAAACTGTTGTTTATTGCTAACACTTTGTTCTTGTGTTTGGCCGATGCAACATTTTGCTAGTAATTATGTATATGCAGCAGAATGAAGGGTGTCACAACATCTTTGAAAAACCCTGGCACATTTTTGTCCCTTGTCTGCTGTGATTCCCAAGGATGTCATTATAGCCTGTGTAACAGGCAGAGGGGTAATTGTACAGAGTAGGCAGGACCAGAACCTTAAATGTACAAGCTTATCACACCAGCTGAAGCACGATGTGCAGATATCAGCTATTCTAGTTTATGCACGGAATCATGACCCTAAGTTCCAAAGAAAAGCAATTCTGTCGTGTCAGTCAGAAGTAGAGACACACAATTAACTCAACAGATTCAATCAAAGCAGAAAACTTGGACAATTACTGCACTTAAGTGAGCCAATGTAACTCATGAGTTTCTCTTAGGCCTGATGAAAACTTGTTTGCATAAGGTCTTTCACTGAGATTTTAATTAACAACAGGTTGTGGTCAGAAGTATTGCCATTCAATTAATGGAAAGTAATGCTAAAATATCAAAAGTTAGTGATGAAAGCATAATTTCTACAGATAAAAATATACATGAACAATTTAACATTGGTTGTTGGAAACCTATTATTTTTTATCTTGATCATTAGATCTGCTTCACATATATCAGTCATATCAAGATTTTTGCAACTGTAACAAAGTATAATGGACTCCTTCAAAATGTAGATGATTTGCTTATGCCTTTTTGATGAGAATAAAGTTCAAACATAGAATAGTATGACCAGTGGGAGGTATTTAGAAATTCATGAAGACAACTAGCTGGAAGGTGCTTTCTGTTTGCCTCTTGACATAATAGGAAAAATGTTGTTGTGCATATCTTTATTTTGTATATATCTCTACCTATCTTTATGACCCACTCCTGTTGCATAAAATTAGTAGGGTTAGAAACAGCACTTAGAAACATCCACTGGTAAATACTATACATTTCAATAGTAAATTACTGAACACTTAATGGTTAAAGGTGACCTCTAAAGGTCATCTGGTCTGATCATTCACTCTCCACCATCAATGTCTTGGTTTATATCCTATTTCTAAATTTTAATTTAAATGAAACTGTCAAGAAGTGTAGTATAATCCACAGGGTTTGCATCCAAACAGCCTCTTATATATACAAGATCAAGATCCCTCTACCCTACCAAGTTCTATACATAATGTGAGACTCCTAGTCCTAGCTGTATTTGGAGAGGTGCTTAGTTCTGAGGGCCCAATTAAAGCTGTTATCTTAAGACTTTTCAACCCTAAAACTCAGGAAAAAAGAAAAATGTTTGATGGTGCTTTGGTTCCATCTCTGATTTTTGATGATTTATACATTACTCCTATTTTGGCAAGTGTTCTAAGCACTAATGGAAAGATTGGGAATAACATGCAAATTTCAAATACCAAGGGACAGGCCTGGAATAGATGCTTTGCTTATGGTTCCTGAGCAATTGCCAAAGATAATATGTTATGGGTTTCTCAAGCCAAAAAAGAAAGAGGACAGCGGGAAGTGACATGTACAGAGTAAATTAGTGTGAGAGATGGTTTCTGCTTGAGTGCTAGTTTCAGGGATACCTTGAGTCCCTGAACTCTAGGCACAGCATGCATACACACAGAAGTGAAATTGCTGAAAACCACTTAAGCAGAATTGTTGATTTCATGGAAGAACAACCTACATGGTAATAAAGAAAACAAGCAGAGAATTTAACTTTTGGGCATTTTGCCTCACCATACTTGCAATATACTAAGCCAGATAGCATTTTAGGAAAGAATCAGATATGTTATTTTGTTCTAATTTTCTTCAAAAGAAGGAGACAGAAAGATTTCTAATGTAATGTATATCCAATGTGCTATAACCTTTAGCCATCTGTTGTATATAAAATAGCATTTTGCTCTTCCTCTATATGTGAGAATTTGTGGTAAAGTTGTTTTACCACATAACTCTGTGTTACTCCAGAGTGGTAACACCCATGGTATCTACACCAATATCCATCACTGGGGTGCTTACTTATATTCAAGACCAAATAAGTTCAGACTGAAAGAGAGTAAATGTATATATACTTCTTGTGGCAGTAAATTAGAGTTCAGTAAACTCTGCACATAAGGAAAAAAATATCATTTTTTCCATCTAATCCCACTGCCTCTAGGTAGGAAGGATCTTACTTTTTTCCCCCAGTAAGTTTGTAGTATATATGCTGAACCAATGACAAGTTATATGAAACAAGTATATGAAAACTGAGTAGCTTTTCTTTGGAACACACAGATTTCAAGGGAATCTTTTCAGGGGAGCACTTTGGGAGACTACTACAAAATTTATTGACGTCAGTTAAAGTCCCACCATTGATGGGACCACCCACTTTGGAACAGATTCCTATTGTCCTATTCCATAAAATGCTAAAAAATGGGGGGAAAAATATTACTTTTTGAAGAAATTGGATCAAAGGAAAGATTTTTGAAAGCTTTAAATTTTCATGTTTTTAGATCTGGCTTCCCCTTCCCCCTCCTCCTGAAATTAGGCAAGACCAAAATTTGGAGCTTCTGGCAATCTTGAAACATGCAGCTCTTCATTGAACAGTTCTTCATCCTCCTGGCCTTGTAAGCGACAATGAAACTGCAAGAATATCTTTTTTATTGAATAGAATTTTCTTCTGTGAGGAGAGAGGCAGATACGCAATCAGTTTTTGCCCTTTGAGTAAACCTTTTAAAAACACAAGTCCTTGTGATTCTTTAAATGCCATGAAAGCTACTTCCCTGCACATGCTGTCAAAACCAAATGACCCTCCAAACAAACCAATCTACTGCGTGTTTTAAACAAAGGCCTCAAATGAATGCATTTATCTGAAAGAGTTTCACTAGAACATTTTCAAGAAACCCCACTCAGAATCAATCAGACTGTCATGTTGAGAAAATTGTCAGAAAATGGGAATTGTATCTATGTGTAAGTACAGCTATTACTTCTCAAAAGACATCCATAATACATAAGATGGTATATGCCTTTTTGTCTCTACTGATTTTAACAGTGTTTGGAGGCTATTTCTCAAAATATAACTGTAATTGTACTTATAAAGATCAAAAAAGCAGAACATAAATTTGCTCTTAGATTGTATTTTGCCTTTTTGACCAAAATAATTAGATTGTCAACATTAAAAACATCTTGATAAAAGTCTAGGAGCATATAGAAATACTTGATATTGCTTACAGTTCAAGATCCTTTATTACCCAACAGAAATAACATTATACTTCCTGAAGTGCTATTGAAGTAAAAGACATAGTCAACTTTTCTGAATAAAATTTTCTACATCAGAATTCTAAAACTGAAGTTTCCCTAGTCAAGCAACTACAGTTACTAACAACTGGAATACCTGTCTTCAGGCTTTTTTTTATCTCACAAGCTGTCTCTCTCAAAAATATCAGTATGAAATATGCCTTCTAATTCAAATAATTGGGCAACTACTTTAAATTAAACTTTCAGTAATTTTTTCCTCTTTATCGTTTATTTTAAATACAATATTAATGAAATAATTATTCAGGTAAAATTTTTTAAATAATTGTAAAAACATGGAATGTGCAGAAAGCATTTTAACAAAACAGTCTTTCATAATAACAGACATAAATATATGAAGCCTGCAAGTTTCATTTAATTTTATTTAATCCACTTGTCTTTTACACTATCTTTAAAAGATATTTCATCAAAAGTTATAGTGACATTATTTTCTTAAAATTATAAACCTATCAAAATCCATTATTACTTTTTCTATCCTTTCTGACATACCATGTTTTGCTGAGCTTCCAGTTTTGACTGGGTTGTTTGTTGCAACTCTAACGTTAACTTTTACTTTGGAAAGTTTAATTGTTTTATGCAAAGAAAATAATCTCCACTGGGAGAGGCAGTAGTGTAATGCAATGAAAACCTGGCCATTCTGATAATTTAATTGCATCTACAGATCCAGCCAAAAGTGAACCCTCAATGGATCAAATGAATCTGGTTTTTTATTAGACCTACTTACTTATATTAGACCTACTCACTTGGTGTTGAGGGGTGGACATATATTTTCATTGGACTTTTGATCTGGATTTAGAAAGTTTTGAAAACATTTGTAATGCCAGATAGCAGACTCAGTCTATGAGCTTATTAATACAATATGGGAAGCACTTTAGAAAATATTTATATCTCTATTTTTGGAGTGCAGTGCCATTAGTTACGTCAGATTGCATATCACTTGCATAAAAGGTGATTTAAAAGATCTAAATTAATATTAATCTGATTGAAGTATACAGACCACGGGAACCTTCTCAGGCTTAGTAAAATAGCTCTGATCTCAAATAAGTCTGTGACACAGAATGTTTTTTGTAAAAAGTTTTTTTGTTTTTTTTTTTTTAATTTTCAGGTAACAGGCATTAGTGAGTGTCACAATATCAGGAGTAACTAACTCTAATTAAAAAAATAAGTTGCAGCAAAAATACCACCCAAGAATACATGAAGAGTTTGGTCTCTGTTGGATCCCATAAAAAGCCCCCAAGTGGATGAATACCAACATATTTGTTTAAAATGACTAAGGAAAGCATATAGATAAAATGGTTCCACTGGTGACAATTACATTGTCTTTAATCATTAAGTGAAATCTATTTCATTCATTTTTACACAAATCTAAGAGGATATTTTGAAAATTGGCAGTGCAGAGCAACCCATGTTTAGGAAAGGAACCCTGCCTGAAGGCAGCTCTGTATTTATCTGATTATTTGCTATATGTTGAAATTGCTGGTTGCTTGACAGTGGAAAAGTCTGGTTATGGAGTAACTCTGGAGGTCATACAGCTCTGTACATTTTGCCTCAGGGTGTGTGTACACTGCAGGATAAAGTGCTTGAGTTGCATCCAGCTGAAGTTGCTCAGGAATTGGAGAAAGGGTAGGAGAGCAGTATAGTTCAGCATATTGCTGGGAATCAGGTCATTAGTGCTGCCTTCAGATGGAGTCAATCAGCCTGGCCACTAACTACCAGGCTAATCCAGTTTTACTGTGGCCCACACTTGTACCCATATCCTTGGCTTCCCTGGGTAAATATGCTGGTAGAGCAGGTAATCTTTAATATAACCCTGAATTTGTGTGGTACAGACATGGCCAAAAGAGTGACTTTAAGAAAAATTTATAAACTATGTTTTAGAGCTAAAAGTGAATTAAAGGGCTAATTAAATGTCCTGGGATTAAGGAACACAAATATTTCCTTTTCAAGGAACTATTACTAGTATAAAGTAGCTCATGCCACCAAAGTCTCAGCAGTGGGACAGTTTAGGAGAGTGAATTTGTTTTAAAGATGTAATGTACCAGTTATTATAGCAAATGCTTATTTTCACTAAAATGAAGTGAAAAAAACTGAGACATTTGAGACAAAGAAATAAATCTGTGCTGCGTTTACACTTAAACACCTCCAATAATCATGTAAATTAAGGGAACTAGGCCCATGCAGTAACATTACTCAAATAAGAAGAGGATATTAATGTCCATGCGATGTTGTGAGCTCCCACCTGGAGCATTGTGTACAGTTCTGGTGCCTCTAACATCAGGAGGATATGGGACTGTTGGAACAAGTCCAGAGGAGGCCCACAGAGTGGAAAAGAGGACTGAATCACCTTCTCTATGAGGGCAGGCTAAGGAAATAGGGGCCATTCAGCCCAGACAAGAGAAGGTTGCATGGGCACCTCATAGTGACATTCCTGTGCCTGAAGAGGCTTACAGGGAACCCAGAGAGGGATTCCTTCTCAGGAAATGTAGTCAGAAGATGAGGAGTAAAGGATACAAATAGAAAGAGGGGAAATGTAGTTTAGATATTTTGAAAAAAATATTTTACTGTGAGTGTGGTGAGACAGAGGAACAGGTTGTCCAGGAAAGCTGTGGATGCCCCAGCCCTGGCAGTGATCAAAGCCAGTTTGGATGAGGCCTGGTTCAGTGGGAGGCGTCACTGCCCATGGCTGGGGGTTGGAACTACATGCTCCTTAAGGTCCCTTCCAACCCCAGCATTCCAGGATTCTATGATCCTGCAGATCTGCGCTCAATTCTGTACAAAAGAAGCATTACTGATAATTGTTTTAAACAATAACGAAAAAGGACACAGTAAAGTGTCTTGAAGCTTTTAATCTTTCCAGTTTTGTCTGCTATGGACCCTTGTTTGTTTTTAATTGAGATGTACTCCTTCCCTATTAGAGCATTTTCCTCATACCTGTCTTTTTCTTGATGTTTTTATAGCTCCCACAAACTAAAAAAAGGTAAAAAAAATCAAAATCAACCACCCTCCCAGACTCCATTTCCCCTCTGGTCTCTGAAAAGGTAAGTAAGAAATTTTTTTTATCTCAATTACTTGACATGTGCTATAAGTTTGCATTTTTAAATAGATGATAAGGCCCTTTTGGCATTTTTCTGCTAGTGACACTAATTAGGGTAAAATATCTAACTCTTTGAAATATCTCCCTTAGGATCCTAATCCATCTTGTATTAGTAGGGTTTCAAACTTTATGGTTGCTACTGTTTTCTTAGATTTCCTAAGGAGCTTTCAGGTAAATCTTACTGGCAGCACACTGTTGCATAAACTGTAGATAAGTCTCTGTAAAGAGACTGTACTCATAAACCATAGGCAGTTTAGATCCTATGTCACTACACACTGTTTGACCTGTCACATTTTAAGCTGTAAGTAAAGCCCATTTTCAAAAAAATCCATTTCTGTCAGCTACTTTGTTAACAGAGGGGTGTAGGACAATTTGCACTTGTACTACTGAATAAAAATATGGAAGATGTATGTTCTGATCCATTTAAAACTGCAAAAATATGGTGAGGTCAACAAACTTGAATTTTGCCATAACTATACAATGAGAGAGATTCTTCAATCATCTTGTTAGACACCAATGATGACTTAAGTGAGGGTAGCCATTTTGCCATTGTTAAAGACTAATTGTACTATTTTGATCCATTTGTAACTCTCAGTAATTAAATTCTTCCAGGCTGTGTCTCAAAGAGAATCAAATGTGTCCTGGATACCTTTGCAGTATCTCTCATGTAGCTTTGCAGGAGAAGGATGTGACCTGGAGAAAGACTGATTTGATCAGGACTTAGAAGCAATGAAGAGACATAACTTTTAACTGCTAGACTTTATCTGATCAGGTTTTCTGTGCCTTCTGCAATCAAAGAGTTTCTTCCACTTACTGTACAAATCTCTTGTACAATCATCTCATCAGCTTTTCTTTCCCACTGATTACTCAGTACTTCCATCTGTTGAAAGGATATAAGAATTACATTACAATCCTATATTAGCTTCAAAATTTATTAATATTCTTCCATAACTCACTGGAAGTTTAAAAAATAATTTTTCTGTTGGTGTAAAACCTGTATTTCTCCCAGTCTTCCAGATAGATCTGTGGAGGCAGATCTCTGGAGATATGAATCAAATATGAGTGGAAGAAATGGAAGTAGTTCTCTGCATGTTGTAAATTTTCAGTATTTAGGACATTGACTGTAATAACATGTTTATGATTGTTTTAATTTGTTTCCTGTTTAGTCATTGGCTGTTTAAATTTTTAAATACGTGCTATTAAATTTGGGAAACTGAGGTGAAGTTGGGTCAGCTTTAACAGTTTTCCAATCTTTAAGAGAAGCTTGGCTCAAACACTTTTCTTTATCTGGGCTTTTAGGACATTCATTAAAAAACTAGGAAAGGAAAAAAAGGGAGGAGAAGGCTGTGAAGACAAAATTCTGAAGTACAATAAAGATATAAGTAAGTGAATGAATAAAATATTCTTAAATTCTCCTGTCTGCTATAAATTGTCTGCTTCCCATTTGCTGATGTGCAATAGTTCACAAGTTTAAAAGCTCCCAATATTTGAAAAAGTAAGGATAACAGACCATTTGTAATTCTTCTGAAGGACATAGTAATGAATAACCATAAGCCCAAGTGGCACAATTTACAGTCAAATTTGATTTCCTGGCTTACATTCTTTTTATGATTTTCCACTGATTTACTTAATGATCAGTATTAAATTTTAAAAATCCATTCTTTGAAGTATTGGTTTGGTGACTTTGAAATTGTAGTCTGTTGCCTATTAAAGGTAATTTTAAAATAAAGTCTTTAGTCTGTTATCTTGGATTTAGAGCATAAAACACTTGATAAATGTTTGGAGTTATTCCTAAAAAAAAATTCTTATTACAACAAATTGATCACAGTGGTCAAGCATGTAATATATAAACAATAATGTCTACTCAGATGTTAATATTGATTCTGTTAAGTAGTGTCTGTCTCAAGCTTTGCCTACAAAAAAAAACTATTGTTCACAACTGTAAAGACAATGACAGCTTCTGTGAAAGTAATAGATATTCTTCAAAAATAAGTAAACTGTGTGATATATTTCAGAATTATTAAATTATTGGCTTCACTTGGGCTGCACTGTAATAAAAAAATTGCTGAAAAGGCTGTTAGTAAGGAAATTATATTTATGCAACCTGTGTCCAGTGTTTAGACTATTCCAGGTACTAGGATGTTTACCTGTATTGATGAAGACAAGTTCTCTGATTCTTTATCTGTCAGATTTTTTACCTTTAATATTATATAAAACCTTTGAGTTCAATGAAACTAAAAACACCATTCCACATGCTCATGGGTTTATGAAACGGATGCCTTCCTTTGTGGATACTCTGGCCAATTGTACATGATTTAAAGAAGATAAGTACAGATCATATTTTGTATTATATTTGTGCTCAGTCATGCTGGGGTGAGGGACAAGAGACTTGATTGGTGCAGAATTTTGCAAAAGAATATTTTTTATACTCAGTCTGGCCAGTTTGCAATGAACTCCTGCCTATGTATGGTGCCTAGTTATATAGGGAGATAATTGATGGTGAAAAGGGTTTATCAGCATATCTGTACATAAAATATGTGACTAGAACAATTCAGTTCTATTTCATTAAATAAATGAAAATTTTGTTTCACTTAAATTTTAAAGTAATGCCTGATTAAATAATAAAAAGAAAACAGTTTTAGAAATATAGACTATCATAATGTAGAGTTTCTACACATCATAAATGTCATTAGTAACTAATAATTGTGAATCCATTTCTCAATTTTCATTATATCTACCCCAAAAATGGACAAATACAGGCCAAATGGGGATGGACTGAATAGGTTCAGCATAGTATTTTAAATAAACTCATTAAACTATCAGTTCTGTGGGATGTCTTATTCACTTTTCTGTTTGGGAAGGGGAGGGTAGGGAAGCTATATTAAAGTGGTTTTAATAATGGTGTAAGCAGAGTTTCTTAATGCAGTCTTTGACTTTGCAAAATCTTCACGGAATCCCAGTGGGTATTCTAAAACAAGACACACTCATCCAGAAATTTTGAACCGGAAAGTTCTTGAAAAGGGAAGGAATTAATGTTCTCAGTGACATATGTAGCTACCTTTTGACATGTAGAGGGTTGGTCTCTATCCCTACAATTCTGTCATTATTATAAGAATAAAATTTTGCCTGCATTCTTGGATTTCCAGCATTACAGTCTAAAATAATTTGCAATAAATTGCAATTTCTGTGGTATACATTCTTTGTTTCACAGAGAATGCCACAGAGGAATTGTCTGGCAGTCGGTAGAATATGCCTTGTCTTTTTGTTTGCTGAATTAAGAAAAGGCCCTATTGAGTACCTCAACCTCATCACCTTTACTGATAAAGCACTTCCTGTACTCGGATAAGAACACTTTTCTTGCACAGAAGAATAATTGGCAAGCTCACCATTCTCATTTCTGTTCTGCTGCTGACCTACAGCAATCTGGGATAAATGATGAAAAAAAATAAAAGGAACACTCCAACAGATCTCGGCTGCTAAGGGGTTCTGAGGAGTTCATTCAGTTTTAATAGCAGCTTTGTAGAAGTGAGTGATACACAGGGTAGCTGTTGTGTTCATGTTGATATAATTATGAGAGTCTGACACTGATTCCCCACTCCATAAAGAGCAGTGTCCCTCTGTTTGGTCTGCATTTCCCATTCTGAAAGTCTATGTGATTGAATGAGAATTTTTTTCCCACATCAAAAAGAGTTACAGAATGCTTCATGTGGTTTATTAATTTAAGCCCCAATCTATGAGGTCTTATTTCACAAATTTGTAATAAAAAGACATAAAACATAAATAATGACATCTGCTGCTTAGCAAAGATATTTATTTATACTCTCTCAATTAAGAACAAAATTTGAAATTTAAGGATTTTTTCCTTATTCTTTCTGGGTAAAAATAATATAATTTTACAATATAATGAAAATCATGGTCTCATTAAGAATAAACTCATTACTGTGAAGGTGATGGGTGACTCCACAAGTCTTGATCCACTAATACATTCCCAAATATTTAGTTCATTATTATCCTTTAAGAGAAAAAATCTTACTCCGTTAATTAGTGTACTTTTTAGAGTGACTTATTATAAAAACAAGAAGCAGATGAAATAATTTATAAAAGAAATAATTTATTTATTAGTAAGATAAGTAATAAAAATGGAGTAAGGGTTTAATTCTCTTGAGTGACACAAACATACAACTTTAAGGATATGTCCATGGCTTCTGGATGCCTGCTGCTTAGAATCTCTCTTGAACATTGTATGATGTTAAAAGGCTCCCAAAGGTGGTTTTTGTCTTTCAATAAATTATATCTGGTGATATTTTTTTTTTATTACCTTAGCAATGACCCTGCCACAAATTTATTTGTTATGCTTTATTTTCTGTCATGTGATAACATTGTCACTTTTTGGAACAACAGGGTAGAGAATGTATTTTTTTTTTTTTTTTGCAGAAGGGATTATGTTAATAAACCATCCCCTCCCATCCTCCCCCCTCCATTTCCTCCCCCCTGGCCAACAATACAAAACAAAACAAAACAAAACTGAAAACACAGCCTCTTCTGAATTTTGCTCTCCAGCTATGTCCATAGTCACTAGCTGGCCATGACTGTGTTATTCTTACAGAGGTTCCTTGTTTCTGTAATTCTAGATTTGTTATTGCTTTACTTTTTCTTTTTCTCTGTTGAAAAATCTTTCCAAAAATTATACAGTGTTCATTCATTAGTCTTCAATCTCTCTTTGGGGAATTTTTCTGTTGCTGTTGGCTCTACATGCACCTTTATAAAATTTTCCTCAAGTTTTGTGAGTATCTTCACTGCTGACAGCCCAGTTTACTGCCATTTCATTGCAGTGACTTTTCCTACATGCCAGAAGTTATTCAGTCTTCCACCATCTGACAAATGGCACAAGTGCCTGGGAGAAATCAAGTTTTACACTATGACGTGCTGGTAATTATTCTAAAAACAGGCTTTCCAAAGCATAGAATGCTGTAAGCCTTTTATAGTCTCAAAGAACAGGTCTTTTTCCTTGGCTTATTAGAAACTGGCTGATGAGTTTGCTGCACTATTGAACATAGAACTGCTTCTGGGACCATCTTGAGGACAGGTGGATGTGAGGCCAGCGACAAATCCTTATATCATTCTGAATTACTTCATCTTTCAGGTAATATTGTTATCTGAGGAATCTTCACATGGTTTTATATGGGCAATTAAGGCCCTATACAAATTCCACTGTTTAGATAGCATCCATTTTAAAGTGTGGATCTAAAATTTTACAGATAAACTATTCCTTGGTCTTGGGTTTGTTTTTTTAGGTTTGTTTCCTCCCACTATGATACAAGAACTTAATCCATGTTATCAGCAAATAACATAAGACTATAGCAGATAAAGTTCTCTTTCTTTGTAGTTTTAAATGGACTTGGAGAAAACCCACAAAAACATATCTACAAACAAAATATTGACCACTTGGGTGCTGAAATTATAGCTTGAGTGGAAAGCATGTTTATATTTCCTTTCTAGGTTTAGCTCTGACTATCTTTTACAACACAGCAAGATTAAGGTAATTGAATTGGCATCTGCTAAGGGGTCTACTCTATAAATAAACAGCAGTAAATGCTTGAACATATACCAACAAAAACCTCAACTAACCAAATCAAACAAAATCCCCCCTAAATCCTGCAAGTATTTCTTTATTTAGGACCAAAGAATTAAAAAATATTATTTCCAACAGAAAAAGTATAGAGCTGAACTCTATGGATTACATGTGATTGATATTTCAGTACTGACAACATTACCGATCATGACTGAAAACTGAAAACAAACCATGACAAAATTTACTGCAAGCTGTTCCAACCTAAAGAGGAGCAATGAGATGAAGATTTTCTTTTCTTGCATATAGCTACTCATTCTAAAATTACACTGAGCTGACACAGAGCAAAGAATAATTGATATAAGAAACAGAAATAAGAGCACAGTTTAGAGAACATTTGGCACTATTTTTGGTATTGTTAAGAAGCAGTAATGTAACTTGAAATGCTGCATAGAATGACAGGTATGTGACTAAACAACAAATATATCCTTAAATATGTCTTATGGTAAATATATTTATATTTATTACTGACATTATTGACAAAGTTTTTCACTGAAAATATTAATAAAATAAAATAAAATCAACAACTATCAAACTGCTGTTCAGAAACACATTTTGGCAGTACATTTGGGCTGTCATAGAGTTATCTCCCAAAATTATGTAGTAGCAAAAGATTACTGTGTTAGCAAGTTAGTGTAGCAGCCTTTAAAATTTTTTTTCCTTTTTTAAAACTGTGTGAAATCATGGGTTAGACAAAGTTTAAGGATTGCTTGAATTGCTACTAGAAATTAAAATGGGCTGACTTTCCCAAATATGGCTGACTGTAAGTCCTATATGCATTCTGCTCCCTGATGCAGAGTTTTCCCTCTATGTATATTTTCTAGTTGTAAATAAGCAATATATTAAACTATTATTTTTAATGGAAGCTATTATAGCTTTGGAATTTAAGGGAAATGAAATGTATAATTTCACTCTACGGATAACATTAGCAAATTATCTGCCTCCCTGAAAAAGCAGTTACAAATTATTACCAATTTAGGGTAGGTGAAGGAGCTACTTAATTTTGACTTCTGTTGTTTCTAAAAGCCAACAAAATATTTTAAGGTTATAGGGGGTTATTATGAATCACTGTTTGTAGTAAAAATTCAAGTCTTTAATTTTAAATTTCTGACACAATTGTTCCACAATCTCCAACTCAGCTTTATTTACACTGGACCACTCCTAACTGCTGCTGACACCATCCTCAATATTATATGGATTAAGCTAACCTCTCAAAGATGTATTTCTGAAACTAGTCCTAGGAAAAAAAATCTCATTTCAGATATGCTCCAAATTCCAGAATGTGGCATTTGCTGATAATTTATCTGTGGTATATATATTTGTATATATATATATTTTCCTATATATACTGCCAGATTCCTTGCTGAATCACACTAATTTTATCCAGACTAAAAAATTAAAAAAAAAAAAAAAACAAACAAACAAAAAGCCCTGAACAGAACCGGTTTGATATAGATATATCAGCCTAAGACATCTAGGCAAAAGTGGGCCAGACTGAATTCAGACCACAGGAGTATTGTCCTCTCTGTTTCATTCAAAATCTGCATTAACTATCTATCTGGCTCTCTGGTAACATTAACTGAGGTAAAGTGTTCTCAAAACTGGTTAGGAGATACTAGCTAAGTGTACCAGCCTTACTACACAGACACTCCAGGAGATCAGTAAAGAAAACCCAAAACCAAGCATTCCATTTTAATGGATTTCTTTGCCTAAAGGTGAAACTTCTGCACAGAACTGAATCTTTGAACAAGGTTGTGTGTCCCAGTCTGTGCGTTGAAGGACACTCACAAAGGTTTCTCAGGCTGCATGGGATGAATCTCCCTGAAAATCTGCTCATATAGGCAGCTGACCACTTGGGAATTACAGGATCAACAAGATGGGAAAAAATTTGATTTTGATTTTGATATTGATATTGAGTCCCACTTGTGACATTGCACCACTTTGTCAACTAGATCATGGTACTGAGTGCCACATCCAGTCTTTTTTAAACACCTCCAGGGACAGTGACTCCACCACCTCCCTTGGGCAGCCCATTCCAATGTCTCATCATCCCTTCTCTGAAGAAATTCCTCCTAATGTCTAACTTCATCATTCCCTGGCATGACTTAGAACTATGTTCTCTCACACTGTTACTTGTTACCTGGGAGAACAGTCCACCCCCACCTGGCTCCACCCTCCTTTCAGGGAGTTGTAGAGAGTGATTGGGTCTCCCCCAACCCTCCTTTTTTCCAGGCTAAACATCCCATCAGCTGCTTCTCATCAGACTTGTGCTCCACACCCTTCCCTTGCCCTTCTCTGGACCCCTGAATGTTCTTGAAGTGAGTAGCCCAGAGCTGGACCCATCACTCGAGGTGCAGCCTTGCCAGTGGAGAGTACAGGGGGAAAATCCCTGCCCTGGTCCTGCTGCCCACACTATTGCTGACACAGGCTGGGATGCCGCTGGTCTTCTCGGCCACCTGGGTGCAGCTGGCTCATGTTCAGCTGCTGTTGAGCAGCACCCTTGGGCCCATGCACAGTGCCTGCTGCTACTGTCCTAAAGAGCATGCTAAAGCTCCTGGGTAATCATTTCAGAGCCTGCAGGAACAGCTCCTGCTGACTGTCTACTAGTACCTCATCTCTGGTTTGGACTACATAGGCTGGGTTATATCACCAAATTAAAAATTAATTTGTTGTTCAAAAATTAGTCAGGCATATAATAATGTAAACATAAACACGATTCTCTTCTGGTTTTTGTCTGTTTCCCTCTAAAGGCCTTTATTCTTTCATTCATTAAATAACAATAACTGAAAACCAGTTTCATATCAGCATGCATTTTGATAGGAAAATCTTAATTGTCTGATCCTAAATGAGCTTAGTAAGTCATCAAATGAGGCTGACTCTCTTCCTGCTTTTTGGTGAACAAATGAACAGAACGAGGGAAATAAGGTACATAAATTAGCACATCAGATGTGAATGGGGTTTTTTTGTAGCCTTCTTAGACAAGTGTTTTATGCAAGTACTGGGCTTTTGTGGGGAGGCAGAGAGGATGTGGGAGTGTTGTGGATTTAGATAATTAAAAAAATCCAAAAAATTATAATGCCTCTATGATCCTTGCAAAATTTGGAATTATGCATAGAGGAAATTAACAAATGTGGTATCAAATTAATTTTTATATGTAAAGCAAAGCAAATTTCTTAAGTATTTCCTTGGTTTTGATAAAGTTAATAACACAAAAGGAAACCCAGTCTCCATAGGGAAATATTTTCAGCACATTCCTATTGATATAAATGAGGATAGAGGAAGTAGAGGTAGAATATAATTCAATAGCACAAGGGGCAGGGTCATTCACTTGGGGACTAAGAACAATTTCTACTAGAAACTGAGATCTTACAATTTGGAAAGAGAGGAAGACAAAAACCTCGGCTTATTAGCTGACCATGAGCTACCAATGTACTGTGTCTGGAAAAAATGCAAATTAGACATCTTATAGTGCATCAAACATGGGTTTTTTTGAGCAGTGATAAGATTTTCATGCTGAGAGACATAAAGTAAGTGTATGCAGGACTGATCAGAGGGATAAGGATGACATAATAGAGAATGATTTTGTATAAGGTTGCTTAAATTTTTGCTCTCCTTTGGGAATCACAAGAGTGACAAGGAAGGATCTGAAAGTTTTTTGAGAGCTTACCTTTCACACATCTGAATGGATCATGCAAGTGTGATCTTGGGTGGAATGAGACTGCAAGGACACTTAATGTCTGCTGCTGTGGTTGTCTTTGTTTTGACCCAAAATGAAGAAGCACAGATAAGATGAATAGTATTCCTGAGTAACTTATATATCATATAGATTTCTTTGTTCGTGACAGAATTTTATGTGGGAATTATGAAAGGAATAGATGTTCTGAAGATGAGCAAGGTCCACTGGAAACAGTCACTTCATAATAATTTCTGTGACAGAACTTGTACACAGATTTATCACTAAAGAACCCAGCAAACTATGCATACTGACTCCAAAGCTCGACACTGTTTCCCAGTTTCTATATTAGAGGTACTAATTGTCCTGTGGAGAAAAAAAAATCTGGAAGGTAGAAAAAGAAGTACAGAATACAAACAGACAGAAAGAGTAGTACAGAGGAGAAGTAATAGAATAAATACTGTCTTTCTTCAAACTAGGTAAAAATTTTTGAGGTAACATAATATATAAGGAACTTATATGAAATAAGCGAATCAGTTCATTTTCTTTCAGTAAACAAAATTTTAAGCCAAGATTTCCCTATTTACAGAGTTCTCAAAAATCTTTTAAAAAGCTATCATGTATCCATGACATATTCATACAACAAGCTAAGGATATATGTTGTTAAGATGCTCTGGGATGTGCCCAAATGCAGAAGAAATTCCTTTTCTACTACTCTTAAATGTAAAGCTCATGTGAAAACAGTCGAACAATACTTTCTTCATATATGAGGGGAAAAAAATTACAGCTCACCACTCCTGCTCAGGGCTGTGAGTGTCCCAGTCTCAGAATTATCCAAAGCTATGTTGGATGGAGCTCTGAGTAAGCTGATCTAGTGAAAGGTGTCTCTGCCCACAGCTGGGTGGTTGATCTTTAAGGCTCCTGTCAACCCTAGACACTCTGTGATTCTATGACTGCTTTGATTTTATTGCAAATTCTCTAAAAGTAAAAATTAATGTCAAAAAGGGGTTTGTTGTTGTTTTTTTTAATCCCATCTTGAAAATATTTCTTCCTTCCACTTGAAAAAAAAACCATAACAATGGAAATGTTTCTAGTTGTGCCTATTCTAGACTGAAATGTATTTTTGACATCTTGGTTTTGTTACTAATACATAAACTTAGAAGCTAAAAATGTCAGAAGCTGAGGAGAGGACAGAGCAAATAAAAACAAACTGAAGAACCTATTGTCAGGGACTGATTGTCCAATATGAAACATATTCAGGAAAGAACTACAAAGAGAATACTTAGCTGTTTAGCTATGGAAAAAATTTGCAGCCTTATGGAATATAAATAGTGTGCTAAAAAAGTATAATCTGGTTCACATTTAATACTAGAAGCTGTAGAGGCATAGTACATGACTATATGAGTTCAAGGAGTTGGGGCTTCTGAAAGGCCTGTGGTGGGTTTGCCCCAGATGGGATCCAAATGCCCACCAAAGCTGCTCTATCCCTCCCCTCCTCAGCTGGACAGAGGACAGAAAATGCAAGAAAAGTGTCCTCAGTTAAGGACAGGGAGGCATCTCTCTTTATCTATAAAGAAAGAACATCTTTAGGTTCCATGCAATGCAGGGAGAGCTGGTAGAACAACCAAAAAGATTCTCCCTTCACTCTGCACTATGCCTTTTTTTTGTAGAATAATTTTTCCCTCTGAAAGGAGGCATACATGGTTTCAAAATCCTTTAGTTGAGAAAGTGGTTTTCAGAATTTCAGAAATCCCCATCTAATTAGAAAGGTTAGCTTTTTTTATTTACTACAATAAGTTACCTCTGAATAACAGGATATCTGATCAAGCTCCCAAAAAGCTACCCTATTTAAAAATAATTTATTCTAATTGGTAAGATTTTTGTTGCTCTATGGTAACTACTTTTTCCAGTCAGGTCATAGGCAATACCTCTAGTCCTTCCATGTGTTGCAAGATTTGGCTGAGAGAAGGAAAATTTATTACAATTGTAAACAGGGGCTGACAATAAGAAAATTTGTCCAGCTGCATAAATGCAATTATGTCATAGCCTGTAGGAGTGCATGTTTCAGTGACCAGTGCTAAAGCAATACTTTTTCCTCTGATAAAGTCAAACTAGTTTATTATCTTAACCTTGTGTGTACATTGCTGCCATCTCTGCTACTGCTTACTTTAAGATTCTCGAGTGAAAGAGTCTTTGTACAGTGTTTTACAGATAGATTGAGTCCAATTAAATCCACATTTCAGATTAATAAATCAGCTTAAAATACTCTGTTATTCTATGCCTCACTGGTTTAGTTCAGAACAAAAAATATAATCCCTAATTTACAAATATGAGTTGGTAGTTATTTCTAGCAGCTAAACAGGTTTGTTCTCATCTCGCACTCTGCTTATAATCATTGCTCAAAAGACAATAGGAAAAACTGTCTAAATGCCAGAAACTATAATTTATATAGAAATGCTCCCTGGTCTGTTGCCAGACACTTGGAAAAGCTAATAAAAATATTAATAATATACTCTACTAGAAAAGTGGGTCTTGTATCTCGAATTATAAACTTAACTTAGTCATAAACTTAGATTCTATTTTTTAAGTATCAACAAAGTTTAGCAGAGAGTTCAAAATAAAAAAATTATATTCTGACAAGGAAAGAAGAATTTATTGGATTGAATTTAATTAAAAACTGCAGTTTTTTCCTCATGGACAGACTGTAAAATAAGAGTTCTGTTTATATAGAATAGAATAAAAAGTAAACCAAGAGAAACTAAGATTCTGTATGGTATATACAAATGCTCTTCAACACTTAGTGATATTTTATATGTACATGATACCTGCAGGGAGTGTTTTTAGGATAATTTGAATCATAGATGGAAGAATTCCACCAAGGTCAAATGCAGCTCATCTTACTAATAATGAAAAATTATTCCCTAAACACAATTTTAAATGCTTTGTCTTCACCAGTTTTAAGTTTCCAGTTTCCAAAGACATTGGTGCTCCTGCAATGCTCATCAAGGGAGTCCACACACAAGAGAATCTCACTGTCTGTAAATGTGTTCCACCATTCAACTTAATTATTTCCCTTGTTATTAGTTAAAATGTGTTTCCTAATCCTAAATATTTGTTCAGGTGTCTTAGTGCTTAAATATTAGTAAGAAATGGAGCATGTAGGAGTCATATAAACAGCTAACATACTCTTTAGATTTATGCTTTGGAGAGTAAAATTTATTTATCATTGATCAATAGAAGAATTCCGTGATTCTTCAGTGTCCTGTGCAGTTCTTTTCAATAACACTACTGATTTCTCCTGGGTGTGGTCTTTTTATAGGGAAGAGACTAGTTTAAGGTTCCTTCATGTTGTCTTAAAATGAACCAATTACTCTGAAGAATTTTTCTGAAGTAGTGAGACAGCGTGGCCTAATGAACACAATATCATATAGTGTGCACACATATAGCTCTTCATGTCACATAAAGCTACCCATCATGAAGTATAGACCTTCCTCTTTATTAATGACTGTGACCTAGAAAAATATCACCCCTTTTTTGATGCCACCCTATTTTCTACACAGGGGCTAAACATTTTTAAATTGCTGCAATTTAACATTGTTCAATAGAGTTTGGATGTATGAATCTGAGGAGCAAGGAGAGTTCAGATGAGCTAGCGAGTATGTATATGTGTCACAGGTAAGTTAGAGTAGTAACTCTAACAAGCATGCTCTTCAGCACCTTTTCCCTCAGGGAAAAAAAAACAGGGAAAGAGGGAAACCCAGGCAGGGTACAAGTGATGTGAAAGGAACTTCTGTATCACACTCCTCCCAGAGGGAGGAGGGAGAAGTCATCACCATGAGGTCACAGCAAATATCTTAGCATACTAATTGCTTTTAGTGACTTCCTCTTTCTTCTTTTTGAACAAAACCAAAGTGACAGAATTAGGATCAGACAATTTTTGGGAGAGTGACTTTGACACCAGAGAATGGGGGTTCATTCTGGAAGGGTTTATACAACTTTTACAGTTGTATAGGACTCCTACATATTACATCAGAAAATTTGATATGTTTATTAGGCCGTAATGTGCCAAACAATGATTCTTAGTGCCATGTCTTCTCTTTTACCCATAACAGGACTTTGACTATAACATCTGTGAGTAATGGAAAATTCAAACATGCTTTAAAGAAGGACATCAAATAGCTATATGTACACAAATAGGAAAAAATGGATCAGGAAGAGTCGTGTTGAGTTTTTCAAAAAAATATCCAGGTCAAAGAAATTTAATTTCAATCTATGAAGGGAAAGTAGGCTTTGTAGGTTGAGACTTCTGAGAAAATAATTCAGTTTAAAAAGACACGTTAAAGAAGCACAGAAATTTGTGACAGTGGATATTGCACAACAACACAGTAATTTGTCTGGGCTCCATGTGAGTGTTTTCCTAGGTCTGTCTGAACATATTTCCCTTTGAATGCCATGAGGTGTTTAAATCTAAATGGGCTTTTGAGGCTAAAGAAGGGAACAAGTAGGGGCTCACAAATCAGGTTTGTGTATGTGACCTCACAGGATGCTTCCTCACTGGTGTGTGGATTAGTGGGTGGTGGGGAGCAGCATGGCTGCACACAAAGTTAGAAGCCACCCTACCATCTCTAACAAAAAGTGCAGGTAAGTAAGGGAAGGTACTCGTGGACGTGGTGGGTAGAATTAGTAACCCAGGTCACCTGTGAGACAGTAACGGAGAAGGGCACATAACCAAGAATATTTGGAGAGTGAGCGAGCAGATGAGGGTGAGGATTTCTGGGGATTGCTTATACAAAGCTAATGAAATCTGTAGATGTTTACAAACATTTTGTGATGTCCCAAATTGATTCTGTATGTATAATTCAGAAATTGCTGGTTAATTGCTTTTCGTCAATGATTTGACTTAAATCACATGAGGAATGCATTCCAGCATTGCTGATGCTACAATAAGAAACAATAATTTGCTATGGCTGAGACAAAAAACTACAGGTTTCAATGAAGAAGACATTCAAGCTATTGGGAAAATCTTTCAAAAGTAAGATATTCCAAAAGTAAGATAATGAAACACTGGAGTAGGTTCAGATAACTGTCATGAAGTGGAAATTTCTAAGCATTCTGGAAGATTTCTAAAAAGAGATTGCATAAATATGTATTGGCAAAACATAAAGAAAGTGTCTTCAAAATGAGGAAAAAAATCCAAGAGTCAAGTCAAAAGAATTTATACAGTGTGTATTCATCTAGCTCACTGTACCTTATATATTCAGGTAAATATATTCAGTGAAAATAAACAGGAGAGTTGAGAAGTGACTGATAAAATTCTGGTAATCCACGCAAGAAGGAATAATAAAAAGGAGCAATTTAGTATATGTAAGAATTTGACAGTGTCCTTGAGCTCATGTCAGGGCCATAAAAGTACAGTATGGTTTTTTATCTGTTTTGATGTAGTCAGCATTATTTAGGGTCTTTATCAGTTCATTAGCTCATTTTAGTCATATACTTCGAGAAAAGCAGACCCTGTCAACCCATTGTTAATCTGACGGGCCGAATAGGGAACTATCTGTGAACAATTGTATTCATTAAAGCAGTCTTATAACATCATGGTTTCAATTGCTGCAAAGCTGCAGGATGTTTCTGGTTTCTATATTGGTGCTGCATGTGTGAATGAGATTGAAAGTAGCAGATATTTCTAGTGCAGCCATTCATTCCATACTGATAAGGTGCTCTAACAAAAGATCATGATCCAGGGAAGTATCAGCTTTAAACTGAAGAGAGCTCATTCCTTTAAGCTGTTCCAAGCATCAATTTATATCCAGACAGAATAGATACAAAGCAAGATTACTGTAGAACACAAGTTCAGTCTAGCCCTTGGAGAATTACACACTCTGGCTGTGCTGCTTCCAGTGTTGTTCACACACTCACAGAACTGAGTAAGAAACTCGAGCTATTTTAATTTTTCAAGCAGTGACCCTTTTACCTCTTTTCAGTACTATTCTTGATTTTCTTAAATATGCCAAATCTTTCTCACTCCTCTAGGGTAGATAATCACAGGAGATTTTAATAATGTTTTTATAGATTCTGCATCTGTAACAAACTTAGTCCCATTTCATTAGTGGATTATTTGTAAAGAATGTAGGGGTTTTACCTCTTCATTCAAAGAATATCGATAATTTGTGTGATTAATCTGGATTCTCTTTCCAACTTTTTGCCTTATTCTTTATCTGTCCATGCCAAGTGCTTTTGTTGAGGACGCTCAACTCATACATAGCATGAGGGGAATTCGGTATTCTTTTTTAAAGATGATATTTCAATTAATATTGTTCCATTTACTGTTGCCTTAAAATTTTCTGCATTTTTTACTGTCAAATCCTTATAATGGTTTTTTTGTGTACCTCAAAAATCTCCTGATCCAAATTTTTCATAAATTTATTTCTGTAGAATCACATGGCAATCTCAACATACAAACTTATTATTTTCATCCTTCCTCATTTCTTATTAGCTAAAAGTGACTGAAAGATGTGATCACACCTAGTTAGCTGCAAGTCACCTCACCTTGACTTCTTTAGCCACCTTATTTCACAGTGAATATGTTCCTACTGCACAGTACAGCACATATCTTTATTATGTGATAGTATTATAGATTTAATTATTTCCTTTATTATTTATTTCATTACATGTTTTTTCATCCACAATGCCTTCCCTGTTCACCTGCTGTGTGGCTGAGGAACTTCACAATTTCAATAGCAGGAAAATAGCAAACAGTGACAGCAACATGTGCAGCCCAGCTACAAAGTTCAGAGAACAAAAGCAATCTAAGTAAAGAACCTTTCAAAAACAAGTGGACACAGGATGGCAGATTGTGGGGTGCCTGGTGTAAAGTGTGTATTAAATTATCCTCAGATCCGAAGAGTCTCTGAATACTTTTAAATATCCACTTTTGGCAGATGTTCAAACCATGAACTTGTCTGATCATTTGGATTCTACATTGTCTATGAAAATTTTATGCAATGTTTCAGTCTGAGGGAATACATTTTAATATTTATTATGGGTTTCTTTGTGCCCTGGTACTGTCCTAGCTGATTATTTTGCACCAGATGACATGCACTGCTAGAGCAAGTTGTATTTCTTTTGTTATGAAACAGCAGTCATAGCTATCAGTAGAATTATGGGAAATATTTCTGCTTAATCATTTGAGTTTCTGGGTTTAGGGATCTCTGGTCTTAGAGGCAGCAGGAGTTCTGTTTCTTCAGAGGTGTCTTCATTGTTCTAGTCATGGACAAATGAGACATATTTGCATTTTATCTAATGGAAATAATTATTGAGATACTTTCACATTAGGAATATTGAGCATACAAAATCAATATGTATTCTGCAATAACTATCCATTCTCCTGCCTATGTATGGTACAATGAAATCTGTACTTCTGTTTTCCTAAAGTAACTGAAGTTAGTGATTTGCTATAATAGAGTTATCTTCTTCTTTTGGTGAGAGTTAGCAACCGAATTAAAAGTGAAAATTCTATTTAAATCCTAAAAATATTGCTGAAGACACATTTACTGATTTCAACTTAAAGGAACTGGGGAAATGGCCTAAGCTAAACACAAAAGAGTAACTCTTAAATTCCTGGTTCTTTAAGACTCTTCAAAAAGCCTCCTTTAATTAAACAGATGTAACATAACAGTCCTAAACTGTTCACTGGAAAAACTTTTTCTTGCATGAGGAAAAAAGTTTTGGCTGATCCCATAAAAGTAATTTTTAAAAAATGGGAGTGTCTGGGCCTCATTGACTATTTGTAGTTCTGCTTCTAAACTGATATCTTAACCACAATACTTTCTGGTTTGTTTGCTGCCCAAAACAGACTTTTCTTCTACAACTTAACTTTTATTTTCTTTTAAATTTCGATGTCTTTGAGTTCAATAAGTTTTGGAAAATAAAAATAGGAATATCTTCAAATAAAAGATCTTACATTTTAGGATAAACTCTTTCTAAATAATGAGTTAAGATATTGGATAATAAGAGCAAATGGGATCCTGAATTCTAAGATACATTAAATTGTCAAATGTTCTATATTTAGATTATTTTTTAATCTCTGAATGTGTTTCTAGATTTTCAATATCAAATTTAGCAATCACTCTTGAAGTGACCTCATTAAGGATCTTGTTGACAAGGCATTTTTTTTTCACTAGATAAGAAGTTGCTTATTAAAGTTTTTCAATTATTTGTTTTATTCTTTTACAACCTAGTTGCTAGATATCCAGTCTTCAAAGTAAATATAGTCTGTGAATAACCTAATGCGGCCATCTAACAAATCAAAATTTAAACTCTCACAGAGTTTTCTGAATATTTATGTGAGAAGCATCATCTGACAGATAGCAAGGAATTGAGGAGCTGAATTTATAGTGGTGAAAGACCATTATGTGAGCAATACCATGTAAAGTTCCATGAGGTAATACTCATCATAATAATAGTAAGCATTTTATTATAATATCAAAGAGCATTCAAAACTCTTTGGCATATCATCTTTCTCAGAAATGTCAAACTACTTTTTGTCAAATAATGCTATTGATAATACCAGTTGATGCAATTTTTTACTGTTAAAAGGGTCATTATTATTTTTATTATTGTTATTATTACTATTATTATTATATTTTATGGTAAGCTTTTTACTTTTTCAATTAATGATGCAAAATTGGTTAATAAGTATTTTTAGGCACTAATCATATTTTGAGGTTGTCTTAACAAAGCAGTTAAGATGTAAGTAAGAGGAACTTCTCTGGATGACTTCAACCTTTGCCTGGTTTCCAAATGATCCAGCATGGTAATTTGTGTTAGGAAGTTAAAATCAGCAGATTATGATGCAAGTCATCCTATATCCCTGTATGCTATTGGTTATGAGGAACAAGTATCACTAAAGTTTTCCATGAGCTGATTCCATGGTGTTTTGGATAGAAGCATTCCACCTTAAACTAGTTTTTCTGCTGAAAAAATTAAATGCATTTTAAATTGCACCATATTTATTTCATTATATGATAAAAATTCCATTTGATGTTCTTGCACCTCTTGGAAGTATGGTAATAAGATATTTGTGTAAATTTGCTGTTCCCCATAACAAAAGCCAGATAAATGTAATGGTGAAGGAAGTAATAAATCTACCTGAGTTTATGGCTTGGCCTTGTTCAAGTAGCAAAGTTAATACAAAAGATTTCTTCAAGCATAAAAAGGATAAAATGTGATAAAATGAAATAGCTAAATGAACCTAGAGGAAAAATATATCATTGCCTGTTAATTTTAGACAACATATTTTTCCATAGAACACCCTCACTGGGGGTTAGTATTTACTCTTTTCTTGAAAGCAATTACTCTGTTGTGCAGTACATTAAACTGCAGAAAAACCACACCAATAAACAGGAATAATAACAATTCTTAAAAGTGTCCCCAGTGTGCTGTGATGTATCTATTGGTAACTCACATATTAAATCTAAACTGTTCCACAAACATTGTAGAATGTATCTGCAGGGCTTAATCCAGCTTTTCTCATTTAGCATTCTTAACAGTAAAAAATTGGCTGCAACACTGCAGTTTCAACAATAACTCTCACAAAGTTTATTTAAATTTTCAGGAAACAATTTTAGAAACTAAGCCCATGTTGAAAAATCAGATACATGACAGAATAATAAAACATAATAAAACAGAATGGTTGGCCTTTGTCTTGCAAACTATTTTGTATTGTTGCTACTGGGTCATCTGAAGTAGGCAGTCTTCACATTTCAGACTTTTCATTCTAGACTATGAAAAATATTACACTATTTAATAATGTGCTTTATCTTTAATAATCACATACTGTAAAATAAACTTTCTGGAACTCATTAGCCTATTTGACTAATATAAATTACTTTCTTTCCATTCACTGTTAAGAGGAAAGATCTCTATTTTCTATGGTATCTAAAGAAGAGTGAGACTATTTCGTCTTTGGTTATTTTGGATTTCTAAACAGTTGTTGAAACATTAACTCTTCAGTGGATAGATTACAAAAACCAAAACACCTCCACAAATTCTGAGATCCTGTAATGATTTCAGTATGATAAAAGTACATATGAACTTTGTTTACTGCATTGAACTAGACTTGACAAAGAGCCAATAATTGACCATTTTATGGATGAATAAATTTTTCCTAATATCCAGTCTAAACCTTCCCTGGCTTGTCTTGAGGCACTTTCTTCTTTTCCTATCACCCATTTCTTGGGAGAAGAGACTGACTCTTACCGGCTTATAACCTCCTTTCAGGTGGCTGTAGAGAATATTAGGGTCTCCCTTCAGGCTGGTTTTCTCCAGGCTAAACAACCCCAGCTCCCTCAGATGCTCTTCATGAGAACTGTGCTCCAGACTCTTTGACACCTTCATTACCCTTCTCTGGATGTGCCCCAGCACCTCAGAGACCTGAGGGATCAGAAATGAATGTAGTATTTACACATAACCATATTTATACCCCCACACAAGTGGCTTTGGCCCGTTGATCCAGCCTGTCCATATTACTGTGTTGTGCCTTCATACCCTCCAGCAGATCAACACGTCCTCCCAATTTAGTGTAATCTGTGAACTGAGTGAAAGTGCATTCAACTCCTGATCTGTATCATAGAAAGATGTTAAACAGAGCAGAGCCCAGTTCTGGACCCTGGGGAATAGAGTCTGTCTCTCACTGTCCCCAGCATTCTCACTCACCTCCTCCTGGGGCAGAGGAGCTCCTTTACACGGGCTCACCCCACGCTGTGCTGACTGCTGCCAGCAGGTCCTGGCAGCACAGCCAGGCACACTCTGCACTGTGCCTGTGCTGGTGGCTGCAGAGCCCAGAGGTGCCGTGGATTTCTCCCGAGTGGATACCATTGCTCACTGCTGGGGCTGGCAGGGCACAGCTCCTGCCCGGCTGTGTACAGTGCCATGCCATGCCCTGTTTGCTCACCCTGTGGGTGGCACTCCTGGTAGCTACATACCTAAGGCCTTCTTCTATGCATGTGAGGGGCTCGGCTGCTGCTGGCTCCAGCCAGGTCTCATCCAGCACATTAACGTGTGGCTCCTGACAGGTCCCATGGCTCCTCCTGAGGTTCTGCCACCTCAGGAAACCCCCTGAATGCACCATGCTAGAATGTTCTGCTGCTGATCATGTCAGCACCTGAGGCACTCATCTTTGGTACTAATATAATAAACATATTTATATGGTCTGATATAGAAAACCTATTTATAACTCCAAAGATGCTCATCAGGGTTCAGAATTAACGCAGTATTCTGCTGCATGCTACCATCCAGCCCTTTTGGCAGATTATGTAAAATGCTGAGCATATCCTAAAGTTGCTACCCATCCACAGAAGTTAGAACTGTTCAGAAATTTTGCACAGAAAATTCTGGTCTTGGTTTGGTTTTTTCGGGTTTTTTCCTGTTTGTGTGGGCTTTATAAAAAGCCAGTGGTTCAGCAAAAATAAAGAAAGTGTTGCATAGCAAAGAATTCATCAATATCATTTTCTTAGGTGACATTAACTCACTTTTCAATTGTTGTTTCAGGTATTCCTGTGCCGCTGTTTAGGTATTTCTTTCCATATTGAAGATTTCCACTCCTGAATTGCGTCAAATATTTGCATGCTTCCATTTTACCTGCAAGGGTAAAAACTGATAATGAACAGGTTAAAATATTAATTAGCCTTTGTTTAAAAGGTATGATTTATGATCCAAATTGTATTTACTCTGAAAGCTGCATATTTTGGTCAGAAAGATTCTGTTTAATAGTAATTTTCCTCCTAGGCTGAAATTGCAAAAGTATGTCACATTATCAAGAAAAAGATGCCCTGTGAAACTCTTCCTTAGGTGCATTCTTCAGACAATTTAACTTAGATTTCATCAATCTATTTCCAATCTCTTTTTGTAACTCTTGATCAGCCTCTAGGGATCTCATTAATAACTACATGTTAGGTTATGAGAATCTTCCTCCTTTTTTAAACTTACTAAATTTAAAGTATGTAACTGTATAGTCAGAATTCTCAGTATAAGAATCTATATATAATGCAAGCTCAAAGCTATATATAGTGTAGGAGAAAACAAAATTTGATATACATTGTTGTAAGTCTTCAACAACCCTGAGACTGTGAGTAGCATTATATGATATAATGTCTCACTTTGCAACAACATTACAACAATAACATAATAAAAATAATTTTGCCAATTGATTTCTATTGGCATTTTAATCTCAAAATTATCCTTGACTAATTGTCTTATATAAAATACTCCAATTTGTATAATTTCTGTGTTCTCTCGTGCTTTTCCTTGCAATTCCCTGATGCTATACTGTATATGGGTTTATGTCACATCAAATTAAAAGAACTGGAAAACTTTGTGTAACTTTAATTTCTTCTCAGATCTCAAATTAGTTACATGAGGCCTGAAGCAAAGCCACTTTCAGTTAGTAAGAGCTGACTTATTACTAAGAAAAATGGGTTTAGATTAAGGTTTAGTGTTTAGGTTAACCCTAGGTGGATTCAGGAATCAATAACCAAGTGTTACCATTGATATGAAGGAAAAAAATTCCACCTTTCAACTATATTATAAAAGTCACTTCCCCCCCCCCAACAATATTATTTGGAGGTAATTTGCAATTTTTTGTAGCAGTAGGCTTGAGGATCTCGCAGAATAACAAAGGGTACTAAATATGAGTTACATAAAATTTCTAGATATCTCAAGGGGCAATTCAGAAGTTTAGTTTGTGTCAGTATTAAATCTAGCTGCTTCTATTTGCACAAAATCCGAGCTTTTTGTCAGAATTGCTGTATCCACCTTACCAAAATTCTCATAGGTTTTGAAAAACAGCTTTCTGTGATAAGAAATAAATCAGTAATAGCACAATAGCTCAATCTGTGAGGGCAAGATTAGTCTCTTATTCACTGAGTGATTTCCAATTGCCAGAAGGGACTGACTGCTGTAAAGTGCATTTATGAGCAACATCTTCAGCGAAATTGAATAATAATGTTTCTGTGGACCTTAAGCATTTTGTGAAGGGTATGTGTTTTTCCAAACTCATTTCATTTTCATAATCATCAATGAAGTGTCTCAATACAGCAAAACCATTCTGTTTTTACAAATGATCCTGAACACCACCTGGGAAACATTTCTTTATACAGATTGTATTAAGAAGGCCTATTCAAGTAAGGAATCTAAGAAGAAAAGGCCTGACACTTTCATAATTTGTTCTCATTTCTGTTCTGAAAAGCTTGAAAAGTAGGAGAAAGAGAAAGCAATCTGGTCACATGGGGATTTCTGTGATTAGGCATTTTATATACACTTTTCAACTTTTATTCCTTAATCCTGTTAAACATTATTTGCACTGCAGGTACTTACTGAGAGTAGCTTTCATTTTAGCTAGAAATTTCTCCAGGGAAGGTTCTGAAAACCTGAAGCTCCATTTGTAACATTTTTTATTTTGTACTTCTCAACCTATAGAGTCGATTGAAAAAGTATCTTTTAATGCATACATTTTAAATATGAATATATTCATCCCTGGTGTGAACATTCATTCTCTTACATTTGATAGACCTTTAAAATATTATTCTGAATTTTTAGAATTAGCAGGCGTTAGTGTTCATAAAATCGAAGAACCTCTGGGTTATCTCAAAGGAAGATGTGAATTAAACTTTATTTAAAATTTCATGTCCGATACACTTCATTAAATAATCATTGTGTTTGTCAGAGGCTAAGAGGAAAAAGAGGATGATATCTTCTAAGAAAATATCTTAACAGATTTCTGGAGTATTCAGCCGCAGTTAGATTTTTGCTTCTCTGACTTTCTCTTCTTGTTTCTACATTCATGAGGTGGTGGAGCACAAAGGAGGGGTTTGTTTGCCTTGTGAAGATGTGTAAAACAGTGTCTTCTAGGCTTATGGAAATCTGAATTACAGGGAAAAAAAAAAATAAGGAATGTCCTGTTTCAGGGAGGAAAAGTTGTCCAGAAAGCAAGGTAGAGTGTCTTAAGTAGTATTTCTGTGTTGCTCTTACGGAGATTGTTCGTACTGCTTCCAAGGATTTAACATCTTTTGTGGCTGATTTTCATTGTAAACAACCTGAATTTGGCCTGACAGCAGAACTCATCTGCCCTTTTAGCTGACTAAGAGATCAACCCTTGCCATTTTAGCTACTTAATGTCAGCCTTAAAGCATCACAGCCTGAAAAGGGAAGACAAAGCTTCAAGCGTGCTGGCTAAACCTAGGTGTGAACATAGGGTTTTCCTCCCCAGAAGAACAGGACAGTATACTCTGATATTTACAATGATCCCACATGAAAGCATATTCATTGTATGCCACTGTTAGCCTTCAGTAAATTGTCTAAATTCACTCTAATTGTCCTAAACTAGAGTGGCTTTCATGCAGTCAGCCAGGTTTAGGCTAGACACAAGATTGTTGATGGATAAAGGACAAGCAATAGTAGTATATTATAAGCATTAATTAATTTGTTTCTAACACATGAAGATCCTGAGGATCCTGTAACTGGCAGATGCCAGACTACTCATTCAGTGGTTGGGTCTTGCTAGAAAAATGCCTAAATGCTATTAGTAATGTATTTTCAAAAATATCATCTTTAACTGTGCTCTGTTGCTGCTGTCGCATTTGCAAAACTTGGAGAAACAGAACAAATACTAGCAGCTGTGGTCATATTCATGGGGTTTCCTGAAAGTTTAAAAATTTATGTTGAAATCCTAGCTGTGCTTTGTTTTAAAGCAGGAGTGTAAAAATTGAAATGACAGAGTTGTAATAGTGGTTGATGGTGCAGCTTCAAAATGAAATCCCTATCCAGTATGCCCACTGTGTTTAAGCTGTTGAGTCTCTGAAGCGAGCAGCATCAGTCACAGAGGTAAGCATCCTTGCTGAGCTCCCAGCAGCATACAGGACCCAATTTTGTTTTATGCTACAAAGCATAGATGAAAGATATCTATCTTGAGAAAGAAGGCAATCAATTGTAAAGGATTTTTGAAAAGTATGAATGAAACTCACTCTCCTATGACTTTTAGAATCACTGCAGCAGCTAAAAACCCTGCCTCAGGCATAATACATACAGTCTAGTGTAAGCTGTAAAAACTCCTAGCAAAAAAACCCCAAACTGTCAACATTGCCCAAATCCAACACAGATACACACTGATAACACCAGACAAGATGCTTCTCTGCTCTAATTTTGCAACTTTTTTCCCTTTGCACTTTCTGCTCTGTTGCTGTGGAAAAACATTACTGAAATGCCTTCAAAGCTGAACAACTGACACTTTTGACTTCAGAAAAATGAAAAAATAAAAGAAAAAGTTGTTCTTTTACGCTTGTCGATTTCTGCTCAATTCTTCTGATGTCTGCAAGTCATCTGCAACGGTAATTCAGAGTACTAACCAGCCAGTGCGAGCAAAAAATGTCAAGAAGAAACAAAGCCCATCAGGTTTTGTAGCAGGTAATTATTGTACCCAGTGTAGCAGTTAATTATTGTCTTATTTTCCATCTAAGCCAAAAAAAAGGCTAGTTTTGAGAAGGAAGAAGCAATTTGAAAGCCATATTTTTTGGTCAGCTTTCTGATTAAATTTTCAGCTTCTAAACCCCTGCCTGCTCTTTTGAAGTGCTGTTTTTCCTAGCTCTTGCAGTTAGAGAAAATACCTGCAGTTCTGTAAATTTCATTTTGCTTTGCCTTGGAAACAGAGTTTTATAGGGTACTAAGTTAACATGAAATAAATCAAATCAAGAAACTGATTAATTTTGTGACCAGGATGAAATTGAAATAAATTACACATTCTCAGACAATGTTAGTTTTCATCATTCACAGTGCTCTCCAGTCAATTTCATCTCTCTGTAAAAAACAAAGAGTTTTCCAAAAGGATAAATCATACCTAGAAACTAAATTATTGGAAGGAATAAATCTACAGAGATATATGTAATAATTGCTTGAGTAGGAGCATTAGATACTATAGATCAACTTATTAGCAATAAATGTGTCCAAGGCTAATAAAAAATAGATGCTGAATTGCATAGAAAAGACAGTTGGTCATAGCATTCATTTATGTGTTGTATGGTTTTTATAGAATGGCACTAGGGACTCTCTCAGGTTGCTGTCAGATGCACTCTCGTATTACTTGTCCTACAAGGAGCTTATAATAAGCAATCTAAACCATGCCAAAACAAAGAACTATGTACTAGATAACATGAGAGACTGAAAATGAGGAAAGATTAGGTTAAAAGATCATCTTGTGCAGAATTTGTGTGTGATCTTGCTGAATTGAGCAAGGCACACGAATTTATTTCCCCATTTGTAAAAAGGAAATTATATTTGTCTAGAAAGTTATGAAGTTCAGCCTAACCATCTTTGTCAAGAGCCTTTAAATTATTGGATACCCGACACTGTATTATTTATTGTATTCATTCACCATTTATATATTTATTTATGAAATAAAATTTGAAATGTGAAAGTGCAATTTAGATGCGATGATGTATATTATGCAAGTTAAATTAATGCTAAATAAAAAGTGTTTGACTGATATTTATTATGTCAGGACTAAAACAACTTGGAAAATTTCTGTTGGAATACTTTTCAGTGGGAAATGTCAATAAAATTGATGTTTTTAGTCTACAATTTTGAAGCATTTACTCCTTTTCTTTGGTCATGAAAATAAAAGTTAATTGCAAAGAGGTAGTGAGCTAATAGGGACCAGGAGTACTTTTTTTTCCTGCCAGTGAGGCTTTCAGCAATTTCATTTGCCACCCTTAAAACTGGCAGGAATTTTGGGCAGGACTCAAGGCAAAATATTTCTCTTTATGGTATTTCAAACCCAAATTTTCCTGGGAATCCCTTTTCTCATAAAAGTTGTATTTTTAGTTTATATCCTGAACCTGAATGACAAAGATTTCTATTATTTCAGAGGGATATTTTTAATTTTTGGTTTCTGTTATAGAAAAACCCATTAATCAAGAGGGAAAATAGAACATTCTGCTAGAGCACTGTACATGCATATGTCATTGAAGAGCTTTGGTTTAACAGGAGAAACCAATTTCTACCTCTATAGAAAAAGGCAGCAGCTCTGAGTAGTGACTTATGAGAAAATTCAAGCCCTTTCTATGTGTGTGACATCTTCAGTGTTTGAATTTCTGTTGCAGAAGATCACAAATGTAAAGTGTATTTTAATAATTCCACTCACATTGCAACACATTCTGCTGTCTGTAATATCTGCTCAATATCGTGGGACTTTGTGAAAGTAAGGGAAAATGTTAGAATGTAACAGGATATAACTTAGAGAACATTCACTAATTCATCTTCTTCCAGCGTACATTAAACTGATGTAATTTTTCTAGGAACTGTTGCTGAGAAAGTTCTTTGACATATTATGTAATTGCTCTTTACCTTCACAATATTTCTATTTCTAAGACTGGAAAGACGAGAGGAAAGCTGGCAACCTCTAGTAGTTTCATCCTTAGATTTATGAAAAAATTTAAAAATTATTTTAATAGGCCCTAAACCCATAGAAAAACTTTTGCACTTAAACCTTATGGCATGAAGTTATATTTGTAGAAAATGCACAGTATTTTATAGGCAAACAAAAGAGTGTTCAGTTGCAGAGGGTCATAAAAGAACTAGTTCATTTTTTCAAATATTTACCATGATGGATATAGGTTTTCCCAGAGCTGAACTTCTAACAAGTTATGTTGCTATGCTAAAGAATATCAGTTCAATTTTCCAGCAGGCACACATAAACCTTGTGTTTTTCAAACTGCAACACTGAACTCTGTGCCCATTCTGAAATCAGATCTTGTCTGAAAACTGTACTTTTGTCATTATAGCTGGGTACTTTGAGGTTTCTATTCTGTTGATAGGTACTCTAAGAAAGTAATTCCCCTTATTCAGGTATGACGTGTCAGTAGAAAAAAAAAAAAAAGAATACAAATGGGGTGAATTCGTGGGTTGATGGAATATGTAGAGGAATGGGAGATAATGGGAGATGAGGACACAAAGATAAGGATATAAAGGTTCTGCCACATGGAAAGTACTTTGCACTTTAAGTTCTACATTTTCTTTCTGCTGCTGCTCCAAATTAACCTCTTTTGTCTTTCTTATTCCCAGTATCCATCCCAGATACTTTGAGAAGGTTTAACTGCAAACTAAACATTGAACATTACAGCTGCAAAACCCAGGTGCTCTGCTGTGATATACATTTTTCTAGCAAAAGCATCTGGGTGTTTGGCTGGCTGCACCATGGAAAGAGCTGGCTCTAGCATTGCTTGCATTGGCATGCAAGGAAACTGCCTAAGGATCAGTCTGCTGTGGGGCTGGCTGGGATATGCTGCCCAGCTGGAGGCCGTAGTCCTTTGATAGGTCTGTCATTGTCAAGAATTTGATCAAGTTTATGTACTTAAGAAAAGAATCCTGTTCAAATTTCTCATGATCTCTTCCACATGTAAAGCCTTGTTGCAGTATAAAGGATCTCGTACAAAATCACTGAGTAGAGATATAAGCAAATTTTAAGGACACACTAGTTTGGCCAGCTCTTTCACAATCTGTATACTACACAATATGTCATGGAAAACTGCATTTCTGTGTTGTGCCAAGCTTTTTTTTTTTTTTTCCCAAAATAAAACCATTGTGAGATAACTGATTTACATTTATATATTTTAATCTGAAATGTAAATAACCTCCACCAAAAAATCCACCAAAATGTCCTTGAATTGTTAAACGAAATAACCTGATGAACTAAGTCTGGTGAAGTCTTTCAAACATACCTTTTATGGCCATACAGACAGAAGACTGAAAAAATTTCCTTTCACTTAGACACTTAAGAATATCGACAAGAAGTTCAGGAAACCTCTGGTAAAGACATGAAAATAACTGTGACACTGAAAGGATAATAATATTGGTTCTAGGCATATAATAAGCCTGGAAGATAATTTTTTTCTTAAATCACTAATAATTATTTAGAATTTATTTTTCTCTTTTTTTTTAAATAAAGACACTCAGTAACAAAAAGACCAAACAATAGTCATTAATCCAGAATGAGTGCACAACTCAGAGCTCTTCTGTGTACAGTGGAAATTTTGGCAAAACAGCTGTGTGGATAAGATTAATGATCATATATATGCTTTTTTCCTTCCTCTAATGATTGCTAAGGTTTCTTTGTTTCTTCATGTGTTTTCTTCCACCTTCTACTGCTGGAAACTTCTTGTGTATTGTCCTAAATCCAGCAAAGAGATGCATCATATGCAGTTCTGTGTCACTGGTTTGGAAATGCTCCTCTATAGATCCTTTGTGAAGGCAGAGAAAAGGGTACAGAGATCATTTGAATGCCCTACAGCAGTTTGCCAGGATCCCAGTTTCATGTAGCCTGTAAGGCAACTAAAGTGAGCCTAATTTTAAATTACAAAATGCGTGAATATGAAAAAATCTCTTGCTCTGCATATGTTGACACTAGTAAAAGTATTTTCTTTACAGTAAAACCTTTTTCCCTCCTCAGAAAATGTTTTATTAATGTCACAGGGAATGAAAAAAAATCACTACCTAAAGATGATTCCTTTGACTTCCTTTGTTGAAAATCTCCATGTAGATCAGAAAGACTTCCTGCTAGGTCCAATATTATTATGATTTTGAGAGGAGAAACAACTTGTGCAAATTGCCAGACCAGATTTATGAACAATTACAAATTATGGCTGACTATTTTAGTAGCAAATAACTAGGAACAGGTGCAGACAGTACCTAACAAAATTGATTAATTTTAGGGCATTCCTGGTCTGGAATTATTTATTGGCTGACAACGGACATTCTTCATTTAGTTCACACATTCATATGGTCACTTCTTTTCCTTTGCATTTCTGTGATCAAATCACCATAAAAAAAGGCAGGCACTATATTTAGGACCTCTAAATATATATATACAAGGCTTATAGATTTCTCCGTCAACTACATCCAGATCTTAGATTCCTAACAGAATTTATGCACTGTAATTGTCTAGCTAGAAAAGGTATACTCTTTCAGACATTTCAGTATCTAGGATATTTGCTTGTGACCTGAATGAGGTCATAGCATCTATTAATTTGATTTCTTCTCAACACTGAAGAAAGAAATGTAATTTATAGCATCAATGACATTCTAAGACACTTCATGCCATGACATTCTCTGATACACCTATAAAATATTTCATTTTTTTTTCCTGATAGGTTATCCCATAGAAATTGCAAATACTATGTATTATAATATTAGTCATTATTTCTCCCTCTGCTTCTGAATCTGCTTTGAACTTCTCAGGTGAAAAGAAGTCCACTCAGCACTGTGCATGGTGTCTTTGATTAGGCAACCATGTGATAATTAAAATATTGTCACGTTTTCATCACGTTAGTTAAAATTTCCTTAAGCTCAGGAAGCAGGGGAGCAAAGGGCAAGGGGCTTTTTTTTTCATGTATTTATATACCCGAAACATTCAATTGGGAAACATATTCCATGGTTTAATGATGCAGTCAATTGCCCAGAAAGAGCCCAGATCGCCCCCCCCCCCAGTTTAATGGAGGTTCAGAGCTGCGTGTGGGCAGCTGTACTGCTTCCAAGGGTTTTGGGAGCCTATGGATATTCAGCAGGAAAGTGCAGCAAGGAATAAACTGGCATCACTTGAAGACTGTCCCTTTTACACCTTGAGGTCCTAATCTAAACCTGCTGTGGCAGAGTGTTCCAACACAGACTCATCCCAGCTGGACTCTCTGAGCTGTATAGCCAGGCCAGCTCCCAGGGAATCAGTCTTTCACACTGATCTTTTGTGCCCATTAGGGTAGAAGGAGTGTAATGGCATTTTCCAGATGACATTCTGGTGCAGTGTTATGTATCAGTTGAAACCCCATGCTGGCAAGGCCAGAGCCTTGTTTTAATGAGTTACTTCTACCAAATGTGGGTAAGTAAAGCAGAAACCCAAGTGCCTCTGTAGGAGCCAGACTAAGTCTGGCATGACTGTTGCTGAAATAAACAATCCTGCCTCACCAAAACTGTATTTTGCAGACACACAGAGAACAGGAGCTCCCCATATAGCCCTTTCCAGTAGCCTCATAAAGTTTTCTACTGCTAACGGTCTGTGCCCCACAATTACTGGCCAGCTCTTCCAGGGATTGCTTGGCACACTGCAATTTGGGGAACAAAGGCATGCCAGGAGACACTTGAACAGTTTAATACAGCAATGTAATTCCAGTGCATGGCAATGGTACCCATTGCTGCTTAATGTACTACTATGGATGCTACATATTTTCTGGATTTAGTCCTTAGCCCAGCTCCATATTATTCAGGTTAGTGGAAAGTTGATGGCAGTCCACATTAGGCAATGAATACTACTTCCATATGTTAACATCTCACTGCGCTATCTTGCTTTTATATAACGTTTAGAAAATGCTTCCTTTAGGTCAAATATACTTTCCAGAATTTCACAGGGATGATGAAATTAGAGAAAAAAGAAAGAAGGATCTTCTCTACATCCCTTGTTGCTAGAAAGTGCCCTTTTTACTGTAGTAGCAGAGATATCATCAGTAGCTACATTAAAATACTTAATCCTTCCAATGTGCTTTACAGAAATAATTATAAATAGAGTTCAGGAGCTTTGCTAATATGTAAAGTTGCAGATTTCTTTTTCCTCCCTCTGTAGAGTGGAAGAAATAATGTGATAACACCTTATCTGATGTAATCTGTTGACACTTAGTCTGTAACTGTTTAGATACACATATTTTTCTGTTATGCTTTTTCAGTATGATAGCAATGGGGAAGGAATGTATGATCTGAGTAGTGCTGGTGCTTCACTGCCAACTTCTTGTAATTAAACAGAAAAAAGAGTGCTTTTCCTATCCAATTTGACAGGTATTATGCAAATTCTGTGCTCAGCATTCAGTCCATCAGACATGCAAGACTGCTTCAGAGTTTCTAAAGGATATGCAATGCTTTGTGCCTCCTTTTTTGATTAACATGATATTTTAGTAAAGAATAATTTCTTTACTAATAATGTTTAGCAATGAGAAGAGCTTAAAAAGCCCAACATACTGCAAAACTTATTTGAAATATACATTGAACTAATTTTGATATAATACACAATGCAAATGTTGTATCCAAGGCAGTAAAGGTTTAATGACTAAATTAAGAACTTTTCTATTAATTTTTCAGTAGTTTATAGGATTAAAAATGTGAATTTATATTAGGTTTATTGAATTACTGGTGCAAATTAAAAGTGGCTTTTCTAAAATCCTGCATTTGCAGATCAATAATGAAATAACAAACCATCTGTTCTACCAGAAGTCTTTTTTCTGTGTTTTCTACGTTCATAGTAAGTTAGAGACTTGTCAGCTGTTGACACTTATAAATTATCTGCAGGAAAATGAAATAATGCAATTATATTGATTTCCAATGAAAAATCTGTAAGAGTTCCCTCTGAACTTTTTCCAGGAAAGGTTTTGTTCACATGCCTGAGGTTTTGTTCACATCTTTTAATGTATTTTTGTTGTTGTTGTTGTTGTTTTCTTTGAGTATATTTGTCAAGGTTTATTGTTTGTTTCAGAAATGAGATCCAATTTTAAAAAGCCTAGCCAATGGAAAAATCGTGCAAATGAATACAAAAAAATCCTTAGACCTAAAGAAAATTAAACTGTTGTGCCATCATTGTGCACCTAATCCCTGCAGCTTTCATCTGAACTTTTGTTTAAAATAACCCTCCACATCAGCGTGGGTGAATTGTTCTAAAAAGTAGGTAGAAATTAACAGCAATGACATTTACTTTGTACACAAGTACCAACACAGATTATACATTTATGGAATATCGAAATTCAAAGAAAAAGAATGGAAAGAAATTTCTAAAAAGCACAAATGACACCATGCCTATGTATGCAGCTTACATCTTGATTAGTGTGACAGTGCTTAGAAGTTCTGCTGGATTAGATGTTAATAAAATTATCTTTTTTCCTTGGCTTTTGTTGCAGCAAATAATGAGAAAACTATCAATAGCATGCAGAAACACGGGAAGCCAGTTGAGGGATTGCTGTGTAATAAACCACCTTTAGCAGAGGCTGCTCATCCCAGGGAAACAGTGTATAAGCTAGAGGACATGATGGGGGAGATTCTACTAAAAGGTTGCAAACCTTAAAATCATTCAAAGTATGAAATTCCCAAGCTCAAATCTTAGATTCATGTGTATAATAATTGCCAGGACTGGTTCAGTCTTCTAAAACATATTAAGTCCAAAGAAATTTTTGGCATATCGTTTTTATGTGGAAACAGAAGAGTCGTTTTTGTTACTGTTGAATAAGAAACACGTTCAGACTTACGCTGGGTGGTTGAGGGTCTGTGGGTGATGGAATTAAGAAATAAAATCTTCCCTGATGAAAGATTCATTTTGGAAAAGGATAAGTCCTTTATATTTAACCTGTAAAAAGATGAATGTAGAATAGTTTAACACTGTTAAAATTCTATAGAAGAAATTATCTGTTTTTTACTTTAAGCTGACAATCTGCTGCAGCAAGGAATTTCTCAGCCTCAAGGAATAACCTTGAGAGGAATTCCTATTCAAGGGGAGGTCATGGCATGCAGGATCTTAGGGAGAAGGGGAGGAGAATCACACCACCACACTGTTCTAATTGCATAGCAGTACTCAAGATTCTCACTTTTCTATATGTTACTAGATATTGACAGAAGCAGTGGGGCTACACTGGCAAAAGCAGAGTAAGAGCTGACCCTAAAAACAGTGACATAATTTGAAAACCTGCATTTGATTTGTAGAAACTTTCATAAAATATTTGCTTTATCTTTTGCACTAAAAATAATTTTGATGACTTTATATCAAGCGGGTAAAAATAAAATCCCTTTTAAAGAACTTTTCAAGATAGAATTAAGCAAATTTTTTTTTAACCTCTGCCTTGAAAAAACTGCAGGAGAGAAAGCTGAGCTTGTCAAAATAAATGAGTGTCTTAAGCCCCAAATATAAAATATTCTTACAGAAAATGAATTTGTGACAAAGGATCATCACCCTCTGCTGCCTGTGAACAAGATGCAAATATTTCCTTTTGAAGTTAATCAGCTGCATTACTCGGTTTATCTGACTGTCAGGAGATTTCTGACCTTGCTGGCAGTGATCAAATTCACTGCCTGTTTTTTAAGGTTTCAGCCATGAATGGATAGCAGTCACACAGGAAGAGAAAGTCCTGGCAGCCATGGAGAAAGCAGAGGCTGTCAAAGGTCTGGGGTTCTGACCTGCTGGTTTTGAAAGCAGGTAAATCACTGAGATCCTAAAAGCTTAGATTAGAGGTTTTGGCAGGATTTTGCACACTGTTGTTTGGCAAGGCCATTTCCTCGTGGTGCTGCCCTTTCATGCAACAAAGCAAGAAGAAAGGAAAGGGACAGTGTCCTCAGAGATGGATATATTTGGACAAAAGCATCTGAAAGACTTTGTATGTGCTTCTGGAAGTAATCCAGTGGAGTCAAAAGGGTATAAAACTCAGTGCCAGTCTTTATCTTTGTGGGTTTGCCAGCTTCAGTGGTTTTGGGCGGCTGCTACTGTTCAAGCTGTTCCTTACACAAGTTAGCTAGAGGCAAGGACAGGTCATAAATTATGTTATTTCTGACCTCCCGTCATTCCAGATCCACAAGAGCAATGTTCATATAAGGATCAGCATTATTTTCCTCTTTTTGATTTGTTTTGTGTTTTCTGTAAATTGAGGAATTTGTATTCAGCCCCAACTTTTGGTCGAGGTGATGTGTGATGGGAGTCGTATGCTACATGAGAGGGATTCATTTAGGAAATTGAGAAAAATCTTCAAAACTTATATCTTGAAAAAATGGGTAGTGGTAGAATGATATCAGAGTGATACATATTAAATACATATTTTTTTAAAAAAGGTACTTTCACTTTCTGAAAGAAAACTATTCCTAAATGTGTCTCTTCCTGAAAAAAGAATGTCTATAACTTTAAAGAAAATGTCTATAGTTTTAAAAACCCACTTTACTTTGAATTTTCCTGGAAGCACTGTGTTTTAAGTAGCTAATTTTCTTCCTTCCCAACAAAGTAAGCAGAACATTTTCAAAAATGCATTTTTTCCTTGCAAAACCAGAATAATTAGCTGTCTGCATCTCTATATTTGTATGTAAACGCATATTTATTCTTAAAACAAAGATGGCTGGCTGCCTACTAATGTCCTAGGCTTCATCACAGCACCCCAGTAGTTCATGTCTCTAAACTGGTTTGAAGATTGCAGTTGGAGTGTTCCAAACCTCTGTCATTTGTTGAAAAGTTGACAGTGTGTTACTGGTAAAATAAAGGCCTTTCCTATCACTCAACCTCTACTTGTACATGTCTGTCTATAATTTAATTAAAGAAGGAAGATGCCTGTGTTTATTTTTGCTGGTAACAATATTTTTATGATCATTTTCTGAATTTATATACTCCATTTTGCTTTATAGTCTCAGCTCGTTTGATCTATATAACATAAATCTGACATAAAAATAATCAAAGTGTAGAGTTTAGATTTAATCTCCTTTTTGTTCAGAAGGCCCTACAATTTTCTTCTCATCTTTCAGAAAAGATCTTCACTCAATCTGCGACAAGAAATTTAAATTACAATATTTACATTGCAGTTTTTAAAGATAGGTTATTTTGGTTCCATTTTAGAAACTTGTAACGTCCTATTTTTATCCCTGAGGGGAAAAAATATTATCTTCTTTCAATTTATTTTTATTCCTAAGTGTTACTATAGAAGTGTCAAAATAATTAGGTCAAGTGGTGGTAATAAGCCCAACAGAAGTAAATAACTCATCTTGTTACTTGCCCTAAGATTATTCAACTGCAGTTTGCAGTTTAAATTTTGTTAAATTTATGAAAACTACTTTAATACAGTGAAGACAAAAATAGACTTAATTTTATATAATACATTCATTAGAGGTTTCTGTCTTTGTTTAGGAACATAGCAAATCATTAGATCCATCCTCCCTCCTGCTTTTTTCCTAAAAGAGCTGAGGAGGAAATCTGTCTAACCTCAACAGCCTGTGAAAATAAAACAGAAGATGTTGGAATGACTACAAATTTGAAATTACCCTGTCCATAATCAGATAGCATAATACAATCAGCTAATACAAATCACACAGCTTTATTGCATATATGTTTTTTAAAAGATAATTCTTCATATTTACACCATTTACTATTTACAATCTAATTCAAAATGGTTTTTTAATAATACATGTAGACCTAGAAACGTTTGCATATCTGCAAACACACATATTGTGTTTGGCTCATATTTTTACTTTAAATGGTATAAAATTCCAGGATCATAAATCACAGTAATGAAGACTATGGTTATACCACTCCATTTTTGACAGATACCAATATTAAAGATATTTCATCAGTCTCTAATTTCAAACTGTGTTCAAATACAAAATAGATACCAGGAACGTCATCTTCTTGGAAGAAGCAATCCTGAAACTCCTTCTCAAACTGGGTAAAGAAAAGACAAACAGAGGCAAGTTCTTGCTTTGAACAGGAAAACTTGATCTTGGTATTTGAGAACCAGAAAGAAAGGACAAATAGAAATTTGTTATTCTTATGGTCTCCAAACGACACTTTGCAGAGGTTTTATTCATGTCTGGCTTGAGGTGTATCATAATATGTGTCCTATGCCAAACCATTAGCATCAAGATGAATTTCTTTCTCCTAGAGCCAACAGGCTTTGGATCAAAATACACCAGAGTCAGCACTGAATATTCTCCACATCATTTTTCTTCACCCCTTGTTGGAAGATTCTGCAGGTACTCTAAGACATTGTTACTGGGATATGCACTCAGAAAAATCTATAGGAGACTAATTTTCCCTCACTCCATCTGTACAGAATCACAGAATGTGATTCTGAGTTGGAAGCAACCCACAAGGATCATCAAGTCCAACTCCCATGCACAGCACCATCCCTAAGACTCACACCATGTGCCTGAGAGCACAGTCCAAATACTTCTGGAATTCTGTCAGGTTTGGTGCTGTGACCGCTTTCCCGGGAAGCTTGTTCCAGTGCCCAGTCCTCCTCTGGGTGAAAAATCTTTTCCTAATATCCAACCTAATCACCCCTGACACAACTTCAGGCCGTTTCCTTGGCTTCTATCACTGACCACTGCAGAGAAAATATCCACGATTCCTTTCCACTTCCCTTCACAGGGAAGTTGCAGACTGCAATGAGGGCTCTTCTCAGCTTCCTTTCTTCCAGGCTGAACAGACCAAGTGGCCTCAGTTGCTACTCATACAGCTTCCTGTCAAGGTCCTTCACCATCTTCATTGCTGCTCTGGAAACTCTCTAATGGCTGAAGATCTTTCTTATATGGTGGCACCCAAAATTGCCCCCAGCACTTGAGGTGAGGCCGCCCCAGTGCAGACCAGAGTGGGATAATTCCCTCCCTTGGCTGGTTGGTGATGCTGTGCCTGGTGTCCCCCAGACTGAAAGTCAACTTTCCACCTCCATGTCCCTTCCCACAGCTCTGCTTTTCAACATCTCATCCCCCAGTCTCCATACATCCAGGGCTGCTCCATCCCAGGTGAAACATCCAGCACTTTCGCTTGTTGAACTTCATATGGCTGGTCATTGCCCATGGATCTCCCTGATTTGTGAAGGCCTCTCTGCAGGGCCTCCTGCCTTCCAGGGTGTCAACAGTTCCTCCCACTTTCGTATCATTTGCAAATTCACAAAGTATCCCTTCCAGTCCTGCATTTTGAGTCATTTCTGAAGATGTTGAAGAACACAAGGCCGAGAATGAATCCCTGTGGAACCCCACTAATGACAGAGCCCCAGTCTGATGTCTCCTCTTACACTATGACTCTTTGTGCCTGACCTGGGAGCCAGTTGCTATCCCATCACATGATGTGTTTATCCAGCTGTGCGTTGGATGTTTTTTCCAGAAGGATACTGCGAAGGGACGCGGTCAAAAGTTTTACTGAAATCCAAAAGATTGCATCAACCAGCTTTCCTTGATCAGATAGGTGCTTTACATTGTCATAAAAGGAAATGAGGAAATCAGTTCTTGTTTCCTTGCATGCTTACTCAGCTTTTGTATATTCTTCTTAGATATTTTATTCTGGATGATGTATGAATATGAAAAATGTCACCATTTAGTAAAACCACTACATACATTTTGGTAAATATGATTCATAATGAGCCTCTGTGTCAGCAAGTTTCATCATCATTCTTTGCCATGAACTTTTTGCTGCTCAACAGAATTTTTGGTTATGAAAGGGGCTAAAAGGAAGAAAGGAAACAGAAATAGAAAATTTAAATTAAAAGTGGTATCTTAAACCCCAAAATCTGTTTTAAATTCATGAGTATCTTTGTATAAAACCTTGACACTTCAATATTTAAGGTAGTTTCTGGCATTGTAGATGCATGCACTGCCCATGATTCATTAGAAATGCTTGCATGAGTAAGCATTGACATGGCTTTAAGTGTTCTCAAGATTGTGGCATGAATCCAGCCAATTACTGGTGACTGATCTGCATCCACGCTCTTCTTGCTGATGGTGGTAGTGGTGTTTAGCTGATGGTAGGGCGAGAGGAGATGTGTGTGTGGCACTGGGCAATAGAAGATGTAGAAAGGTGAAATATTTAAATAGTCATTAAACCTACCAGAAGGCTAGATTTGACTTGTTTTCCATCATCCCTTCTGCAAAGAGATTATATAAATATTTTAGATAGTAATCAACGAGTAAGAAAGCAAAAAGTAAATAATATAAGGTAACAAGATGAAATTATTAGAAGCTTTGGAAATGTCCCATGAGTCTCCTATTTTAATTTTAACAGTAAATAAATATTGAGATTTGGGAAAAGATTTCTTTACATTAAAAGAAATGCACTACTCTTCTAAGAAAATATAAGCTGATTTGCAAATCATATCAAATAATTAGTTACTATGACATGAAATAAAACTGTATGAAAAATTTCTTTTTCTGGTTATTTCTGTGAGGTTTCAGCTCTATGACCTCTTCTAGAGTTTTTGCTCGCTACAAGAGTAATTTTACTTTTTCTTGTGAAAAAGAAATAACCTCTCTGTGGTTGTTATTTCATTAAATGATTAATTCAAATTATAAAAATATATCAGAGTAATAAGTCTTTCACTGTTGGAGCTTATATCCTCTGCTCTTGAGACCTACAAGTTTCTGATCTGACAGTCAAAACTAAGGAGAAAGTCACTTTCCCCACTTGCTTTGCAGTCTGGTCACTACTCACACATAAATAGAAATCCTTTATATTCTTTTTCTCCTGATAAAAGTAGAAAAAATAGAAAAAAAAAAAAAAGACAAAAAAGCAAATATTCCTCCAGACACCTGGTGCTTGTTCTGTATTTCTTTAAGTATGGGAATTTTTAGGTATGTTCTCTAACTGGAATTAACCAATCAACCAATTTCTTTCCTTACCTTTTTTTTTTTTTTTTTTTTTGGTAAATGGCAATTTACCTGGAACACTTCAAGCATGCTTTAAACCTTGACTAAATAATACATACAAATAATTATAGCACTACAAAGAAATAATGCTTATTCACAGGAGAAATTAAAAGGTAAGTACCTTCCTCACAGTTTTATTTTTAATTGCTGTCACTATAAGTGAAAAATACCATTAAAATCTAAATAGGTTTCAAAGGACTTAGAGTGTTCAGCAGCCTACATCTTCTTCAATATTCTCATTATACTCAGAAGAGTTTCTGAACCCAGAGTATTTTGGAAAAAGCAGCCTCCTCTTTCTGGGGTGAGGGGCAACATTCAGAAGCACCTGCATGTATGCCTGAATGAGGAGTGACTGTTAAACAGCCCACAGCAGACATATAATTGCAGATTTACTGATGCCTGAGAATGCTGAAAGTTATTCTCATAGACCTCTCAAGATTTATTCTCCTTTTGGAGCTCTATACTTGAAAAGGACAGGTGGTGTAACAGAAATGGGGGAAAAAACAGGCCTTCAAGAAATTCCTTTAGTTCCTGGAACAAAACAGAAAACGTCTTCAAGTGTTGTGAGATATCCACCATGTTCAAGGGCATGGTTGGACCATTGTGTATTTCAGGTGTAGACTTGGAAAGGGATAGTTGCTCTGAGTCAGACTGTCTCAAGAGGGACACTGAGGCATCAGGTGGGATCTAAACAAGATCTAACAGGCAAAAGAATTTATAATAGTAATTAAAATATAATGGCAGATTATTGAGCTTCCTATTTATATTAATAATCAATTATTTCCTATTTAATAATATAAATAGAAAGCTCAAAGTTATATTTGGCATTGTTTTTCTTTCCTTAAAATGAGAAGACACAAATATAACATCATAGATTCAGATCAGAGTGGAATCAGATTGCCTTGGAATCAGACTATCCTAGTTTGGAATCAGACTATCCTAGGTATTTTTTCTGTCTCTTAGATAGAAATAAAGACTTTTCAGTGTTTTATTTTGATACAGGCAATCTGAAAGAAGGACAAAATGGCATATGGGTCACTCTGAATTAATACAAACATAAACTTTGTCTCATTTGAGGAATGGAATAAATATGGCAGAATTGTCCTTATTTCAGCTGAAAAGCTCACTATCTTCTGAACCATAAAACAAGTGTGTTTTTTCCAACTCCAAATTGCACTGCACTAAAGTAATTCCTTCAGAATAGGATAATAGTTTTCCCTAAGCTGGCAGTCTTAGTCATAGTCATAACAGATTTTAGTACAATTTAGTGAGATGTTGAGACTAGTGCATTTAGGGACTATGAGATAACTAGTTTCAGAACTTTAAATTGCTGCTTTGTATTCATTTTTAGCTCTAGAGTATGTATTTTATGAAAAAGGTATTACTACTATTACTGAAATGTTTTAAAACAGTTGTCAAGCTTGTCCCCCTTCAGTTTGAGAATTGTCAACCTGACCGTAGAGAATTTCTTACAATATTTTCACCTTAATTCTTGTTAAATTTGCCATATTTCAACTAAGCTAGAAGCTTGCACTTTAGAGGAAGAAGCAGTCATTGTCCTTCTTTTTCTTTATCAATTATTCCCAGCAGCAATGATGTGCCATAGTGGTGCACATTATGCAAATACACTCATTTGTTTTCATAGTCCCTTTGCATTTCAGAAATTGTTGTGAATCCTCTCCTTGAGTATTGAGTAAAGGCTACTTTACACATTAAGATACTTGGTAACACATATATTTTTAGTTTCATATATTTAGAATTTTTTGTCATTTTAATAGTCTTTAGAGGAATTTTATACTGGTACCTTTAATTGTGGAACAAAATGTACATTTAATTTTATTGGTATTAATATTATATTTCTGTGGAGATCTACCAGAAATTCAAGCCCTTTTATTAAAAATTTCATCTGAGAAATTCAAGTCACGCTTGATATATGAATATTTATTCAAGTATTCATATTCACATCTAAAAAAATCATTTTCTAGAATATAGCTATTCGAAGTGGAGCTTTTAGCATGACACAAACTTCCATCAGTATGCCAAACCTCAGGAGGAGTGGGGTTGAAGCATTCTGTTCATATATCATGCCAGAAAAATACCACAAATCATCAGTAAAGTTTTTTCACGTTTCTTGTAGAAAAACTCTACTCTCTTTGACTTCTTTCCATAAAATGAGACTCAAGTGGAGACTAAGGTTTAGTAGCATAGGTCTTTGTTTTGCTAATTGATGAAAAACATGAGCTAGAGAAGACAGATTTAGTTCACTACTTTTACACTCTCCCTGGCAGCTGGTTACTGCCAGGGGTAGCTTAGAGCAGTTCTGATGCTGCTCTATTGCTTCAGACAAAAATCCCTGGCTGACCAAGGATCAGGAGAGGGAAAACCAGATTTGCTCTGAGGTAACTCCATACAGCTGAGAAGTTATCTCCTATTTTAGGTACATGAGTCATGTCAGTGGCAAGAAACAGACAAGCACCTAATCTCTCTGCAAATCAAAAGACAGGTGCAAAATGTTATTGATTTTTTAAGGCTATTCAACTCAGGTGTCAATGACGGCGACAAATTCAAGACTTGTTCTGCACTCACTAGGTAGAGAAATTTTAACTCACCTGTCCATGGAACTATGTTCCACTAAGAAGTCCATCTCCTTATGTGATGCACATAAACTCCCATTTTTATCTAAACATATCGAAAAATTCAATACATGTGACTCTCTTCTGGGCTTGATTAAGCACTTACGCTGGTGATCTACATTTTTGGGATGATAACTGCACCCAGACTGCTGTGTTGAGATTACAGGTACTGAGGGATACCAGAGCAAGTGTGACATTTTCTCAGTGGATATCTGCTTTAGAAACCTGCTGCAGTAGAAATAGAAATGCATCAATTTAAATCAGAAGGACTGCAACATGGTTTCTGTGCTTATTTTTCATTGTGACAAGGGAGTGAATGGTGACCTTACAAGAATATAGACAGATATTTATGAATCCCTTACCTTGGCTGCCAATAAATAATAGCAGGGAACAGCAATCTAAAAACTAATCTACAAGAAAATGAAATGCTGAATGCTACTAAAATGAGTGGAAAATAAATCAATATGAAATTTTATATCTTTCCTTATGTCCTTTTTTTGAAGGAATATATCCTTTTTCCAGTCAGTCATAGACAAAAATTAGACTGCACTAATTTTTTTTTAATAGCTCTTTACAGAAGAAATTGTAGGAGTGAAATGGATGTTTAATGAACAATTCTGAGTGTCAATGCAAGGTATATAAAATTAGACAAAGATTTTGTCAAACATGTCAACTCCATGTGTTTTCTAGACTCAGAGATTTTGAGTGTTATTCTGGGTTTCTAAAGCTAAAAAATTTTAGAGAGAAAAGTATTTTACAACTGATTCATAGAATATCTTTAAGATGTCCATTATTATTTGTAAGCATTGGATTCATAGAGGCTTCCCAAATCTACTTTGAAAGCTGTTTAGAGCATAATATCAATTACCCAATACCTTAGATTAGATAAATATGGGTAAAGGAAGAGCACAGGTCCGAGAAGACAGGAGCAAGCAAAGTCAGTTCTGAGGGTCAGAATCAGTGTTGTGGTTAGAACAATAACTTGGGAGTGAAGTTGCAGCTTTCAGTGTTCCTTTTTAAGAAGTTGTTTAGAAAGTCATTTTTAAGTGCAAAAAATGAAAATTCTGTGAACATTCACAGATTCAGGACTTGCCTAGATGTGACCTTTTTTTCTGCCTGACCTTCAATCCACATCTAGTTCTTTTTCCTTAAAGTTAAAATTATTTCACAATAATTTTCTTGTGCTAATGAAAAAAAGCAGCCCTCTAATAATAATCTCCTAACTAAAATCTATATGTTTGCTCTAGAGAAAAAGATACAAATATGAAATAAATACAGTCTTTCAGAGAAAGAGGAAGAGAAAAAAGTGTTTGTTGATGGTATTTCTCTTCTGCCAATGGGCATTTCTTGTAACATTTAAGCTTTGAGCAGAGTCAAATATTTTTATCTTCTGCACTAGCATTAAAACAATAGATCTCACTACTTAACTTTCTGTATGTGTAAAATTTATTCATATGAGCGCCAGTAAGCTCTATTTTAGACATGAACAATAATTAACATACTCCTTCTCTCCTACCCTATCTCCTAGTTATTGAGGTGATGATCATATATGTCATTAATGCAATCCACTTAAGGAAATATACAAAGTAGATGAAAAAGAAAAAAAAGTCAGTTAATTTAGGCCAAAAATCCTCAGTGAAAATAACAGAATTGTAGGTAAGTAGGTCAAGCCAATGGTTTCCAACACATTTATAGAATAGACAGTTTCATTTTGTTGTTTAAAATATAATCAGACTTTAAATAATTATTTAAATAATTAATTTTTAATTATTTAAAACCTGGAGAAAAGATGATAGATGGATTCTGTGCTTGTCCATTTATTCTGATTTTTGATAGGTACTAGACAGATTAAATAAAACTCAGACTCTCATATTGTAGAAGCTGACACAATGTTGAACAAACTCACTCCACCTCCAAAGCCCATCAATACACTGAATTTAAGATGAACTTCCACAATGCAGAAATCAGATGGAGATTTGTTGAATTTGGCCTGGAGATATTTGCTGTATTAGATTTTTAGCAATCATGATGCTATCATATCATAGATTCTTTAGCTAAAAATAGAAGTCTAATTTTTTTGCAGTTCTCTATTGTATAGAAACCTCAAATTCCAAAGCAATCATTTATACTAATTCAGACCCAGAACTGAAACCCTTTTGGAACTTTTTAATGGGCTTTCTATTTAATTTTCTTTTTTTTTTTCAAATACTTACAATCCTGCATGTTGGCTATATATTACCAGCCTTCTACACAGCATTTTTGTTTAAGTAAATAGCTATCATCTAATTTTTCCTTAAAGAGAAAATTAGCATAGGAATCTAACTTTCAAGTTCCCTGTCCAATAAAATATACATGTGAATTACATCATAATGAGGTTAAAAATTATTAAATTACCAGAGAGAATTCAGAAGAGAAAGCAGAATGAACATCTTTGACTACATGACTTCATGGAATAAAAAATACAGGTCAACATTAAATAAAAATGAGTTCTGAGACAAATGAATCACAAACGTGCCAGGAAATTTTCTGTAAGCATTATCACTGGGAGTTAAGGGTTAGAATGACATAGTTGTAGAAAAAAATACCTCAGGTTTCATTTCCAAAAATACACCTCTGAAAGGGCAAAAGCAATTTCTGTTTGTATTATTATAATAGCATTAAAAAACCCTAATATGATTAGACAATAACATTTGTGAATAGAAGACAGCATGGGATTATTTGGTTATTATAAAGAGAGAGAAATGGAGGGGAAAAAGGTAAATCCATTCTAACCACAGTAACCTCAAAGGGCACGTCTGCCTTTGCTGAAACATCTCATGGACTGCTTTTCAGCTAGAGTCTGTCCCATAGGAACAAGGCCACTGCACACTGTCCAAGAAATGTCTCTAAAGAAATCTTTCAAATTTTCTGCAAATGGAGAAATCCCATTTAAGAAAAGCTGGAGGATGTTCTATTTCTCTTCTTCCAAGCCACTGACTGCCATGGAACTGTGGCATTCACTTTCAGATTAAGACATCTAGACCCATTTGTTCTCATGTAAACATGAGCTATATGTGAACTATGTATCTTTCTCAGATATTCAAGAAAGATTTAGTTAGTGAAGTTGACAGACCCTGCAGAATGACTCCACTGATAAGAGAATTTCCTGCAGGCTTACACCAATGATCCATTTATGCCAGTGCCCTGGCCTTGGTGGGAGTGCTAATGCAGGCTAATAGGGGAGTGTGATGCATTCTGCAGCACACAAGTCTGGCTGCTTTTTGTTTGAAGTCCATCTCTCTCCTATGCCCCTGCAATTCTCTAGTTTAGTATTACAGGTTTTAGAGAGTGCATCCCTGCCTAATCTGTTGCTATCCTCAGATGGACATGTTGCCCTTGAATTTACCACTGACTTGGAAGCCAGCACGTGTAAGAGCCCCTCTATAATAAATAGTGCAGCTTGCATGCCACCATTCAAGCTCTAGAGACCCTTGAGATGCCCTAAAGTGCCACATTTTCTTCTGCTGCTCCAACCTGCTTTGGTCTCATGTGGGGCCACTGCCACATAGAATCCCACGTGGAGAATTAATTAATCTGCGAGCATCTGAAAGGACATTGAACATCTCTGAGATCACTGAACAGTGAGAGCTTAAGAACCTGGCTCAGTCACAGATATATCTGTGCAGACATGAACATTCAGCTGTCATTATTTCTGATTCACTGACACCCCACCATCTCACATATATAATCTTCCCTCAAATATAATAGCTCTGTAACAAGTCTGTGAAAAAGCAGATTATTTTTGATTGTCTTCTTAGCTGTCGGAGGTAACCAGAAAGTGTGAATTTGCAAGTTTATGGGACATTGAGTACACCATCATGTACTGAAATAGTCCTGAAATGGAATGAAAGTTCATACCACAATATTTTTCATTGTTTTTAGTTTTCAATAGAAATTATTCCAATGACAGTATATAAAAAATATAGAAATAATTATACTATGCTGTATAATATTGTACTGGCTTTTAAGTCACTCCCATCAAACAGTCTCCTTGAAAGGGTAGATTTCTACATGGAAATTGCAGATTTTGTTACTAAGTGCTTTCTTCATCATTTATAAAACTGATCTCATTATTTCCCTCCTATATTATAGCCATGTTATCCCCAGAATACCATAGGTCTTTCTGTGCTGCAGAATACATACACTAACCAGGGTGTCTGTTCTTCAAGACAAAAGAAGATTTTGGTCTATGATTACTATGTAGTAACAGATGGAAGAGGGAAATGAGATGAGTTTTTAAACCAATGTTTCTGGAGCCACAGAATTCTCAAAAACATTTTTATTTACGGTTCACTCAATTTAGAACTAAAGATAGAAGAGGGGACAAGACTAAAAAAAAAATATAGAAGCTGTCTAATCCTACTTAAAAATTGTTATTTTCCTGAAAATTGAATTTCTGCTGCATAATCATTAACCCTAGTAATCAGTATTCTGTTAGTCTGAAGGCTGTGGAAGTTGAACCTTTCTGCTAAAGGATTAAGAGCCCAAGAATACTAACTATATGCTTTAGTAACTATGTAAATGTGTTTATATCAACTGAAATTATGTGATTAAAAATTGGGCTTTAAGGATAATAACTTCAATTTCTTTTGCAGAACCTAGCATATGTTCAATAAAGGAACAAAGCCTCCACTATATATGTATATTTAAGATGAAACAAAATATCTTTACTTTACTTTTTATTTGCTTACTTTGTTCACATGTCCAGGCTTTTCATTTATTGTTCATTATTTAACAGAATGATGAGGATCTAATAGTGGTCAAATTTATAAGAAGAGGGAGTCTTTCATTTTCCTTCTTAATTCAAGGATGCTTTTGTCATTAATATATGCAGTGTTGCAATTTGCATGCCTTCATATGCAGCTCAGGATCCAAGGTGGGATGGAGCCTGGATCTGCCTCTCTCTGCTGAGTGCCCAGCAGTAAGTGAGCCTGTATTCTGACCACCAGATCTGGAGTTCCCTACAGGCCTAACACTGAAACTATTTAACACTCTGAAACACTGGGAAATGAAGTAAACTTATGCTGAAAAGGGGAATTATATGCAGTCTGTGAAATTTAGCTGTCAGTTATATTTTTATGAAGTAAAAAATAAACATTAGTGTACAGGTTGTTTTGAAAGAGCTAGAAGTAAATTATGTACTGAAGGACTGAAAGAGAAGACAACTATTTAATTTTCTGAGTAAGATACCTATAAAAAATGACCCACCTCTCAACTCCTTGTAATTTCTGTATGCTTGTACATAATGATGTGTTACTATTCCAGGAAAGAATAAAAAATAGCTTAAGCTGTCTGCATAAGAGAAAAAGATTTTAAGAAAGTCTTCATTTAAAAGACACAGTAATGCTTATGAAAGTACTTCTAAATGTGAACCATCTGGTTACTTTGACAATTTGGAAGTAATTTTTATTTTAGCATAGTAAGCTCAGAATTAACTCTTCAGATCATTATTGATAATAGTAGATATTGCTGTATATAATTTGCAAAATAAGATCCATTCATGAACTAATCACTACTCCTTAAAGTAAAAGAACTACAATTCAGTGGTGTTAATCAGTTCAATAGGGAAAATTGGCTATTAAAAATATACGTAACATTTATTTAAATGTAGTTACGTATCCACCCTAACCCACCAAGTAGTCACATGCCATATCTCACAAAGTAAGAACTAAATGTCTCCTTCAAGAAATATAAAGGAAACTGAAATGTCTAGAGAAGAATTTTAAATCTCCTTTTCTTTACTGTCCTTGATACCCATCCAAATTCCTTGGTTATTCAGGATCTAATCTTGCACAGGGAATTTTATTCACATGGATTCTCATTAACTTCAAAAGGATTTTGCAAAGAGACAAGATAATTGTTTTCTACGACAGTCAACCTAAAGGTCATTAGAGTCAAAGCATCAGAAAAAATCATTGGAAATTATCCAGATTTACAACAGAGAAAATGTTTATAGAGCTAGACTTCTGCCGGTATCTAAATCTCATCTCTGCACATTTTAACAAGTAGGGTTTAAAAAGAATTCCAGTACAGTTCATCTTTTCTTAATAACATTGATTCATGTAGTTGAAGTCCTAGCCAGGGCTCTTAGAGCAGCTAATTTGAAGATAAATCTCACTTTTAAGGAAAGATTTGACCCTTGGATGCACACATGCAATTTTCATTACATTAATGGAAGCCACATTTGTGCATCCAAGGGCAAAATTTGCTTCTTAGAAAATATGATATAAAATAAACAGATAATAAACTGCATCAGTGCAGTCAGAGAAGCTAATTGCATAGGAGGAATTTCCACTGTGTCTTTAAATGCTGAGAAAGAAAACTTTTGAAATAATACCTATAAAACTCAGTAGCTTATAAAATATAAAACCTTCTAAATATAAAGTGAATTTTACTCTCATCCAAGTAGATAACTTTGTAAATACAACAAGACAAAACAAGAAAAAAATTCAATCCCCCAACTAGAATTTCACTATTGTTTTCTTTTCCATGTGGAAGAAGAAATGTAAAAACATGGGAGAGGATCAATCTTTTCTTTTTGGAGACATGCTCAAGAATAAAAAACACTATGAAAAGACTCATAATTTTTCTTAAATGATGTCAAAGTTACATTTACACCTATTTCTTTCTGCAAGGAGTAGGGCATAATCACACAAAGATCCAGCATGTGTTAAGTTCAGCACAGAAAAATACAGTTTATTTGCTGTAATCAAAACAACCTGACATCAGTGGAATGATCCTACTACAAAAGGAATGTTTTCAACCATGCAGTGAAAAAGTAAAGGGAAATTATACTGATTGTCTCAAAATGCCAAGGGTTTGCTCCAATTTTTCAGATCAGTATTTTTGTTTTCTCATAGTATTGAAAACGAGGAAGTTTTCTTATTTTTTCCAGGATACTCTTTCAAAGTCTTTTAATGTTGTTTTTAGCAGTTCACTTGTGTAATGCCATTGATCTACATCTCTTCAGCTGGGCCTCCATTATTAAGTGAAGATATTACCCCCCTTCTTCTGGGATTTTAGTCAAGATATACAAGCTGACTTTGCTCAACTGAAACCAAATTAAAATGAGAAAGAAAAGACAATAATCAGATTGTTTAAAAAAAAAGGAAAAAAGAAAAAGAAAAAAAATGGGAGAGAGATGGGGTTAGAGAATTGCTTGATGTTTGTATTATTTTCATTTCTTGGGTTTTAGCCAGTAGACTACTGCCCCATATCTACTGTGAACATCTTTATTCTTTTGGTCACAAGGAAATTTTCCCTGATAATATTTCTTTTGCAAAGGTATGCTGGCCTAAAATAATTCAGAGAATCAACAGCTACCAAAGAAGGCTACAGTAGAAAGGAATGTAATCCAAAAAGAATAAACTATATAGTTGTTATATAGTTATATATTTTGTTCCTCGGGAACAAAATATATAACTATATAACAGCTATACAGCTGTAATTTATTTTTGTCTTGCCACAGTTACCACCTGTTATCATCTTATGCCAATAGAAACTAGCACAGAGTACATTGTATACTAGTAGAAATGGATAAATATATGTTTCTTCCCTGTGAATTTTCTCGAAATGACTTCTAATGTGAGCTCCAATATGATGTTCCCCACACAGCACAAAGTTTCTTAGTCACGCCTCTGAACTGCTCTGTTGTGACATCTAAAGCACGATGAGAATGACCAACATCAGTAGCTAGACCACCAGGTTTTCAAATTTTTCAACCAATATCAAAACCATAGCAAAACATACTCTTTCAAATCATTTCCAGATTCTAATAATTTTAATTTTAATTATATATAGTCATAAGTGTGATTTTGGTGGTGTAATTAAATTCATGAATTGCTCACTACCATACTGTTATATGTATATCTGCATATTGTTATACACCCTTCACGCTTTTAAAAAGCTATTTTTTCAGTGAGGTGCTCTGAGGTATCCTCCTGAAATATCTAAGACTACAAATTATTAGCTGGAAAGTGCTCTCAGAAAGAGCAGCTTTATTCAATGCTGAGTTCCTCCTCCAGGATCCCAGAAGCCCTCTAAGAGAAGTTTACTGTAAGAAAATCTTTTCACTTCAGGAAAAAAACTCGGTTATGGTTAGCAGGTTTGATTGAGACCCTGGAGGTTCTCTTTTCTGTCTTTACCCACATGATGTCTTTTACAGACAGTTAAAAATACTCTCTAGGCAGTTTGAAGGAGGTCATCCAAGTGGACAGACAAAGTAAATACACCAGACCCAGCTTTCTAAAATCTAGTCTGATGGGAATCAAATATTTTTTTCCATTTGTGCCTCATCCTGTTATACAGTTAGTTAGACAGATGCCTTAGAACCAAACAGCATTTCTAACAAGATCTTTTTTACTGCTTCATATTGTCTAGGGGACTCTAATCTAAAATCTTGGTCTAGGAGAGTTTTGGACACTGGGAAATTTGGGGAAACCATTCCTTTAAAAAAAAAACAAAAAAAACCAGACTATTTCCAGTTTAGAAAAAAGATCTGAACAGATAGAAAAGATTTTTAATATGTTTGGTTTTGGTTTGGTTTGTTGGTTTGTTGGTTTGTTGGTTGGTTGGTTGGTTGGTTTGTTATTTGTTTGGTATTTTTCAAATGTTTTAAATTGTTTATCAGAAAAAAAAATATGTGATAATTCAATAAATGAAATGTCTAGCTTATATAGTAGTCTTGAAATATTCTTCCATGAAGTCTGTGTTGTGAACTTGATCTTCACGTATGAGTTATGAAAAGGATGGTTAGACCTCACTCTGTGCATCATTAGCTACAAGGAAGTCCTACATTTTATGTTATCATCATCTATATATTGCCTTCCTTAACATCTGAAGTGAGATTATAAATATCTTGCCTAGCTAGCCATTTAAGACTTCTGTAAACAGTTTAAAAATATTTATCAATATTAAAAAGTTATATGCCTTGACATACTATAAAATAAAATTATTTTCTTATTAATACATGCATATACATATTAACAAATATTTATTTAACTTGTGTTTTCTGTAATCAAGAAACTTCAAAAATTTTAAAGCAGGATTTAATCAGACACATAAACAACTGGTCTCTTGACTTAAACAATGTAGAGATGGGGTCAATGGCAGATTTTGGCCTAGGCTTTTCCTGAAGATATGGATGCCAAAAACTTAGAAAGCTGGCTTTTTGTCGCTTGCAGGTGGGAAAAATTTAATGCATGTAACTATGGTGATTGAGTAAATAACAGAAAAATATGGAAAAAGTGTGGTACTGGGAGTTTGACTGGCAACCTGCCAAGAGACTTCCCCTTGTTTAGACATGGAATTTTTATTATTGTCTAAAATTATAATGGAAAGTAGCTCTTGTAGAACTATGAATATAATTAATTCTCATAGAAAAAAAGTAAGAGTTAACATAAATACACTTAAAGAGATAAATTTAAAGACTTCCTGCATGGTTCACATATGTAGTTGTTTTAGGAAAGAAGACAAGAGAGATCAGTCCTGCCTTTGAAATGTCACTCTCACACATCCTTCAAAATATGCCCTTTAGGGCTAATGAGTTAAGAAGACATTTTGATCTCCTCAGATATATCTCGAGACACTTTCAAAAACAAAGGGGTAGCATTTCAAAGTCATGCCAAATAGTCAAATAGTCAATATTTCTCTTTATCCTGAGCTCATCTGCAATCACCATGCAGCGATTAAAATGTAGCACCTCTCCTTTGTCAGAGGAAGGGTTGTCAGGCTGTTTACAGTGCAAGCTGTGTGTTCTCAGTCCCAGTGAAAGGCCATCTCCTGAGCTGCTTGATTGTTTCAGATTCTGAGTAGAGAATCTCACTGATAATTGAAGATGGAGCCCTGTAAGTGGCATAATGAAAAGCCCATTACAGATGGAAATATCTTCACGTAACTCTGTTGTTTGGAATAACAGGAATAAATTAAGCTGACAGAGACTGGCAACATACTGTGTTACAATTTGAGTTTCCTGCTTTTTAAAATCTTTTTCTTTAGAAAACACAAATTTAAATGCCTGCTGTTTATTATAATTTCAGAATATTCATGTAAGTAAGTTCACCCCAATAGAAGCCCTGCAAGTTTAAGTAAATTATACTGAAACTGGTGCTGACTGAATACAAAGAGAAGAGGATATTGGACATGCTCTTTTTTCAGGTAGATTTTTTAATACAGGAATCATAATATCAGCATGCATGAGGATACTATAGCAGTGATGATAACACTTTGTAGCTTTTGTTTTCCCACTGAAAAAGTGATCCATTGATAGCAATGTTGCCAGAAAATTATTATACATTATTTTAAACAGAATTTAACGGCTATTTCGGTTACCATTACAGAAGGTTTTCTTAAATATGAACGACTGCTATCTATCATAGTTCCACACCTGGTTTGTTGAATCCAGCTCATTTACAGAAATTTTCCAGTGTTTATTCAGAGAAATATTTGGAGAAGGATTTCTGTTAACAGCTGTTAGAAGCAGATATGCTCATTCAGGAGAATCGCACGCCTACCTACACCTGACAAAGCTGTATGACATTAACATAAGGAATTGCACTCATGATTTCTTTTTTTATATTTCTGTTATCACCCCAAACAAAGCTTTTCATTTGCACCTTTCTGGAACCAAAATTTGGTTTTCCTGATTTTTTTAATTTTGCATTGTTTTTCACTGCAAAAACAAACCAAAAGGCTGAAACTGAAGAAAAGCATTTTGGTTTCTCTGTAATATATATTTGTAAATTGCTTCTGCAATCAAATTCTTTTGTTTTGGGTTTTAATAAGGTACTATTTTTCTGAAAATTTTTTAAATTCAGAATTCTCTCTAAATTTATGAACCCTGAGAACCTTTAAAACATTAACTTTTGCCCTAATAGCTGTTTCAGGTTAGCACTTCAAACCATATTATTTCATTAATATTATTATTTGTCAAAACAAAAAGGCCATTTAGTAGTGGCACAATAAAAAACAGCTTAGAAAAGGGAAAACAGAAAAATGCTAACAGATGGGAAGGCACCCCATTTTTGTTGTATACATACTTATGTTTCTTTTGTATAAGTTGTTTTGCTTGGGGGAAGTTTGTAGCTTGGAGAGCTATTTTTACTTTGAGCAGATCAAGTTAGGTCACCATGTTATTATCATCTATTAAGCAAAAAACACTTTATCCATTTCTTGGTTATATGCAGCCCCCCTGTTTTAATTCAGGCAAAATTCCCACTTAAGTTAGGAATTTTCACATATTAAAGACTTGGTGACTTGGCCTTTGTTGCCAGCCCAAATCAATATTTATGGCAGCTTCAGATTGCTCAGACTTGTCCTCCTGCCCAAGAGGGTGAGGAGTATTTAGTTTACCCAAGGGGTTGATTATATACAAAAGCTGTTCTCAGATGTGGACAATGGCTCAGATTTCATAACAAAATCACACTCTAACTCCTAATGCAACCCTGCTAATACCCTGTTCACCCTGTTTTACCACTGCTTCCATAGTTATGCTGTTGAGAGAAATTGGACAGATCAATAAAATCCACGGATATTTTTAGATGGAACCTGTTTCCTGTTAGTGTGGCTAGGCTGAACACGTCTCCGGAGGTTCATTACAGCCATCTAATATGCCATGATGTCATAGGATAAAATCCAGTAAATTAAAACATAGTAGTATTTAAGTTACCACATAGGAGCAGCTGAAGAACTAATTCCCAAGAAATCCCATATAATTCCTTATTCAAAAGGCAGGAGGAGAGAAGAGGATCTGGAGCAGACATGTGAAGAGTGTCAAGACTCAGGGAGAACCATCGCAGTTACAACAAAATATCAATGTACAGAGAATCACAGCTAGTTAACAGACAAAGCATCTGCAGAGCAGCTGGGTTTGTGGTGCTGAGGCATGTCATTTAACATGGAAATGGGAAGAAGCTGGGCAAATTCATCCCTCCCAAAGATAGGGAGTCTTCCCTGGAGAAGAACTGTTTATTTTGCAATTAAAATGGGCGTATATTTGTTGATGCATATTAACATTAGCTTTATATTCATATTTACTTTATTCAGTAAACTGAGAGAAGTATCTGTAAACAATATAAATTTACTTTAAGGCTTCAATTAAAGGAAATTGCATGCTAATCTGGAAACTATCAGAACAGATTTGTCAAATAACGGAGTCTTCCCTGTTTCTTGATGGCAAAAAGAACAGATCATTGCTAATAAACCTGCACTTGTCATTAGAAAAGTCCAAAGAGCTTTGTGGATTAATAGTCCAAAACATGTAAAAATTTATATTTTATTTGTCTACTTTGATTATCTGGCCTTGAAAGATTTGAATGAATTAAACTGTACCTCTATTGCTCTATTAATACTGTCACATTATAGCGCATATCTTTCAGTGACAATATCAGTCTGCTTATTAAAACAATCAACTGAAAAATTAAACAGCAGAAACAAAATCTGCTGGAAAAATAAATGCAGGAGAAAGGAGAATAAGGCAGTTTTGCACACAGTAAAATGCATATTAAACCAAAAGAGATATTTCAAATACAATTTCAGAGACATTGTCTTCAAAAGAAAAGCAAAAAGCTGAACCCATATTGCGATTGAACCAAAATAAAAGGGAAATGAAATTTTATTTTTGTAAAGGATCTCAATGAAAATCAATGAAATTGCGATCTGGCTTCATAATCTTTTGCTGTTTCTTGAGTGTTTCAAGTAAAATTGGAACTTTCTGTGAGTGGAAAAACTTAATTTAGAGGCTGAAATAAAAATAAAATATCTGATTCATTGGCTGGGTAACAACAATAGTCATAAACCAGAAAAAAAAAATAAATGTTCAGAGTAGCAGGGCAGGAGACTTGCTGGCCTTTTCTTCATCTCTGGCTCCTTTATTTGAGGAGACAGGTGCCTGGCTTCATTTTCTTCAGGTTTGGGCTTGCAGGAGATGGTTCAGGTCACATGCAACAAAACAGAACACCCCTAATGGACCTTTAAAGTCTGTTAAATTAAAAAAGCAGAGAGAAAGATGCTTATCTATTCCTCCATCTAGTCCATCAAAGAACTTAGAACAGTAGCCTCTGACTTTTAACAAATTTTATTTCCAAATTATCATATTTTTTATATTGCTTTTCAGTAGCAAGTGTGATTTTTTTCCCATGGAAAGCAGGAAACTCAGGACTATAGTTATATAATTTTGCATCCAAACAACATAGCCTTCCTCTGTCATCTTTATGACTGAAGGCAGGTTCTGTAGTCTGTGTTTCAGCATTCATCACCTGTGCAGCTCTAGATGAACTACAGAATAACCAAACACAGCAGTAAGCACAGCAAAGTCAGTAATCAGCGGAATGGGCGGAAGGAAAATACCAGAAAGTTTCAGAGAGAGAATGCACGTTCAAGAAGATGCTGCTACTTTGCCAAGTGCAGATATCTCTGCAGAAGGGAAGAGATGGGCAGTCATTGGAATGGTTCTTTCAGCCTTGGCTCCAGGCTAAGGACCATACTCTTTGTGCCTACTGAAGCCATACCTCCTGCCTTTGCATCAGCAAAACCTGACATTAAAAGGCAACCAGAGCACGAACTTCATGGGTCAGCAAATTCAAGTACATACATCAATCAGTCTTCTATACCTTATAATCCCTCTGCAATATGTGTAATTCCTGGTCACCTATCTAGTGACCTGCTGACACATGAAATATGAACAACTGGTGGCCAGTATAGAACCTTGTCTCATATCAGCCTGTGGTGAGAGAAAGACTTGGCCTTCCACATAATGAGAATGAAAACAGCAACTGGAGGTTATAGAAGCTGCCAAATCTCTACCTCCCTGCTGTCAGGAATCAGCTGATGTTGCCTTTTTAAGTTTCCAGGCCATCTGCTTGCTTCATTTGCATTTTCTCCCAGGTGTCAGCATACCAAATTTTAGAGCTATATTTAAAGTGGCACCTAAAATTATTCTTAATTTTCTTTTATTGAAGATTTAGGTCAAGGCTATCATGATCAGTTTACTATTTTCTTGCGTATCAGTCTAATGCATTGCTATGGGATTACCTAATCAAATCAATCATATTCACCTTTCATTTAAAATGGCACTTTATCAGTGTGGCTGTAAATCTATGGTCAACAATAGTTTCATCTATACTGGAGAAGACAGTAGTTTGGACAGACTCTTTGTTATTGCCCTGTGTTCCCTGTAAACTGAAAATTTATCTATTCTTTATCAGACTTGGAAAGTACAAAATATTTTGGTTTGTGGCATGGAGGATAGAGATAAGCATGTGTTGAAGACCAAAGGCTTCATAAATCATTAACACAGTTGACCACATCAATTTGACATATTACTAATATAACCTAAGTTGAACTACCACCTATCTTTGCATTTGGGGTTCATGACAGATAGAATATTACTCATTATTTATTTTATGCCTTTTTTTCCATCTTGCTATCAAAGGTTTTTTGTCAAGCATATTGAAGCTTTTAAAATCTGAAAACCTGGAAAATTGTTTAAGGTTTCAAATATATAGGAAAGTTATATAGACTTGAATTACATCAGTTAAATTATTCTGGTGACATGTGATTTTAAACTATTACTCCTCTTATGAACATTCTTACTCTGGGCTAAAAAGGCTGATGTCACTTATGTTTAAGCTTAGCCAAAAAGCTACACACCATTTAGTATAAATGCAAATCCACCCAGGAAGACTTACTGGATCTGACTGGCATGAAAGATCTTTTTATCACCACAGACATGCTTTACCCTCCTTCTGGAGGCTTTGACACTAATGGATTTTATAAAAACTGTACTTTTCCATTAATGCAGCCTTTCTGGTTTGGTGGCAAGATAAACTCTGTCACTCCTGTTGAAGTCACCCATCAACTTTTTTTTAAATCACCATTGTCTCTTCAATAATACAAATGACAATTTTTCTGCTGAAACATTTTGATGACCATTGACATGACTGTGTAGAAGAACAGTTTATAATTAGTCAGTCAGTAACAATAAAGATGATTTTTATAGCTACCAGATGGGTAGTTTATATCTGTTTAAATGTGTCCAGAATCTTTTGTAACAAATTGAACTTTGAATTCATGTTATCCTTTAGTATCATCAATCTTTTTGCAAAATTGCACTAAAATACAAAGTAATAGTCTTCTGAGATAAAATAAGAGTGATTGAAATGTAACTTACAATGTGTTTGAAACATGCATCTCAAGTTTTGGCAATGACATGGCACCTATACTGAAAAAAATAGGAATATACCTCATAAAAATTGCAATTTCATTGCCTTTACCAAAGCAAAGCTCGTACAGATTGCAGTTCTACTGTAGTATTTTATTTATGTAATTTTTCAGAATATTAACAGTTAATTAGTACTGCCAAATCTAGCTAAATATTAAGCCTGAGAAATCATATTTCCTTCATGACAAATAATGCTGATTTTACATTTTGTGCTGTAAAGAAGGGAAGTTAACTTTACTTTTCTGCTTTTGCAGCAGGTACAACTAGAAATTAAAAGTTGTAGCTCTGCTCCAGGATTATACTGAGGCTTAAACTTCCAAAAGATTCTTTAAGCTAATCTATTTTTTTTTTCATTTTAAACCATTCTGTCACTGTTTCAATATGGTGAGTATTATTTTGTGGAAAGTCTGCAAAAATAATCACATCAGGAATTATCTTTCCAGTAGCTTATTAAATTCCCAAAAAGAACATTATTCTGATTTTCATTATCAAGCAGTTTACTTTCAAAACTGAGCATTTATTGGCATGTAAAAATGAAAATGAAGTTTTTATACAGCTTGAAGTATATATCTACATATGCATATTTTTTTAAATGAGCATGAAAACACCAGGAGTGGCACACAGACTAGCTGCTTGTAATATAACCTAAATTATTTTCCCCATGAGTGCCTGTGTTGGAAGAAGATCTAACAAAAATGTGTTGATATCCATAAATCATAAACAGATAAGGAGGATGTGTCCCTGGTCTTCCTAGTGCCATTTCTATTTCAATGGATGATATACATTATGAGCCCAGTTTCTGAGTATCAGGGTTCACAATAATGCACTCACTATTTTTGGGAATGTATTATGACAGATTAGCAACTGAGATCTTCTGAGGGAGGAATTTGTTTTCCTAATATGCTGGTCTGTCTTGGAACTGGCTTGCTTTAACAGAATATAAATACAATGTGGAAGGTCAGTGGTTTGGAGTATGGGTTTTTGTCTTATTTTTTCCTTCATAATAAATCTCCATAAAGGCTACAGCTCACTTAATACCAGATACAGGCCAGAAGATCTTCTAAAATAAATTAATAACAATCAAAATAAACTAATAACAATCATTCCATTTTTTCTATGCTTTACTAAACTATTATCTATCTCAATCATAAGACATTAAGAAAATAGTAATGATAAAAGAAGGTATCAAAATAATAAAATTCCTCATTTTAGCATGAAAAAAAGCAAACATACTTCCCAGTGAGAGCAGCATCCACTATCCCTCTGAATATTAGCAAAAAGTGAATAAAAGTGAAGCCAATATCCTAACACCAGCAAATATGTGTGTGCATGTGTATGAATATCTATGCACATATCAACACACATACAATAATATTTATTGTAGGAAAACATTAATGCATGGTATTCACTTGTAGATTAATGATTGCCTGGTATAACTAATGCCACTGACTAGACATACTTCAGTAATGATGTAATTTATGGAAAGCATATGGGATCAATGGTGCCTGATTGATGGAATATTTGCAGATTCAAGTATTCTTTTTTCTTTCAGTTTTAATTTATTTTGAAAACAATGAAAACAATGTGTTAGTTATGTTTCTATTCCATTTATTCTTCATTTGTATGAATACATTTCTAGAGAACAATAATCAAATTCACATTCTATGTCTGGAGTATCATTTCCTTTATATGATAGAAATTAGAGAAGTAGAGTAAGTTAATGCAGTAGAAACATGTCAGATGATTAAATTATATACAGGCCTTAATAACATTCAAACACATATAGAATTCTTTCCTTTCCAAGTGAAAATATGGATATCAAGCCAAAAGAAAAATCTCACCTAATATGTATTTAAAGCATCCCATAATGTACGTCTTGAGATAGTAAGTTTGAAGTGAGAAAAAAGACAGTTATATATTGGATTGAAGGCTAGATTTTAAATTAATGCATGTAATTTAGGCACATTTTTTTTTATTCTAAGGGGAAAAAGGACTCAAATCTTCACTTCTTGTTGACATTATCTGGAATATATGTGAACCAGTTTACAGAGTGCATGTTGTCCTGACACATATAATATTTTTAGTACGATTTTTAAAAGGATGTGGAGAGTTGCTGTCTTGAACTTAATGAAAAGAAATTAGAAATAGAGTCAGGGAATGGAATGCAAATTCATGAATTTCCTTGAAAAACGGCAGTTGGGAGAGATGTCCCTTTCTTTTCCCTAAATAGGATGTTTGCCCATACCACTGACATAAACCTCTGGCTCCTTCATGAAATAAAATTGTATGGACTTCCAGATCAATAGATCTAAGAGGACACACTGAGTGCTTCTCCTTAACAATAGACTTAGGAACCTTAAATTTCTCTACGTTTTTTGTTTTACTGAAACACTTAAATTTGTCCATCTCGTCAAAACAAGTTTTTTGGGAGGAGGAAAATATTAACACAGCTGAACTGATCTATTTTTTATATCTTCTTTAAGTGATTCAAAATGCTTCAAATTGAAATTAAAAAAATTGCACACATATAAAAACTTCCATATGATATCATGTCTGATATTGTATCTGATATCCATTGATACCTGATAATTTATAAAATGCTTCTGTCTTAATTTTATTAAGAAGTTTTGTTTCCTAATGCCAGTGAAGGAATTAGGGTGTGTTTTCTATTTGTTCCCTTAGCTGTGCTTTAAGCTGTTTTCTATTTGTTCCCTTAGCATTAGGTCTTTAATTTCCAGTAGTTTACCACTATGTTCTAGGTGCCTCACAGAAGGTTTCAAGCGCCTGTGTGCACTAATTTTGTTCTTTTATCTGATTTTAGGAACTGTAAAGACAAACTGATCAAAGAATGAAAGGCTTGTCTCCCTTAAATGCAGTCTGCCTGTAACAATGATTAAGAAAAGGACTCAGTAAATATTGAAATTATTTGAAAGAAAATGAGACGGATTAAAAGTTCTGTGTAAATCAGGGCCTCAGCCTCATAATTCTAAGCACTTTTGATTTCTTTATGAAAAAGCAGTGCTGGTGGAAACACACATTAAGTTTTTTGATTTTTGGTTTCTCCAGAACACAACAGCAAAGTAGCTGCATGGGCATGAGTTCAAATTTGGTATCAAATTCAGTTATCTAATTATATTATATAGTTTGTAGTGTAAAAGACAAAAATTAGTCTTGAGTTTTTCAGTGTTCTTAATTACTTTAAAAAACCATAATATTGCTGCAGAGCTGCACTGTCCCCTCTCTGCTATCACTGTAAAAATAAGTACTAGAGGATGCCTCAGAGAAACTATATTTTAATGAATTAGAAGAATAGAACCATGGATTTTAAATTCATGGCCTATTTCTTTTCACGACGTATTTTAAATACTGTCTGTCATCTAGGGGATTTCAGCTTTTAAATGATTTCCAAACAGCTTCTATAAAAGGCAGCAAAACAAGAAATATCTGCTCTTGCATTCCAAGGAATATGTTTTGACTTTTAAATGAAACATGGCAACAAAATCTGAAAATCGATTTACATGTACTTGTGGATTTCAAAAGTCAAAGGATATTGTCATTATGTACCTTAACACAAAGGGCTTTGGAATAAATTCAAGAAAAAAAAAGGAAGAAGTTCAAACAAAATGTAAATCCAAGGATAGGGCATGGAATTGTTTTGGTTAAAAAATTAGAAGTATTTGTGGTAAACCATTCATATTATGAAATTATGTTTGGTTAGAAGAATGTTTTTACTCTAGATTAAAATCCTGTCAGCCTTTCAGTGCAGTAATTTGCCTAGATGCCTGGATCCAGCTTGTCAAGTTTCATTTGCTTACAAGGAGAAACTAAATTTGTCATCCATCTGAAACAGCTAACTGGCAAGAAGCAGCTGAATTTGATGGAAGGATAGAGAGCAGAAAATCTGAAACACAAAGGAAAAAAAATTCCCCTTCCTTTAGCAAGTCTGCTTCCTCTTCAACAGACCTGACCTGTCGTAAGGCTTTTGTAGCATAATCTTTGGCAATAGACAGAACATAAAACTCTTAAAATCCTCCCATATAAGCAAGTAGAAAACTGGAAAAATACAGCTTGATTATGTTTTTTCCTGAAAAGAGCATAACGTGAAATAAAAAAAAGTGCGTCTTTCTGGGATTTTAGTTTTGTTGCTTTCTGATTCTACATGTAAATTTTTTCTGTTTCAGGACAAAAAACCAAACAAAAACAAACAAAAAAAGGAAAGCCCCAGCAAAACCAGTGGGGACCATGTCCTACACATTTTATTTTCTGAGAAAAGACTAGTATTTTTCATGCACATCCTTTTTTTTGTTAAAATCAATAATGGTTACAAAAGTGTATCAGGGAGAGGATAGCACTTACTGCTACTTAGAACAAAATTAGACACTTAGTATGAAAAGAATTCTCCCTGCTGAAACAACTTTGTAACTGTAGTCTCCTTGCCTGAGATCAGACCTTCTCTGCTCATTTTAAAGTAAAATAGTCTTTTCCACAGCTCTTGTGTTTCTTTTTGTGTTCAAAAGCTAAAAGTTAACACTGTATCTCAGTGCACCATACTGTATCTGCCATTCATAATATCTTGCATGGATTTGTCTCTGCTTCCCAAGGCTTTTAGAAAATCTCAGTGTATTCAGTTTCTCTTCATGTCAGAGCCATTTTTTTGTTTTGAATCATCTGTGTCTTCTTACATATTTTCATTTCTCTCTGCAATATCCATTTTAAATATATAGCCACAGTGAATTTTCTTAGTGGTATAGACCTGAGTTCTCAGAGTATCATTTGCTCAGCTGAGGGTCCCTGTCATACACAGACTTGACTATACCTCTGCAGTATTATCTTTGTCTGATACAGAATATAAAAAATAATCCAGAAATAGTGAAGTATCAAGTACAATATGATAAAAAAAAAGGCGTAAGAGTAATTAAAAATATTCTAACATGGGCAAGTTTTCTATGCAAAATATTTAACACAAATATTCAATAATACATCAGAAGGCATGTACTGGGTACTTGCACCGTACTTACATTGATCAAAAGGTTTTATTTCCAAAAGCAAGTAATACAAACTGTATAAATTCCTGAGATGCTACATACATGGTTGTGATCTAATAGAATGACTTGAGCACTGTGCTAATAATGCCAAGATTGTGTGTTTGATCCTTATTTGGGCTGTTCACTTAAGTGACAGACTTGATGATCCCTTTTGGGTCCTTCCAACTCAGAATATTCTGTGGTTCTGTGACTTTTCAGAGACGTGGCTAGGACATGTAAGCCAGGCCTAGTTTATGAAATTGCTTAGGAATGGTAAATGTAAAACAAGCTGGAGATAGTTCCATAATGGATATTTCTTGTTCCATTCACAAAGTTACATGCCAAAAGACAGTAAGAAATGGTCAAAGTGTTGGTGAATATTTGACATAATGCGCGGTTTCTTCGTATGTTGTTCCAATACCAGATCTTGGCTCCTTATTGAGGTGTGAATATTTCAGTTCTGATGAATAGACGCTTCCATCTGATGTTTTTGGTTGCCTCATACTGAAGTGAAATGCGTGACTGAACGTTTGCAAGATTTGGCATCAAGAATATAAAGGTCTCCCCGTGCAATAGACTAAGATACATGAAACACAGATGACATCATTCTTGAGCTTCCAGCCAGTTTCAAGATAAATCTTGTGGAACATATCCAGGAAGTGAGTGCCTATGATCAGCTAAATATTCCTTCTTGCCAGTGTTTTCTCTTTGACTATAAAACTGGCAGAGACTCAGGAAGTCTTAATGTGGTTTTCATGTCAGGTGAAGAGAAATAAATAGACTGTTTGAATGTTTGAGTCAAAGGGCATTATAATGATATTTAAGCAGACTTTCTGGGCTATACCGTTTTGCTCCAACTAGTGGAATGTTATCTGATATATTGAACAGTTATAAAATGTCATTCAGGGAACTAGAGGCACTGATGTACAGATAAAACCTGCCAGGATTCCAACCTCCAAGAACAGGTTGGAAGGAGTCTCACAAAGGCCACAAGAACATTTTTTCACCAACACCACATGAGAGCTCTTTAAAATAAATGTCTTCTCTATTTTCATCTCTAAACTGAAATTAATGCATTTATTCCAAATTTTTTTACTAAGCTGTGTCATATAAAATTTTTGGCTCTTCTTTCAAAAATTTCCCATTTTTTAAAATATCTGTAAACAGTAAGGGTCAAAACTAGACACTGTGGATGACCACACCCAAGAAAACTTGCAGATTTCTTTCTGTAAATACACGTTTTCCGTTTTCCAATAGCATTATGGAGTTGATTTAATGTATCACACTACTGGTTTTTTTGTCTTTTTTACACATACATAGATACTTTCTCTTCTTTGTATTAGTTGATTCAAGTTCATATTCTTAAACATAGCTCTTTAAATTCTCCTTTATATTGTATATTTTTTTTTATTTGAAGTCTAAATTTTAAAAGATCATATTATGATCCTTCAATAACTTACAATCCTTCTAACATCAACCTAGTTTGATGCAAAAAGGTATAATTTTTCTGTCTGCTACAACAACCATTCATTATGTCCAAAAATGTTGACCTAAGAACAACAAAATACATCTTCACTTTGCCTCTCTTTCTTCTGTGCTCGTGAGAGATAGACTTAACTGTCCTTTTATATTCCAGATTTAGTACAAATCTTGACTATCCTTTACATCATGTCAGTGACTGGGTTGAAGTAGGGACTTTCATACTGAACACTCTTGAGCAGTCTGTATTGACTTTGTCCTACTGTAACTATTTCTTTATGGTTTTGTTAATTGCAAATTTGTTTAATAACTTGTTCCAAAAATATTGAAGGAGATAAAGTTATGCCAGCTGGTCTGTTATTTCCAGTGCTCTTCCTTGTTCCTTTCTTTTTTGCTTTCTCTTTCCTGTGAAGGTGGAAGCATGAAGATTTTTAATATTTCAAACATCCTGATTCATTTGTTACTGCTTATGAGTCATAGTAATCAATAAACTTTCCTCTCCCTTTACTTTTATCTTCCTTTTAACATATAAGTAGAATTTTTTCCTGCTTATTTTTTGTATTCTCTACTAATTGATCTTAGATTAAATTTCAGAGTTGTCTCTATTCACATACTCTATTTCCTGGAAAATTTGGCTAATTTCTTTTGTATCATACCTTTTTGATTTTTCAGGTTCTTTAACAGTTCCTGATGTCACTACATTTTATTAAAATTTCTTGTGTGATTAAGCTTGTAGGTCACATCTTCCTCCTGAAGAACAATTTTGAGAATGACTTATCACAGATTCAAATAGTTCAGAACTGGATGTGGGGTTTTTTAAAAATTATGAAATATCCTCAGTCTCCTGTTTGGAAGAACATGTTTATTTGATGTCTGTGTACTCTGTTGAGCAGACAGCAGTGAGTTTTGCAGTCTGCTTACTAAATTTTATTTGCTTAACAAATATTAGCTGCAGAAGAGAAGCACACATCAATTTCAAGTATTTTGATAAGGTCTCCATAGCTTGGCTCCTGTAGACGTTTATAGTGTATTTAATAAAAACCCAAAAAGTTTTTATTGTAGAAATTTATACTGATATAAAATCTGAAAAATGTACAATTGGATTGTTCTTTTCTGGCATAATTTCTTTAAACTAAAAAAAAACGTTTTAAAACTTGCTTGATTGTTTGAAAGGGATCTGAAGAGAACATTATGTAAAAAATACTTATAATAATGATTAGTATATGTCTATAAATGGTAAGAATTACCTGTAGAGATTTCCTAATGTATTTAAACCAGGAAATTCCACGTAGGAGAAACCAGTATTTTTTGCAGACTTTTATTATTCTGTTCTGCTGTGTACTCTGTGTCAGCAAACAAACACGGATCTATCTTCAAATTATTCAAACAATGTAATCAATAAAAGCTCTTGAACTCCTTTTTGAGTCACCAGTGGGTTTCATACCTCAAATCATATATCACTCTCAACTGTGTAGACTTCACTGCCAAATATTGTGAATAAAAGAGCAGCTATTAATTTTACTGTGTTTATTTGTTTTATCATTCCTCCTGAATAAATTTGAAAAAAGAGAAAGAAAACAGAAGATGAACTGAGAAGCAGGTGTGCTCTCTATCTTTGAATACAATTAAATTAGCCTTTAAAAATGCAAGGATATGGCAATATGCAGGAAATTAATTAAATGTAGATCTCTCAAAAGCAATGATTCAGGAATCTTGAACAAATTTAATAAAGCATGAAAATTTTTTTACCCCTAAACATTGATTTAGCTGTCTTATTAAGCCACAAAACAATGTACAAGACTTAGAGACTGTTTTTTCCCCTTTCCTCACTACATTTACAATGTTTACATTTACAAAATTGCTAGAGGATGTTCCTTCTACATAGCAAGCCAGTGCACTTGGTCTCCAACATAACAGTACTGATCCATATTCCAATTCTTTTAATCCTGATCCCATATTTCCAAAGAGATCAATCAGATCAGAGTATACTCCAGAGTCCATGTCATTCTCCTTCTGATCTTAATACTGAGGAGTAAATCTTATCCAGAGGAGGAAATAGTTTCTGGAAACATGGACTGAAAGCAGCTGCTTCAATTCTTTGGTGAGCACTGGCCCTGAGGTTGGCTCTGTTGGTGAGGGCGTGGTGCAAGGCTGCAGGTTTGGTCCCCATATGGGCCGCTCACTAAAGAGCTGGGCTTCAGGATCCTTCTGTGTCATTTCCAGCCCAGGCCAATCTGTGATTCTGTGGTGCTAACTGCAACACTACAGTTTTTCTCACATACTTGATTTCTGGAACAATGAACATTGAATTAATTATATAAAATGAGAAGAGTTAGGCTAACATTAGAATTCAAGTATTCATTATGTCCACATTTGGATGCACATATGGCATGATCACTCTCACATATCTGCAAGTTAAGATAACTATATTTGTCCCTCTGTTTCAGGAGAAGAGTGTTTCACTGTTTTATATGTGTGCTGTGAAACAGAAGATGTGAACACAGTGCTTCAGGCAACTTAACTCACTCAGTTCTGTCCAGGGAGAGATGCAGGTCACAGCACCTCAGGTGAAAGCTGAAATCTAGATTTCCTACTGCCCAGTTAGTGGTCTCTGGGTGAGTGCACTGCAGGAGTCAGACCTAACAGAAACAAACTTTCTATACTCTCTTAAGGAAGAGAACAGGAGGAAGAGAGAGGAGAGGAAAGGTCGTTCCCTCCTCTCCCATTCTCTCTACTTCCCTCCCTTCCTCCATAAATATATTATATAATATAGTATATACAGTATACTATGACTGTGCTTACGAACTGCAAAATTATTTACAACGACACATCCTTTTTTGAATGCCAAGTTATTTCACTCTTAAATTTACATCGCATTCAGATCACTAAACTTGTAAAGGTGAAACAAGAACAGCAGCAGTGCTGACAAATTCACTTTAAAACCAGAGACAGTGTACTTCTGTGTGTCTGATGAGGGATGGGGAATGCAAGACTTGGATGCTGGTTCATTCTTCAGATCGAATGTATGGTGCCTAAAGTCATGCTTTGCATCTGATGCACATCTTGTTTTGTTTCAGAGAAACTACAGGCTGAGGAGGCCTTTGGAGTACTTCTCTGGTTCACATAAAGCAGATTAATCCACAGGCTTTCTATTATGACCCATGCTATTCCTCAGAGGAGAATATATGTTGTTTCTACACAGGTTTTTCTTAAGTTCAGGTACTGTTATCTTATTCATCAAAAAACCCACAAAAAACCCCAAACAATCCAATCAAATACAAATAAAACCATCAGTCCCTCATTACCCAAAGTCTAATTTATCACATCATTATTATCATCATCATCAATCATGATTTATTTAATTTCTTTTTTATTTTAAGGACTGGAAAATTTGTAAATTATAAGAAAAAAAAAAATTCCCCAAAATAGGGATAAGCATAAATATAACTAACACTGATATGCATGCTTAATTATGAAATTAATATCCTGAGTTATACTTTTGAACACAAGTTTGACTTTTATTTAATTATAAACAAAAATCATATTGATTTAATTTTATTGACCTAATGGGAAGCATTCTCTGATTCAAGAAGTTTGATCAGTTTTTTGAAGGACCAGATCAGCTAGAATCAAATAATATATGAAGACAAAGAGAACACAGTTGTAATTTTGGACGCTTCTTTGCTTTTTCTTTTTTTTTCTTTCTAGGAAAGTAATTTTTTTTCCAACATAATGGACCAATATTTTTAAAGGGCTGAGCTAGTAACTTGCTTCTCTACTCAGAGCTTAAGTGGAAATTCAGGAGGACTTTTGGAAAAAAGACTTCTACTGCATTACCTCTTCTCCTCAAGTCCTTTGCAGCTCTCCATAATGTCACAACAATTCATAGGTATTTAAATGATGAGAATGTTCCAGGCATTCTGACTAACTTGCAGGCTCTTTGAACATGCAGGTACAGAACTAGACCATTTCTACTAAATAACAGACTCTGCTTGCATAGAAAAAAATCTATTATAAAAACTGCTACTGAACTAACAGAATTTGAAAACTCACATAAGGATTTTTAATATTTCACCTTTATATGTTTAATTGCAATATATTAATGGATTTGAATTTAGCTTTTACAACTGTTAAGGCCATTTTTAGATTGTACTGGCTTGTAGAACAGACATAAGGTATATCCTGAGGTTTACTATACACTGACAGAAACAGCACTCTGATTATCCAACCTTTCTCAGGATAACATATGTCCCATGACAGCTTTCCAAGCTGAGGAAGATGACCTTAGCAGCTTTTTCCCCCATGACTGCTGCAGGTGGTGAGTCTCATCTCGTTGCTGCAGCCCAGGCTGCCAGTGCAAGTACCCCAGCAGAAAACAGCTGGGTAAATATGCAGGTGTGACTGTTCTGGACCCTTCAGACCTGTGTAACGGAACATAAGCTCTAAGTGGGAGACTGTTTCTGCCAAAGATGTATTTCTTTTTTCCCCAGCTTTGAATAAAATTTTTCAAATGTCACAGTGAAAGAGTGCATACTTCCTATTACTAGACTTTTCAACTCCTTGTTTATTTGCTTCATATACACATTTGGAAAAGGGCCGGACAAGAATAATTCCATTACAGTAAATGCAAATTTACTGTAACTTTAACTGAATGTAACTTTACTAAAGTAAATGGAACCATGGTATGGCTGAGCCAGTGTAACTAGGGAAATCAGGCCTCAGCCAGTACTTTTTTATTACCAATTCAAGTACAGAGGGAAAAATGAAGGAATACTTACATAAATTTAACTTTTATTCATTGTGAAACCAAACAAACTCTTCAGAAAAAATTTAAAGGTGCAAAAAAGAATTTACATATAGGATTCAACAACACAATTCAGAAGATAGTAGATTTTGAATGAAACCCATCTCAAAGGAAAATCTTTTTTCTGTACTTTTTATTATGCAGATGAAAATGTCATATTTCTCTGAAAAAGTAGACATGATAAAAAAAAGGGGGATTTATGTGTCTGCAGCTATAACTTGGAGAAATGATGAAAGAGCCCACATGATTCTTCTTAAATGTCCTTATCTTATTCCTGAGCTACTAGCAAGTCCATGAAAATCTTTTTATAGAACTAAGGACTGATTTGTTTTTGTTTGGAAGAGGATTTTGATACATCGCCAATTTTTGTTCTACATTTAGACAGTGAAATGTAGAACAGCAGAAAGCTATGTGGACCAGAAGACCCAGATGGTAAGGAAAGGAGAAAAATTTTCACTTTGACAAGGCAGCTAATGCTGTCAATGGTAACTGGCAGGAAGATGTAGCATTCATTGAGAAAATTACATTGGAAAGAGCAGCTGGTTTTATAAAGCAATTAAAACAATTTCGTAGAGACTGTCAGCTTCCTCATCACAGGGAAATAATTTTCAGTCCTACAAGTGCTGTATTTTCCATATCAGGTGCAAACTTTAATGTTTTACATTTGCTTTTAATGTAAGTTTTGAACCAGCTAAATATAAGATAAAAAATTACCATGTAAATATGACAATAGAAATTTTTTACACAGAAAACATTCAGACAGTTACTACTCTTTTCAGTGCTGCATGATAAGTAGATTTTAGGATATATGTAACTTATGGGCTTATTTAAAATTTGTATGAAAATATTATTTCTGCATTTCTCTTTTATGAAAAATATTTGCATATAACATTGAAAAATTTTGGACATAAATCCATTTGAATTCTTGACCTTTTCGTATGGAGATCCATCTTCTAAAGATGAAGAAGCCAAAAGCAAGATGTTACCTGTAATGTGAAAAATATCAAAAGCTAGTTTGCTACTTTACAGTGGTACAAAGACATGCTCTGATCTAAAAGAGTGATTTCCAACTAAAAAACATTTCTCATTTGCCAGGTTCCTTGACATTATTTGCTGTTGCCACTTCCTCTGTGTACTCCATGCTGCTGTATTGTCCCTCTAAGGTAAATGACCTACAGCACTCCCAGAAAAACAGGGAGACGTGGCACAAGCAAGCAGAGGTGGGGGAATGTCTGTGGTTTATATTCAATTATAAATTGAGATGGGAGACAAAGAACAAGATTATAGTTCTGAAGCTGGAAAAGGGAATTGAAGCTTCTCTTCCTAAGACTCTGTTCATTGGGTAGGGGTCGATGAGCTCAAGATTTGTAGATTAGGAGGTAAGCTCAAGATTTATAGATTGGGAGTAGCCAGAAGATACAGAGGACATAAATGGCCCTTAAGGAACACCACACCCTGAAGGGATCAGAACCACCTGGTCTGGGAAAAGATTGATCAGAAGACCAAATCAGTATCAAATGTGAAGGGATCAATAACCAATAGGAGATCATATATTAAGAACTGTGTAAGATCAATGAACAAGAATTTATTTGGGTTTTGTCTGTATAAATATGGGTAAAGAACTATGTGTGATGGAATGATTCTCGCTGCCCAACCCTGACATGTGTGTATGAAATAATTTCCATTGCACATCCGAGCCAGAATAAAGTAATGACTAAATTCCCTAACACTTTGGGGAAGAAAAAAGAAAAGATTTTGTTGGTGAGTCCCTATTTATCCTGCAGTTGCATTGACACCATCACACAGAATGTGCAGGAAAACCAGGGTATCAAACAGGGTTAGAAAAGAAGGATTCTGTTTGACCTGCCTGACCTTGATGACAAGGTGATCTGCTTAGTGGATCAGGATTGTCTCAAACAAAATCTTTCACATAAAATTTTCATGAGGTGTTAATACTAGCATTAACTAAACTGATTCCCATTTCAGTGTACTTCAGCTGTAACAATTAGGAGAATATGTTACAGGAATGCCTATTCTTGGATAGGGCACATATTCAGATCTAATCAGCTATGAGAAAATTTCTAACTTTGACATTAAGGATAGAAAAAGACTGTTAAAGGTGAAAAGCTATCACCTGTTAATAATTTTATGAAGATTTTCCAATTCTATCATTTAGAATAGAATTGTAATGTACCTAAATTCTTTGAGGGAAACTTTAGATATAAAAACAGAATTAAAATATAAAACCCGTGGTGGTTTAAATGATGCAAAACAATGAGAACAAAAAAAATTTATAAAGTAATTTTCCATTAATGAGGAAGCATTTTGGTAATATATAAATGACATTGATGGATTTTGAAACTGAAATATTAATAGTTAATGGCTCAAACAAGCAGCCATTTGCAACAGCCATGTGTGCTTTGCTGAGGATGTGCAAGGTATCAGCCCAGGTGCAGAGGGCTGAGCACCTGAGGATGACCAACAAATAAACATTTGTTAATCAAAAGGCCATACAAAGACACTAAAATACAGCTAAGATGTCCTCCCAGTCCACAGATATCAGCAAGAACAGTAAGGGTACAAAGACCTCAAAGCTGCACAGGTGCACTTTGGATGAAAGAAAATTAATCAGCCTTCACACATATTTTGATCTACAACTCTGAGTTTAAAATACATTATTCTGTAAGGTAAAATTAAAAGAATTGTACATGGATATAAATTACTTGAAATTTTCTTAATAAATAACTGAACAGATATTTTGCACAAATATGGGGGTTTTTTTCTTTTTTCTTTTTGTAATTAAATATACGTATAGGGGAATCTATAACATTAAATGAATCTCCATTTCACACTTCTACCTGTGTTTGGTAGTTGACATTAAACCACCTGTAGATAATTTAAAGTTGAATTAATCTCTGAATTCTCCTTGGTTAGTAAAAGTGTCCTTAAAATTCTTCTTATTGCTCAGTTGTACACACACCCCTCCAAACTTGTAATTTCTTTTTTTTCCCCTAGAGGCCGGTTCAGTTGTATGTCATCTATTGTACTTTATTTGACAATTTAGTCAGTGTATGATTTTTGTCACCCTACTACAGGGAATATTGAAGACTGATAAAACTAAGTAATTCCAGAAGAGCTTGGAATTCATCTAGGATAGTTCTCAAAAGGGATTGTAGGTAGTATGGAAGCAGATATCTGGGGACAAAGCCTTCCTACTTGCTTTCTAGTTTGGCCTTTCTTCTTCCTCCTCTTTCCCAGTGGTCAGCTGCATGCTGTGCAGCTGTCTTCTTTGCATGAGCATAGATGTTTTACAAGTGGCTTGCACAGCATCTGTTCTCAGCTGAGGTTTCCAAGAAATTTTGTCTGGAAAATGAAAACAACTTACTTGGGACTTCCATCAGTTCCAGAAAAAAAAAACAAAAAAAAACCCCAAAAATTGAGGAGAAATTATTTTCATTAGGAGATCATAAGAATTTGTCATGACAAAAAATTTGAAGGATGATGTTTTGGGTTTGGGGTGTACAATCCCAATGGAAGAAACTGTACAGATCAAAATGTAGGAGGATATTTTCACAATAGATTTATGTTAACTACGTATTATGTCCAACACAAAAAAGTGGGTTTTTTTACATGTGTAAAAGCAGTAGTAATGAAAGAACATTGATAATGTGCATTGTGAATTGTTAGCTTTTGCTTGCATTTTTTGTCTGTAAATTGACTAGACAGATCACCCTCAGAGAACTTCCTGAGTTCCATTATGATATTATTCCCAATGAAGGAGACATTTTTAATCTCTTTGATCCAAAGTTTAGAAAAGACAATAGAAGTCTCAGTACAGCAACACTTTCCATACAGGAAAAAATGACATACTGCATATATGCTTTTTTGAAAGGTGAAATCTGTCTGTGGTAACTTTCATAAAATGGCACAGGCAAGGATAAAAAATATGTAGATATTTAATTGTGGTTTAGTAGATAATTTTCTTCTTTAATAATAGAATTCTCCCTTTGCTATTTGTTTAATACTTATTCAAGATTTTCAGATAAATTAGATAATTACAGAATAGATGGAGCAAATCAGTATGGCATTTTTCATGTAATGATATGATGTTAGTCATTTCCCTTAGTCAGATGATGATTCTGATTAGCTTCCTTTGAATTACAGCTAAGCAAACACTAATTATTTCTGATTTTTAATAATTACAAAATAAAACTTCCAAGGGACAATTTTGTAAATACTCCATTCAGGAAAAAAGTTCTAATTTTTTCTTACCAGTTTAGTGAATATACCAGTTTAATGAACTTTGATTTATGTTGTTCCTAGAGGAACAATGTTCATTTAAATAAAGATTATTATGAATTGCACTACCTCTTCACATCCCTGAGCAGACATTCATGTTCAAGTGACATTAAGATATGTTAGAAATAAGGACACCCCCATGGTAGTTATTGTGATACAGTGTCCTAAAACTGTGAGCTGTCATTTCTGTTTGTTCTAAATAGCTAAACATCTTTGTCTGATATTTGCACAAAATAAGGACAGACAACACATCACCAAATGATATATCATCAAATAAATCCTAAGGAAAATTAATCTTATATGTAATTAATATTACCCTAAAGAGTTGAACAATGTTGAGGATATTCTCTGAACATTCTTCTTATGCTGATATTGCCTCATCCAAGTTAACTGTGTTTCCCATGCTCACTGGCATTTGGTCTGTTATGTGCAGACACTGGGACAAAAGCAAATGTTCCTGGTGTCCTACCTTAAATGGCTCTCTGGGGTGAAAGTTTGATCAATAATTTTGTCTTTAGATCCCCTCTTTAAAAACCTCAAAGTACCTCTATTTTTTCTTGATCAAAGCCCTGTGGATTAAATGAGATACTTCTCATCTGCTGTTTCATGGTGCTTGGACTTTTACATTTCCTTTAAAACTTCCCTTTTATTCTGTTGCACATTTAATGAAATGCAGCTAAAATAACAAAACATACCTGATTAATTTATTGTTGCCACACAAGAACTGGAAACAGCCTCTAGGCAACGCATTTTTATCTCTCATGGGTAATAAAGCATTCATACAGTGATGTGTTTATTTAACCTCACACATGTTGTTGAGCAATCTTATTTACAGTATGCAAAGTTCATTTTCTGAGACAACACAGAGCAAGTACACTTCAGGATGCTACAGAAGAGTTTTGCCATGAGACTCCCATCAAGATAAGTTAAGAGTTTTGTGAATATCCATTAAAACATTTAAGATCATGCTTTTATTTGAAATGTTACTGCAAAAAATTCATCACTGACATAAGAAATAAGATTTTGACCTATTTTGTTTTAAATTTTATGTTCTGATTTCTTGGTTTATTGAAACAGATCTATTGAAAAACTAATTGGGAAAAAAGATTATTCTTTTAAAATAGTAAGTTGGAGTGTTGAATAGCAAGTTCTAGTTTTTATTTATTACTTCCTTCAGCAAGCAACCTTTTTAGTTGCAATATTTCTTGTAACTGTATAAGAGATTATAATGACATAATCAAAGCCTGTCCTCAATTCTCCAGAAGTCCTTTCCTTTTAGGTCATACCCTCAAGCGGGGAAGAATCCATGATACTATTCTGAGATGCAGCTATTAATGTTTAAAAAAACCCAAACAATCTGAGATTTTATCAAATTAAAACCATAGTATTAATTCCTGTCTATTCCTGTGGTTCCTTATTTGACTCTTACTCACCTTTCTGAATTGTGAAAAAAAGCCCTTTGATGACATGAAGTAATAATTTTCCTGTCTAAATCTAGTAGGAGATTTTCCCATTACCTCTAAATTTATGCAAATTTCTTCCTTGTGAAATCTTGTTTATTTAGATCTTTGCCCATCAGCTAATGTTACCTAGACAGCAAGACAAATGTTCTTCTATGTAATCTCAGATAAAACTATCAGATTCATTAAGATCAGACTGCTAGCTTTAGATATTTAAAAATCCTTCATCAGAGCATCTTTTTTCTCTCTAATACAATTGAACACTTTGACTTTACATGTAGGTACTTACATCTATAATCAATGTCTGAGTTTAGATTATTTTCTTAAAAAAAAAAAAAACAAGCAAATGAACAAACAAAACCAACCAACCAATAAAAGAGCAACAGTTTCCTCTGCCTGTAGAATCCAAAGTTAATTTGAAAGTGTTGGAGGAAGGGCACCCACTTTTTCAGATATTCTTTGGAAAAAAGCAACCTGAAATGTCACAGAGACAGCTAACAGCCCAAAATGCAAGAATTCTTCCAAAAAAAGGTACATGGCATAAGAACATTCTTCATAGAACAAGAAATTGTAGCAATAAGCGAAACTAATGTAGAGTTTGACAAAGTCTTCACTCCCTCTCCCAGTGTAAAAAAAAGGCCCATTGATACTTAAATCAACATTTCTTGCAATTGCTGGAAGAGTGTTTGTAGCTTCAGCATTAGACAGGATTACATCTACATATCTCAATGATAACAAGCAGTGAAACCTGAGGCTGAAAGTATATTTACTTTTTGTGAATGGGCAAGGAGGAAGAAATGAATTGTTTTCATCCCTTCTGACCGACATAACCATAAAAGAGCATATAGCAACTGGAGAAACAAACAGAAGTGCCTGACTGAAGCAGGGAAGCTCAGGTTCTCTGAGCCAAGGTTTAGCACCCAAAGTCAGGGGTCTGTAGCAAAGGAGAGGTCTAGTAACAAGCAGAAAATGATCCATTGGAGACTAATTGCAGCAATATCCCTCCGAGTGTGGGTCATTCAACACAACTAAAAGTGAAAGTACAATGTATTTTCCTGGGTAATTGTTCCCAAAGGAGAACAATTGAGGATGTAGAAATTTGAACGTCAAATTAAGAATAGACAGGAAGAGAATCATGACTTCTCTCCTGATGGAAGGATGAAATTTTTATCTTCTTTTCTGTTTTATTTTTATTCACTTTAATTTTATTCCTAAGTTACAAGCATGCAAATATGCAATTCTTATTGAGCTATATATGGACTGTTAATTTTAAAGCAACATTTTGGTTTTTTTTTTAATTTCTACACAGCTGCAGCACAGGCACCTAGATGGACCTATCTATCTAGTCAAGAACTAAACAATTTATTTTGAAAACAGCTCTATTTGATGGACATTTTCATTAAGTCCTCAGAAAATACAGAAATCATTTTCTTTACATATAAAAAATATTTTAAAATGCTGTTTTGTTATTTCATCTGTTCTTAATGATAAAGTGTTGCTGACATCTTTTGTGAAAAATCCTTTCTTAGGATTTTTCCTGCTGGAGCTGAGAAGTTTCAGCAACAAATGTAAACAATTATTATCTGCTGCTGTGGAATGCAACAGGTCCACCTGTGATTGGTCTTCTGTAGATATTTGGATTTACTGACCACTCACGGTGGAGCTGCTATGGCTCTCTGCCGAGAGACAGATCTTTGTTATTATTCTTTCTATTCTATTCTTAGCATAGCCAGCTTCTGAAGAAACTCCTTTCCTTTCTATTCCTATGTAGTATAGTTATAACGTTATATATATCTATCATAATATAATAAATCAAGCCTTCTGATCATGGAATCAAGATTCCTGTCTCTTCCATCCTCTAAAAACCCCTGTGACCACCGTCACAATAAAGTGAATAGAAGAAGAAATAATGTTCTATCTACTCACCATTGTTGCTACAACTCCTGTTAGTTTAGGTACAGTGCTTGTGATACTTAAAACCATCAGTATCCAACTTTTTTTTTTCCTATAATTTAGATATTTGTTTGAATTTTAGTGGTTGCACCTGATTAGCACAGAAGTATTGGGTGGCACTTTTGAAACTCCTTTATCTTCTTTGTAGCAGCATGTAATTATTAAGGAGTACTTTTACAAAACTATTACCCAATGCATAGCAAGCAGAAAAACAGCATGTGCAGTATTCTAGCTGCTCTTAGGAATATATACTGATTTGTGAAATCATCCAGGGGAAGGCAGGGTACATAGAGTATTTCTAACTTGCCTACATGGCAAACAGCTAATAGTCTGTAAGTCTGATCTGCAGCAAATAAGGTAAACAAAATGGGCAATTTAAATCCCCCCATATTTCTGCTCAGCACAGCCTAAGTAATAGACTTAAAATTGTTTGTCAGCTATATTAGCAAAATGCCACTATTAGGATGGGTCTAATAGGAGAAAATTTTACTGAGGACAAACTTTTAGGGAAGTTTAGTGCCTCAGCACTTTCTGCTTCAGATGAACTATTCTTCATGTGGTAACTAAGAAAGTAATAGGGCAGAAAATGATTTCAGCAAAGATTATCAATATGGAATTATGTGGCTCACAAGAGATACTGCAAATGTAATCAGAGTTTTCTCTGTGTAAATATGTAAAGTCTTATTCTTAACTCACCTAAAATCATTGAGTCATGAGAAATACCTTCCTTTCCCATCTCTCTGACCTGCTGCCTATGCCTCAGTCCTAAAAGGAAAATATGACTCAGTGGTTCCCTCTGCCACATGGGATGTGTTTGTATTGCTCTGATGCCAGTGGAGCAGATTAGCACAGAACATAATTTATATACAGCAGAGGGTGCAGGAAGTAATATGAAAAACAATGTGATTTATTTAAGCCTAAATTCCGGAAGTAAAAGATCTTAGGAAAAGTTTCGATTTCCTCTGATTCCAGGTAACTCAGTTTGAGAGAATTATGTAATTTGTACTTGTGTTACTCCCTGTCACAAGTTATGATGGAATATGCTTGAAAAATGCCAGTTATCCTAAACTATTTTCCTCCATTCAACCACAGAAAAAATCAGCTCTGCCTTATTTTATAGAGAAATTAGGTGGTAGAAGAGAATGTTTGTTAAAATGACTAGCTCAATTTTCTTTCTTGCAAAATAGTTTTGGTTATTTGCAAAATTTGAGTACATCAAGGTGTTCATTGACAACTAACAGCTTCCTTGTGTTTGCACAAAGAGTTAGAGTGCAGTTGCACTGTTGGGGTTGATGGAAGTTCAGTGAAGTACATGTTTGAAAGCAGAGGAGAGCGTTCCAGACTTTAAATGTGAAAAACAGCAGAACATGTGCTGTTTAGTCCAGAGTATGAGAAATAGAATCATTTCCCTCCTGTCCCCCTTCACTTGAGAATGTGCAGATGTAAATTATGTCAGAATGGGGGGAGAAAAATGTTGGGGGAAAGAAGAATCATAAGCGTGCAGAATATTTTCAGATAAATGGACACCCACTTTTTATGATTTTATTTTTAAAGGAAGGTAAGAGACATTTATATGAAGTAGATCTGAGAGAACACCTGGTGAGAAAATTTATTTTAAAAAATCTATAATGAAAAAGTTCTTTTGAGTTGGCCAAGGCTTGCAAATCTTGAATAAATTGGATTGAAGTAAATGGAAACATTTAAGTAAAGGGGAACAAATTATTCCACTATCAGCAACACTAGTAAAACAGTAAATCAGATGAAAACAGTTAAGAAGCTCAAATGTCTCAGTCATGATTGGTTGTCTGTGAGGTTTGGGATTACACTGGAAAAGGGAATAAAATGAGGATTTTAAGTGACAGGTTTTTGGAAAGGAGAGGATTGCAGACACCACCAAAAGGAAGCTCTTTTCCAAAGAAAAGTCACATTTTCAGGCAAAGCTGCTGTTCTACATGGAATATCTCCATCCTTGCTAATGGAAACCTGTAGTACATATAGCCAATCCTTGTGTTGGTTTATGGGAGTACAGCTCTGCCATAGCCCACCCCTATGCAGACATTGCACTCAGTGGCCATTCTTTCCTCTATAAAATCCTGAGGAAGATTTGATCTCTCCAAGTATTCAGGCTTGCAGAAGAAGATTATCCTGTATATTATGTCTCCCAATCCTTTCTTAACCTTCCTTTTCTCTTCAGCAAATGCCAAAATCAATTGCATCTTTATTTATTTTCTCCCATCTAGTAAAGTAAAAACCCCTTCAGAGATGTTTAACAGAAGTATTCAATGCTGGTCATTCTTCTGATCTTGTTTATAGCATTTAGTGCTGTGAGGCAGTAAGTAAACTATGCAAAACCTGTCAAGGACACAGCCAAAAGAGCTGTGAGTGAAGGTGGGATAATTGAATCTTTTTAGTACCCAGCTTAGTCTGACCTCAAAACCAGACTACCCAGCTGCAGATTATTGAAAAAATTCAATCCATACTGCTGCTGAACCAGAGAATGGAGTCAGATAAAATAAGGTGGGCTGCCTGACACAGTAAATCATACACAAGCAAGTTAACAGCTGTAGTTCAGCCACCTACAATTCTGAGAGTGAGCGCAGCTTGAATTTAGATTGCATCTTTCCTTCTGTTTCTGCTGGAAAGCATCAAAGCCCTTTTTAAAGGGCCCTAGAGTCATGTGACATGGAAGGTATCATTGAGCTGGGAAAGAAGCCTAGGCAGGCTAAGCACAGATGTCTGCATGCTTGACGACACATGACTGGTTAATAAACCCAGTTTTGCCCTTCACATGTGTCTCTACAGAGTCAATGGATAAAAATACAAGCAAGAAAAAGTTGAACATGAACGCTTGGATTCTCTTTCACATGGCTATTGCAGAAGATGTGATGCCAGAAAGAGATAGCTTTTCTCATTTTTCCTTTAACAGACTGCAAAAGAGAGTTTGGAACTCCTGCTCCTATTTTTCTTCTTTCACTTCCCACTGTGCTTCTCGAGACCCTCTTAGAAACTTTTATTCATTCCTCATTATCCCAGGTCTTCCAGTGTCTTCTCTTTTGTCATCAGCCTTCCCAGAGACTGATAAAATGGTTTTCTGAAATCACGTCTACCTCATCCACTGCTTTTGGATCTATTTTTCCATATCGAGATTCTCTTACCTTTGAACCTTCTCATTGTATAAAAAATTTATTTCTTCATTCACTATGATCCCTGTACACATTCCCAGTAGGCTGCTTCCCAGCTCCATGAGTTTCATTCACATGTATTAATTTTTTTTATGTTCTTCAGTTGTATTTATTAATTTCTTTTGCTATCACTCTAGCCATCAAATGAAGACATATTCTTCATACAGAAAATGGTATCTTCTGGCTTTCTATCTAATAATTTTGCAGACACATTTTTTTATCCCACTAGAAGTTGTGTAGTATTACCTGGATTACATAAAAGGGTCAGAGAAAAGAAGTCATCAGCAATGACTTAAATAGGGACCACTTTTAACAAAGGACAGAAAAGCCTGCTCATAGCAGATTGCCCAGGTCACATGTTCACATTAATGATGACTAGTTGCAATCAGGAACACCCCTTTAGTGTTGAAATGCAAGTATAGATTCTGTTATAAGGGGAAATGTAGCTTTTTATAAGGACCACATTTTCCATCATATATTGTGAAAACCTGGTTCTGACATTTCCAGTTGCACAGCTCAACCAGGTAAATCATATCTTGTAACTAGTGTCACAGTAAAAAGAATCCAGTAGTGTATATGAATCTTCAAACCTCCATGTGGTCTTTGTGTTATGTGTCCTTATATCAAAATAAATCTTACAACAGTAATGCAGTAGTGGTTATAGTAGCAATGCAGTAATTCATTTGAGTGCAAATGGATATATTTTCAAAAGATTATTCTATTTTGGTCATCTTACATTTGACTTTTGAATTCTGAATCTTAAAATATAAGGAGTAAATTTCACAAGCATTAATTTTTGTTATATTTTTTTCTGACATGATTTCCATTATTTTTGGAGATGAATCAAAGAATTCTTTTTAGTAGTCAATAGCTGCTGAAGGAAATTATTAACATTTGTAATTGTTGGATTGTTGAATTGTGTGAAATGAAATTTTACAAGAGCTAGTACCAGAGCAAGGTATTATAGACAGCACAAAACATTGTCTAATTTAAAATGAAATCTGCATTTTATCCCTGTTTTGTTTCACTATCTTCAAGTCGATGTCATAGGCATTCACCTCTGCCGTGACAGCAGCTCTGGGTGGGCTTCTGCCATAAGTGTATCAGTTCTTTATGTGCCACTAATGTCCCTCCTGCATGCCAGCAGTGGGAAACAAGTTCAAGGCAGCTCTACAGCAATTTGTGACTGCAGAAATATTCTGCATACCAATAAGCCCATTGAGGTATAAAACGCTGTGTTATGTGTCAATGTTTTGCTAGTGTGATTTCAAAGATCAGTATCTCTTGTGGTTCATTCCATTTTGCAGTTGAATATATTTACTATTATTTATACAGATGATGTCATATTATCAAATAGATGGCCCAGCAAGGTCAGAACCCATAACCCAATAGTGCTTCCTTGAGAGATCTAATTTTCCTGTTGCAAATTGTCTTTTACCTAGAACAGGGTTATGCTGGAGGTAATAAATACAGAAAAATAAATGTAGTAAATTTTGCACAATGTTTTTATCAGAAGAAACAGCAGCAGTTATATTTACCTTGCTTTATGCAGAGATTATTGAAGACCTGAGCCTTAGAAAGATGACTTGAAGAAGGGCAATGAATATAGTTATATGAATAAATAGCATTATTGTCCTTTCATTTAGAAAGATTGAATTTAGGGAGAAAGGCCTGTTAGAGTAGTAGAGCTGAGCAAATATGAATTAATTACAAAAAGAAAAACTTTTCAGAAAATATGTTTCTTTTTGAACAGCTTTGCTTCATCTCTGTAACATGCACCTTGGTCTTCAGGCAAACCTTTTTCTCCCATTGTTCTTCTGTTTCTGTGTAGAGAGTTTGTGCTCAAAATTTCTAAAGCTTGTTTGATAATTTTTAAATGTTATACTTAAAAACTGTTGACGACTGGTCACATTATTTAAGTATTTTTTTGGTTTATGTGTCTGAAATGTACAATTGTTGTTTAATATCTTTGCAAATTACTTTGTTGTCATACTATCACTGGAAGTGCTCTTTAGATCCAAAGCTATATCTGGCATTGCTTCTTACCTTCTGATTTCCATATGAGTTGATTTTACATTGTTGATTTTAAACTATAAGGATGATTCACAGCAGGATGTTCCAGAACCATAAAGGAATATGAGGGTCATGTCATCATTTCATATTCAAATCTTAATTTCTCAGCAATTTGGGATTTTGGTTAATGTTCCTGACTCACAAAGCAGCATGTTTCCATTCCTACTATGGTAAAGGTTCGTTAGAAGCAGAGCACACATTAACAGTAGTTGCTCAGATTTATCCTTAAGGACTATAAACTCTCTGGCATAGCAATTCTACAGTCATTAGATGAACAAAAGATACAGCAAGGAACTAGTAGACATTGCTCATAAAATGGCTAAAGACCCTCAGCAGTGTCAGTTACCATCACAATCAGAGATGCAACACTTTTAGGATAACAGAAGCAAAAGGAAAATACTAAGTAGGAAAAATTTAGCTTTTTGGTATCTTTTAGGATGAGGTCCATTGGGTTCATAGCCAGTTATTAAAATGTCTAACTTTGAAAATTTTGAAACTTCACGAAACATGTTCTGTATCATCCAAAATGCCAAAGAAGGGAAGATGGCATGCAGTGATGTTCTGCCTTCTGTTTTTGATCAAAACTCTATATGAATTTCATGTATATTTTATTCTTATGCTCGATTAGTTTCTTATGGTGATTCATCCCAGAAATGGGCAATTATAGGATATAAAGAAATTTTGTTAAGTGTGGTAGTGTTGGTTTTAAGCTACATTTATTATTCAGACTTTTAACAGACTAATATGTGGGAGACAAGAATAGAAGATAAACATAGAAAATACTTTCTAAAATTAGTTTTATTACATACAGTTGTTAAAGAGTAATAGTTACCAAACCCTGGCCTTGGAAATAAGCTCACAGATTAAATCTTAATAGTATGGTTGGGGAACTGTGTACAATTCTGTTCCATAATCAGAAATGTAATTTAAAAGGGATTAAGACTGGTGTGATATCCACTCACTGCATGGAAGGAAAGGAACAGTAGGCCAAAGGAAAACTCTCAACTATTAACTTAAAACCCACACAGCAAGTTTCCACTAATACAGAGTGCTTCAGTATATTCACATAGTCACCATCAGGCAATAAAACATACTCTATGTAATATATCAATTTTTAGTAGGAAGGGTCTACCTTCCACTCACAAGGCATTACTAAAAACCTGACCTCAACTTCCATTAAAGAAGCATTTCTACACCTGAGTGTAATTAAGACTGGAATATAAAATTCCTTTTTCTTGTAAAGGCATTTCTAAGAATAAAAGTGACTGTTTTGAGAAATACACATTTCGATATTTAAACTTGTATATTATAATCTATCATAGTGGACAAGAATAACACTATTAAAAAATAAGTCAAAATAATGACGTTCCACCTCATTTTTCTTCAGAGAATGAATAGATTAGGTGTGGAATACACTTCAAGAGATTCATTCACTCTAGTTCAAGACAGAGTCATCAAGATTTAAACCATTTGCAACAAGCCTGTACGTTCTGTAATTGCCATTAAAAAAAAAAATCTATTCTTGTGTTTCTTACAGAAATGTTGTTCTAATATTTGAACTCAGTTTGCTTCACCCCAGGAGGTTTATTATTTTTTATTGTATTCATGGTGAACTTACAGCTAATGAGAATGAGACTATTCAGGAGATAAGAAGTCACATAAGAAATGAAAAAAGAACAATAATTAAAGGAAATAATCATTTTAGGCTGCATCTGAAGCTATAAACATAGGGGTTGTTTGAAAATAGATACCCTCTAGATTATCTAAATCTCAAATCTGAAAATCAACTTTGATTGAGGCAGAATGTCGTAGAGTTTTTGTCTCCAGCAGAGATGTTCCCTATAGTTTGCTGGTAGGAAGAAAGAAAACATGAGATTGAATTTTCTCATTGCTTATTGTGAAGAAATGGATGCTTATTTTTTAAAAATCATTGACAACTATCTAATCTACTTAGATTTTCCAGACTTACCTTGTATTTTGAAATTCTGATTTTCAGCACCCTGAAACACACCTGAATTCAGGACACCTTAGAAGATTTAAGAGTAAATAAAATTAATCATATTAAGGATGTTTCATGCATTCTTTTGGGTTTCTCTTTGATTTTTATTGTGTGCTACATGTTACCTACCTCTATTACCCAGAACAGCTTTAGTGTTTTCTTCACATTTTAAAGTGACTGACATACTTTCATAGTAGACCACAGGCTTGGAACAGCATACCTGATTCCAAGTTTTTAGGGATAAGCACAAATAGTGATTATAAATTCTAAAGCCACCACATGATACCATGTTTATCTGCAACAGCAAAACGATGTTTTATGCATGCATGTAATTGTGGTTTGGCTTGGGACTTAGTTAAGCAATTGGTAAATGTGTCTCTTGGAACTAGTTCCTGGCCTTGAATGTAAATTACTTGCTTCACAAAATTAAGATTTCCTGCTGGGAAATTTGGTAGTTTCAAATGTGCTTTGCCACCTTAATGGCTATCGACTTACACTCAGAGGAGAAGAAAAAGCATCCATTATAGAATCCTCTGTATATAATACACAGGGTAAGCTTTGAAAGGACATGTATACCTCTGAAATTAGCAAATTTAAGCAAATCAGAAAGCCAAAATTAGATGAACAGGAGATAAACAGTGCTGGTAAATGCTTTACTCTTTTAGAAAGTAAATTAGTTTTAGTAAAATTTATATCAAAGATTGCTATGATTTTATCTTTTACTCCTGGATACTGCCATCAGATTTAAATGTACCATAGTGGGAATTCCAGAATAGCACCCAAAGATTTGATAGCACCTCTTGTATTACATTTTTCTCTATGACTTTTGCCAAATCATTTATCCATCCAAAGGTATGAAAAATGTCTTCTTATCCATGCCATGAGGTTTGAAGCAACTTACTCACTTTCTGTGCTCACTACTAGCATGGAAAAAGAACAAAATTTAATATAAATGGTGGTTTATAAATGCCTTCCAAAATACAGTTCTTGGAAGGAGATATTCTAAGATTCTCAATTTTTATCTTTTTAATACTTTAACATTTTAGAGATGGGCATGTCAGAGGCTGTAAAAATTGCTTCAGAAAGATTGGTTTGTTATCTGTAAATATTTACTATATCAGCTGTACCTTGTGTAGTATAGTTGTCAAACATTCATGTAGTGGGAAGGGCATGGATTTTTGCTGCATACAACACGTGCTACATAAAACACAGACATTTGAGAAGGTTCTAGTAGCTTGAATCTGTTAAAATCTGTTTTTCTTACCCTGCGCTCAATTGGTTGTACCAATATGAAAACTTCTATTCACCACCATAACTGCTGATGGTATGAAATATAGCTTCCTAAAAAGTATACAATGGAGTATTTTGTTCCAGCATCTGTTATATGTCAGTGCAGAATTTCAAGGGTACAGGATTGTGTAATCTTTCTTTACAGAAGACATCAGTCATGAACAAGTGAGACAGAGTTAAAGAATTATCCTTTCTTGGCTCTCATTGCATCTAATTCATGCATGCATGACCCATTGCCATCATTGTTGTACTTATGCCAGCTGGTTCTGATTATTAAGAAAAGCAGCTTTGCATGCTGAACATATAACAATAAACTATTGTCATACAAATGGAGCACTTTTGCTTCTAAGGGGTATAAATATCCATATAATAAAAATAAGGTGGTTCCAACTTCTCATGTTGCAGAGAACAAATAATAGCTCATCAAGCATACTACAAATGGAACTTGGATATGGAAGGTACCCTTATTGGGACCAGTGTGATATTCTTCCCCTTTTTTGAAGTGGGACATGGGAGGGGTAAAAGTTTTACAGCTCTTACTCTTCTCAGATGAGCTAATTCCAAGAACAGATACTTTTGACCAGTTCAGGGAAAATTTTTGTCACACTATATGTTGTAACCCGGTCCTAATGTCAGATACAATGAATTATAATTCCCATCATCTCCTCATTGATTTTAAACCAGACACCATGAAAATCCTGGATTCCTAGCAAATAATAAACTCCTTTAATACTTCCATCAGGGAATAATAAAATCAAGTATGTATAAAAACATACCCTTTAGCATATGAAAGCATAGAAGCATGTGAACGTATACAATAACGAGTAGATACCTCATTTTGAGTACATTCACATATTGACACAACAGTGTATGCCAAATAAAACTCTCATGAAGCCTGGAGCTCAATAAGACAGTGTAATAAAAATCTAGGATACAACTTCCTGAAGTGGGGTCAAAATCATCATGTTCTACTAGGAATTGCTCTGGAAGGGTAAAATCCCTAGAAAAGATAACAAGATATCTAAGGAAATAGTTGAAGTAAAAGGAACTTCATTTGGCATTTGGCACATGCATGACATATATAGGGGTGCAACTTTTCTAAACTTGAAAAGAAGGGGAAAATATACAAAGATTTAGCAGTATACTGAAAAAACATTAACAACCCATTTTGCAAAGTGCATGTTCAGTTTCTCATATTTCTGTAGTATTTTTGGCTGCACAAATTTTTTGGCTGTTTTCATCAAATTCATAACTGAAATGAAGGCTTATTAAAGGTCACAGAAAAAAAAAGATCTAATTATTGTTAATATGATATTGATAATTTATGTCAACATTACTGTAAAAACTGCAAAGAGATCCAGTATTTGGTCATAATTCTGACACCAATTGTTTCCACTGAGGGAATTAATCCTATGAATTTTTAGCCAAGATGAACACAACATAAGCCAGAGGAAGAAGTGAATGAAGGAATGAAGGAAACATAGAGCTCATTTGTGTATTCCCATGACTGCATGATGTTCCCCTGGCTGACCATTTCACCTGGAATTAAGGTTTCTATATGATCAGTGAACATCAACCTGATGACTCTTTTCTAACCTTTATCTGAATCTTCCAGGCAAGAGTTCCAGAGCCCAGGAATTGAAATCCCTTTACCTAAGCTTCACTTCCCACCAAAAGATCCTTTCTGTTACTTTGAGCTTATCATATTTCTGTGGCCAGGAGGAACCATCATAGTGACCTTGCTGTCCCTGGAGACTATGGAATTTCGTTCCCTATCTCCTATAACAACCCCAGGATTTTATGTTTGAAATAGACAATAGTGTATTATATTTGAAATAGACGATTTCAAAGACAATAGTGTTAACTGAGACTCAAAATAAAATGAACTCATAGAAAGGAATCAAAGACCAAAAGATAGACTATAGCTGTAATAGAGCCCTTGGTAACCCCTTCTAATAGCTGGTTTCATGGATTTCCTCTCTGCACCCTTTAAGACAGAACAAGAAGTGACTCTCTCCCCAAAGTAATCTGAATGTCCATGGTTACAGTGCGCTAACAGTAACAGCACTTAGGTCAACTTTATGCAGAGATAATTGACTTCCAGGATGTTTTGCTCAGCCTATCAGGTAGCTGTTGCTAGGCAGTAAGCACACTCCTCAAACTTACCAGGTAGATAATTTTAAAGCAAGATTGTCATTAAGTGCCTCATGTCACAGGGATAACAGGCAAGATGGAGACACTTGCAGACAGTTTTGCAAAGTTCAGTATATCACTCCTCTTGTCTTCTCAGCCAGCCAGGTTTGAGTCCAGTCCCAGGAAGCATCTGCATAAGAAGTTTGGTGACACACTGGATAATTCCTGTGGAATTACAGGGCTTGCTAGCAGAAGCAGCTCACTGTACAGCAACCTTACCATGGGTGTGCCCTAATGTCATTCTGGCAAAAAATCCTTCTGCTCATTCTCTTCCTGACTAAAACATCTGGGAAATGGAAGAGAAGGGAAGGGAAATAGAAACTAAGACTGATGCTGGAGCATAGGGTGGTTGCAGCACACAGGTTATTCTCTATCATTTGCAGGAAGAATAGTGAGCTGTTATGTTTGGAATTTGGGAGCAGAACTATTTCACTGTCCAATACTTCCTGGATATGTTTTACTAGTCTAGGACATAAGCCCTTCACTCATTGCTCTCCTACATAGCTGACATTAGAATTAAAATTATTTCCTCCTTACATCATTGCTAGAAGGCAATTTTGGGGAGTGGGAGAACTTTCTCAGACACATTGTTTCCTCTCTGAAAAATGTGATAAATGTGGTATTTCTCTTTCCCTTACCAAAGGCTAGTCATATTTCAAGCATATCCTATAAGTCAAAGGGGAGAAGAGAAAGAGAAATTAAAAGGAAAGGGAAAAGGAAAGAGAGAGGGAAGAAAAAAAAAAGGAAAAACAGTGCAAAAATCAACTGTAAATACAGTTACCCCTGTAAAATTTAGAAAAACTTCTACCACCAGAGATACAAGCCATTCCTCAAGCAAAACTTTCTTCAGAGAAGTAGAAGTTTTGCCTTTCTTTTTATTTTCTCTCCTTTTCCTGTCTGTTTTCTTCATATAGAGTAAATTATAAATTGTTTATTTAGTACAAAAGTGAATAATTACAGCATTTAGCCTTTGGCATTCTAACTTAAATTGCCAGTTGTAGCCCAGATTTTTTTTTTTTTCTGAAAGAAAAAGACACAGCCTCATAGGGAAATAAAGTAGTATGAGAAAGGGCAGCGTAGGCTTTTGCATTCCATTTGCATGTGTATCACATGAACTGCATATATAACACTTCTGATGCTGCCAATGAGAATTTTAAAGAGGATTTGCAGGTTACTAAGTGTCTGGCCTCACCTTCAGGATTCACAAACACAGTGAGGTTAGTAAGAATGGTGCCACAGGATTTAATTCTATCTCAGTTTCTTTTGATAAAACCACTGAAGTTGCTCATCACAGAGAAAAAGAAAAAGAAACAGAACAACAACATAAAAACTACTGGCAGAACCTTTAAGATGACTGTTGTTAGGTTTGTGGCAGAAAGAGATATGGAGGATTTATACCTGTCTCTGTGCTAGGAGGTGTAGGAAGTTCCTACTCAAAGGTGTTGCTTGGGCTCCTCTGCCATTTTATCATGATCAAGGAACAGCAGAAATGTTTGCTGTTAAGTGAACATGGAACTGTTACTCTAAGTAATATATCAGGGCATTGGGCCAAGAAGTGAGAGACCTACTTTCCCATTTCATCTTCAGAGTCTCACACAACTCAAGGCTGCCTTGCCCATGGGACTGCAACCCACGCAGTCATCTTCTACAGAAGAGCAGGCATCAGCAGAAGAGCAACTAAAGAAGGAAACCTTGTGGCTAAACCACTAATTGCAGAGTATGAGCTCCTACTTCCAAAATTGCTTTCTTTTTAATGAAAGTTTGTGCAGAAGAAGTGCTGCCAAGGAGTGGAAGCTGCAACCTCAGGTGCTCCCCCGTCTCCTGTTGAATGCAATGAGGGAGACCTTTCCCAAATTCCCCTACCCCCATCAACATTTCAGTCCTAGCTCTGCACTGGCCACCCTTCAACCAGCAGCAGAATGCCTTTACTCCCAGCCCACACAAACTCAGCACCCTTAGAGTGTGATTCTTGAGGAGAGTCATGTGGAAATCCCCAGGGAGATCCTCCTAATGTACCACAGATCAATTCAATGCCATTAGCATGTCTCGGTGTACTTACTGCAGAAGAGTAAAGCATGGAAAAGACTCTTCTGAGTGAGATAATGTCTTTAAAGAGTCAATTAAACATTTCTTAAAATCATATCTTAATGAAAAAGTAGATTTTAAATGGTTTTTTACTCACTTCAGTGAAATCATTTTATTGCCTTAAATTTCAGTCTCTAGAAGATGCTGGCTTAAAAATTTTCAAATTAAGTTAGATAAAAGAAGCAGGACCAGCTTTCCTCCAAATACATTCAAATAACACACAACCTCTTACAAGCTAGGGGAGTTGAATGGAACTATATTCTTTTCTTTTCTTTTCTTTTCTTTTCTTTTCTTTTCTTTTCTTTTCTTTTCTTTTCTTTTCTCAAAGGCTTTTTTAAAGATTTGTGTGCCACACTAGCAATATTATTGAAATATCTTCATCAGATAAGCTAAAAATTTCATTACAAAGTATAGAACCCTCAAACAGCCAGAGATTTTGTAGATTATAAATGTATGCTTTAAAAAAAAAAAATTGTTTCATGTATTTTTTTTTGTAATTTTCATGGTTTAAAAGGTTACTCAAAACAACCAACAAAAAAACCACAACATATAGGGCAGCTGAACATCCTATATTCTCCATAAAATTGTGTCCTTTTATTGCCAACTGTTTTTATAATGTAATGCAACTGTGACACAGAATATCTATCAAGACGAAGTAACATCTCAGAGAAAAAGTTGTGTTGTATTCTCTCAAGTTTATCTCCAAGAAGTGATTTTAAAACCTTTGGGATTGAACTAAGCAGAAAGATGCAGCTAACACAGTTCACTCAACTGAACAGAAATGCAAATGTGGTTTTAGCAATGTGTCACTGATCTTCAGAGAGACTATAAGGCTTGGTTTGAGTCAAAGGCCACTGAAATCATGTAAGGACTTTCATCAGCTCTGACTTTCAAAACAGACTTGTTTTGAAACCAAGGGAAGAACTGTGGGGTTATGCCAAACAGCAGATAAGATATAGGAGGTGCACCTGGAGCTCTTCCTCATAAAACAAGAACAAAAGTAATTTGAGTTAAATTGAGAGACAGCTTAAAATCATTTTAAGAGATATTCTCATTAATTTAGAAAACTGATTAGTTAAGGTTCATTGAAGCCATGACATACTATTAAAAGGAAAAGAAAACCCAAATGTTTTTTTAAGAAATAATTTTGTGAAGTAAACCCCTAAAGAGATAGTGATATTTAATTTCTGCTTCTCCTCTAACTCCTCTTTGGTCTTGGTGGTGGTTTATTTTAAAAGACAATGAAAACAGTGACTAAGAATTTGAGAGTGATTAAGAATCCAGAAAATATGGAGAATAAAATGGAATCTGTGCCAGAATATCACTTAAGACAGGGTTGAAGTGAGACTCAAATGTAGCAGCGTATTATAGTGATAAAGTTCTTTTAAATGTAACAAATAAACAAATGTATGCAAAAATGGAAGACCTAACTTTAAAAACCTGACAGATCTGAATGTAAGACACTGGAGAGTTAAAGACAGAAATGCCTTTAAGAAAATTAACATTAAAACCAAATTAAGTTTATAGAAAACAAGGACAATATGCATTTCTCCAGAGGGGACACAGACAAAGGAAGAACTGAGAATTCCCGCATATGTAGAGGAAATAAAGGAAAAAAAAAGAGGAACCTGAACTGTACATTTTCATACAGAAATGAACACATTAAAAGGGTTTGTTGAACAAGGCTTTTTCCCTTGTACTTTACACTGATGGGTTTTTTGAAGTGACACAGCTGACTATGTATCTTTAAAGTTCTGCTGACACAGCTTGTTTTCTCAAGATCTGTTGCCCAGAAAAAAAGCTTCTTTGGAAAAAAACCTCTTAGACATTTTCAAAACCCCCAAGAGTTTGCCTGTAAGAACGTCATTCAAAAAATCTCAGGAAAAAAAATCTCTGCCTGATTTAAAAAAAAAGGCAAGCAAAAAACAAAACCAAAAAACTCACCACAGTTTTACTTACTGCAAAAATGCTTAGGTACAGATATTTTTTATATGTTCAAGACAGTAGAAGTTTATAGGAAGGCTGGGGTTTTAACCCATCTGTAAAACATCAGTTCTAGGGGGAATTAATGTGTGGATGTCTTGATTTTGACACCATACCCCTATTTTTTATCAAACATACCAAGAGAGGTGTTACCCCATGCAGTCCATATTGCTTTGACTGAAGAAGTCCAGTGTTCTTGTTAGAAGCTTTTGTAAAAGCTCAAAATCAAAGAGCAAGTACACATAGAACATCTTGAAAAACCGATTCAGTAATAATTTCAGCATTACAGGGGACAATTAAGGTAAATATACTCCTCTTAAAGTGGAAAAAAAAACTGTGTTACAAGAGATGGACAACTGTACTATAAATCATTGGCCATAACTAACAACATTATGCCAATTTAGCTTTTCCAACCTGAGTAGGAAAACAATAAGCAAGTTTTAAGGTAATTTCAAATACTGAAACCCCATTTTTTATTACCAAGTGTGAGCATATTGTTTTCTGGATGTAATGTTTTTAACTGGTAGATATTACCATTAACATTATATGGAAATGAACACTGATATTTTTCCAAAGCTAAAATGTCCCAGCAGGTAACAAAATCCAAATTTAAATCCTAAGATATATAAGCATTTTTTAAATCAAATGCAGATTATTCTATTACTGCTTCACAAAGTTTTTCCTTTTATTTGTCTTTTCTTCCTGAGAACAGTGCAGCGTAAGCTGGTTTACTGATTGCTATGCTGGAAATATTTTAGAGAAAAATTAATACCTTGGGGTTTGTTACAAATTGCCACAACTTATCATTGTAGAAATATTGTGTGTTATACCCAAAGCAAAATGCAAAAATTGCTAAAAGTAAATACTGATTTCTCTGCATAGTCATAGGAAGAATGGGAAGTGGGCCAAAAAAATTTCCATGGAACAAAATGATTGTATGTAATTTTCTATAATAACTGTAACTATAAAAATATTCTTATTAATAAGGAAATAATACAAGAAAAACTTCTGGCAAAGTCTTGCCCATGCATTTTTTGACATGAATAGGCATGGCTCAATTTAAAAAATTTTAGTTGCATAAATAATAAGATTTAAAAATTCTTGTTAAGTAAATAAGAGCCTTGCCTTTCACACAGTTGTGATTTGGGAGCTTCTTTTCTTTTTACAGCCATGTATATTTTTTGCTTTGTTGGAATGTGTCCAACAAATATGTTGGATATGTGTCCTTGATAGTAACTCCTTAAGAAGAATAAATTGATAAAATTTGGCATAGTTATTTTTCCTGGCAAGATTCTCCAATAATGAAATAAAAACAAAGAAGTTTCTCTGCATGGATATGATGGTATGTCTTGATAACAATACTGGTAAATGCACATCAAAGGAAAGAACATGTCATCCTGGATCTGTTCCGATACACCAAATGATTTCTAGAAGCCAGTTTTAAGTCTCTGTTATTTTTGCTCTTAAGTAGAGGTGCCATTGAAAAAGAAATGTCAAATCCCTTGGGCTGAAAGCAGAAAAACTATACAATGCCTGTCCTGTTTGTGAACTCTGGTAAAGACCAATTAAGCCTTCAAGCAATACCTTGCATGTTTCCCCAGATGTAAAGGATTGTATTGTATCTGAAGTTTTCTTGCTTTTTCTCTTTCCTTTCTTTCTTTTTGCCTGCTAAAATAATTAGATCTTGGGAGACAGAGCAGGAAGTCCATACTTTCCTTTGGCAATCTTGATTCTCTCCTTGCATTTTTGAATAGTGGAAACACACTACAGTCCTACCACCAAAAAATATAATGGTAAAGACAATGTAACACATCAAATACCTGGCTGCACCAGAGTCAATCCAGGCTGGGGGATGGACAGATGGAGAGCAGCCCTGTTGACAAGGATTGGGGGGTGCAGGTGGATGAGAGGTTGGACATGACCCAGCAATGGCACTCACAGCCCAGAAAGCCAAAGGTGTCCTGGGCTGCATCCAAAGCAGCGTGGGCAGCAGGGAGGGAATTCTGGCCCCCTATTTCTGCTCTGGTGAGACCTCACCTGTAGGGCTGCATCCAGCTCTGAGGTCCTTAGCAAAGGAAGGACATGGACCTGGAGGAGGGAGTCCAAGGAGGCCACTCAGATGATGAGAGGGGTGGAGGAAAGCCTAAGAGAATTGTGATTGGTCTGAAAAAAGAGAGAAAGAGTACCTGAAGAGTACTGTACCTGAGGAGACCCCACAAGAACGGTGGATAGAGACTTTTTACAAGGGCATGTAGTGACACAATAAAGGGGAATGGCTCCAAGCTTAAAGTGCAGGTTTAGATCAGATATTAGGAAGAAATTCTTGACTGTGAGGGTGCTGAGCCACTGTAACAGGTGCCCTGGGAAACTGTGGATCCCCCATCCCTAGGAATGTTCAAGCCTAGGTTGGATGGGGCTCTGAACAGCCTGGTCTACTGAAAGGTGTCTGTGGTCATGGCAGGGAAATTGGAAGTAGGTGGTGTTGAGGGTCCCTTCCAATCCAAGCCATTCTAAGATTTTGTGATTCTCCGAAACACAGGAAGCATTATCATCTTGAACTGTGAACTATGCAAGTCCTGCAAGCTGTGTGTGGATATTACACGCAGGTCTCATCCAGTCTTTGGGAGAACAAAGGTTTTAGGAGGAGCCTGCATGCAGTAAGAGATGGTGCACATTTGGTCTGATACTATTTCTTAGGATTTCAGTCAGTCCTGAACAGCTGGCACACGATGTTCTTTCTAGGATGCTAGAAATAACACTGTGTGCCAGCTTGGGTTAACTTTTAACTTCCACTGAGGAAGAGAGCTGAACTCCACACAGCCACCTTATAGAGAACATATGAAAAGTGATACTTTGGTGCACATAAACCTTTAAGTGTAGTAGAAAAATTCAGCAGTAGTCTTTAGAATTTAGAAACAGCATTATTTGTGGTTAGTTTTTTTTTTCCTTTAAGGGAGGGCCTTTTTTCTACCAATTTTGCTTTCTGGTAAGAAAACCAGAAAAGAGAACAGACTCTTCAAGTTTCTCCTTACATAAAAATACTTCACATAAGAAACCTATCTCTATGGAAAAATGTTTTGTTCATTGCATCCTCTATATTCTGCCATCATTATCCAACTGTCTTCTTCCCTCAAATATCCCAAATTTCCTTTTTCTTGCCTTGAACCAGTATGTGTAACTCTCTCCTTAAGATTCACATTGTTGAAAAATCATTCTGTTTGTTCAGTTGGGGTTTGTGAGTTTTTTCCCATCTGGATTTTGGTGCTGCTGTTTTTATTTTTTTGGTGGTTTTTTTTTCCCGATGACCTTTTTTTTATTTTAAGCACTTGGAAATGAAAAAAATGAGAACTTTAATTATGTTGAATGCCATAGGCGCCACGAACTGTCCAGAATAAACAGGGATGACCACTGTGTAGCACAGAGCCTGCCAAAATGAAGCCACAAATCACTCTTTTTTTGAGCACTAAATGTAGCAGAAATGGCAATTTTCCTTCAAATAACTCTGATGAGAACAGAAGATGACCCATAAAATCTTGGGCATGTGTAGTGGAAACCAGTTGAGGGTATAAAATAACTAAATGATATTTATATATGACTGGATATCCAAAAATGCCTTTGCATTGACACATGCAGACAGGTAGAATGAGGGTAACACATCTGCCAAGCTGGTAAATATCTACTTTCAGGTTAGACAGTTTGCTGTGAATCCTACTGATAGCTTTGAAATACCTAAGCTTCATGAGATGAACTGCAGCCCAACAACTTCTTTTGCATGTGGACAAGTGTACTAAGCAAGGAACAGTATGCTGCTTTCCACATAAGCCTCAGTTGTCAATGCCAGTGACTTTTAAACACTTCACTGATGATCAATACAAGAAGCTTGGAAGCAGTGTACAGTTCACAAATAATGGAAAAAGGAGCACAGTATTTCATCATATGGTGCCATATACATAAGTAATTCCTATGCCCATTTGCTCCTTGTATTTCCAAATAAAATCTCAGGAGCAGTCACCTTAATTGCAAAATCACACAGTTTGTAAAAGAATTTTTGCACTTCACACATAAGTGTTCTACACAGGTGGAGTGTAAAATTCATAAAACTGGATTTTGAATTAAACATACATTTGCATCTGGATGTATAAAGCTTTATTGTGAATACCTAAGGGTGTGTACAATGCATGCTTTTCATTTACATGGGTCATAAATAGCAGGCAGAAACTTTTATGAAAACATGTTTTAAATTGATCACTGTGTCTGAACAGAAAAATCCTTGAAATTGTTTTCTTGTGCATTGCAGGAACATGACTCTTACAACCTCCAACGAAATGTAAGCAAAGGGAAGATAATAATCCATCAGAAAACCCCAGCTGCCAGGGGTAAAATTGCTGAGCTCATGCCCCTGTGAAAGAACACATTTTGAAAGTGACCTTTTCTAAGGGAACATATTAAACATAGTTTTTTTTTTTTTCTTGCCTTCCTGTCAATTAAATGGTGACAATCTCACTGTGATCTTTTTTGGTACAGTGACAAAGAATGTCTTCTAAAGCTCCCTAGTCTTCCTCTGAAAAGTACAAGTTCTGATGGGAATTGCATGCCCTCAATCATTTAAATTGAAACTCTTGGTGAAAACTCTTACACCAGAGCATGTGCATAACTTAATCCATGTTAAAATCTGAGAATAGAGATTATGAGATACTGTAGCCCCCAGTCATAAACTCTTAAATTCCAATTCTAACAGTTAAAGAGGTTTTCTTTTCCTTTATTGGGTTTTTGTTTTTCCTTTTGGAACTCCCTTCAGCAAGAAGTTAGTTTCTAAGCTGTTAGTACTACAGCATTTAAACTTCAGCTTATAACACGGCACCTACTGCTTTCCCATGTTGAGAAAGATGAGAAGCCACAATCTACTCAGTCTTTGATTCCCAGTGGTATCTTTGGAACATCTCATTGCAAGTTGAATAGCTGCCTCTGCAGTGCCACTGCTAGTGAGTGGGGATTTGCAACTAAAATACAGCATCTGAAGCACTGCTGTGCAACAGAGAATGGAAGGCAAGGAAGCAGATAGTGACTCTTTAAAGCAATCCATTATCACTCATGTGTCTTGCAGAGATACTGAAATAAATGAAACTATTTTTGGGCAAACACAGAGCAGATAAATGTGCTTAAAGTAAAAGTAGTAGATCAGGCTATGTATTATCCTGTGCAACTCAACAATTTGCAAATGTATTCATTTGTGTAAGCAGCTTTATACACAGCCAGACCCATAAGTAAATAGTTAGACACTTCAGCTTTAAGGTTTTAAATAAACACTTCAAGGTAATGCATTTTTGATTACTATTTGTTAGGGGAAAAAATGAAATGGAAGAACATTTGAAAAGATAAGGAATTGTGAGCTAAGCAAGATTAAACCCTCAATTCAGTTTCAGTACAGTAGAAACAATATAATCCAGAGATGAATATGCCTAAGCACAAGAAAAAAAATCAATACATTTTAAGACAATTAAAAGATTTAAAGAAAATTATATGTTAAAATTCTTATAAATTTCATGTTTGACTAGAATGCAATAATCTGAAAAATTTGTAAATCAATGATTTTTAGATATTCCAGTTCTTATGTGTCCATATTGTGCTCAAGTCCCAGGGATTAAAAAAAGAAATGCTTAAATAAAAAGTTTAAACATATTATGTGCAAAAAGATCTAAAGAGTTCTATATAACATTTCAAAAATTAAAGCTGACAGTCCTTTTAACCACTTTGCATTGTCATTCTCTACTTTACTGTAATTGATAATTTAGTCCTTTTTTTAAGGTGAAATAGTAAGAAACTCCAAACATCAATACAGATAATTACTTAATTATGTCACTTTAAGTATACTGGGAATATTAAATTAACTGATGAAGCCTGAGACACAAACAGCTGAAGATACTGGTAGTGTCGTGGATGGAAACCCTACTGCTGCTTATGAGACGGAACAGAACCCTTCCATATCTTTCTCCAGTTACTCAGGATATAACAAACATCCCTGACCCCTCTTCTGATCTACACACTGGCTTTCCATGGAATATGAAAGCACAGTCTTTATGTTCTCCAAGGAAAATTAAAATACATTTTAAAAGATTTGGAAGTGAAAACCACAATAGGTGTTTTGATTTCTGTGGAAAACTGAACTCTCTGTGGTATGTATCAGTCATCTGTGGTAGAAAACATCTCTTACAGGTTTAACTGAATGCAAAATAAATATTCCATTCCCCCATGCCCCCCTCCATTCTTAGCACTCTCACATCCAGCCAACATGCATGAGCAGACACACAGACACGCAGAAACACACAGAGCATCTCTTGGTCCTGCATTAAGGAGAAAGCACTTTGCTCCAGAGTTATTAGAACATAAATTTCAGGAACATGCACACTTCTATGTAACTAATTTGTTGTTACAGGCTCTTTAGAAGGAAGAGGCAGGGAAGAAGGGCAGGGGGCTGATGTTTATGTAATGGAAATGCCAGAATTTATGGAGCTCACAGCTGGCAATGGCAGAGCTGAGAGCTGCTGAGTAGCAAACAAAGGACAAATACTGCAGATGTCACCATGGAAGTCTGCTATAGACCTCCCAGCCAGGACAATGACACTGACAAGTTATTCTCTAAGGAACTAAGGGACATTTCCAAGGAAACTGCCCTTGTTCTTATGAAGGACTTTAACTTGCCAGAAATCACCTGGGAACATCACACAGCTGGTCCAACCTGGGCCAGAAGATACCAGAACACCTGGATGACAACTTTATGGAACAGGTCTTATGGGAACTGACTTGGAAAGATGCCCTTCATCTACTGGTTGTCAACAGAGTGGATCTTGTAAACAAAGTGGAGATTGGTGGCTGTCTTGGCCACAGCAACCACAAAGTAATCCAGATTAAAATCTCTGTGGACAGGAGGAAAAGTCCTAGCAAAACTCCAGCCCTGGACTTGGACATGAGGAAAACTGACTTCAGGCTGCTGAGGGAATTACTGAGTGAAATCCCCTGGGGAAATGTTTTTCAAGTGCTGGGATCTATCAGTGCTGCTCCCTTTTTATTCACCTTCTAAGAGCCCAAGAACAGGCAATTCCTACAGCAGTGAGGAGAGAAGGAAGGTTTGGATGAACAGGGATATGTCTCAAAACAAGGCAGAAAACGAAGGTGTAAACCCCGTGGAAGCAAGGTTGGGTTACATGGGAAGAATGCAAGATGCTGTTTCTCAATGAAGGGAGAAAATTCATGCTGCCTAAACTCAACTGGAGATGAAGCTGGTCAAAGGCAGTGTGAAAATGCTTCTGTTATCCTTTTATGGATGAGCATGGTCTCCTCACAACCAGGGACAGAGACAAGCCAGAGGTGTTTAATGCATTCTTTACCTTTGTCTTCAACACTGATGATGGACCAAGGGGATCTCAGTACCCTGAGCTGGAGGATCTTGTCTATGATAATGATAAACTCCCAGTTGACCCTGTAATTGCGTGGAATCTGCTGCTCCAGCTGAATTCCTTTAAATCTATGGGGTCTCATGGGATTCATCAGAGAATCCTCAAAGATCTTGTTGATGTCATTGCAAAGCCTCTCTTGATGATTTTTGAGTGGTCTCGGGAATCTGGAGAGTTACCCTGGCTGATAGGAAGCTGGTGAATATTGTCCCAGTTTTCAAGAAGAGCAGGAAGGAAGACCTATGTAAACACAGGTGTGTATAAAACACACTCTAGCAACACCCATGCTGCTCCTCCTTGCCTCTTGTGGGACAGAATAAACAACCTATGACCACACCAACAGCGCAACTTAATGTGCTCTTGCAAGACGGTGGTGAACACTGTAAGAAAATAGATATGAGAGAGATAACAAAGGTAATCTAGTTCTTTTAAGACTTCTGGAAGCTCATCAAATAAAGATGCTAGGTCCATAAACACTGCCAAATTGCACACCACATAGTTGTAAATTGTAAGACAGCTCCTCTCAATTTCTAAATGCTACTCAAAGGAGTAAATATTACAGACAATTTAAATTCCTGGGTTGTGAGTTTTGTAATGTGCTGGCATTTCTTCTGGAAGATGAAATACTGTACCATTACAAGGTTTGTAATAACTCAACTGGCTGAAAACAGACACACAGTAACTAGGAATTTTTCTGTGAATCCTATACAGCCATGGTTTAAAAATCCTGAGAGCGCCAGCTGGATGGAAAGAGATAAAAAAACAACACATTATTGTAAACTCTACACTATAATTTTCATAGAAAAAAAAACACTTTAAGGCTTTGAAAAAAGGAAAAATTATTGTCAGGTGGCATACTTAAGAAAATTCAAAGCCAACCAACAAAAAAAAAAAAAAAACAACTTCTCTGTGTGTGTGTCTCCTGGACTTCAGAAGGGAGGGCAGAGAGTTGTGACCCCTAATTCAATAATCTGAATCTGAATGATAGCAGCAGAAAGAAAAGATCACTGAAACAATTGTAAATACATAATACATTTTGAATTAAAGAGTGAATAGCTAACTCAACTATTATGATGCAAAAAATCACTTAAATGATCATGATTTTGTTTATACAATGCATAGAAATATATGCTTAATGAAACATCTACAGTAACTTTCTGATTTCTGCAGCACCATATCTGATACAACTAATCACCAAAGATGCATTTCTAAAATATATAACAGAATATCTTCCTTGTTATACAAGACCACATTGTTAATATTTCCCATTTTACTGTAGGAAGTGCTGTGACTTTTTTTTTCAAGATTTTTTTGGATTATTATATACAGCAATTCCATATATTTAAAAAAATATTTGTCCATTTGAAATAAAACAATTGACTGTATCACACATTGTATGTTGTTCAGAACATACAGTGCAATATAGAACTGGAGAAAAGAAATTGAACTCAAAAATATCTTTCCATTATTAATTTTGCTGTTAGAAATTTGGCAAAATAAAGCACCAACACAAAAAAAAATAGAAAGAGTTTGAGAATCTAGTTCTGACTCCCAGTATCAATAGATAGGAATTATTTAAGTAAACCAGATGTATCATCTTACAAAATTTTAAAGGCTAATTTCCAGCCTATTTCCTTTTTAAGAAATTTCTGTTTCAAGAAAGAAAGGTCTATTGTATTGCTTAAGAAAAATGGAAAACAACATGGTGGAAGTGAAAAGCTCATTGCATTAGTGGCAAGTGATAGTTTTTAGAAAAGAAAACTCAGAGATGCTTAGCATCCACACTAAATTATTTTTCTAACACTGTGATCTTCAGGATGACCTATTACAGATTTTTCTTTGTAGGTTTTTCTTGAGGGCTTTTCATGTTGCCAAGACAGCTAGGATTATCTTAGTGCTCAATCCAGTTTGCTAAAGTAGGATAAGGTGCCATAACTACTTTTTGCTCAAGAGTTAGCTGATGTCAGCTCAGTGCCTCCATAGGCTGCCTCTATGGTCAGAGAATGCAGAAATCAAAACAGCAATTTTTCTAACCCTGGGGTTTCGTGGTAAAACACTCAGTGATTAACATGCTTCTAAAGGGCATGTGTCTAACCCAGTTAAGCCTTCTGGGAATATCTATCCACTCTGTCATTCAAGGTTCATACGAGTCCTCTTTTATCTAATAAAAGAATTTAGAATACTGTGATAAGCTCAGAAATATTCATGCTAGTTCAGATTCCTGTAAAAAATCTGTTATCTTGAGCTCATTTACACAGCTTTTTTTCAGCATATGCTGTCTGTTCTGTAGATCTACCATGAGGAAGCAACAGATATTACACACAGCTTTTTCTGTCACTTCTTCCCCATTTTATCACATAGCATATTAACAGCTTAATCTACCTTGATTATATTTTTATTCTCCCTAATTTTACCCAAATGTCTCTCAATTTTCTTCTTCCCTCCTAAGAGTATTGTTCTTTCTTCATTGTTTAAACAAGAATATCTTTTTATCAAGAAAGCACTTTGCTAAAATAAATCAAAACAGCTGGGAAATTGGTGTTTCTAAACAGGAAAATCTAGGCTACCTCAGAAATCCAAAAGCAATTTTCTGAAACATGCTTTTTTAATCATTTTAACCCCTTTCTATTACAGCAATAGTAATAATCATATTATTATGAGTGTCTTTCCATTTTTGGAAAGCAAGCAAATGATATATCACCTGAATGTATATCACCTCTTAACAGAATGCAAATTTCATCTCCTATTCCATACCAGTCCCCTCATTAGGAATTCTTGAGTAGACTTTATGCATCTGTTTAAATGGATACTTTCCATTACTCTGTATTACATTAAGATGTTAGTTATTGCAGAGGAACACAAGAGTGATTGAGCTCTTAGCTTCTCTGTCCAAACACCATTCAGTAACAGCTAAATCTAGTCACATTTATATTTTCAGCAGCAGTTTGTATGATGCTAGTACACAAGAAAATTTAGCCACCCCTATAATTAATTTACATCAGTAAACTGTCTTGAAGCTCTGGGTGATTAAATATGATTTTCATTCTGTGAATAATGGACTCACCCCTGAACTAAAGGGAAAATCTAAATTAAGGCATTGATCCTGCTTTTATTTCTCTGGATCTGTATGTATTACCACATTTTCTTCTTCCTGCAGCATTCACATTTTGTGTACAATCTAGAGTTCTTCTAAGTAGTGTAGAGTTGTTTTTTTTCCTCTATGTAGCTTTCTTTGCAGAAGGCACTTGGTAATGTCTTAAGGCAGTTTCACTGTAGATTATCTTTTGAGTCATCCATTTCTGTGTTCTGCACAGATGTTGGACTGCAACACTTCCAAAACTTGTCTAAGCATATACAGCCTCTGGGGCAAAAGTAAAAATATTACTGTATTTGTTGTTTTTTTAGTAAATATAACTATTTATCAAATAAGTTTTGATTTTCCACAACAGATGGACAATAGATATTAAATCTCCTCTACTGCTGGAAAATATTTACCTCACGTTTCCTTTTTTTTACAACATAATCTTTAAGTTAAAAAAACAGTAATGTATGCCATATCATCTATGAAAATTCATGAAACATTTGAAACATCATCTATGAAACATTTTACTTTAAACTATTGACTGAATTTGGGGTTTTTTTTACTACTTACAAATTATCCAGACTCAGCATTCACCCTATAGATAGATAATCAGTCTGTTGAGAAGTAATTGATTTTCTGTAGTCTTCAGTTTAATCATTGTTTGTTAGTCATCATTTGTGACCTTATTTTCATGGTTTTACAGAACCAAACTTGCTGCCTGCCAAAGACTGCCCAGCCCCATTTGTGTGTAACCAAAAACTGCCTTGTGAACACATAATTAGTGATGGTAGGAAACTGGAGCTATGAAACTACGAGGCATTCAAACATCTCAGCATTTCATGTAGAGGGCAACTTTGGTTTTTTCTTCCTTTTAAAAATAGCAAAAAAGTTATCTTTCTCTTTTTAAACAATGTGTAACAGTTCCACTGATGGAAACTTTTTAGGTACTCCTATAGAGGAAGTTCTAGAACATCCATTTGTACTCAAAAACTGTGAACGACAAAAGAGGGAGATGAAACAGGGAGGAACTGGATGTGAATGAGGGCAGTGAGAGATGAATATGAGACTGCCAGAGTTGGGTGAATTCCACAACTGATTTGTTTTTCTGGTCTTCTTACTTTAGAAAGAAATCTTCTCGCTCTGAGAAATGTTTTCTAACTGAAGATCCAGCAAAACTGGCAGGTGCCCACAAAAAGCTGGGGTTTGCCAAATCAGCACTTTACAAAAAAGATACTGTTTTTAAAAAACCTTAACCAGCTGTCCTCCTTATCACCTGGGTTTTGCCAAGAGTTTTCCTTTACTTAAACCTCAAATATGCAAAATTATAAAAAGAGAACCCTCTATCTTAAAGCTTTAAATTAATTTTGTCCAGTCCTGTTTGTTTGTTAAAAGTTTTTGCTCTAACTCAAATAACTGTACCTTCTAGTTGTTCCCTGCCTGGAATACACTTCTAGAACTAAACGTTTCAAAATAATATGATTTATATCCATACATACAGTCAGGTGCATGTGGGAAATAACAGTGGAGGAATATCAGTAAATTTTAAGTACAGGTTAATAAAGACAAGGAAATCATCTCTGCTTCTCTGGACACACTAGAGTTAGTAATTTAGTATTCAAGGGGAAAAAAAATATATATACATACACATGTATCAGAAGTGCTTTGAGCCACAGAGTTTAACTTTGTCGATCAATAATAAGTGGGGTGTTTTCTCTTTCACAAAGAACTGTGCTTGATCTTTCCATTTGCAATCAGTTACATTTGAAATGCCAAAAGCAGTATCAGTAGAATAGCAATCTCATTTTATTCAAGATTAAAAAAAAAATCTTCTTTAAAAAAAAAAAAAGAAATAAATAACAAAAAAACCCCAACAAAACAGAAAACTTTTCCTGAGAGGAGTAATTAATCACATACATAGATATTTGGCTATACAACCAGTCTCAAGCTTCAGGTGTAAGGGACTGGAATTAATAAAGTACAGCATGAAATTCACAGTATCCAAGATAATCAGAGTTTCTTCCTGTACTTTATTTATTCAGTAAAAACCTAACTCCTGGAACTAACAGTTGGAAACTACATCAATAGAAATATTTTTCAGTTAAGTAGATTCAATCCAAAAAATAACGAAAACAGGAAACAAATTATTGGATTTTGTTGAATGTTTTCATTCAGGAGCATAAGCATGGTAGTTAAAATTGTAGAGATTGAGCAGAACCACTTAGTACTTAGGGCCAACAATAAATATAGTGATAAGGCCTGTATAATCAAGGATCAGCATGTTAGATTCTCTCTAAAGATGAAAAGAAATTATTCAAAGCTTTTATGAGAAAAAGATTAGAACATGTATAACTTGTGCCAAATCAATAGTCTAATAAAGTATTCATTTATCTTTTTGTTTGTTCTGAACCTGTCTGCTTGCTTGTTTTGTAGGTATGTTATTAAAAACAGTGCTACATTTGTTACATGCTAAACAGATGTTTATTTCTGCTCCTAGTAAAACTCAGAGATCTGGAGACCAGTTAATAAGATTTAGATGACCAAAAGAAGAAGAACTAGGAGGCAAGTGTGAAACTTAAGAAACACAAGAAATTGTGTTTCTTGCCACCTTCCGTTCTCTGGAGTCTTGAAAGGCTACTAGAATTGTATTTCAGTAGCAGAATCTAGTAGACAATGAAATTACTGGACTAATTTTATTTTTTTCATAATTGGTTTGTTTTCCCTCAAACTGCTGTAGCTGGATCAAGAACAGATCTTGAAACTAAAGCACACATCCTCAAACCTTAACTGGATGTGGGAAGCTCATGCAGATTATCCCTTGAAAACAACAGACCTAAGCACAAAGGCTTAGGGCACATGAACTTTCCATAGACTGCAAGGCTAAGCCTGCCAGCTCAGATGTGTTCAACCTCTTCCAGGAACTGTCTCAAATTTATTCCCCTATTGTCTGCCATAGTCCTCTGTGTACAATAGGAACTGTGCTCTACTGCCTAGACCTGAGAATTTGGTCTTGGTAAACTCAGTAGTTCTTATTTTACATGTAGGTAAGGTGTAAATGTACAAAACATTGTAGAAGTTTCCTGTTATTTTTTCGTTTCTACATAAAATGTCATTGAAGAAGCAATGGTCTTAAAATAAAACATTCATCAACTTTCAAATCATCTTTCAGGGTGATGATTACATGAAGATTACTCCTTATAAACTGCAAAGTAGACAGCTTTAAAGCATTATTATAGTATGACCATGATCACTTGGAGCTCATTTTGGAAACAGTGTGATGAATGCTTGTGAGGAATGATCATGTTTTGAAGAACTGCTATATTCAGAATTGGCAAAAGTAGCTACTTAAAAATGCGTTCACCTTTGAATTGCTATTATTACACTTCTAGTAAAACATAAGTGTCATGTATCTTAATCACAGTACCTCAAAGCAAAATGAAAGGGCTCTAAACAACCCATTCAAAAAAGAAATCATGAGCAAGTTCACAGAAATACATTTTTTCAGAGTTTAAAATACTTTCAACACATTCCAGTAATGTTTTGTGCTTGAAGTCATGGTTGGAGGGTTTTAATATTTTGGTTTTAGTTTCTGTGTTTGTTGTTTTGTTTACTATTTTGGTTTGCATTGATTTGTTGGTTTGTTTTTTTTTTTTTGTTCTTTTTGTTTTCCTTATTATATATCAAATTTAACACTACAATTAGAAAATGACACTTTCTGAAGTGCATAAGTTCTAAGCTGTCTTAGAAGGATGGCAGCAGGTTGTTAAGTATGGGGAAGGTATTTTGCAAATGTGATAGATAACATTCTCAGCTGTTCCAAGTTCATAATGCCACTATTTTCAAGGAGCCACTAAGTCACCTATTTACATGAATAAGGAGTTAAATATCACAGATGTTCTATATAACAATATTAACAATATTATGGCAATATTAACAGTATTATGGCAATATTATATGCAGTCTACTAATTTCTGGCAATTTAAGCAATCTCTTAATTATAACAGTAATCCTTAATTCCACACAAATACTGGTTGCCACTGTGTTCAATCTCAACCTTTGATAAGTGGGGAAAATATCAGCACCAGCTGCATGGATCAGAATTGGTTCGTGCAACCAGCCACTTCTTTATTTATATAAGAGCACATTTTGTTGATCACTGTCATGCTTAGAATTGCTGATAAAAAATTTGTGCTAGGAGTCACAGCACCCTAAGCAAGAGTCAGCCTGAGTAGTCCCAAAACTCCTCTAGTTGTTGATAAGTTTTACTGCAGAATCTAAGATCTCATGTTAAGAAAGCTTGCACTAACTTGGGAGTTTGCTGTCATACTTCTCCTTTTGCCAAGATTTTTTAACTGAAAGTCAATTTTCTGTCCCAGTACACTAAAACAACAAAACTCTGATTTATTTCCCTGAAACTGGAGTCTGGCAAGAAAACAAAGCTGATATGATTAAGCGTATCTCCAGATGATGGCCACAAAGATAAACAAAAACAATAAATAGCATAAACAGTTCAAGATTTGTTGAAGAATATACCAAAAGAGATGATGTTGCTAAAAAAAGCTTTTCTTAAGACTTCAAAAACATTGAGCAGATTGCAGTTTTTCCAAGTAATCAGTTCTAGAAATCAGCTCCCAGGGTAAAAAAATAAAATGGTGAAAGATAATATACTGTGAAGCCAACATGCAGAGAGCAATCAAATGATGGCTACCAATTACCTGCAGAGTGTATTTCTTACACTAATAAAGGAAAAAAAAAATTGGAAATTATTCTTCAGGAAGTGAAACAGAAAACCAGAATAAAAAAAAAGGAGTGAAACAGAGTACTATCATAAGATTAATTCAAAATATAAACATTTCTTATATTGCTGAGTATAAGCATATTTCAAACCCAAACATCCTGACATCTCTTAAAATACTACTATCTTGGATGAGTTTATTTCATATATTTTAATGAATAGCATTTAGAATGCTAATGCTATAGCAATAAATTTCATTGGAAGTATGTAAACCTTATTTGAAGGGTAATTAAATAGTTGGTAAGTGTATTGCATACTGTGTGTTATCAAATTACTCTCTGCATATGCTAGGGATACTTAAAGAGCTATTTATCATATCATGTTCCTTCATTTTGATCTAGCTCAAAGTGAAGCATTTAGAAAAACAAGTGTTATACAGTGAGCAAATAATTGATAAACTTCTAGTTCTGTTGGGTTTTTGTGGTTTGTTTTCCTACTGGAAACTAAATAAAAATAGGAAAGAGCATAAAAAAAAGGACAAAAAAAACCCACCTCCAAAGTCAAGCAAGCAAGCAAGAAAAAGTCTACCCAAAACCCCATTGAGTGCTTAGATGTAGTCTAACACTAGGAAATTCAAGGAAATGCATATGAGCTAGTGGAACAAGTGAAGATTAAGTTCCTGTCCATGCTGTTATTTAGCTAGATATGTCACAGGTTTAGAAGCTTATGTAGTTTTTCTGCTGTAACAAAAACAAGTATAACACAAAGAAAATGTATGACCAAATAAAGTCTGTTGTGACATTCCCAAATTAATTTTTTCCAATAGATTAATAAACTGACTAGGATAGTGATGTCTACTGGGTTAGGAAAAGATTAAGGATTGAACTACACCAACTGTTCAGTTTAGGCATCATGTGAGTTTTTATTCATTTTAATCAGGAGAAACCCAACTGATAAGTGATGTAGTATTCATGACAGTTCCCAAAGAAAAAAGAATAATACTACATTGACCAAAAGGATTTCAGCTTTTTCCACAAATGTAGCCAATATTCATTTACTTGAAGTCACATCATCCTTTTTACAAGTAAAATCGAGTTTCTTTTTAATTTCTGAAGGAATAGTGTCCAGTGGAATATCATTCCAAGACATCCACTTTTTTCAACTGCCTGCTTACCTATTAACTCTCTGAGCTGCCAGGATCAAAACTGTGCAGAGACTTGGGCTCAGAGGCCACAAGCCCCAAGCTTACTGTGCCCAGATGCTAGGTTTCCATTCCAAGTGTCCAGTTCCTGTACCACTGAACCTGGAAATCTGAAAATCCTTGTGGAGATCCAAGAGTTCCTTGCCAGGAGCGTTCAGACATTTCAAACTAGAAGTTTAGGGGTTCTCCCTTAAAAATGATAGAACAAAGCCTAAGAATTTAGATGTTAAGGTGATTTCATTAAGAAGATTTTTATGCAAACCAGTTTGAATTACTGTTTAATGAAATTTTTGCTGTCCATAATTCATTTTGTCTTCAATGGATCGGTTCTTTTGGTTTTTTAATTACTTTTTAATTTCCCACACAATGAAAATTTTGAGTTATGTTGTTTCTGGTCTGAATGCATGAACAGATTTATATGTAAACAGTGAAGTGTGTAACAAAGTAGAACCTTTACTACTGGAAAAGTTGAATGACACCTTTAACAAGAATAAAATGCTTCACAGATATTTAGCAATTAAATAATTCAATTTTAATGTACTTATAGGATTAAGAGACTTGACTATGTGTAAACAAATTGATGTTTTGCCTCCTAAACCTGCAAATTTTCCTTCAAAATTCGTTGTCAACATCAGGCCAAATTTGAGTCTTTTACTGGAACTAGCACATAGAACTAGTCATTCCTCTGAAGACAGACTTTGATCAATCTAAAAATCCTTGAACCTGACATTCTCTGACAGGAGAAGGAAAAACAGGAAATATACTTTCTAAAGTGTGTTATAGATTGATAGAGAAGTTCTCTATCAATGAGTGTTTCAGAGGTTTAGGTGCAGCTTTAGTCTTCAAGTAAGAGGAGTTTTACATTTTAGAAATCTGCAATCAGCTCACACTTGGTTGATCGATGGAATAGAATCAGAAAAGGCTGGTGGAGCAACAGACAGAATTTATATAAACCTACAGTTCATTAACCTGGCAATTGTATTTTAGCTGAATTAATGGAAGAAGCAAGCAAGGTATTAATAAATGTACGTACACGCATTGCAAGATTTTACAATCAAAATAACCCCCTCAAAATATAACACTGAGCTTTTAACTGATTCTTCACTAGAGGAAAGGAGGAGTAGGATTTGTCAGCCATTAAAATGGAAGGCATATAGCACTGGGGCTGTCTGGAGATGAAATTGGATTTTTCTGTCTGGACTCATCAGATTCCTTTTCATTCCACAAAGCAAATTGCTTTGCCTTAAGTTTGTATTAAACAGCAAAGGATTCATCTGGTATAGGTGGTGCTAAGAGCTTATTAAGAACCATACAGTGCACCCAGCCACTGAACCCTATGCATTTCAGCACCAGCTCTTGTAAAATGCTGGATTCATTTAACAAATATTTTGTACAAGTTTAGCTCTGCTTGCTTATAGTTCCTTTATTTTCTCTGCAGTAGAATTATTTGCACTATTTATTTAAATTTTTTACTATTATTATTATTCTCTTCACTTTCTCTATTTTACTGACAGCTGCTATATTTTTACTGCAGGAAAAAAAAAGACAGTAACTGCAAATTACTGCATTTAAAATAGAATATTGCAAAAGGACTTGAAGCTATTTCAAGCCTGCTCTTTGCTATACAGTTAGCTAATAAACTGAAACTCCCTAGCATTATACATAACTGAACTGTCCTTTTATCTATTCAAGTGTAACTGCTGACACATTATTAAAAACAATTATTACCACATACACAAATTCAAAATGTGAAATAATATATTCATTAAGTATCTTTTACAGGTAGAAGTGCCCTCATTATTTCCTCTTCAGCTCTTTTTCTAAAATAACTCATCTATATCTTCCTCTTTCCACATTATAAGGGCTATCATCATTGTTACTATTTACTAGTTCACTGCTCTAACTGGATCATCTTTGAGCATGCTAATTTCAAGTGAAAAAATACTTAATTTCTTCTTAACTCAAGACATTTCCTGGGTTTTACCCGTGGCATGCAGGGAGATAATAACCCCTTAATGACATTTAGTACAGATATGTGGCTTTCAAAAGAGAATTCCTGTGCGGGCAGGGCATTCCAAAAGAATATTTTTTTCACTGAAAACAGATTTTTTGCTCTTTCTAAAGTGTGAAAAGACATATAACTCCCATAACTTAAAATCTAGGAAAATTCAGATTTTATGCCACTAAGCTTTCTTGAAAATATAAACATATTCCATGTATGTGATTAATCCCCTTGCAAAAATAAAGTCTATATTTTGATAGTATAGAATTTTTTATTTTTGTAGAAAACCCTTGTAGTGCTGAAATTTGTCTTTTTTCTATTTTAAAATATCCAACAATGAAGATATCTCCAAGAAGTAAGCATTTTAATTTTTCTTCAGTTGAATCTTTTAAATAGATTCTATTCATCCACTTAAAAGGATGACACATTAGCTTTCTGAATTCTGAATATTTCCAGTGGGCAGGCAGTAAGAAACAAAAGAGCATTTTTTACCTTCCTATGAGTGATGATCCAGCTCTTTCCAGCCTTTATCTGAAATAATACAAAACTGTGACAAGAAAGACTTCATATTTTTTATCTTTGATCACATCTCACCACTGTAATTTACAGTCCCACCATCTCTGACCTGCAGTCTTTATTGTGATTTCACATTTTCTTCTATTTAATAATAAAAGTATTAAAAACAAATGAGGTGAGAATTATCCTCAGAAAACCAAAGGAACAAAGTCTCTAACTGGATGATATTTCCCAGAAAGGTGTTGTGGTTTGTAGCCTGATAGAATTTTGGCCTCTATTCTACTTTCATGCGTCCCAGATTTATTTTTTTACTCCTCATTTTTACCTTTAAACCATATTTTTATAGATCAAGCACCTTGCAGAAGCTGAAGAACATCTCCAAAAAGCTCTTATCTTTATCAGCAGGATTTACAACCTTATCAAAGGACAGCACCACCTTTTTAAGAGCTCATTTCCATGGGGCTCAAGATGCCTGAATGATTCCAGCTGGAGGGAGTTTGTTTACACCCATCCTGCCAAACAACAGGCAATCAACAGCCCGCCATTGAAACAGGCCATGCAGCAGAAATGTGCTCAGCTGCTGCTTCCTTCCAGCTCCCCACTGCTTAGGGCATCCCACAGCCAAAGACAACCAGCCTAAAAATAATTAAATCTGAGTGTGTGATGAGCCCCATGAGAAGGCTGGAGACATGGCATGAGCCCTAGTCAAAAAGCACCTGGGGTGATAGACAGAAGAAAAAAGGTTGAAGAAAAGCTGTCAGGCCATTAAGTTTCGGTATTAAAGGGTCAATGTGTGATGTACCTTTATGCCATCTGGATGTTCATCTCTATACTTTCTGAATTAATAATATCTAAATAAAGTGAAACTTTCTATTCCAGGGTTCAAAAAGGGGCCATGCTAAAAAACAAAGGCTTTACTGTATTTCACAGAAAAGTCCCATATTTTTACACCAAATCTGTCATGACATATATGACATGTATGTCATAACATTTACAGAATAATTGCAGAGCGATAATATCTCCTATTAAACCAAAATATATAGCTAGAGGAAACAGACACACAAACAGGACACATAAGCCTTTCTACTGAATGAAGTGTAGGCAACAAAAATGCACGCTGGAACACTCTGAACAGCTGCTTCTGCCAGCATACCTGAGTGTGGAGAGTGGGCTGGGACCACTGACAGCCCGCTGGCTTGCAGTCAGAACACAGGGGAGGTATTTGCTCTGATCTACAGACAGGAAAGGGCTTCCAGCCTCTGTATTTATGTGTGGCCTCTGTGCAAGAAACTGCGCAACTGTGAGACTACAACCTGAGAATACTTTTTCTATTTACATTGAAATCTGATATGAGGAAATTATTCTCTGTTTATAATGACTGATTAGGAATATCAGTCCTAGTAATACTGATGATATAATAATGTCTTTTTTATGTGGAAGAAACTGATAGATAAATCACATTCCTTCAACACACATCTTGTGTCTCTAGTCCACAGTCTTCCCTAGTTTTATACATCATTCTGGATGGAATATCACTGCTCCCAGCAGTGTGCATGGCACTCATAGGGAGTATAGAAACAACTCTAAGACTCCAGAACCAACTGAAACAGCAGCTCAAAGGGGATCCATCTTCTTTTGGAAACCTGTATGTGTCATGGTGAGTTAAAGGACTATCCAAAACCTTTGGTACAAACAGAGTTCACTGTCTCTATGCCCTTAAAATAAAATTACATGAGCTACTACAATGTCTCCCCTTTGCTATCTGGTGACGATGTTACAGAAGCCTAACTCCAGTCAGAAATCTCTGTAGATGGGAGCCTCTCCTATCATGGCTTTATCTTTTCTGGATGGTAAACTCTGTTTTCAAGTACATTTCAAAGAATTTCTATGGCTTTGGATAGAGACCAATTTGGCAAGAGATTTCTGGAGATCTAATACAAAATGAAAAAAAATGAGCACTTTGAGGTCATTGCCAGCTGGCTTAACTGGTAACAACCTTTTGGTCCCATGAGAAAACACCCTGGAGCCAGGTGGATTGAGTTCAGAAGGGCATAAAAGCCATCTTACACATTCCTTCCTAATCTGCAATTTGTAGACCTCAGAAAAAACTTTGCTGATAGCTCAGAAATTCATGGATTTTTTTTACCATCTTAGCCAAAGTGAGGCCACATTTTTGGGAAGGCTCTGAGAATCCCTTTGCAAAGTTTTATTGGCATCATTTACAAGGTGCCTTTACAGCAAGTGCAGCCTAAGGATGATGACTCAGCTTGGGACAGATGTGAGAGTCCTGGAAACAAGGAGCTATTTCAGAAAAAAGGGCATGTGGAATATTCCTAGCAAATGCTGCATGGAACTCATAGTCTGCTTCAATGGTGGATAAATGAGGAAAATAAAGTGGGAATGGTGGGGTAGAAAAATGGAGCTCTGTGACGGTGTTCAAATGAAGCCTTAGGCAAAGAAACCTGGGAGTCTTTGTTGCCATTCTTGTTCTTTTCTCAACATGCTTACACGCCATCTGTCCTTAAGGGAATTGATTATCTTAATTTCAACAAGTTAATGGAAATCCTAACCACAGAGATGGTACTGGAGAAGGGAAGCAGACTGTAAGGCATATTGCTGGCCGAGCAGGTGTCAATACTGTCACTCCACTGAGAGCACACTGAAGTGCTAAGTGCTCTGCCAAACTGATCTTGCTGAATTCTAAAGGTTTAACAACCATAAGTTATGTCCTGGAGAAAGAGTAGTTAACTTCCTCAATTAATTCTTAGTAATTATTCTAGAGTCTGGTTGCCTTTCAAAGACATTGGTAACTGAGGAAATGAATGGAGCATAGGCAAGACCTTTTTTGAGACTTACAATTAAAAAAACAGGGGTGTTTATTTCAGAAAAAATCTAGTACTGGAAAAAATTGTTGAGTATTTAAATTTCCATGGTTAGTCTTACTGCTATGGAATATTACCTTCCTTCATGTGGTACTGGTCAAGTTACCAGTCACCTAGCAGATATGTTATTTCTAGATTATTTCCACTCCTTTCTTGGCCATAGCTTCTTTAAACACTTACTTTTTCTTCACACACCAAAACTTTACCAGCATTTTATACATCACTGGCAGGACAATTCATACTGTTTTTCTCTGCAAAATAATTGTACCTGAAAATGTACATATTTTAATGTAATTTATTGCCTACTAACAGAGGAGGACTTTTTGTAAAAGGGTGATAAAGAATTAGTCAAACAGATCTTTCTGATACACAAATTAATATGAACGTGTGTTAGAAATAAGCATGCATCTTGGTAAGAAAAATAATAAGCAGTATTTTTATCTGATCAAAACTTGAACAATCAATGGGCTGAATGAAATTTTTCCTAGTGAGTTGAACTTCAAAGATTTTATGGTGAGTAAGAAGCGTTTTATGACTGACTAATTAACAAGAATTGAGGCTGAAAATACATCATTGTTCCCAGAGTAATCCTGCTGGGAAACTTTCAATTAACTAAGCCTTGCAAACTTGCTTTTCTAATTGATAGTGGGTAGGCTTAATCTTGTAGAAGCTTTATTTTTAACTGGTATTGCCTAGGAGTGGAGCAATTTATGAAGTGCTCAACAGAAATTATATAGACCTGTCTTTTGCACAGGGGAACAACGGATCCAAAGGCAAAAATATTTAATCTGACGGAAGTTTTTAGAGCATAACCTGATAGAATATTTAAAGCAGCTATAATACAGATAGCATTAGAACTACCCAGAAGTTTTTAAAGGAGCAAATTTTATGAAGTCCAGTGATCCTGAAAAAAAACAAAAGGATTTGAGTACTATCAGCAAGGCAAGATGCCAACAGTATTTACAGCTGACTTGTGCTAGAGAATATGACTTGTGTGAGGATGGATGAACATCACACAAGGAGAGAGGAGGGACAGCAAATCATGTTACTTATTTATGAATTTTGGATATTAGCCATAGTAATCTGAACATTACACCCCATCAGCTATATGTTTGTACAGAATGCAGTCAGAAGGTTTGGTTTGTGTGTTTATAAAATTGACAACGTTTCTTTGCAGGGATTTTTCCCCCCAAGGTGTGTGTGTGTGGAAAACAACTTCCAGATTTTCCAGCAGCCTAAAACACAGCATGTTTAGAACCTTCTTTTGATAAAGACATCTGGGAATTGAATGTTCTACTCAGCTGGAAAGCATTCTCCCTAAGCCAAAGCTGTATCTACCAATGAGATAAGCATCCAGTCTAATATCACAGATCATACAAAGGAATATCTGCAAATGCACTGGTCTACTGTTTAAGTCCTTTTGTGCTGGTCTTCCTAATAGCTCAGATGACTTTTTTAATTGACTTTTGTGATGTCAGTTTTCCAAAACACTTTTGACGTTCAATAGAAGGACAGCATCCAAATGTGAGTCAAAATACTTTCAGCAGATGACCGAAATATTTTTCTAACCAGAGTTACTAATTGTCAGAGGGTGTTCAGTCTTTGCAGATATTGATCTCAAGCAAGACAATTTGGTGGCAAGACCTCTGGAAATTCATAAGCAAGATGTAGTTGAACAAAAATACAGAGCAACAGTTTTGAAATCCATTAAAACAATTTAACCCTCAGGATGGCAGAGGTAAAATGTGAAATTTTTCTATTCACTCATTAAGAACTTTGATCACTTTAACCTTATCCCAGTTGAAAGAAATTGATAATACTGGGCATGTTAATCATCCAACAACCAATGTTTTCAGTTTAATAATTATACCACCACTTTGACAGTGATTTACTTTTAATTGAACCCTCTCTTCTTAGTTGCTACCTGCTCACATGAAGGTGAAATGTGACTAAAAATTGTAAAAAAAAAAATAAAATCTACATATATAAGATATATCATGCAATTGGATTAAATTTCTTTATTTATTGTATTTCTAGTTCTAGTGCTTAATTTACAATTTGGATTTAAATTATTTAGGATAAAAATGCAAAAAACTTAATTGCTGAGATTTAATGTCAGAATTTCAGATTAAAATGATTCATACAAAATGGTAATTTTTGACTTGTTTTGAAATCAATAGATGAGAAAAACCAAGAAAAACTCATATATTTAAAGAGATTAATGTAGAATGTTCAGAATGGACTATTTAAACTCTCGAGATGAAAACAGTTCAGGGATTGAAATTTTTTTTCTACTTAGTTCCCCCTGTCCCTCCTGATGGCTGATAACGATATCTTGCTTGTCACTAGTTTTCATAACCTGCATGTAAGATTCATTCTTTCTGTTATCTCAAATAGAGGGTCCGTGTTCATATCTTGCACTACAATGTTTTTAAGGTCAGATCTCCTTATTTCAATACATATTTCTAAAAATTTGTCCAGTAAAGAGGCATAATCTAGATGACATGACCCGATGGTTGTGTTATAGAGTAGTAGCCAATACTTTGGTGTCCATTCAGGCTTTTAAAAAGTCAGAAATCAAAGTCAAACAGTGCAAAGGTGGAACAGTGGTGCTGCATAAAACCACCAGATTCTCTTCTGATAGCACTAAGAAGCTCAATTTCAAAGATGCCTCCCCTAGTAAAAGTGCATTCTTTTGCTTGGTAATCCAGGCTGTAACTATAACAGTATTTTAAACTGCTTTGAACTCTTGCTGAGTTGGAGTCTTTTAGAGGTCTACATTTCCAAAGGGCAAAGAGATTTCTGTTTAAAGTTTCTGTTAGCTAGTCATGAACTTCTGAGTTTTCAAAGTAAGAAAAAAAGGCTTAAACTCTGCTTTTGTCTACAAGCACAATCCACTTAAACAAATCTGGTGTGGAAATATGTGCAGATAAAAAGAAATTAATCATCTTGTTAATATGCAAGAGAATTATAGACACTAGGGTTCTATTTTGTTTTACAACCCATGTGGATTGTCATTCATTAATTAATATATCTAGTATATTTCATTCTTTTAACAGATAAAAATGATCTGTAATTTCTTGGCTCAAAACATACTAAATTCAATGACAGTGTTAAATAAAAGGAGGTGAATTTACTCTCTCATCTTTTGATAAGATGTCATTTGACTCACTTTTTAAAAAAATACATTGACTACATAAGGTGATAAATCTTAAAAATATCTAGATAAGGTATAAATTCCTTAGTAAAGTTGGAATTTTAAAAAAAGTTGAATGATCACCTCATACACAGTGAAACTCTAGATTCCAGATCATCCTTTGATTCAGAACAACTGGGACAAAAATTCTACATTAGGAATACTGTGAGAGCAATCCTTTCATACTATTCTGAAACTCCTGTAAAAATCAGAAAGTTCAAAATAAGTCGCAAAAAAATCCCCCACTCAAAACCAACAACTCCATTTTTATTAAAAAAATTAAAAAGTAATAATATTTTTGGAAGTAGGGAGGTAATTAGTCATGTTTTTTTTTTGAATGTGAAGGAAAGTGGGATCTGGTTGGGCAGAACTTCTTTTGGCAATGGTGAATTTGCAAAGATTGTTTCAGTTGCGTATGTGATCATAGAAATGCAGTTTTCTGGATTTAAGCAGCAGAACAGCAATTGCAATTATGAATCCTGTTTCTACTTCAAAGTCTTAAAGAGAGTGGGATCTAGGAGGTAGTCAAAGATGAAAAGCACAGGTGTCTCAATCTCATTTCTAGTTGATTCAATGCAAGCCTTGGTAATATCCTCCTTCCTTTCTTTTCTAGTGACCTTACTCTTGTGCATTTCTCTTTGCTTGAGAAGCTGCCAGATGAAATACTCTCTTTGTTTCTTCTAGTCCTAGGAAAAACATGATTCATGATTCACTCTTTTCCCTTTCCATTATATATCTTTTAACAGACCCTTGATCTATTCAAAATCTCCTAGGACCTTTTATTTATCTTATTTTTTTACCTGTTTCTCTGAGACATTAAGATTTGCATTCTTAGAAATTTGATCACCAAGAAATTTTCTCTGTGTTGCTTTTGGACCACTGCTTTTTGCATTTATTAACTATAACTAATGGGAACAAAACATCTTGATTTGGATCGCATTTTCTCTTTCTTTGTCTTCGTCCATTTTGTTGTTTTCAAAGAAAGCAAAATGTTTGTTTTGTTTCTTTCATGAAGAAGAAAATGAGATAAAAAGGGAGGCACTCCAAACCTTCAGATGGATGTCACAAACCAAGCGCCAGCTTTTGAAAGAAAATATCTAAAATATTTTTGGAACATAATCTATGGCAGAATGTTCAATGGTAAATGCTGTGAATCATAACTCAAAGGAAATTCTGGTGATCCTGAAAATTACAGATTAATAAGATTGCCTAACATTAACAAGGTGCATGGCAAATCAACAAGAAATGAACAATAAAAACTGCAAGTTGTATTAAAGATTTTTTCCTTAAGACAATCATATCTATTGTTTGTGCATTTGATATTTGTCAAGATTATTTTTCCACATAGTCAAAAGAGTTGTATTCACATTAAAGATAAATATTAGCAATTAATTACTGCAGGGAAGAAACTGAGAAGACATAGAATTTTATTATGCACAGTCTTTAAATATATGCTTATTTTCTTGTGCTCAAAAAATGCTACAGGATCACCTAAATTTTATTATGAAACTACTAAGTCTTTGCTAGTCACTGTAATACCTCCTGGAAGGCCAGTGGTCATTAATAATTTCTGTGTGAGGAAAGAGTCCATTTTGAAGAGACTAAGGAAGAAGAGCAAAGAAACCTCCTTCAATATTTTTCTTCCATTTTTGTAAAATAATTCTTCACATTGCATTTCCTTAGCCACAGTATGAAGATTCCACTCTTTTTCTCATTTACAGAATTAATATAAAGGTTGTGTATAGTTCCAGATAGAGGAACCAATTATACCATAGTTTTTTAATATGCTGGCTTCAGCAGTGGAGAAAAGTAGAGACATTCTGGACCCTTCCCTTCATTCTGGACACGAATATCCACATCTGCTTTACATTCCACCAGGACTGTTTTCATAGCTGTTTAAAGTAGACTGCTGAAATTATCTGGATTAAAAGCAGTCCTAAGGGATAATCAGCATATAGTAGAAATGCTATAGGATCCAGATAGCTTGTAATTTAAGGATTTAAAGCCTGTGCATAGTTTTCCTAAATCACTATACAAATCATCTTCTCTTTTAAATTTTTATAATATTCAGTTGGCCTCTTCCTAATTGTGTATTAGAATAAGGTGCTCTGACTTTGGAAGAGCATCACAGTGTAGAAGTCATCCCCTAAAAGCAGCACTAGGTTAGCTCAAAACTAGTTGGTGTTTTACACACAGATAATCTCCTGACTTTTGTGTAGCACAAGGAAAGCAGGGTGCAGACAGTTTTGTGCAGGTAGTTGAGCCAGTGCATTTCACAAGGCAAGCACTAAAGACCAGGCTAGCCCCTTGGCTGCTCTAGAAGGGGCTCCTCAATGATAACAACAGTGGGATAGCACACAAAGTCAGGGCAGTGCATCTGCCAGTGCACCACAGCTCACAGGCTCAGGGTTCTGCTGAAATTCTGCAAAATTCTGCCATGTAGTCTTGTCAGCTTGGGTGGCTACATGGCTACATTCTGCACAAATACTTTGGCTTGATCATTCAGTCTACATAAAGAAACTCACTATCACCTCCTTTTAAACTGGGAAATACGTTTATCTTGTTTACACAGCTGCCAAAGCTAATTCCCTGTGGACCTAGTTTTCCCTATGGACTGTATTCTCCACACTGCTGGTACAGTGTAACTTTAGGATAAGGGAAGTGTTAATGTTCCTTTCAAGGAGTTCTGGTTAAATTTCTTCTTTTAAAAACAAAGATGAATTCAGCATCTAAAAAGCATAGAAAACTTTACTGGATTAGAAGTTTCCACTTTGTATTCATTTGTTATGTAGTCACTCTTCTTAAATGGCAGAAAGAATGATCTTTACACTAAATCAAAATAGTTTTGGTTTTTTTTGGAAGAGAAAGATTTTCCTAACATGAGAAACACTGACTTCAAAGTAAAATTCTAGGTATTCCAAATTTCAGCCAATACTGGTCCTTTTCATATTACAGGTAAATGAGTTGTCCTATTTAATGAAAAGATCTTGACAAGATTAGAATGGAAACATCCACTTTGATGTTTTATCTTTTCTAACCTGTTGTCTGATATCAAGCAAGCATGACAGATATATAACATAACTTCAGTAAGGTCAAAGGAAAAATTTCCATTTGAAATTAATTAATATGTGATCAGAATTTATTTCCTACACAGTGATTAACTATTTTGGTTTCTGGAAATTTTTTGGTTCTTGTTTTTTTGGTTTCTTTTTTTACTATTATTTTGGGAAGAACGGTATAATTAAACTTGGTTTCTAATTTCAAATTAGTTGAGAAGCTCTATGGGAATGAAATTGATTTTGTCTTTTACTTTAATGTATCTCGCTTATTTTGGCTGGTAACCTCACTTTTGTCAGCTTTAATTGCACGTAACACATGAACATTGGCATATGCCATGATTCTACCTCTGTGCCAAAGTGTGAAGAAAATACCTAAAATGTCCAAGCAATAGTCACATGTTTTACACATTTATAGTGTTGACACTTAAATTGCATGGAACTGATTGCACTGGGTCTGGCTGGGTTAACATTCTTCACAGCAGCCCATATGGTGCTGTGCTTTGCATTAATGACTAAAGCCCTGCTGGTATCACACTTGGTTACTAGTGCACAGGCCTTACACAGACTCTGTGCTTTCTTTTTCTGATTCTGTACACAGGGACCCCACCCCTGCCTAGAAAGTGTAGGGCTGGAGACAAGAAAGAGTCTGGAAAGCTGGGTTAAATAAGGGGAAGGAGGTTGGGAATTGCCTTACAAAGTGGATGTTGCTTGGAGGCTGACTGGCCATTTGTCCGCTTGTGAGAGGTGGTGAATGATTGCTTTTGTAAGTGCTTTTCCCTCTTTTCTTTGCTTGGTATACAGTCTTTATCCAAATCCCTGAGTTCTCCTACTTTTACTTTTCCCATTCTTTACCCCATCCTGTGGCAGGCAGGGGTATTTTGGGAATTGAGTGAGTGACTTTATGTGTGCTTAATTTCTGCTCCAGGTAAACCCACCACTTTGATCTGTATTTCCTTATGTGTTAATTTTGTCATCCTCAGCAGTCATATTAAAATTAAATTAATACACAAAATAATTGCACAATGGAAGCAACAAAATACAATCTGAAAGATCAATTGAAGTAAATATTCCTAAACTTACTACAAAATAAAGCTCTGTTTATTATAGTACTTATAAATGGTCTGGTATTAGCAAGAACAAAAAAAGAGATAGATCAATCTTATCTCTTGAAAGTTGCTCCTCTCTTTAACATTTAGATACTCTTATACATGAAATATCTATCTGAATTGAAGGTAGTAATGTGCAATAGAATGCATACTTTGATATTGCTCAAATCCTAATCTCAGGCTTATTGTGATTTCATTTCTGTCTTAGCAGAGGACTTCATTCTAAGCACCCCATTACTTGATACATATCCGGAATTTTTGGGGATAATATCACCATAATATTAACAAACAGGGGAAAAAACATTTAAATGCTTTACGAAGTTGTTACAATTTTTTATTGATGTAATGTAGAAATTAAAATTTATCTCTTAATTTACAGGACAACCCAGAAAATACCCAGGTTCTATACTTAGCCATGCTGTACTAAAAACATAAGGCAACATGAGAATATTTTTCTGCCAGATGTTTCCTTGTATTTATTTAAATGCTGGCTTTCAGATAAATAGCAAAAATCAATAGCAATTTAGAGATATTTCTTTGATTGCTGATAAACCTAATCCAATATTCATAATGTTGAAATCTCAAAAGTCCACTTTCAATAGCATACCCACTCATATGTTGACTCATTTTTATGCTGAAAAGAATTATTCAGAAATAAACTGCCTTTTAGAATCTTGCAGCCTAAATCTTTGAAAGGATTCAGAAACTTTTTAAAATCAGAATAAATTATGATCTTTCTAGATAAACCTGGAAGCATGAATCATATTCTTAAAAGGGTTATAATTAGATTCATGTTAAGCCAAGAAACTGTATCAGAAAGGCGAGACTAAAGGATATCCAGTCCTCCAGTCCTCTGACATCTTTCAGAGTAGATCCAGAATTTTGCTTGCTGACCTTTTATTTTGGCAGCTACAACTTATTCCCAAATCTATTTAATTCAGGAAAGAGAGTGAAGGGCATTTCTCGATCATGAATCTTGGATGAATCAGTCACACAAAAGTACCTCTGGCCTGTCTTGCTAGCCTCTCAGGCTGACAAGGCAAGGGTTGATTTGTAAATCATTTATAAGGTTTTGTTGAAAAACAATAAAGACAAAACAGATGCTTGGACCTTCTCAAAAGCTCTGGGGCAGCTAAGTCATGCAGATAATCATATTCTGGTTAACAAACCTTAACCAGAACTATTTCCCAAACGACTCGATACTGCTAGATGTAAATCTGATACATTGTTCAGACTACTTGGAAACAAGTAATACATCACCTTTCCCTGGTCAGCATCACATCCCAAATCACAGAGGAGTCATACATCTCTAATCAATGCTGGCAACAATTCCTTAGGTTTTGAGTTATCAGCTTTCTGGGATTTCTGTCAGTTGCAAACCAGAAACTAATGCAATGATCTCTTCACTAACGTCCCAAAGCCTTTGTATATCTCCCACAGTGACTGCGTTCAACTGTGGGTTGTTCCTGAAGGCCAAAATCTGTCTGACTAGAACTGGTCAGGAAGGCCAAAAGATTGCATTGTAGGAAATTTCCTGCATTGCAGGAAATTATTTGCTAAATTCCATAAGTAATTCTCCCGTTCTACTCAACACTGGCGAAATATCCAATAAAATATTCTCCTTCAGGAAACAAATATCCTAAAGCTATTTATCAACTGTAGGCATCTTTGGAGAATAATGTTGGAAATATAATCAATGAGGGAAGACGGAAGAATTTTCAGCTCACAACCCATAGAAAATGAAAAAACATTCAACAGCTGTTCTCAAATTTTTGTGCCAACCACTTCCCAGTGGCGGGAATAATTTTTTCCCTTGTTTACTGAGCATACAGAATCTTGTTAGGCAGAGATAATAAAGTAGGTAGGGGAGTTACAAAAATATTAAAATTTTTCTAAAGTTTAAAATAACTAATTCTTGATATAGTTCTGTTTACTGCTGGGGTTATACAAGTATAAACCAGGCAAGTGCTTCTATGTATGATTTTTTGATGTTTCTTCAAACCTTATTTTCTTCCTATTGCAATAGTAAATATGGATTAAGGCTCTATTTCAGGACCTCCTTAAATTGTAGTTTCATGATAAAAAGAAACTATTTAAATATTATGCTTTTCTCTGAAGTCAACTACAGCCTAATGATACCAGTAACAGCTATAATTTCCATTGCTCGAAAAGAACTAAAACAGGAGAAAATAGTTTCTCATTTAAATATTTTCTAAGATTGCTAGTTTTATTTTTTTGACAGAACTGTTTTCTGTACTACTTGATACAGAATTCAGCAGTGTTATTCTTTGTCACAGTAACTGAAGATATTGTTTAGTTAGAGAAGGACATCAATCCCTATCATGTAACATTTTTATGATTGGGTAATATACAGCAGAAAGAAAAGGGAAAAGGCAGGCCAACATGACTAAAAGGGCAAAGGAATCGTTACTAGGATTGATGACAATTTATATGGCCTTACTCTCAAAAAAGTACTTTGAAAATATCTAAAACTGAGCAGATTTTGCCCTTGGGCTGAAGAAAAGAGAGTTCACATGGTCTAAATCAACATTTTCATTTGGGTCAGAAGTGCATTCCTAAATGTACTCACATAGCATCCCTTGTTTCACATCACTGAACAGTGTTGGAACTTACAAACTTGATTTGCCTCAGGTGTAACTGAGCCAATTCTGTACTCTGTGTCTCACTGCTGTGTGCTACTGTGCCTAATGGTTGTCCAGTTCATGAGCCTAAATTAGAGCTGCTCAAACTTAAATATAATGAGCATATAGCAGATTTGGGATTCTCAAGAGCAAGGGTTTTACTCAGCAAACTGGCTCTTATTTCGCCATACTGCTTTCACATAAGGATGCACATCCTTCCTTAGGAGAATCCTTCCTTAGGAGGTATGGTTTGGCCTGGTGGGCTCTGCCATGGTTATGGTGGATCAACATTCCTCTGTTGATCCTTTTTCTTGCCTTAGTTCACCTCCTGATACATGCCCTGCAGAGTCCAGTGTGTCCATGATCCAACAGCATCAGGCTCTTCATCCTCAGGCAGGGTGAAAAAAGTGGAGGAAGCAGAAAATCCACAGACTCTGAGAGAAAACTAGAAAACTTACCCAAATTTTTTTTTTTTTTGAAAGCCAAACCAGAAAGGAAATAGGAGCAGAACTTTCCATTTCTTCCAGTGGTAGTGATCCTGTGTGATTATACATGGCAGCCTCTGTGACCTGACAGTTATATTCCAATTCCAGTAGCACTGATGATGTCAAGAGGCTCGTGCTCCATGGGAACCAGCACTCCATTGCATTTCCTTTGGGATGGAAAACACTGAGCATTTGAGAGATTACAAGATCTTGTAAATCCTTCATTAAAAGCAGGAATTTACCAGCTTAAATATATATATATATAATTTAAATTATATCTCAACTATAGTAACTTTATGAAGAATTGATATAGTTCATAACCTCAGAAATAATAATCTTTCATAAAGATTTCCTCTTTTTTTCCCACCTACTCTCCTATCTCTCCTCCTCCCTCATCATTCCTTGTTTCCTGCATTCTTTTCCTCATTTCTCACAACAATATGACCAATAAGAGTCTTTATTGTTTTAATTTCTGCAATGGGCTATTGAGTAAACCATGTCTTTGTGAATGTGCCTGTGTTCATTAGCAGGTTCAGAAATGCTGAACATCCCAGAGAAGACTTTAATTGAATGCAGTCAAGTTGAATACAATCTGAATTGCCTCACTCTGTGAGATGTTAAGTTGTAGATCTCATATAACCAAAGTTCAGTTACTATTTAATTTACTCTACTTTTTTGTTATTTTGGGGTTTTTTGATTGGTTTGGGGGGGAATTTTGCTGGTTTTTTTTTCAAAATAAAAATAAAATCATCTGATTTCATGTTTAGGGAGGAGTGGGGAGAAAAATAGAAAAAGGAGTTCTCCCTTCAGATTCCATGAAAGCTATTATTACTTGCAAATTTGTCTCTCAAAATTACATACTCATTTTCTGAGAGCTGTAATGCCCCTTCTCAGCAGACAGCTGAAAGCATCATAGATGACACAAATTGTTTGCTTTTATTAAACCCATCATAGATCCTCTGGCCTCTGATACTACACATTTGTTAATCAGACTTAAACTGCCAAATGATTTTTAATTGCTCTTATTTTATTTAAAGGAATGTGTAGCTGGACTTATGTGCTCTTTGCTGACATAGATTGATCTATGTTGAAAAATGGTCTTCCCTTTAGCTCAGAGGTTTTTACTTAAAAATAGAAAGTTATTTCATTGAAAACAACAAAAGTATAAAAATCCCCCAAATCTCAATCCATACTTTATGTCAAAAAATTCAAAATATTTCCATCATCAAAAGAGCTGCTGAAGGTGACAGACACTGACACTTCTGAGGAATTCAGTAAACTGTATTTGATTAATTGGGATTTCTAATTATTCTTTGGAACTAAGATGTGACTTTTATTTATATTGACTTAGTGCTTAGAACAACTGGGCACAAAATCCCAGTTGTGTATTACAAAAACTAGAATTTTTCGTTAAAAAAAAAAAGATATAGGTGAAAACTAAAAGACTAAAACACTCCTTGTGAGTGTTCAGTGAATAATGCTTTCATAAAGCACATAGGGAGTCTCTGTGACAGGCAGAGGGGAAATATGGTTCATCTCAATATAACTTTGAAAAAAATTTTTATGCAAATGTTAAATTTGCTACCTTTTCAGAAAATTTTATCTTTATCATGGTTACAACATCCCTCCTATATTGTCTTTCCTGTCATGCTTACCCAGCTGCGCAGTGACTGAATTTGCTCAAGGAAGTGCCAATATCCCCTGCTTCAGAGGCAGAGGAAGCTGCCAGGACATGGCAAACATCTGGCCATCCTTCATGCTGACCCCATTGCAAATGTGGTGTATATTAGACTGGTTAACAAACCAGATGTAATCTGTCCCTGGGATTTTCACATTTTATATTGGTTACATTGGAGCAGTGGTAACAGAAAAATGTCCCTAATAAAAACCCAAGCTGAAACCAACACTGTCATGTGAGCTGAAAGATTTTCATTGCAGATTTCTAAGAAAAATCATGGGGGTTTGGAGAGGCAGGGGGAAATTACTTATGTTAGAAGAAAACATTATTTCACTAATATGGTGAAAAATGAAGTATTTTACCTAAATACCAAATTCTGTACAAATTTTTGTAAATGCTGCAGGCTTACTTCCTGTTTTCTTTTTTCCCAGAAAGTTAGTTGGACTGGTTTTCCAACACAGAACTGCCAAGGAAGCTTAAAATGAATCCTCTTTTGACAAGTTTATTTAGGGCTATTACTAACAAAAAATGTGGGATTCCTTTTTAAATTTTGAAACTTGCTGAGATTTTTTTCTGAGTCAGGAAAAGGTCATGAAATGAAAATCCGTATCTCCATCAGTGGCAAAATAGCACTGTAAGTAGACAAATTTTGGAAAGTTGTTTGCTTTTCTTTGGCTAGATGTTTGTCAGGAGTTGAAGATGTTTATTGTTTAGCAACAATCTGAAATTTCATTAACAGCTTTTAATGCATTTTAACCTTTTAAATAATTACTTTCATAGTTTCTGATTTCTGTGGAAGACTACAATCTCTGCAGAGCTCACTGGCTTCTGATACTGCTGGTCCTGTTAACCATAAATTATATAGTCAAACTATGTAATCCTAACCATTTAGTCCTGCCTCTCCTCCAGGTGATGAAACCCCTGAGCAGGGCATCTCCTGCTAACAGGGAAAGGTGTGTTTCCCTCCACCACCACCTGCAGACCTATTCAGTCACAGTTAATGAATTGCTACATTTGTCACTATGCAGCAGTTTCTTATTTCTTCTTTGCCTCACAACTTCCATCTCAGAAGATAGGTTATATTTCTTTCAGCTATTTATTTTAAAGACTGTCATTAAATGGCTTTGGTAGTGTCCTTAGGCTCTGTCTGTAATCAGTGAAGAAAGGTTTCTCCAGAGAGTTGAAGGGGAGCATTTGTATCAGGTGCTATTCAAAATGCTCTGGGTGAACAGACTTCACTTTAGTGTGGAAACTGAGTGGGATGAATACCCTGAAGAACAAAATGTTGTTATCAGTCTATTATTAAGTAATTTGCTTCCAATTGGTTGTTCCATCATCCCATCAGGAAAACAGTTTGGAGGTTTGTTTTGTTTCTTGCTTTCATTTTTGTCTCCTGGCTAGCTCTTCTGCTTCTTTCAGTACTTCTGTTTCCTTGCTAGATGATTTGTCTGTGATCAGAAAAATCATCATATAGATGATCACAGACAAATCATCATATTAGCTCATATTCTCTGCTAGTAAATAATTTTGAGACCACCTTTGCCCCAATAGTATGAGAACTGTTATGGGAAAAGCTGAGAACTGTTACAGGAAAAGTCCATAACTGTTGGAAATAGATGATCTTCAAGATCCTTTCAAACCCAAAGCAATATATGATGATGATTCAATGAAATAACTCCTCACACTTACAATTATCCATTCTGAGTGTAAGTGGCTCTTCAAAGACATACTGGCTACAAAAAGTAGCAGGTTGCCAAAACAGAATGAAGTACCCAACCACTGTTTAATTGAATGGCATATTCTGGACAACTGTATATGTAAAAAAATGCAGTCCATAACTGGAAAGATGTTTAAGCATGTAAATCTTAAGTATAAGATAAATATCGGTAATGTAACTCCAGAGATCTTAACCAATGTAGACTTCATATTGTGCTTTGGAATTGCGCAGAAGAAAATATTTCTTTTTTGTTCAGTGAAATATCAGCAACTCTATATCAATGATTCTTTTTTATTACTATAAAAAGTAGTCTCTTATATGAGAGCTGTGATATTCTGTTTGTAATTTCTGCATTTTCTGCATTACTACTTTTCCAATATCAAGGTTATTCCCTGTATATTTTCAAGGAAAAAAATAATTTACTCTTTTTTACCATGTTTTTGTATTTCACATATATCTTCAGTCCAGATTATTCTATTTGTATTGAGCAAAAATCAAATTTATTAGAAAGGGAGATTTTACCAGGTATTTCACATCAAATATCACACTGAAACAAAATTATCTGGTATTGTCTACTCAGTTTCCTTCTGCATTTTTGCTTTCCTTGTTCATTTTCATCTCTTACTGTTTCTTTACATCTAAAAAATCTCATATACTTTTCAATATCCACTCCCATGGATTTGGTTAGTCATCTATGAATCATACAATAAAAAGGAAAGAGAAATAATTTGGGTTTTGTTTTTTTTTTTTTTTTATATAAATCACTGGTAGTCACTCTTAGGCCACTTCTGTAGACTGTTCAAATGTAGCAAAAGTAGTGGAACGTTTTTTACTATGTTTGTTCGTCGCTTATAGAGGAAAATTTTGTCCAATATTATCTTGGAGGTTGTAGTGCCCTCTAGTGCTACAGTTCTAATTTATCTTTTTTCCCCTAGTTCTCAATATGTAAAAGATATATAAAATGAAGCCTTACTCAGGGATCTAAACAGTGTCCAGGAATGACAGGGGTACAGTAGTGACCCTGTGACATGTGTGGCACAGTTACTCAAATCCACGTGAGTGTTTATGAATTTAAGAGGCAATTTCCCACATATTATTCTTGGATAAAGGAGGCCTTGGTACATTTACACAACTGTATGCAAAGTCTATGAAGGAGTAGACTCTGTGAGAGAGGTTGAGAAGTGTCTGACAAACCTGAGAAAATGATTCAGCATATTCTTTTTGGCACCTCAGTATCTGTGAGGGAAAATATTGCAACATTCTCAGTACCACAAGCATTGCTTTGAATTGTTGCATCTTACTTTCATGCTGTTCACATGATGTCTGAAGGATGAGTTCAAAAGACATTTTAGAATTTTTTGTGTTAGCATCAGAGACTGAGGGGAAGCAAAGATGGACTGCTACAGTTTAGAACAATATGGGAAGGAAATAGACTCACTGTGAAAGGAAGAAGAAAAAGCAGAAAAATAAAGCACCTTTTAAAGGAAGATAATTAAAATTCTGTAGTCTACTGCCTTAGGATGAGCAGATATGCAGTGAATGAAAAAGAAAGAAGGCCCATTTACTCACATGTAATGTTTACACACTGAGTTAGTGCTGCAAGTCATTGTTGTTAACCTTTGTAAATTTTGTCAAACTCTGCTGTGTTGAACACTACATGTATGACTTTCTTCAGACTTTATATCATCACCAGTTACCACAATGGCTTTGCATTGTGGTACTTCTAACATTTCTCATTTTAGAGTTAAACAACTTTGCTTGCAAAATGAGTTTTGGTTGCAAAAATTTTTGTTTGCAAAACTCCTTTTGCATAGGATTATTATTATCTTTGTTATTATTATTATCTTTCTTAGCTTTGATTTATATGAGGATATTCTTGATAGAATTTTCATCCTTGAGTTGTCTACTCTGTAATAAATTTTCCTAAAATTACTCACAGTTACTCATTTGATTCTCTGAGTTCTCTTATTTACTTAGACTTTTTGAATAGAAACATCATTCTGGTGATTGGTATACACTTTAGATAATTAAACTATGTTTCTCTCAGCCTGGAGGTTTCATAATTTTTTTTTATTTGCCAGCACAAGTAGAAAAGTCTTTACTTCACATTTTTAGCAATGATATCTTTAATGAAGAACAATCAAAGCTTTGAAACTTCAGTGTAGATTCTCAGGTTTGATGAACTAGTGGAGTTACTTTGTTTAGATAGGTAGCTTGAAATCAGAATTTATTTCATTTAGGATTAGTTCAAGCTGACTTTTATCAAGGAACTGATGAGGAAATTTACCTAATATGTGATATGTTTTGTGTCCTTTGTGTATCTGTCATGCTGCACACAAAGTTTGCAGCATGACTTAGAGCTGGCTATCCAAATGTTATTAGTGAGGAAAAAGAAAAGGACACCCTAACCCATCCCCCCTATATTTGCACTGATCTACTTTTTCCTGTTTTATCTAGAGAATAAAACAGGGCCCTCTGTAGAGGGGCCAGGTACAGATCTGGGGCAAACAGCTTTAAATTTCAGTAGCTCAGCAGCCATACAGAACCAATACAAAGTTCACTTTGGAAATAGCTTTCCATCTTGTTGGCAAAGTTGTATTAAAGACCTCCTTTGAACTCCTCACTTAGTAGAGGGTTGAGGAAAATGTCTCTTGTTTATGTGTATTTCTTTTTTAGGATTTATTTTCAGTTCTTCATTGTTCTTACTTTGTGGTATTTAATTTAATGCACTAGAGCTTCCCTGAGTACCCTCTGATGGATTTCAGTGCTGCTTTTGCAAGACAATGTGCCAGAAAAAACCATCTGGTTTTAAATGACAGTGAATTAAGCCAGCTCTCTGATCTGAGTCCTGTGAGGCTAGAACATACAGCAGGCAAGCCCTTTCCTTTTATGTATGTAGTGCAAAAGACATCTCTGTTTATTATTTGCTTTAGAAAAGCTATCAAAGTGTAAACAGAAAGTGTAATAAAATAATTTTTTAAAAAGGCAACAGAATATTTAAATGTCACAAAAGCTCTTAATCACCAGTGGTGACAGGAGCTATTTGTGGTATTACCAGGAAGTATTGGACCATGTACTTCAGCAACAGCACAGTTTCCATGAGGCAGCAATGATCAGGGCACACTGTCATTTGGTTCACCCAAGTTGGATGCAAATGCAACATGGGTGAACCAAATGACAGTGTAGCAAAGCGAAGTAGCAAAATGTTTGAGCCTCCCACCTGTGTACAGAACTTGGAAGGTGCTATAAGGACAGGCAAATTTTACATTACAGCTCAAAATCAAGTCTTAGATCAGTTCATCCAATATAGAAAAGGTTTTATGAGCACAGATTTGCCTGTCTGCATTTTTTGTCTCCACATAGGGCTGCTTGCAAGTGCTCCACAAAGCAGGTTCAACACTGGTTTTGCTCTAAATGCTACAGACAATTCTCAAGAAATCTTGAAAGAATCAACACAGTGGGGTAATCTTATTCCAGGACCAAAGTTAAGGTCTTTTCTTCCCCATTTCTTCCTCTCCTGATGAAAAACTAGAAATAGAATGGGTTGGATTTGTGATGGAAATTCAGTTTTGGAGGCTACAAATATTACTTTGAGAAACATTGCATGGAAAACAATATTACAAGTGAGACAAAGTTCAGATTTTTGGAAAATATATTCTAGTAACTGTAGTAGAGAGACTTTCATGTGAAAATCCAGAATAATTGTTCTAAAATGGGCAGTAAAAATAAATAAATAAGGTTATAAATAAAACAGGCTATGCTTGAATTCACTGCCAATGGAAAAGAGAGAAACAGACTTTTCAAAAGGTTAGTTTTTCTGCAACTCTGATTTACATAGGCATTTGAGTCTATTATAACTTTTGAAGAACTTTGTGGTCTTGTGCAATTGAGTAGGTACATTCCTCTGAAAGAGATCATGAAGCTTATAAGAAGACTTTACAATATCCATTGTCTTAAAGGAAATGTTTCATTGGTAAATGTGTACTGTAGTTCACAAGAGGTTCCCCAACAGGCTGACACTTTGGTTTAGGTAAACTTGTCCCAGGCATTCCCTCTGTGGTGGGTTGATCCTGGCTGGATGCCAGGTACCCACCAAAGCCATTCCATCATTCCCCTCTGGAACTGGACAAGGGAGGAAACAAAAGGCTCATGAGTTGAGGTAAGGACAGAGATCATTCATTGATTACTGTAATGGGCAAAAAGGACCCAATTTGGGGAAATGATTTGAATTTATTACAAATGAAAATTAGAGCAGGATAATGAGAACTAAAACAAATCTTAAAAACCTGACTTCCACCCACTGTTCCCTCTTTCTCAGGCTCTCCATCCTTCCCCAGCACTGCAGGAGACAGGGAATGGGGGCTGCAGTCAGTTAATTACATTTTGTTTCTGCTTTTGCAGAGGAGATGTTCCCCTGCTCCTGCATGAGGACCCTCCCACAACAGACAGCCCACCACGAACTTCTCTAACCTGATTCCTTCCCATGGGCTTCAGTTCTTCATGAACTGCTCCAGTGTGGGTCCCTTCCCATGGCGAGCAGTCCTCCAACAACAGGCTGCTCCAGGGTGGGTCTCCCACAGTGTCCCAAGTCCTACCAGGAAACCTGCTCCAGTGTGGGCTCCTCTCCCTGTGGGTCTGCAGGACCCTGTTTCAGTGTGGGCTTCCCATGGTCACAGCCCCCTCAGGCATTCAGCTGCTCTGGTGTGGGTGTCCTCCACAGGCTGCAGGTGGATCTCTGCCCGCCATGGACCTCCATGGGCTGCAGGGGCACAGCTGCTGCACCATGGTGCGCGCCAGGGGCTACAGGGGAGTCCAGCTCGGGTGTCTGCAGCACGTCCTGCCCCTCCTCCTCCACTGACCTTGGTGTCTGCAGAGTTGTTTCTCTTGCACATTTTCACTCCTCTCTTGGAGCATAGTTAAATCTGTGAAAGATATTTTTTTGCCTTTCTTAAATATCTTGTAACGGAGGTCTTATTACCTTCCCTGATGGGCTTGGCCTTGGCCAGCAGTGGGCCAGTCCTGGAGCCAGCTGGCATTGGCTCTGCCAGGCATGGGGTAAGCTTCTGGAATTTTCTCACAGAAGCAACCCCTGTAGCCCCCCACACACCAAAACCTGGTCATGCAAACCCAATACAAACTTCAAATGTAAATTAAGACAGAGTTTGTTAAGATTAGTCACAAAATAATATTTTGGTTTTTTAATTCTCCCACTACCTTTATATACATGGGGAGGTTGTCCAAAGCAAAGAAATAGCATTTTTGGAAAAATACTTTTAGTTTGGGAATATGTATATAGCCCTGCTGAGCAGCACAGTTGTTTAGAACCTTCCAGATTTATGTCTTCTACAGGCTGGAAGGATAATGGACTTATATGATCATTCTAGTTTTTAAATTAGTGAGTCAAAACTCTGTGGGAGACCATGACTAGCTATGCATTGAATGCTGTGGGTTTAGTGACATCCAGCAGTGTACTTATGGAGTAACTCCACTAAAGTCATTATCTTAATCCCACATGAGATAGATCTGCACATTTTGAAGTGTTATGTTTTATTATTCTATTTTCTGTTTTATTATTCTAGTTTTATGCAGACTATTTTTTGACAGGAAAACCCATCCAGCCCTCTTTAAGTACTTGCTCCGTACTCTGCAACAGAGAAAATGAGGATAAGCAGAAGTAACAATCAGGCATTTATGCCAATTCAGAGTAGCTAAAATACTAAGATCAGTATCTTTTCTCTGAATTCTTGCTGACTAGGATACAGAGAAACCAATTTGTCCAAAATCCTGAGTATTTGAGCCATATTTATAATGCTTTAATAGCATGGTACAGACTAATTCCTCAACTCCACAAAGAAACTTTTTCACCTACTCAGACTAATGGACCAGTAAATATTGTTGATGGCTGTTCTACATTCCCATGCAAAGCAACTGAATCATATTAGTTAATATGAAAAATAAAGATTAAAACCACAGACAACAAATCATTTGCCTGACCCTTTTGCAAATCTATAACAGCTTTCCTCATGCTGCTTTAAAAAGAAATCTGAGGCCAGAAGCATTTCCAATCAGTGTTCAAGCTTTTCCCACATTTGTTCAATTTTTGACTTTGACTCTTGGGCATTTTTCTAGGCTTAAGTTTTGTAAAAATGTGGTAATTTATTGACAGTGTGAGTTAATGAAATACATAATTTGGAGTCACAAGTGTGTATTTTCATAGGACTATATGCATATGAGCACAAAGCCACAACAATACACAAGTGATCTGTCTGATGACTGCTATCAATACTTGAATATCAGGTTCTCAGTATAAACCATGCAAGACTTTGTTTGCTCCACCCCTGTTCCCTAAGTTCTGAAAAAAGTTGAAGGCAGGATGGGACTGGCTGTGTGTATGAGAAATCTTGCAATACACACCCAGATTTACAGGGCAATTCAAGACTGACATTTCCCTTGGGTATAATTGTTCTGCATTCCTTCAAACTATTCACATCACCCCAGAGGGTAGAGTAGCCCTCTGAGAGGAACAAAGAACATTGTTTTCTGATGAAATTAAATATAAAAGTAATCTGAGATTCTGAAGACAAAAACTGCTACAGCATAATTTGAGGATAATGTATGTCTATATGCTTTTGCCTCTGTAGCCTTGTGGCAAGCAGATACATATCATATTTCAATGTGAAAAAAAAGCCCCATTTCAAAAATAAGTAGTTGTTTTCTAACTTTGTCTGGGCATAAAAACTACCAAATCAAACAAACTTTTTAGTTCAGATATTCCTACCATCTGTCTGTGTTAAGCTTTGAAAAAAACCATATTAATTTAACTGTCTCTATCTGTGTAAATAAAACAATATTTTGACTATGTGTTTTATTTTTGCAATGCTACATAATAGTACTTAGTGGGGCTGTTAGTCAATCACAGTGCAACAAGAAGTCAGCAATGGAAGCCTCAAAGAGGCAAGAAACTTGTTCTGTGCTGACTTCCTCTGTTCCCTGCTAACATAGAGGCAAATATAAAAAAGAAGAAAAGCAAAGTTGAAAATGATATTATGTAGAGGGTCTAAGTAATCCTCTTTGGCCTTGGTAAGAGGTAAATTTCAGTTAAAATTTGCTTTTACCATTTTTTAATTATCCTAACAGATAGAGGACTGTAGTTGTTGAATGTTAATTGGTCCAAGATCAAAGCTGGAGATCTCAGCGACTTTTCACATGTTCTTATAGAAGAAGGATGAGAACTAGAGGGGGGTTAAATTTGTTGTCTGTCTAAACTTTGCTATGAGCATTTCCACCTCCCCGCCTCCATCAGTGTGGGGAGCTGGGGAATGAAGGTTTCAGTCAGTTCATCACCATTCATTTGTCCATTTTGTCCTCTTTATATCTGCCCTACTCCATCATAGTTCCCTCTCATTCTTCAGTAACTTCTCTGGCGTGGGTCCCTCCACAGGGTGCAGTCCTTCAGGAACACTCCTCCAGCATGAGTTCCCAAACGCCTCACGGTAGGCTCACAGTCTTGCCAGGATGCTCCCTGCTCCAGCATGGTCTGTCCATGTGCAGCAACTTCTTTGAGCTTGCATCCACCTACTCCTCCTGGCATGTGGACCTCCATGGGCTGTGGATGGATGTCTGCTCCACCATGGACCTTCACGGCTACAGAAAGTCAGCCTCCATCACCACAATCTGCACAGGTCTCATCTGGCAACTGAGGCGCCTCCTTTCCCTCTTTTGGGGTCTGCAGGGTTGTTCCTCTTATGTTTTCTCATTCCTCTTTCCCAGAAGCTGTTGTGCAGCAGTTTTTACCCTTTTTTAAACATGTTACTACAGAATTGGTACCAATGTAAACATGTAAAAACACATACACACCTACAAAAACCAGTTCTTTGTAGGGCAAGCGGCATGTGATAGATTCCTTTTGTCTGTTCAGCACACTGAAGTAGATCTTTTAAACTCAAAACTTCTTCTCACAAATGGATATTTTAAATACTATACTGTCTAGAATTTACTAAATAAAATTTGCTTTTACAATTACACTCTGAAAAGATTAATTTATTCAACACATGGCTCCTTCAACCCTGCCAAAAACTGCAGTACTATTTGTGTATCCTCACATTTAAAATCTTCATTCTAGTAACATCCTATTCCTTCTTATTGCCTCTAATATTTATCCTGAATTAAGTATTTATCCTAAAATAAACCAGGTAAAAGAATCTCATAGAACGTCTCTTATTTTATAATATGGAAGCACTGAGCGATTAAAAAAATATTACTTTCACTAAAAATAGACTTTTACAATTCTTGAAATAGACAGTTTTGAACAGTTTAGTTGTTTGCTTTATTTTCTGAAAGTCATTTATCCATACTAAAAATAGCCTTACTGATCTCTCATGATACTCTAAGTCTATAGAACTGAAAAAAAGAAAGATACAAATAGGAAGAGAAGAAAAAAAAATTTGGTGGTTAAATACATTTGTTTACATAACTGTTATGCTTTCCTGAAACCCAGCCAACTAGGAGAGGTCTTCAAAAGTCACCATTAGCTACCATTTGTGGGTTTGTATCCTCACAACAGAGTATTCAGGGATTAGGTGATGCATCACCATTTTATCGGATTTGGAAGTGCAGAGCAAGAGCAAGGAAGAAGGTGTCTGAAGCCCCAGGGGTGAATTTCTACTCAACAGATATTCTGTTCAGGAAGGAAGATGTATGTTCTGAATCTGTATTCATTTCATGGAGAAACAAGCCTAAGGATAGGGCTTGTCAAAAGAATATGCTCCATCCCCTGAGGAGGTGTGTGAAAAATCTCAAGAGTTAGCTTAATTTGACAACCTTCTAAACTGAAGAGAACACAGAAAAAATATGAAGCCAAGCAACACATTACTAGATATAAGAGCATGTAGTAACTCTTGCCCTATACTATTGTTAAATATAAAATGTCTTTTGCATTTTTTTAATTAAGATTCCTATTGTGACATTTACATTGGCATTTATCTAATGGTAAGTGATAAAGGGGGCCGCTGGTAAAATTCAGTCTTTCACATTCTTTAGGCACCAGGTAGCTTCAATTGGAGAATGGGCACAAAACAAGCAAACTATAGAAGTTAACAGTATTTTTTTCTATAAATTCCTAGGCAAGTGTACCTTTACATTTGGGTGCAGGGATAAAGAGACATGAAGGAGAAAATACTGCTCAATCTTTTTTGTTTACTTGTTTGAGGGTTTTTTGGGGGGGTTTTTGTGGGTTTTAGAGTGGGGGTGGATTGGCTGGTTGGTGGTTTAGCTTGGTTTAGTTTGATTCAGTTTGTTTACTTGGGTTTTTTTTTTTTAATAATTGAAGCACAGTTACTGAACAAAAACAAAAATGGAACCAACTCCTCCTCATTTTCTCAGAATCAGTAAAATTCAAGTTACCTCAGCACCACTTACAGCGAGGGTCTAATAAGAATAGAATTTAATCATTCGAGAACATAGGCAGACACCAGGAAATAGAAAATATATAAAACACAAAAGATGTGGAAAAAAATGGCTTCCATCTATGCCCTGATTTCTATTCCTCTAAAAACTCACAGAACTTCAGTTACTATGGTCTGTTAGGAAGCTTTGCTGTCTTTTTTTTCAGACTCTTAACTGGTGGCACAATATCTCATATAGAAATCTGCTCCTTCCTTGGAGAAACTCACTGATGTCTAGACAGTAGATTCTGGGGGAAAAAGAAAAATAAAGAGCTTCCCCCCCTTTAATTTTACTGTCTTTAGAGATTTTGCTCCATCTCTGCTTCAAAAGTGAGGTTGGGGAACTAATCCTCTCTTGTATTGAGTTAGAAGAGCTTGAACTACAATTTCTTTCATTTCCAGTTATTTTCAGAGGTTATTTCAGAAATTGCTTACAGCAGAATTCAATATTGTTACACATGTTTAATTGAAATATTCATGTAATAATAAATTAAGATTTTTTATAAAGCTTGTTTTTCAATGAAATTAATTTTTTTTTAATTAGTAAAGAAAACTCTTTTTGTATAATGCAAAATATCAGTATGAAACATAATAAAATCCTAAACTGGCTGCATCATAATAAACATCGATTGAGCCAAGCATACAGAAGGATCCCTAAAAAATCTGCTAACTATGTTACTATTTGTATTTTTCTTTTGATGTTTGAGCTTTAGAGCTTTAAAAATGTGTCTGCCATGTGTCTTTTTTCAAAAGAATTCAGAAAGAATCTGAAAGCAAAAATTCCCACGCTATAACATCTCTCCTGATGGTAATATGCTAATAGAAAACACTAAAAGAATCCTGTTGAGGACAATGACATAACATGTTGAATACTTTTTTTTACCGTTTTTAAACTATCCTAAATCAGTAACAATACTTGGTACAAAACTGTAGGGTCTTGTTTCACAGTAATATATAACACAGTGGAGATTATGCTGGAAATTACAGTGTGGTGTCCTGCTGAGAAACTGAAGTAGTGAAACTGTCTTGAAAGACCCATAACAAAGACAGATGATCTGAGATAGTTTTATGCTATTAAAGCAATCTGAATAAATGCTGTTGCCTGTTGTAGCAAGAACAGGATAGTCTGATCCAAGACATCTTTGTAAGTCCCATGTTAATAAAATCATTCTAAATATCCTACATAGAAAATAATGTCTGATAAAAAACATGGCTAAAAGCTGCCTCTTAGGACATTTTCATCCTGCACTAAGATGTTCATAAAGCTCTGAGATTTAATTATCTGGATATTACTGTACAATGGGTCTTTGGAAGTTCATCCATCCCTTCTGCCAGATCACATCAGCTGTGACAGTATTTTCTGCAGTCTGTGTAGACCCATGAAAAAGACCACCCACTTATCCCATGCAGGTCAAGGAACAAGTTTCTGACAAAACTACTGCTAATGACACATCAAATTTAACTGATTTACCTAAACCCAAGTTTTAATATTCCACCTGTATTACCACATTCCTTAATTCATGTAAATTAAGGAAGTGTTTGATGCAAAAATGTTTTAACTATTCATTTATTCACCTTTCATATTATTGTATTCATGAATGTAACCGCCTGAAGGATAGAAATATAAATAAAATGACATGTGACTTCAAGGAAGATCACAAAATGAATTTTTTCTGTCTCTTTCCAGTTTGCCTTTTAGGCTGATGGTTGCTAGTGGTAAGGGAAGGAATTGGCATCCAGGGAAGAGAGCACAGGGAAAATATAAAGCCAAGCAACACATTTCTGGATATAAGAGCATGTAGTAACTGTTGGGGACTTTGCTTATCCTGAATGATGACTATATCAGAGCATCCTGCTAATGCACAGGCACTTCTGCTGCACTATAGAAAATATTTGGGAGGAAAAAATTATTTCATAAAAGATTAGTCACAGCTATAATTCAGAAATATATGGGTTATATGTTTTCAATTACTGGAGGGCTTAGTTATCAAATCATTCTTCTTGGCTTTGCTGAGAAATGTTTTATGATCCTTCTTTGTTTCCAGCTGATAAGCCAGCAGCTTCTTGTGGCTGCAGGAAAGATTCCAATGACTACTTCATCAGTATTAAACCATTTGTCATGGAGAGTTAATGGATTAAATTTTTGTTGCTGTCTGTGCGTAAATTTAATGCATACTGTTTAAGAAATGCAGTAAAAACAAAAGTATTTATGCAAAATAATAGCAAAATAATTTTAAAAATAGAGATGTGTTAGGAAAAAAATAGCTGCAATGGTATCAATTGTATCTAGTAATTCACTAAAGATATTTCAAATACTAATGTAGGAATAATTTTCATTTATCTGTTTCCCTTTAGAAAATATTATTTGTATGCCTGTTTGTTCATTTTCATTAAACAAGTAGGATCCAGAACAATTAATATGAAGATAATTTTTTATTTATTTTATTGTTTGGGTTTTTACCAAGATTACTATAAATTCTTTTAAGAGATATCAAGTCATGCGTGCAAATATTTTATTTTAAAATGCTCCTCTGTAGAGAGTATTCTGAACCAATGTTTCAGAGCATGGTTTCAGTTAATCACAGGTGCATACTTGTAAAGGATGTATCAAGGACCTGTGATACTGAAGCTTGATTCTGATGAATCTAAAAGAGTTTTTCTTTATTTCAGATACCTCACTCAATCACATCAGAATAAAAAGCAAAGTGTCATAAATATAGTATTTCCATTTACAAAAGTAGGAGTCTTTAAAACCTCTCAGATTTAGGATTTAATGGTTGCATTTCCTCATATAAGAGAATAATACATGTCTAATGAAAAATGGAAAGCAGTCTCTAAAACAAATAAAATTAAACTACAGTTAAATGTTTAGATGATTGAAGACAGTGTAGTGAAACAAATAATACCATGGAACTGATAAAGTAAAAATATCTTCTGCATAAGACAGCTAGGAAAATGTTTACTTCTTTTTTGGATGGCAAGAAATATTCATTGTCTCCCATGAGCAAACTCATGGAGTATAATGAATAGATATTATACATACCTATTCCTATAGAAAAAATATAAAAATTACTTCATTTCCAAAAGGCTTCCTGGTATTTGTGCAGTATAGAATGTATAATTAATGAAGAACATGCTGATGTGAGTTTAGCAAGATTTGCAGAAACATCTCTGCAATATTTTAAGAACTTGAAAAATATCATCAAATAAAAACATCCCAATTAACCTGAAATTTGAGCATTATTACCTCATCCTTACCCACATTATCAGGATAAATACAACCACAGTTATTAAAAATAAAAAAAAAATAAATTAAAATTTAAAAATTAAAAATTAAAAAAGTGCACCTTTCATTCAGCAAGACTGCATTTTCAATTCTACAGTTGTAATTAATAATGGGGCTAAAATACTCACAGCCATGTTGGATTTTTATCATAAGAAAGGATGGTTTTGACTATCTTCTCTTTTCCTGTCCCAAAGCTACATTGACAACACCCAAAACCATCTGGAGCAGAATTTAGAATTTCAGTAAAGCCCTTAACAATTTTACTGAAAATTGATACTGAAATGATACCATTATACCTGCCTCCAACTATATGCCTACAATACATAGTGCTTAAATCATGTTCAATGCAGATAGTGACTGGGGACACAGAAAACACTTTTCCTTGAGATTGTTTCTCTACACAGAGTCCTAGGGCCTCTTTTTTCCTTACCTCCAAGGCAAATAAATCTATATGAAGATTTATAGAAACACCAGATTAAGTGCTTTTATAAATAGATTTAGGGTAATAAGGATATAGCCTGTCAGAATCTGTGTCCCCAGATCTGCAGCATGTAGACAATGAGCTATCATAATGAGGCATGCAAGTCTTGGTGGACACATCCCAGAAATAGGCAGTGAGTTTTTAATTGGGTTTCTACACCCATCTCAGAACACCCTCATGGAGGCAGAAATACCTCATTACCAGTCACAGGCATTCTGCTAGGCATACGTTAATCCTTTCTTTATGTTGGTGTTATTTTATAGAATTAGCCACTAACCTCCTTGTTGGATCTTACTCTGTGTCCGGCCTGTGCTCTGCCACATCACCTTGTGATTGCAGGACAGAGACCCCCCCACAACCACTGATGGCTGTTGCTGAAACTTGTGAAAGGCCAGGTATTGAATCTTGCACAGATTTGTAGAGCTGTTAGCTTTCCTTCTCCATTCTTTTTTGTCTCCTGTTAAGCAGCAACATGAAGTTTATCATTAAATACTTCCTTTCCTTCTTATGGTTTGGCCATAAGAGCATGTGAACAGATGTGACACCTCTGCCCTGGTCTGTATGGTGAGCCATTAGTATGCTCTGCAGGTAACTGGTGGGGACCTGTTTATCAGGAGGTAGCATTCTGAATAAATACACACAATTGTGGAAGGTTTACTTGGAGTAGTTTCAATCACACTCATAGGGGAAAATGGTTCAAATATTAAAAGTCAGCATAATAAACCATGATTCTAAATTACAGTATTATAAAAAGTGTGTATAATACACATTTCTCTGCAAAATGCAGAGAATACAGTGCCCTGTGGTATATAAGCATAGAGTGTATATCAAAGATTTAGTGCCATGTAACCCCCAATGGGGGATCTCCATTAAAACATTCATGCATGAATCCAAAGGGCTCATTTCAAAGATTTATTAAAGCAGTACAAATGCATTAACAAGCTAAATCAGCCTAATACCATAATGTAATAAGCAGTTTGACCCCTTCCAAGTCTGATTATTTTCACAAAGTAGGTTTCTATCTTCTGTCTTTTGGCAGAGCATCAGCATCTAAACAAAACCTGGCACAGAGTGATATCTGTTTTGTATTTTGAAACATTTCACTACAGCAAAAGCAGAAGCTCTCAACTGGATCAAATTATGATTGGTATTGTTGAAAGCCAGTTAGACATCGACCAAATTCTTTCCCTAAACAAGGCAAGAAATGAAAAAGTTCTAGAAACTTCAGTTATTTTACAGAACTCTCTTCTGGCTACCGAATAGCTATGAGAGGACTGGTTCAACATTTTGGATGCATACTTTATCTCACAGAAAAGGGATATAAGCCAAGTGCTGGAAATTCAACAAATCCTGTGCCAAGAGATGAACATTGAAGAAAAGAAAAGATGTCTAGGATTTGGATAATGGTCAATTGACTTTTTCCACAGCAGTTAGAACATAATGTGAAAATGTATTGAACCTGTCCTAATTGGTAACTTCTGTATGATGCATGCAATAAGTATTTCAGCCATAGTTCTGCTATTCTTCTAGAGTCAAAATATTAAACTGTTTTAACACAAACAAATGGTTGTAATGCAATTTAGCAGAAACAGAAATGTTTCAATAGGATGTGAATGTTGCAGCATTTTATGCATTCTCCCTCACTGCTAAAAGGAAGTATTTGAAAACTAGAAAGTGTGACTGACAATAAAAAATAGGCTGGTATCGACCACTGTATTGGGTTTTATAATCTGACAGAAATTCAGAAAGCAAATAATTTGTGAAGAGTGTGAGGCAGTGATTATTGGTAAATTTTTTTATATATGAGTTGCATGCTAAAATCTGTTTTCCTGACAATATCCTAAGAATGATGATTGCATTGCTGACCCTTGTTTCTTGCTCATGGCTCTAATTTTCAACTTTTTTAGCTTAGTACTGCTTCTAACGTGTTTTGAAATATTCATAAATATTTACACAGATTCTTATGAGCAACCAAACACTCTGTGAGCTTAAGAATTTGAGTAGTTACAGATAGAGGTTGTGATTCCACAAACCCTTTTCACAGACACAATAAAGCTCCCAAGACATCAAGAAGCAGATAAAAAAGATTTTTGTGAGTATATTGTATAATAAAAATTGGGTTTTCTATTCATAAACAGTTTTCAAGCCAATTCTGATTAAAAACTTTCATTTTGTTTTGTACAGATGCCTGGAATAAATGGTCTAAAGTGATTTCAATTGAGTATCGATTGTTTACTTCAGCCAATAAGTATTAAATATTTAATATCTCTGATAAATCACTGAAACATCATGTGTATAGATATATATACCAAATAGCTTGTAGCAATGCAACCATTGCTCATGGCAACTCATTGCCAGCATTTCACTAATCATTTCAAAGAAGCAAGCACACTTTTTTTCCTGATTGTAAAAAAAAGAATGTGCTGGTTTGATGGTGTTTTTTCCTTTAACACTGTAATAGTCCAATCCTTTCAGTTAAAAAATAATAGAAAACTGTAAAGCAGATCTGGTTCTAATCTTATTTTTTATGGTAAAACGTCTGTCTGAAGACACAACCCAAACTGAAAATGATAAAAATCCGTCTGTTCTGGCTGTGAGGAAAAACAGTCTAAGAGACCAAAGTAAAATCTTATGCTCTTTTTTAGCATGCAGCCAAAATGAAGTTGTTCACTCAGGTCGCAGAACACTGCATGTTCACACTGCACAGTGAGGTGTCAAGCTGAAATACTTAGTTAAGAGCCCAAAAGCAAGATAGTGCTATCAGCTCTGTGCTGGTACAGCTGCACAGGGCTGGCAACATTCCCTCCAGCCCTCCAATTATCTCATTCAAAGCTCTATCTGGCCCTGGTGTGACAATATGTTAAACTGTCTGCATGGCTTCTAGTGACAGATCAAAAAGAGTGTGGCTAAATGATGTAGAGTGCCAGTCCAGATTGCTTCTATTGTGCTGTTTTCAGATATCTTCAAGCGCCCTGATGAATTAAGTTTTATCAGCATCTTTATGCCAAATGAAGCCTGGTCTGTTCTTCAGCATGGAACATAAAAAACCCATAAAAGTTGTCATAAATTTGAAATCAAGTACTCTGGCAAATTTGACAAAATAAAAGAGTTTGCCCAAGCCAATTTAGAGAAAATTGGTTCTTCATTTCTTTCTGTACCACACAGGTCTGGTGGGAGACACCTGACCTGTTTAGCATGGGATACAGTTACAGGGAAAATAGCAAACCAAAATGACAGAGAACTGCACCCTTCCTTCCTCCCTTCCTTCCTTCCTTCCTTCCTTCCTTCCTTCCTTCCTTCCTTCCTTCCTTCCTTCCTTCCTTCCTTCCTTCCTTCCTTCCTTCCTTCCTTCCTTCCTTCCTTCCTTCCTTCCTTCCTTCCTTCCTTCCTTCCTTCCTTCCTTCCTTCCTTCCTTCCTTCCTTCCCTCCTTGGAGTCCAGTGCATTGCTTGCAACTGCCCTCTATTGCAGTTAAACATGTCAGGAAAGAGAAACTATGATCGCATTACGCTAAGCAATGACCAACATGATTGATAAGAGAGTAAGAAACAAAAATCTTTATACCAGTTTCTAGATTGCCAACATTCAGGTCTTTTACCCACTACTTAGTATTTAATGTTTTATATTGCCTACCTTGAAAACAAGTGAATATTTAAAAATCTCATGTTTTATTACATTGGGATTTTTTGCATTTACTTTTAAATGTTCAATCAACAATAAATAGCAAGCAAATGATTAAGTATGCATAGTCTTTCCATGAATGATACATAAGAACTATATTTGTCAGAAAAAGTTTTCCTAAAAATTTTTTTTTCATCTCTAAGCAAATGAACAGCAGATATAATAAAAAGTAGACTGTATTTTTGCTTTTTACTTTGTTTATTAAAATATTATTAGAAATACAGATAAAGAGTTGTAGAGGTTTTTGGCAAGTATCCCTTAACATCCTGAGGATTTCATTTCTTGTGTGGAGTTAGTAGGCTGGTAAGCAGAGATAAATAGATGTAGTCAGACCACAGAAGTTGCAACCCTTAAAGTGGTGCTTTGCCCTTTTAACTAGCCCCAAAATGAAAATCTAAATAATTAAAGAAGGATTGGAAGTTTCTCGTTTATTGTCTCTCAATGATTTCCATACTACCCCTGCTCAGCTCTCAGTTTAAATGTAAAAAAGCTGTGGTATTTCCCTCTAACTGCTCCATTCCCAAACTCATCCTAGACTCTGAAAGTGAAGCTGGCTTTTCTCTGGCTTGCACATCTCCTACAAAGACCCTGCAATCTGACTGTTAGGAATTTGGTTGATGAGGTGCCAGCTGGAACCAAGCCTAGTTCATTCCCTCAGAGATGCATTGGTTCTGCAGAGCAACAAAAGGCAAAAGCAACAGCAATTTTCTCTAGCAAAGAGTCTGAACACATCAACAGATAAAGAATCGTGTGTCTCAGAAGACCTTTGTTACCTTCATGACTCTGCTGCTTGAGGTTGCTTAGTCACCTTGGACAAATCACTCCACTTGTCCTTGCTGTCTTTACTACATCCATAAAAAGAAATAGTCTGTCAAGTAGATGATCGAAAGTAGAGCAACGATTGCACAATAAGTACTTGATGTAAAGGCAGTCAGGAAAAGGATAAAAATATGCAACCTAGTCTTCTTTTAAATTAGAAAACATGAATATAAATATTTAAGAATAGAATAAATCTGAATATATTTCTTTTAAATAACACACTAATTCCCCCTGGGAGAAAAGGAGCGCTTATATAGCTAATCATGCTGACATGAAACCAATTAACATTGAGGTGTTGAAGACAACATATAAAATCATTCAGCTATCTACCATTTTAAAAAACATTATTGTAGCACCTGCTAGAGCAAGCCACAATCGCTGAAATTTTATATTCCACAGAAAGTTATTTGACAATGCCATTAATACTGTAAATTCCTAATTTGAACTGATTTAAAATCAGACAAAAGATTAAAATGAGGAGAAAAAAAAACCCCAAACAAAAATTAAAAAAAAGATAAGAAAAAAAAAAAAAAAGAAGAAAAAGGAAAAAAAATGGAATTGAGAACCAAGGAAGAAAAATGCCTGTTGATATGCTAGCACACTGGGAAATAATCTTTATACACTTGCTGCCCACACTATTTTAATTCATATAAAAGATCCTGCCTTACCAAGTAAGAATAGACAAAAAAATAAAATTGCAGTTTCTTTGTACTTAGATGTCTTAAACCTTTCTTCATCATGTGATTAAGGGAAATTACATAAAAACTCTCTGCTAAAATCTTTTAACTAATAAATTTCTAATATTCTTAACAACTTGAGATATTTTTGTTTTGTCCACTGCAGTTCCTGCAAGACACCAAGATAGGAAGAGAGAAAATTCCTTCCTTCACATTGTTGATATATTTGCCAAGACATTCATGAACATTGTTTCAAACAGTGTGTGTCTGACAAACACTTGCCAGATAAGAGAAGACACAATGAGACCAAAAACTATAAGTCCAGCACCTGGAATTTTTCTTATGTTATTTTGATACAGAAAGAATAATTTTGTTTGCAATGGACATTTTACAAAGTTGCAGGTTTCTTGAGCAGAGAATGCTAAAGCCCCAGCTGGAAGAATCTGTTGAAGGACAGAACACACATTTATTTAAGGAGATGCTTTCCAAGTGCAGGATAACATATTTTTTGAGGCTTCATTTATGGGTTCAGGAAGGAAGCATTCAAATATGGTCCTTTATTAAAAATCTGATTCTGGGATATTTCAAAACAAATTAAATAATTGGGAAAAATCTGCCCTTCACTACTCCAGCATATCATTTGGCTCGTACAAAGGAAGAGTCCTCCTCATTTTAGTTCTATGCCATTTCATCGAAGATCACAAAATAGGGAGCAGGTACCATGTAGTCTGAAAGAGGAAATTTGTATTTTGGGATATAACAACCTGATGATTTTCCCTGGCTGATCCAAACTAGTGATTGAGATTACTTCATTACTCACCAGTGAATTCAATTTGCAAAGGGCAGAAACATTCTGCTGTCTGAAAAAGATTGAATAAGAATGAAAATATTAATGAAAAGCAAGAGGTTTGGTTTCTTCCAGTTTTAGTTGGGTTTGGTTTTTTTAATTTCTTTTTTATGTAGAAGATCCAAACAACTTTAATAATGTCCTTTTGTTTTGCAACACTTTATTCTCATTCTCAGCTCCTGGCTGATTGAAGTACTAGTTTTCTGTTTACTTCTGCTTTCACCATTCTACTGAGCTTCTGTAAGTTTCTAATACTTCTGTCAGGGATTACATTTAAACCTTACTTGCCAAGTTGTTAAGCCATTGAAGGCCTTATTGTTAAAAAACAAAAAAAGAAAGGGATGTGCATGAAAAAACTATCAACTTCCTTTAAAAGAAACTATCTGATATAGCTGCATAGTGCATTCTCTCTGTGAAGAATTTGCTCTCATGTATGCAGAACTTTAAAAACAGCTACTTTTTGCTAGTAATTATTCAACTCCTTTCCTATCTCAATCTTACTCTTTCACTTTTTACCAGCTTATCAGAAGTGATTTTTTTCAGAGAGGCTATAAAATTATAATCCATTATTTTAATCAATCGCAAAGAGATCATAAAGATAAATGTTTGTTCATATTCCCCATTCATGTCCTGACAAAAATAAAGAAAGCTAAGAATTCTTTAGATGCCCCTCTGCAACACAGAGTTTGCAAAGTCATTATATAATAATAAATAGCCTATATCACTACAACAGCAACAGACATATTGTTGCAAAGGTCATTTTACATCATTCTTACTCTTCTGTGCCTGTCAAGATCTCAGTACCTTTCTTGTTTCACTAGGGTGGTGAAATGTGAAAGGAAGTGTCTGTGCTGTTCCAAATTGAACCAAACACATCTTTACTCCAAGGAGAAAGTGTGTAATTGCCTGGGTGAATGCCAGGGCATTGAAAAGAGCAGCATTTCTAAGGACACAAATGTCTCTAACAGAAGTTTAGGCTTTGCTTGTGAGTGAAAAAAGCAGAAAATATTCATTATTTCTTTGAAAGTATATCTACTCTGAAAAAGAAATTACTGAAGATCAGCAGTCTGAGCTAGAAGAAGTATGTCTGACAAGCCTATATGGCAAAGAACATCTCCTTGTAGGTCTAAATTCAGATTTAAAAACAATGCAGCTTCATTTGAAGAAAATATATTCTAGTTAAAACAACTTGCCTTTGCAGGACAGACATATACTACTCATCCAGGTAACTCATTCAGCCACACCTGACTCATTCCAGACATGAGGGAGGTACGTAAATACTCATTTCTACATTTCCTTGGTTAGTTCAGGCAGAACAATCTTAGATCACCTTGTACCTACTGGTGTAGGACCAATCTTAGAAGAAAGTTCTCAAGTTCCTTGCTGTCCATGAAGCTTTGTAAAATAGTTGGAAAATTGCTTTGGAATGGTTACACTCTCCAATTAAGTCTTTTTTTTCCATGGTACTGCTGTGGCATACCAAGGAAAAGGAACATCTTCCCTATGGGAGTGAAGAAAGATGCAGCAGAATGTGAATTTCCTTCTCAGCCCAAGAACACAGCAGAAACCAGGAACTGCTCTGGGCTTTTCACAGGACTCTATTCTCAAAATGAAAATAAGCATATGCATAAATGGTTGTTAAAATGAGACATAAGGAAAATAATATATTAAAAGCATAGCTGAAGATTTACAATAAAGCTGGGATGAGTTTTAAAAAGTAATTATACTGTTCTTGCTAAGTCTGAATTCTCAAGGTGACTAATACTAGCAACTTGCTATTAGCATAGCAGTTTAAATAACATAAACTGTAGTACATTTTCTGCTGTCCTTTTTTAGCATAAGCAATGCAGTTTACAAAAAAATTATACTAAGAAATTATTGCTGATATTTCAAAGCTAAACATCACAAAAATACATATTTTAAATGAAGTAGATTCCTTATAATGATTTGCAGCCTTTTATCATTATTTTCAGTAAGTCAGAGGCTCAGAAAGCAAGTGCACTCTGGGGGCACTCAGGCACAAACATGGCATTTGTTCTTTAGCTAAATACAATCTCTGGCTGCCTCCTTCTTACCTTTGAGATATAAATCCTCCTGAGGCCTCAGTCAGATGCAGCAATGTTCCAATAACTCAATCCAGTGGGATGCCTGTTCTGATTATCCCAATTCATCTTCAGTGCAAGCTGCTGATACATGCACATAATAACAAACCAGTAGGGAATATTGAAGAAAATCTAGCTTTTTTATAATTAGACATTTGCTATAAAGAACTGCAGAGTTATATAATCATCCTAGCAGACACAAACAAAACTTTACTTTATTTGCTGCTGAAGCATGGATAATTTGTCATCCATTTAATCTACTGTTTTCAACAGATTTATTCCTTTGCACTGTTGACTACATATGAAGATATCAATAATCTAAGCTTATAGAATTCGAACTATGATAAGGTCTGAGCAAATTCAAGTCTGATTTTCCAGATGGGTGCGATTGGTGAGAGGATCAAATTTGCTGATTTTATTTATTGTGCTTTAGATGAAGAAAATTATAATAGCAGAAGCCATTTATGTGATATAAATATCCAAATGAATATGCAATGACTTCCAGGAAAACATTTTGTAAAAATTGGGTCCCTACCCAGTGTTGCCACACTGACAAGCATTTCTAGTTCAAATGTGGTCACAGTCTTAGCCACTATACTTTTTCCAGAAAAATACAATTTTCTGAGGAAAATGAACACCCAGCATGTGGATTGATAGTAGTAAGAGATCAGCACTCCTGCTAAGTCTGAGAATCTGAAAACCTTTGAGAAATAAAGAACAAAATATGCTTCCCTGAAAAACTGAGATTTTTTTCAGAGATGTTCACCAATATAGATTGTGAGGAATAGGCACCAAACATCATTATTTTCTAAGAGAAAATCACCCTTTATGGCATGTATCTCTGCAGAGAGATAAATTCAAATGGATTTCAGAATCTGAATGAAAAAAATGTATCCTAGAAGGAGAAATTTTATATACCTGCCTCCCATTGATTCCAACATCATGCAACACGAGTTACCACATTCAATGTGGTAACTTTACAGATCATCACAGCATTATTAAAATTCTTTTGATTTAGGCTAATCATCATCTGGTTCTCCTTTATGCCAACATCTACTGGAGTGCAGACATAAACAGGATTTACTGGCATAATAAGTAACCTTAGTGAGGAGAGTAGTCCTCCCCACAACTAACTGCAGTGTAAGACAGTGTAGAGTGTGTCATCTGCATTTACTTAGAGGATAAAAATTTGCTATTTACTATTGTGCTGTACTCCCTGAAAATAATTTTTTGATTATCTTTTTTTTTTTGTTCTTCAGCAGCAGTCTGCCTTTATCTGTTCTTTGTTTTGTGTCACATCTCAGGAGATTTTCCCACTAACATGCTACCATCCAGCTAGAGTCTGCCAAGAGGACACTAGTAATCATTTAAAGTAATGACAAAATCCATATTTAGTTGCATTTGGCCACGGAGAATATAGTGAAAAAAAAAATATAGAATTATTTTAAGATCTAAATTATTTTCCCCTATTCCACCCAAAGCATTTTCTATTCCAGAGTTAAAATATTTATGTTGCTGTTCATCAGCTGGATGCTGCTTTGGACTTGGATACCTCACTGACTTTTGGCTCTTAAGCACTTGCAATTGCACCTTATTGCATTTTTTTTCTCCATTTAATGGAAACAGAATGATCACTTACATGTCTCAATGATAGAACGCTATAAAATGGCCATGATATGAGAGTGAGCAAATTGGATTTCATGGGAATGACTGAACAACACTGCTTTTTAATTGTCTGTAGTACCTGTTTTTCATCACTTGCAGAAGACCTAAAATCAATAGTTATTTTTATGAAATGTAAAAATGTGTCAAATGAATATATGCACACAGTGCAGCAACAATGATAACACTAATATGTCTTTTGCAGTAAACTGTGCAGGAAAGTCTCTCTAGAAATTACCAGATGCATCACAATTCCTGATTGAAAATCCACAGGAGAATAGTCAATTTTACTAATTTTGAGTTTTTTCTTTTTTTTTTCTTTGTTGATACCACGTCAGATTCCAACTGTCAAAAACTTCTAGTAGCAAAAAAGATGCAAAGATAATATGAGGGGGAAAAAAAACTACTTTGCAGTATCCTTTACTTTTTAAATGAAAAAATATTAAAAATTATAAAATATCCCTGATTTTATTGGCTTCTATCCAATCAGATGGAACAGCCCAGAACAGAACAGGGAAAAGATTAAAGATATGGGAATTAAGGATTAGGGTTTTGCAGCTAAATTGTCTCTATGTTGGAAACATATCTGTGAGCTCTTGTAAGGAAGTCAAATAGACACATATACCTACCTGTCTCTGCATTGATGGAGTTATTCAATATGAAGCCATAAATACTTGTTTGTTTACAAACATTTTGTAAAAGCTGTAAGCTCTTCATGTTTGATCTAATTCCACATTTTCATAATGTAACAAGATGGCAGATTTGCCATATACACAGACAGAACCAAAACCTGTCTTCTCCTATCAGAAAAGATTTAAAGAGAAAATTTGTTTTCTCATTGTTAAAACACATCTAAATTTACAATTGTGAATGCATAAATATGTGACCAATCAATAAAAAATATGGCAAACCTTCAGAAAATTTTGTTTGCTTATCCAAGAAATTGCAGTTTATATCACTTCCTATCCTGCCTTAGACTGCACATCCTTACTATAAAAGCACTGCAGGATATTTTATAAAAGAATCTAAAGATACTTTTATGCTCTAGGGCTCTCTTTTAATTTACCTTTGTTTCAAGATTTCTGGGGAAACCTTCACTTACAAAAGAGAAAGACACACTGCTTGTTTTTCTATTTTTAGGGGCAATAGTTTTTCAAAGCAATTGCATTACACATTTTTAACCTGAGGTTGTGAAATAACTCAAACAAGGTTCCATTTCAAGACATGATAGCTCCTCATTGCTCTTTAGTTCCTAATATGCTATGTGCAAAATTCTTACAGACAGTTTAATCCTGGCTGAATCATATAGGTATGAAATGATATGTAGTGAGTAAACTGAAATAATGATGATATTATAGACGTATCAGTATTCCTCTCTCTTTAAATCATGGCATATATAAGGAATGTAGAACTTTTCTCAGCTAACAAAAGTTGATATTCTTACACAGTTGCTGATGGAAAGCATCCACACTTCCATCCAAAAGCCTCAAATCATCACAACCTTCAAGAATATTGCAATTTTCAGAACTAATCTGACAAGAAAACTTAAAAATGTACCTACACCCAGTAAAAGTTTCAGAGTGGCATCATTCATATCTAACTTTTCTATACTCAAAGAAGTGTATTTTTTGCTTTGTTCTAGAATTAAATTAATTAAATTTAAAATACTGAGAAGATCTCATTATAGTAAATAAAAAATATGCACTTTTTCATCAGTGAAACAGAAAACAGCAAGTGGAAAAGGATACTGATTTTCATATAATACACTTACGAAATAACTATTATTAGAGATAATGTAGTCCATGCCCATGAAGTAGAGAAGAGCCTCCAGAAAGGAAGGAGAGCTAAGGGTGGCAGCAAGGCCTTCTCAACAAGGGACACGATGTTTCTGTAGCTGAGCAGGTCTGGTTGGGTGATGAGGAGCAGGGTTGGTCACAGTGCAGCCAGGCAGGCAGGTCTGTCATGGGAATGCAGACCCCAGGGCAAGGCAGGGAGAGGATCCAGCAAGGGCAGGTCACAGCCAGGGATGGGCAAGACACAGACAGGAAAAACTGAGACATAGTTTGGGCAGGGGCTGATGGTGTAAATCAAGAGCCAGGCAAAGGGATGCTCATTTAATCTCTTACTGCTTCTTTGTTCTCCAGAGATCTGATCTAAGATTACATGGCTGCACCACATCAGAGCAAGCCTTGAACAGTGGCAGCTAAATCCCTGAGGGCTGTTAGGGTTGCAAAGGCTGAGTACAGAGAAAAATATTTCAGGACAGCAAGATCCTGCTGCACTCAGAGGTCTGAGAAAAAGAATGACCTAGAGAGAAAAAGTAAGAAATTTGTTTGAGATGTCACTGAGATGCCCTAGCAACAGCCCAAACTGGTGGCTGTAAGCAACTGGTTCAGATGAAGGATATTTATTAAAACCAGAGTGTGACTCTAAGTCCAGGAGATTTTGAGTAATAGCATTTGACTTCTGGGAAAAAAAAATGTCCTGCAGATTTCTAGCTAAATATTCCCCATGGGCAGTTTCCATGATGAGCTACTGTGTACTATGTAAGTATCCTTCCATCAGCTTCCACCTCTTCTCTCTACAGATTATCACTCCCAACAGGACTATACCCCCAACCACACCATTGCTGTGTTTGCTGTACTGCTGAACACTGCCCCAGATATCTCCAGATATGACACACTAGCAGAAATATTTACAATTAAAAGCCAGCATACAGAGAAGGGTACATGTGAAATGTAGCTCTCCTGAGAAACAAGAAATAAATCCTAATCAAGTTATTGTCTGAGAAGTAGTCTTTTGTTGTTATAGTTTTGAATAGATAAGATCAATTTTTATAAAACATATATTTTTAAAACAAGTCTTCATTCCCCTCATAAAACCTTTTTTTCCTCTTCTTATACAAGCACAACATACACATGCCTTCTCTAGACATAATTTTACTTTGCTTTAGAAGACATTTTATGAGTTGATTTATCAGGGGATTCTGAGCCTAAATAGCAATTTATTTAATTGCTGCCTATTATTACAGCCAAAATTTTTACCTCTCTTTAATTTAACCTCTGTTTAAATGTAACAGAGCATTGGTATGTGGGGGAGGTGGGGGTGCTATTCCTGTGCCAGAGAAGAAATCACAGTAGATTGGCATAGTGTGAAGACAATGTGGTATATATCTGCAGAACATGTCAAACTTTTCCCTTGCAACAGTACTGAATGTTTGTGAAAATTTTTCAGAACAGAATGAAGAATAGAATAGTAGAATCGAGTCATAGAATGGTTATTGTTGGAAGGGTCCTTAAAGATCACAGAACCTTACAATGACTTATGATGGAAAAGATTTCTAAGATCACTGAGTCCAACCATGAAACTAACACTGCCAAGTCCACTATAAAACCACGTCCTACCTTGTTCCCTCCCTCCCTGCCTCCACTATGGGCAGGGACGCCTTACACTAGATTAGGCTGCACAGGGTCCCATCCAGCCTGGTCTTGAATATCTCCCAAGATGAGGAGAAACCCATTCCAGTGTCTCATGATCTTCACATGAAAGAATGTCTTCCTTATAACTTATCTAAAACCAATCTCCATCAGTTTGAAGCCATTGCCCCTTGTCCTGTCACTGCATGCTCTTTTAAAGGATCCCTCTTCAGCTCTCCTGTAGGCCCCCTATGAGCACTGGAAGGTGCACTAAGGTCACCCCAGAGCCTTCTCTAGGCTGAGTAAATCAAGCAGCAGTTTGTAAAGCTGCATCATTCAATAGGTGTGCTGCATTTTCCAGTGTGACTTACGTGGGTAAATAAGCTCAACTAGACCCAGGCTACATGCTAGGTGAAATCAAAGTTCTGAATGGTTAATCATTTCCATCTCTTTGCCTAATTATATTCTAACTGTGTTTTTTCTAGATTTAACAATCATTGAGTGTCTTATACTGCGATTAATTTCTTTGCATTTAAAATTCTTTGTTGACACTGTTTCCATCTTTGCTTTTTAGTTGTCTTTATTTTGTGTTGAATATTTTCAGAATTTGGACAATAAAGAAAAACAAAGCAAGCTCTCATCCTGCTCAATGAGGCTGACAGGATTCATCAAGATAATCACTGAGTAGTGTAGTCAATATGTAGTTTAGTTTCCAATTTCTCTAAGTCTATCTCACATAAATATTACTCATTTAAATATTGTCAAAATTCAATGTATTACTATTAGGTAAGCTTCATTCTGTTTCAAGATAACTCTAAACTATGTTTTGGAAGAAGAGATAAACACTGAAAAAATTGAAATACTGGAATTATATGACTTTCTTTTTTCACGTAGGGGAAGAGTCATGACTAACATCATCTAGACACTTTTAATTTGCTTTTCTGAACTTCAACCACTCAGTTTAGTAATTCCTTAAAGAATGGCTGTGCCTCAGGGTGAAATGCCCTTAAAAATGCCACTTAAAACAATTCAGATGTTTACGAGAACAAGATCAGAGGAGGGGAATCTATTGTTTTGCCCTTACTGAAAGCATCAAGGCAATTGTTTTTGATGATATCGTTCTGTTTCAGAGCGTGACCTGGAACTTCAGGCCTATCTTTGGAATCAATTGTCTATCTCTGAAAATCTCTGTGGATCTTCTCAGATTTTCAATATTAATGGGTAGACTGTGACCATTGAACACCCAAATAAAGGATCTACACTTTTTTTAAAGTCCATTCCATGTCATAAGACACCAAACATATATATATATAAAATTCTTTCTCTTATTTTCAAGTGGCTATTATGGCTCCAGAAACATAAAATGAGAGCTCTGGATGTAAGTAAAGAATTGCACTATAACGTAAAGAAATTAAATTAAGAGATCCAAGGAAGGGTTCCACAGGTAAGAGTAACTATGGAGTTAACTGTCTTAAAGATCAATGAGTACTAAATGATATTTTTTCATGTTTAATGTCATGGCTTACTTGATTTTGATCATTGTAATTCAGTAAAATATCAGCAGCATGCTATACATACACACACATACTTTAACATTATTATTATTATTAATTCCAAAATACAAAAATAATACCTTGCATCTTTATGGCAGAGAGAAAAGCAACAACAGCTGTCATCTCTACAAACAAAGGCATGAGATGAAAAGCAGTTAATATGAAGAAAGACAGCAAGCTTAATTTGATTCTGTAATCTTTTCAATACAACACTTCTCTTGGAAATAAGAGTAGATTTCATTTTTTGCACTAAAATATCAGTCATAAAATTTTGACCCCAATCAAAAACCTTTTCTTTTGTTCTGCCAGATAATAATACAGCAAGAAAGCAGAGCAATTAACTGAATTTTATTCTCTTAGTTAAAAAAGACATTCTAATAGTCTGAAAATTAGGGTCACCAATTGAAAAAGCAGTTGATTTCCCTTAATTTCAACTGTTTCATCAAAATTTTATTCAGCTTTAGAAGTGCTTGCCTTTTCTACCCATCTACTATTTTAATCCTTTATTTTTCTCTCTTTTTACTCTAGCCATGCTTTCAGATAGAGGTAATTTTCTAAAAAAATTGGTTTAATTTTTTTCTCTGTATGATCCAGTCAGCATGGGTTTATGAAAGCTGGGTCCTGTTGACCAGACTGATCTCATTCTATGACAAGTTGATCTGTTTAGTGAATTCTGGAAGGACTGTGAATGGTGTCTACTTTAAGCTTCAGTGAAGAATCTGACCCCATCTTCCACAGCATTCTCCAGGAGAAACTGGCTGACCATGGCTTGGACAAGTGTGCAGTTTCCTGGGTAAAAACTGGTGGGATAGCCAGGCCCAGGGAATGATGGCGAGTGGTTACACATCCAGTTGGTGGCCAGCCACTGTTGGTGCTCCCTAGGGCTCAGTACTGGGTCAAAACTTGTTTAATGTCTTTATCAATGACCTGGATGAGGGGATCAAGGGTATCCTCCATGTTTTTACAGATGATACCAACTTGTGTGCAGCTATTGATCTGCACCAAGACTATATGTTGAGATCTAGAGAGGCTGGACTGATGTGCCAAGGCCAATTGTATGAGGCTCATCAAGGCCAGGTGCTGGATTGGCAACAACTGCAGGCAGCACTGCAGGCTGGGGGCAGAGTGGCTGGAAAACAGCCAAGGTGAGAAGGCCTTGGGGATGTTGGTCAACAGGAGTTGAATATGACCCAGAGTGTGCTCAGGTGGCCAGGATGGCCAAAGGCATCCTGGCCTGTATCAGCACTAGTGTGGCCAGCAGGACCACAGAAGGGATTGTCCCCTGTATTTGGCGCTGGTGAGGCCAAACCTTCAGGTCTGTGTCCCGTTCTGGGCTCCTTTGGAGCAGAAATTGAGGTTGCTGGAGTGTGTCCAGAGAAAGGCAATGAAGCTGATGGATGACCTAGAGTGCAACTCTTATGAGGTACTGCTGCAGGAACTGGGGTTGTTAAACCTGGGAAAGAGAGGGAAACATTATCATTTCTTCAACTACCTCAAACCAGGCTTTAGCCAGGTGGGTGCTGGCCTCTTCTCCTAAGCAGCAAGTGGTAGGATGAGAGGAAGTGGCCTCAAGTTCCACAAGGGGAGGTTTAGATTGATATTAGGGAAAATTTATTCAAGGAAAGAGTTGTCAAGCACTAGAATAGGGTGCCTGGGAAAGTGATGGAGACACCATCCTTGCAGGTATTTAGAAGACATGTAGGTATGGCATTTAGGGACATGGTTCATTAGTGGACTTGGCAGTGTTGGGTAAAGAGTTGGATTTGATATTCTCAAAGGTCTTTCCCAAACTAAATATTTCTTATTCTATAATTATGTGAAATCTTTAAAGATTTTTTTGTATTTTAACTAATTTGCTAATGTTAAGTTTTCCTTATTCTATTTCACATATTACTGTTCTCAACTCCTTTTGTTTTATTCTCACTGTATTGTTATTCTCCTAGATATAATAATTCTTCTTTAGAATCTTTTCTTGCTATTTCATTTATCTAACAGAGCCACAATAGAATCAATACTGAGGGATATTTGAAATTATATTAAAAATTGCAATATTACACAGTCGATGTATAAAAAAAAGATTAATACTGTTTAATTTTCTTTATATTTTCTAATATTTTCTTACTTTTGTTTTGTTTCTGGACCATAAATCTTGGATAGCTGCATACAATGCACAATTCATAGGACATATGACTTTTGTCACAGCAGGACCTAGGCCTATTTAGGATTATGAACATATGTCTTAATAGTGAGATATTCTGTGGAAAAACTTGTTTCATGTGGTTTAATTTTCCATATGTCCTGCCCAAAGCTGAATGGCTTGGCAATCTGAACACAGGATTTATTAGGAAATACAGAAATATATGTTCTTTCACATTTATCTTTAGATACCCCGATAAGAACAAAATGGTTCTTGTTATTCATGAGACATAATTTGGCTCTCAAAAGACTGTAATGGCTACATCAATTTTTATGTTGTATTTGCATACCATTAAGGTAGGTTAAAAACCATAATGGGAAAAATTATGTAGCCATGTATTTTGCTGAAAAAAGTTCTATCTGCTGTCACTATGCCAACAATATTTGTGATATGGACTCAAATATTTCAACAGAAGATAAGTTTATTAAATTAATTAATCTTGCGGCTCACAACAATGATGAGAAGATGAAAAAAAAAGCACAAACTTTTGTCTTCTAATTCTCTGTCTATGTTAGTTGTAGACTTCAATCTTATAGCAGTCCTTACAGCACAGGTAATCCCTAGAGGAGCTTTCCACAGCTTCATGCATAGACATATTATTTTTATAAATGAAATAATTGATTTCTAGTTTATAAGTACCATGTCCCTAGTACTGCAAGAATTTGTTTGAAATATATGAGATTCAGAGTACTTGTGAGACAGTCAGACAGCTCTTTCAAGTGAGTAAGTAACTTCACTTACCTGAAAAATACATCAGGACAGACATTAACAAAATAATAGCATAGACAGCCATGGTTTTTGTTATGTGTACTATCTGGAAGGAGCCACTGAAGTAAGGGTAATAGTATGACAGTTGAGTGTTGTTTTGGGTGTTCATTAAATGCCACTTCACATACCTCTCTGTCAATTAATCTGTCGTTTATACAAATTCATTATTTCAAATTCCATCCTTAAATTTAAACACTATTTAATTTAAACTATTTAATTTTATATATATGCAATGAATCTTTATTACAGTTACATCAGGCATAAGGGCAGGTAGATCAAATGAAGGGATCCACTGTGCAAAACTTTCAGGGCACAATTCATCTGATGAGTTTTAGATGTCAATTTTCAGAGATAACCAGACAACTTAAAGAGCCTTTATCACTTCATTGACCATGGAGCCAGTCATGAGTAATTGACCTTGAAGTAGATAATTTATACCACAGAAAAGCACTGGGATTATCTAGCTTGTGATGGGTTTCTCACATGAATATTGAAATATCTGAAATTTTCCTCTTAGATCTTTTTTAGTCTATGGAGATGTTGTCATTGTATTCAAAGAAATCTAATGTGCAAAGAATCTCATTCTAGATGCCTACCTTTAATCAAATTTAGTCTTAAATGAAATTGTAGATATGTAAAACTAGCTGAGATAAATGCCACCAGGGGCCTACATCATTTTTTAACCATATAGAAAATTATATCAGGACATGGAGTAGTAAGTATCCTTATATCTGAAAGATGTATAAGAAATATTTCTTCATTTCAATGACTATTAGTCATGCTCCAGGAAGGAACACATATCCAGTTAACACAAAACTCCTGTCAAACCTTTTCAAATTGCCTGCTAATTTTATTTGGTCTTCAACTAATAAGCATTTAATTGTTTGAATTCACTAAAATTCTCTGCTAAAGATATGTTTTCATATGTTGCAAAGTGTAAAAGTCTGGATAACAGGTTATCTCTCTCCTGATTGAAACAAAAATGCTTTCTTAGAACAGTAATGAAAAGAAGGTAAGATCATTTGATAAATGCTTTTCAATTAAATTACACTGTTGAAAAGATTTATATACTAATTTAGCAACTTTTAACTAGAAGCAGATATCATTTAAAGGAAGTTAGCACATGGAATTAACTAAGAACTTTTTTTAAATGCACTTTTTTCAGTGACAGTCATTACCAAGTTGAAAGCAATGGGAGATCATCTATGGAAAGATTTTTTCTTTCTTGTACTAAAAACGAAGTCCACCCAAAAAACCCCATGCAAACTATCTTTTAAACAGTTCCATTTTGAAGTGCCTGATAATTTTAATCAGCAAATATTACTTACTTAAAATCAGAATTTTTGTTGTTGTTTTGGTTTTTGTTGGAACATGCCTTTTTCAGTGAATGTTCTTGGAAAATAAGAGATTTTTTATTAACATACCCAGTTCAATTTGTTTTGTAAATGACAAATTCTCTTTTGTCCTTTAACCAAAGGGATATATAGTACTTAACTATGACCGTCCTATCACAAACATGAATGGGCAAATAATTTATCTGCTTGCTTGCACTCTTTATTTTAAACTTCCCACTGAAAATTTGTTCTTTGTTATTGATTAGATCAGTGAAAGTGATTTTATTACCAGATGGTTAATGCCTTCATAGCAGGCATTTAAAGATCCACTGCAAATTTATTGTAGACAACTAGAATGAACCTAGTTTCAAGACTGAAACCTATAGTTGAATAATTAGAGTACTCATCTTCAAACTAAAACAAGTTTCTGTATCACTTACAGTGCCAGCGACTGACTAATGTCTGTTTTCATGTAAAGGTCATTCTTTTATTCAAGAAGCTAGCAAGTTTTGTGAGGAAGGAAAACCATTTCCCAGCCTACTCAGGTCACAGTTTTAGTGATTTGATTTGGAACGAGTTCTACAGGAAACCACAGGAGAGTTAATTTAGGCACATAAGAGTGCTCGAATATGTTCCTCCTAATTATGCGAATTCCTAGAAAATGAAGTTCTCTTGCAATTTTACTGCTTTGTATTTCACTTTCTGAGCCTTTCAGTATTATCACTTGGAAATACAGAGAGGATGTTCCCATGAGAAAGATCAGAAATTTCTCATAGGAATCCAAAACCCTTGCAGCAAAGATGACTTTTCCATTGAAATTAACTCATGGAAAAATTCATGGTTTTGCAAGTTTTGAACAGAAACATGAATATCTAACAGGAAAAGAAAATTCCAATTGCCCAAAGTAACTCTGAAACATCTGTTTGCATCTTACTTCATTTACAGATTTCAACAGAAAAATTAACAGTTACTACACAGAGAAAACAGGTCTGTTCTCACAACAAAATTACAATAAAGAAACAAACATTACCGGCAACTATAATGACTGAAACCTTAATAATTTTCAGACTTGGATATGCAACATCACATTGTTTGTATGAAGCAATGGCCCAGCTCCAGGTTTATAGATGGAAATGCAAAATCGTATTTTCCTGATGGAAACTAATACACACTACTGTACTGAAACAAAGGAAACTAATACACACTACTGACCCTTAATGAGCAGCCTGAAGGAGTCAAAAGCCTATTGCTAGTGCCAGTGACCAAAATGCATTGTTTGAGAAATGTAACCTTTCTTCATATGCAGCAAGCAGATAAGCTTGTCCACTTTCTTAATTTGCCATATTACTGTCACTGTGCCTTTATATCTCTAGACATACCTTCATATTCCTGTGAAAATAGTTAAGGTGCAACGCATGTCCTGTCCTGAATTTAAGAGCAGCAGTGTGCTTTATACAGCTCGTGTAAGTACACGAAGGTCATTGTGTCTTTTCTTCTCCCTCTCTTCCTAGAGTGTAATATCCATGAAACAAAGAAATAGATCTTATCTTTTATCACAAAACTCTTCAATATTTTGCCAATATAGCTGACATTATAGTCAGCTATATTGATTTCAATGATTTGACAAGCCCAAGAAGTTATAGTGGCCAAAACATAAAACATTATGATAATTATATCTGTTTAATGGTTTTCCCAGGAAGAGGCTGATAAAGACACATTCTCTTTCTTATACTGATCTAACAGAAGGAGCTTCTGGGTTGCTCTACATAAATCACAATAAGGAAAGAGAGCTTCTTTTCAAAGTAAAAAGGTAATGTTTCAAAGCAGGTGCTATTCTTTTCAGTGAGTCAGATTTTAGTGTCAATAGTATAATACAATATATATCTTAATGAGGCAGCTGTTGATCAGAGAGTATATTTCCTTAGAAAGATGCTCATGTACTGTTGAGAAATTACCACTATTTCATCGTGGAAGGAAGGAAACAAGAAAGGGAGGGACAGAGGATTGGAGGGAGGGTTTGTCACAAACACAATATTTTTATTTGTTATAAGACACATATTTTTAATTTATCTCAGGCAATACAAGATACTCCAGACTACTTTTGAAAAAGAAAGGTTCTCTCCTTCTTTTGTGTTTCAGGGAAAAATCCCACAGAGGATATTTTTAGTTCATCTTAACCTTTAGAGATGCTTACACTTCCTTAGTGACCCCACTTAACCAGCTTTTAACTCATGTCTCCTGCTGATACCTCCTGCAAAAAGCAGTTGGTGGGTTCATTTGCAGAGTAATAAATGCTGTCTCCCAGCCTGCAAGAAACTGATTGAAAGAGATTACCTCCCAACAGTGCTTGTTAGCTATGACTGACATATCAATATGAGACACACTTTTATTTTCAACCCTTTCCACCCTCAATTTTAGACAGAAAGGCATTTTAAAGGCACTGAAAATAACTATTATAAATTCTTTCTGTAAAGATTACTATAGGTTTTCATGTGTCTCAGCATTATAATTTCCTCTCCCATTTATCCCACCATTTTTTTTGCTAAAAGTCACTGTGTAATGGAGAATCATGTCCTATTATTCCAAAGCTTGCTCCATTTTAAAGGATATTGTAATTGCCCTTTTAAAAAGAGCAAAGCTAGGGCTTTTGTTGTCAGGTTTTTTTCAATGCACCAAGTTCAGAATCCATCCAAGTATTGATCAGTAAACAAATGAAGTATGTGAGATGGGATAGTTACCCAAATTCACTTTAGTCTTGCTTGACAGATGGCACAGATAAATAAGCCAAACAGAACAAAGGTACATGCAACTACTCAGTCAAAAGTCTGTGTAATATGATGACCATATTTTATTTGGGAAATTTACTTAACACCTTCACTGACACAGCCTTACAATAAATGGTTATCTTTCAAATAGCTCAGCTTGTTTACTAGCTGGCAACTGTGCAGGGTATTTTGGAAGTAGGATTAGTGATCTTGGTGACAGCTCTGTATTATATAAAACACCATCCCCAGAGCCAGAAAGAAGTCTGCACTTTCAGCTGAAATTTATTGGCAATTTCAACTTAAAGGCTAATGCTGAGAAGGCTCCACTTTTGTGACACATTTCTGCAAAGTGTGCTCTTTGCTCATTACCAATTCCTGATCCTGAAAACCCATTAACTACCAGCACCACGGGGGAAAAAAAAAAAGTGCCTTAAGTGCCTTGTAAAATGGTACAGGTGTAGTCATGTGAATCAGAGCTAACATTTAAAACAGACAGAATACATGTGCAGGGGGAGCTGGGGAATTCCCACTTCACTCATTTTACACATATGTACAAATGGTAAGATCCAAACTTCTCACTCAGTAGCCACCTAATTCGAGACAAACTCCAGGTACTTCAGCTTTTTTCCCTTCTATTTTGAAAGCCAGCCAACCCAGAATGCTGTCACTTTTGAAAGAATTATTGACTTTCACAAGACCTCTGAAGGAGAAGCTACTGGTCCCAGTGATGCTTTGTTTTATCTAGTGGCACAGTACATAGCAAAGGTTTAGCCCAGACAACAAAAGCGTACGAAGACCTCAAGCTTCTGTTTCTCAGGAGGTTTCCCACAGCTCTCTGACAGAGAGTGTGCAGGGCAGAAAGCAGAGCAGACCAAAGAGTCCTGTACTAGAATTATTCCTTTCTTAGAATAACTGGAGATCTGGTAGATCTTTCCTTGGAACACTCACCTACTTCACTCTAAGACCTGGTTCCTGTTCAGGGAAATGTTTATGTGGCTTTTTCCAACCACTAGTGGAAAATGCACAGTCCCTGAATCATGCTTGGAAAGCTCTCCAATAGCTGGAAGGCCAATCCCCAACCACTCATATATGAATTCTTGCTGCTTTTTTGTCCCTTCTCTCTGGTCTAATGCAGTATAGATTTTTGACACATAGTGAAAGCAATTCTACAAAAAGAGAAGTGTCTCCTTTTATCCACAGTCTAGCAGCCACATGACTCTCCCAGAGGGTGGGAGTTTGAGTACCCTCTGGCAGAAAATGCATTGAGCTCAAGTGTGTCAGATAGTGAAAGAGTATTCAATCCAGTAACCAAAAAATCTGCATTAAAGAAAACACCAGAACTTCCCTTACTTAGGGACGGGGATTAATTAAAAAAAAAAAAAATTTGCTTTGGTTCAGGTGACCATTGTGAAAACTTGAATTTTTATTATGCAATGGAAGAAGGTGGAGAGATTATCACAATGCAGTAACTACACACAGACACCTTTACCCCATGTGGGGTCTATGGGTGTGCCTCAGGTGGAGTTAACTTTCCCCCCAGCGCTGTGGCATTCCCTCACAGTGTTGTGCTGTGTTTGGATTCTACAAAGGTGTTGATAGCACACCAGTGTTTGGCTACTGCTGAGCAGTGCTGGCACACCACCAAGGCTGTCTCTCCAACATTCCCCCTTTCCAAACGCCAGCAGGCTGGAATTGGGCAAGAAGCTGGGAGGTGACAGAGACAGAACAGAATTGACCGAAGGGATATTCCATACCATATGGCATCTGCTCAGCAATAAAAGCTAGGAAAAAGGAGGAGGGAGCATTAGTAATTCATGACACTAATCTTCCAGACCAGCCATTTCATATACTAAAGCAGTATGTCCCAGGAAGAGGCTGAACATTGCCTGAAGATGAGAAGTAAAGAATAAATCTTTAGTTTTCCTTTGCTTCTGTGCTTACCCCTTGCTTTTGTGTTATGAAATTGCCTTTATCTTGACCCATGAGGGTTTTTGCCATCTTATTTTTTCCCATCATTCCGAGCTGAGAAGCATTGTGGGCACCTGGCATCCAACCAAAATCAACACCCCATATCCTTCCCCCCAAAACAAAAAAGCAAACAAACAAAGCAACCACAAAGAAGGAGAGAGAAAGTGTGTGAAAAGTTGAAATTAACGGCTAATTATTTTCTTTAGAGTAAAATATCCCAGGAAAAAAATAATTATTACTCAGACTGTAGGAAAACATAAGTGAAGGAAACATTTTATTCAGTGGGAGACTGTTTCTTCAATAGGCCAGAGAAAATCAAATAGATGTTGACCCAGCTGCTACTGAAGCCTGGAAGCTTTTTGAATATTTCCTACAATTACACAAATCTCATCTGAGGAACTGCAGATTTGAAAGTAAGAGCTAAATCCTCTAAAGAGTATTTCCCCAGAGGCATTTATTTCTAACGGAAATTATTCCTTCTGATGTTTAAGTTTACTTCAGAGAAGTGTGGGGTTTTTTTGCACAAATAAAATATTGCAGAATAAAAAATGTTGCTAACCACTGGTAGTAGTTACTATTATTCCATAACCTTTCTACTTTTTCAGTACATTCATTTCCATGATGCTGAGCTCTGATAAATTGTATTCCATTTCTTAAGAAGTAGCAAAACTTTCACAAAAACCAGCCACACAGCGACTGAAATTGTTCAGATAGAAATGAAAAAAATCTCCTTGCAAAAATAATTAAAGTGGGTCTGCACACAGCTGCATGGGAGTGATTCTGTTTAGGAAGAACAGGTTTGTCTTTAGGGGAAAATAGGTCTCACAGGTTTGCTGCTCCTCATTTAGATGCTCTGTTCCACATCTGTAGCTCTTCTGTATTCTGGTATATGATTTATATATACTCACTGATACTTTTTTCTCAAGTAATTTAAAACATAACCATAGAACCATACTTGCCAAAAAGACTGTTACAGTATAATAAGCAAGAGTGGAACACATTTTCTGCAAAATTGGTTAGTAAAGAGTGAATGGGGATGTCTGCATGTAGATGCATCAGAGGAAATAGGATAGGGCTCACGGCTTATTAATAGGAACAGGGGTCTCTGAATGGCCTCTGTTAATGGCAACCAGATCAGCCATTCACTCTCCATCATCAGGGTCCCTGCAGGAGAAGGCATGCCTGTAACTTGCATGTGGTCCCCATCCTAGGAGAATCCTTGGAGATATGTGGAGGATTTGGCAGCTTATGTCCCTTTTCTGCCATGTCATCACAATGGAACCTGGAATTCACACCTGGATTAAGCTCAAGGTACCTGGCTGCTGGACAGGTTCCTTGGATTCTGCACATCCTGGTGGTTCTGAGTATGAGACTGGGAGAGAGTGAGGGTAATTGAGGGAAAGCTGGTTTGTTTCAGATTTTATTTTAAATAAATCGCCTCACACTCCTAATAACATCTGGGAGAAATAACATTTCCTGCAGTGCCGGTGAATGGTGGCAACAGTATTTCCTACAAATACTGTGGTGCATAATTGTGCTAAGGCATTATAAATCATGGACACAGGGAGGCTTCAAAAAACTTTGGGCTAGACAGAGCACTTCACATCAGTTTCTCAGCTGTATGTGAGTAAATCCAGCTCTGCAGAAAGGCATGCAGACTCCTTCCAGTAAAGACAGATATCTTCCTGATAGACCAAAAACTAAAGGACTGTGAAATATGCATTTGGGAAAAATACACTGGGGAAATAGGAATACTACAGTAAAATAATTATAAAAAGAGTTGAAGCATAGATGATTTTCTGTTCAACGGTCATACATTCTCTACTAGTGTTCTGAACAATTTTGTAATATAATTTTAGAATTTAAAAAACCCAAGAAACTTAGAAATAAGAATTTCAAGAGGGAGAGGTTATGTGGCAGAGAAAATCCTAGGGGATTAGGGAATCAGAGAGATGCAGTGTCTGAGAGAACTAGAGCTTATTCCTCTAGTTTCAAATCTAAACTTAACCCACACAAATTTTGCAATTCTGAAACAGAAGAGATTCCTTAGAAGCATAATGATTTCTTTCCCCAGGCTCCTCACTTATTTCCCCTGAAAACATTTGTGTCAAACATGTGCCAGGCGTTACTTCTTTGGGAAGTGGTGGCTATTTGGAGTTTTCCAAACCTAGCTGGCCAAATAAATAATATGTTATTGAGAAATGCTGATCACCTCTAGTGTAAATGCTTCTTTTCAGTCTTTGAAGCATTTTTATTAAATTGATCAAGATATGCTAATGTCAGACTTGTCACACTGTAACAGCATTATTTTCTGCACAAAGCAACACCCTTATATAGAACAAATAATATATATTCATATATTCAATATATTCAAGAATATGTATTCATTCAATGTCTGAAAAAAAATCAATATGTTGTTCAGACTTTTTTATTTTTCAGCTTCCATGAATAAGAAATATTTTGAAAAACTTGTTAGGCTGCTACTAGGGTTTGACCTTTTTTTTTTAAGGGTCCAGCCACATTGCCAGTAGAACATTAAATTTCAAATAATCTTTCTAAGGCTAACATATTATATCTTTATTTGTTGAAAAATTTTGATGAGATATTATTGTGAGATAGGCATAGATGCATGTACATGTAAAATGCAGAATGGATAAAAGAGATCATAGTGAGATAGGTGTCACAGATTTATGTTCGTACATCAGGGAATGGAAAAGAGATGTCAATTTTGTGTGATCTGGATGTTTCAAAAATTTTTATCTTTAATTAATTATGTTAAAATTAAGTTTTCTATATCAGGTAATTCATTATTTTCACCCTCATTTTCCAGCACATTTCTTTCTTAATTAATGAAAAATTACAGCCCTCCAATGAAGGAGTTGAATGATTGTGGAAACCTATTCTTTCCATAATAGTATGATATCTGAGAAAAGTATGGTATCTGATATTTGCTTTTAATTTTTTAAAAGCTATCTGTATAAGCTATCTGTATAAGTCACTGGTTTGGCAAACACTTACTGAGTTTTTAAAAAACTACACAAAAGAACATGTAACTTCAGGAATCCTCTTCCTGGTTCTTAGATGAGGTAACATAGAATAGTAGAGTCATTAAGATTGGAAAAGACCTCCAAGATCATCAAGTCCAACATGAAGTCCTCTTCACAAAAATTACTACCCTATAATGATATACTTATTATATATTTATGAGATAAATATCAAGAGCTGGACCTAGGTCTAGATCTAGAAATAGATATATTTTATTGCTTTACCTGGTGAAGGTTCGTGACATAGTGAGGGTTTTCTTCATTATTTTGTTTTTAAGATTTAAAATGCTTGGCATGAAGCACATCATTCTCTCTGCTTCTTTCTCTCTCTTCCTTCCTTCCTTCCCTCCTTCCTTCCTTCCTTCCTTCCTTCCTTCCTTCCTTCCTTCCTTCCTTCCTTCCTTCCTTCCTTCCTTCCTTCCTTCCTTCCTTCCTTCCTTCCTTCCTTCCTTCCTTCCTTCCTTCCTTCCTTCCTTCCTTCCTTCCTTCCTTCCTTCCTTCCTTCCTTCCTTCCTTCCTTCCTTCCTTCCTTCCTTCCTTCCTTCCTTCCTTCCTTCCTTCTCTTCCTTCTCTCTTTCTCTCTTTCTTCTCCTCTTTCTCTCTTTCTCTCTTTCTCTCTTTCTCTCTTTCTTTCTTACTCTTTCTCTCTTTCTCTCTTTCTCTTTCTTTTCCCTTTCAGTCATGTATCAAAAAAAGAGCAGAAGAATCTTTTTAATGGTCTCAACTGGAGATAAACTTATCTGGAAACCTTATCACCTTAAAAAAACCTGACTTTGACTGACATTTGAAATGAGGATAGTTAAATTGATCCCAACAAGTAATGGAAAAAATTCAACTTTTTTTTTCTTCAACCCCTTTGTGAAAATATCTGACATGCTTCACTTAAGCAAAATTGCACGTACTTGGATGTCTACCTTTCCCAGTGTGTCCAATGCAAATGAGGTGAGAAGAAGAGATGAAGGAATTCCCTGGTGTGATGCATATTTTATGGAGGTATCGAATTTTTTTCTTAGCATTTAAAACCTTTTGCTTAGCTTGAACAGCTTCTTCTTGGGTTAAGAAAGAGAGAAGGGACCTGGACAGACTGATACACAGATCCTTTTAGATGAAGAAAGTTCTGTACCATATAGACTATTATTTTATTATTTGCACTGTAGTAGAGCCCAGAGGTCCAGTCAAGTATCAGAGGCCCATTTTTCTAATGAATAAAAAGACAACCAAGATTGTTTCCAAAAGCAAATAAAGAATTTTCCAGTTGTTATTGGCAAAAGTCAACTTCTGTGTTTCCAAAATAATAAAATTCAACATTACTTCAGTGCATATTACCTAGATCCAAGATGTCAATAAGATTCAGGTTACTGGAAAAAAACCCTCTTTTGGCTTAGAACTAAATAGTTTCATACTTTGTAAACTCCCATTGATGCTGCCTTGAACTTATTACCTTTTTCTGATTTTTGCTATTTGTATTTGTGACAGTAGATAGGAAGATACTAAGTGTAATTTAAACCAGCATTTAGGGACGGTTTCTTCTCTTACTTGAATTCTTACAGAAACTCAATATTATTAGACAATGCATCAGTGAAAATATTCCAAAATAAATAAACAAATAGCAGTTTATATCCATTTGTCACTAGAGCTTCTCTGTATGCAGTGCATTAATACATTTAAAAATTATAGCAGAGTCTTTTCTAACTGAAACAGAAGTAGTTCTCAAAGCTGATTATAGAAGATTTCATAGTGCATTGTAAGAAACTGAATTAGTTCATCCATGTGGGATTATTCTTTGTGTTCTCTGTTGTTATAACAGGCTAAGGAAAAACTTTTTGGATGCAAATAGAGGAAAACCTCACAAAACTGAGAAAAGCCATCAAGGCATGCCTCGAATTATGGTCTAGCTCCACAACCTCATTTTACCTCAGTCAAAATTTATATCTGGACTGACTTCTCTTCTCTGTCTGGACTGACTTCCCTGTCTTGAATTTGACACTGACAGCCCCTAATTTGAGTTAGAGGTGGTTTTAATAAGAAAATTCAACTTCCAGTATTCTTAATTTTCTGCATGAATTTTCTGCTGCACACAATTGTTTTTCAGAATTTATATCTCTCCAGGGGAATGAAATAGAGAAATTCACATTCATCATCTATATATGCCCCTAAGACCCCCTAATAGTTATCTAAGACATTTCTCCATAAAATACATTACCTCAACAGTATTCTGCTTCTGAGGCACTGTCATTTAAACTTGACCTTGTTGCTGATTTATGTATTGTACTTGTAAACTGAGGAGAGAAAATGCTTCAAATATTAATCTTAGGGAACAAATGAACTTTTAAACATATGCCAAGTACTTTCCTATTTCTTTGGAAGCTTATACTGCTTTTCTATACTGTACATATGGCTTAATTTCTTGCTAGTCCATGGCATGCTAATAGAATATCAATCTGATTACAGAACCCTTTGAACTATCATTGGTGAACATATTAGAATGTCTCCACATTTTGTCTTAGAGAGTAAATTAAATTGCTATTATAAAATCAATGTAATGTTTTGCAAATCTTTTATTTATAATGCAGTCATCTCTGCACTACTTGTGGGTTTATTAGCATTTCATAAGGATCACAGAAGACATGTAACTTCAGCTATTAGTTTTTTTTGGAGGTCACTGCACCAGCACTCAATTTCCAGAGGAAAATTTAGAGCTGCTGAAAAGCTCCTGTGCTCATACATTCTTAAGTTAATGTAATACAGAATTGATAAACACATGAAAAAGCAAGTCAAGGAAACAAAGACTGCATCAGAATACTCTGAAGCAGTTCTCTGTGGTGTTTTCCACAATTTATGAGAGTTCAAGCAGAAGTCAGGTATTTGTGAAAATATTCATGAACTTTCAGATGTATGCCAAGACTTACGCTGCCATAAATGTATGCAAACATCTTTGCATTTGTGCATTATTTTAAGTTATTGGTGATGCAATTCAGGCAGACACAACTACTCAGGTGACTTAGAAAACCTGCTGCACTACAGAGCCCGTGAACAGCAAGTGGAGAGCTAATGTAAGCATTTATTAAGCATCAGTTTGTCAGTTTGCATCTTGGAAATTTTAAGTTCATACCTTTCAGTGAATAGCAGGCATGATGCAAGGAATTGAGTTTATGTTTTGGGTATCTTGCAAATACATATAACAAGAAATGCTGTCCATAATACTTTCGTCAATTGATTCTGAGAGATTATTTTCAAATAAATTTCTATGTATTTTCAACATAGTAGTCACACAGGACTCTACTGGATATGGAATTTCTGTGGAACAAATTAATCTTGGCGTGCTTATGCTTGATACGAAATTGATGCAAATAAATTAATCCATTTCATTCTCAGTAGAAAATCACACTAAATTTATGATGCTCCCATATAAGTCTTGGAAATAAACACAACAAAATAAAATGTCTGTATTGACCGTAATTTGTGTCTGACAATTTTCCTGCTGGTTGTGATTAAAGTATTTTCCCAGGGGACCTAACTCACTAGCTCCCTGAGCAGCCTGAAGTCTGCTCTCCCCATGTCCAGGGTTGAAGTTTCACTGGCACTTTTCATCCTGTCAATAAAGATTTTAAAACTGATCTCTTTGTGGTCACTGTGGCCAAGACAGCTTGCCACCAATCTCCACTTTGCTCAGGAGATCCACTCTGTTGGCACAGTGGATCAAGCAGTAGATCAAGGAGGGCATCTTTCCAAGTCAGCTTCCTTACTAGCTGTACCATGAAATTGTCATCCAGGTGCTGTAAGAATCCTCTGGACCTTGGCCAGCTGTGTGGTGTTCCCAGTTAACCCTGGCAAGTTGAAGTCCCCCACAATAATAAAATGTCTGTATTGACCGTAATCCCCCCCATAAGTACAAGGGTGGTTGATTTGGGGGTGTCCAATAGCTCCTCAAAGAGTAATTCAATGGCACCTTCACCCTACCTAGGTAACCTATTGTAGGCTCCCACAGTGGCATTTGCATGATTTGTTTGTCCCTTAATCCTTACTCAGACAAACGTCATGGCATTCCAACTGTAAACTCCCTATATTCCAGACCCTCCATTACATATAATGCCAGAGAATGTTGTGATGCAAGGGGTAGGTTCTACTACTCTAGCTGGCCCTTCTGTCCTGGAGGGACCTTTGCCCACTTCATCAGTGGATTTTCCTTCTAGATCCAGGGCTGTGTACCTCTTGTAAAATACGGCAATTCTATTTGATACCTTCAAATTTATAGGAGGAGGAGACTATCTCCTAGTATGCACAGTGACCAGACTCCAGACCTCATGTTGAATAGACCTTTCACTAACCCCTTGACAGTGTTCTGAGGCCCCCTGCATCCCCACTTCTATGGAGGTTTGAGGCTCCTGAGACTTCAGCATCATCAATCTCTTACTCTGTGCATCCTGTTCACTTCCTCACACGGTTCCTTCACCTGTTGACACAGCTCATTGACAACACCTTCTACAAAAGGAATGATTGCTGGCTCATTCTGCTAGAGGATCCTGTGATTCTGCAAAGCCTGAAGAATCAACGTGTTACTCATGAAGATGATGAAAGAATGCTGCTGTTTAAGATGGTCCTGGTACAGGCCATGTTCGCCTTAGACTTATTTTTTATATGAAATAGACATAAAAAGGGGATTGCAGAGGGACTCTAGGTCTAAATCTGCTACTAAAGCTGTTGAGGCTATAATCTCTGTCACAAAAATGCAGCTGATACAAGAGTTAGTGGATGTTCTAGTCCAATACTCTTTTGTATTGTCAAAGTCCCCTGCTCTTGAATCCTGCACTGTAACTTTAGATGATAACTTCTCTTTGATGTCAAGATTTCCCAAGAGAAAATAACCATTAGAAATTTCAGCAAACTCAAAGACTCTAAAGCATCTAGAATAGGAGCTATGAATTTGCCTTCAGGATGCTCCGTTTGCTAAATCTTATTGAATTAGAATCAAGAAAAAAAAATAGGGGGAGAAAAAGCTCTAGGGATGAATTGATTTTAAACTGTACTGTCAGCATGGCTTGTTTATAGGCCATTAGCAAGAAATTGCAACACAGAGAACATAGCTGATTTGGTTAACAATTACCCTCACAAAGTTATCAACTTTCTGGTTTCATAACATGAAACTGAGCTCATTAAATGGACTCTCAATTAACAATTATTCATACTGTCAGTTGACGGTGTTAAACTATGGCAAGAGAGATTGAATAATTACCTCATTTTAAAGGAAATATAGAGAATGAATTCTTTGTCTATCTAATTTATAGCACAGCTAGAGACAGAAAAGAAGCTGAACCAAGTGAATTCCTGAGATAAGAAAGTCATACAGGACCACAGCATCAAAAAGCACAGGAAAACTTTCCATACAAGAGGAAGAAAGAAGTTCATTTACATGGTCTTGAAGTTTTACAGTTAAATTTAGTTCTTAAATCTGCTAGCAACTTAGTTCATTAGACACAGTGGGATTTTGCAACTGAATTTAGAGCTTCTTGGATCAGATCCTAGTTGCGGGTTTTCTTCTGTCTTTTCCATACTCTCAAATGGGCTTCCCCTTGACATTTTTGTATCTATGTTACTGTTTGCTTGCCTCAATCAGCTTTTTTATCTGTCAGGTTTTAAATGTTTTGTCATAAATGCTGTTTATTTTATCCATCAAATCTTGACTTTATGAAAACTTCATTCCTCCTTTTCTTTGGCATCAGTAATAAGTTGTCCGAAGTTTCACCCTAGACACCTATTATTCACTGAAACCTTACCTCATTTTCTAAGGAAGGAGAGAAGATATAAAATCATTAATCAGTCAGTAAATATCAGGCATATGTAGTGTGTATAGAGCTTCAGGTGTATATTATTTGAACCCTGCCTTTTGATTTTCTGACTGACAAAATCCCTCTCAGGGTGAATGAATTTATTTCCTGCAGCTCCCAAAATTGATTGTTACTCAGAAAAACAAGTTAATTGATCTTTTCCATTGCTTTTCTTGATGGAAATTAAAATGAAAACATGAATGCCAACTCCCTGAATTTCCAAGGGAAAAGTCCAATCATTTTATATTGTCAATTCAAAATAAATTTTGAAGTACCCTCCTAATGATGTGACTGAAATATTTAAGAAAATTTCAGTCTTCAATATCAGATGAAGGGAGAATTTCAACTCATTTTTTCCTCTTTAAAAATTCAGGGGAAAAAAAAAGAAGAGAGAGAAAAATACAAGGACTCCAAAATATTTTGTGGAAAAGATCTTTTATAAAATTTATACTGAATTAGTGAAATCATGTTTTATAAAACACAAATTAATCAGATGAATTTTGTACTGCTGAAAAACAGAATTAACAACGAATAGCATTGGTATACAGAAAATTATTCTGGGGGTAGCTTTAAGCAGCATGAAAGCTGTGACTCAAAGAACTGTTGTATCATCTTGCAAGATTTTAGCTCACAAACAACGAAACTATCCTCCATTAAGTTTTTCTGAAAGAGAGAATTGTTTTGGTTAACAAACAAGTGTTCCATTTGCTCTGTATATAAATCTAAATAGAAAAATTAATTTTATGGTAGAACAAATTAAGGGCATGTGTGATACTTATTAAAGAATTCTATAGTTGTTTTTACACAAAGTTGAATTTTTAAAGAGATAAAATTCTTAATTAAACCATTTCTAGGGTTCTCCAGAGTCAGCCCTTTCATGTTGTAGTTCTCATTTTTCTCAATATCCTTTAGCTCTACACTAGGCAGTGGTGTCTGTTCTTAATGTTGTATTTTCAGTTCCTTCCTTGCTACCTGTGGCCCAGTTCAGCTGTTATCTCTGCTCGGACATGAGCGGGATGGTTCGGGGCAGCCCGCAGTTTCAAAGGAAGAGTCTGGACTCCTCAATATTTCGGTCTTCAGATTGCTCATTATTTCTTATCTTACAAAGTTTTCCTCTCTGCCAGCCAGGATCTGACCAGCAAGGCAGCCAAGGGCACTCTGACCACCCAAGGAGTGGTCATGTCTTTTTATAATAAAAACTACGTACGTCATATTTACCTTTTATTCCCAATACCTTTCACCCTTGTAAGCAAATGCACCTTCACCACAAACCAATCCCCAGGTGCCAGCATCACCAGAGAAGATGGATGACAAGAAGAAGAAAGAAGAAGCATGAGACATGCCCTGATTCCTCCATCTTGTCTCCACAGCCCCCCTGTACCAAAATCCCAAAATACATATTTCACCCTGTAAATGTGTCATCCCTCCACCATTCAAACTCTAGTGATTCTCATGTCCTCATACACATCCCTAGAAGGGTCAAAGTCCAGCCACCAAGAATGTCTGGCAACATTCCAGGACCTCTGAGCCCCCCAAGGGTTCTCTTGGTGACTCTGGACATCCGGAGCGATGTGCTGAGCTCCCACACCTGAGTATGTGTTTCTCCATTTGGATTCTGTAGGCTGCCTCAGTTAGCAGCAAAGTGTTGCTATTTCCAGATATGGCAGAGAAAATTGGCTAAATTACGTCAGCCACCTATTTTTTTACAGTTCTTCTTAAGTGCACTCTCGTGAGACAGGCATCTGAAAATGTCCCTGATGATCTTGAGGATGACATCTGCCTAGATGACTTTAAAGAAGCCTTCTAACCCCAACTAATCGTATTCTATGATTCTGAGATCTTACATGCACACTCCACAAAGACAAATTCTGAGTGTGCCTGTAGTGGTATGATAATCAAATTCAATAATTATCTTGTTTCTGACATAATTTAGCATTTAAAATTTCTTTTCTTCTAGGGGCTTGCAACAACATTTGCTATCAGGGATCATTGCACTTTGAAAACCTGGGAAATTACCAAGAGTGTTGGTAATTTCTATTTAAAGGATTCACTGACAGAGGGCAGACAGTTCTTTCCTACAGTCATGCTCAATTAGAAAACCTGAGCAGAGATGCCTGCTTTCTTTAAAAAGGTGAAAATTAAATAAGCTTCAGAGTTCTCAGCCTCTCATTTACCAGTACTTGATCCCAATATCTCTTTTATGGCTTCTTATAGGTGCGGGCTAAAGATTTCTTCTCTGGGTTTTCCTGAAATTTTTTTCATGCATTTTTTTTTCCTACACAGGTCTGTAGGGAGATTTCTAAGCAATCTCTGTCCCTACATTTTGCTTATTATGGGAACTTTTAAAATGCCCTTGTACAATTTTAATCCTCCAGACTGTACTATTTTCAGTAGCAACTCTTGGTATTTAAGCTAGTTGTTCTTAAAAGATTTCAATAATTTTTATACTTATCCTGAGAGAAGAGCAGCTGTTGTATCCACCAGCTTCATTGTTAATAAGCCAAATCATCATGACTGCAAAACCAACTCCAGGATAAAAAGTGATTTTGTTTAATTTAAAATTATATAGCATTCAGAGAGATCAGCCAGTGTTGTAGGAGTGTTTGTGCCTAGTTGCTTACTTTCCTGACCTTGACCTACTGACGTGAGTTCATGGCTTGACCCAGGGAATCTCTTGACACTGTAGACCTGCCTGGCCAGCTGTGGTGTCTGACCATGGTCATCTTCACCAGACCTGGTCAGCTTTTTGCATATGGGTGCTGTGGGACTGTGTCCTCTGTCAGTGTGGGCACTGTCCTGCCTGCTTTGCAGTTAATCTTTGCCTCCTGTCTTGCTTTTCTATGCAGAGCAGACACCCTTTGCCTTCAAAACAAGTAGACAGCTATATATGCATATTTTGCATTTGTATAGACTTCTTTGATTCTACTGCACTGAAACATTTCTTAATTGCACTTAATGGGCCCCCAGAAGCAGTTTAAAGAAATGTAGGGAGAGCTGCCCTGGGGTGAGATAGCACCTCAGCTGTGTTATGGCCTTGCACTTTGATGCTAATTATTATAATGAATAACTTGGCTCTTGGGCAGTAATTCAAATACTTAAGCCACACAGTTTAGCAGAGGCCAAATCAAAGATGACAGCTTTAAACTTAGTCTTGCCTTTAGGCCTGTATATTTTCATATAGGCTCAGCCTAAGAAATTCAGCTACAAGCAATTTAAGTATCATCTTGTACCTACTTTCAGGAGTCAGCTTTACCTCCATCATGGATAAGTATTAATGCGCAAATAAAATGCTTCAAATTGTAGACTGAAATTGAATAGTCTTCACAACATAATGTGGGAGGTCCCTTAAAAAACAAAACAAAACAAAGCAAAACAAACAAACAAAAAACCAGCACTAAAAGGAAAGCTCTTACACAAACTGTAGGTTATGATAAATTAGGAGAAAAGTAGCTTACATGTCACCAACATGCTGAGGAAAAATTTTAAGTAAATACTAGCATAAGTGAAGTGTTTATGATGTACATTTATTTACGTTTCCACTTGCCAAGTTTCTAAGCTGTTGAGTGTAATGAATCATATTATCAAAAGAAATACCTTTACCAAACAAAATTTACTATTCTGTCCAGTACAAGCATTTTTTAGGATACCTCAGTATGATACTTCAGTGATAGATTCAGGTCTACACTGAAGTCCCAAAGTTGCTTTCTTTACAAATTTGCAAAACAGTTCTTATTCATATGAGAATTTTGGCAGATTTGGGGAGACAGCAGTTAGAATAATTAGGCCTCTGCTATCCTTTAATACAGGCATATATATTTTAAAAAAAGGCGCTATTTGCAGTGTGTACAGGGGAAATAGTGCGCTTGGACTTTTTTTGCATGTCATGGTGTCAATTGAAGAATTGGCAGAGAAGTTTTAAAACCCAGAAACAACACGAAATGCAATAAACAATGAATAATAAAAAAAATTTATCTCATTTGAAAACAGGTTGTTATTTTCAGAAAACTGCATCAATAAAAATAAGAAATTGCGACCACTGCAAGCATTGAAAACATTTGCACACATGTCTGAAATAAATTATTTAATAACTCAAATTAAACAATAATGGAAACATGGCAGTATCATAAGAAAGGAATTCACAAAGTTTAACTCTCCAAAACCAGTGAATTACCGTTTTATTTTCCTTCATGGTAAAGCAGTTTATTATCTTGCCTCAGTCAAAACCACAATCTTTATGATGCAAATCCAAACAATAAGAATCCTACTAACAGTTTTTGATCGTTTGTATAGAGCAAATTATAGAGCTGCAAAGAATCAAAATGTATCCTATAAATGGTAAAATTATCTAGACTAGACTTCATGAGCTAACACTTCAAAGATATTGCACTGATGATTGTCTCAATAGCTTAGAAAGAGCTGCTGGAAGCCTAAGATTTTCCTAGGGTATGTTAACTATTCGTATGAAAAGTGACTTTAAGACTCAAAGTCATTGTGTTTAACAGTGAGCTTCCATAAGTGATTTATGTAGCCTTCCTTCACTTGGTCCTCTAACAGAGCAGCTTGAAAATGTCTTTATCTGGTTGTGACATATATTTTCCTAACTGTTCATCTTAAGCATTTATTTAGATCTACTTTGTTAAATGGTTCTCATGTACACCAATTCCTTTTGCTACTTCAGACCTTTAAAATAGACATTACTGGTCCATATTCTCACCTTTCCAACCTCTAAAAAAGGGTATGTGCTTAAAATAGACTGAATATGCAGTTATAATATATCATTATCAAATCTATCACAAATTCAAGTGGCAACAACTTTAACCTTTAGTGAAACTTTTAAAGTAATATTTTGCTAAGGGTTTTCTTTGAATACATTTCTTGCTACAGATATCTGATGTATGAATTAGAGCTTAGATAAGAAGACTATGCTATAGTGCTGCACTGCCCTATGTAGGCAGCTCTAACAGATCTTTCCTGAGCAGTGTTGAGGCATGGTGTCTTAGACTATTGCTCCTTGTCAACATCAAAGCTGGGATTCCAAGGCCCTATGTTGTCTCCAAACATCCTAGCAGCTGCTGCATTGTGCCAGGAGCATGGGGAGACAAAATCTCTCTTGATAATTATGGTGATGACATCCTATTGCTCCTGCCACTTTCTGTTTTCCTGAGCTCTATGTGATGCACACAGTTCCAGGGTTTCAGCTCACACATCCTTTCAGCCCTGCAGTATGTGAGCTGTCTGTGACAGGCAGAGCTTGTGACAGTGGGAGAAATGAGGGGAAGAAAAAGGTGTCAGAATTCTCTACCTAAGCAAAATGTCACATCACCATGGATCAGTGTCAGTGAAGTCACCAGGTTCATCACCTTTGGTGAGCTTTGCCAGCCATATATGGACTGAGCAGCAGTGAATGTCATTTTGAGCAGACAAACAGTATTGTAACACTCTGGAGCATAAATAAATCAGAGCTGCAGATGCATATAGCACATACCTCCTCCAGTGAAAATCCCTCAGACTTTCAATGCTATTCCAGAAAGTGAGGCTAACAATCACCAGGGCAAATTCAGTGGACATACATCAGTTCTGCTCTCCATGTGTATGATGCTTACCTCCTTTGCAACTGTCAACCTGTTGGTTACATGTATATATTTTTCCCACTTCTGCATTAATTTCTCATAATTTATTTCTGTCATAACTATTCCTACTTTCAGTCAACTGTTCCATTCAGGTCCTGCTGTTATACTGAGCATAGCTGTACTTAGAAAACTCATAGGAAATTCAACCTCACCAAAGCTAAGGAAATCTGTATGTCTACCATTAAAGGAGATTTTTTTCAGGCAAATTTCAAGGGCCTGTGGGACATGTTATGCCTTACAGACCCAACCACCCTTCAGTGTGGATACAATAAATCAGAATACAATGATATATGGTGGACTTGGACTAGGACAGCTCTTGGAAACCACTTACACAAACACCAGCCTGGCCTGTCAGCCACAGAAAAAGGGAGGCCACTTCCTTAGTTGCAAGAAACACACTAATCAGTTTAAAACTCACAAGCATAAGGTAAAATCCCTTCTAGAAAAGGACAGGGTACAGGGAACATCTGTTAATTAACTGCCCCACAGATTTCATTAACAAGATCAGTGAAAACGCATTGTGCTTTCCAGGTGTGCCGTCAGACGCTTATTCTACAGAAGGTAGAATTTTAGAGAAAATCCTGTGTCTGCAAGCAGAGAAAGAGAGAGGAGGAGAGGGACAAAGAGAAGCATTCTGCAAGGGAAACACTACTTTCTGTCAGTTTTACTGGCTACCTAGTGAAATTTATGAATTTGCTAAGAATTTTGTTTTGCTTTGTTTGTTACTTTTTCTTAATTAACCGTGTTAGCTTGATGAATGCAAGAGGCAAATTCCACCCTTTTTTTTACAAATAGTCACTTTCCTCACAACTCAAAAGATAATTTAAATCCAGAATTAAATGAAGAAAGCCATAATTGGAGAAGGTCACCAATCTATTAGATAGATTATCTACCAGATAGTCCTTATCTATTCTGCAATAGATAAGGACACATATACTCTGCAATAATCAGAAATGTCTGCCTATTTGGGCTGGTGAACTTAGGTCAAGGAAACAGGAGCACATTTACTTATGATACAGAGCACTTAAAACTACACACACAAAAAAAAAAAGCAAAGGGAATACCACTTATTTCAACAAAAGAAAAAAATACTGAAAATTTACAACAGATTTACACTTATATTAGAACTGTTCTTCTGGCACTCATGGAGAAGAAGACATAAAGATGCATTTTATTCACTACAGGTTCATATATGAAATATCCAGTGTTTAAAAAAAGATAATACTGACAGGTAAGACTTCTACATTATGGGAACCACAGGAAACGAAACTAAAGACTATTTCCAGTCATTATTGCAGTATTCTTAGAGGAGTCAATATTGTGATATTTGCCCAAGACATCTGTAATAAAGTAGATTTCCAGAAGTTGTACATAACCTGCAGGTAGCATTCACATGGTTTCCAGCTAATTACACCACCATTCCCTCCCACTCTCTGTCCTGTAAGTTCAAAGCAATTAATGCAGTTGGATAGAAAGAAGTGATTTGCAAAAGATTTGTTTCACTCTTTATATAGGGATAGAGCCGAAAAAAATTGATCTCCAGAAAAAAGATTGACAGCAATTATGTCAAAATCTCAGGCAGCCAAAAAATTATCAGACTGATTTAGACAAAGAGTGCTCTATATAGGTGATAATATATTGTCAAGTTGCCTATATCACTATATAATGGTATAATGAGCTAGGAAAAAGGAGAAAATCTGAAATATATGAAAAAAGAAACATTCAGCTTCAAAATATTTAATAACTAGACATTAAAAATCTTTGAAACTTTAATTAAGATTTTCATTAATCTTTAAACATGAGTCATTCTAAAACAATAAAAAATAATGAAAATAACCCCCACAACCATAGATCCAAGGCAAAAACTTCTCCTGTCCGAAATAGATAGCCCAGTTCAAGAACTTTCCTTTATCCAGGAAAAGATCCCACATCAAAAATGCTAGTAGGTAACCCATCAGAGATAAAATCCAACTGTCAGAAACAGAGCAGTAAAGGGCTCAATGCACTCAAACAATGAATTGTGGAGCCTCTGTAATTCTTCAAATCATTTGCCATGTCCCCAGAAAGAACCCTGTAATCAGAACAGAAAAGAAAGTTGGATTCAGTGCCACAAGCCACAAAGGCCTCTTTTCATGACCAGGAGGATACCGTCCTCTGGCAGCCGAGAAACAATTCCCTGTCAGACACACACACTACTATTAAATAAAAAAAATGAAAGAAATCCCATGAATGTTTACACATATAGGAGAGAGATAATCAATCTAAAGTTTGTCTTTAGTTGCCACAGATGCAGTGTTCTGTTATTGTCCTGTAACAACAATATTATCTAGTCCACTGCATTTTTGTGTAACATGTCTAAAACTTAGATGATGACCTCTTCCTCATCTAAAGCCCATCTGTCTGCAGAGGCCATACACAGATGACAGATGGCAAGGTAAGGTGACATGTCTGTATTTTAGGTAACTATAGTATAAAGAACATTCACACCAGCTGTTCTCCACAGTTGGCTAGCTCCACAGTTACCTAAATTTGATCTGCAAAACCTAGTGATGAACATTTTCTGTTCAGTTGTTCTAACCAGAGAATTTTTTCACTCCACTTATCCCTATGTCTTAACTCCATCAAGGTTCTCAGTAAACACAGGGATGCTTAAAATCCATCTATTTTTGCCCTGTGGTGAGTCATCTGATAAGAGTGCTAGCATACATACCATGTATGTACACAAGCATACATATAAAATGCATGTATATGTATATGTATATGTATACACACGTATTTTATGGGTATTGGAGAATTAAACAATATGATATAATTTTATTTCATTTGCAAGAAAGATGAATGAACAGTGTATTATTCGTTGCTGCAGTAGAGTTTATATGTATTTGAAAACACAGTGGTCTCAAAGGTTCTGTTATTGTGAAGAAAGGTTGTGTAAGGAGGAATATTCTGTGTGGACCCTTTTGTGAAGCTGAACTTAAAAATGGACTGAAATCCTGTATTTGAAGGAAGACCAGAACACAGCAGTTCAGTATGTTTGTCACAATGAAGTAAACTTCTCAAAACTGAGTAATAAATCAGATAGTGTCAACCAAAGGGAAATGAAAGTGCTCAGCAAAAATGAGTCCTTTTGTGTTTTGCATCACTGAAATAAACAAATGCTAGTTATCTAGACTACCTTTTTGTCCTGGATCTGCAACATAAAAAGATGTTGGGGGATCTCAAAGCATGCCATTATTGTGTGTAAGCTGTGAACCTGGAATTCCTTTGCTTCAAAAGGATAGTGTGGGAAGTGGTGGTGACCCTTAGCTCTGCTCTGCCTGCTCTGGAACAAGGACAGCAGCACATCTCATTCCTTACAGACAGGAATTATTCCACAAGTGACAATAATTATGTTGTATTTTTTATCACCAAAAGACAACTGAGATTTTCTTCAATCTTAACTTGTCTTCTAAAACTTTCTGCAGTATTCCCTCTTAATCAAACCATGACTTGCTGTTTCTCTTCATATTCCATTTCCTCAATTGGTAAAGGAATTATACAGGACATGGACTAAAACTTCAGGGATTTTCACATTCTGAACAAAAACTGAAAATTCCATTAAGATATCCGTGACCTTGAGTAAGTTTCAGTTACCTTTATCTACTTTTAATCCACAAGATTATTGGCTATAATCAGGTTTCCAAGAAACTGAGTTAAACACATTCAAAGTTAGCAGGAAGGAACTAATATAAAATACCTGAAGCTAAAGAAGCCCATGAAAATTGCTCCTTAAAAACTGAATGCAGATTATTGGAGACAGCATAACACATAATCAACATTCTAAACCTGCTTATATTTTCACTCACAGTCACAGCAAATTCAAATACATTGCTGCTTTCTTGTTGAAAAAAATTACTTAGTGTGAAAAGAAATAAAAAAAGAAAGAAACTATACTTCTTCCTCAGTTTTCACAGGTGGAATTAATTATTTGAGTTTGTGTTTTGGATATACAAGTCTTTCTTATGTTTGATCAACAAAGCATGAAATTTGGCTTTAAACCCTGGAGTTTATTTTAATAATATTTGTTCAATTTCAGCTTTTTTAAAATATGCTATTCTTACTCCAAAGTCTTGAAACACAATCTTTCTAGAATGAAATTTTCTAACCAGCTGAAGATTTTATTTCTGGTATTCATATGGATAAAATATATGAGAAAATGAATATCCAATAACATAAATATAAAATTCAGCTGATAAATATAACAATATTCTATTTGTATTCTTGAGAACCTTTTAACATACAACAAGAAAAGATAAGAAAATAATTGCAAAGTTTTCTGAGGATTACAGTGGGTCAGGTGTCAATCTTGACAGATTTCTACAGAACACACAAAAATGTAAATAAATAGTTTTCCTTTCTCGGTTGCTTTAACAAATATAAGGCTTTTCTTTTCCTACAACAAACATTAATATGTTTCTTTAGCATTTGGAACAGGACTTCAAGCCTGGACATGGTTTATGTGGCAGAAATAGGGGAGAGGTACAAGTGTATGATAGCTAAAACATCATATGCAAGTACTCTGCTGTTTTTCTCTATTTTCTCTGAAACTATAAATTAAATAAATACATAGTTTGAATTTTTTACAAAAGCAATCATGTTATGAAATAAGGCAGTGATAGTGCTTGCCATTGATCAAGACTTACTGCACTTTCTATAGAAATCTCCAGAATTTACTTTGTTTGACTCAGTGACAAACAAGTGCAGAGTCACAAACTGATAGTCCTGTAAGTCCCATGTATTAGGTGGCAGAGGAAATATGTTTTAGAGATATTTTTGTCAGTAGCTCTAGTTGTTTTTGAGAATTTAAATAGGTTCCTATGCAACCAATTAAACTGAGAAGGAACAGCTCTGTTGGTCTTCCACCTTATATCATATTCTGCTCAAAATGAACATCTTTTCATTTTTGCACATTATGAGAGAGAAACAAAAATAAAGTGATCTATTGCATAGATAAGTTCCATTTTTGCTTCCCCTTGGTTTGCAGCTGGGCAGTTCTTAAGCTCCGTGATACTCTGGTTCTGCTCCAGTCACACATTCTCTTTTGATACAGAAGACACATGCTTGGTTGAAAGTTATTCATACATTGCAGAGTTTCCATTCAGACTATATATTTTGTAACACTGTATTTTTATATATGCATTACAGCCCTATCAAATAGCAGCCTGATACTATGTTTTTCAAGTGGTATTGCAACATACACAGAGGCCATAAAATTGTCTCCTTCCATGAGAAAACTATCACCCTGTGATTCATTGCAAAATCAGAAGGGAAGGATTAACATGTGGGAATACAGGAAGAGTGCAACCCACAGCCTTTCCAGATCCCATAATAAAATTTACTTCTGAGGGATGTTATACGTCAGAGAATTTAATATACTATATATTATATATATATAAAATATACATAAATATAAAAGTGACACTTGAAAGCAGAAATCAGATGTTAAACCATAAAATAGGTCTGAAAATATTTGTGCTTATGGATCACCATTTTATAAAGGAAAGGGATGTACAGAGAACTCAGTACATCATGTTATCTTCCTTGCTCAGCACCAGATTCTTAAAGAAGCAGTAAGCTGCATTCATTTTCCCCATTTCAGACATCTGAGAATCACACAGCTGAGGTGAATGCCTCTTTTAGTCTTTAGTGGAGAGAGAAATTTTAAGATTAATTGCTTCCCTTTAGTGTCTGCATCTCATTAATAATAATAGAGGAATCAGAAAAGGAATTATTTGGATTTATACTTTCAGACAATTAAGTTACTGCCAGTGTATCCCACAGAGTGACAATTTAGGGCTCTGCTTTGCCAAGCTGACAATCAGCTGATCAACAGCACTTATCAGCATTAGGCTTAACATTTATTTCTTCTTAAATACCAGTTTTACTAACCAGCAGAGGAAAAGATAACCATACTTTCATTCCCATCTGAATTGTCCTTAAATGAATAGCATTATTCCAAAGGGAATGTAAACCTCAAAAGACATGTTATTATTGCAAAATACCAAACTCAGAATACGCAACTGGATTTTTAAATGTACAGCAAGCACCTTGTAATTACTAATCGATTTCTTGACAAGACTAGCTACAGGCTAAAGTAATACGAGCATATTGAACAGGAAATAGATGATCTGAAATAATTTCCCAGCAAATCAAATCAATATAAATTTCCCTTTTAAATTAAAGTGATATTGCGACGTTAGGTCCAATGAAAACAAGAGAGAAAGTGGAAGAAGAGAAAGGAGGGGAAGAAGAAGAATAAGGACTTGCAGGAAAGCTGAGCTCTTCCTGCTACTTAAAATTCACACCTCTGTTTGCCCTTACTGCTATCTTGCAATACATGTTGAAAACCATTGCAACAGCATGTTATTGAATAAAGTCACTTCTTGTAAAATAAAGGGTAAACACAGATTATGCCTGCAGTTTTAGCTGGTGAGATAACTGGTGTTTTCTGAGTAATTATCACAAAAACCCTTAGAATTTTTTTTTCTGGGGGGGAAAAAACTATGACTATGCATTCACTAAAGCTAATCAGTTCATTATGATCATTGAAAATCTTAGAGGAAAGGAAAAAATTAATTCTTTCCTTGGATTCCATGTCAGAGTAGAATCTCCAAAATTATTTGGAACTATTAACACTCTAATTTCTATTTAAACAAATATTCTAAGTGAAGCTTTGACACAATCAGCAGGATGAAGCATTAATAATTGAGAAAATTATTTGAATAATGCGGATTATTAAATTCTGAGGCATTACATCTGTCAGCTGGATCCAATTTAATCCCAGAAACATCCTTCCAGGTCTGTGAAACTTCAATTTGATCCGTGATCTTGGGTTTTTTTACAAGTTTGCTTAGCACATTTGCATGACCACAACTTCCTTCCCTCTTTTTCTGACTATAAAATGGTGAGACCACTTCCATTTCATTCTTCAACAGCTATCTACATTATTTTACATTAAAAAAAGACCAATAATTTTGAAAAGTTACATTCTGTTTAGGATATAAATTATAGACTGCAATGACTGTAAAGTTCATTTTCATGTCATTCTAGTGCAGATCAAGTCAGCAATTCTCAAGACTGCCGAAAATATTGATTCTGCAGCTTTTCCAACCCAAAACCTTTTCAAAGAAAATTAGAATCTTTAGGGATGGCATACTAACTTCACCAAAAGTAACATTATTGTCCTGAGTGGGAATGAAATAGTGTATTTGTACATTACAATGTACAAATGTACAGACATTTAAAGTTTGTGAAAAGTTTTGAGATCAAGTCTTGCAAAATATAGGAAATTCCTTCCAATGGCATGCATGTCTAAATTTTGCTATAGACACATTAGTTTGCAGTAACTGGCCATTTTCTAAGAGAACTGACTGTTTCTCTGTTATTGAAAATGGTGGTACTTTTGAACTCTCAATAAGTCATGGTTATAATATTTTTGTCATGCAGATGTGAGAGAGTAGTCTTTCTTTCTACCTGCATACATCTCTGAATTTTGAAAGTCACTTATTTTTCTCAAAAATTATTAATCAAACTAATTTGAAAACATGCCTGAGAAGTTTTATTCTTAATTATATATACTATGGATATACTTGGTTTTATAACAATTTAGGATGGGAAATTTTATGCCAGATTTTTTCCTATATCTTAACTACTTTGGCCCTTTGACCTTGTATCAGATATTTCTCACAGAAATCCTTTCATTGTACTAAATAACCCCAGACATCCCAGTACAGGCTGGGGGCTGACCTGCAGGAAAACTGCTTTGCAGAGAAGGGCCTGGAGGTCCTGGTGGACAACAAGTGTCCATGAGCCAGCATTCTATGCCTTCAAGGACCTTGCTAAGGAAAATCACAGTCAAATGTTTCTGAAGGACAATGTACAAATGTTTCTGAAGGACTTTTAAATGAAGAATACCTAGTGAGGTGGGTGGCTTAGCTATCAAGGCTTGATTGTTCCTAAATTCCAAACAGGCACCTATATAACTAAAATGCAATTTTCCTTCCTGAGAAACTAAGGGGTTCTCCATACCTCTGATATAGTCAAAATGTTTATTTTATGAAAATAAACCTTGGTGTTCTTCTCTTAGGGCTGGGTTTAACCTGGGCTGCAGGACACCTCTGCAGTAGCTCCAGCCCCACCTGCAGCCTCCTGCGCTGTGGAAACCAGGGTCGTACAAAGCTGAGGCAAAACACTCACAGGTATTTCCAATGTGATTTAAGGAATAGCTTAAATATTCATGGCATGTGATTGTAGTAATGGGCTCTACATCCACAGAAAGGAAAAGTAACCCAAGGGTATTGTGACAAAAAAATTACAAACAAAAATTACAAAAATTACAACAAGGAATTACAACAAGGAATTACAAATTACAACTATAGGTTTTCCTAAGGAAAGCATATTTGACAATGCATATTTGGGGTATTTATTTTTTTTTAAATATTGATAATGAGGAATTTCTGATTCTTACAGAATACATTTAGAAAGATGACTTAAATTAGCCACAAAAAAACCTCTTACAGATGCAGTTCTGAACACAGAAAATAAACCTTTACCTAAACAAGTTCTGACATTTTCCGAGTCTACTATAATAAATTCAGTAAGGGAAAGAATATACTTTCTTAAGAAAACATAAACCCATTGTTATTTCTTAATCATACCTGACATCCTCCCCACCAAGATATATTTTTCTACTACAGTGCAAATATCCCATCCAACAGAGATCAATTTTTTGCCAAGATAATATTTGCATGATGGGTAAAAAAATAAAAATATAAATTTTTGAATAATAAGCCAAGCATATGCAAAAAGAATGTAATTTTTGTCTTTAAAATTAGCATTGGCTAATTATAAAATAACTTGAGTATTTTCTCCCTCAATGTACGTCATCATTCCCATTTTTTTTCCAAACATGGACTCTTTTTATTGTTACTTTCTTGTTACTTCAATATATTTAATTATAAGTAATTTTCATGTGGTGAACTGAAATGTTATTGCTCAAGCTTTTAAATATCATTTTAAGTTGCATTTGGGTGCATAGGAACTTGGACAAAAACTCAGATTGTATTTTGTGCTAAAACATACCACAGCTTCATGGGTCAGACTGACTTGTTCAAAGATCATATTTTATTCTCACAAAATTATGGAAGGTGCAGCAAAAAGGACCAAAACTTGCCAAAATTATTCCTTTTGAAATCCCAAAATCAGGGAAGAGACAGGAAGCAAAGAGACAGGAGAAGACATGGAAGAACTGAAATGCTAAAAAACAAAAGAGAAACTTCTGATAGCAGGTGCTAAAACAATAAAAAGCCAATGGGATGACACGGAGTGCAGGAAAACAGACTGAAGCTTGCCAAATCAATCCTCATTGAAATCATAAGATTTTATTCTCTTTCCTGAAAGAAAAAATTGAATTTATTCTAAATCTATTTTAGATTATCAGATCACTTTTTCCCACCCTCTCTTTATATTAATTTAATTTTCCCCTTTTACTTAATGGAAAAGGAAACTTTTGCACATAGTGGCACAGTCAACCTCTGCTGGAAGGTTACCTTGTACTGCACTATTCCCCAAATACTCATTTACCATGTCAAGTTTTCTGCCAGCTAAAGTAAATATACTCTAATTTATTTGTACTTGACAGTATGCTCCACACTGATAGACAGCTGGTTAAGAAGCACAAAAGTGTTGTGAACAAAAAGTTGAGAACGCTTTTTCTATTGGTCAGGGTGTTAAAAATGATACATCTGTAAATAAAAAACAATTTTGCCTTTTAGTTTAGTAAGCTGACGTGGCTTATAATTAATTTGATTTTCAATATAAATTTCCAGATTACAGCAACAAGTCTTAAATATCTAAAAAGATTGCTGTGATTGCAGAAAGGCTTCAGGAAGACAGAAAGAATATAAATTTTTCCTCTCCCTGTGAAACGTGGAAGACTGGAAAGGCTTGAAACAAAATAACCAAATGTCAAGCTTTCAGGTTCTGACTTCTTATGTTACATTCCAGAGCTAAAAGCATCCCACAAACCAACAAACAAAAAACATGCCCTCTTAAAGGAAACCTTAAATCATGTCTTAATTTTTTTTCCCTTTATATGCATAAAGAGCTTTGTCTGGAAACTGTTAAAGATCTTCCATAACGATTCACATATTTTGTCCAGTATATTTACTTGGATCCAAGATGAAGAGGATTCATTTTTTAAAAGATGAATATGGGGCTTTATTGTAAATCAGACTATTTATTTGTTACTTGGAAATATTTTTCATGTTGGTATGATTATCTGTATGTGTTGTGGTGGCATATTTATCTCTACTGTCTTATAAAACACTTATTTAATATTAGCTTCAAATATATAATATATTATGAATATTCTTTCTACTAATGAAAGAACTGTGTAATTTTATCTTGCAGAAGAAATCTTTGTCATTAGAGGCATGACTTTTTTCATAGTACCAAAATTATTTTGAATTCATCGCTGTTTGTTGAACTGTGCAATTTATAATTATCTCCCTAATTAATTTCAAAAGCAATTAGATTGAATTGAATAGAATTTAGCCCTCTGTGAAAAAAAAAAAAAAGAAAGAAAAAAAAGGCAAGTTTAAATTACTTATTTATTTGGGAGGAAAAAACAGCTGCGAAGTATATAAAGCAACTTGAAATCATTTTACTTATTAGCTCTCTTGGTGGAGTCTGCCATTTTAGAATATATTTATCAGGTATTGGTTTATGTGCTGATCCTATAAACACTGATCTGAATAAAGAATTCCATATCCTGGCTGATAAGGGTAAAGGTTGAGACAGAGCAAATAAGAAAAACAACAATTATAGAGATTCATAACCAGAAAGATATGCTTTGATTCAATTATACTGAAGTTATACTAGTCATACTAGTGTGATTCAGTTTACAATTTTTACAAATTATCTAAAAGGTATGTTAACATAGAAAAGTACGTGGGTTGAGTTGTAAGAGCAGCTCAAGTGATGTTTCTTAGTATAGCACTAAGGATAACGTAGAAATAAGTTCAGCATAGCCTGAAAACCTACAAATGTACAGCTGAAGAAGGTCAGTAGACCCAAACAGAGATGTGGGCCATTTCCCTGCTTGATGGTGAAGGCAGCCATTTTATGTTTGTCCATAAAATGAGGAAAAATGGGTAAAAAAGGTTTGCTATGATAGAAAGACAGAAATGTAACATCTCCCATATCACTTCTGCAAATCAATCAGTCCACTGGAGAGAGTCAACGCATAGAAGTTCATAGCGTAGATATATATTTCCTCTATCATGTGCAAGAAGAAAGAGGTATCTCAGCACAAATATCAAACATCCACAAAATTCAAAAAGGGCTCTCCTATAAGCAGCACAGACTTAAATTATTTGGAGAAAATGGAGAGAATGGTGAACCATCAATCCAGGTTTTTGGAATAGCACCTTTAAATAGATCCTAGAACTTCTGGAAGTTCTCCATCATAAGTGATGAATTTAAATACTCTTCTAAGTAATAGTTTGGTCCTTATCGACTCATCTGGAAAATGGGAATGGAGGTGTCTCCTCTTACAGTGTGTGTAAGTGCATCTAACTCAGTACTTTAAGTAACAGAAGAGTTGGCCCAGAGGCTTACCAGCTTCATCTATCTCCAACCTAGCTAAACCATAAAGGCAGATATCCACACAAGAACTTCCCCCTACTTCTCAAATATGGAATTCGTATGAAAGCAGGAGACAGTGAAGCTTTGATGCCTTGTATCCTTTCTTGCAGCAGAGTCTTCCTCCCTTTTGTCATTCTTCAAACTGGAACATGAGGAGACCTTGAACAAATTTGGAAGTGGGGCCAGACCATAAAAAGGGTAAACAACTCTTTATTCTTCCCCTGCTTGGTTAGTCTTGTCTTGATGTCATGTCTGGCAGACACAAGAAAAGCCAGCAGCTTGGCAATGGAGATACTAAGGACCAATTCAAGACGTTTTCTGATAGTATCCTGGACTTTATTAAGCTAGATATCCATTACCAGTGAGAACTTGAAGCATATTTCAGGAAATGCTTGGAGCACTAGGAGTGTTCCAGGAAAATGTTAGATGAGATGCCATTACCTAACCTGGACCCAGACTGACTATGACTGCCAACAAGCTGAGCTACAATGTGAAGCTCCAAAGGATCACACTATAGATTTTTGGCAGTTAAACTTTGCTTTCAAAAAAATTGGACTGTTCTGTTAAACTTAATTTGTAAGAAGTACTAGTTCTATTCCCTTGGGAGTAGGTTAGCAATTTAGGCTGGAACCCACCACAGGAGGTATCATTTACCCACCTACTAAAGAGGTCTGTAAAATGCAGGGGGTTTCCTTCTTCCCTAAGCCATTCAGAACCTTAACACTTATGGGAAGACTATAGACCACACTGATGTAAAGCTCAAAATAGATAACTTGACAGCTTTGGGGGGTGGTGGTGGGAAGGTATTTTTTTTTCCATTCAAGAAGAGTGGGCCAGAAGTCTTGGCTTTTGTGGCTGAGAAATATGTTTGCATTATCAAAAACCTGCAGTCATTCATATAAATGTCTATTAATATAAAATTCTATCCCTAGTTATATCTCCTTTCAGTCTAACTCAGACTTCTTTGGGTTGTCAGATGCATCTCACTAGAGGAAGCAGAAATTTCAAAACAGTAATCCAGTCTCCAGAGATGCACAGACCTCCTAAACATTCTTCAACCTGGCTGCAGACAGGCAATCCAAACATGGAACAGGGTCTTCCAGAGAAAGTCAATATGACAGGGTGGGATCATGGCACAACAGATGCCCTAATAATTACCAAGACAGTTTTGTTTAGTCAATATTACACCAGGAAGAGTTTAAGGGAATGCTTTGAAAGAGGCATGAACATTTCTATTTTTTTTTTTTCCTTTTCATATAAGAAAATGTCATGGCAAATCTGCAAATGATCTTCTACCTTGCTTAGGAAGTAAAAAATGAAGCATGTAATTGACTATTTCAGCCATCCCCTAGTAGTTTAACTCTTCTTTAATTACACCAGCTGATTTACTTCAAAAATTCCCAACCGGGGTTAAGCCCAAACTAAGTCATCATGTATGAAAATCAAAGGTTTAAAAGTATGACTAGAACAGATGGGACTGAAGGCATTATGGTTTGAAAACAGCCAAAGAGTTATTGGTTTAATAAAAATGAGCACTGAATAACACTCAGAAAATTTTACAAGAATTTGAATGAACAGAATTAAGGATATTATTGGGAGTCAGCTAAAAGTAAAAAAGTACTTGTGACATAGAACAAGTGAAGGAATAAATTTTAAAAAACAAGACAAGGCTTAATTTTTGTGTTTTCTTGTTTTTCAGCATGGCAGGTACCTGTTGTGGATTGACACTGGCCAAATGCCAAACCTCCATGAAGGACACTCACTCACACTCCCTTGCCACATCTGGGCAGAGGGGAGAAAAAAATATTAACAAAAGATTCATTAGCTGAGATATGGACTGGGAGACAGCACTCCAAGGGCAAAACTTAAAGGTAAAAAGTGAATGCATTACTAACAGAATCAGAGGAGGATAATGTTAACCTTAAAACACCTTTTTTCCCCCTGCCCCTCCCTCCTTCCCACTGACAGTACAAGGAGACAGGGAGTGGGGGTTTTGGTCAGTTTGTCACCCAAAGATTTTCCTCCACTGCTTACAGAGAGGAGTCTTTCCCCTGCTGCACTGCGGGGTCCCTTCCCACAGGAGACAGTTCTCCATGAACTTCTGCAACACGGATCCACTCTCACAAGCAGCAGTTCTGCCAGAACTGCTGGCAGTGTGAGTCCCTCCCACAGGCACACATTCCTCAGAAAACTCTATCGATGTGGGTCTCTCTTTCCACGGGGTGCAGTCCTCCAAGGACAGGCAGCTCCAGCCTGGAAGCAGGGCCCTCTCTCTCCACTGAGTTTCCCACTGGATCACAGCCTCCTTCAGACATCCACCCACTCCAACATGGGCACCTCCCCGACAGGCTGTGGGTGGATCTCTGCATTCCCCGTGGATCCCCAAGGGCTGCAGGGGCACAGCTGCTTCGCCACGGTCTCACCATGGCCGGCAGGGGAATGTGGGCTCTGGCCCCTGGAGCAGCTCCTCCCCTCCTTCCCCACTGACTGTGGTGTTGCCATGTTGCTTCCCCTCACATGTTCTCACCTCCTCCTCTTCTCTGACTAGAAGAAAAAGCCTGTGCACTTTGTTTTGATTTTCTTCTTAAATATGTTATCAGAGAGGCGTTACCAATTTCCCTAAGTGGCCCAGCTTTGGCCAGCAGCGTGTCCATCTTCACAGCTATCAGGGATTGGCTTTGCCAGACATGGTGGAAACTTCTAGCAGCTTCTCACAGAAGCCACCTCTGTGGCTCCCCCGCTACCAACAAAAGAGTACAAAACTGACACAATACCTTATAAAAATTCTAAATGAAACTCATACTGCAGTTTGCATGATGTTTCGTTTTGCCAGCAATGTTGTGATTCCATATGTGTTGGCAACTGTACATTTGTCTTTGCCTAGTCCCCTGCCCAACTGTCTCCCTCCTCCTCCCTCCACCCCAAAAATAACAAATCATTCAGTACTGAAGGTTTTCTTCTATATAGGGTAATGTAATACAATATGTTCATTGTATTTCAGTCAAATATAACAACCACATTTTCTTCATCCCTGAGGAACCTTCCCGTCACATGCCATAATTTCAGTCCTGTAATCTCTTCCAATAAAGTTCCCTGGGACTTCTGCATGCAGAAACTTGTATCATCATGCATGAAAGACTTCAGGCTGAAACAACGTCCAAATAGAGTATGGTGTCAACATTCATAGTACTGTTCCAGGCATAACTGCATCACTGCAATCTGCTGTTAAGGTTCAACAGAGGGTTTCCTGTGGGCTGAAATTTGCCATGCCGTACCCCAATTTATGAGCACATTTTATAAGTGTGAGTGTTCACAGAATCATTTGGGTTAAGCCAAGAGTTAACCATATTAACATATCAGTTTTACGGATGATACTTTAAAAAACTCAGTCGATGAACCAAAATGTTAGCAGAGTAGATGTTTAGTATTTCCAAAACTAAAAACAAAAAATAATGAAGTATATAAATAAATCTTCCATGTCCTTTACTTTATCAAAATCCCAGCTTGGATTTGAAGAACTCAGTTCTAGTTTGTTCCTCTTGCCAGAAAAAATCGATGAGGAAGCAAAATATATGTCAAAACTTGTTACTTGTTTTGTCCTAAAAAAGGCAGTTCTTACAGAATTTCTGAATTCCCCTCTTCCATACCCTCTTTTTTAGGTATCTTTCACTTAGAAGACTGTGCATAGTGACTTCTAATCCTTACCTCTGTCAAAGTGTTTCTGAGGTCATTGTACAAGATTAGGATTAAGTGGATTAGATGCTTTGGAACGGAGCACATGGGGTAGATGGAGCAATATATTTGCAACATCTTGAGCTAAGCAGCTCTCCTGTGACAGGCAAGTTCCATTTTACTCTCAAAGTAAAAACCAGAAGTTGTTGGGTAATAATCCTCACATAGCAAGATACTCTTACTACAAACTATGCCTAACAGGCATAATGCAGAAATTACTATGAGAAGAAGCCAGAGTGTTTCCTTTCTTTTCCAATTTGGATATAGTATGGTAGTTAGTTTGGCAGGTTTTACCAATCACATTTAATTCAGAACAATCAATAAGTATATAACAGGTTTTGTCAGTCATGCTTGCCCATCCTGTGCCCCAGATTATTCAGATCAGAGAAGGTGTTGAAGCAGGGCATGTGTGATTTCGGGTGTGCACAGCTTGATTTTACTCCCATGAAAACTCAGATATGATAAAGAAGGGAAGGCTCATGCACCTCAATCCTAACCTCTAAAGCAATTAGGACATAGATAAGACATATGCCCATTTCAGGAACTGAGAGGCACACCTAAGGTCCCACAGTATGTGGGACTAATGAACTGGTCGACAGATTGATCAGATTTATTTCTTCATTGACATTCTTATTTCTTTATTTCAGCTTTTTTCATAAGCATACACTCCAAGGATGCAGGAATTTTGATGTCACAGTTTGTAATGCAGTAAAAAGCAAATAGAAAAAAAATTAAATGCCAGAAACTGAAATTTTATTGCTTATCCTGACATTTAACTTCTAAATTTATGTACTTAACCACAAATTTATTTTTTACTATTAATCTTGGCCAATTTTTCATTTGAAAAATGGAACATATGGTTTGACACATATGGTTATTCCTATGTTAATGAAATCAGATATCATGGCAAGTGAGATGTGGAAGGGAAAAGAAAGCTATGTAATGGTGAGGGTTTAAAGGGAAGCCTTCTTTTTGCCCTAGTAACTACTAGTCTATCATATGTCAGTCACTTCTACTTACATCCACTCAAGGAAAGGTGCAGCACTTCATTATTAAAGCATATGTTCCAAGACCACTACACGCAAAATGTTTTCTTGAGTGACTCAATCCAGGTGGGAAAAATTCGTCTTTGTATACTGAATTACAAAATAATCAGCTGAAGATCTTTTCAGTTCTACTGACAGAAGTAGCTGTTTATGATATATCAGGATAGACATGATCAGAAATATTTCAAATTTTTCTTGTACAAATAATTTATAATTAATAATAATTAATTTTCATCATTTTGTAAATAGGATATGTTTTGGATTTTTTATTTCAGTTAGAACTATTTCAAAAAGTGAAGTCTTTTGATGCAGGTCTAAAATTAATTTAAAATCATAAAAATTGAATGAAAAGTTTCAATATGACCAAAATGTGTTGATTTTATGGACCTGGACATTTTTGGGTTTTAACTTGGTTTGGAGGACTTCTAAAAATGTTTCTAGTTTGATTTGAAACAAGAAAAGACATTAAAAACATGGAAAATTTTGTGAAATGGATGATCTTGTTCTTGCCCAGTCTTCTCTAATTCCTGTTCATCTGAATCCTTTTGGTTTTCAAAATGCAAATTAATTAGTTTTTTTGTCCCATAAGTGTCTACAATGACTTCATATTTTTCTTTAGAATATACTTGATCTCTGCAACAGCCATCCAGTGCTAGCTTTGGGTTTTATTGAGGCTTTCAGCCTCTTCAGAAGATACACAAGTGAAGCTGTCTCTGTTTGCCAGATGGGGTTATTGCACCAGGAAAAAGAAAAAGCAGAATAAGAGGAATCTGACTTCCACCCACTTTTTGTACAGTCTCAACTACTGAAACCACTTCATCTTGCAGTGACGAGGCAAAGGAGAAAATAATTACCTCGCTGCAATGATTTTATAAGAGGCTTGCAATGATTTTTTGGAAGAGGAGAAATAAAAAGTATTTCACTGGAGAAAGAAAATAAAACACTCAAAAGGAAAGGAGGAAAAGAAGGAAAATGCTACACATTATGCTAATGTAGCTACAATGAAAAAAATAATGGTTTGAGGTCATAATAATTTGTATACATGCCGTGGTTTAGAAATGGCGTTCCCTAATTTAGTTCTCCCACTAAAAGGAAAACCACGAGTTCCTGCTATCCCCCAGCCCCTTCAGTGAGAGACAAAAAAGGCAAGAGATCCCAAGCTGAGATGCAAACAATTTACTGAAAACAGCAATGAGGTAAAAAACCAAACAGTAACAGCAGTAATATTGACAATAAAAGCGCAAAAGAAGGTGGTTTACTTCCAAACAATACTCACCAAGGGACCTACCCAGTGCCATCTGATCCGTGAGACAAAGAATAAAATGGCAGCAGACACTCCCTGTGCCACCCTTTTCTTCCTGATGGTAATCCACTCCTGCCACCCTTCTTGGAAGTGAGAATCCCTTACTCCTGTCGCTGGTAGTGACATTTAGAATACCAAACTAGAGATGTTCACATGGCTTCAGGCTCCACACCCTCAGCTACTGGGAAAACCAGTACAAGCCTGATTATTTTAATGTGAACAAAAAGAAACAGCAATTTTTAAACTCTGACTTGAAACTGTACTCACAACTTGTTATTCTCTACTCAGTAAAAGTGCTGTGTCATGTTGAATCCTATGGTCATTATTTACAGGTAAACTGAACATCTTTGACCACAGAGATTTACTGAAGTGTGGAAATCAACAGATCAATCTTTAGACAAAGTGTAGAAAATTCAACAGATACTGTGAGATTCTATGTTTCTGTAAAAATGTCTTATCTAAACCAGAACATATTTTAATATAATTTTGAAATGTGTATTTAAAAACTTTCTGGTTTATTAAAATATTTTTTATTGTAAGGCCTGTTCAGTTTTGAAACAAGTCCCCAAGTAATAGTTACTGTCATTTTGGGTTTTTATAACAGATTGAAATGTACAGACCTTAATGAACTTACTTAAAAATGTGTATGAAATGGAGTGTGAGATTATAGTTGGTTATTTAGGAAACTTCTTGCACGGGTAGAACATGTCTGTAGAACAACAGAAAGCCCCAAATCTAGTGCTGCAGCATGTTTTTAAAAATGTGGGTTTTTTACCTAATGTAAACAAGGCATGTAGCCTTGTTTACATTAGGTAAGTTTTTCTGTCTTCTAAATGAGAAACGGATGAAATAATTTTCAGTGTTTACTATGGCAAGAAAGAGCAGAAATTAGACCTGTTGGATTTTCTACTGCGTGCCTGTCAATCCAGTGGCGCCATTCCTAAGCAGCTGGTTTTAGCCAAAGAAAGGTTTCATAATGTTTGTGTCTGCAGTTTGTACCCTGAGGTTTACCACATACTGCAGCGTCATCCTTTACAGACTGAACTGTGCTGAAGTGACAAGAGCACATTCATGACTGTGCATATTCAGAAGTGGTACGTAACTTAGAGAGGGTAACTTATTTAGCTGGGTTTTTTTGCTGTTCTTCTGCTGTCTAAGAGTAATCAAAGGTTTTTTCCTATAGCTTTTTAAATTTGAATGTCTGCATGACACATTGAATTTCTGTTTTCATCAGGACACGATTAACTCAAAATAAAAGTACTTCAAAAGGAGAGAAAATCTTGTGGTCAGTCATCATTACAAGAAAATCTAAATCAAATTACTGAAGTGCTTACAGAGCAATCCAATCAGGAATGCTAACACTTGGCTTTTCAGAACACGTCAGTAAGATATTCAGACAAACCTAAAGGAATTGTGAATAGAAAAATGAAGGAGATATTTGGCATGACCCACTTCATGTACAAAGCACAGTTTGTCTTGCAAACACCTGTGCTGACAGGCAATATGAATTACACATACTTTTATTATTTATGTTTAGCTACCTTTCTTAGAACTACCCCTTACATTTCTGAGGAAAATAGTGACCTTGAAGGCATGTAGCCATCCCGAGGGTTTGCTCAAAATGTGATGGAATTTTTAAAATTTTATATAGTCTGCTATAGCATTTACAATATATTAAATACTTTACATATATATATATATAATCTATTAAATATATTTTATCATATTTACTTTTTTTGAAGGTTACCACCAATACAATTCCAGCCAAAGATTAGCATCTTTGTAGTTTTCTTTAGCCCTTGCCTTTCTTTTCCAAATCCCCATATTATTTTTAGTGATTTATGTATTTAGGAGAAAAAGAGTAACAAAAGGACAAAGTTCCACACATAAAAATCTTAAACTTTCATGCATTCTCTACTGCCTAAATTGCATAATGCACTATGTTCAGATGAAAAGGCAAGTTTTTTATGTCTCTTTGGTTATATATCAAATACTGCATGATAGTACAAATGCCACCTTCAATTTTTTTTCTTTAAAGACCTTGTAGACCACAGTGCACATTCTAGACCTTCTACAGGGAATTGAAATCTTAATTTTACAACAGTTGATATTAGAAATGCCTGAATCAAACACAAATGCTATAGCACAGAAAAAGAGAAATACATATAAATCACTGAGAGGGAGGTAGATGGAAAGCCAGTTATTCCAGGAACAGGAACCCAGAGAGCAGAGTAAGAAAGAATTTACAAATTAAAACCAACCAAAGAATCAAAAGCTAACTCTTCAGAAGGTTGGAAAAATGCAAGAAGCTGCCTGACATTGTATGAAGGTTTCAGTCAGTTCAGCAAAGATGCTCAGGATGGCTGTAGAGCTTTCAGAATGCTTTGCAGATTCAGAGGAAAAAAAAACAAGAACCCAACAAAAAACCCCAACAAATGCAATAGTTTTTTTTCAGTCCAGCTAAGGAAGTTCTATTGCTTGAGGTCAGTGGATAAGTAATTGTTTTGGCATTTTTCTAGAGGGTAATTTTGAATTTTCTCTTACATAGCAGTTATAGGTATTTAGTACATCTTAACTTAAAGATGTGCCTTTGTTTCTTCTTATTAATATTGATTAACAATACTTTTGATTAACAATACCTTTGTTTTCCATTCCCTCAGAGCTAAATCTATGTTTTTACACGCCAGATCCATAAACAAGTCAATGATCTCTTGTGACATCATGAATGTATTTTCAAAATGAAATTAAAAGCAATTAATGCAGAAGATCAGCTTTTCTGTTTATATACTGCATTTACTATTTGATCTGCTGTTTAAATACTTCCTTTCCAATTTGTTCACATCAGTCTTTACTCACCTTCATGTTAGGCCCCATTACTGACTTATCTGTCCACTTTTTAAAATTTCTAATTCTTTCTCTGGTTGGTGCTTCTTCAACTCTGTTAAGTAGCTTTCCCATGACTGCCTCACATACTGCTGCTCTCTTAAAACACAGGCAATTAATTTTCAGAAAAGCTGCAAAATAAAATTATATTTTATATAAAATTATATTTTTAAAAGGTTAAAAGAGAAAAAAATAGGAAGTTGTCCTTAGATGATCTCATATTGGGTAAAATATCACATGACTAAGCTATCCTTAATAAATAAGCAGTTTTTATTTGCAAGTTTCACAATAACGTAAGGCAATCTATTAAATCCAATTTCAAATGCTACACAAAAATAAACGTTATTCTAATAAGTTTCTTTCATTACAATTGTCTATAAAAATATTATATATTTTCTTTGGCTACTCATAAAATTATACAAGACTTTCTGCAAAAGGTCTGCAACTACTGTCACTAGAGTAATTAGTTCAATTGTAAGCAACTACAGTGACTATCTTCTGTGATGAAACTGTTCATTAACAGAAGATGCTAGACAAATCTCAACTTTCCTCAGTATTCCATATAGAATACTGCAAAATATATTAAATAGCAGCTTCTAAAGAAAAATGTTTTACCCTGCAATGTAGTTTGGGATGTATTGCACTTCACAATGAATAAAAACCAAAGGTTTTGATAAATCTTTAATGTGCTAAGAAGTAAAGGTCATCTAAAGAAATATAGTTAACTTTTAATCTTTTAGTAAAAATTTGTGCTTTTTTTGGTAAGAATGCAGTTTTCACTACCAGTGAAAAAATTATTTTGATAAAATATTTAGCAAAAATAGCCAATGACTAGAAAAAGCAACATCTTCTTTTAATATTTAATGTTAAAAGGCTCTTTACAGATAGAGAGGTAAAACTTTTAATAACATTTAACACTTCAAAACCTTTCAGCACCTAGAAAAGAAATGTAAACTGTAATACTAGACAGTGACTGGAGGATTCCCTCTATGGAATTTCATGCTAAAACTGCTCTGTGATTGAAAAATAGCTTAGAAAATACCTTCAAAGCCTAAATAGCATGAACAGGATGTAAGAAATTTTGCACTCCCTTTCTCTTCACACCTCCATCTCTGCCTGAATGAACATTTTCCTGATGGCATCACCACAGTTCCTCTGTTCTTCATTTACCCCTGAGTCGTTGCTCAGTGTCCCCTTCTCCCCGCTAACGCCTCAGCCCCCACCCCGCGACCTACCAGCACTCCGTATATTCAAGGACACAGCAGTTTTCAGAGATTATTCTTGAGAAAAGTGCTCCTTTAACGAGATTTTCTTTTAACTCAGAAAAGACATTAACGGAGAAGGTCACAGGTGCTGTATATGAATGCTTGGGTGTCAGATCTTTGTGGCCCACAGTCAATCACATTCAGCAGTGAGACAGGAGTGTAACTTTTTGAGTGTTTTTGCATGTGAAATTCTGGGCAGTCATTTCATAACTTGATATCCTACCCCACTTTTTCCTAACTTTAATAATTTCTTAACATTTAAATTTTAAACTTTTTTACAAAACAGAAAGTGTCACTTTTTAACTGTCCAAGGCAGTTCATATACAGTCTGAACTTATCACAATTATCCAAACACTTCTCATATAATGTCTTCTGATTAATTTTTTTCCCTGGATCCATCATGGTCTGCTGACAAAGGATTCTGCAACTCAGTGGGCTCTAGGCTCTTTTTCAAGACCTAATGTGGTCTTCTACAGAACTAGAAGAAAACCACATATAATTCCATTCCTGGCTGGTCCAAAACTTGAGCAACCTGAAATAAATTACCCTTGCCTTGAGCAAGAGGTAGGACCAGATAACTTCCAGAGGTCCCTACCAATCTGTATGAATTTATACAGCCTATACAGGTTGTTAGACACATATGCTATTTATCTATATATCCTCTATCTTATGTCTATAAATAACGCATGTTTCAAGCACAGAAGAGACATAGTTAAGCCACTGATGGGCAAAATTTCTACATAAAAATACAATTCTTTTTTAGATTAAATTTGTCTGAGAAACTCACAGCAAGGGGTGCATCAGCAGCCAGAAATGAAAGACATAAGAAAAAGAAACTTTATTCCAGTCACCCAGCAGCTGGTTTAAACTGTTGCTAATTTCATGGTTAACAATTAAGAGATGTACTTTAAAAATAGTTTTATGACAAAACATTTTTTAACCACAGGGTTTGGAGAAATGAACAAAATTGAATTAGTGAGTTTTGGGATATATTTTGTTAGCCCAACTAGGGATAAATCCTACCCCTTCTCACAGTTAAAATTCATCAGGTTGTGCTGAAGGCTAGCAACATAGAAGAAAGACTTAATAGGACAGGATGTATCTAAGATGGATGCACTGCTAGATTGCATCTTGCTCAATACAAATATTCTGCAAAATACATCACCAAGGTGGTGTTGGAAAAGTCAGGGGTAGGGTTTAATGATTGCCTTTTATACAGAAGCATCCAGGATTTTATATTTTGGGTGGGTGGGGATTTGTCTCAAAAGAGAGGCAGAGCTAGCAGTAGGCTTTTACTATCTTACACTTGGCTGTGTACATTTTTTGTTAAAACACTAATGTTTTCAGTTGTTTTCATGCACACTTAGTTAAACTGGAGCTCAGCTCCATTTTTTTTTTTTAGTGTTATCTTTATGTTTTCTTCTGAATTTTCAGGGATGCAAACTTCTCAGACAACACTAGTTCTATAAATTGCTCCTGTACCTGATACAGGGTTAAAACAGTGAAGAAAAATTTGAATTTTTGACAACTGCCTGCTGATCTTGGCTAAAACTGCTGGAAAATTCCAAAGGCTCACCACCAGCAGAGAATACATCTTGCCAGGACAAGATTTCAAATCCTGTGATAATTGGATCTAATGATTCCATATGCAATGAGATAGATTACAATCAGATGTAGGGTTTCCCTTCTTCACAGGAAAACAAAATGCAGGGCTTCACAGATGCACCTACTTCACAGCATTGCTAGTTGGTTTATTTAAAGTTGGATTAGTCAACATCTATATTTTTGTCACTTTCCAACACCAGGCATTTGGTTTACTCTTTGTGGGCTTAGATAGCTATTTCCTTGGGAAGATGCTTCCTCAAGTATTAATTAGAATGTCTATGAGCAGATAGGTTTTTCTGCTTATTTATAAAGAGTATTTTCTTCTATAAAATGGTATTTAATTTGATTTCAGTCTGACGAATGCACTTCTTTTCTGCATAGCGACATAATTTTCCTGTTGATGTCACTGCTCATAATATTTTTGGGCTGTCATCCCCATCTCCTTTTTCAGTGTTACTCAATGAGGAAAGGAGTATACTCATCTCACTGGTATATCTCCAGCTCTATGCTTCTACTTACCTTGGTCTTCCAGCAATCAACACACAAAGCATATGAATGTAAACATCAGTGTTTCCATTTGACACCTACTCACCTCTGTGGCAAAAATTGTTTCATCTAGCTGAGAATCTGAGGGTTCTTTTATCAAGATATTATTTTTCTGATAGTGTTTATGAGGTAATTTAACTTTTCTCCTAACCTGTATAAACCACTATTATTGAACCATCCTCTATTCTTTCTTACCTATCACCCTCTTCATTTTGGCATTTGTTTTTTGAGTAAGTGACTTCTTTGCTTTATACACAGTCTCACATCCAGTGGTTTCCTGCTGAAGTATTCTGGGAGAAAAGGCATGTCAGAGTCTGTCCAAAAATGTGATTTTGCAATCTGTGTCTCTGCCTTTTAGGCTGAGACTTTCACACAAACATCTTTCTGGGTGTGAGAAAAGAGCCCTCTCTAAAATTCACAAGGCGATACAGGAATTTAATTTTATCTTTAGTTTTGCTCAAACTGAACGCAAAGGCGTTTCCAGTCACAAATGCAGCAAGATGAAAGCAAAGCAAAAAGCAAAACAGACTGCAGAGACAGTCAACATTTCACCACTTGTTTTCTTTTCACACTTCTTAACACCAAGGAAAGGGACTACACATCAGTACCCATCAACACATATCAGAGCCAGCATTTTTTTCCCATAAGCATGTTTTTAATTTTCTACTGGTCTGCTTCATTATCAGCATTCAACCTGTCTAACAAATACAAGGTATAGCTGAACAATCCCCATTTTGTTCTGGTTGGGTGACCCAGGATTTAATGGTTAATTTCTTCCCTTTTCTGTATATTTTTTATCACTATTTAATCTACTGATATCTGTTCCTTAGTACAGGGGGATTTATTGGCAGTATGCTGCAATGTAAACATGGAATTACCATGAACATCTCCCAACAGAAATGTGTCATCAGCCTGATGCAGCCTTTTAAGTCCTATTGCACAAAACAACTTCTTCCTTTGTAAGCAAGGAAATGATAATGAATTTGAAGTGTCACTCTATGTTTTTTTTTCTGCTGAGTTAACAATTTCATAAGAAACAGGTTTTCAGATATATTTTCCCAGGAGCCAAAAGGTATTTTAAAAAATGTAACTGTGGTGCAGGACCATATAGTTCATATTGTTTTATTCTCCTAACCTCATTGTTACAGTTCTTAACACCAGAGGAATAATATCATCTGCATAACACAGAAAACATATTTTTAACCTAATTCTGAGTTCAGGCAGTCTCTCTGAAAACAGATGGAATGGGTGCACTCACAAATGCAGTCAAGAATGAAGTATGAGATTGAATGCAGGAATTATGTAAGAACTCAGGATGTCTTGCCATCACAACTCAAAGTTAGAAATGAATGTATCCTATCCTTGAACATTATGCTTTCTATTCTAAAATTCTAAAATTATCCTTCTTGAGTATTCTCAGAGTATGGTTTCTCCTAATCATCAAACTGAGTAGTGAAAGAATAGGCATAAAAAAAATATTTCATAAAACTGCTGAAGTAGATAAACTCTGTCCACTAGGGATGCTGTGATTTGAAACTTATGACAACTTTATACAATTTTTCTTAAAGACAATTAGTGGTGTATAATTAATTGGAAACTTATTCAAAATTATGAGGGGAAAAGAAACCCAAACAAACAGACTGTTGTGTGAAAAATGGACAGAAGTAAAAAAACTGAAGAATTTCTGCCTCAGTTCCAGACAAAAGCACATATTTTGTTCAGACAGCAAAACATTCTTTGTACTTTTTGTACATTTCTGTTCAGAATGCAATTGAGACAGAAATATGTTGGGAATCACTATGAAGTATTACTGATCTTCTTTGATGGAAAATAGGAATTAGCCTCAATTTTCACCTCTTCATTCCATCTACTTTATGTAAGAAGGTAGTTTGTGATGAATGAAGTGAGGTACACCAGCTATTCTTCGGTTACATTCTGCAAGTCTTCTGCAAAAAAACACAGAAAGCAGAATATATATATATATTAAAAAAAAAAAAAAAAAAAAAAAATATATATATATATACACACACACATATATATATATATACACACACATATATATATATACACATATATATATACACACATATATATATATATATATTTATAGCATTGAATTCTGATGAGATAAAATTTGATGCAACCACAAGCTTTTGTTCTCAAATAAATATTCACATAGCATAACAAATTAGAAGTTCCATGACTATATGGAGAGAGGGATTATTCACTTACTGTCAGATATCTTTTCTCTATCAAACAACTTCAAGCTAATGATTTCAGTTCTATGAATTCTGGAAAAATTAGTAAACTCCTTCCTAAATGTTTTGCTTTCTGGAAAATAGAAATACTTTTAACTCTTTAGCAATGTTAAAAAATATCACTTGAGTTTTCAGTTATTTATCAGATAGCTTTGTAGCTGCTTCTTATGAAACACCATTCTGTCTTCTGAAAACAAAATTCATGCTGATTGCAGTTGCAGAGAACATAATTAGAGAACTGTCCACAAGTTCAAAATGCAACTCACATTATATTCCATTTGAAATACTATTACTTCAGAGCTGATTACAGGGCTCAGTACATGAATACAGGAATTTGAAATCTGACCACAAGTGTTCTGAGCTGATGCATTCTTTTCACCAGAGTTTGCGAAAAAAGCCATGTGGTTGGACATTAATTACATATATCTCTTTAAAAATCTTCTTTCTGCCATAAATAGGAGAACCTAGATAGTGCATTACCATTTGTTTTTTATTACAACATTTTGATTTTGCCATTCAGCTGCTGTGACAATCCAAGAAGCTGACAGAAGTTGCAGTTAGTGTGTATTACACATTGTTTATTTTGGATAGAACTAGTCAAAATAATTCATATAATTCATTATTATTTATGTTACTGAACAGCTAGAAAGCTCAGATCTTGTGTGAGGATCCTCCAAGGGAGATGGGAGGGGAGAGGGAGAGGAGGCTGTGCTCCGCAGAGCTTGTTGGGGGGCGGCAGGCAGCAGGGCGCAGCCCCGTAACTGGGGTTGTGTGCGTCCCCCGGCCTCGGCGGGCAGCTGGAGGGACCCCCTGTAATCAGGCGGGTGTCCCTGGCCCCGGTCTTTCAGAGGCGTGGGGCCAGGCGTCATGCGGCTGGGCGTGTGCCCTCCCTGTCCTCGGGGCTGGGCTGGCAGCCCCTCGGGCCCCTCGGCTTTAGACTGTGAGCTCAGGTTCCTGTTGCCTTGGGGGAAGGCCGAGCTCTGTGGTTCCCTGGGTGTGGACCGGCCTGTAAGCAGGCTGTGAGTCTGGGAGCCGTTGTGCTCCCTTCAGCTGGCAGCCTGTGTGGGGCGCCCGCCCCGTTAGTGGGGAGCGCCCCAGAACTGGAGAGGAGGAACCTCCATAGGCCTTGGGGACCAGAGCCACCCTCTAAGTGGGGACCAGTGCTCTGGAGTCCCGGGCACTTGGCAGTCCAGGCAGCGGCTTGAGCCCCATGTAAGCAGGGGTGCAGCCTCTTGGCCGCTGCTTTGCGTGCCCAGCTTCATTTGCCCAGAGAGCCCGGCTCCCAGCTCGGCCTGGGACTGCGTCAGACATCACGACAGTGAGTCAAGCTGAAGTTGGAGGCTTTTGGGCAGCTGGGAGGGCTGTCTGGGTGGTGGTATGAGGATCTTGCTGTGGGGCTGTTGGGTGGCAGTTCCCTTTGGAAGCTGGAGCTCCTCAGGCCTGATCGTGTCCTTGTCGATGTTTGCAGAAGCCGTGGGACACCGAGGCAAGAGCGAGCTGCAGGAGCGGCCTCTTCGAGCTCAAGAGTGGAATGGCGAGGCAAGAGCCAACTTGGAGCTGAAGAGGGACACGAGGGGCCCTCTGGGCAAAGGGCTTTTCCAGGCCAGGGCACCTTCAGGGTGCTGCAGCTGGCTTTGCGCTAGGCGACCTCCCTGTGTGCAGGGCTGGGTCTTTGCTGTGCTTGGCCTATTGCCCTTGTGCTCCTTTGGCTGCCCGGAGAGAGGGGCAAGCTTGTAAAGGAGGGTGAGAGCCCCTGTCTCTGCACCGGAGAGGGGAAATGGAGCTCTCCCAGCCCCCAGCCCAGCTACCCTGTAAGTAGGGCAGGGCTTTTCCCCAGCCCTGGCAGCTTTCTGCCTGCTGCTGGCCCCTGGCCAGTGAGAACCCCTGTACTTGGGGCATGTCACAGCCCGTGTCCCTGTGCCAGGCCTGAAGTGCTTCAGCGCATCGAGGCCCCTGTGGCCTCCCCTCACTGCACAGGCAGGTCTGATGCTTTCCTCTCCCGCGCAGCATTAGCAATGGCTCCCTAGAGTAGGTTGGCTGCACAGAACTTGCTCCCTCTTCTGGGACTGTCTCCCCCCCCCCCCCATCTCTTCTGCCTCCCCTGTCTTCCCCTTAGTTGGTGTGAGTGAGGAAGTGTGTTTGTGCTTTAGCCACCCCCCCTTTAGAAACAAAGCAGTGTAGCTTAGACTGCCCAGGAGGGAAAGAGGAGCTCTGTGCAGCCACAGGCAGGTGCCTAAAATGTACGCGTGGAGAAAGTGTCCGGCCTTGCCCCTGCTTTCTGAGGACGGCGCGAAGCCGCTTAGCGGCAGCGTGGGCACCAAGTGTGCCTATGCTGCCATTTGTGCTGGTGAGTTGCCACCATGCGGGCCCTGTACTAGGGGCACATGTCAGGACCCTGAACGGCACCCCTTGGCCCCAGAAGCAGCCCTGCCCAGGTCCCTGTAAGCAGGGCTGGGGAGGCTCCTTTAGCCAGGCAACAGGAATAAGCGCTGCCGGGCCCTTGGCAGGGGGCAGCTTGTGGAAGTGCTGTGCCACAGGGCACGGTCCCACCTCTGGCACTGCTTCGCCTCTCAAGAGTCCCCACAAACACAGCTGAGCTCCAACAGATAAGAGTATAAAAATATATTGCACTGGCCATGGAGCAGCAACCATGATTAGATCCTGAATGTAGTCTGTGACACTCAGTCAATAACTACTGGTTGGTCATGTGCACCTTCCTGAAGCTTAGGCTTCTTTGCTTTTAAGTTAGGACCACAGCTGGGCCGTTTATGTTCCTGTGATTTCTTCACCCCTGAATCCTGGACAGTCTTTGATCCAGCCTGGGCATTTTCTCTGCTTCCTTTTGAATTTGAAGATTGAGATGGTTTGACCTGTAGGATTTAAGGAGAGTTCAATTAAAATTACAAGATTGCTTTCCTTTTTTTTCCCATGTTCCCACATAAAAGAGAAGATATTTATGAGGTTATGATATTTATGATGTACATGCATACACAGATACACATATATATGCACATATACATGTGCTCCATCACATTCTAAACACTTCTGGATGTTCAATGTTGAAATTCTGTGGTAGGAGACTGGCAAGTGCCTACAATTAGAATATTCTCACATTTCATTGACCATAAAAGCTAAGATCAATATTTTCAACACCTTTAAAGATGAAATAATAATGTCAAAATATTGCCAGGAACTTATCAAAATGAAAAGGGTGTGTTAGGTTAAGCATAAAGACTAGACTAGGATTTTTTCTGCATTTTTGCTTCTGACATTGTTTGGAAAGTGTGTTTTTGCACTAGTAACTGAATTGCAATTTGAGGAGGATAGAATGACTGCAATACTACAAAACATCTTTTGAGCAGATACCAAATGATTACATTAAGCTCTAATGGAGAAGATACCTATACGGCAAATCAGAACAGATATAAATACCTTGGAAACACTTTTGCTGTTTGTTATCCCCTCCATGTTGATGATGTGTCCCTCATTTTTCAGCAGCCGGGCTTTGGGTCCCACCTTCAGGTAGGATATTGTGGCAAAGGCTGTGAAGCTGAAATCCTCCCTGCATGAATGAAATCACTGTTACAGGGGAAGGTTGGAGATGGAAGCCAGAATATGCAGAGGAAAAAATCATAGAATCATGAAGGTGAGAAAAGACCTCCAAGATCATCAAGTCTAACCATCAACCCAGCACTATGATTAAACCATGTTCTCAGGTGCCACATCTGCATGTTGTGTGAACAGACCCAGGAATGGTGACTCCACCACTGCCCTTCTCAACAGCTCTTTCCATAAGGACAGAGACACATTAACACTTCTGATGGATGTTCCAGAGAGCAGCCTCATTCTGCTTTATCTGTTAAAGTAGACAGGTGACTTAGAGCTACTCCAATACACTTAAAAGTTACTTAACATAATTCAGTTTGTGGACCTTGACACACACAAAAACACTGAGATGCACACTTGTCAATCTCTTAAAACACATGGAAGAAAATGAGATGTAGCAAAAAAGATGTAAACGTCATCAGCTCAACCTATTATTAATATTGAAAAAGCTGTACAGAGAGATGCAAAGAAAACTTAAGTCAAAATAAAGGAATTAGATATTTGTGGATATTCTTAAACTTAGAAATTATATGAGAAGACAAAACACATAGGACATGGACTTCTTACAGAGGCAGCACTGGTATTAGTTCCATTATGCTTTCTTAAAATTTCTGTGTACCACCTTCCACATTAGCCAGGCTTTCCTGACTTAGCCATGGTGTGCACAACCCCATTTGCTTTCCTTATCCATGGAATGTGAATGAGAGCTGTATGAACTGCAGACTTCTCCAAAATTAATCCTGCTGCAGATTTAAGCATTCTACCTGAATACAGAAGACCCCCCGCTTTTTAAAATTGCACGAAATGCAGCATTTCAGCTGTTACTCTGACTTTAGAAATGGAAATATAGCAATACTTGAAGGGTTTTTAAGAATAAATTCAATGCATCTGAAATGAAAACAGGACTACAGAATGTATCCATTAATGTTATACCAAAGTAACAAGAGAGCAAGGAAAAATGACTACTAAATATTAAAAACCAAAACAAAGAAAACAAAATAGTTATCTTACATACTTCAGGTACTGCTGCAGCAGTAAATGGGCAATAATTCTCTCCAGCTCCTCTCGAGGGTGCTTGGGTGGAGTAACGTCATGCACCCTGAACTTGGACACACCTTTCCCACACCAGGCATCGATTAATTTCAGTGGGGTGAGTTTCTCACTCATGCTGTCAGCTTGCTCAAGGATCTTTATTAGATCCCTGCAGTATCCTGTTACATCCAGCTTCCCACATGCTGCAAGTGAAGGAACATTTAAACAGAAAGCTCTTTGTAGTTATACATATAGTTATATGTACCTATAAATACATATCTTTCTGCTATATAACAGCAAGGCTTTTTTTGTTTTGCTTTTAAACTAACTTGGCAACAGTAGGCCACCAAAAACTGATATTCATAACAAAATATGCACCTTGAAAACCGTCAGTAATACACGCACAGGGCACAAAATTTGCTTACAGTTTTTCTACACCAGGTATTTCTTTAAATCACCTTTTCCCACGTTCCCTGTCCTTTACCTACCATTCTCTCTACAGCAGTTATCACACATTCTGTTGCAGTTTGCAGAATCCCACACTTCATCAAAGTGGTGAGCTATGAGCACCCGGCGACACCTGAGGAGCAGAGAGCAGAGGGGGGCTATGGATCCCAGGTGGGCTTGTCACACCTGCCTTATACAGCATGAAATGGCAAAAAGGTCCTAGGGACAGCTCAGATCTCAGAACAAGCACAAAGAATTATCAGAGGAAAAATCAGAGAACAGATGCAGCAACACCAATATTCCCTATCAGCTATGCCAATACCGGTGTAGGCAGTTTGGCTGAAGCAGAGGAGTACAATCCGCAGTTTCAAGAGAATGAAAAATGGTAAGAATATTAATTCATGGTTACAATGAGGCCAGAAAGGCTTTACTGGGTTGCAGCAGTTTTGTCCACGGATACACATTTTCCATGAAGTATTCCAAATATCACAGTGAAGCAGGTGAAGCAGCAAACACACCTGGATTCCTATGTGGCCATTAAACACTGTAGCTCAGAGGCAAAACCACAGAACTCCAGTATTTCCTCTGACTGGGATCTGAAATCCAAACAGTGTTTGTTGACAGATACTTCACCTCAACACAATCACTTCCAGAATTGTAGCCTGGAGCTGGCAAACTTGCTCCTGTTTTTGGGGAGGGTTTGTTTGGTCATGGGTTCATTTTGGTCTTGTTTCAGGTTTTTTCTTTTCTTTTGTTTTTTTTCCAAACGCCCCCTCAAAACCCCCCAAAAAATTAGCCCATTTGAAAACTAAGCAACCAAGCCACCACAGTAACTTACTTGGTCATATTTTGGCAATAAGATACCATATCATACAGCTTCTCTTGGCCAACATTTTCCATCACCACCATTGAGCTGATTCTGAATATATCTCCAAAGCCATAATACAAAATGCAGTCAGCTTTTTGGTCATCTCTACCTGCAATGCATTAAAATGAACAGATAATTACAATCTCAACCAACTGACCGACAGCTCCTCAAGTTCCTTGACAAGCTTTTCTCCACATAGACTCAAATCTGCCTTCAAAAAAGTAATGAGATTAACAAGATCAAAAAAATCCCAAAACACTGCAAAACGCTTTTGGGATGGAGTTTGGCCATAACAGGTATTTAATGCTGCTAAGCATTGATCAATCCTTAAAATTCCATGCTCCAGACTGCCCATCCTACTTGTATTTCTGAAATTCATACAATGAGTAAAGAGGCAATCTGAGCAAATCACACACATCTAGAGGCAATCTGAGCCAACCACACATCCCAGGTACTGTACAAAAAAAAAAAATTGTATATCAAATCTGCGTCATGTTATTCTGGTAAGCCACAGATTTCATAGAAAATCAAGTATTCAAAAAGATGCTAGATAGTCAGTTATTCTTTGTTACACTGCAGTAGAGGCCTGGTCATGAATTCAGTTTATATTTAAAGCCTCTTTACAGAGGCAGTTTCATTACACCCTTTGAAAACTGTGTCAAAGGCAAGAGACTTTGCACAACTGCCTGGAAAACGCAAGGACAGTTTTGCTGGTGTCATGGATGTCAATGGCAACTTGGCAACAGCCACTTCAGGCAATACCTGCACGTCCACTCTCTTGGTAGTAGTTTTCCATGGACTTGCTCATAGAGTGATGAATTACAAACCTCACATCAGGTTTATCAATTCCCATGCCAAAAGCAACAGTTGCCACTACCACCTGTGGAAAAGAAAATGATTAAGAAATCATCGAGCAACCAAATCACAATTTGTTTAAATAAGACATAAGTCCATGTAAAGTATTTACTTAACCTGGATTTGATTTGTTGCCCATCCTTTATGAACTCTGGTTTTATGTTTAGCATCCATGTTTGCATGGTAAGTCCCTGCCTTGATTCCCAGTTTCTGCAAACTCACAGTAACTTGCTCAGAATCCTTCTGAGAAAAGCAGTAAACAATTCCTGAACAAAAGTGAAAGAGTAATAAAAGACATTTAAACACTAATGAATGAAGAGAGAAATTATTCAAGGTATGGATCTCACTAAATTCCATTTGTTCTAATCCTGCCTTCATCATACATTAAACATCCAGAATTTCTCTACATGCTTCAAGATCATTTGAAAACATCCCAACATCCTTGCTATGATGAGAGTTATGGAAGATAATAGATGTCTTTTGTGACACTTTTTACCTGACAGTCCTTTGTATCTTCCATTAATGGTCTTAACTATGTCCTCAATGAAATCTTCGTTACTTGAAGGCTTATGCCGAACCTCAAAAATACATTAAGCACATGTCAAAGTTCAAGGAGGCAAACAGTTACCCTAACAACTTTATTTTACTTTCCCCAGAATAACAAACACAACTATTCTGCCATTTAAAAAGAATTACCATATTCATTTTATGAACAGTCAGATTACAACTCAAAAGTGCATTGAAAAATAAACCCCAAAACAAAGCTGCAAGCTTTCCCCACCAAAGAACAATGAACAAACCTGTGGCCAAAATGAAAATACAGCACAACAGAATAATTCATAAGACATATTTTCCAACAGGTTGAAGCCATCTGAGCCTGCTGCCTGCCCCTCTCCCTGCACGAGGCAGCACAACAGCACAAACCAGGTAGCAAGACCTACCTCATAGTAAAGGTTGGGCCTGTTGAAGGAAGCAGTAAAGGTAATGCACTTCTGAACGTGCAAAATGCTCTGAGCATCCTTTAAAACATGATTGGTAGCTGTTGCTGTCAATCCAATCAAGGGAGTATTGGGAAACTGTCTTTTCAGGATACCAAGAGACTTGTAGTCTAAGCAAGAAAAGAAAAGGGGGAAAGAAAAAGATTTCTCCTACCACAAATGCATACTTAAAAAAGGCATTCTTGTAGACAGTATTTAATGGGGTAATACTGCAATAAATGTTATCACTGCTAATCTACTACAGAACTAATTTATGCATTCAACAGAAGTAACAAGCAGCTTGCACTTAGCAAAAGAGATGTCTTCTAACTGAATATTAAAGACTCTATCACAGAATCATTTGGGTTGGAAGACACCTTAAAGACAACCTTGTTCCAACCCCCTTCCATGAGAAGGGCGATCATCCACTATCCCAGATTGCTCAGAGCCCCATCCAGCCTGGCCTTGGACACCTCCAGGGACGAGGCATCCATAACCTCCCTGGGCAGCCTGTGCCAGTGCCTCACCACACTCACAGTTCTTCCTAACATCCCATCTAATCCTACCCTCAGTTTCAAGCCATTCCCCCTTGGCCTGTCATTCCAAGCTCTTGTAAAAAGCCCCTCCCCAGTTTCCTTTTAGGCTCCCTCCAGGTACTGAAAGGCTGCATTTATCAGCCACAATTCAGAAGGCAAAAATGAATGGAAATAGAAATTCTTCAAACGTTAGAAAAATATGTGTGGCACTGTATTAACCAACACTCAGGTTATTTTGCAGGTTTGCTTTTACAAAGAGCTTTTGAGTAAACAGAGCTTTTCTAATAAACAGGCAATGTGGAATTTGGATACACAGACCAGGCTGTAATAATAAAAACTTTTAAAGTTTAGTACTGACAATCACCTGCTGACTTTGAACAGAAATGCAGCCAGAGGTATACATCCAAATTCCACACAGCCTGTTGAACCAGCCTGGCTCTTGGCTCAGGCACCACTTCTCTGCAAAACTGCTAAGTGACTTTACAGTTAATATTGCTTCAAATCAGGTTTTCTTTCAAAGACAAAGAAATAGCAACTGACAATATTCTACAGTCTCCAAGACAGGAAAAAGACTGAATCACACTTTCTTTCCCTGTAAGCGAAGGGAATTTGTTTCCAATTGCTTTAGAGATGATTAAAATATATCTCATGAATTTACAAAATGCTGTACCTCTTTCATCAGAAGGGCCAAGGACTGGTGTACAGAATGACACTTTCTTATAGCAGATTAAAGGTAACTATCATCCATGTTAAAGATGCCAGAAAAAAGCTTTGATTTTATAAAGCTCCAATTAAAGTAAGCAGAATAAGTCATTTTTCAGAATACTGGCAGCAAAATCTCTGTTGAAATCGTCCTTTGCATGACCTTAGCTCCTGCATGATTTGTGAATGAAGTCCTTGAGCTAACACAGGTACGCATCATACATTAAGAATTCACTTCACACAGAAAGGAAGCAGCTGGCCCATGACTGACTGACTGCTGCCTGAGCAGCCCTGCAGAGGGATTTCTGAGGCCTTATTTCAGGCCCAACTCATGACTGACTGACTGACTGCTGCCTGAGCAGCCCTGCAGAGGGATTTCTGAGCAGCATACCAGGCCTGAAGTCGTGGCCCCACTGACTGCAGCAGTGCACCTCATCCACAGCGATGCGAGCCAGGCACCCAGCCTGGTAAGCCTTCTCCAGCTTGGACATGAACATTTTGCTCTTTGCAATCTTCTCTGGGGTCACATAAATGAGCTTCAGCTGGGAATTCCTCTTCAGCATTTCTGTGTGCACCCACTTCACGTGTTCCTGTTCAAAAGAACCAGACAGCAGGGGGTGACAAACTGGGACAATACACTGGAGTGCTTAGTGCTAGGGCTCTTAGGAGGAGATGAGCAACTCATAACGTGTAATTAACAGAGACTGATAAAGTGTTCCACAGTATTGGCCACTATAAGCCTTTGCAGAAGATCACTGTATATGAACTGGTTGTTTCAATACTTAGACAATCTGTGCTGGAACTTTGAAGAAGCAAAGTGTTGAATATGTCTTTGCTCCATTGGGTGGTATCAATATTTCCCCAATAAACTGTGATGTACCAAACATCCCTGTGAAACTACAAGTGTAAAATAATTCCTTGCACACTACAGTAGTTTTTATTACTGAGTTTTCAGAGCACTCTGCATCAAAGCAGGCTTCAAGTTTGGCACATTGCGTCACGCCAGAGACTTATCAAATCCAGTGTCATGTGCAAGTTAATGATCACAGCCTCCTGCTAGTCAGGAAAATAACTGTTAAAAAGCAATTGCCAGGTCAGAGACTGGGAAATGAGTTGCTTCTGAGCCTCTGGATCAAACAGCTCACCACCCTATAGTAAGAGATAAATGATTATATGTAAGAGCCTGCACTGCTCAACATGGTAAAAGAAGACAAAAATCACCTACTCCAAGTCTAGAAACTGAGTAAAAATCTACAAGGCACATCAGCCAAAGGCACTTCACACCCTCTAAACAGCCCCAAGAAATCTATTTCTTCCACACATGATGTTGGCTCCTATGTGTTGTTGTCACTAAAACATGAACAGAAGATACTTACTTAACCACCTTTCCCACAGCACGGCACCCTCCTGGCCAGATACTGTTGCTAGAACAGCATTAGCTGGTAAATCTGTCTCAGCCATTCAATATTCACAAGTGACTACACAGAGGGGAGACACCAGCACATTCACCACAAAACACAAGAACAGAATTTGTACACACCTTGCTGCTTGAGGCATTTAACAAAGCTGCAGAGATACCAAGCTGTTCCAAAACCATCAGCTGATCTTCCATGAGAGATATCAAAGGACATATCACCAGTGTGAAACCTGTAACAATCATTGTGCAGTTCAGATGTCACAAATATCTCCTGTAATTCTTTCTACTGATGCATCAGCCCTGCTCTGAAGAAACTGCCAAATGTAAGCTCAAGCTTCACACACAGCAGGGGAATCCCCTCCTAGACAGCTGACAAGTGAGTGCCAGATCACACAGGGATAATTCTTATTAAATGCCCACAACACTCACCTCCTCTTAGGGTCTAGATCACAAACACAACTGAGCTCCAATAGATAAGAGTATGAAAATATACAAAACAAAAGCTGGATATCTGTGTCATGAGGTGCTGATCTGCCACAGAATTGAGCAGTGACAGGGATTGGTAAATTTGGCCTTTCTAAATAAGTCAACTTCCAATGCAATTGGATGTGTTATTAAAAATAAACCAAGCAAACAAAACAAAATCCATCAATCAAAACCCACATTAAATAATGTTCATTCTCCAAAAAACTAAAAAAAGGAGAAAATAAATCTAGTTCTTTATAATATGTCCTTTTTTTTCCTTACATACCATCAGAACAGACAGCTGGTAGCTGGTAACAAAGGCTCTTGCCACCACCTGTGGGCATGACAAGAAATATATCCTTCCCTGCCATTGCAGCATTTACTGTTTCAAGCTGCAGTGATCTAAACTTCTGGAGTTTAAATTTGCTCTGCAGTGCAGTTTTTATCTTCTCATACCATGGAAAGTCTGTTAAGGGGAAAAAAAAAACAACTCAACAATCACATTTCATAAGCAAATTAAAATATAAGAAGAAGGGGAAATTTACATATTGAATAACTGAATCTAGCAGTGACACAATTTTAGATCTGGGAAAGTGTTTAAGGATTCATAATGGCACAGAAAAAGCTCCACACAACCTAAGTCTGGATACACCATATTCTAGGGTGGACCTTTGAAAACTCAAATTGTACACACAATTCACCTCCAGGCCAAAGCTCTCATTGCACATGGATGTGAACTAATGTGAAAAACTGAAAACAGATGAACTTCAGAGTGCTAATGAGCATGTTAACTCATTAGTCCAAAATAGAAATCTAGAAACTTGAAATTAGAATCCCACCTTGAAAATAAATAAAACCAGACATTGAGCCCTATAGTAGTTACTCAAATGCTTCCCTCACACAAATGCAGCAATTACAAATAGCATAAAGGAGGGATACAATTTTTCTATATATTCAATCAAAAATAAGCATTTATTAAAAAAATAAAGATGGTGAAAAGTTGTTTAATCTTCCCCAAAAATCACCACCCCAATATGCTTATAATAGGTTTTTCTTTTCTTCAACAAAGACCTAAAGACTGCATTTTTAAAAGATGTAATACTGTAAAAACTTAAATTATGCTTCCTGATACATAATTTTGGTACTATTAAAACTAAAATCAGAAGAACTGTGAGAGCTCCAGGTTACACCATGTGCAAGGCAAGAATTAATTCTGGGACTCGAGGTGACATTGCAGAGAAATTTACAAAGAGCACAGTTAAAATCCAAGGCTCTGTGAAGCCAAGAAAAGTCTCCCACTGGCCTCCATGAGCTCTAAACTGGGAACAAATTTAGTTGCTGCTCTTGTTTAATACACACACAGCATCTGACTGCAAAGACATTAATTTTCAAAGCACAGGAGGTGAGAATCAGGCATAGAACTACACAAACCAAATGATTTGTTCAATAGCATAATTTTCAATTATAAAGTATCAGTATTCTTACTATTCTTATATATGCATAATACTTCTCAAACACAGATAAATGTGGATTCAACTACAAGATTGATTTCATTTTTTTAAAAGCCAAAAAAAGCTTATATATACAATAGATATAGGCATTTAAAAATTGAAAATTAAATTAAAAAGGAGAAAAAAAAATCAAAATATCTAAGTCATATGTGGCAAGGCATAACATGGCCAAGAAGCAACAACCATTCAGGACTTCAGTTAATGTCTGACTTGGAAGACAGCAGCCCTCCACCACCACGAGGCACTTGCCACTTGCCACTTGCACTAATTGTACAATAATAACGTATTCTAGGTTATTTTTGGCAGTCAGCACCTATCTAATTTGCATTAATTTGGTAAGACAGTGAGGCTACATAACCCATCACAAACCAATGTCCTACCCACTCAAGCAAGAGGAAACACAAAAAAAGCAAAAACCAACTTTAAGTCCAAATTTGTCATTACCAAATCCTGAGAAATTCCCATGCAATTTGTTTTGGAACAGAAACAAGGAGAAGTATTGCAGTATAAGCATTTAGTATACAAAGTACTGCAATAAAAATTTACTCTGGGATTCTAAGAGCAAATCAGGTCAAATTGTGACTTTACAACAAGCAAAGAATTAAAGCAGTTATAACAGGCAATTCTGACAGAACAGATAATTCTGCCCAGAACAACTCGATTAGTGTTTAGGAATGTCCAGTGAGACAAGTACAAACATCACCCCATTATCCTGGTATGTCAGCCAGCTGATTAAAATTAAATAGGACAACATCATTACCCAAACAAAATTCTGTGTAAGTGGATTTTCCCCTATTGGATTAGTTCACCTTTCTGTTAAAATATTAGACTTTGACTCTGCAAACCTTTTTTGTTCCATTCTTCAGCTGAGGTTTCAGTGTCTTTACTTCCACCTGCCTCCAAGTCTCCTGAGGACTGTTTTATGAGATTCTTTACTCTCATCTTCTTTTGAAGGAGCTCCTGCTGCTTATCCACAAGCTCCTGTATCTGCATCTCCACTGCATGCAGCTCATTCTCAATGGACACCAGCACCTCCTCCAGCACTGCAGGGAGAGACAAGGAGAAGGCACAATAGAGACCACAGCCACAGGCTGATGCCACTTTTAGTTGTGTTATTTGTACTCCAGACAGTGATCAAGCTGTTATAAAGGCTTTATTTACAGGTGAGAAGCAACATTAACCCCAGCAAGTTAAACTCCTCGGGAGCTGTAAACAGGGCCATTAGCAACAAGCCCTGTTTATGCACCAAGATCTCCCTCCTCCACAGAACAAGACGATGTGCTGAGCAATAGGGCTGCTTGGGTGTAGAGGGAAAATATTTTATCCATCCTTCACATGGGAAAGAAGTGAAGCAAATGCTCGCCAAAAGCTTGGGTCACACAAGTGACTCTGGCAGGAATTGTCTCTTTCCATCCCAATATGCATGTGTGTGAATCCAGATTCTGAATTCTAGATTGTGTTCTAGAATCCAGTCTCTGGAGTCTAAAAGAATAATTAACACATACACCTGCATGCCAAGCATGTACTCCAGAGCCAGGTCAGAAATGCATCAGAAGGAATTACTTCCTCCCCCACACCCAGAAAACCCAAGAGATTTTGGCCCATCCAGAGCAGATACGGTAGTATGGTTATGGAAACAAAAGTGGGTGATATGGAAAAAATATCTTCATTTCAAATACCACAAAATGGTGACAAGTGTCTTCCTAAATGCCCATTGCTACTCAGCAGAAAACAGTTAAGAGTATCTTAAAATGTGAAGCACATTTTTAAAATATTGAAAACCAAGTAGTTTCCTTGACAAACTTGATTTTCATCCTACAATAGCTTGGGTTGGAAGGGACCTTAAAATTCATCTCATGCCAACTCCCCTGCCACTGGACCAGGTTGCTCAGAGCCCCATCCAACCATGCCTTAAACACTTCCAGGGATGGGGCATTTTGGGTTAGTTTCATATAAGATATAAAAAGCTGTCAAGTAAAAGAATTTTTTCTTCAAATCTTAAGTATAGTAGCATAGATCCCACAAGCTCTTTTATGCATACATTAAATTAATGTAAATAACATCAGGTGATTGTGTCTTGTTAGCTAAGAGACAACAAAATGAACATATGGAATATAAATCATGGATTACCTGCAACAGCTGTCATCTTTGGAGATTAAAGAATGTTATCTTTAAGAGATCTTATTTAACCAAGCAACTGTCACTGAAAAGAAAATGAAATAAATACATTTTAAAATATATAAGTAAACTTTCTCAACCCAGAAAAAAAATTCTGCAGGAGATTCATTACCAGAGCTGTTGATGTAACAGTTTAAGCACTGGTTAATTTAATTTGCTCACTGCTTTTTCCCTCCTGCAAAATGGATAAACACAAACTCACAACCAATCCCCAAGGCCACAGGTCACCAGGCTTCTAAATGAATCCACGTGAAGTTTAACCAAGTCATACATTTCCTGCAAGAGCAATGCTCTAAGGCAGACCACTCACTCACCAAGTGCTCATTGCCATTTTTGATTTCCTCAAAGCTTATTTTACAGAAAAGTCTGGACACATTATATTGTGCCCCTTAGAAAGGCAGAGACCATAAACCCTAGAGGATCTGTTAGGAGGAAGTGAAAATGCTGTTTGGTTTAGAGAAGGGGATCAATTCTGAATAATCATCAGTGAAATGAAAATGGAATTGAATTTATTGGGTCATTATTTGAACAACAGTTTTTGTCTCATTGTACTAAACTCAAGAAATTGGTATTTTCTGTTATTGCATCCTGAACTATTTATTACATGGATGGAAGCAAAGTCCAATGAAAGATGAAAGGGAATAAATTCAACATTACAATAAATACTGGGGGAAAAAATTCCTCACTACCAGCTAATTCCACCACAACAAGGATCTTCTCACTCCTCTTAATGGAAGGGGAAATACATATTAATAATGATGTGTGAATAAAACACTTCCGCATCACCCAGGGCCAGGCCCAGACGCCTCTCAATCACCTCCAGGGTCGGCGACTCCACCACCTCCTGGGCAACCTGCTCCAGTGTGGGAATATTCACAGGCGTACAATGTGAAGATTATAGAAATACGAACCGTGAGCGAATACAGCGCAATATTCCCTGCATCCCTCACCCTCTCGCCAGCCGCGGGCACGGAGCTTGCCAGGCCTGAAGCACCGGTTCGGTGGGGCTGCGGGACGGGGTAGGACAGCCGGACGGCCGGGCAGGCAGAGAAGGCCCCGCTCAGCAGGTGCAGGACGGGGCAGGATGGATGGATGAAGGGAGTGAGGCCGCCAAGGCCAGCAGGAGCAGCCCCTGGCAGCCGTGTCCTCCCGTGCGTTGGGCTCAGCCGTGGCTCGGGCCGACAGCTCCCACAGCCGTCCCGAGGGCTAGTGCCGGCCGCGCTCCCGCGCCCCTTACCTGTTATCCCTTTGATCCCGCATCCCTGATCCCTCACCTCCTTCGGCTCCCGCCCCTCGGCCCCGCTCCCACCTGCGCCGCGCGCGCCGGGCCCCGCCCCTTCCGCCGCCCGCCCTCAGCCACTGGCGCGCGGAGCACGGCGCGAGCACCGCCGCTCCGCCAATCAGCGCCGGTCGCGGACCGTGGGCGGGGCGGCGCTCCCGCACGGTCGTACACGGCGGCTGCTGATTGGCAGCCGGCGGGACCAATGGGCGGGCTGCTGTCATACGGTGGGGTGCGTGCTTCCGGAATTTGTGGCCGGTGCCGGCGCTGGTGCCGCTCCCGCTCCCGGTCCCGCTCCCGGCCCCGCCCCTGCCCCCGCCCCTGCCCCCGCCCCTGCCCCCGCCCCTGTCCCCGCCCCTGCCCCCGCCCCTGCCCCCGCTCCTGCCCCTGCCCGCCCCGCTCCCTGCCAGGCGGGAATTGTCCGCAGGGATGCGGGAAGCTCCCCCAGCCCGGGGAGCCCCGGTGTGCCCGGCCCTTGGCGGCCCGGAGCTGCCGCTTGCCCGGTGAGAGCGGCTGGCGCTGACTTAGAGAAATAAACCCCCGCAGGGCACGGCCATGGAAACAGATCTGCGCTGTAATTGCACAAATTTTCGCGTGTGTGCGGTAGTTCCGTACTCTGTCCTACACACCCCTAATCCCCCTTTCTTAAAAATAATTTTAATAATTTTTTTTTTGCTGTCCCTGGAGAAAACACGAGCCAAGCGCAGCCCCAGGGCAGCAGTGCTGCAATATAAGGATGTTTATCGGTGTACAAGTACTTCTCCAGAGGTTCAAAGCGGATAAGGTTTTGAAGCAGTTTATGAAACGCTTTGTAAAGACAGTGAGTTACTCATAACTGCAGAGAGCTGGCTTTCTGTGCCCTGGCCCAGGGCTCAGGGATTCAGGATCCCTGCAGGAATTATTCTAAAGGACTGTGCTGCAGCCCAGCTGGAGGCTGCTGGGATGTGCTCCTTTTTGTTAGTCCTGCTCAGTTTTTATAAGCTCTTTGTCTTAGAGCTGTGTACCTCATCCAGCTCTCTGCGAACCCAAGCTCTAAAAATAAATGAATCTGTTTCTCAGTCTCAAGGATTTTGGTGGTTTTAACGTAACAGTAACTGGAGGTGATTTTGCACCTGTAGAATGAAATGACATGGGTAGTAGTTTGATGAGGACTGTTTTGGCTGTTAGGGCTGCAGAGCAGCACACAGACTGTGTTTTGGAGGCAGTATTCTGTGGTGATGTCAGGGACCCTCTACTTGGCATCCCTTCCCCCCAACAGCACCACTTGTCTTGGTCTGTGTCACCTTGCTGAGCAAGGCAGATTGAAAATGAGAGTTCTTCTCTTTGGCTTGGGGCTTTTTAAGTCTTGCATTGCTTAATAGCACCCAGAATATGATCAGTTTACTAAATAGGGTATAAAATATCCAGGAGAAATCAGCATTTCCTCTGTACAAATGAAACCTGTAAGCAATTAGACACTGCTGTGCAGTAAAAAAAATGTGCATCCACCAAGTGTGTGAGATCCCATGATCACAGTCTGATCCATCAGATGGCCTTTGGAATATTGTGACAATAGTCCTTTACACTGTGGCTGCAGTTCTTGAAGGGATATTTATGTGTGATTGAAATAAATGTTGTGTCTCCCAATTCTCTTCAGTCTTTAACCTTCTGTTATCCTCAAGCAGTGTTACTACAAAACCAAAGTCATGTATTAAGACATATTGCTTGACACCAGCAGTTTTCTTGTGTTCAAGTCTGATGATGACTCTCATCATGATTTCTGTTTCTCTACAAGCTGGCTGCAGAATTCCCATCAGAAGAGATTTTTAAGTGACAGCTTCCCCAGTTATAAAAGCTGTAACTAATTTCAAGCAGGTAAGAGAGACTTCGTTTTTCTTGCAGTAAGAAATGTTCGAAGTTTATTTGTGCAGATCATTCAGAACCCACTGGTGAAGATGCTCATGACTTTAGGCTTGTTTTCATATTAATGTGATTGCAGGGGTGTTAGTAAGACTGACAGGCTATTTTACAATGATCAGTAATTGTGAATATTTTCGCACCATTCAGGCAAAGGTTAAACCAGTACTTGCAGGACTGAAGTGTGTTCAGAGTTACTGAAGCTTTATTTCACTGCTTTATTAGTGACTGACCTCTTAGAAGCACTGGAATGGTATCATAGTCATGCTCATGTTAGAATTTGGGGCAGAAACAGCAAAAATAGGGATAGCCTTCTGGGGAATTGCTTTGGACTTTGTCTACTCCAGCAGCTGCTGATTCAGTGACATCTTTCCTGCTGGTTTGAAAAAGAAAATCAAATGCATGCATGAATTCAGATTTGTGGCTAATAGGGTGATGAAGCTGAGTCTGAGATCTCTGTGAGATTATTGGAGTAACACCCAACTACAGAATGCTTTCTGAAAGTGCTGAGTGTCCAGCAAAGACATCTGCACAGTGCAGAGATGTAAAGTCTGTAATTCATATCAGTGGAAATTTACACAGCTGAAGAATAAGGGAATAGCTAAGCACTACTGGAAAGCAGCAGCATCTGAATTTTGGACATGAGCATCTTAATTTCTCTCTGAATTGCAAGCATGGTGTGGCTTCTGGTTCCTAGCTGTGTTCCAAACTCTGAATATTCAATAAAGTAGCAGGCCTGGATGTTTCCATGCAGCCACTCTCCTTTGGAGAAAACCCCGCAAAATTGTCATCATCATTTGAATGTTTTTCAAGTTCTGGCTTGCCTCTTTGGGGTTTTTATTTTGCCTGTGTTTGTTTTCTAATTGATGTTGTCCATTTCCCCCGAGGTCACTGAAATATCAGATAGTGGCTCTGGATGAGTTATTTTATCAAAGTTACAGAGAGAGAAAACCCAGGATTTTAATACTATGTCGCATTAAAAAAATGCAGTGTTAACAACACTGATAATAGGCTTCTTTATGAAATAAAACATTGTAGCAGTTAGAGCAGCTGCCAGGGTTCTCCATTTTTGCTTAATCTGTTTTTAGGATTAACATGTAGTACTTTGACTCTTCAACCAGGAACAGGCATGAAAAGATCCTGTATGGAAAAAGAAACGTTTAGCAGTTACATGATACCACATTTTCAGACAAGATGGGCTTTATGTTGTGACTTATTTACTAAAAATTAACACAGCACCTTCTGTCAAAAACTTTAAAAGAAGAGATGGGTAAATGATCCATATTTTTCCACATTTTTAAATATTTTTCTTCCTCCTACCGGTCTCCAAAACACTTGAGGAATTTGATGTTGAAGAGCAACCAAGTTGCCTATTAGAAAAACAATATCCCAAAGTTAGAGTTATACAGTCTGGAGTGAAACAGTTGAAAAGTGATGAATATGTAAGCTAAGGTTTTCTTTTTTATTTGTTTTTTTTTTTTCAAATTATATATATAAAAAGTAATTTAAGAGGTAGCTGAATGGTTTGGGTGAGAAATTTTGTTCAAGAACATTTTGGTTATTGAATTGATTAGTTACCAAAATTACAAGGAAATATTTCCTAATTCTAATTTCACTCACTGCTTAACACTGGTTTTCAAGTAGAAATATATACAGAGGACAAAATAAATCTTGAAAGAACCAACATTTCCACCTTCCCTTCCTTCTGTTTAGCAGGAAATACGTTGCAAATATGAGCAATGGACATCATGTACACATCCTTGTTAGCTCTGTGTCAACATGTTATTTTCACTTTAACACGTATGAGAAACTCACATTCACATCCCAAACTGGTTTTGCTCACTTCTAAAGTTTGGAGATGCAATTCCAGGTAGATTCTGCTAACATTCTGAATCCAGTGGTTTTCTTACATCATTACTAGTATAGTGTTTTAATATAGGTCTTGGTGGAAACAAATCATTAATCTAGGTGGATTTGGAGGATGTTTTGCCCAAAACCGCTTTAAAGTATGCAGCTTCTAGTTTGTAGCACAAATAATATCATAAAATGATAAAATTTAAGGTCTTCTTTCTCAAAATGATGTAGTTTGTTGAGTGCCTCCACTTTTTCTCCAGCAAAGAACAGATTTGCAGGCTTTCTAAACTGTGTCCTATCCTGTGCTTGCTTAACTCAGAGCCACTGCTGTTAAAATGTTAGAATGAGATTCTCAGTTTTTAATGTCCAGCAGTGCATGGTTCTGTTCCTGGGGCCTGAGGGACATTTGTCACATAGAAAACACAGAACTCTTTTGGCACAACCAGTGTGTACCAAGCGCCACCAGGTGGCTGATCTTGCTTTGAGTGCACTGTGTACACTTCCCATTTTATTGGTCACTTATTTGTGGTGAGTGTGGTTGCAATAAATGACATACAGTGAGGAAGAGTATGAAGCCTTGTTCTTTAAGAAGCCCCTTACAGCTTTTCATATCTGCAAATTACTATGACATTAAGGAAAGATGTCTCAGATGTCTTGATTTACATGAATTCTCTAAGATGAATTGATTTTTGTTTTCTGTTCATTGTTAACAGAAAATTTACACTGAAGATGGGAAAGAATACATATATGAAAACCTTTGTCTGTGTGCTGGAGCCAAACCAAAATTAATTGTTGAAGGGAACCTGTATGTGTTAGGAATCCGGGACACTGACAATGCACAGGTAAATGTGGTTTTGGGACTTAAAAACGTGTAATATATTCCTGCATCTGATGCAAAATACCAGAATTCTTGTGGAGTGAAATGGAAAACCAGAAAATAATGTTTGGTATTATATATTCTTAAATAGGAACATTTTCACTAGCAGAAAAACAGGCTTATAATGCCACTGAATTAATTAACCACTATATTTGTTAAGTTTATAGATAGCTCTTACACATTATTTCTAACATGACAATATGGAATAAACAATATTTTTTCACCCTCCAGGCAGAATCCAATTGGAAAATATAAAGAAATTTCCCAAATGGAAAATATAAAGAAATTTCCCTGGGAAGGTGTGTGTGGTACCTGGTACAAAGGGCTGCTTCGTGCAGTGTAAAGCTACTGAAGGAATGACTTTTTAGTCTTGCAGTGCTACTGTAACTTCTCCTCTTTGTACAGAAAAGAGTTAGAAATAGTCAAAGATGTGGAAAAGTTTTCACCTGAGAAATTAATAGACTTAAAACTAAGCTTGGAAGGCAAAGGTGAAGTTTCACTGCTACGGGTCTTCAGAATTAGAGGAGGCAGGGTGAGCACTGCTAACATTGAACTGCCATTCATCAAATGAAGCTGGACCTTGAGGATAAAAAAAGGAGTTACATTTTCAAAGAATCTGAAGTGAAACTGAAATTGTTGTTTGTAACAACAGCTTCTCTCACAGGTCTCAGCCTGGCTAGATGTGTATCAATTGTCTGAGAAAATCAAGACTAAGAAAAGAAAATACTGAAAAGGATAAAGCTGATCAGTGTGAGGGAACATGCTCTAATTGACATTTTTTCTTTCTTAATGCAGGCTTTTCAGAAGAATTTGGCTCAAGCTGAGAGAATAGTGGTGGTAGGAAATGGTGGGATTGCCCTTGAATTAGTGTAAGTGAACAAAAAGTGCATAATCAAACAAAATCTTTAACAATGCAATGCTAAGTCTAGTGTACATGAGTTTGGGAGAAGGTTGACTTATAAAATTTTATCTCTTAGAGCATTTAGTAGCAAAACTGATGACAGGGTTTTTACTGACACATAAAATCAGAAAAGCTCCAGAAGAAGCTTTGACACATAGATATCAAGAATATTCTGTTCATGTTCCACATAGTGCAAGCAAGATCCAAATGCTTCTTTTTAACAGTGGGAGTCTGGCAGAAATGCACTTCTTTTTCATTATGAGGAGCAGGAAATACTAATTATTAGTATTATAAATTGGATCTGCCCCCTACCCCAGTTCAGGGTTGTGTTGGTGAAAACGTATAGCTTGTCAACTTGAAGAGTTCATTTTTTTTGTTAATGAGCTCCTTATGTAAATATTTAGAAGTGGATTTGATGGGTTGGAAAGTCTTGGATCCCCTGGTTCTGGCTTCTGGAAGGAAATTGACACACTTCTGCTTGTGCTGCTAACAGATCCTTTTCAGGCAGTCTGTCACCTTATGCCTTGTTTAAATGCCCACAGGTATGAAATTCAAGTGAAATAATCTGGGCTATCAAAGACAAAACCATTGGGAACACTTTCTTTGATGCAGGAGCAGCTGAATTCCTCCTTCCCAAGCTCACTGCTGAAAGCCAAGAGACTCCCATAGAGTGTAAAAGAACCAAGTACACAGTGGAAGGTATGGGGTTTAGCTTCCTGACACTGCAGCAGCAGCATTTCATATTAAAGATAGTCTTAAAATCAGTCAATTTAGCAACTTGGAATAAGGCTTACTACTGTCATTAATGACAGGTCCTTCTTCAAAAACTGAGAGTAAAAACACAACATAAAAACCCATCCCAAAGTTATGTAGACAGAATGTAATACAGTTTCATGTGAGCTGTAAAAAAGTGCTTACCTTTGTGCCAAATTTACATTAATTCCCTGTATTCCTTCTGCTGAAGAACTTGTTCTGTTTTTTGTAACGTTTTGATGTGAACTCACCATTATATAGGGAGGAGCTGTCACGTGGTAAGATATTGGACGGGCAGATGAAACCACACAGAACATTATTACAGGTGGAGTGAAAGTACAGTCTCAGAAGCAACAGTCAGCAAGGACTGCATGAACAACCATCACACAAACATATGGAGGACCAAAGTCAGAACAAAAAGAAGGGCATGGTTCTAGGCATCAGGCAGGAAGAATCAGGATATTACCCCAGACAGTATTTTTCTGTTAATTGAGAATCCTTGTTCTGAATTCTGAGGACAAGGAAGGATGCACACTTAATCTGATATACTCCATGTCTTTGCTTCAGGAAGTGAGGAGAAAGGAAGACCTCCAGGAGCATCTGACAAGCTGGGCAGTGCCTTGGGCCCTGACTGGCATGAGGGCTTACACCTTAAAGGGACTAAGGAGGTATGGGCAAAACCTTGCTGCCAGATTTATTTGGGTGTTGTGGGCATGAGCACTGGGAAGAGTTCCATGTTATCAATAAAGCAAAAATCTTCACATTTAATTTTTTTTCCCATTTATGAATTCCTGAGCTGTTAGGTGTTTGCATCTGTTTTGCATTTTAAAAATGACCTGTCAAGGGTAATCAGTCATAGACCTGCTAAAGGATGTTCAGGATATTTAGCAACTTAATCAGTGGTGGTTTGGCTGTTGAAGGTTGTGGAACTGTATTTGTGTAGTGGAGAATAAAAAAAGGCCCAAATTCACAAAACAATCTAGAGAAACAGGTGACTTTCCTATTCTGGCTTGAGCTCAGAATATGGTTGAAATGTGGGTTGATGGTACAGAATATTTTTTTCTTTTTACAGTGTTTAGAACATAAACTTATTATTCTTACCAGAATTTAATTCATGATAGAGAAACAAAGGATTTGCAATTCTGAAAGACAAAAAATGAATTTATTCTGTTCTGATAAGGTTTGAACTCTCTTCCTGTAAGCTTAGGGGAGCCTGAATATGTTTTCTGGCATGCCAGAAAAATCTAATTGTTATGAACTTTCAAGGAACATGAGATACCTGCTGAAAAAGCAGGTAAATTGCCATTGGCTATGGTTAGAGCTGTGCCAAAAAGAGGAAAGTGTGGGAATCCAGGTAGTGGGCTGGGATATATGGTGGGGGATTTTCCACTTCAGTAATATCAATGTAGGTGAAGATATCCTTGCCATTATCAATCTTGTTATCAGTCATCATTATGTTTATAATTCTGTCTATTTTGGTTTCGTTTTCTCACAAAGTACATATTGAAATACTGTGTGAAGTAAAGAAAATACACTTACAGCAAGAATTTATCCAACTGCAGCAGACTTCCTTGACTTTTCCTAAAGGAGAGAAAAATGTAGAAGCAGATGAGGGTGAGTGCCAGTGCTGATAAGACCTTGAAGATAAATTTGTGCTGGAGCATGTTTGCTGTTTGAAAAATAAATCTTTTATCTCTATAATTTGAGGTCTAGCCGTTTACAGTAATCAAATTTATGGGCTGCAATTAAATTATAAAATCTTATGGGTCAGACACTTTTTTTCCACAAAGTAACCAAAATCATGTGTGCAGAATAGTCCATCCTAACACAATCCATTAAATATTTTAATAGTGAAGTTAAAACAGAAGGAAAAAACCCACCAACATTTTGTATCAAAACTGAAGTAAACCTTCCAAGTAGAGGAAAATATCCCCTTTTTAAAATTGATGAAGTGTGGGATTCTGCAAACTGCAACAGAATGTGTGATAACTGCTGTAGAGAGAATGGTAGGTAAAGGACAGGGAACATGGGAAAAAGTGATTTAAAGAAATACCTGGTGTAGAAAAACTGTAAGCAAATTTTGTGCCCTGTGCGTGTATTACTGACGGTTTTCAAGGTGCAGATTTTGTTATGAATATCAGTTTTTGGTGGCCTACTGTTGCCAAGTTAGTTTAAAAGCAAAACAAAAAGAGCCTTGCTGTTATATAGCACAAAGATATGTATTTATAGGTACATATAACTATATGTATAACTACAAAGAGCTTTCTGTTTAAATGTTCCTTCACTTGCAGCATGTGGGAAGCTGGATGTAACAGGATACTGCAGGGATCTGATAAAGATCCTTGAGCAAGCTGACAGCATGAGTGAGAAACTCGCTCCACTGGTCCAGCATCCTTCCTCTGGAGCCCTGGCTGGCTCAGAGCTGCTGCTGTGCCAGGGCTGGTTGTTCCAGCCCACGTGGGCACTGCCACCTCTGCAGTTCTGAGCAGGGACATGTGTCCCTACACCCACTGTGGCATGTTGGAGTGAGATACTGTATGTATTTATGAGTGACTATGTGTATTTATCCCTTTGAAATATGTCTGTTGCTCTTCAAATTGGACTTCTCTAGGTTGTTATTCAAATAGAAATCTATGACTTCTGTGCTTGGCAGAAGTACCTCAATTTAAGTTTACAAACAAGACAACCTGCCAGCCTAGGAAACAGCTACTGCTGCCTGCAAGCATTCTCAGGCACATATGCTGACTACTAGATTCAATTTTGTTTTCTTACTTTTAACATCTTAGCAGCCAAAGATCAGAAAGACATGTTCAGTGTCATTAATAAATGCAAGTTTTGAGTGGTTGCATTTTAATTCTTCTCCCTTACACTTACATGCATAACAAATATAAAACTAATATCATTAAGAACATGCACTTCATCTTTATTTTTCTGGTAAAATTTTGACAGTGAATAAAGCCTATAGTCTTTCACCCATGCTTTAGCTGAGACCTTTGCTAAACATGGAAAATTTAATTAAAAACAGTCACTCTCCTAAAAAAAAATTAAGTGATTTTTCTGGGACAAGTCTCAATATGTACTGCCAGCTTTGTGTTGAGTACAGTAAATTGTTCCAAATTTGACCCAAAATAAATAGGAACTCTCAGGCAGCAACTGTAGAACAAAATCAAAAGCCAGGATGAAACAACCGCTGTCCAGGGCTGGCACTAGCCAGAACAGTGCAGCTCTACCCCAACACCTGGACAGCTGAAGGGACAAGCAGTTCAAAGCTGCTCTCAACTGACATCTCCTTCTGGCCTTCGTTGTTCAAAGCTTGTGTTCTGTACTTAACTGAGTAGAAAATACATTTATTTCAGAAGAAAAGGAGAAAAAAAATGGAGTAAGGCCATGTATTTGCAACCGACGTTCCAAGTAGCAAGAGCTCTGAGTACCCTGTGCCCTGAAACTGTTCTCTGTTCATCTGAGCCTGCTGAACAGAGATTGCACCATTAGCTGGTACCTGTGGCAGTAACCAGTCAGTATTTTGGCAAGATCAACCCAAAATCTCAATAGAGGATTGCCTTAACCCCAATCCTGAGAAAACAGTTTTCTAAGATGTATGACTTGCTATCAAAGCTTCATACAAAATGGGAATGGGGTATTATTCAATCAAAATAATCTTCTATGTCAATATCTGGATTTAGGAGATCTTCTTCAGACCATAGGCTGAAAGATCCATTTGATTTAAAATTAAGTTTTCAAAGGTTTCTTCCAAGTCCGTTTCACTGATGAGCTCCGCTCCCATTGTTCAGCTGTTCTGCATCACCACTTTGATGTACTCGTGGCCCTTAGTACACCTCAGCATCAGCTCGTGCTCTGAGCCCAGGCCCTGAGCGTTGTGCTTCCCCAAAACCACCACCTAGCAGAAGGAAAAGGGAAAAGCTCTCATAACAACATTGCACTGGCTTTTAGCATTTCTGCTGCTAGCAGTTCTCGGCCTCAAAAGGGATGCAAACAGGGAAACATTCATCCCTAGGGTCCTTCCCCGCATCACTGGCTTGCAAACACAACCGACAATATTCTACAATCTCCAAGACAGGAAAAAGACTGAATCACACTTTCTTTCCCTGTAAGCGAAGGGAATTTGTTTCCAATTGCTTTAGAGATGATTAAAATATATCTCATTAATTTACAAAATGCTGTACCTCTTTCATCAGAAGGGCCAGGGACTGGTGTACAGAATGACACTTTCTTGTAGCAGATTAAAGGTAACTATCATCCATATTAAAGGTGCCAGAAAAAAGCTTTAATTTTATAAAGCTCCAATTAAAGTAAGCAGAATAAGTCATTTTTCAGAATACTGGCAGCAAAATCTCTGTTGAAATCGTCCTTTGCATGACCTTAGCTCCTGCATGATTTGTGACTGAAAGTCCTTGAGCTAACACAGGTACGCGTCATACATTAAGAATTCACTTCACACAGGAAGGAAGCAGCTGGCCCATGACTGACTGACTGCTGCCTGAGCAGCCCTGCAGAGGGATTTCTGAGACCTTATTTCAGGCCCAACTCATGACTGACTGACTGACTGCTGCCTGAGCAGCCCTGCAGAGGGATTTCTGAGCAGCATACCAGGCCTGAAGTCGTGGCCCCACTGACTGCAGCAGTGCACCTCATCCACAGCGATGCGAGCCAGGCACCCAGCCTGGTAAGCCTTCTCCAGCTTGGACATGAACATTTTGCTCTTTGCAATCTTCTCTGGGGTCACATAAATGAGTTCAGCTGGGAATTCCTCTTCAGCATTTCTGTGTGCACCCACTTCACGTGTTCCTGTTCAAAAGAACCAGACAGCAGGGGGTGACAAACTGGGACAACACACTGGAGTGATTAGTGCTAGGGTTCTTAGGAGGTGATGAGCAACTCATAATGTGTAATTAACAGAGACTGATAAAGTGTTCCACAGTATTGGCCACTATAAGCCTTTGTAGAAGATCACTGTATATGAACTGGTTGTTTTAATACTTAGACAATCTGTGCTGGAACTTTGAAGAAGCAAAGTGTTGAATATGTCTTTGCTCCATTGGGTGGTATCAATATTTCCCCAATAAACTGTGATGTACCAAACATCCCTGTGAAACTACAAGTGTAAAATAATTCCTTGCACACTACAGTAGTTTTTGTTACTGAGTTTTCAGAGCACTCTGCATCAAAGCAGGCTTCAAGTTTGGCACATTGCGTCAAGCCAGAGACATATCAAATCCAGTGTCATGTGCAAGTTAATGATCACAGCCTCCTGCTAGTCAGGAAAATAACTGTTAAAAAGCAGTTGCCAGGTAAGAGACTGGGAAATGAGTTGCTTCTGAGCCTCTGGATCAAACAGCTCACCACCCTATGGTAAGAGATAAATGATTATATGTAAGAGCCTGCACTGCTCAACATGGTAAAAGAAGGCAAAAATCACCTACTCCAAGTCTAGAAACTGAGTAAAAATCTACAAGGCACACCAGCCAAAGGCACTTCACACCCTCTAAACAGCCCCAAGAAATCTATTTATTCCACACATGGTGTTGGCTCCTATGTGTTGTTGTCACTAAAACATGAACAGAAGATACTTACTTAACCACCTTTCCCACAGCACAGCACCCTCCTGGCCAGATACTGTTGCTAGAACAGCATTAGCTGGTAAATCTGTCTCAGCCATTCAATATTCACAAGTGACTACACAAAGGGGAGACACCAACACATTCACCACAAAACACAAGAACAGAATTTGTACACACCTTGCTGCTTGAGGCATTTAACAAAGCTGCAGAGATACCAAGCTGTTCCAAAACCATCAGCTGATCTTCCATGAGAGATGTCAAAGGACATATCACCAGTGTGAAACCTGTAACAATCAGCCATTGTGCAGTTCAGATGTCACAAATATCTCCTGTAATTCTTTATACTGATGCATCAGCCCTGCTCTGAAGAAACTGCCAAATGTAAGCTCAAGCTTCACACACAGCAGGGGAATCCCCTCCCAGACAGCTGACAAGTGAGTGCCAGATCACACAGGGATAATTCTTATTAAATGCCCACAACAGATACCCTGTCTCTACCTATATGACCATGGCTGTGTGGCTTCTGGTAGCAAAAAGCCACAAGAAAAGGGGACATTTCCCACAGTCCTCTCATTTGAAGCTGTTGAGAGTAATCTGACTGGATCTGTAATTTTTTTTCAGATAACAAAAGCAAAGCAACTGGTAAAGACAAGGTCATTTGACCCTGAAATTCATAATGTGAACTCTGCCTCAAAATATTTAGGATGGAGTTTTCATAAAATACATTCCTACTTTTAGAGAAGTGGAGATCAAACAAAGCACAACTTGACTTTTAGGTAAAAAACCCCAAACAGTTTTAACATTAAACTGAAACCTAAGACTCTACCAAAGTAAAGCAGAAGTCTGAGTGAAGTAATTCACTGATAAATGGGAGTAGAGTTCTAATTTGAGCCCTTGGATTCTTTAAATTGCTAATATATGCTCCTAAATGCAACACCCCAAAACACTGGTTTATGAGCATGAATTCTTTTTGTTCCTTGCACTTGATGGGATTGAAATATGTTCCTTGCATTTGCTGGGCCTTTGAAAAGGCCAGGTAAACTCCTAAAGGGGGCTGTGTATAACTGTTGTCCAAATCAGCTCCTCTGACCTCAAGCAGTTGAGATTTGCGGATTTTCCAAGCTCAACTAAACCTGTTCAGTAACTGCTGCCACAAGCTGCTACTCCAGCGGGCTCTGGGAATGCAGGGATTGCTCCCATCTTCTGGTGGGACAGCAAAGGCCAAAAATGACAGTGGCTCCATCCCCTGAGAAAATTCAAGTCTAGATCCCTCTACACCCAGTGATGTATGTAACTCCTCTGCTTACACAAAATGCCTGTGAAGGTCAACAGCACCTTTGCCCATTATGAAATTTATCCTGCATTTTTCCAAAAAGTGATTATTTACCAAAGCGGGCTGTCCTCATGTTGGATTTTTTGAGCCTCTGTGCATTAAGTCCTGAAGTATGTGGAGTTTATTTTACTGAGAAGAATACTTAGGGTGTATAGTGAAAGCATTTGGCTTCTGACTACTGGCTCTGGTTCCACCAGTTGAATCATGAGGTGGTTGAGGGTTATTTTTAGCTCTTAGATATTCTTTAGGGATGAACACATCAGCTGAAAAAACAAACAGCCGTAGTGGTCCTGGGTAATTTATAGCAATTTTTAAGTTAGGAGAAACCTGTGATCTCATACTACAGGCTGAAAACCTGTCCATTCATTACTGCATGGTGATGAAATTTGGTTGGGACACTGATATGCTCTGAGGAAATGAATCCACAGCATCCAGGTACCCCTGAGCTGGGAAAGGCTCAGTTATGTGTCCTAAGGAATTATGTAACTTTTCCTTTTCTCATCCTCTACTAGCACAGGCATCGAGTCAGAAAGAAATTTTTTAGTACACTTCACTTGTTCTTTAATTTAATTTAATTTAAAAAATGAATCCCACCAGTGTTGGAATTAATCATTTTACAGAAAGCAGAAACTCTGGGTTTATTTTCAGCAAGGTGTTTCTAAATTCTAAATCATATCTTTAAATCAGAAGTTGTTTTTTATATATACCACACTTCATTGCCAGTAATTTAAGTGCACATTTACATCAGTCTGGGTGCACAATGCAATCCAGCCTGGGTGTGATGTCACTACAAGACAGAGAACCCATCACCTCTCCTGTGAAGTTGAGTCACTGCTGAGATGTTTCCTGGCCTCAGAATCACTGCTGGATTCATTACACATGTGCTAATTTAAAATAGACCTTTTCTCATATAAAACTGAGCCCTGCCACTGCAGGTGATGGAGGATGGCAGTGCACCTCTCTGAGCAGCCTGTCTGGCTCTCAGTATGAACTACTGTGCCATGCAAGAGCCATAGATTTGCAAGGGAGGGAAAGGAAATACCTTTATGAATGTATGCTATCCATTTATACTCTGAGTCATTAAAATGATTGCTTCTTATAAAAGTTATCTTTGCTAGCAGAGGAATATGTGGGCAAATGCTCCCTGTGACAATCAGTGTGCTTTGGATCGGACTCAAAAGCACACATATTATTCAAACTTAACTTTCCTTCACTCCTACTGCAGGATTTGCCCCCAAAAGAAAATATCTGACTCCCCATAAAACTGCAGGTGATGGCAAAATTCCTGTCAAGCACTGGAGGTCCAGTGTGCTCCTCAGTTAATTGTTAATTACTCTGGAACCTACTAGGTAAAAATGAGATTTTGTTCCACCTGTGGCCCACCAGTGAATATGGAACAAAAGTCTAATGTCAGTAGACCAGATTTATTGCAAAGTGTCCTTTCCATCAATGGAAAAATTTAGGGGATCTATAAATAAAAAAAAAAATTGACTACACTCCACTGTGTCCAAACATTCAACTTCCAAACAAGTTGCCTTTCTGCTTGTCAGTTTTAATTATAGAATAACTTATAGTTGACTGTAAGTTATTTTCTGTAAGTGTTAAAGGACTTACTGAAGGAAAACGAAGAGCAATGGAAGAGCAGAATGAAGGACAGATGAATTTCATAAAGCTGTAGTTCAGTTCATGCACGCATGTTTAGGTTTCCTTTCGATGGAAGTGAAGTTACAGGAGGGGGATGATTCCCAACAGATCTCATTCTGATGTGGCAGTAAGGACTGAAGGCCCTGAACAAGGAAGTAGGCATTGCTCCCAGATCCTGCAGTTTAAATTAGAAGAAAATAGATCTTGCTATAGCAGTAAAGAGAGCAAACTCCATCAGTTCATCCAGTTAAATCCACTTTTGCTCAAGCACTCTACAGGCTGATGCAATTCAGATCCTGTGTCATTCCATTTCTCAATCATTTCATTTCACTGAACCACATTTTGCTATTCACTCTTTGTTTTTGCAACCATAATGATGAAATATATTTGTTGGTGACATAAGCAGGTGCCTGGCTTTGTCAAATTTCAATAATTCAGAACATCTCTTGTCCATAATACTATTAATTGAAATTTAAGCAATTTTTGTTCTGGTATCAAATCCCAAACCTCTAAATTTGGGATTGGCTAAGAAGATGTGAGAGTATTTATACACAGTTCAATATTTCTGCCCATATCTTGCCAATAGTTTTGTCTGACTTTTTAGGTTATTGTCATTTTGTAACTGTAGTTCATATTTCCATTGAATTTTTGTCTTCTCCGGTAAGACAATTATAAATGTAATCTGTTATGATATTCTTATGACAGTGACATCTGATACTTTTTGCACTAACAATTGATATATTTGTTGGCTCATTTTAAGCTGTAATTTTCCTTCCGTGCTGTTGGAAATATCCTTATAACCAAAGAATTCTCAGGTTCAGAGAAACTTACTTTCATTAAAAAATGCAATTATCCCCTAACTTTTATTACAGAAGACATCAAATATTATTTGGCTTTTATTTTTGGGTGTCTAAATTTTTTTCATCATTCTCTGATTATATTTAATTCTCTTCACTTCTTTATAAGTAACCACAGACTCATGAAAAATCATTAAATTTTACATTTGCCTCAGCTATTTCAGTATTGCAAAATGCTGTGTAAAATATACTCTTAAAAACCCTGATAAGGAACTTTATTACTTCTAAACTGTGTTATAGAGGAGAGAACAATTTATCCTCCATTCTTCATACAACTTAATCACCTTCTAATCCATAACAGCATCCCACCCCATGGCTACAAATATCTTGAACTGCCTCAAGGGATTGTGTATTAAAAAGGAAGAAGCTTTGCTGATATATTGATATGTTGGTATCATTTTTATTTATTATCAGTCTCAAAATGCCACCACACAAAGAATCTGTTTGAAAAGAGAGACATGCTTGAACTCGATCACATCAATATGAACAGGACTGATTAATTATTTGATATGGCTGAATATTCAGCCGTAGGAATGACACAGTGGAAATCAAAATAGCAGTAATTTGTAGGACTATCTCATATGTCAGTGGCAAAAAGAAAGTTTTTAACCAGGTTGGAGGAATTGAGAGGTAGTCTCTAGTTTTTGTCTAAATATTTTTGCAGTGGGTGCCCACAGCTGGCACTCTTGAATCTGGTCCTTCACCTTCCTCCTTCCAGCTGTTTGCTGCTGTTTTATTTATGCTTTCCTAAGGAGATATTAAAATGGAGCTAGGCTTGGAACAGGACCTGATTACAATTTCAGCTTGGTTTCAGTTTTTGGCAGCTGAACCTGAAGACTTCTGGAAATCTTGAAAAATATATATGCAAGGGAGGCTACTAAAGCCATTAGTCAATTGGGAAACATCCCCTTTTCCCAGCCACACAGAGTGGAATAATGAATAACATGGACAAAACTACCAGTAATATCAATTGTTGTCACTGCGTTCAAGTTGATGACGAGACAATAACTCAAATTTATGATCTGAACTCTTGCTCCTTTACATTTCCCATAAGTAGATGTATTAAAAGTGTTATTAGAGGACATGGAATTTAAAACAGGAGTGACATGTGTCCATGGAATCAACTGAAGGATATTGAAGGAACTCCATTTGTTATTAAAATTTAATTGGAAAGATAAGATGCCAGCAAAATTACTGGGAAAATGTAATTTTCTTTCTTCCAGAAATATTGTTAAATACTTACAGCATAACAGTCTACCACGTGGTAGATTCCTAAAGGATAATTTCCTTTCTCTGCTGCTCTATAGCTCCTTCCATTCCAAGTACTGCATATTTCTTTTATTTATTTTCCTTTTATACCATAAAATTCCCCTGTCATTCGCTATATTTTGTTAGGATACAAAACAGCCCACTCAGCAATTGTTTTGCATTCACACCTTGCATTTGAAAAGATGAAAAAGAAACCTACAGTACAAAGTGCAGCTGAGGACAGGCAATATAATCTGTCTTGCTTGTCTTTCACTCTATGGAAAATAACTGGCACTATTAATGAAGTCAACTGCACCTCATCCTAAGAAAAGATGGCAGAGCTCAAGTGCTTTTAAGGGAGAGAGAAATGAAACTGGATAGATTTAAATTGTGAACACAGGAAAAGGTTAAAGAAATTTTTTTCCCTCTAGTTTTGAAAAATGTTTAGCCTGGAAGATACAATAGACACATGATTTCCTATCTCAGGGAGTGTCACCCTTAAGGCTTACATATCCCAGGATTATAAAGGTATCATTGTATATAAGAATATTTCAGTTCAGACAGCAAAACTGAGGAGATTGGCACCATCCCCATGTACTTTATATCTAAATTATCTCCCCTTTATCTAAAGCAAAGTCTTACACACTTTTTTCATTTTCTCTTGAGCAGTTACAAAGAAATCATATATTAGATTGACCTAAAGGACTAATAGTGACGTTTTTATAGACAGGTTCCTACTGACTATTACTTGTTTCCTGAAACCACTGACCTGTGCAGGTGAAAATACAAAGTGTACAAATGATGCAAGTTGATGGGAGGATAGAGGACACTGATAATTGATGGGGGGATGTAGGGGATGTAGGACACTGACCATTGCCACCTGTGATTCCATAACTCTCAGAACCTCTGGAGAACCTGAATTAGGGCCTAAGTGACAGACCCAGATCCTCCTGGTAGAGAGGCTCAGAATTGCTCTGTTCTCCTTCCCCATATAATTCTCCTGTAATTCTTTATGGGAAATCTTCTTCTCATAGAATTCTGTGTTATATCCTTGAGCAAAGAATTCTCTGCAACTTCCTTCTTTACAACTGGAGCATCTTCCATCCATCTTGCTCTGAGTTGCAGCATTTGGCATTATTTAAAATGATACCAATCTGTTTCTGTGATCCTTGGGAGGGCCAGCTGCTCTTTATCACACAGAGAGGAGTAGCAATTCAAATGGTTATTCTATCACTGATCCGTAGCTTAGTTTTAGAGGTGCCTTGTTCACCTCATCAGTTCACTTGCTCCTAATTAATTTGCTCAAGCCATCAACAAATTACATCTCTTATTAATAATCTCATAAGTGAGATTTATGGCCAGTATTGCTATCACAGTCATGGAGATAAAAGTGAAATCTGTCTTCTGTGGATATTTAGCTTGCCTCATCCACTTTATCAGCAGCTTTTATTTTTCCCAGTATTTTTTCCCTAACATTTTATAAAATTAATTCAGTATTGACAATTAAAATCTTATTTCAGTAACCATTAGAGTCTCCACAATTAAAAATTAAATACTACATTAAAATACATACAAATAATTAATATAATTAGGAAAGGAAAAGAGGCTTGAAACAGTGGCTGGATTTGAAATATGTATTCTTATGTCAGCCTCAGGAGATCTGCCCAACGTGGAAAGCCCTATGTGACCGTGTTCACAGGGGACCAAGGATGAGGGAGGAGATGAAGATCTGACTCCATGTTTAAGAAGGCTTGGTGACATGAGGATCTCACTTTGGGGCTGTTGGGCGGCGGTTCCCTTTGGGAGCTGGAGCTCCTCAGGCCTGATTGTGTCCTCATCGACGTTTGCAGAAGCCTTAGGACAGCGAGGGAAGAGCGAGCTGCAGGAGAGGCCTCTTGGAGCTCAAGAGTGGAAACGGCGAGGCAAGAGCCAGCTTGGAGCCTTGGCATCTTGAGCTCAGGAGTGGAGCAGCAAGGTAAGAGCAGCAGCTTGGAGCTGAAGTGTGAGGCTTTTGGGCAGCCAAAAGGATCTGTGGGTGGCTGGTTGGTTGGGGAAATGTCCCTGTGGGGCTGTTGGGTGGCGGTTCTCTGCAGGCACAGCGTCTGGAGCTTCTCAGGCCTGAGTGTGTCATCGTCCATTGGCAGAAGCCGTGGGACAATGAGGCAAGAGCAGCAGCGTCTTCGAGCTCAAGAGTGGAATGGCGAGGCAAGAGCCAGCTTGGAGCTGAAGAGGAACACGAGGGGCCCTCTGGGCAAAGGGCTTTTCCAGGCCAGGGCACCTTCAGGATGCCGCGGCTGGCTTCCCGCGGGGCGACCTCCCTGTGTGCAGGGCTGGGTCTTTGCTGTGCTTGGCCTTTTGCCCTTGTGCTCCTTTGGCTGCCCGGAGAGAGGGGCAAGCTTGTAAAGGAGGGTGAGAGCCCCTGTCTCTGCACCGGAGAGGGGAAACGGAGCTCTCCCGACCCCCAGCCCAGCTACCCTGTAAACAGGGCAGGGCTTTTCCCCAGCCCCTGCTATCCATTCCCTTAGCCAGCTGCTGTCCATCCTTAGTTAGTGATCATGCTCCCAGCCAACTATCCTATATTTTCACACTGAGTTTATATTCCCTGGAAGTCTGTAATCATCTTCTTATCTTCCCCCTAACATCTTCCTAATGCCAAGCTGCTGTTTTCTTGCTTATCACCTTCCAGTCACACTATCCTTGCACAACATTCTGTCTGCTGCTTTTCTGTTACAAAATTTGATATTTGAGAAGGTTTGGAGGAGCCTACAGCTCCTGCATTATTAAGTGAATCTCCCTCCAACTTCAGAAACATTGGCTAAGATTTCTGGCCCATATTCAGCTCCTCTCAGAGGTTTCAAGCAGTGTTCATAAATGTGAGGGAGGTGGTTTGAAATGAGACTTGTGAAAAAAAAATAAAGCAATGAAGAAGAAAGACCTGGTTCCAGTCTCTTTTTAAAATTCATTGTTTAAATGTATCAGATATTTACTGGAACAGAGATGGGGATTTTGGAGCAGGTTTCAAATGTAATTCCAGATACAAAATTGTGCTGTATTCTGTTACTTGTGTGGATTCCAACAGTGACACTTATACTTCATTGAAATTGAACTTTGTGGGATACAGCAGAGTACAGAAGGTGAGGAGAAGGCAGAGCCAATGTACTACACACACCAATCTCAAGTGAGCCTCCTTGCTCTTGCACTATAATACATCATTCTGAAAAGGACCCGCATGCGTATAAGAACATGCTTCAGTGTTTCACTGGCATTATTCTAGAATCTGTTGTCTTTCTAATATTGGGGAAGATAGGATGAAAGATCATTTGTAAAAGATCTGCATACTCATATAATTCCTCTGGTCCTGAATTTTGTTGCATCTCATTGATGACCAGTCACTACTGGTGTCCCCCAAGTATCAGCTTTGGGCACAGTCCTGTTCAGTATCTTTACTGATGATCGGGATGAGGGAATTGAGTCTACCATTAGGAAATTCACAGACAACACCAAGCTGGGGGTGTGTGTTGATCTGCTGGAGGGTAGGAGGGCTCTGCAGAAGACCCCAGACAGGCTGGATCCATGGAGTGAATCCAATGATACGAGGCTCAACAAGACCAAGTGCTGTGTCCTGTACTTTGGCCACAACAACCCCATGTGCACTGCAGGCTGGGGACAGGGTGGCTGGACAGTGCCCAGGCAGAAGGGCACCTGGGGGTACTGATTAACAGCAGCTGAACAGGAGCCAGCAGTGTGCCCAGGGGGCCATGGCACCCTGGCCTGTATCAGGAACAGTGTGGCCAGCAGGACCAGGGCAGCGATCGCTCCCTGTACTCAGCACTGGTGAGGCTGCACCTTGAGTGCCGTGCCCAGGGCTGGACTCCTCAGTTTAGGAGAGGTGTTGAGATGCTGGAGCGTGCCCAGAGAACAGCAACGAGGCTGGTGAAGGGTGTGGAACACCAGCCCAGCGAGGAGCAGCTGCAGGAGCTGGGGATGTTTAGCCTGGAGAAAAGGCTCAGGGGAGACCCAACCACTCTCTGCATCTCCCTGAAAGGAGGCTGTAGCCAGCTGGGGGTCAGTCTCTTCTCCCAGACAACCAGCTACAGGACAAGAGCACACAGAGTCAAGCTGCACCAGCTGAGGTTTAGGTTGGACATTAAGAAGAAATTGCTCATGGAAGGGGTCACTGGGCATTGGAATGGGCTGCCCAGAGAGGTGGTGGAGTCACCATCTCTGGAGGTGTTTAAGAAAAGACTGGATGTGTCACTTTGTGCCATGGTCTAGATGACAAGGTGGTGTTGGACTTGATCTCAAAGGTTGTTTCCAAACGAATTAATTCTGTGATTCTTTTGGATCCAATCACTGTCTTTACCCTCTTTATGGCCTCTAGCACATTCTGATGGCCTCTGTAATTAAAACAAGACAGAGATTTTTATTTTTGTCACTTTCTTTTTTCAGTTTTAGTAAGTCAGTGTCTTCTTTCAACTGATCATTAAACTTTGCTTCCATTACTGCTGATGGATTTTTTAAACATATATTTGCTGCTTGTTACTCTTGGGAGTGATTTCCTGTAAACATTCATAAAACCATCCTAATTTCTCGTTAAAAATTCTTCTTTAAAAACCTTCCCTTTTAGGAATAGAAGATATCTGAAAATGGTTAGGTCAGTCTAAGTTCATGCTTCCCATACTTGGACATTGGCCAGGACAGCCAACACTTTCTTACTGGTTTCCTGCTTTGTTTTTATATCTGTAATGTCTCTTGTCACTTTCCAGGACCTTTCTCATACACACACACACACACACACACACGCACATACACTGCAGTTACAATCACAATCACTATAGTGCTAGAGAACCTATTTACTCTGTTTTCGAAACACTTAGCATAGTCTCTAGCCATGGGCCTTCAATTCATCCAGGAATTGCAACAATCAGGTCAAAAGAATCTCAGTCCTTGTGCGTTTCTATTAAATCCTGTTGTAAGAGATATGAGCAGCAAAACTAAACTAACCCTTAAAGGACCCATCAAAAATTATTAAGTAATATCACTAATTACATGATCTCATTCTAAAGAATGGCATTGCTATAGTGCATTTCCAGTAATCACTGCCTTGAAAGGCTTTTTTTTCCTTGAGCCTAAAAACAAGTTTTAATTGCTAGGCATATCCGTAACATATAATTTAAAAAAAAGTATTCTAAAACCATTGTGAAATTCTCTATGATGCGTCTTGGCTCAAACTGTACCCTGACTAGTGGCAGAGACATAGCATCTTATGACACAGTTCTTATGGTGAAGCATACTCTTCTGAGAGGAGTCAGGCTTGGTTCTGCCTCTGTAAAAACAGGTTTATATACAGGTTTACCCCAGAATCCCATTTGACTTCCATGGCTTTAGACAGCTTATGCCACCTAGAAGAAAGACAAAGTGAAACTTAGAAATTCTGTATAAGCTGTAAGCCCATATGTGCAGTTACATATAAAACTATGTAAAAGATAAAAGACTTAAAGACTGGTAAGGATGTTAAAGTTCATCTCAGGTGAACATCATTTTTGATTTTTCTTTCCCAACAAAATTGAATTTCCTCATGAACATAAGAGATTTTTGCACTTACACTAAATTGTAAAGCACAGCATCAGTTGAATACCTTCTTTCATCCAGATGCCAAACATCAAAACTTGAAAGGTTTTTCTGTGACAAAATTAGGAGACACAGTGGGAATCACTCCACTGTCATAAATCTGTTTATAAGTTGAAGAATTAAAAATATATAATTGGGTCATCAGTTATATATAATATAGTAGTTTATGTTGACTTTCTAGTCTTTGTTCAGGTCCTGGCCATGTGGCATCAGGGGTTGGATTTGCAAGCTTGAGAACATTGTTGGTTCAATTGTCTTCTACCAGTAGGTGTCTTACAGTTCAAAAAGCTATACCAGGACCCTTGTGCTTTGATCACGAATACCTCGGCATAGAAATGGAGCAAAAGTAAAATGTGCTTTGATTAGAATATTTTTCAAGAAGAGAAATATTTTAAAAGCTCAAATTCTGCAAGTGTAATTTTGTCATAAGCTCTTGTATGGAAAACTAATCAAAAGATCTTGGAACATAGCATGCTTTCATGCTGGTCCCAAGGAAAAGGGATCAAATAGGCTACAAAGATTTACTAGGCAATGGAATGCCTGCATAGCATAGTGAAACACTACACACAGATAGCAAGCAGTCCTTAAGTGAGCCAGCTCAAGTCTTGGATATGTACTTTTCACCAAGGCAAAAGTACTGGACATTATGGAGCAGTGGTGCTCCAGGCATAAATTGATTCCAGAACTTAAGATTTCCCAGGTGCAAGGGAAGATGTTGCTGTGCTTGGAACTGGTTGGGAACCCAGGGAAACGTTCTTCTGATTGAAATGTATTTAATGTCAATTGAACATTTTTAATGTGTGAACATTTTAGTTTTCTAAAAGAGAAAATTATGTCAGAAAATATATTTTTTTTTTGGTGATGTGAAGTGCACTACTGTAAATGCATGAACTCTACTACTTTTTGAGGTGCTTACATTTACTGATCATTCAGTAAGGTTTCTCAAACATTTTGTCTACATCTGCCTATAGTATAACTGGCTGATATGCATAGCCCTGCAGTAAATTGACATATCTAACTGCATGCAGAGAAGTGCTCTTCCCTTAGGATGAGGAAAGGCAGTGGATGCCTATCTAGACTTCAGTAAAGTGTTTGCCACTGTCTCCCACAGCATTCTCCTGAGGAAACTGGATGCTCACGGCTTGGATGGAAGTACTCTTCACTGGTGGAACAGCCAGGTCAAGAGAGTGGCAGTGAATGAAACTAAATCCTCTTGGTGGCTGATCATCAGTGGCATTCCCCAAGGCTCAGGATTAGTCTGGTTCTATTTAATATCTGTAATAATGATCTAGAGGAGGGGTTTGAGTACATCCTCAGTAAGGTTAGAGACAATATCTGTTAGGATATTGACAGACATGACAACCTCACATTAAGAGAGAGTGTTGATCTGCTGGAGGGTAGGAAGGCTCTACAAAGAGCCCTGAACAGCTTGAATCAATGGACTGAAGACAACTGTATGAGGTTCACCAAAGCTAAGTGCCAAGTCCTGCACTTGGGTCACAACCCCAGGCAATGCTTGGGTATGAGTGACTTGAGAGCTGCTCAGCAGAAAGGGATTTGGAGGTGCCAGTTGCCAGTCAGCTGAACATGAGCCAGTGCCATCTCCAGGTAGAAAAGAAGGCTAATGAGCACCTGGCCTGTATCAGGAATGGTGTGGCCAGCAGGACCAGGGAAGTGATTGTCACCCTGTACTTGCCCTGGTGAGGCCATACCTCAAATCCCAGGACTCAGTCTTGGGCCACTCACTTCAGAAAAACTCTGACGTGATGAAGTGTTTCCAGAGAAGGGCAGCAAAGTTGGTGAAGATCTGGAGCACAAATCTTGTAAAGAATGGCTGGGGTTGTTTAGCCTGGAGAAGAGTAGTCTTGGGGAGAACTTACCTCTCCCTACAACTACCTGAAAAGAGGTTGTAGCCAGGTGGGGGTCCATCTTTCTGCCATGTCTCAAGTGAAAGGATGAAAGGAAATGGCCTTAAATTACCAGAGGTCTAGATTAGATATTAGCAAAAAATTTTTTTATGGAAAAAAATTTCAGGCATTGGCCTAATTTTCAGAGGAAGGTGGGGCAGTCACTGTCTCTGCAAGTGTTCAGGAGGTGATCTTGATCAAGCATTAAAGACCAGTATCATTATGTAAATGCCTCCTTTACAAAGATTGATGTAGATTATGCAGAGCCTTCAGCTTATATGGAGCACTAATATATGTCTCTGTATATTGTAATATGTGCTTAGAAAGGCATATTATTTATTGGGACATCAAATAAACCAGTTCCCGTTTGTACAGACTGCAACTAAATTCCAACCTGCTTCACCACCATTCTAACTTAACTTTCTTCCCAGAATTTATTGGTGAAACAATTTGAAAAGAGTTAAAGAATGCCTATGCAACTTCATTGGTCTTGGGAACTACGATTTCTGTTTTGGTCTGTACTATGTTTGACTTCAAAGATACAATACAGAGATGTAGCTATGATATTTTCTGAAAAATCTTTTTTTTTAGGATTTTTCCTCCTGAGAAGTTGAGAGGCCTCAGGAACAAAATATAAACAATGATTATCTGCTGCTGTGGAATGCAACAGGTAGATCTGTGATTGGTCTCATGCAGTTGTTTTTTATTAATGGCCAATCACTCTCAGCTGGTTCAGACTCTCTGTCCAGGACATGAGCCTTTGTTATTCATTCTTTCCTTTTCTATTCTTAGCTACCTTTCTGATGAAATCTTTTCTTCTATTCTTTTAGTATAGTTTTAATGTAATATATATCATAAAATAATAAATCAAGCCTTCTAAAACATAGAGTCAGATCCTCATCTCTTCCCTCATCCTTGGACCTCTGTGAACACTGTCACACAGAGATATTCAAAATGGTAAAACAAAATCTGTGTTTTTGCAATGACCTCTTCTGAACAAGTCAAACTTCAAAAAAATGACAATAAAAGGAAATACTGACACTTTTCTGATAATGTCCTAGCCTATGATGATTTGAAGTTCATGGTTTCTTTTAACAAGATGTAGTGGTTTGGGTTTAATAACCTTTGATTGGTTTATATTTCAAAAGTTTTGCCTTATCAGTTTTTGAACCTAAATAAAATCTCTAGTTGTAGAATTTCATACAAAGTATTTGCCTTGAAGCTGGATGAGAACTTTTAAGAATGTCTTAGCTTTTGTATTCATAATTTTTATGAATTTGTTTATCTATATAAAAATATGTACCTATGTGTATTCAGGATGCACTCTTCCCTCCACTACAGGTTGCTTTAATTATAAGCCTGTCTATTAATGTAGAGAATCATTTATAAGTCTGCCTGATCCCACATTTTCTCTCTGTGGGCCCTTCACTTCATGCACAGAGAACAGAGCAATAGTACTCTATAGCTACACAAAGTACCTCTAGTACTTCCTCAGTCATATTAGTGACATTCTCTCTACAGCCCACAATCTCCACAGAACGTCTGCTAATAAAATTTTATCACTGCTGTGAACCATGGTACTTTTTCCCCTTAGTCTATTCATTCAAAGAAAATAGTTGCTTGCTATATACAGAATGCTAATAAATCCCATCTCATTGCACAGCAATCTACTCTTGGTCTGGAAAATGTTTCTTACTACTCTTGAAGGCATTATCACCAGTTGTTTGTAGGAAGCAAATGATGCATTAAGATGTTGCCAGAAACAATTCTAAGGAAAGCAGGACTTAACTACTTCCATTTCTTAGATCAGCAGCAAAAGTAAATAAGAAACTACAGACTCATGTTGCTAAAAACACCATCTGAAAATGTGGAAACTCAGAACTAGGAACATTAATTGCTATGAACTTCCCATATAATGTGTGATAGACAACAGTATGCTCTTTCTTCTTTCTTTGTATCTCATTTAAATCTACCCTCCTTCTGTTTAAACTATTGCCTCTTCTGCTTTTGCTACATGCCTTGGTAAAAAGTCTTTCTCCATCTTTATTCTAAACCTTTTTTATGCAATGAAATGCCGCAATAACATCTCCCCCAGAGCCTTCTTTTCTCCAGGCTGAATAGCCTCCACATCCTTATCCTCTCTTAATTGGAGAAGTGCTCCTCTGACCTTATTTAACAGGGCTGTGTCCTTCTGTATTGGGGGCCCCACAGCTGGAGGCAGCTGTCCAGGCAGCTCTCAAAAGAGAGAGCAGAGGGACAGAATCACCTCCATTGTTCCTTATTTGCAGCCCAGTATACTATTGTCTTTCAGGACTGCAAACACATTGCTAGCTCATGTCCAGTGTTTTTATCCACCAGTATTCCCAAGTCCTTCTCTGCAGGGCTTCTCTCAATCATTTAATTTCCTAGGCTCTAATAATATTGGGGGTTACCCCATCCCAGAGGCAGGACCTTGCACTTGGCTTGGTTGAATGCCATGAGGTTAAATAGAAAGTGAATCCTAGAGAAGCAGGTTCAGTGAGGTAGCCTGAACAAAGTGTTTGTAATAATATTAAAAGCTTCTGTAGTAAAGGTTTTACAGGAAAAAGTCAAAACCAGATAATCAAAACTTTGGCTGAATGCTTCTTACGTAAATGATTTACATAAAATATTTAATATATGTTAATAGCAGCTCTAACAAGGCTTAGAGGTATCATTAAACCACCCAGGCTTGGCAGGAAGTAGTCAGCCAGCAGTTAAGAAAACCAAACCTCTCTCAGGAAAATGAAAAAATACCTGCAGTTATAAAGACTCTACAGCTGGTTAAAATATACCCATTCTGTCAAATGAGCTGAGCCATCAAAGGAAGTTGAATTTATATTCACAATCTAAATCTACAAATACTCAAGAGATAAAGATATAAATCTTCATGCATATATATATTAGATCTGCAACCAAGTTAGTGATGAAAAAATATTATCGAATACTTAGAAGAGGATGCCCAGTTATCAGTCCCAAAATATTGCATCTTCTAGCTAGTTTTGTCTTCAGAATTGATAGCGATCTTTAGTCAGGTGACATTTTCCAAAGTCTCTCAGGGAGGCTATTCCAAGAATACTGCAGAGGCATCTGGTTGTTGCATTTTAAAAAGCCCTGAATTTCATATTTATTTTACTTGTAATCTTTTGCCACTGATGTTGTATCTAGAGAATTCCTAAATAAATTCTTTTCATTTTACTATTGTTTGACGTGATGAATCACTGTGAATCAGCACCAGGTGATTCAGAGGCTATGCCCTGTACAGATGCTGAAAATTGTAATCAAAAACACCAGCTTGATTGGTCCTTGGAGGGATGTTTCCATGTATACATATAAAGATCCAAAGGGTAGACGACTATTAACTAGCTAATGAAGCTCAATTAAAATTTTAGGGTTGTTTTAAGGGTGGGGTTCTTTTTTCCTAAACTTTTCTGATAAGGAGTTTTATTTTTGCCTCCTTGCTGAGGTCTGTATGAATGATTTGACATTTATATGAAGTGGCATGTTATGACTAGGTAACTAAGTAGGAAAAAACAGGTGGGTAAAGCTGAGAGTAAGGACTCTTGGGGTGTAAAATGTAAGTTTGAATATTAATCTTTTTCTGACCACACTCCATTCATACTGGTAGAGAAAACATGAAACACTAATGTTGCTAACTTGAATGGAGCAGTTGAAATGAAGCTGCTTTGCATAAAGTCTGAATAACCTGTTTTCTCCTTGTACACAAAACTGTTTGTGGTTGAAAAAACAGTTGAGGTTTGCTTAAATCAGCTGAATGAGAAGGGCAAGACCAAGGGTCAAAGGAAAACCCAGTGACTATTACAGAGCTGTTTGCTGTGACTGGTAAAGATGGTACTTTCTGACTCTGTCAGCTGAAGTCCAGTTGTGACATTCCTGTGTTACCTCTCCACTAACCTTCCAACAGATCATTACTCATAGATAAGTATTTTAGATTGATTTTTATGGCAATCCAAGGTAGACTCACAGGTAGCTCCCACAGATGTTTTCCTGGGTATCCTGTGTCTAGGTCTCAGAGTGAAAAGGGTACAAGACTCCCCCACAATTGATTAACTCAGCACAGCAAACATTTTCCTAGTTCTTTTTGTTGACACTGCAAAAAAGTCATGGATGGATGCTGTGTACTATGTTTCATCTGCTTAGATTCAAGAAGTTCATTGTAAAATGCCAGTCCTCAAAGTGTTTGTTATAGTGTGCTCTTGCACCCTCTGCAATATCATTCATGTGTCTGACTTTTATAATCCATCTGTGGTATTGCTCCTCTGTGTAAATAGTCCTTATCAAATCCAGATGTTGCACCATCTCCTTTCATACACTTGCCAAAGCATCTGATGCTAGAGCTATGATGGCATCCATCCTGTATCCACAAACACATTAATACCTTGCTCTCCTAATCACACACAGCTAAGCACCTTTTCAGCTCACATTCACACTAAGCCAACTCCTACGAGGTAGTAACTTTGAGAGCCCCTTTTCTCTTTGCTGTTGGCGTTGGTGCAGCACATCAAACACAGATGGTTTGATATTGGGGAGTGACTTGCCTAACTAGAAATTAGGCTGGTAAGGGTGGTGTGTTGGATAGTCCTGACACAAAGTTTCAGCAGTGTAAAGACTGGGCTGCCCTATGTACCCTGGCAGTATGTCCTTTGTACACTGTGTGAGAATTGTCAGGTACGGTGGTTTGAAGTCAGCTTTTAGACAGCTGTTCAAAGAGAATCTTCTTGTAGCACTGGTGTTTTACCTCCTTGAAACCAGTGATGTTAGAACACTGCTGAATTTCTTCATGGTGACTTGCATCTTGAAGTGTTTAAGAATATGACTCTTAATTAGTAAATGCATTTAATAAATAATGCAGACAATCCAGCTACTTTCCTCATTACGAAGAAGATATTTATGCTCTCTTTAATAAATGTCACATGACTGGTGAACAGCAAAAAAGAAAAGTTCCTGTGAAAAACAAAATAGGATTTTTTCCTTTTTTTATATGAAACTCTAATACTGCATTTCTGGCACAATGGGATGCTGTTCAAAGAAGAAAATTAACAGCACTTCCTATCACTTTGTCGCTCAGAAATCTGCCCTTGAACAAACTGGTTTTATTCCCCATTTCTCAGTGTAAATGAAATCCAGAGCAACCAGTAAAAGAACAGGCAATACTGTTCTTCAGGAATGTAATATAGTTATTTTCCCATCTCTGCTGGAACTCTTTACTAGGCTTCAAACTCCAGTTTTCACATTATCCAGATTTTTTTTTCTTCTTTAATATTTTTACTGGCTTTTCCATTGAACTCTTTCTTACTGAGATGTTAGATTATTCCCTCACTGAGAGTCTCTGGTTTATGCTTCTGTTTGTCTTTCTGTCCATCTAGCTATGCATTTGTGGCTATGCAATATATAGCAACTTACTTCCACTTAAGTAAGTTCTCATGTAATATATTGGATTTGCACGTTTGGTTATGTGGTTTTGATGGCCTCAATATAGCATGAAGAAAATGAGCACTTTCAGGTAGAACTCTTAGTCTGATCATTTGTAGACATTTAATTTTTTGACTATTACTTCTGCTTCAAGATCTTTTGTCCCTAGTCATCTTGAAGAGATGTTTGAATACCTATATATTCGAAGGTGTTGACAGTTGTTTACTTGTCTGTTATGATTTATATTTTCTCTTTAGTACACAACTACTTCTGAAAAAGTACATGAGTGAGAAGTAAGCAAAGCCACAGAAGGGTGAGCTTAGTACTATTTTATACCTTAACCTCACATGGGTACCCTCAGGAGTAAAAATATCATTCGTCTGTGTAATCCGTGTAATTGCACGCATTCTAACAGATGAAGTATAAGGGCAAAGTGTTCATATATTATATATGTGTTTTACAAAGATTATTATATTGTATGTTTTACAAAGATTTGTTATTAAAAAAAACCTTCTGAAATATATCTCTTAGTGTGGAAACCTATATTGGTTTATTTATTTACCATCTGATGGCCTGTGAACTCAGACCTGTGCAAGTCCTTATTCTTGAAGAAGGCTTCCCCCTTGGAAACTGCTGTAAATCTGACCATACCAAAAGAAAATAATTGAACGTGTCATTATTTATTCTCTTAATATAGAACTCACATGTATTACCAGAATAATGTAAATTTTACATAATTGGTAATAATGGTTGAGGAACCAAATTTCGGCAGGTCAATAAAATGTAAATGTTTATTAAATAATGTGAATCAGTAATAAAAAAGTGCAGTCTCAGGATTTCAGCTAAAAAAAGTGAGAAATTGAACAAGTTCAAATGTCAGTCGACAGGGTATAATTTCATTACTTGCAGACTTTTATAAACTCAACTGCTTGCAAAAAACTATATTTAATTGGAAAGTAAAGATGGAGAAGGTTCTGCATAATCATATTTTGCCCTTTTCTCTACAGTTTTAATGAGATTTTTTTTTTTGGTCAAGCCTAAAAACCCAAACACTGATTTTTCTTCTTTAAGAAACTGAAACCTGGACATTTTTGTCCATAAAATTCAGAAATTTGTGTATGTCTTGGCTAAAGAGTTAGCATTCTTGCCAAAATCATGTGTTTGTCAAAAGAGTTTGAGGAAAGTATATGCTCTTTTTATTTAACTGAAAACTAATATAGCAATTGAAAAATCATTTATAGAAAATATTTCTTAGCACCAATATTAAACCAAAGACTGTGTGATTTAGTCTGTCCAGCCAAAGAACAACCATTTATTCATCTTTCTGCTATCACACATAGTTTAAAAAAGTTATTCTTATTGAAATTTTTAATTGAACAAAACCACTAATTTAATGTTTTATTTTATTTTAAAGTAAATACTATATGTGAATACTTTGCCTTTGAAAACAATGAGATTTCTGAGGATTTAGATTATGTAATTATCTGAAGTCCACAGAAGAAGCCACTATTGGGTGAAACCTGTACTTTGCATGTGAAAAAAACAGTGATTTCATTTAGTTCTTTAATAAAGATTTAAAAGCCAACAGTAACTCAGTTTATAAAAGTACAGATATTAAATCCTACAATTAAAAAAGAAAACCCAAAAATCTCCTTTCCCATTTTGACCTTAAGAAACATTTCACTGTGTGGTCTGGACAGGCACTTCTGACCAAATTTCAGTAATGGGTCAGATTTCATCTCTGCTTTGTGTTGGGAATAGGGAAGGCAATTAATATGGAACCAGTTTGGGAATCATCTTGTATAAAACAATGTACTTTAATACAGGAGGCTGCAAAAGATGGCAGATAGTAATGATTTGTTATCAACATACAGTTACCCTTCTGTCTCATGTCATGAAGGCTGAATAGCTCAGGTTTCCATACCCAAGCAATAGAATTTTATTGTCTACTGTAGTCTTGGAAACACCCGTGCACTGACTTTGTCATGCCAATAAAGATTACAGATTAAAATGCTTTAAAAACTCACCAGTTTTATATGAAAGAGAGACAGATTCTGACAATACAAAACAAGCTAAAATAAACAGAACATAGAGGAGAACAGGAATTTCCTGTAAAAATCATTGAATGCTTCAGATGTCATTGTGTAATTATAATCTGAAAAAAAACAGGGATCACTTTAGCATCCTGTAAAATAAATTGGAATCTTTCCTTTGAACATCTTACCAAGTCCCATGCTGCACCATGTGTATTTACCATTGCGTTGTCAGGTTCAGTTTTAAAAGCTGTACCCTTTTCAAGTGGTGTGAAACTGAAATGTAAAAGGAAATATGGTACTGTATTATGTGCAGAAAAAAAGCTTATTAGACTTCAGAAATAGGTAATAAAATCCAGTTTTGAAGCAGATAATATATTTGCAAAACAGAAATATGAGATAAGACTTTTGTCTCAATCAAGAGGACTTTTCTAAAAAGTGTGAAATATAACAGGGGACAAAGTTACATTTTTGTTTCATTTTTAACAGCATGGAAAAAATACTAGAGCCAAAATGTTGCCTTTAATGTTATTTTCAACATTCCATCATGATTTTTATCAGTCATCTCCCTTTTTAACAAGGCCTTTTTTCTCTTTCCATGTTGGGGCCAACTTTACTACAGAGCAAAACAGATCCTAATTTCCTTTTTCATTTTTAGCATAGACAAATGGTGAGAAGAAACATATCAATCTGATGTGATCCCACCCTTTCCTTCTCTTTTGTAAAATGAGATATCAATAAAACACTAGATCATTTCAAAGTGTTAGTTACAGAAAATCTAGCTATCTTAGGTGCTGAACATAATAGGAAAATCACAAGCCATGTTTTAAGGAGCATCAGTTTCAACTGGTTTTACAAGGACGAGACAAAGAAGGTGAAAATAAAACCAAGTATGTTTAAAAAAAAAAAGAAAAATATTTGAAGGAAGACTTCTTTCAGTATCGGGTAAAAAAAGCTAAAACAATAAAAAACCAGGACTTTTTAATAGGTGTGGGGGAGGTACTTGTGAGCAGTTGAAAAGAATCAGAAAATGAGAAATCACGGGTTGAAAAAAGTTTAAAAGGTGAAAATAATGAAATGTAAATAAATGAAGCATAAATCAGAACCAGACTGGCTAAAATAAATTGAGCAGAATTTACAAGGGAAGAAAGAAATAAAAAGAAGCAGATTTATTTCAGAGCTAAAGGCCCTTCAAACAAATCCAAAATGTATAGGAAAGTTGATCTAAGTGAAACGATGTGCAGTTAAAACTGGAAACATAATTAAAAGTGGTTGGAAATATTATTATGAACAAAAACCTGAATACTTAAAAATTGAAAAGAACCGAAGAATAAAAATTAATACTTCTGTCTGAAACATAAAGCTCAAAGTAAATAAAAGAGAATTTAATTCAGAGTACAAAAATAATATGATACAAAAAGCTGCAAGAAGTAAATGTGTTCATTTCTAAAACCTACCCCAGTGGAAGGCTTGACCTTCATTTTAAATATACAAATCAAAATGGCAAACCATTCTTTTCCATAAGTAAAACCAAAAGCTGTCACTTTTTATTTGCAGCACTGTTGTGTTTGGGTTTTCTCTTACAATTTCTAAACATAGAAGTTGGAAACACACTAAAAGCAGAGATTTTTTTTTTTTTACAGCCATTACATTGGCAAATAAATTCCCTGAAACAAGGTAAGATCACAGTCCTCCCCTGATATCCCCTAATAGCAGACTCAATATCTCCGACTGTCTTGACTGACAAGTGTCTGCAACTGGACACAGAAGCTTTTTCATACAAAAGCAGACTCTTTTGCATGTATTTTTACACCAAAGGACAAAATTTATAATTTTCTTCTATGAGAGGAAGGATAAGAGAGAAAAATCAAGTTTCTATCAACTTTCCTGATGTCCCATAAAAGCTGGTATTAAATTTTCTTAACTGACCAGCTAGTTGGGTTCAAGTACATCTTTATTTTATGTACTGTTATTGGCTGCTTGAGGTGGGAACCTGCTCTTTTTCTGTACTCACTGTGAGCTCTGAAGATTGCATATCTGATTCCTGTTGAGAGAGAATAGACATTTAACTCTTCAAAGACTTAAAGATAATCTGGTATCTGTGGTTAAATTCTCTTTCTTTTAACTTAAGTACTTTTTTAACCTCAGTTTGAAACCAAAAACAAAATAAAAACTGCAGTGTGAGTCTGGTGAAATGAGGATGCCAGACTAAATTTCAGATATTTATACTTATTCTGTTTTTAAAGCTCTAGATTTGCTAAGTTTTTATTCATAGTATTGCCTTCAATTTACTGCCTATATTAAGCATCTCTACAATAAATAGTTCTATTTCTTGTTCTGCTGTAATTTTCAATATGTGGTTTAGAACTTAGGAAAATCAACACTTCTGAAATCAAAATACCAGCAGTCATCTTCAGTCAAAAAAGAGAATCTTTAAGAATACATCATGAAGTTATTCTGATCCACATTTACAGCAAGTATGCATGTGAAGAAAGAGACTTTCAAGACATAAAATCTTACTGATGAGTATTATATTTCCCGCTATTGGAATAATAATGCACCATTCTCTTTTAAAATAGAGTATTTTATTTCAAAATATTACCTGTGGTTACTATTGTATGAGCATCCCCAATGGTTTTAACGTCGCTTTTGAAACTCAATTTGATGCCAATAACACTGAACGTGTGTTTCTTTTGAAAACTCTGAAATGTATGGAACAATGTATTTGAAAAGAAATCCTTATATAGGAAACATTCCCTAATCCAACATGGAACAGAGGATAGCTGTTCTCCATAATGTAGAAATATTTTCTAATTTTGTATAAACAAAATGGAAATGAAACTGTTCTTTATGAGCATATCCTTAAATGTATAGTAGCATATTCAAGGCTGGCATTGAGCAACAGAATTAGAGAAATGAATGCTGCCTGATGATTTGGCTAATGTTTTCATACCAAGAGACAACTTCTTTCCTATTCTCTGCAGGTCAGCTGGCACAAGCACTCATGATTGAGAAAAATGGTGCTGTCTCATTTTGTTGAAAAAGGTAAATGTGAAGGATGCCCTACACTGGGATTGCAAACCCTTCATGATTCATAGGCCAACGTACACGGTCAGAGGCTTGTCACAGCAATAGGAGCACTGACACAGTACCAGTCTAAGAGAAGATGATGCTTACAATGAGGAAAAGGAAGGATGGACATCTCTAAGTGTAGCCAAAGGCTACACTGCTGCAGAATCCTGGACAAAATCCTACAAACTATATTCCACAAGATATGAGCTTAGTTGTAAGGATCACTTAACTTTTTCTTGGTTTCTTTTTTGCCATTCTCTTATTATTTCAACAATGCCAGCGCTGCTGGGTTTTGATGCATTCAGACAAGGATTCTGTGTTGCTAAGACCCTTCACTGAAAAAGGAAGGGAATGTTTACTATGGACAGTTTGCAGCCTCCTCTGCCTGAACCACAATTTCTGAAAAACTTTTATGAAAATTAACTTTTTCTAAAAAGGGGAGGGCAGGAAAAAAAAAAGTAAAAAAACAATTTTTGCTCTTTTACCCATTCTCACTGTGCCAGAGAGGAGCTTTGCTGTTTCAAAAAATTAGTAAGTCTCCCAGTTAGAATATGTCCCTATACTTTAGCATAATTTTCAATATTGTGTTTTGTTTTCCATAGTGAGTTAAATCATCTGTATCTAATATTATTATGTTGTATGAAAGCTGTCTGAAGAAACGTTTTCAAAGTTTTATGACAAAAGGTTTTGAATTTCCAGAAAGATGATTAGCTGCTCCTTGTCACAAAACTGATGCATGATTTGGAAGTTTTAAATACAGTTATTAGTTACCGAGGGAGAATGAACAGTTATGAATACAATGTGCATTTGTCACTAATCTGACAGGGAAGTTAAAGTGCAAGAATAAAGAATAAAAAGGAATCTAATTATTATGCATGTGGTTAATGATTTTTAGTATGTTTACTGAGAGAATACATAAAATTTTCTCCATTAAATTTGTAGATGACACACAAAGAGAAAGGGTATTTATATTCAATTTATTTGGCAGGGTTTGGCAGCAGGGGAACTGCTGGGGTGGCTGCTGTGAGATCAGATCAGCTTAACCCACTACAGTCTTTTCTGGTTCCACATGTATGCTCTGGAAGAATTTGAGAAATGAGCAGTAACCAAGAGAGGTAATCAGAAAATGTTGATCTGAATGTTACCAGAAAGCAGAATATTTGTGAGAACTGTTTTGTACTTGTAATGTGGTGAAGGGACAAAGGGTGTGGCATGCATGTGTTGTCCACCAGCGTCGGTGCAGTCATGATATCAGTTCAAATTTGGTGGACAATGCTCTTTATCAACGTATGATTTATTGATGTTTATCAAACCTCTGTGTGAGGTTTGTGTAGACTGTGTGATGAATGCATATTTTAATGATAATTTTTAAATATGTTCTTCACAGAGGTGAGGGGGGATATCTGGGGGGTGCAGAATAGAAGTAACCTGAAGGAAGCTATAGCCTGTGGGGACCTGCACTGCAGCAGCTCTGGAAGAGTTGCACCCCATGGGAAAGCCCCTTGTTGAAGAAGTTCATGAAGGATTGTATCCCATGGGAGGGACCCCACAATGGAGCAGGGGAAGGACATGAGGAGGAAGGAGCAGGAGACCTGAAGCACTATGAGCTGTCCACCCCATTCCCCTCCCTCTGCCCCACTCAAGGGCCTGGGGGGCAGAGGTACAGGAGTCAGGAGAATCTGAGCCTGGAAAGAAGTAGGAGTGGTGAGGTGTATTTAGTTTTGGTTTTGTTTCTCACTAGACTACTGTATTTTCAATTGGATATAAACTAAATTATTCTTCCTCAGTTTTAATCTCTTTTGCCTGTGACAGTAATTGGTGAGAGATCTCCCTCACTCTACCCATCAGCTTTTAATCTTATATCGTTCCCTTGTCCTGCTGAGGAGCAGAAGTGACAAAGTGGATGGGTTGGCACCTGACAGCCAGCCAAGGCCAATCCACTGCAGTAGTGAACAATGAAAGGGTAGTTTCTTATCAATATCCCTGTTCTCTGCAAAGTCTGTCAAAGTCTGTGCAGTTAAAAAAAAATCAATAAACTACACAAACTGGTGGGCAACTTTTAAAAAGCAGTGAGTAAGAAAAAGGTACTGAGACAGCCAGATGAAGGATAATTGGTTGAAATCACTTTCTGATAAGTGCGATTTTTGAGAATATCATGGTGAATTTCTTATGTGTAAACTGAGCATAAGGATTGGAAGGTGTAAGTGTAGATCTTGTGATTTCCTGTTGTCTTCCTCTGTGTGGCACTTGAGAAATAATTTTTTGATGATGATGTCCACTTCTGGTGTTAATTCAAGAGAAAAATAAGGCAATCACATTACTTTTTGTAGGTAAATGTGGAACAAATTTCTTAAAGTACCAACATCTATAACAGGCAGAAACGTTATGGTATAGTTGCTGTAGGCTTATATAAGACAAATTCAGACTAATATTGAGGAATTCCTTTTTAACACAGAGTAGCTAGCCATTGAAATAGCTTTCCTAATGAAGCGCTGAATTTTATATGATCTGCAGTCTTTAAATAAAGGCTAGATAATTTTTCTAAAATGTCTCAAGCTCAGATGTTGCAGAGTAGTTACATCACTTACCAGTTTAAAGTCTACAGTTTCTACAAGCAGGCGAAGTTACAATGATTCCTTATAGACTTGAAATCTGTGTTAATTCTTAAGCAGAATATTAAATGTGAGTGATAGGTTGGAAAAGTAATTGCCAAGAACAACAAGGAAACTTAGGCACAAATTTAGGGAAGTGCTTGTAGAAGTGAAAAAGGCCAACATAGACTTGTTTTATAAACACAAAGGTCTGCATCCAAAAAAACGTGTGGATTCAGTGCATGACTAGTGATTTCATTTTAATGCATCTTACTATGGGTTTTATCTTGTAAGACAAACTGGAAAGATTTTGGAGAAAATCAACAGTTCTATAAGACAGAGCTTCTTTTTTATTGTGGTATTTGTATTTAATTGTGTACATTTAATGTTTGAATTCTAACATTTTAGTCAATGGGTACAAATGGCAAAGAAAGGGAAGAAAACATGGTGCAAGACACTCATCTTTCTGTATACTTATTCCCCCAAAAATCTGGTTTAAAAGTAGGATCACTAGCATTTCATCACATCCAGATTTTTGATGTTTTCTATTTTCATTAGTCAAGTTATATTTTCTGGAGAAACAGCTCTAGAATAGGGTGAAGCCTGGAGTTTATCACAAACCATATTTTCTATGTAGTCGCAGATCATTCGTTATGACTATAGCCATGTCCGTCCATTCAGACTGAAAATTTCACTGATTTTTGGAGATGTTTAGAGAATGCTTGAAGACGAAGAAGAAATTGCTCCTAAATTTATCCAGCTTGGAACAAATAGTATAGCATTGCTCCCTGAACTTTTCAACACAAGAAGCTGACTTTTACGCAGCTGCTGACAGCAGAAGAAGAACACAGCAAAAATAAGTTGTCTACCATTAAACATGGAGCAAACTTACAACAAAGCAAATAAATGTAAGAACTGTTATGGTTGACACCATGCAAATGTTTTTGGGGTTTTTTTGCTTTCCAGTCTCTGTATTCTATCAGAGTAGCATTATGCTTTATTTTATTAACAATAATGCTTTGCTCCAGAAAATAAGAGTGATTAATGATTGATTTGCCATTGTTTTCTACTTTACCATGTGGTTCTTGCTATGCTTCAATTTAAATGTAGGGTTTATTGCCAACAGCTTTGTTTTACATCCTTCAAAGATTGCTTTTACACAGTAGGAATAGTAAGGAAAACTGCCAAAGGAAGGCCAAACTTTTCATGTAGCACTTGTGCTCACAAAGGCTGCACATCCCAAGTCTGTCAGAGGGCAGACCAAGATGATCAGTATAGTTCCCTTTCCTTTAAGGACAGTGTGTCTTGTGGAAAAGCAATGTCTGAAGTTTGACATCCTGCTATGCACTTCCTCATCTAAATAGAAATTAGGGTGTTTCCCAGTTCATATGAGGGCTGTTCAGATTTGGGAGTCATGTACAGTGAAAGTTATTTGGTATGAAATCCACTTTCCACTCTGGTTTGATTCTTCCCGTGGCTTTAGCAGCCTATCTGGTCTAGCCAACTGTATTCTCTCCTTTTCTGGATGGCATTCACAGGCAGCTCATTTTTCAGCTCCACACTGGAACAGAGTTTTCCTGGAGTAGTTCTTCTTTCTCAGAATTGAGAATGACAGCTCAAATGTTCTTAGACCCCTTGCTAAATGGATTTTGGATGGTCTCCTAAGAAGAGGCAGAGCAGGATACTGATCAGGATGTCTTGCTGTACTAAAGTAAGATGCATGGGTGCAGCAACCCTAACCTTTTTTCATTTTCTACTTGACTGCAGGAAAAAGCATTGTATTAAACCACAGCAATGTGGATTCAAATACAGGCAGAGTTTGGAATAATTTTATGATAAGAATCCTTTGATTGTTTCTCTTCTTTTGGGGCCCACCTATTCATTAACTAACTGACTGACTGACTAACTAGCTAGCTAGCTAACTAACTAACCCACTCTTAACTAAACTGGCACTAAACCTCCACCCCTGCATCTCTTAGAATCTAGGAATTTCAACAAGTGGAGCTGATGCTTTCCTTGGGCAATAGGTGGAGTGGCAGCTAGTGACACATTCCAATATTATATCCCCTTTCTAAACAAAGTTTATCCTGTAAAGCACATTTACCAAAGTAATCCTACATCATTAAATTTTTTAGTATTCATAATTTGTACCAGCTGATTTCTATTATCTTTCACTCTTCAAAAAAAGTTAGAAATTTCTTCCACATGTGATTACCCAGATAGCTGGGTGTTGACTATGTGTGAGTAACTGGGGGAAAGTACATCAATACTTGTGAAATTTTAGAAGATACACCAAGATTCTCTTTGTGTGGTTTTATGAAATTATGATGCATTCAATTGGTTTGCTTCAAGTTATCTATTATCCAGTTTCTGTTTTACATGAGGATAAAGAGTACTATCCAAGTACAAACCCTGACCATTTATTATAGCAAGTAATTCATCTCTATCCACAAAAACAAAAAACTATTTCCCTAGAAATGTTGTAAAACAGATCGTGCAGTTGATTTAGGAAAACTGAGCTTTTCTTGTAGTAAAATATGACTGGCTGGTAAGCAGACATTTCTCTTCAGTAGCATAGATAATGAAATTTCTGTCTGGCTCATACTTGTGGATTGACACAAAGAGAACAAAGGTCTCAAGGCAGGGTGGTTTTCACCTTTAGAAACACATCACCCTTCATATTTTAAAATTAAATTTATTTTCTATATATAGAGAAAAGAAATTGAAGATCCAGTGATAAACTGTTTTTTTCTGCATTTGGGGGGTTTCTCTTGTCCCTTGTTACTAGACAGAATGAGACACTACAACATCCCATGTAATTTTTTTCTTTTTGTTTGGCTGGCAGTACTGTACACTTTCAGCAGCTACATGGCTATGCTTCACTGTGTCTTTTGTGTCCATGAATTGTATGTTTCCAAAGCTTAGAAGTCTGATTCAAAGAAACTATGAAAATGCACAGGCAGCAGAAATGACAACCTACAATATCTTCTGTGGTTCCTGATGGATGGGAGCCATGACTTCTGACTCCTCTTATTTTGTGTGGGTGGTCACTTGACAAGTTATCTGCAGGGATATTACTAATACACTGATACTTTTATTTGAAGTCCAAGCCTATCAGTTAGAATGAAATCATGCTGAAGAAAAAACACATTTTACGAGGGCAGTGAAAACTTTCTTTGAAATGAAACTTAGCTTCATGAAATCTGCAGCTCTGGCAAGTGTCTCCAAGTGGATGACCTATTCATCACCAGCAGTTTCTGTAGTTGGTTGAGGAAAACTATCAACAAAACACCTCATTCCCACGAGCATTAGAACATCCCTGCCAAAAATAGGCTCATTTTTATGACTGCATAACCTGCCAGCATCTAAATGTGACTATTAGCCACAACACTGTGGAGAAAAAATGCTTTGATTTTGTGAGCTGAGTACTCACAGATCCCCATTACGCAACAGTCCTAATAAGAAACCCAGGTCTCATACGGTCTGGATTTCTAGGAAGGGCTGCATGTACACCAGCTACAGAGGAGTTTTACTTCATTCAAAAGCCACCAAAACTTCGTGTGCCAGTCTACACATGGTAGAGTTTTTCTGAAAAAGCTAAATATATCCTTTCATTAAAAATAAAATCAGGCATTAATAAAAGGTTTCAATTGTCTGCTGTTCTCATCCTGTTTCTTTGATTTCTAATTTTTTTTACTGGAAATAACTGGGGAAAACATTATATTTTCAAGAAAATTTCAGTGTCAAATAATCATCTTTCTACCATACAGAATTTCTAAGCAGCTATCAACTTCAGTTTGTCAATTTCACAAAATTATCACAAAATCCCAAACCATCCTTGAAACCTGCACATAAACCATTCTTTTTTGTTCTGCAGTTCTCTGAGTGAAATCAGCCTTTCCCACATTTCCCTGTATGTGAATTAAGCCTGAATTAAGAGTGCAAAATTTCAATGTTGAACTTCTTGAGAAGAGCTTCAGTTGATGTCCCTGCTGGATGCTTTTTCATGTTCCGTTCTGTGTGGCAGCAGCATCATGTATCGTGCTGTCTAACCTGTTCATAATTGATTACCTCAAGCCTCTGTCCATAAAGATGAAATATTATGCACAAGACTGTATTGAATGGGCTGGATGCACACTTATGACTACACTTGAAAATGAAATGGGTAGGTGCTCTGCCCAGAATATAGTGTTCTATACTGCCATAATGGAGGAAACATAATAGAGTGTCACAGAAAACTCTCAAGCTTTTCTGTCATTGAGAAGAATGATTTTCATGAGGATTGACCAATCTATCTATTTCTGTACCAATCCATATTTCTGTCTTCATTAATCTATTTCACAAGATATGCAGTGTTTCTCCAGATGTGTTGCATAGATTAGGATCTGTTCTCTTTTCAGCAAATCTTTTGACCCAAAGCACTTTAACAATGTACAATGAAGGACTCACAATAAATTAAAATCTACATTTGTTTACAAATCTGTTAATCTCAGATAGTATTTTTCTATTTTGCTTTGAATTTGTGAGCAAACTTTCAACTGAAAGGCTAAAAATTAACCTGAATCTCATAATGCCTTAGGAGTGGAATAATTTCATTATCCTGCAGATCAGGTATTGTTACTGTTATTACAATGATCAGATTCATGGTTGTACTATTTCATTCCCAGTGTAGCCATATAGTGGTAGAAAATTGATTCAGTAGATCAATGTCTTTTGCCTTTAAAAGGACAATTTCTGTCCTGACCAACCACAGCCTAACTAAAGAGGAAGGTGAAATTACTAATGAACCTAAGTATGAAAGTTCTAAGCCAGCTTCCTTCAGAGAAAGTGTGAGCAGATATTTATGTCTCAAATTGGTCTCAGCTTATGTGGCTTAAGATACAAGCAACCTCAGCAGTACCTGAGATCCCAGGCTATGAGAAATCTATGCTTTAGCTAATTCAGATGGCAGCGACTGTTTTTGGTGGAAAGAAAAAGTCAAGGGATTCTCTACTGCTGGTGGAGCTGGCTGAGTCTAATACTGACTGCAGGAGACCTAGGACTTTATCACTGCTAATCTGATATAACTTTCCTTCACTCGAGTGCACCTAGAATTCCTTATGCCTTCTTTAAAAGACACTCAACATAAAAATAGAATGCTAAATATTAATTAGAAAAAGAATACTCACTCTGCTGTTTTGACTATCGTCAATGTAAAAGTGACAAAATAATAATAATAATAATAATAATAATAATAATAATAATTATTATTATTATTATTATTGTTATTATTGTTATTATTATTGTTATTATATTAAGATAAGGGTGGCAACATATTCAGACTTTATGCAGAACAGGACAGGTAGAAGAGAGATAAATTAAATGAAATCGCACAAGAAATCTCAATCAAAGTTAGGTTTAGATCTGGTATTCCCTGATGCATAACTCTTTACTTGAACCTTAAGAAATTCTCTCCTATCAGCTACTTGTTGCATATGCAGAACTGGTTTCAAGCTTACATTGTGTACCTCTCCTGACCTTCTTGGTGCTCAGCTGTTTGGACATTTTTGCACCCTATGTCACAGCTCCACATGTGCCTTCTCTGTACAGCACCTGCTGCCAGACAATCTCGTTCTCCCAAAGCACACTCGTGTGCTATATATAACTCACACCATCAAGAAATGTCAACACACATTTGAATTTGCTACTTTTAAAGAAAAAAATCCCCAATTATTTTTTTATTCCACCTCAAAAAAAAGTAATAGGAGAAAAAGATAGCTAAACCCTCCCAAATAAACTAGGGAACTGCCTGCTCCTTCTGTTAGTTCAAAAAACCTATTAAAACCCCCCTACTTTAAACTTCCCAAGGGTTATAGGGCTAGTCAGCTCTGCAGTAGGTATGTGAAATTGTATCAGTATCCATCATCTCTTGATCCCACAAAATACATTTTAAAGTAAGGACACATTTCTTTCTTTGTCTTTATAAGGAAAGTTTCAGCCTCTTCCTCTCCTTTCTAGTGACTGTGATCTGATCTTTGTTTCTAAATCTGTCACAAACTTCATTTGTGTTTCTTTCTAGTTGTTTCTTCCCTGTGCAATAAAGATCAAACATCCTATTTCATGGGATCTTTGTGTAAGTACAGATTTAAACTAAAAAAAAATTAAAAATAAAAAGCATGTATCATGGGTCCCACAGTACTGGGAAGGGGCTCAAGTGATCCAAAATATTCTTGCATTCTCATAGGCTTAAAAATGTTGGAGAATCAGCATTGTCATAACATCAGCAAAGGGAGCAGTCCTATGTATGTAGTGCACAACTTGCGCACTGCTGATTGTTTTGAGCAGTGGTAACAACCCAACTCATTCCCAATTGCTGACAGCATCCTGCCTCCTGTAGATTGGTACCTGCCCCTTTCCAGGAGTATTGTGGTGGCTCAGAAGGAAGTGTATCCCATGGAAATTGCACAGTTCTACCTGCACAAGGAGAATTCTCCCACTTGCTGATTTGGAGGTTTTTACAAGCTTACCAAGCATTATTCATGACAAAGATGACAATCTCTCAGGTTTTGTAACAAATCTACCTAACTGGAATAAATTCTCAAATCTGTAATCTGTTTTTATTCTTTTCTTCTTCTTTTAATTTTTAATTTATTTTTATTTTCTACTTTTTAGGAAAAGAGATGAAAATTTAAAGGTGAGGAAATACCAAGTTACACAACCTCCTACAAGCATACTCTTCCCTCCCATGAAAGAAACTGTCATGGGAAAGGATTGTTTACAACTCAATTATTTTTAATGACACCTATCAATGAGTGGAACTGTCTCCTCCATGTAGAAAAGAAGCACTTGCCAGCATAGGTGAATTCTTTCTACTGCTGGTGATGATGCAGCTATATTAGTTCAAGGCTAGACTGTCAACATAAATTAGGAGCCAGAGTACTGTAAGTCAAAAAGATACTGGCACTAACAGCACAGTTTGGCACAATTGTGTGATGTGAGTCAGGATGCGTAGTACATGAAAGATTGAAATATCAAAATCTTCATTCATAATGGTTGCACAGGGTCATATCTTCAAAGGGTTAAGCTGTGTGGCACACATTAAAGTAAACAGAGGTTTAAAGCTTAAATCTTCTGTTCCACATTCAAGACCTTCCACATTGTCACATGAAGTTCTTCATACAGAGAATGAAATATCATATTTTCCCCTTAAAACTTGAAATCAATAAATTAAGGAGTAAATCCCTTTAGTTTATGATGCACTATCTCACTTCCTTAGCATGATATACACAAAAAAAAAAAAAAAAAAAAAGAAGAGAGGCATTATTTTCTCACTTATGGAGTGGTTTACTTATTTTATCTTTCAAGAAAGGCAAGTGAAGAGGAATATAAGTGAGCATCACAGTTAATGTCTCTTTTTGTTGCTGTTGCATTTTTCTAACCATTTTAACAATTGTAATAAATCTGAGTTTAGGGTGATGACTGGGGCAACAGTGATGCTACCCCACAGATGACTTCTGTCCAAAAGGCCAACTGTAAGAGTGTTTGTGATCTCTGAGGTTTTGTTTTCTTTCCATTAAAGAATTATATCCATGTCTCACTAAAGATCAGTATTCATTTGTCCTTTGTCAGTAAAACACTGTCTTGAGGGAACAGGAGGTATCTCCCACTGAGTATGTTTATCCATACGACTGCCTGCCAGTACCTTGCCTGAAGCAAACCCCAATTTTCTTCATTTCTAGGCACAGTCTTAAAATCTGTTACACCACATTCTGGATTTCTGAAACAGTTTGCCTGGGCAACACTCAAAATGTCATATACGTCTGTAAATGTGCCTGGAGTAAAATCTTAGATCTGACTTTGGACACATCTGAAGTCTTTAAAGAAAAGGTTTGCCATAGCTAAGTAATGATATACTGTTAAATATAATTAGCTATTCAGTCTTACGACTATGATTATGAAAGGTCAACAGCACACTCAATCCCCTTCAAGACAGGCAAACTTCTCGAGTTCAGCAGCAGCAAGCAAGCAGATTTAAAAACTAAAAGAGTGGCAAATTATTATATTCACTTTGAAGACAGGATAAGGCTCTAACATTTCCCTCACAATTTTTCCAGAGATCATTAACGAGCTTTAATAAGAATGTACTTTATGAATTTAATACATATTGTGAAAGTTCATGTACACATAAGATAGGCTATTAATTGATATAGGGAATTTGAGAACTACTTCTTCTAGGCCAAAATTTAGATTATCCCATCATACATCTCTCTCTTGGTGAAATGCTACATGACTGAGCAGATATAATAATTTCATTACTAAGAAACAAGACGTGTCCATTCCCTACCCAACTCCAGCAGTCCATTCCTTTCCTGGCTGTACAGCACCTCCTCCCTCCTGCATCTATGCTTGCACTCACTTTGTCCTGTGATGAATCAGTTTGATTCACAACTTAAAAAAAATAATTGGAATAAGAGGTGAAGGAGTTTCCTGGGCTAATGAAATGGATCTGTCCATGAGGGTCTGATGAATATGAAGTGTGCAGGGGTAAGAGCAGGAAGATAGAAAGAATCTCCTCCTCTTCCCCTTCGCCAAATTGCTGAATTTGTTCAGTCATTTGTTCAGCACATCCCACAGCAGGTGCTTCAGCTAAGGATGGTTTGAAGTGTTGCAGAGAATGAGAATTAGATCCCTGTGTCCTTTACACAGCCCATACAAAGAGATGCAGGATGTGTACACAGTCAGAGTGTCTTCTGGAGCAGACTCCTTCTCACATGTGCAGTACTGGCACAAGTGTTTTCTGTCCAGCACAGCAGTACAGGCTCAGCTTCTCTGCATTCAAACTGCAATTCAGAAAACAAATGCAGATAATTCAACAGTGATTTTTGTGTGTGTGTGTGAGACTGCTTCTGCGTATTCCAGATGCTTCAACAAACTGTTGAGTCCTGAAGATTGCAAACTCTGTAAGGGGTAAAAGACAGATATGGAAGGATACAAAATGTAATCTCTGAAAACGAAGAAAAAGGCTGCATAATGAAACCTAAGAATTCTGATTCAGTTTTGTTTTTAATTATTGTTATAAAGTCATGATTTAGTGCCACCAGTGTTTCTTATACAGCTGTATGGCCGTATATCTGTACTCAATGGGTTGTCTGATTTTCAGCTACCTGACAACTGTAAATGATGCAAAACCCTTAAAAGGCTGGATACTTCTGCAATTTTTTATTTGTTTGTAACATATTTTTCATAGAGAATACTGAATATTTCTGAAGCTGAAGGCAAACCCCATGTTTCTTTCTTCAGTGGCAGTGGGGGTTTAAGGAATTTCCGCTCTCAGCCCTTCCTTCCTGTCTCCACACCACCACATCCATTGTGCCAGCACAGCTGCTTCTGCAGCTTGTGGTGAAAATGGGAACCATCTGATAAATCCTGGGGCAGCAGAGAGGAATCAAAATCAAAAGGAAGCTTATAACAATGTGTGAATTAAAATGTGTAAGAGGCTAACCTTGAATTGTGACATCTATGAGGTCTGTGGAGGCCTTGTTAAGTTGACCCTAAAGAATCTGAGGTCTAGGGAAACTTTTAGAGTCTCTTATAAAATATGTCTAAAGAGCCCTCTTATTTACTTAATTCAAAACCTCTTTCTAATGACCTTACTTTTTAGCTGTTTGCTTTGAAGATTCTTTATGGAGGAATACTAAACTTACTTAAAAATAAACCTTCTTGAGGAGTTAGGACAGACCTTTAAATGCCAACTGTTCCATTTCCTTTTTGCTCTTCTCTCAGAAAGTAAGATGAACTGTAGATACATGTATATGTTTATGTATATATCTAGGTAAAGGGAATGTGTACATACATATAATCTTTGCAACATTTTTGAAAGCCACTCTATTTTTTTTGTGTCAGGTAAGCGCATTGGTTTTGCTGCCTGTGGGAGAGCAGAACATTCATGACAGCTTTCTTAAATACAATATCCATATAATTAAATACAATTTTATTCAAAATGTTTCATACTTGAACAAAGCTGAACATTTAATTTCTGCAGTGACCCACAGACACTGATGTCTCACCTGTCTGTTGGGCAGCTTCTCCAGAGTGCCTCAGTTCCTTATTTTTTTGATAACAAGGAGTTCTGTCACACTTAAGTCTCACATCCAATGTTGCCCATTTACAGGCACTTTACTGTCCAGATGCTGTGCATATGGGAGGCTGGGTATCTGGTTTCCATTCCAGGGACCAGGCAGTATAATGCATATCATTTAGATGCTTTGAGATTTTGGCTAATTTCAAGTTTGTGAATAATGGTTGGAACTATTCATATCCTTGATGCTAGGCAAATGCCCAAGAGATTTACTAAAATGTTAAATCACAGTAACACAGTGATCTCCAACTCAGAGCTTTTAGTCACTGACTCATTTTTCTTCACCTCATATTCTCATACACAGAGTTTTCTGTGCTTTTAAGTAATTATTTTTCTCCTTAAACCTTCAATACATGGCAAAATTTCACTGCTATTTTACCCTGATAGTTTTGTCTTCAGATCAGACAGCTAAAATGAAGTAATTTTGGAAGGCTGCATTTCCTTAACATCTTTCTCCAGAACATCTCAAAATGTGCTATGAAAAATAATCAAGCTCTTCAGTACACTGTCAGAGACATTGAAGACTTGAAGGGAAATTAATTCTGGCACAGCTCAAGTCTTTCTTCCCAGCTCAGTGTTCTCCTGTCCTGATTCATTCCTCCTCTTTCCTTCTCCTCCTATGCTAACAAAACTTCAACTACCTTTGATTAATACTCCTGTTTAACAGCTGTATCTTACTGCAGACTATTTCATCTAAAGGCTTGATTACACCATACTTCACCAACCATCAAAATCTGTTTTCCTTCTGAAGTCCTTTGTTTTTCACCCATACCCCTTTATCTTTCTGATCAACTACTACCTGTTCAATTTACAATTTGTCATTTATTGAATCAGTCTTATTCCCTCAGTATCATTTTCCTTCCTCTTTTCATGTGTTCCATTTAATTTCCACCCCCTTTCATCAATCTTTTGACATGTTTCTTAAGCCTTTATTTGCAGGATTGCAAGACTGACTCCTTTGTATGTGTTTCCTTTATGCTTGAATCAAAAATCAGAAGGTCTATATCTTCCCATCCAAGTTGTGTCTTTCTCCTTGACTTTTTCCCCTGCTTTTACAGCATCTGTGAGCTTAGTTTTGGCCTCTCTTGGTCCTTTGCACTGCACTGGATATAATCCCAGTCCATTTTCTTGTAGTCACTAAATTTCCCAAATTCCTTTTTTTTCTCCTCCAATTGCAATTCCTTTGATCGTCTCTCCATTCCAGAGTGTTTGTAAGTCCTTCTTTTCTGTTTTGGCCTTCATCGGGAATCAATTTGGGAAAGCTTTTGTGCATGTCCCTGCACTTGATGGCATACCATGCCTTTGGATGGCTTTGGGGAAGATTTTTTTCCTTTTTTCCCATGTCATGTCCCTCATGTCTTCCCCTCCAAGTTGGGCCTTCCTCCTTGACATTTTCCCCTGCTTTTACAGCATCTGTGAGCTTAGATTTGGTTTCTCTTGGTCCTTAGCACTGCAACTCATTTCCTCCCAGACCATTGTTTGAAGACACTACAGCTCCCAATTTTCTGGGTTTTTTTCAATTGCATTTCATTTGATCCTATCTCCTTTCCAGAGTGTTTGTAAGCCTTTCTTTTCCAGGCTGCAAGATTCCATTCCCGCAAGATTTAAACCAGTCTGAACCGGTTAGAACCAGTCGGAACTGGTCAGAACCGGTTTGAAATGGTTGGAACCGTTTCGAATGAGTTGGAACCGGTTTGAACCGGTCTGAACCGGTCAGAACCGGTTTGAACCGGTTTTGAACTGGTCAGTACAGGTTTGAACCGGTTTGAACTGGTCGGAACCAGTCGGAACCGGTTTAAACTGGTCAGAACTGGTTGGAACGGGTCCAAACCGGTCGAAAACGGTTTGAACCGGTCGGAACCAGTTGGAAACGGTTGGAACCAGTTTGAACCGGTTTAAACCTAATGGAACCGGTCAGAACCAGTCGGAACCAGTTTGAACCGGTTGGAACCAGGTGGGAACCAGTCGGAACTGGTTGAAACCAGTTCGAACTGGTTTGAACCGGTCAGAACTGGTCTCAACTGGACAGAACCGGTTTGAACCGGTTTAAACCGGTCTGAACCAGTCGGAACCAGTTCGAACCGGTCGGAACTGGTCTGAACCAGTTTGAACCAGTCAGAATCGGTCAGAACAGGTTTAAACCAGTTGGAACTGGTCGGAATCGGTTGGAATTAAATTTCCTTTCGAGAAGGTAAACGGAATCTTGCGATTTCATTGGGGACCAATAAGGGAATTGTTGTTGCATGTCCCTTCACTTGATGGCATGCCATGGCTTTGGGGAAGATTTTTTCCTTTTTTTTAAGTATCCATGCCATGTTGTCATATCCTCCCCTCCAAGTTGTGTCTTCCTCCTTTGATTCTCAAGTGTTGGAAAACCCATTCGTTTTTTTTCACCTGTTGAGTTTGGGCTGGAACAATTCAGAGGGCATCACAAAACCTGAAAACTACATCAGACTGAATACAAAGGGAGAATTCCTACAGCTGTTTTTTCACTGAATGTATTCTTTAATACCCTAATATAAAAACTGTGTCATGGGAGCTCTCATTGTCATTCTGTGTGCTTTGCTGGCTATAAGCCACTACAGACATGTATTGATGCTGATTTCCGACAAGGTTGTCTCCGTTAGTCTTTCACTCTGTTGTCGGTAATGATGAGTACAGTATAAATGGAAGACATGGTAGTTCTGTCAGAGCTAGTGAGAAATACTTCACCCCTTCCTTACCAAAAGGGTTAAACAGATGCCCAAGGCACATTTACCAGCCTCTAAAACCCAGATATCTTGGTAGCTGCTTTCCTCAGAAGCAATGTTGCAGGCCAGTTGCTCCTTCAGCTGCTGCCTCTTCTCAGTGTTCCTTGCTACCTCCCCAACACCCTTCATCTACTTCCGGGCAACTTTAATAATTTACTGATGATGGCAGATGAGAAGCCCTGAAGTTTTTAATATAATTATCAGTGTTAGTAGTAATATTAGAGTCAGAGATTCTCCTATTCCACTAATTTGTCAACTGATTACTTTGCTAATTTAAGAAATAAAAATAGCTAGTAATAAGATATTTAAAAATAATAATAATAAACCATGTTAGAAAGTACTGTTTCAAAATACTGACTCAAGACCTACTGCCTACTCACCAGACCCAAAAGTGTACTACTTGAATATGGGACACTTACAGTTTGGTTTTACTTCTGATAGCATTCAAAATTTGGAGGTTTTGAAAATAAAAACCAAAATATGTATGAAAGCTGCTGAAGGAACAGATTATTAAAGTCCTGAGCTTTAGCAACACCATGATCATTTAGAAATCTTGTCTTGATAGAGAATAAAAATATATTATTCTGTCCTTTTCAAAACTCCTGAGCGTTACATTTCCCCAACAGACGTGACATACGAGCACCATCAAGTGGCAAGGCACCTAAATTACAGCTAGTATTTTGACTTCCTCCTTTTTCCTCAAACCACAGAATCTAACTGGGCATTTAGATGTTGATATTAAATTTCTGCATTTTTAAAAAATTCACATAACCATCTTTCTGCTAACTTCTCAAAGATGTGGTAGAAGTAGAAAGCTTTATTTAAATACTCTGCATGTCAGCTGAGCAGGGCACTTGAGTGTTCCATGCTGGTTAATATAGGCAAGTATTTTCAGAGTATCTAAAATTCTTTTGCAAACACATTGGGTTTTTTTCTCTGCTACTGCTATCACATTCATAACTGATTTCTCCCTAGTGTGACAAGACCATTGTTCCCCTTATGGCAGAATAAGGATTCATAACAAACTGTATCTACTGCTTCCTGAGAATAGGGTTAAGATTATTCTACCCTTTTTTCATGCTTATCTACTTTTCTTTTTTTTCCTCCCTGTTCTCTTTCTTTTCTTCACTGCATGATACTCTGTAAGGTATCAATAAAATTTTGATCCATCTAAAAAGACTAAAATCAAGCATCAAGACTGTATGTCTATCCTGTACTTCAGTGAATCTGGGAACCTCCACTGATGAGTATGGAGGTAATTATGTGGCCTTCATTTGTACCATATTAATGGTGGCTGATTCTTTTAAATTTCTGTAGCAAAATCAGATCCCCAAATTAATATTGGCTAGAGGAACCTTATGCCTTCTGCAATAAATATATTGGAAATCTATTTTCACTTTCCACATGGATGATCTTGTTTTTAGGCCATTTCTTAAGAACAAAATTTTGTAAGACTCAATTAGGATTTTCTTTAATTTTAAGCATGACTGACTTCTGCAATGATCTCTTCCTTAAACCACCCCCCTCACTCCCCCCCCAGATTAAATGCTGCTATAACTGATAGGACACACAGACTTTTAAGTAAGTAAATATGAAACTTCTCTCTTCTGCCCTCTCCTTTTACTACTTTGCTCCCAAAGCTGAAGAATCAAAGCAATGTAGATTCCCTTGGCCTTAACAGCAAATGTACATAAAATTTCTTTGCTTCAGTAGTTCTTTCATTAATATGTAAGAACCTGGATGTCACACTTTTTAGTAATTACTTTTAGATTTTTTAAGTCTTCACATCTGGAAGTACTGCTTCTTTAGGCTAGACATATTGTGCCTTTTTAAATGACCATCGTACTAAACCACAGTTAAAGAACTTCTGCACTTAAGCATGTTCAATCATAGCTATTATCAAATTATGAATTAAACATCTGTCAGCAGACAGGACATACATTCTGGGTTTTCTCAAGCCTGAAACATTTCATGAAGCTCAGGTGATGTGCTAACTGGAGTTAATAGGAAGCAACCAACAGAGAACTAATGGTTTAAATGACTGGAAAATCTTAATACTTATAAAAAGTGTTATAGTAAAGAGCAAAAGGGCAGAGATATATTCCCAGCAGAATAATCTTCAGCAGTTGGCTAAAGCAGCATTAGTCCCCTTTGTGATACATTGAACAGAAGTAGCTATTGCACCTTAATAGTAAGATCTTGCTCACATTCAATTTAAGAGCTCTTCTGTAGCAGCAAACATTTGACCATTATAAAAGTAAAAGCATGTGTCAGTGCAGGTAACTCATCTGTAAGAACAGAGTTCTGCACTCTGTGGACTGGGCACAGAGGGATGCATGGCAACTACCTTGAAGAGTCATGTTAGAAACCTCATGTGGTTTGGTGGTGGAAGTTTGCTGCTGCTCTGCCACAACAGGAATATTTTGTACATGCTTGCTCTGTCTCTAATGGTGAGACATTACACACATGCTAATGTTGCCAATACATCAGTTATAAAAGAACAAGCTGCCTACATTATGCCAACTCTATCCCATATGTTCCAATATGTGCATTTTAGAGGACTTCTTTAAATGCTTCTTTATGTGCACAACTTCTATCACATGTAAAATAAGCCTGATAATTAAATATAGCTTTTTGCCAGCTAATGCTTCTGGTTCAACTTTCCGATGATTGGAAATGATTTCAAAAGCTCTCAGTTTAAAAGTGGAAAATTATCTTAGTTCAGTCTCCTGTGACAGAAGAGGTATCCATAAGGAATTTTATCAAGTTGCTAAAGTGTTTTGGTTTAACATTTTGCTTCTTTCCATTATTTGTCATAGCTTTTCCATACTGACATGCACGAAACTGTAGTCTTGAGACACAGAGTTTCAGAGACTTGCATTTACCTCAAATAATTTAATCTAGTTCTTTGATGCTGGGACAATGTAAGCAAGTTCTTCCCTTTGCTTAGTAGAGGTAGAAAATTCAGAATTTATGTTTAATTTTAAACCACTTTAAGGTAAGGAGCAGATGATGTACCAGCTTCCAGTTGTATCCTGCCAGTTTACAACGCTCCATCACCTCCTGTACTCACAGTAAACAGCCTTGTCCAAAAGTTTATTTTGACTGATTTTTTGTTTTCAAGTTCTTTTAGCATCTCTATTCATCTAGTAAATGTCATTCTTTCAGGTAGTCCAGATGAGGAAAAAGCAGGCTGTGTTATAGTGAGTATATTAGGATATCACAGAGAAATACCTTATCAATCTCTTTATTCGTAGGTTAAAATGTAATGCCATACAGTTCTTAACAATTACTGACTGAAAAAAAATTATCTGCATAAAACAGAAGCAAAACTGAAGGAGACTAATTAAAAAAGCCATCTTGCTTCAACTTTTGAAACGATTACATACAGAATAATATACATATTTACATTACAAGTATATTATATAAATATAATATATATGTAATCTTGTAACCACAATAAATATCAAGGTCTTTTTTAGGCACACAGCATAGAAAAAAATGCAGAATCTGCACAATCCTTAAGATTCTTGGAGTGACTCACTCTAACATTGTTTTCACACTGAAAAAGCAAATATTTTACACAAAATATACAGCCACAGTTTACGCAGTCCCCAGTGAACAGGGAATCTTTGATTGCCTTCCTATAAGTCTACTCCTTGATTTTCTAATACTAGTGCTCTATACAGCTATTACATAAGAAAATAGTTTGCAGGTTTGTTTTTTACTCAGCTAATAGCCTAAGTAATTATCAGTGCTAATAAAATAAGTACAGCATATCTACATAAGGTATATACAGGTGTTTACACAAACACAGATTTGGTGAACTGCTACTGAGCTCACCATTAATACTTGGGAATCAACCTGAAATTCAGCAGAAAGAAATTGATTTTCAATAATATAACCTCAGAAATATTTTATCATTTGAGCGAGATCTGGGCTTCAGAAATAGAAAGCTTTAACCTTAGAAGTTAATTTAAAAATCAAATTCTTGGCCATCCTGGCAGATGTAGGCTGCCATTGCATTTGAATCTTTCCTTCAGTGCAAATAAAAACTCAGAATTTTCTCAACCAGTACGTACTATCATGACATTTTAAAGACTGTCACTGTGGAGCACCTGAGATCGCACCCTAGCAAGTGACGCTGACCACTTCTCACAGCAGGGCTGTGATCAGTGAGAGAAGAAACACAGCACTTTTTTTGTTCTGTGGTTACAAATCAGACTCTGGCATGTCAGGCATGTCTGCCATCAGGTAGCCAATACCATAACGCCCGTTTGGAGCCGTGTCCAGAGTGGGCGAGCCAGTCTGTTTTCGATATATGTTTTTGCCGAAATTTGGAGACGGCACTTCACTTGGACTCTTCCCATGAATCAGACTTGTATTATCTCCCTCCAGATTAACAGGTTCCTTTATTATCCGACCTCTTTTGTAGGATACAGATGCCAAACTACCAGAACTGTCATCAATAAGGTTGCAACGGCGTACCATGAAGACTATTGGGACTGGCAAAATGGCCAACACCATCAAAGATATACAGACAATCATTCCCCATGTTGGATAGCTGTGGAACTCTTCCGTAGCCTGAGAAACACAACAGAAAAATGATTAATACATCTTTACCAGAAAAATAACAAAAACCTGCAGTCCTTATTGAGGTCTGCAGTTTTCAAGCAGAAAACTCCACAGCACTCAGAGTGTGGGCACCACTACAGATCTCAGGTTTGAAGAGTCATGGAGATGTAGAATTGCTATCTTTCAGTCAGTGAGCAGGACTAAAACACTGTTGAACAGTTTTTGAGAGCACTTCAGCAGCACACAAATGAAGATTTTCACTTTAGGCTTTATGCTACATTTCTCTGTAGCTTCCTGATCCTATAAAGGATGTCCAGAACAGACAAGTGTGCAGTGGTTATCTGTAACTATGCCTGGAAAATTAGCCCCTGTTCCGTAGGCTAATAGCTGGTCTAGACAGGAACCATCTCAGTTATTGCACTTTGCATAAGCATGAGGTAAACTGTAACGTTGGAGCACTACAGTACCCCGCACCTCTACTGCACCCAGGCATCAACGGCCAACAGGCTCTGCTTGCCTGACTTTGTATGTGGAAAGGAATTGCATGTTTGGTATTCTAAGGCATCTCTTTCTAATTTTTGAGGGCAAGACTCAAATGTTACAAGCGCATTTTTCTGAGAATCATGTAGCTGTCTGGATAGAGGCAGGCATACTATCAATAGTAAAGCCAACCTCCTGTGTCTATCCTTTAGCTTTCTTTGCTGTGACTTCCCCCCCAGCTAATTTGGGAAAGTTTTGTTAGATTAATGTCTCTGACATTTTCTCTCTGTCTGTTTTGCATAAAAAGCCTGTAGAAATAGCTGAGGGCTCATGGGCCTATAGGCTGAAGTCTTCAGAGTTCCCTTGACTAAAATCTCTTTTTGAAGTCGAAGCTCAGAACTGTCTTGCCACTCACCCAGACAAGTTCTTATCAGAGCCAGGTTTTATTTAATACAGCTGCTACACTGTGATATGTGCTCCCAAAGGGAAAAAATTATGACATAAAAAACCTGATGTGATATCTGAAATGATTTATGCAGTTATCGTCTGTTTTCTGCAGTAAAATAGGACTTAATTAATGTGAACAACCTCTCCCATGATTATGAATTTCTTTATCATATGTTAGGAAATAAGTCAGTCAGAGCATACAGGTTTGTGTCAATCAGTTATATTTTAAAGCAGAACTACTTAAAAAACTGTTGGTTTTACATCCAAGTTACTTGAGATAAAAGTAATCGTGACATTATTTATGCTGATTTTGAATTTCTAATTGTAACTTTTTTGTCTGCTCATGTGCTTCAAATGCTTCAGATATGATCACAATGATGATGATGATGATGGTATCATACTTAAATACAAGCCCTACATATACACACACATACTGTATACATACCGTATCTTCAATCCAAGCATTGTAACCAGGAGGACTCAATCCCATTTGGACAACGCTAGCCACCAGCAAACATAACAATACAAAGGGTGAAACATACTTCCACATGTAGTAATAATACTGGCTTGGAGAAAACCCCAGCATATCCTTCAGGTCCTCCATAAATCTGTGAATGGATTAAAATGTTATTGTTAGTGTAGACACTGAGATTTTGAGCGCTATAATCGATACATAGCAACCAACCTGAGGGAATCAAGACACTGAAAAAAATTTACATATAGAAACAGCTGTAGTTTAAATTACTTGATGGGCTGAAAAATAGAGTTCATACTAGTAGTTCAGACCAGACGAACAAAAGGAATCCCTGCACAGTACTGTGATTTAGTAAGCTGCTTGCTGGACTATGCTGAAGATATTTAAACTCACATTTCTTTTAGAATATTCTTTTTTTACATTTTCTTCTATTGTCTACTGGGTTGTTTACCAGCACATCTTACAGATGTGTAACATTAATTTTGAACCCACACACGTGCTGCAGTCTAAAAAACCCAACTTTATGCATAAGCTATGGTTTGCATCATATAAGCTGCTGAAACAAAACTCTTCCAAGCTATAAAACTGCTGCCTTTCTCCTCAAATTTTTAAGTTAAGACATGAACAAAACTCCTATTTTCGTACTCACGATGGAGTACATGGTTCCAGAGCCAGTAGAAACAGAGAATGATTTTAGAAATAATTTTTTTGGAGTGTGCGCAAGCAATGATTGTTTTAACTCCCTTGTGGTCCCACTCCTTTTTGAAATGTGCATCTCAAAAAAGCTCTTACAGAAGGATATTTTCCAATGTTTTTTTTTTACACATGTAAAGCTTCTGTCATGTAAACTCTCAGAAAAAAAAAATTGACTACACAGCTTGAGGCATTCTATTGTTTGTTTACACTGAAATAAAGCACATCATTAAAAGGAAGCTGAATTTACAAATGGATTGCGCCCTCTACAGGTAACCTTCTCTTTTGAGATCTCCAGTTCTTCTACCAGTTAAACATGAATCTGTTATCCTTAATTTAAAGTAGTCTTCCATTGTCACCATCCTACTCATCCTCTTCTTAAAGTCTCCTTTAGCTGAAGCTCCTTATAGAACTGATTACAGTGTGGGAGATTTTCCTTCTTGGCTACAGAAATTCACACGTTGTCTCTTTTCTATAGCACCCTTTGAATGCTATGCTTTAGTTTTCTACTATCTGATCAAAGACTTAATGTCTAATAATTAGAAATTTATACAGAACTTTATCTACAGGGAACCCTTGGTACTATCACAGCCAATGGCAGCCTGAGGCTGTTGATGCTGACAGTTTTTGCAAACCAAATTGCTAGGTTTCTGCAGAAACATGTATCAGAAGAAATACTAGGAATACTGCAGAGGGAATACTCAGGTGGTCATTATAAATGAGAAACTTGGCTGTTAACTTTTCACTGAATCCTGTCAGAAGCCCTTCTGAAAACATGAACTGCCTGCACTGTGAGTCATAAGCAAAGGATTACCATATTTTAGCTATGCCTAAACATCAACCTCCTCACAGGTCAGCTGCTGACTTTTGGCATATCTACTTCCACTCACAGTGGAGCTTGGACATTACCAACCTTATAGCCAGGTCATCTGTTTTATCTTTTGGTTACATGTGTAAAATAATCTATGAGGTGTTTTTATAGCTAAATGATCAATTATAGGATTATACATGTGATCCAAGTTGGAATTCTCCCTGAGCAAGCAAGCAGACCAAGTACTACTTGCATAGTCCAGAAACAATGTCTGAAAACTGTAAAATTAAATTTTCTTATGTTTTGTTTCATTGTGATAAATGATTGCTGATTACTCAGATCAGACAAGTGAAAAGTCAAATGAAACCCCACTCCTTCTGTGTCACACTTTTTCTTCATGCAAAGGAATTACAAACATTTGAATTACTACAACATGTTAGTACAGCATGTTCTGTTTAACCTGTGCACGGCATAAGTAATTTTTGATACAAACCCTTCTATTCCTTAGCATGGAATATACTGATCTCACTTACTGAACACATTCTGATTTTAGACATAAAATGAATTCAATAAAAATAAAAAAAAAAGGATTTATGGTCATTCCTCTTCATCCATCCCCAACAGGTCACTTGACTTCATTGTCAGCAGTGCTGCTTTCAAGTAAGCTTTGACCCTGTTTTTGCTGTCATCTCCTCTCTAACAACTAATGCAAAGAAAAATTAATTGCTATAACACCCCAAACTCAATTTAGTTCTTAAATTGAAACTTTTTTCTTTTTACTGCCATTAGAGCTTGCTTTGTTTCTTTCTTAGGCCGCCTGAATACTGCGTTGAAATAATCATCCTCATCTGTTGCTTAGACCATGGTTATTTCTGAAATCTTCTTGATGTCTTTGCTAATACAAATTCCCTACACTTTTCTATTTGGCCTCCTTTCTTAATTTCTAATTTTGTCTCTTTTACTGCATTCTTTTGTTTTTGGATTTCTTGCAATCATTCTTTGGGTTTCAGTACACTGTTCTGATGTAGTGTATCTTGCTCCAAACCTGTTCTTAGTAACAGACTAGACTTTCGACCAGATTGATGTGCTTTCTAATTACTTGTATTCCTGTGTAAAATGCAGATGCTTCATACAATATAATTAAAATAGTAATAATTATTGTAAAGAATGGTGTTGATATGGACAGGGAGATACATTTCCTTCACTTACTTGTCTATTCCATAAATTCGGATGACTGCAATATTCTCCAAAATGACCACGATAAGCAGGGGCAGAGTAGCTGAGTAGTCATCAAACATTGTCACAAAATAATTTCCAGAGCGCTGCACAAAGATCAGGCCAATAAAAAATGCTACCAAGCAGCAGATGACTGGAATAAAGGATAGAAATGTGAGCTATAACTACAACAAAGATCCACAGACAAGGAGGAACTAACCCATTATTTCATATAAGTCAAGTCAGTAACATTCTACCATTTAGGGGCTCTCAATTTTAAGAATATTAGTTATCCTACCTCTTTCCTACAAAACAGAATTATGAAATCAGAATTACTAGAATCACCATATCACAGCAGTCTTGATTATGAGATTAATCAGCAGAGATTAATCAAGTGACTATTTCTCACTAAACGCAATGTAAATGCAAAGGTAAAATAAATCAGTAGGCAAAACATCACACATCATGTTAACTGGTCACCAGCTCAGCTTTTGGAATTCAGAAGGAAAAAGAACTTAGAAGTGAAAATATTGGGGAAAATAATATGAAGAAGTTTCTATGATTCTAAAAAGTACAAAGGCTGAATAGACTGCTCCTAGAAGATCATTAATGTCATGAAGTTCTATTTGATCTGTCTAAATGTATTTGTCCATTAAGCAACATTTCTGTCCTTTCTTTACGGACAACCCAAAATATATTTCTTGAATGGCTGATCCTGCATAATGGATCTCAATATAATTTTCTCCAACTAAATTTGTCAGCAACAGGACTTAATGCTTAAGTAAGTAAAATTTCAATAAATCATGGAATCACTTGTAGGCTGAGCATCAGTAAGACTGATTCTTACAGTTTTAAGTGGTCTTTTTTTTTTTTCTCACAGGGAACTTAGGCTAAGGATGCATCTAAGTAGTCCAGAATTAGGTGAAATTAATCTGGATCAAAATATAAAATGTCTTTACAGAATACACCCATTGCATGAATCCAAGATCATCAATTATTATTGATTATAGTACTGAATGTAAGACAATAACACTGTTTTGAATACTATGGTAGAAGTCTTAAACCTTGTAGGAACTACTACTATAATGTCTTTATGGACTTTCCACCACTCAGCATGAAGCACTGTTGAATGGAAAATAAATTTAAGCATTTGAGTTCGTTTCTCTGAACTCAAAGAGTTGCAAAAGTACTAACAATCCTGTAAAAGTTGAAAGTTTCTGTCTTGTAAGCACAAAATCTATTGCAGCTATAACCCTTCTTAAATACCACTAGTACTGCATGAAAAAAAATCCAGATATTTCAATTTTTTCAAGTTAATTAACAGGACAGCACACCAGGTTGTAATCTTCTGAGTACAACTGAGTTTAACTAAAATCATGTATGCACACCACTTTAAAAAGTTTCAAGAGAAAGACAGTTCTTGAATGCTTCTTTATCTTAATTATTTTTTTTGTCTAAGAGAGTAACAAGGAATTACTGTAAAATGCTCCATTACTCCAGTGTAGTGACTATAAATCATGGTACTTGCACACATACTTAGGAAGAACAGCTAATTTCTAATTGTTGTACTGGTTATTCAGCAAGAAGTTAAGACCCAATTAAAAAAAAAAAGACCAAAAAGGGCTCAATAACTTACGACTTCCAAAAAATCATTTGATTTATCTTTTTTTAAGAATTTGATTTTTTTACCTATCAAAAATTACTTGTTATCTCAGCAAAGTAAGGAAAGCAACTGGGGAAAAAAGCAGTTATTCTGCTGCATCAGGGGTTAACTCTCATAAAATGTATTATTATTTCTCTTATAGAATTTTTTATTTTCTTCATAGAGTTAGCCAATGTTAAAGCACCATTTTTTAAAATTTATTTTCTATCCCACCTTTTACAGGCATTGATAGGAAAGCTGAATTTGTGCATAACACACCAAATCTCTTGCAGCTGTCCTGAAGGTTTTCAGAAACCAAACTTTCACACCTTTGCTGGTGCTTTATATAAAAAAGAGAAATCCCTACAAGTCAAGGCTACGCGAACATGCTACACCTCAAATAACTTAGGGCATTTAAGTAATTAAAAAAACCCCAAACAAGTAACTTAGGGCATTTAAGTAATAAAAAAACCCCAAACAAAACAACTAGATGTCTTGTTTAAGACTTTTTAAACATTTAACAGGGAAAAATATGTTTCTCTAGAGAGTTACTGTACTGATTTTAGCATAATAAAAATTTCATTATAAATTAAGATTTCATCTGGCCTACTCAGGAATAATTTGTAGTAATTTGCAATGTATTTTCACTCTTCCCTTTTCCTTTGTTTCTCCAATGTGTGACACGGGATGGAATGGAAAGCATTCTGAAAGAACCCAAAAGGACTGACCACAAAGAAACTTGTAACCAAAATTGAATTAAAAATTAAGTTTTAGGGTGTTTATGCTACTATAACATTCAGGAAAAGGTTTAATTGGCAGATATTAATGTGCCTGTGCATGGAAGTACAGTCTGGAACACAGTGATTTACTGCTCTGTAAACCTTCATGTCCAAAAAAAAAAAAAAAAAACCTCATAGTGCCACAAAAAATTTCATTTACTGCTCTATGGAAAAAAGAATGTTTGTGGAACTCACCAGTAAGAATTTCTTTCCTGACCTTGAAGGTATCAACAATGGGCGTGATAATGCCTTCAATGGTTCCAAACATACTTCCAAGTCCCAAATTTACTAACATGAGAAAGAACATGACTGACCAGAAGGGAGAAGCAGGGAAGTGGGTCATTGCTTCTGTAAATGCAATAAAAGCCAAACCAGTTCCTTGAACTGCCTGTCAGTGAGGAAAAAAAAAAATTGTATCATTAATCATGAATTTATTTTTGGTTTTTTGATAGTGTGACAGCCTGAAAAGTCTGACTTTGTGTTCATATGGTGTCATTGATTACCTCTTGAAGGCACAGAAAGAAATTGCTATCTAATACATAATTCTTCCAATTAATATTATTTACTGAAACATGAGAATTTGTAAGCTGATTAACATTACACATTTCTTTCATAGAATCATAGACTACGAGGTTTGAAGGTGTCTCATGGAACATCTGGTTGAAACTTTCTTGGCAAAAGCAGTCTAAACAGGATGGTCCAGCACCCTGTCCAGCTGAATCTTAAAAATGTCCCATGATGTGAAAGCACCACATCCACTGAGAGATTAGTCCAAGGGCTGACTGTGCTCATTGTGAAGAATTTTCCTCTCTTGTTCAATCAGAATTTCTTTCTCTCCTTCACTGATAATTTTGCATGACAGTTACTATATAGGACTGTTGCAAAATACACTTTATATTCTCCAGTAACCATGTAAAGGATTTAATTTCTATACTTTTCTTTCAAATTTAAACAGTGGCCACAGTATAGAAACCTTAGAAGTCTAAGTCACTGATTTTATATTTTATCTTCAGATGCTGGTGCAACTATATAGAAGTCAGTGTTTCAATCTGCAATTGCCTCTCTAAAGCTAGAAAACTATAATTTCTTATAGTATCCAACAGATTTGGCTTACTGTAAGATTTAAAAACAGGATGATACTCATTAAACAACTACCTAATACGCAGATAATGATTTTTTGTTTTAGTGAAGTAGTATTTATATCTAATAATTGTATCTTAACACTAAGATACAATTATTAGATATAAATAAATTATATACATATTATCATATAAATAAATATTATCATATAAATATAAATTGCAGTCTGAGACACTGAATAGGTAACACCTCTGTTTAGTCTTTGGAAAAACCCTCATGCTCAGTTCTTCTGAAAAATAGAGCTTAAAAAACTTATCACCTCCTGAGAAGAATGATATAATGATCAAAATATATTATAAATCAGTGAAGACTATATTAAGACATCAGACCTAAAAGTCCTCAAGCGAGCTGGAATGCAACCATGTTTCCATCCAGGTCTCTATAGGTGCACGGCTCACAGGTACACTGTCCTGACACTCCATGTAGCTACACGTCACTGCTTACTTCAGGCTTACAAATATTCATCTCTTCCTAATCTCTGTATTCAAGATATAATCTCACCTTGTTAAGTTCATCTTCAATTTGACAAGATTTCAGACCAAGAGAATCAAACTGTTCTTCTTTGACTTTCTGTATAATGTCATAAACTAAATTGTAATCTTCTGCTGTAATGCTTGAGAAATTGATATGATGTGGGATCATATCTTGGCTGAGATTACCCATTTTCAGAAGTTTTAAAATCTTCTCTGAATTTCTGTAAAACACAATAGAACAGAGAGAACAAACTCAGTGGTCTGTGTTAATTCATAAATGAAATAAACAGTAAAAAAAATTTTTAAAAAAGAAATGGATATTCATACTGGGTAACACATTTTTCATTTATGATATTGGCTTTGAAGCCCAGAACTGCAAACACCACCAAAGTTGCCAGCACAGAAGTGAAAAAATTGATGAAGGACACCAGTACAGCATCAAAATGGCAGTTGTTGTCTCTCTTGTTGTAGCTTGAAAAGGCAATGACTCCACCAAATCCAAGCCCTAAGGCAAAGAACACCTGAGTAGCAGCTTCTCTCCAGACCTTGGGCTCCAGCATTATTTCAAGCTGTTTGAAATTAGATATAATATATGTCAGCTATAAAATGCATTTCTAGTATATGAAAAAAACAACAGAATAAACACTACATCATAAAAATGCTAATACTCCACTACAACCGTATTTTCATTAGGACAAAATGAAAGCTGAATGCGACCCCTGAAGCTGGCAAACTTATGGGCCAGAATTTCAACTTATTTTAGATTATCTAAACATCAAGGAGAAACATGCTATACATATGTTCCAAACAACGAGACACTACTGGAGCTATCTAACTGAAATATCAGCTAGTTATACTGAGAAATAAAAGAGGTTTTTTTACAATACTTCTTTATTTACAGTATATGTACTGACTTCTGTTAGACTTGAGATGTATTTTAGATTGATCAACCCTTTTAAGAAATGCAATGAGTATGATTAAAGTTGCCTTGCTTTCACTTTTCAAATGAACAAACAGTAGGTGAACATGAGCTACACATGCTTATATGGAATTCCATTACATGAAAATAAGTAAAACAAAATCAAATACATGAAATGAACACTTGCCACCACAAGCTGTATAGTGCCTGAGTCAAATCTCTTAAGTCAGATGCCTTGAACTTCAACCCTTTGTAAAATGGGTCATGTTTTACAGGGGTAACTAAGTCTTTTATAAAAAAATTAAGAGTATTGCTCACTCAGATCAACTGCATTGCTCAAAAAAAACCCCAACACTTTTTTACAAAGTTATGAGTCATTATCTATCTTAAATTCTTCTAGATACTGATTCACAAAAAAGAATTAAAGAAGAACATGTCAAATTTAAACATCAGATTTGCTCAAGCTGAATCAGGGCATCTATTAATGCAAGTGACTTTTATTTTCTTTAAGCCCTAGGTTTATTCATAGAAATAAAACTGAAAAGCATCAGCATAGATGCCAGAATTATCAGACTGACTGTCTTACTCTGAAGAGAAAGAAATTTGCTATTGTTACAACACTTTGGATAAAATGTCTGTTTCCCATGGAGATATAGTATTTATTATAGGTAAGATGTAGAAAACTTCTTTATTCACTTATATATAGCTGAAATACAATAAAATTGGGAAAAAAAGTTTATGAGAATAAAGATATACCTGACTTACAATTCAGATTATAATTACAATGCACAAGTGGCTACTGCACGCAGCTCTAACTCAGGCACTGTCATGCCAGAGCTTTCCCACCAGAGGGAGAGCAAGGAACACTCTCAACTGTAACAAATCTCTAATTGCTTGAAATACCAAAACCCTACTCACTTCCTTGAATGTATCCTTTGGTACCATCAGAAGAAGGGTGTTTTTGGATACATGTAGCCCAGGCTTTCAAAATTAACTCCAGACTGATATCCTATTAGGAATTGTGTGTGAAATTTTGGAGTCTCTGTACTTCAGTTTCATAGAATCCCACAATTTAACTGCAGTAGTTAAGTGGGCTTTTCACATACCTTTCTTTAGGTTTTCCATGAATTTTCTTATTTAGAATTTCTGCTTTGTTTAAAAGCCATGCCAAACAGACAAATTCTCCCCTTCTGCATTAGTCTTGCACTCTCACACCTGCACCAATGTGTGCCAATCCTCTCCCACTGATGGGAATTTGCTGCAATCATCTGTGCTCAAAATGTGGCCATTTTTCAGCTAATTGGCCCAAAAAGATGCTTCTCCCTCTCACATCTATCTACCTGGATAATTTTCATGCTAGATTGGTTTAGCATTCCTTTTTAGAGCCTGGGTGCCCAAATAAAGTGTTAGCACAGTGGAGTGAATGCAACAACAGGTGTGGGAGTCTGAATTTCTTCAAGCAGTCTCCTATGAACCTACAGTCCAAATTAGTGCTAAAGTACAAAAAATTATAATGGAAATATTTTGTAAGGTTTATATTCACATATAATACATATCACATACAGGCCTCCTATGTTCAAATTTAAACCACAACTTAAATTTTGATACAAAACTGGAAACTGTCAGAAGAAATTAAGGACCATTTTGCTTTTTATATCATTTAAATGAACAGTTGAAACATTTGTATAATTAAGTATAATGTAACCATAAAGTAAACACCAGCTGCAACTTTTTTTAAAGTATAACTCAAGAAGCAGTGAATACTGAAGAGGTGTTGGTATCCAAGGGCAGTTTTTGTATTTATTTTCCCTTAGAATCTAGTGGTACTTCTCCAGCCAAAAGAAGTACTAACAATGTGGTTGAGAAACCAAATTATATCTTATAGAGGTCTGTATTTCACCTTCACTTTAGACTTTCGTTAGTAGGCATTACATTTCTCTCTTCCTCAGGTTTCTCAAATTTGCCTGAGCAGCCTGCAAGTCTCTGCACAAGCATGATGCTCTAAAGTGGTGACAGTGAGTGAAGTGGAACAGGACTGCATCAATGTGAGAGACAACAAAGGTCATTTTTATAGGATGACAGTTCTCCAGACTCAAAACACCTGGAATCAAAACAACTGACAACACCCTGTCATCTGGCATTAGCCACTATGTGCATTGATTTTGATTATCTTATTATTTAGCTTTCATTTTTGAAATAATAGTCCTGTTTTTCTCAGCTGTATTGTGCAGTGGACTTGTTGGAAAGTCCATTTCACAATACAATATGAAGCCCAGACTTATTCATTCCTGAGTATGGCTCTGACTATTTAAACATGCTGTTCCTGTAGTATAGATGTAGTTGCAAGCATTTGAGATAGGTGTGGGTAGTATTTAGATCTTCAAGCTAAACAGTGATTCATAACACTCCTTATCACCTCCATAGTTAGAAAAACCTAAAGCTATGTAAGGCACGTTCCTGGCAAAAATATTGGCAGTAAAAAAAATATGCTTAGAACTGCTGCTATCTTGGCAAGTCATAAGAAAATTGATAAGGAAAGCTGAGGGGCAAGTACTTACACTACTTACTATTGAATACAGGTCACCTGTACTTTGGGCTACTATATAAACAGCTTTAAGTTTTTTCTAAAAAGGAGGGGAAAAAAAACACTCTTTTCTAAAAGGGACAAGTTAATTATGCATGCCATGATGAAAGTGCAAAGTAAGGCACTGACAACCCAGAACTAGACATTTCAATATTAGAAAATGGCAAACTTCTCTTTTCAGTATTTAAAGCTCTCTAAACTTCCTGAATCCTCTAAATTGCACTCTCAGATGTTACGCTTTGTAGGGATGTATAGCTCTGGGAGCCCTCACTTAAGAGAGGTAACTCTACATACCCTTGGAACACCTAGAGCCTTTGGACTTTAGGGCTTGGTATTGTGCCACTGAGATCAACAAAAATTTTGCAATTTAAGCATACAGAAATACAGCCAAATGTTCTATGAGAACAATAAGCTTAAATGAGAGCATTCATAAATGGTCATATTTCCACTGAAACTTTAATACCCTGCAAAGAGAAATTAAGTACATACCTTAGGGGTGAACATGTGACGAATTCCATCCACTGACCCATTAAGGAGCAGTCCTCTGATCAGAAAGCATAAAAGTACCACATATGGAAAAAGGGAACTAAAATACATGATCTGAAATACAAGAAGGCAAGAAAAAAATGTAACATGACATTTAACACGGAGTTTCTTTTCAATATGTTCATTCACTGCACAGTATCCTTTGGATATATGACTGAATTGATGATCATATGGCCTAAGAAATAAGCAGAACACCTCCCCTTCCCCTTGTCTCTGCAGAAGAAAGCGAAATCACATGATTGTAAAAAGAAATTAAATTCTGTACTGTACAAAAACAATACAACTGCCTGATGTATTTATCACTAACCGATAAAGAACCTCTGGACTTCCAGGGAAATTCAGTATTAATTCAATGAGATGAAAACAAAGACAGAAGTAAACTGTTGCAGAAATGCTTCTCTTTACAAAAGCACTTTGACTGGGTATGGCAAAGGTATGCAGCATGAATAGAAACTATTTTGTCTTCAGAAGGAAAGGGGACAAGAATCAGTAGAAAGTACATAACCAATGAATTCAATCACATGCTTACTGTCAAAACAACGAAAAATAGTAATCAAATCTGATATTTCATTACCCATGACAGAAAATTTATTCTGTAAAGCTTAGTAAAATGATTCTCTAGTTAAACATGCTACTTATTTCTTTAACTGAAATGCCCCAAGGAGGTCACAGAAATTGCCATGTCAGTGCCAAACTTTTTAATAGCAAAGAATTTTGCGATTGGGGCAAATTGTTTTTCCTCTGAAAATCCCACCGAGATCAACAGATCTAGTAAATCTTTCACCAGCAAATCCAGCTGGCTGCATGCAAAGGAAAGAAGACAAGTTAACAGTACTCAGATGCAAAGGGATGGTAAATCATTAGTCAAAGGAAACAACCCAGAATCCTGGAAAGCTGCTGTGTTAATGCCAGAAGCATGCATATGTGAATGCACTGCAGTCGTACGGTTAGTACACATGGAAGTTTATTTCCTTAGACACTCAAAACACAGAGACTTATGCTGCACAGTAAAGCTGAGGTACAGTTACAAGCAACATCTATGCTGATGAGAAGCAAAATGATTCTTCTTCAGATCTCAAGTCCCACTAAATAACTTCCATTTCCAATAACACTGACAGAATTTTAATGCTTAACTACTAATATTCTTCTACTTGAGATTATACAAATGCAGGAGTGAGTCAAAGCACTTAACCTGCTCCTACAGATTTCAAGAGAGTAAACAGAGAGCGTGATTAACAGAAATTTCATGCAGGTAAACAGTATACTCACTTTGCCTGAAGACTGAATGCCTTTGATCATGGCTAAGCATACCATGACCCAAGCAGCCAGCAAGCAGACAGTCATCTTCCAATTTAAACCCCCACTCTCTGACAGAGAGCTGGAAATATTCAGTGCTTCCCTGTACCAGTAGTAAGTGGTTGCAGAACTTTTTTCACACTCAGGCTCCACAACTGTCAAAGAGATGTTAGCAAGTAAAGAAAGGGTTCGGGAGAGATATTTCATAACAGTGTTCTATCACTTCTCAATATTTCTAATTGTGCCATCATCATTTATTAAAAAGCTAAACTCAAAAAAACAGTGTTAAGACTGCTGTCTAAAAGAAAAAGTGACTGCTATCAGTGAAAGCTTCTGGGTATATCTTTTAAAACACCCTTTTGGGACAATGTATTCCTCTGCATTATGGTTAAACTTACTCCAAGGCAGAGTTTATTTCTCACTTCAGAACTAAACAGTAGGCAGGCTCAGATGAAGACATATATTCCATTTATCACAAATAAAATTACATTATTTGCATATGAGACTATGAATTACATACTATGAAAACTACCTCTCTGCAATGAACACATACTTGAAGACATATGGAAAATGAATTGTTGTGCCTCCTTTGATATGACACTCAAATAAACAGGGACTTAACTACCATTATAAAAATAATAGCATAATAATACTAAAGTGATGAGAAAAGGAGAAAAGGAAATAAGTGGTTCCTACACAGATATATTTAATGAAAGTTGTTATGTATATTCCAGAAGTGACTCTTTGAATCATACTGTAATGCTGTTATAGTCATGTTACTACACAGTTTAAGAAACTGTGTGTATCTAGACATGTAACACATAAACAGAAAGATTTCTTCAGAGAAAATATTTACTTAATAATCTTTATAAATTATTTATACCTAACAACCAACCATACATGTAAGCATGTCCTGAGTCAAGATAATTAATGGAAAAAAAGGGGAAAATACACTCTTTTTAACCTAACCTAACACAGATGACAGATCTTCACTGAAATAACCTATTAAAAATGGTAAGATATTATCAAATATATTAGTTTGTTTTTTTTAAGCTTAGTTCAGATGGCTTCTGCTCAACTTAGGCTGACACACTGTGTCTTAATATTTAAGAAGGATAAGAGTACAAAAACAACCACTGCTGCTCAATTAATGGACAGTAGCTTGTGGAATACATTCAGTTTGACTGTCAACATTTACAAGTACTATTTCTAGATAATAACTGAAGCAAACAACTCTGGAAAAGACAGTACAAAAAGGTAGAACTTTTCAAACATCCCTGGTTGTTCTTTATTCAAGTGGCATATAAACCCACAAAAGATAATTAAAGAAAATTTAGAATCTGAAAAAAAAGGAAAAGAAGAAATAATTCATATTTCAAGAGCAATAATAATACAAAGTAACTGTTAAAAGATAACCAAACCCAAAGGACAAGGAACTTTTCATGCCGTTATAGAATATGTCTTTAAGGGATTATCTCATTACAGCAAAACTCAAAGGACTGATTATCCCATTTCTATTTACAGAGAAATTTAATTTACATAGAAAACAGTGCTCTTATAGGACATGTAAAAACACACAAATGGAACACTTTTGCACACAAATATCTTCTTAAATTGTAGTTTTTCTCCTTTTTGTTTGAAAACCTCAAATTTTATATACTTTATATGATTTTTAAGAACCTTATGTAAACACAGACTTACAGGTATGAGATGCATTTTTAACTAAAGGACATTGGTCCCATGGTAATGGATGCTGAAAAGACTGTGAAAAGTAAAACAGGCTCCATCCAATAATGACATTGTAGTACAGGGCCACAAAGAAGCATACCTAGTAAGAAGGAACAAAAAACAACCAAAAAGTTACATTTATGAAGCAAATAAAACAATGTCTGCTGAATTTCTGGATATTTCTGTACATCAGTCAATGAACCTGATTAACTAAATTTAGTTTTGTTCAACTAAATCAGAAGAAGAAGAGAAGGACTTGTCCCCTTAAAGTACCCGACATTTTCTAAATTTTCACTTTTTTCCATATTTATTTATTTTCGTTACACGTATACTGTTACAGGCGTTTTTCCTCCAGAAGGGTACTCTGTTCCACAGTTCCTAATTTCAAAAGAATCACAGAATACAAGTTGACTGACTTAGCAGACACATATATGTCAAGAGTTTAAATGGCTCGATTTGAGTTCTAAGATCTTCAAAAACACTGCAAACTGACCTTGATGCCCAGCTATAAATCAATGGGCTTTCCCTGCAGCAAAACAGGAAGTCTAAATCATAACACCTGAAAGCAAACAACACAGTGTTAAAAAACTTACTACGCAGCTGGCAAATCCAATCCCTCCAAGTTTGGGGCTGATATAATTCCACACACCAATACTCCCTCGACGGATCCTCTGCCCAACAGCAAGCTCCAAGAAAAAGAGTGGAATCCCTATTATCAGTAGCAAGATTAAGTATGGCACAAGATAGGCACCTATGAGGGGAACAAAGAATAAATCAGAGTAAATGGAAGAAGAGTCAGAACTTGACAGAACAAATGTGAAAATTTCTAATAGCTTCAAATTTTGATTAGTGTCCTTCATTGCAAAGCTTTTTTGATCACATGCAAGAATAATTTTAGCTGAACCTCGGTCATAAGTCTTGTAAGATATCAAAAACCCAAAGACACCTCATCTAAAAAGCACTGTAAGATGGTTGAGGCAAGTCTTTCTGCAAGTGAAATATTACTGAAATGAGTTATTTGTTTGAAACATTGGGCATTCAATCAACTTTTTTAGAGATACAGAATCATCGGGAGCTAAATCAGCATTTCTTAGAAAACCTTAGAACTTGACTTGTAACAGAGCAGCAAGACTGAATATAAAGGAAATACAGAAAACACTCTACACAACGTTCTGAGTGAGCTTCAATCTTAAGAAGTTTCAAAAGATATCTCTTGATTTTTTCCATTTCTCAGATGCTCAAAAAGGGGATTTCATACTGTACATAATAATGATGCTACCCAGCTAAGCAAGAAAACTTATTTATCAGCCTGTTGCCACAAGGCTCCAGACAGAAAACAGAAACATGAGGTGGAAGCGAAATGGAGTATTGTAGATCTGTATCCTGCAGTACTCACCAACTCTGTTCTTCAAGTCATATTTGAAAATGCAACTGTAACTTCACCTTTACATAAACATATATATATAAAGCAATTCCTCTTTTTTAAGGTCTTATTCCCAGGAACTGATCATATACAATTCTAACTTAAGGATGCATCTCCATTTATTTCAGGAAGCCTGAATACAAGCAAATATATTCATACACTAAGCACACTGACAAGTTCCAAGCCTAACTTCCTTCTTGGTGTTGTGGAGTATTTAGTACCAGCACTAATAAAACATGCAGGCATCAGCATAAGCAACATGGCAACTGACTTCGTGTGGCTCTTACACTGTAATATAGACCACTGTGCTGGACAACTAACTCAAAGGCCTTAGAACTTCTGTTTGAGACTATTATAAGGCTAGGGGAAAACCTTTGAGAGGTACAGACTGCAGCGTGTTGAAGCAAGCTACAAAGCAAAGATCTAAAGACCTCTGAAGCTTAGATTCAGAGCTCCTAACTTGTATAATCAATGTCTTCATCCTGTGATGAAAGAGAAGCTGAGCAAAGTTCAGAAACCATTTTGGTATTTATCCTCAACTCCAGCTAAGTCCTACTTCAACTTCCCTCATCCAGGGTCAACTTTCTAGGGCTTTTTAAGGAACCTATCAAAATGCACTGGCATTTTCATACCCTTAGTGGGCAATTTATGTTAGAAAAGCTAAACCTTCCTAGGATGTGCAGGAGGTCTCAGATGTTCTGGTAGCATTCATTCCCATTTAGGTCAACTTACTATTTTGCTCCTCACAAAGTACATCCTAATTGGACACCCCCTTCCATTACAAAGATCTTATAAAGATATCAGTTATGGATTAACTGCAGTCTTGAGTTCAAGACTAGAGGGGAAAAAGGAAGAAATAAAATCTGAGAAAAATGGGGGCCCTGACATAAGATGTTGACCACCTGGAGTGAGTTTACAGGCACCAAGCTGGTCACAGGACAGCAAAACAGACCTGGGAAAGTTGGGGTTATTCAGTTCTGGAAAAGAGAAGGTTCTGGAGAGACGTTACAGAACCTTGTAGCAGTACTAAAGGGGACCTACAAGAAAGCTAGAGACCTTTAATAAGGACTTGTAGTGACAGGATAAGGAGGAAGGGCCTTTAGATGAAGGAGGGTAGATTTAGAGTAGATATTAGGAAGAAATTCTTTACTACAAGGTTGATTAGGTACTGGAACAGGTTGCCCAGGGAGGTATTGAACTCTCCATCCCCAGAACTGTTCAAGGCCAATTGGATGGGGTTTTGAGTAACCTGGTCTAGTGGAAGGCTCCTTGCCTATGGCAGGGCAGTTTGAACTAGAAGATCTTTAAGGTCCCTTCCAAACCAAACCATTCTGCGATTCTATGAAAAACTACTGTCGCACCAGACAAAGAATATTGGTCTCATATACCTCACAGTCTATAGGCTATGTTATCCAAGAACTCCATGATAATATGCTATGCAATGATATTGTCTGACAGTGTCTACTGAAGCATTGTTTTTACTGAGGCAGCAGCTACATTCCTATTCAGTACTTTGGTGTCTCTTGCGGTTCATCTTCTGTGTGCATGTCATGGAAAGAATGCAAAGGATTTACTTGCTATTAAGAAAAGAGACAGACAAAAATAAATGTGAGGAAAGCTGAGGAACAGAGCAACAGCCACATTCAAAAATGAGGGGGACTATCTGCCTTAAAAACGTATAACACAGAAACAATTGAATACCCCTGATTGACTCTCAAAATTTCTGCAACACAGAATTTACATTGTAAGTGAGAAGCTTTGGCATCACTGTCTTTAAAAAATCTGCTCATACAATTCATTGAAAGGCAACAGTACACAGGTGTTATATCACATAATGCTATTGTAAATTATACTTTAGATCTTAATTAGACAGATGTGCCATAGTTGAGCAGAGACAAACCTATACAGCTCAAAAAAATTGGGGCCTAGTGACTTACCCTGTATCCCACTGGATGACTGTACTAGAGCAGGAACTGAACCCAGCTCTTCAGTGTCCCAGTCCACAACCTTAATCACAAGGCTGCAAAGTTAAGCACACGTTTAAAGACTGGGCTGATGTGGGTGTTTTATGGTGCAGTATCAAATGTAAATTGCAAGATTTATCAGTTAGACTCTACTAAATGAGTTCAATAAATGTGGTGTTAAATCCACATTACATTAGACATGACAGCTCTGTAATTCAGTGGGTAGCTAAACAGCAGAGTTCACCTCTATACTGCTAGGTTTGTGCAAAGCACCTGAAGTGCTGGTTCTTCAGATTATTCAAACCTCCTGATCTTCCTTCTGATCTTGCCAAAATGGACACAATGGAAAATTGTGCATGTGTGAGTTTCAGTACAGTAGAGCTTGGATATAGCTGGATTATACAGTTGTATCACAGCTGCAAAGGGCTTCTATGCCCCATAGTCAATAGGAAACCACAGCATCTCTGGGCAAGTATTTTGCTGAAGTCTTCCCTTGAAGCTAGACATACTTTAAAGAACTCTAAGACATCCTAATTTCATCCTAAAAAAGAATCACTATGGAAACATCCCAGCATGTCTCTTGCCTGTGCATGAAAACATGGGACCCTGCAGTTATAACACTGGACAAGGACCATTCTAATTTGAATTTGAGTAATAAATTGGCCTTGAACAACATCCTACAGTCAGTTGTCTGCCACACCTATCAGCTAAGCTGCCTTCTGAATATTACAATTCTGTGTAGTTCAGGATCCCCAGGTCTCCACTCTACACTTACAAAATTATTCAACTGTGAATTCACTTTTGGTTATGCCTGTTGTGATCTTAAACATTGGCTTCCATATTAAAAAAAAATCGTCTCAATAAGGAAAAAAAAACTTCTCATCCTTCTTTACTAGAATGAATAACAAAGATATAAGAGATTTCAAGATCGTTACAACTGTGCACTACTTTGATTTCCTTATTTTTTTTTATTTAATCAATCACCAGAATGGGATATCTGGTAAACTGTCTTTCTTGAGATTACCATAAGGACTGCATTTGGCAATATTATTGACAGAAGCGGAATAATGACCTTGGTTTTGATTTAAGCTCTTAAAAATGCTCAAAAAAATCATAAAATTACATGACTCATTAGTGATTAAAGAGTGAGAAAATACTTTCAAAGCAGTAACCCAAGGCAACATAACCATTACCACCTTGATACTACAGATGAATTTTCTTCACCTAGCAATTCTTGCTGTAACCTGAAAAACTTGTTAACTTTCCACATTTGTTTCAGCTGCTGCCATCCTAGATTTTAATTAAGTGTCTGGTGTCTGATTTAATTCTTATTCAATCAAGGTAGTTTACTACTGTCTTGAAGAGTGATCCTAGCTCTTATCGCTTACTAGACACTTTCTAACAGAATGCAAGCAAGAAGCTGACATTCAGATGAGGATAAGCTGATTTTCAATGTCAAATACTTAAATTTTTGAAGTTATGATAAGTGAGCAACAAAACACTATAAATTACCGGTACACTAAGCTTCAGTAAGTAAAATTATTTACCTCTACAAAATGGAATCTGCTTTTGTCACAAAACTCTGATAAATGGTTTTATGTTTTATCTGTAGGTTTTTATCAGTATCCTGAGATATCATAGTCTTCCTGACACTAGTTTCAGCTTCAGAATGTTCAGGTGTGCCTGTTTACAGAACTGTGCTTAAAGGGTGAGTATCACCTTAGCCAAACTGCCTCAAGGAAGAATTACACTTGCAAAATAGAAACACGACATTTTCAGTACACCAAAGTACAACTAAATTTTGAGTCTGATAATACTGAACTCGAAAAGATTATACTGTAGTTATCAGTGAACTCAAGGCACTGAATATAAATTACTGATCCAAAGCTACATAATAAAGCCTCTCAATCCCTGCTCGAGTGTTGGAGTACAAGGGAATATTTGCTTTGCTCCCATTTCTCTTTCATTAGTTGCTTGCTTCCAGGAGCACTGCAAGAAAAAGTACAACTGCTGTGCTTTTTCATTAGACCACAGAACTTTAATATCAATCTGTTGGTGTTTCAGTAAAAGATTCAGACTAATTAACTGTAAAAACTCACAATGTGACTCTACCCAAGTCAATCTTTTCAAAACATAATGACAGCATCATCTGCTACCATTTTTCCTATTTTGCTTACAACTTTTATCTATAATTGTTTAGTTCTTTTGACTTTTTACATCACAGAGAGATTAAAAAAGACTTACCTTAAAAAAAAAGAAAAGGAAAAAAACCAAGAAAAATTAAGTTAATGCTCACAAAAATGCAACACAAAATCTTTGGACATGTAGTATCTTGGAGACTCCTCACTTTTCTTCAAAGTAACACTTGGTCATTTTGACAGAATAGCTAATGTATTTTGCTTTTGTTACTTCTAATTATGTAACAGTATCATTATACATCTGCTAATCCTAAAGGGAAGAGACAAGCAAACAGAAGAAACTTTAAATATTTTCTTTGTTTGAAAATAGTGAAAGGTGTGTAATCTCCTCCAGATGACAGTTAGGAGCAGCAGGAAACTGTAAATCTAGTTTGTCACTATTTATGAGCATCTTGGCAAGACTGGGTAGACTTGAGCAGTTCATTTTTAAGGCTATCAAGCACAGGAAGCTGAGGCAGCTCTGAGCCTGTGTTATGCTAACAGAGGTTATGAAACTGTTATATAGGAACTGTGCTTATCTGAACAAACACACATATTCATACCTTCATGGAGTAAAGGAGGAATAAACAAATCCTACAGTGCAAAAATGAAATTGAGCATACTCAGCTCCAGCATAAATTGTCTTTATCAAGAATCAAGAATGAAACAGCTTTTTTATCTGTTAGGCTGCAAAGAGTGGAAGAGGTGCCCTAATTGCCAGAAGGAGTCTGGGCATTGTCTGCCCGAGATAAGAAGGGCCTGTGGTGAGGACAGAGAGAACCACAGTCAGTTCTCAGAACTTTACTGAACATCTTCAGCCCCTATTTCACAGAGCCTAAAACTCCTTTGCTCCCTCCCTCTCAAAGTCAAGAAAACCAGTACTCTGGAGTGCTCTTAGCTGCTCCCAGATTCTTTTTTCCACTCGATACATTTGGCCTTACAGTTACATCCCCAGAGTGGATCCAAGTATCTCCCAGCTGTATACCAGCCTTTTCTCTCACCTTTCCCAACAAACATTTTTCTGGGAATAAGACAAGAGTGAAAATCAGCAAAGAGCTTCCCAGTCTAGTTTTAACTTAGTTAATGACAAAAAACACCAGGTAATACTCTAAATATTTATGAGCTGCTATGAATTAAAGCAATGGGAGCAAGCATTAAATTATCACAAGAAATAAACTGAAGGAAGTTGGTTTGGTTAAAACAGACCAGACCCAGAAACAGAGATTGCAAACATATCTACAGACATCCAAATTCTCACTGTAGCATAGTGCTGCTCAAGTTACTTTTAAAGATGGTATCACAGGTATCTCACTGAAGCAGTAGAGAGCTCTGACATTAGGAGTGCCATTATACCATGGGCCACAGCCATAAACAAACTAGATCTCTACTGAAAACAGGGTGGGAAAACACACAAATTTTTTTTCCACAAAATTCTTGAATAACATATATCTATTTGGGCTAACTTGCTGTGTATTATCTATCTTTATTTTGCTGTTCTTGTCACAGAAGTTAAAAAAGAAAATGAGATTATTTCACAGTTAGGATTTGCCTTTTCTTTTACTGGTGGCTTTAGTGTTGTAAGAAGGCTGTAAAGGAAACTAATAAGTAACTATGGTTTTTACTTCTTTTTGGTTAAACTGGAACTGGATCTATTGGTTTACTACTTTTTAATATACTTCCTTCCCCTCACATGGTATTTTCCAGATATAAGTTCCTTTAAACACAGGGAAGAAAATGAAGGTCTAAACTGAAGGTAGAGACCTAGTATACACTAGGAAAGTTTACCTTATACCAGGTGACTTCAACAGGTATTTATCAGCTTTATCAGCAGAAGATTACAGAACAGTTCTGACACTGATGTTTACATGGGTTACATAAAACCACTCCAATTTGACCTAGGAAATTTATTTGAAACATTATGTGTAGCAGAAAACAGAACCTCATACAAAATACGTGTAGGTTTTCTCATCATATGCTTGAAGCTTTCACTCCCTCCCCCTATTCTTCTATGCACTTGTGACAATGATCTGTCCATCTGCACACAGGTACAGGCACCAATGTACTTTACATATTTCCAAGTTTTGTGTCACCTTCTCCATCCTGCATTATGATTAACTCGAAAACCAAGTAAGCTTCAGCTCTAATGATAAATTCCTTTTCTCTGTTGCTCAGCAGGTTGCCATTTGCTAAAATGGTGCAAAATTATTGTTAAAAGCCAAGTACACTCTTGTCTCAGCATGTGCAGAAAGCACTGTATCTCCACAGACTATGATATGCATCCAATTTCCTGCAATCACAGCACAGGAGAAAACACTTAACTACCATCTCAAATGACATCATAGTTACTTTTTCAAATTTGATTAATAAAGTGTCATAATCCTTGAAGATTGGCTAGTTTACTGTTTTAGGGGTTTTGTTGTGGTTTTTTTTGGTTTTCTTTTCCTGAAATGTGAAATTATTAACTAAATTTATTTATATTTGACCAGAATTAAATTTACCTTCACTGACAGAGTAACTTTAAAAGCACCTGAGGGCATGAAACCAACAGCCCAAGGAACACACCAACAGATCCCTTCTCTTGGTTCAAAGGAGAATCCAACTGGCTTGCAAAATTCCTGACTACATTAGACACAGACTTTCAAAGGGACACAACTTCACAAAATAAACTGCTGTAGTTCATTGTCCCTGAGACTACATCTTGACCCCACACTTTAAATCAACCATTTAATGACTTTCTCTCCAGAATAAGAGAAAAAAAAAAACTTAAATGATAGCAAAAAAACCCCAACAAACTACTACTACTAAAGTTAAAAAGGATTTAACTTTATCCTGAAGATAGAATATTTAAAAGCATAAACTTAATTTTTAGTGCTTGAATTGAGAGAAAACAAATAAATAATTACACTTTTATCATATTCTAAGCTCATTTCTATACTCCTCAATACATCAGTTGTATCATTCAGCTTTTAAAAAAGCAGCAGGAGTAGAATGCTATTCTTCATTTTCTGTAGACATTCACTTTCTGTATCACAAAAAGTGACAGGATTGTTTTGAATTCAGCTTAGTAATCAGCTGCAATAGAGTGTGCATTAATGTAGTATATTTGGGTATGGTATAGCATTGGATGAAATACTAATCCTGCATTCAAAGAGGAAGGAAAGTTTCCAGCCTTATACTTCAAACTGCATTCAAGACCACAGATGGTCAACTATGAAACAGCTTGATGCCATTGTTTTAAGTGAAAGGTACCTTGTTATTTACAAAAATAGAAAACTGTCTAACAGCACAAAAACAGATCATCAGTAAAAAACCAAAACAAAACAAAACAAAACCCCTACTTTTTCCCTCTCAGAGTATTCTGAAGTTCTTGCCAGAAGTAAATCATGATCAAATGGACAGGAGTTAGAAGCAATTAGAAAGTAAAGCTGTGAAACTGAGTACCACTAAATACTAAAAGATAAATGCTGCTTTGGTCCTTAAAGTGGATGTAGTTTTAATGTCTTGATTTATTGTCAAATTACTATAAAGAACACTTAAGCACAATAACCAGGTCCTAAACAATGCAACCCTCTATAATTATGTGCTATGGGTAGCCACTGGTTTGAGCAGTAGCTAAGGTTGTATCAAGAGCTTTCTACCTTAAAATGAGAAAATGGCATCTTGGAAGGACCTGCTACTTACTTTGACAAATGCCTCTTTCTAAATAAAGAGAATGCGGGTTTTTCCTAATAGACTCTAGCAAAACCTAAAAGAAAAACTCGACATGTTGGAGCAGGTTTGACAGTGGCTCTCTCTGCTAACTTTGAAATCTGAAAGGTCAGCATCATCATCTAGGTACAACCAGCTGTATCACAAAACTTACCTCCACCATTCTTCTGACACAGATAGGGGAATCGCCACACATTCCCCAATCCCACAGAAAATCCAACTTGTGCCAGAATATATTGGAGTTTGCTGTTCCAAGCAGGTCTTTCATCTTCTACATCTGAGCCTTCTTCAACATCTACATCTTTTTCTTCTGGATCCTCAACCATAAGTTCACTCTTCTTGAAGGCATCATCTGAAGAGTCCTCATTAGAGAGCAGGTCCTTAACTGACTCAATAACCTCATCATCTAGATCTCTTTTCACTACCTTGCTGTTCTTAGGCATTTGTAATTTGAAACAAACAGCAAGGAGATGATATTCAGCTGAAACAGATGGACACTGAAGCAGACTCTCCCTCTGCTTGGGATAAAATACTGAATAAAAACACTGAAGATAGTGCCTGATGGGTCCTTGATACCAGGGAATCAAGAGTAAGGCCTTCTGTTTCTCAACACTTGCTCTACTGAAAGTATCTGTGGAAAAAGAAATTAAAAAGGATATTAAATTATTATGCAGAAGAAACTTAATTTTGAAATTGTGTTCTTTGTTTTACCCATTTTTGCATAGCTCAATGATTTGACAAAAGGAGAAAACAAGAAGAAAGGGATGTTAAACCACTTTCAAATTGTAGGAAATAAGTCCACTATTTGGTCTAAAATATTTTATAAAATACATTTCATTCACTTGTTAAGGGTTTTGTTTTGTTTTTGTTCCTAAGGACTGATAGGCTACTGCTCATACTTTGATACCATAACAAGATTCTTCATATCAGGCATAAAAGGGTATGCACATTACATAAAATGCAGGAGCCCAACTCCCTTACTTCCTGACTGAATGGCTTTACTTGAATTTATTAAAGTATATTTTAGCCAAAGTCAATTAAGTTTTTCAGACCTTTTCAGAAAGTCATGCAGTAATTAAAATTTTGATAGAGAGGATGCACACAGTATTTCAAAAGCAATGGTAACTTATTTTCTTGTTACTCTTCATCTTGGAATATATAATCACAGTCATAGCTTGAAAGGAGAGATGCTCATCTCTTATAAGATTTGATGCTTTAGATATTTTTAATTATTTCCTCTTTCTAAGAAGCTATCTGAAATATTTGAAATGCCAAATCCATTTTAAAAGCCTACTGCTTCAAATGTGTATGCACAGAAACAAAAATGCCTACATTTGAATATGTGTTTTTCTTAAACACAATCATTTAAAAAGACAGACTTGCTTGCAGCTGCCATACAAAAGGTAACCATAAGATTTTGAGGAGGAATGTATTTCAATAAATTCTTCACTAATCACATGGGATAAAACGAGTGTGTGCAAAGCCATCTGCACAATTAAGAGTCTTAAAAAGGATTTAGATTATGTGTTAAGCTTCATGAAAGCTCTAAAGAGGGTTTCTGTAAAGAATACACAAGAAGTTTAATCAAGAACTGCTAACTGATGAGAATCAGAAATTACTTCAGGAAAAATGAGACCTTACAGCTTTTGCTTATGGACTTGCTGCAACATCTACTTGATCCATAGTATGAAGGCTGCATCCTGTCCTGATAAAATGCCACGCAGTGGAGAGCTGCAAGGTACTGTTCACACAGTCACTGAGAGGTCAAGCACCTCGCAGCCGCTTCTGTGCCAGAGCCAAAGGAGAGATGTTAAGCCACTGGAACCCAGCCCACAGCTTATCAAGATGAGACTTCACAGCACCAGAAACAAAACTTCTGCCACCCACCAAAAGTCCTATCACCAGCCTCCTAGCCAACAAGGCAATTACTTTTTCCAATAATTCCCAAGGATTTGGAAGTTGAATTTCACTCCAGTTGCCTACTGAACTCTTGTTGTAACCTCTTTTCACTGATTCCCTAGACTCCGGTCACTGTCTTCTCACTTTCCCTTCTGTTACTGCCTCCTCTCAGCAACTCTAGCTCTGGCAGTCAGCCCAAATTCTTAAAGCATAGTAGAACCTACTTGGCTTGTGATCTGCTTCATGTTCACTACTGTCACTGAACGGTTCAGGGTCCTATAAACCTTCCTTCTGACATGTGGTGGGACTAGCACCAGGCTTTGCTTTGACTGATACCAGTTCTTCCAAAAAAAAAAAAAAAATTAGGTGTATGAACTATACAGAGAACAGTAGAATAGGGCAAAATTGTTTGTACAGGAGAGAAATCCCAATACTCCATCCTGTGTATCTGGGCTAAATGAATGTCTGTGTGGGCCTCTTTTCATCTGTTCTGTCTTTTGCATTGCAGTCTTCAAAGGACTACACCCTCTTCTAGTTCATACATGATTCAGTGGCTCTTAGTTCTGACTGAGATACCTATGTAGAACCAAAATGCAAACAATACATTAAGCTGAAGCATTTAAACAGTCCTAATGGAGCTCTGGGACAATAAGCCACAGCACCTGGTACTTCAAATATTACTTTTTGTCACATTTCAAGCTTTTTTTTCCCTTTGTTCCACTGATGTAAATTAGAAAGCAGCTTCTCAGTTCCAGTAATTAGTAATAAGTTCAGGGATTACATTAAAATGAAACAGCTGCACATGTGAAACGACATCAGTAGTTGTCTCTAAGTCTGAAATCCTTCTTTAACTGTAATAACAAAAAGAGATTTTCAGTCAAAAAGACACAAGCCATAGATAAGTATTTACTGAAATGTTTTAAAAGGTCATACCTGTTTTAATTATTTTAGATAGAGTAACTTGCAGAGCAGCAATATTATTTATCTGGAGCTCTCACTGATGAGTCAACTCCAACAAAAATTGCATCACTCTGTCCTGTCATGCATTAAACATTGCACTGCTATGCTTCAGGATAAGCTGGGCTTGAGACTTCTACTCCTAGCACAGTATCATAATAATTTCCCTTTCATTAACCCTCCATTAAGCAGTATGTTATCCACAGAAATATCCCTGTATAGACTGCAACATTTGCAGGGCTTGAGAAAATGTGGGAGGCACGCTCAGCAGACTGGTGTGGTTCTAACAGGACTGCTTTCCTAACTCAACACATTATCACTGGCCAGACTGCACCAAGGATGGAGGACAGTCCTTCCAGACACATCACAAATCCAAAGGCACTCTCCTACTGTCAGATTTAACAACTTTTCTCTGTATTAAAGGAGCTGGTACTAAAGCAAATAAGGAGTCCTCTCTCAAGAGATACTACCATCAGGTACAAATGTTTGAAGTGTGAACCCAGCAGGTTTGTGCAAGGAGTCTACTGCTCTGTGCTCAGCACTCCCAGAGCGCAGTCAGTGACACGCACAGAAGCTGCTCTTTGAGCCAGAACAAACCTGCACAGAGCACTGATATCAAACTACTCAGCTTGAGCCAGGTAGAGATATGAATGCTCCTGTGTGAAGACTGAATAGGGAGAAAGAGTAGAGTTACTCACCAGCACTGATTAGCTAAACACAAACCACTGAACAGGCTTTCTTTTTCCTCATCAGAGTATTGAACTTGAGCACTTTACCACATAAAATGCTATTCTATGTTCCCACATCACTTGGATGCAATCTGGTACTGAAGTTCATCAGCATTAAACTAGGAAATATCACACCAAATTCTGTTAAACATCTTCAGTTAGTTCCAGTACTTGTTACCTTCTACACTGCCTTGTAAAGAAATACAGAACTGTATGATGAGACAGGTAGTTTTGTAAATCCTTACTAAAATGGGGATTCATTATGTTGATTTTTAAATTATACTTAGGAGAAACTATCATTATATTAGGACTCCAAGTCCTAAATCTTGTCAGCTATTTTAAAACATTACTATGACTTAACCAGTACCTTGGATTAAAAGTAAAGTGCCTAAAATATAATTTAGCCTTATTAAAGCTGTTTGTTTGTAGGTTGTATTTTTTTTTTCTGTCTTGAATTTAGATCATGGAATTTGATCAATTGATTATGTTCTCAGCATCTCATCCTCTTCATGACTCAAATGATGTAACCTGTCAGATGAAAACACTGAAGGGAAATTTTTATTACCATATTTATTGGAGAATATACTATTATTCTGGAATTTTCCATGACTGAAATGAGCAAATAAGAATGATTTTCGTTTTTTATGTAAAATTCCATTTGTAAAGAAATCTAAAATTACTTTTAAACTGACCTGACAAACATCTGTATTGTTTGATGGAATTTAACAGAATGGAAATTGATGAACAGTACATGGTTCAGTTAAAGGAACATTTAGAAAATTCTTCTGTCACTGAAATAAGAGCAATCAATAATCTGAGTTGGCATAAACAAACTTTTGCAAAAACTTTACTAAAACAAACATATGAGCTAGATTTTAATTACGTCTTACTAGCATTGTCCTTGATATGCTAATATCTATTTCTTTCACATACTGAAAGATAAAACAATAAGTCTTTTCTGACTTTTTTGATATCAAGCAAACTACAGACCCCACCTTTCTCTTGCAGAACACAGCAGGAATTTTGTTTTTTTTTTTCCATGGAAAAAGAATCAACCCAATGCACCAGCATGCACAAGTAAAGTAACCTTATTAGACCTCCACACCACTAGCAGATTAAGCAATAATAATCCTTTGCCAGAGGGAATTCAGACCCAAATTAGCTCCCTGGGAGATCCAAGCTCGCTATAGAACTTTTGCTTCAGCTTCAGGCCTGCATTCAGAAATGCTGGCACAGGGAGATAAGACTTGCAATGCCTCCACTGACAAAACTTGCAAGCATTTGCAGTAAGACCCAAAGGAACGTCATTAGTCAAAGCACCAAAAAACACACTGAAAAACATTGCTGCATGCCCTTTTCTCACAATCTTTTTTGCAAGGAATGCCTATTAAGGGAGTCGTCCTGGTTCTGTTCAGCACTGCTGCTCCTCTTCACCATTACACTGGCAGTGAATCTTGTGTTGGGCTCCTTCCAATGCATCTCTATCAGACAGATCTGCATGCCAATCAATATAGAGATACCTACTAGAAGAACACTGTACTTCTGGTTCTCTCAGCTGCCTAATACCAATAAACAATTAAAGTTACAAGGCTGGAGATTTTCCCAACATGTACAGAAAAAGAGGAACAAAAAAATCCCCTCACTTACGGATTTGAAAGTATAATGAGTACAGCTGCCCCACGTTCTTGGAAATTCAGCACAAACCTCTATAAAAAGCCATTTGTAAGGCAATTTCATGTTTAAAACATCCCACAATACTATTGGAACAATTGATAGAACTGAGTATTAATGAACTTCTAGCAGTGTTTTTCAAATATAAATTACAACACAATAATTCTTACATCACATTTCTTCTTAAAACCAGCACTTCCCTCTGAAAAGGAGAGCCAAAAATATTATTTTCTAACACAGTGCACTTGTTTATTTTAGAATCTTATTTTTACTTCTGATGGAAACACAGTGATTTCACAAAATTACTTACATTTTATTTTTAATGTTTTGCAAATAATCCTCAATACCTTTTTTTGGTTCAATGTTTACAATTGAAGGGATTAAAGAGATCAACATTCTATTCTTCAGAGCACTGCTTTCTTCCCTGAGGAAGCAGTTACACACCAAACATGCAGCTGTGAGGGTGGCAAAATGCAATAAAAAGCTGCAGCCAGTTCACATCACTATAATCTCAGTTTTGAAAGTAGATTATGCTAGTGTGGTGTACAAGTCCAGTCCCACAAGCTCGTGTCTTACATTGCTGTTCACCAAGTCTTCCCTTTGACTCCCAATGAAGAAACCAGTATGATTAAGCAGAGGACATGGAACTAAAAGTCAGCACTGTCACGATGACACATGTTCATAAATGATTTTTATTGGTATTCATGCCAAATGTTTCAGTCTGTATGAAATCATCGGAGAAGAATCACATGCAAAAGTGCAGAAGAGGAGCCTTTTGCACCAAAAAGAAATGTACAAAATGCATCTCAAATATGAGTTGACAAGCTGGGAAGAAAAAGCATGATGGGAACAAGCAATAGAGAAAATGAAAACTGAAGTTTTAGGAGCAACGGATGGCTGTAAGACTGCAAGAAAGAAATCTATGCAGACAGGATGTGGGGAATACCTAGTGACCATCACATCTGAGTGAAAAAGAGAGGAAGAAGACTGCAGGAGCAAACCAGGTTTCATGGGAGTACTGTGACTGCGAAGAATGGCTATCGCTGGGGGAATCTGTGTACAGATAATTATTTCAGGAAGAGTTACACTGTGTTACAGTACTCATTGCACAGACTGAATTACTGCTGCAATGCAGCATTGTGTTCTTTGGCGGAAATAGGAATACAAACCATAACCTTTTTGCCTAGTCAAGCCCATCTATAGCTATAAACTGAAGCAACCATCATGCTGCTCTTCAGCATGAACTACATGAGCTAGCATTTTTCCCTACCTAGTTTAATACAGTCTGTCAGTAAGATTCAATAGGTGCTTAACTCAATTGCAATTAAAGATAATTATATTGTATACAGTTATACTTGTATTAGCATGTCTCAGAAAACATCACTGAAGAATGCAAAGAAATCTGTTACACATTCACAACACTGTGAAAAAATAAGAGCTCTGTGGGCTATGGGAGACTTAAACGCATCAGAAGAAAGTTTTTATTCTGTTGTCTACAACAGAATCATTTATATTACAGGAAAACTATTCAAAAATGCCAGACTCAATTCACACCTGCTGCACATACAGGTTATACAGTCTTGAGTGACACTGCATGTTTCATACTACTGGGAAATTTGTTCTCCATTAGTACAAAATTTTGTTCATGGCTTCATCCTACAACAAAACCCTGCACAGACACAAATGCAAAAAAATTCTAGTCCAGATTAGTCTCCTTAAATTTTAGTTACAGGAGAATACTTCCTACTATTATAGAACAAACACAATAAAACCAGCAAAGTTTCTTTTTCAGGTTTGTTCATTATCAATAAACTTGATCTAAACAGCTTGTATGATTACTGCCAAATCCCTGGCCCAACAGAAACATCTAGACACACAGTGTTACAACCTAGAGCTCTTAAATGTCAGGGGTTTTTTTACTGCACATAATCTCTAAAGAATTAATTTGCCTTATTGTAGTTTCTCGCTTCTGTACAGGTTTCTCAGTACTTTCTTCTCAAAAATCAACCTCACTGAAATATTTCAGAGACTTACAGGAAAACTAACTGCAACCTCCTTTTCAAATGGAGAAAGTATATCACTAATTCAGCAGTCTTTTCTTATACGTACTTCATTGAAGGAACAAATTTAGTGGTATCACTCCTTCAAGTGAAGCAATCTCAGCAATTATGAAGCAATTCTACCCCTGGTTGGTCAAACTGAAAAGGTGTAACTACTGGCAACTTGAAACAAAATCTCCATATTCAAAACTCATCAAATAAGATACAAGAGAATCATGAGTTTATTGTACAATTTTATCACACTTCTCAGAAGTGAGAAATCGCAAAAGTATGTTTGATATTTCAATAAAGTATTAAAGTTACTTAAGTTGCAAAATCAATTATTGAAAATTAGATATTACCAGACACATAGTTGCCCCGAGACCCTAATTCTCGGACCTCTGTGCTTTAGAATGTATTAAAAAGTAAATCACGTTGTCCTTGGGAAGAATTTATGTGATTACTTCTTCCTCTTTTTTATATACAAGCAAAAAGCCAAACTGAACATATGCTTTAGCGGAAATTTTACTTCTCATCACATCTGATTATTTGATTTCATTGCACAAATTATGCTTTCAAGTTATGTTCTACTACAGTTTTCATCCCTTCTCCATTTTGGTTTAAGGTGAGCTGAATTATTAATACTGCAGTACACATTTCTGACACTTGAAATGCAAAACTATCATTTGCCAGCAGCAAGAAACTCTTTCCCCAACGTGGGAAATAGACTACTGGCACTAAGACTCGAGGCACTGGTGTCCACAACATCACACTAACTTTTTCTTTGCTTTCTTCCATACAAAAAAGGCATCCCTAGCCTTAGGAGTGAAGAATAAGAATGCAGAGGTCTGTTTCAGTGTAGGTTTATGGGAAGCTCAGTCCAGTTACTGCCATTGCCTAATGCAACTGCTCTGGCAGTAACCACTGCATTTTCACACCAGTTTGTATGATCTCACCTGGATTTGCGCTTCCAGCTCTTCAGTGGAATAGCATTTGGTTGTCATTTTTCAATTATGTTTTTCTTCCCCCTAAATTATTTCAATACATTTCCTGAGTAACGGCAAGGTTACTTTGAATCAATTTTCAAGGACAAATGCAGTTGCCCAAGCAGCCACCTGCTGATATGTCAAAGTTATTCTGCAACTGAGATTTCAGGGATCTCTAAAGTCATGTGTGAAAGCTGCAACCATTACTATGCTGATCCATTAAAATTTGAGACTGAAAACTTCTTCCAATATCAACAGGTATTTTGTCTTTTAAGAACATTACTAATGGAGATAAGTGAAATGGTCAGAACAATGGAAAGTAGTTGGAAAAACAGGTTAAAATGTCCTTAATGTAGTGTACACTTCTGGCACACTATTCTAGAGAATTTCTGAAAAAAAAAATCTTCCCAAAAAGATTCTACCACAAATACTTCAAGTGGTAATTCCAAACCACTTGGGCAGTGACTACTCCTCAACAATGTCATCTAAATCAAGAGGTGCAATCAGTAGATTGTGTTTCTGAATATTTTGTGATTTTTTTTTTCTGACTAATTCAGCATTTGAAAAATTTTGTGCATACAGGCTGTTGCAATATGGAAAAAAGACAACTGTAAGAACGACAAGACATAAAAGGTCAACAGGAACCAGATTATGCTGTAAAACTAGTTTCAAGATATCTTGGCAGTTTCATATTCTCAGTTTCCTTTCCTTGATCTTTCATGCACAGATCAAAACCAATGAGCTTTTTTGTTCTTGAGTCTGAAGTGCAGAGCTGAGCCCGAAGGGAGTGTCCAATATGCACTGCGCGCAGGCTGTGAGTCTGTGGTTATTTTAATATGGGGTGTAGGTAAAAAAACCCACACTTGTATATTAGCCAAAATGAGACTAAGCAATCTTTCCTAAGTATTTTTCATAGTTTCCTTTCTAAGGTGAGGCAGATAATCGGAAATATACTGCTAAATAGACAGAAACTGATTATGTAGTCATGGCTTTTTAGTCAAATGGAGAAAGCTGCCTGCACAATAGCATACATTTATATGACATCAGATAACAAAATCTTTACTTCATTTACACTTTGTAGGGGGGAAATCGGGTCCATATCCATTGGTACTCCACAGTGACACACAGATGATAACATACTATTTAGAAATTATTAGACTTATCTTAGAAAACAACATTACAGCAGTGGGCTTGTTATGCAGCAGTAGCACACTGAAAATGAAATCGTTGATGATAATGTGGTCTTTAACAAGTAAAACACAGTGCAATTTACTTAAATAGATGAAATCCCATCACAGCTCTCACGTGTGCCAGATCAGTGTGACTGTGCAGACATATTACAATCATCTCATTTACTTCCACAACAAAAGCAAAGCCTTACGAAGAAATTCCAGTTCGCTCTAACACGAGGAAAATGAGAACAAAACCGGGCAATGCGGGCATAGAAAATTAGAAGGATTAATAAGCAAATCGAAGAGAAAAAGAACCACTGGGAGAACACTGTAGGTATGAATCGATCCTGTGGACACGTCGTAGTACACGGCGGGCTGCAACCATCAAAATCCCGCACAGAAAATAAATCCAAGAGGCACAAAGGTTGGGAGAAGGTCCTCATTACCATACCCACCCAAACATGGCTGACACCGGGGCGCAGCAGCCCCCGGCCGCGGGGTTGCCCCCGCCCTCGCGGGGCGAGAGACGCATGGCGCGGCGCCGGGGGCACCGGGCGGCCCCGCCGGGCGACGCCCACGCTCCGCAGCAACAATGCAGCGCGTCCGCCCGCGGCACATGCTGGGGCTGGACCCCGCTCCCGGCGGTACCCGGCTCCCTCAGGGGTCGGCTCGCCCCGCTCTCTCCGAGCCCGGGCTCGTCCGTGCGGCGAGGCGCATCACCGCGGTGCTCCCGCGGGGGACAGCCCGCGCTACCCGGAACACGCGCTACACATGCATCTGAGATTTTTTTACGCAACACACGGGAGATGAATGAAATTTCTTTCACTCGGAAAAAGATATAAGTTACTCGTCCTTGCCAATAGCAATAATAATAACAAAACTGATCAAAACAGCCCCGTACATCCTTTTAACCCACTGCCGAGTTAAAACACATGGGCGGCTTCTAACCGGCACTCGCTATTGTTTCCCGAGGCGCCGGCTCTCTCCGCACCAGCGAGAGGCTGGCACCAGGGCGAAAGCCCCAGGTGGGCTGGGGGGACCCCCGACCCGCAGGAAGGCGGACACCGGGCGGAAAGGAACCCCCATACATCCTGCCCCTTCCCACCCGGCGATACACGGAGGCGACCACGCTCCCCCGCGGCCCAAGCCGCATGGCAGGGCTGGGAAGGCGCGGGCCGCCCCGCGCACCCACGCTCAGCGCCGTGCCCTGCCATGCCATGCCGTGCCTTGCCCTGCCGTGCCATGCCGTGCCATGCCTTACCTCCGCCCGCCGGCCGCCAGCTGCGAAAAGGGGGGGCCGGGTGCCCCCGCGGGCGAGGATGGCGAGCGGGGCCGTGCGGGCGCGGGGCTCAGCGGCGGGCAGGCGGTGGCAGCCACATGTGCCCAACCCTCACTGCGGCGGCGTTTAAAGACAGACATAAAAGCGGCGGGGGGAGAGGAAAGGGGAGGGCAGCGCCGGGCCGGGGGAGCCGCACCTCCTGACGCAGGGAGGAGCGCCCACCCACCCGCCTGCAGCAGCGTCTCTGCCGGAGGCGGGCGGGGAGGAGGCAGGCGCGGCAGCCGGAGGACAAGAAGGCTGACGCGCCAAAATCCCCGTGGCCACGCTTAGGCACCGCGGGTTCCTCATTTTTATCCTCATCCTCATTCCCTGCCGCCTCCGCCTCTCTGCGCCCAGACTCGTGACGGTCCCCAGGGTCCTTGTGGCCCTCAGGCGGGCTGGAGCGGCCCGCCCTGGCCTTCCTCTTGGTGGGGTAGCGGCACACGGGCGGGGGTGGCCTCCGGGGCGGCCTGGAGGCGGGAGGTAGGCACACAGGAGACAGCTTCCTGGGGGAACACGGAGGTTTTCCAAAAGAAGGGAGTTAGGGGGAATGAGGGCTGTGGGAGCCCGGAAGGAAGAGAGGTCTGACTGTCGGAAGCAGGGGGGCGCCGCAGCAAGTGCAACACCTGCGTGCTGGAGGCCGGCAGGCGGCCGGGATGGAGAGATGGAGAGACGGTGAGAAGAGTGTAAGGCAGCGACCATCCCCGTGGTGATGGGGCACAGGTCTTGTAGCCCTGACTCCTGCACTTGCTTCTGTCGCAGGAAGGTGAAGTTTGGCTTCAAGGCTTCCCCGAAAGGTTCTGTCTTAAAGTGGTCGCTGCCCTTCGGTCAGTTTTTTCTCTGCTTGCATTTCTCTTTTGGGGAAAAAAAAAAAAAGGCAGATTGGTCCTGCCTGGCAAGGAAGACGTAGTAAAAATGAGGAAGTGAGCTGTTCATAGGCGCAGCAGTCAGGTAGGAGAGGCCCATTGGCTTTGCGGAGGATAGGCACGATCGAATGGGGAATGAACTGGTTTTAATGCTCGCTGTGTGAACAATTATTGCAACAGCTTCAGTTTTAACATACATAACCTTATTACACCTCGTGAATCAAGGAGAGATTTTCCTCCTGAGTATGGAAGATTGTCTGCCTATATGATTTGCATTTCCTTCATCTTGTACTGCGAAACCTGTGATACAAACTTACTTTCATTTTAGCTTCATTATTAAAAGTAATTAATCAGAGTATTGTGTGTCTCTTTCTATTGGTGCTAGTTCACTTAACTAGTAATTTTCATAGTGTATTTCAATTATGTATAAAAACAGCTCTGTAGGTAATAGATTATGTACTCACTGAATATTCTTTGCCACTCAGGAAAAATGAACTTGCCTTGAGTAAGTTTCTAATTGTGAATTAAGTTTCTTTTACACTAAGTACTAATAAAAGGAAGAATTTATGCTTTCATTTGCCAGATCATGAGTGATACTTTTATTTAGTAAATTAACTAGTAATGTTGATCATATGACTGCATAGTTAATTGAAACAGGAAGAGGTCATTTCTGGATCCCTTTAAGTTCTGTGTGCCCTTAATGTTGAGCTTAGATCGGAAGTAGGGTGCTACACAGACACAAAGAAAGCCTCATTGCTGGTCTGACTCTCCAAGTGTCTCTGCTTGTGACTCAGGAGATCTGAGTATAGAGAGAAAAAAATCTAAGTGGAAAGCAAGAAATGCCAGCAAGACAAAAATCATTATCGTAAAAAGCAAAGCCCAAGTGCTGATGTACTACACCATCAAACCTCTAGAGAAAAAAAAAATGCAGAAGGAGAGAAAATGACTAGAAGAAAAGCAGTTATGCCAATTTCATTTTTCTGCTAAGTTTTGCTATCTTGTCACTCATATAGAGTTTTAAATGCCGTGAGTTGGAAGAGACCCACAAGGGTCATCCAAGTCGAAAGCCCTGGCTCTGCACAGAACAACCCCTCACATACCATGTGTCTGAGAACATTGTTTGAACACTTCTCGAGCTCTGTCGGGCTTCATACTGGGACCACTTCCCTGGGGAGCCTGTTCCAGTACCAAGCCACCCATTGGGTGAAGAACCTTTTCCTAATATCCAACCTAAACCGTGACATAACTTCGGGCCACTCCCTCAGCTTCTGTCACTGGGCACCACAGAGAAGGGATCAGTGCCTGCCCCTCTTCTTCCCCTCATGAGGAAGTTGTAACTGCAGTGAGGTCTCCCCTCAGTCTCCTCCAGGCTGAACAGACCAAGTGACCTCAGCCACTCCTCATGTGGCTTTCCCTCAAAGCCCTTCACCAACCTCATGTCCTTACCCTGGAGACTCTCGAAGAGCTTCATGTCTTTCCTATATGGTGGCACCCAAAAATGTCCCCAGCACTCAAGGCAAGGCTGCCCCAGTGCAGAGCAGAGTGGGACAATCTCCTCCCTTGCCCAGCTGGTGATGCTGTGCCTGATGTCTCCCAGGACAGGGTTGGTCCTCCTGGCTGCCAGGGCACTGCTGACTCATGTTCAACTTGCCATCGACCGGGACTTCCAGGTCATTTGCTGTGGTGCTGCTTTCCAGTAACTCATTCTGGATGGATTCATGGATTTCCTGACCTCATCACCTGGTTCTTTGTTCTGGAGACACTGAGAAAGGTGCCTGATTCTTCTCAGATTGGGGCAAATTGAGTACATTGCAAGATTGGCCCAGTCTGTCCATACATCCAAGGCTGCCCCATCCCAGGTGCAGAATCTGACACTTGGGCCTTTTGCATGCAAGTATCATTAATATTCTCAGCGCATATAAATGACACTTTTTCACATGCTGGATAAATGTGGAATTAGTATTGCATCTTACACCTTTTGAATCTGTCACTTTTGTTAATATTCTGTCTTGATGTTAGCTCAGCACTGAATTTTACCTTAAAATATTGCACTCCAGAATATGGTAGATTATTAACTCAGTGATACCAGTAATTAACAGCTATACTAGTTTGTGTAACAAACAGCCATTCCTATTTTTTCCATATTTTTCAAAAGGTTTCATGATCTAGTAATTCTAAATGACTTATGATCCTTTTCAACATTTTTTCCATTTTATTAAATGTAGCCTCTTTAGTTAAGAACTGTAGTAATCTATTCAATAAAACAAAAATATGCTGTTTCCAAGAGTAGCAGGAGGATTAATTAAAAAGACAGAGTAAAGATGTTTTATATGAGTTGCCTATTATTACTGATTTTATGATAATGAATATGTTGAGGAACTTCAGCTGAACAGAACAGAGCCACTGACAATCACTGTGACTTCGTATTGCTGCATCATTCTGGCTGCTCTTAGTTCTCTAAGAGATGGCATCTGGTCAAGATTCTGAAGAAGATTTTGCCTTATTGCTCAAGACACAAATTATCCCTTTGGACATAGCAAGCATAGTAAGTGTGGATTTACTGACTGCAGGACCTGGTTTTTTGTGTTCTGGAGACACTGAGAAAAGCACCTTTTTCTTCCAAGACTGGGGCAAATCAAGTACATTGTAAGCATTGGGCCAGTACAGAGATTAAAATAGTTCCAGGGACACTGTCATTTGAGGGTATGGCTAGTTAGGGTTTGAGAAAGGTGTTTGAAGTTTAATTTTCAATAAATTGAAAGTTTAGATGTAATTAATGGAATGGTATAGTGACCATAATTTCTTTAACAGAATAAATTAAATAAGTACTTTATTCTACTCAGAGAAGAAAGAAATAGCATTCAAAATGTTTAGATAGATACAAAGTATCGTGTAAAGTATAAGTGTAGCCTTACGAATTTTGGTTTTGAAAGTAATACAGAACCTACTGCTTACTAAGGAATGCTTCCATGTGTTATTTTCATCTATGTAACACATTATGAGAACCTTAGAAGCTATAGAACTATAGAAGCTTCTATAGAAGCTTAGAAGATATATATATATATATAGATATAGATATATAGATATCTATAGATATCTATAGATATATATAGATATATACAGATATAGATATATAGGTATATATAGATATATATCTATATCTATAGATATATATATCTCCTCTGAGATCCAGTGCTTACCATAAAGTCATGGCAATAAAATCATACCCAGGGGAAGTTCTTTCCAACCCTCAAAATTCACTGAGACTAGAAGAAAAAGATTATAGCAACTCAGAACTCTGCATGAGTTAAAAATAATTTCCTCTCATGATGTGTTCTATCTGAGATTATCAGTTTTCCAGAAAATTGTTAGGGATGTATTTTTTAAATAAATTAATACTTCTGTGATAGAATGAAGCAAGTAGGAACTATTATTTCCATTACTACAATTCAGAATGCCATGTAAATAACAGAAACTAATATTAAGACAAAAGAAGAGCATTTCTTTTCAGAAATCCCCAAAAGACTTTTACAGATTTAATCAATGATAAAATAATTTCTGTGACAGCAAGGAAAATAAAAAGCATAGGATGTTCAATTGCAAGCCATCCATGAGAGATACTTAAATGTATTTAGGCATGTGAATGGATGTTTCTATAGTGTGTTTGAGATCATCAAAGGAACCTCTGAAACTGTGCTAAGGCACATGGAAAATGAGGAGATTATTGGTAAAGGCCAGCATGACTTCACTAAGGGCCTATTGTGCCTGATATCACCCACCTGTAACTATTATTCCTCCTGGAACTGTACAAAGCATTTGACACTTTCCTGCCTGAATTTTGGTCTCCAAACTGGAGAGACAGATTTGGTGATGGAATACTCTGTGGGTAAGGAATTGCCTGCCCAGAGCTGCAGCCAAAGCTTGATGTCCAAGTGGAGACCAGTGCTGAGTGGGGCTCCTCAGGGGTTGGTATTGGGACTGGCACTGCTTAACATATTTGCTGGTGGCATGGACAGTGGGATCAAGTGCACCCTCAGCACGTTTGCAGATGACAGCAAGTTGTGTGGTGTGATGGACATGCTGCAGGGAAGCAATGCCAGCCAGAGGGACCTGGACAGCTGTGACAAGTGGGCTAATGCAAACCTTGTGAAGTCCAACAAGCCGGGTGCAAGGTCTTGCACCAGGGTCAGGGCAATCCAAAGCACAAATACAGGCTGGGTGGAGAATGGATCAAGATGAGCCCCAGAGAAAGGACTTGGGGGTATTTGTGGATGAGGAGAGTGATAAATTGGCAATGTGAGTTTGCAACCTGGAAGGCCAGCTACATCCCAGGCTGTATCAAAAGCAGTGCGGCCAGCAGGATGAGGAGGTGGTTCTGACCCACTCCTCGGTTCTCATGAGACCCCACCTGGAGTGCTACATCCAGATCTGCAGTCTCCAACATAAGGAAGACTGTTCTATGTAGAGAGATGTTGGGAGAATAACAGGATATAGGGAGAATAGCAAGTACTCTGCTCCAGAAAATAGAAGAAAAACAAGATCTCAGCCATGGGTGTCATTGCTACAGCTGTGCTAAAAAATACTTACTTTGAAAATTAAGAAGCCTGCAGTTTACTGAGTTGTTTTCTTTACATCAATAATAGATATGTATTGCAACACAGCATTCAAAAGAGAAAATGTTTACATGGAAGTCTAATATTTTCAAATTGTTGTATACTCAGTTTTAGCAGATTTTAAATTAATATAAACCATGATATATATACACACACATAGTCATCACGTATTATTTCAACATACAGCTGAGCTATGTATGTACTGTCCTGAATGAAGGTAAAATGATGTCAGGAACTTTGTTCTTCTTTTTTTAAGCTTGGAGAGCAGTCATCTAAAAATTAGTATTGCTTGTAGAAAAGTGCATCACATTTTAGATATTATATTGAGGTCTCAGTTCAGAATGGCCTTCATGTTAAATTCCTGCTTAAAAGTACACATGGAACTTAGAATTGTTCCTTATGTTTGAGCTAGGTACATTTTTTTAAATATAAAGTTTTACTATGTTTTAGCATTTTTTTATCATTGCATAAGGACGTGAGCCAGAATGGAATCATAATTCCTCAAAATGAATTCTAAAATTTTTGGATCTAAGATAATGTCAGCCGTGTTAATCTGTGCATTGCATGAAGAAAAGTGGTTTGAAGAAAAGTGGTTTAAAAAAAGTTGCAAAATGTCTCTTGTCTCATGAGATTTCAGAGCAATCCAGTTTGCCAGTATATTTTAATATATGTCCTGTGATGACAGGTTCTGGGCTTAGAAAACCCAAGCATATTTCTTAATCCCAGGACTGGCAGGGGCAAATGTAAGGTTCCACTAATATGTGCAATCCTGTGAGTCATCACTGCCCACAGAAGCTACTGTTCTCTACGTGCAGCCTAATAACTGGGTTATTCTATAATAATATAAAATCCATGTTAGATTTTGCCCATGTCTTACACACACTGTGTCATTTTTAGTTATTGATGGGCAAGGATGGAAATCACTTTTTTCTCCTGCATGGAATTTTGTTTAAAATCTGTTTACAAGGGACTGGTGTTTTCCATATGCCTTGATCTGAATCCCTTATGAATCAACCACAGCTTGACCCTTGTGTCAAAAGACACAAGCAATTCATGTGAAATAATTTTATTTTAATACATTTCAGTCATAAAGAAATGAGGATATGTAAGCCTATAGTACATTAATAGAATTAGAATTTAATTGTTGACTATCAGCTAAAGCCAGGGAGTGAGGATCAGGATGTGTGTTCATTCACAGGACTAAGAGACTGGAGGGGACAACTGGCATTAGCAAATGTAATTCTGTGATATCCTAGTTAACCTGCCTATATAAACCTGCCCCTAAATTTATCATGTTAATTCTTAAAATTACTTTGGTTTCACCACTGCATCTTGCTGAAGTTTCTCTAGAACTTCTCTCCTGTGATGGTTTAAAACCTTTGAACAGTCACTACTTATTCATCATTATTTTTTCTTATGCCAAAAGGTTTTTAAACTGCTTTCTGCCTTTCTATTTTATGTATCATTATGTATTTTTGGAGGATCGCTGCATCGTTCCCTCCCTTTGTTTTCGAAGAGTAAAAAACTGAGGGTTTTTAGACCAACGAAAGATGATACAAAACTAGCCTCATGCATATTAGTCATGCAGATCATGAAAAAATATTAGCTAGAGTCTTAAAAGGAGCAGTCATGTGATGGTTTACTCCAGTATTGTGATAGAGAAGTGTTAGTCCTGAGTTATCTGTTACATCTGTGTGGAACAGCAAGGAGCTCCCCTGTAGCACAGTACAGCGCCCATGGAGTACACATTGTTTCCAGTTAAATACAGGACCAGAACAAAGCTCCACCTGCACACTATCTGCCTTCAGCAGTGCTATATGCTAGATGCTTGCAGGACAATGTGAGGAACAGTACAAGTAGGACTTCTGATATTATAGCAAATATTTAATAAATTTCTGACAGCATTTCCTATAATTAAAGTAAAATACTAGTTTACTCAATAAAAAATATGAAGCTAGTATGCATGAATTATCCTTAGCAAATCCATACAGAGCTTACCAATTTTTATTTCGCTTTGACTACTTTTTCTTTCAATTTGATTGAAAAATCAGCATATGATTGAAGTCAAATAAGTAGTCCCACTGTTTATCTTAAATATATTTATCTTCAGACGTATTTACTATTCTTAATTTATTCATTGTCAAAAATTACTAAGGAAAGTCTTAGAAACATATATTAGAATCTATCATGCGTAGTACTTCTTGGTATTCTGGGATGGAAATAATTTGGCTTTTTCCTCCCTTGGCTGTCTCCAGCTACACTTCCAGAAATGGAAGTTTTATTATTGAGTTGTGCTCAATTTTAATCATTCTCATTAGCGAAGCTGCCTTTGCCACCAAGAGTTGCACCACCAATTTTGCTTGAAGACTCTAGCAAGTTATCTAAATTTTTGCATATTTTACTTGAGGACACTCTGTACTTACTCATTGCATAAGTCCACAAACTTCTGTAATAAGTTTCCTAACTTCTTACTCTTGACTTCTCTGGAACTAAAATGTTAGTTACAGAATTACTTAACCTCTGTGTTTATGTAGATCAGGTTCAAATTTGCAGTGGTGCCTTTAGTTTGAACTAGAAATTCCATTTGGACTCGTAATTCCTTCAAATATCAAGCTAGCTCACTCATGAAATTCGGATGTTGATTTGGTTTTTTCGTTAGGTTTGGTTTTAGGGGATTTGGTTTGTTGGTTGGTTTTGCTGTACTAAATGCAAAAATACCTATTGGTGTATCACAATTACCTCACAGACATGATTCACCTAACACAGTGTCATCCAGCCTAACATCCTTGTTATTTAGATTCCTCTGGGGGGATGTGATAAGTTTGGTTGTGGATACCTGTTCTTCCAGCATTTGAAAAGAAGAACCTATATTAATCCAGACTCCTAATTTTGTGTCAGCTGAAAAAATTCTATTTCTCACCCAGGCATTTTACATAGATAGAGATATGAGATCCCAAGTTGTTAAATTGGTTTCATTATGACAGAAATATTTTGACATGAGTTTGAAATTCAAACTAACTGGTTGTACACTTTGACTAAATCCATATTATTAGAATTTGTGATGAAGAAATATTTGAAAATGACAGTGTTTGAATGACAGTTTACTGCTAGGGTATGTAAAAATGCTAGTTTAAAAATAACAGGCTCTAGAAAAATTTACTTTGGATTCTAGATATTATTTTGCATCCTAAGTACTGTATGAATACTAGAAAAAGACTAATTCAATTTGGGCATAAAATTTTCTCAAATTATAATTTTCTGAATATGCATTTACAAATGCTGGAAATTTTAAACTCTTATTTGCCTGAAAATAAGCACTATTTTCTGTACAAAGAAATCAACATAAGCAATATTTACACTGATGATATTGTAGAATGCTTTCTTTACAGAATACTCTAATTTAGTTTCCCCTTACTGGTAGACAAATGATGTATCAAGGAATTCATGTTGTTATGGTGAGAATTTTCTTTGACCTAGACCTTGAAGAGTCATTTTAGCCATGCAGTTCAAACTTTGAAAATGAGAGACGTTCAGCTATACAGGGCTTGTGACTCAAAAGCAAACCTTAAGTGCACTTTTCAGAGGTGATAGTGGAATTTGTGGGGACTGAGGTGCCAGACCAAGGTTTGGTGGCTGTTAGTTTAGTTCTTTTTTCAGGGCTGTTGCTTTAGCTCGGACACTACTCTGCACCTGAGAGCAGTGTGGAATTGAAATCACAAACTAATGAGTAGATTGTTAGCTTAATTCTCTGTACATGTGCTTTTCTTATGACATTATTTGGTTTACAGTGTTCAGGCCTATGGCAGCTGGGATTAATTCTGTTCCTGGCAAAGTCAATGGCAAAATTTCCATGGTAAGTAACAACCAGCGTTTCCCAATCCTTGACAATGTTAAAATACACTTGCACAAAAGCTTTACTCTGCTGCAGGTATGAACTAGCAAGAAATAACTCCCCAGAGTAAGAGAAGTAGGCAGGAATGAGTGCCTCAGGGCAGACCGACACGGTACTTGTAACTTCTGCTGCTTTGGGCACCAGACTTGCTTTGAGCCAAAAGCTCTCAGGAAGTCAGAACATGTAACCAACATTTCAAGTGGTAACTGAGAAACTTTGTCAAGGTTGATGTCTGTGTAATCACATACAAGTGAATCATATACTTCAGGTGAAGTATATGATTAAAAAGACAGAAAGCTTCCTCATATTTACACGTTTTATTCGCAAAAATAGTATGTTCAAAGTAATGAATCTCTTGCAAATATGTACAAAGAGGCAATTAATACTGGATGCATTACATTAAAGCACCAGTTAGAAAGCTGATTTTCCTGGTGTCTTATCTTTAAAATGCAGTGGCCCTATTTAAACATGACAAATGGGGACAAAAACCTGCAAAACAAGCCTTGTCTAGTTCGTAGTGCTGATATCATTGTTTAATCAATGAAAAGGAAGGATTTTATTTTAAAAAGTGGAAATATATCATGGATTTCCGAAGGGATCCCAGTGAAAAAGCATGCATGTAATATTGTTATTTAGCCTGTAAAAGTAAACTGAATACAAACAATCAAACTTTAGTTCTTAATTATGGGAAATGCTTATTCATATTGGGGGCAGAGAGTTACAATCATGTTTACCCAATAGAACTGATAAATGCTACTGAATTCAAATGAGTATTTTTCCAGCTGTTTTACAGAGGATTATGTTTTCAAAAGCTTTTTATAAATCTGTCAAAATAAGCAAAAAAGTTAATGGAGGACAGAGTGTCTTGCTAAATAAATAAGCTCATTGATATGCAAAAGTTGGGAGGATGAGGTTGGGTACATTCTTCATGGTGGCAACTTGAGTGTTGTGTAATTTTGGCAACCAGATTCACATATGCATAAGAACTCTGGTGTTTGCTGGAGGATTAGCACAAATTGTGGATTTAGGGAAGCAGCAGCACCAAGAGTTAAGTTGAGCATGTAGTGAAAGAGTCAAGAGTGGACTGTGTTGAAAAAGGTGATTTAGTGTAGCAATTAAAGTTCTTCAAATATATATTTATGTGTTTCCACTTTTGGGTAAGTACTCAGAGCCCTGTTTTATTCTCTTCTGTGACAATATTGGAGGAATAGAAATGCACCAATAAAGTGGGTACATCATCCTTTAGACCAGAAAGGAGGTCCAGAATTTAATTTTCAGCTGCCAGGTACAGAGCCCTGAACAGGGACTCTGGCAGGATACACCCATTCTGCAGTGCCATGCAGAAGCAAAGAGAAGGTTCAAGTAGATAGCAAGTAGAAGGTTCACTTTGTGATACCAAAGAAGGTAGACACCTTCCTCACCTGTTTACTCACCACTGGCTCATAACATGTCTTTAATGATCAGTTAGGAGTGGGAAAATGTTCAGTTTTTATTCAATAGAAATTACATGCTCATTTTTTGAAAACAGAGAATTGTTAAAAACCAAAAATTTAAAGAGAATGCTTTAAAAATCTTAGATAATTTAAAACTGTTAATATTTTAGCCTAATTATTTTCTGAGCCAGTAGAGTATTTATATGTTTGACAATTTGACTTTGTATTTTAAAAAGCAAATTATCTGTTGTATAACTTCATTAAGCCAGCTCTCTTGTTCATGTGGTTTGAATTTGGCTAGGGTTACAGTACAGTACATACTTGAGGGATTGCCATTAGAAACTAAAATGGGGTCAGAGGACAAAAGATGGCTTCAGACATTTTAGCTTTGCATATTTAGAAAGTTTATTTAGAAAAAAAGGCAAAGAGATATTCTTTTTTTTCCTTTGAGGTGATTTAGCAGATTTTATGTTTAGTTCCTTTAAAATTTTCTCTCTTATATCTAAGCCAAAACACTGAAATCTCTTCTATGTCATCTCCTTTGATGTGAGAAATAGAAGGATTATAAATCACAAAATCCCTGTGAACAGAGTCTACTAAGTCTCTTGGAAAAATTGTGTAAATTACTTTGGACACACCACTGTGAAATCCAAACTGAAACAGCTTTTGTTGTAGGAAGAAAAAATGATAGCTCTCACTACCTCACATGAGCCAAAGGAGGATAGCTATTTTGTACAGAATGTTCGGTGGGAAAGAGTTAGCCACAGTTTATGAGTTAGCCATAATTTTTATACAGATTAGCAGGTAAAGGGAAAAATAGGAGAAAAGCTTTGTTACTAAATTCTTCTGTATAAAATAAAACACCTCTGGTTCATATTCAAGTTCATGGAAAACAAATGAGCTAGGAAACATGCAGCGTTTCAACTTAACAAAAGGAGTTTTTTTTACCATAGGGGAAGAAAGAGTATGACTCTACATTTGTGGTACTTAGATGGATAATGCTTATATTACTCATCATTGTACCATTTGCTTTTTTATTGCAAGTCTGGCAAAAATGAGATCAATCATCCTACAAATGATGGACTAACATGAAAACAGCTTCAAAATTTAACTCTTTTTGACCAACAGGTGTTCTTATCAGATAGTACTTATAAAATTATACATATTTCTACTGCAACTGACATATATTCTCTTTCTGTAAGAATGCATACACTGTTCACCCGTGTATACACCTGTACATATGCATTTTCAGGTATATCTACATGGATATATGTGTGTAGGGGTATACATACATACACTAACCTATGGACAGACCATATATTAGAGAGAGAATAAGAGAAAGAGGGTAGGGGGAGGCAGAGACAGATGCATATCCATCTGTCAGGTCCACCAACTCCTACAACTCAGCGCTGTTTGCTTGTGTAGACTGGGGCTGACAAAATGCTGTTTGTAAGCACAGAATGGATTTGCTCTGGAATTATGTGCTGACGCTCAGTGGTGACAGGAGACCAGCCAGGCCTGAAAGTGTGATCAGTGGAGAGAGTTAGTCCAAATCTGGAACTTTGTGTCTCCTGGATGAACACCTTTCCATCCATAACTACAAGCATAGACTGTGCCTCCAAAAAAGGGCATCAGGATAAAGAAGTGCATGGTAGAAATGCTATTTGCTTCCCATATCTGCGTGAGTAAATTCTTGTGGGAATTACTGAAAAACAGGTCAAAAGAAGGTGATGGTAAAACAGCATGCAGAAAATCTACTTAATTGATATTTTTACTTATTTTATTTGATTGACATAGTTCAGCAGCTAATGCCAGATTCTAGACCATATATTGGATGACATTTTGTCTGTTGCATATAATCAAAAGAACGATATCCTGCCAGCTTCCCAGTTGTAAGCCACAAAATTTGTCTTCTGGCTACACAAATCTCAAATTTAAAATGTTGCCCTAACTTGCAAATATGCAGAAATTATTTAATTTTTTGCATCTTGTTGGACTAAATATAACATGTAACATTTATTGTTCATTATCCAGTTATTTCTTTTCCCAAGGAGTAGAAGAAAGTAATTCTGAAAGCTATTGGGGGTGAAGATCAGTGCCAAATTAAATCTGAAATAAAATCATCTGAAACAACCAGCAAAGTTGTACATTCTTCTGCCATATTTTGGTATACAGATAATAATCCTTTCCCTTAGGATATAACCCTGTTCTCCTGACAACAGTATTTGCTTCTGGCTATGACTTCTAAAATCACAAGTGAGTAAGTTATTTCAAAGTATGATTTTTATCAGTCTGAAATGGAGGTATGCTTCTGAATTATAGATATACTTTAAAATTGGTTGCCTTTCATGTTAGAGACATGTATTCAGATTCCCTAATATATGGACACAGACTGCTTTTTATCTTTTTACCTTTCTATATATGAGAAAGAATATCATGTTTGTCTGTCTGTCTGTCTGTTTGTTTGTTTTGGGTGATATCTCATTTAGATGATAGTGTAGGGAATATTCCAACTCACCCATAGGAAAAAATATACTTTCTGTCACATCTCAGATAAAACAGTGATAACAGTAAAATGAAAACATTACTCAACCTCTTATTTAAATGATTGAATTGTCCAATAACCTAAAAGCAGGTTGCATATATGATTTAAAACAGACACAGATTTCTGACCATGGAAACTTCTAACTTCCATTTATTATAACAATCAATTTCAAAATTAATTCAGCATTCAGGGCATGAGGAGTAGGAAACATTTTAAAAGTCAGCTTGAATATACTATATTTTATTTTTATATAATTCAATCTTTTTCCTTCTCTCTTATTTTTAAGTTGACCAGTGGGCTATGAAATTAAAAATATACTGCAAATACATTCTGAAAAAAATGGGCAATGAGGGACTGTCTTAGATTTACAACTCTGTGGGATGAATAAGGCAATCCACAACAGGTTGGGAAACCTTGGAAGCATAGACTAGTCAAAACAGTTTGCCTCCCTGATGATTTCCATAAACTCTACAATAAAACAATTATTACTCAGAGCCCAGTTTTATTCTCTTCTGTGAGTGACAATATTGAGGCAATGGAAAAGCATCAACAAAGTGGATACATCATCCTTTAGAAATATGATAACCAGAAAGGAGATAACCAGAATTTAAACTTCAGCTGCCAGGTTCAAGATCCTGAGCAAGGACTCTGGCAGGGTACACCCATTGTGCAGGGATAGCAAAAACAAGGTTCCCTTTCTGGTACAAAAGAAGTAGTCACCTTCCTCTTCTGTTTACTCACCCACCACTGTCTCACAACATGTGTTTAGAGATCCCTTAAGAGTGGGAAAATTCACCAGTGCTTTGTGTTTTAGTTGGTTGGGGGTTTTTCTGCTTTAACATCTTGTTAGGAGTATTTCATCATGTTCAAAGCTCTGGGCAGCATCACATGTTACTCTGCATGTCTTAGCTTGGCTGAAGGAGCTTTTTGTCTAATTTTTTTCCCTCCCAGCTATGGGAAATTGCTCTGGCTCCTCTTTTCCATAACTGAAAGCTTGTTTATGTTTGGCTGGTGCTGTGCATTTTGTCAGCAAGAGTAAACTGGTTTCTTTTACATCTCCATTATTAGTACAATACCAGATGGATGTGTGTTCCTTCTGTCTCGTCCTCTTCTCTTTCATTCCTTTTCCTCTGCTTATTACACAATTTGTTTTTCAAAGACCTATCTTGATGTTCAACCTCTGATGTTCAAATAAAAATGAGTAGTTTCTGCTAACTGCTTGATACTAAGTGTGTATTGAGAAATGATGCCCAAAATGTTACTAGAATAAAATTTTGCAAGTTTAGGGGGTTTATAGGGAGGGAGAGATCTGAAGTCTAGAAATAAAACCAAACCATGTCCTGAATTAAGGACAATCAATTATTGCTGCTACTTAACAGAATTTCATGAATTGCAAAGGTCTTCATTGAGGGAGACATATAGAATGTCGAAGTATGGCTAAACTCAAACCCGAATGCTTGCCTTTTGCATGGGCAGAGCGTGTGGAGGGTGCTCAGAGGCAGCACACGCCGCTCCTGGCCACTGCTCTGCCCACTGAGCCGGGGCACTCGCGGCACCGCGGCCGCCGGTGTGACCTCCAGCCTGCACACACGGTGCCACCCTGGCACGGGACCTGCCGACACACGGGCCAGGGGCAGGTGGAGCAGCTGCTGGGACTCACCTGCCTCCAGCAGTGAGCTTGCTGCTGTGGGCTGCTGCTCTGTTTGCACAAGTGCTCGTACACACACTCACGCATGCACCACTTTTCTTGCTCAGAGAGAGTTCCCTGCCAAGGTGATGATAGTACATATGAAAAACAAATCTCAATATACAACCCTAAAGTGTGCTACTTCTAGCTCATTTACAACACACCAGCACTCACTCTGAGTAATATTGCTTGGCAGTGAAGAGAAACAGCTGAAGTATAACCTTAGAGGATAATTAAGAAATAACATTGGTTTTTTCTTTTGCTTTCCTTGACATATTTTTTTTACAAGACTCCATTCAAGTTTAATTAAGTTTTGCTTTGAGGTTCTGAACCTGGAACAGTGCATTTTTATTTTCCTTGTAATATAACCTTTACCTTGCAGGTAACAAAAAAAATGAAGTCTTGGGGCTATAATCATCAGATCATAGAATGAAAGGATTATAAGTTTTATGCAGGCTAAAAAATAAAGCCTTTGAATTAATTAGCATTTTATGAATTTCAGGTACCTGTGAAATATCAAATTAATAGGGTTTTATTCTATTCTTATTAGGTATTAGAAGAATATTAAGTGAGAAAATGTAACTCGTTCAATTTAAGAGCTCTTCAAACTAGGAAGATGTTGGAAAGTGATTAAAACATAGACTCTGAAAGCTTCACCAGCTTTAATAGTTTAAACTAATGTAAGCCAAAGGTTTGGGGGGGTTAACCTGAATAAGATGAATAAAAATTCTACATCAAACAAAACACCCTTTTAAACTGAAATATCTTGTCTTCAAAGTTACTTTTCTATCTCTGATATGAGCACTATAATTTCTAATCTTTCCTTTCAATGTAGGATTACAAAGCCTATACTACTGCTCATTATCCAATCGTGTGAGAGATGCAATCGAAAGAAGTGAACTAATCAGTCAAAGGAAGATGATGTTGCAGCTCTGAAAGATCACAGAGCATGAAAAATTAGTAATGATGCACACATTCTCTTGTATATTTAACAGGCAAATCATTCTCATTTATACTATATATGCATGTCAAGCATTTTAAGGACAGTATCAAAATTGTAATCTAATTTTGATCATGAAATATATTAAGATTTTCTGCAGTTTTATTTTCTGCAGGTTTTTTTTTCTTTTGAGCCACAACAGTATTATCTTCTCTCATGGTTCCAACAAGCAAATATGAGTTTCCAACATTCAGAAAGACTAATCTCAATCTAGGTATGAGAATCAGAGATAAAGGTTTCACCGTCCAAAGCACAATCTATTCTAAATTCCTGTGCTGAAAGTGCAAATAAGGAAGTATTCCACTGTATATGGTCAGAAACTCAAACTAATGCTATAGTTTTTCTACTATGGGTACTATAAGTGGCCTTTTCATGTAATTTCTGGAACAATATCCCATTAGCATCCTATTGCTAAAATGAAAAATGTGAACAGATATTGATCATGCCAAAAATAAAAAGCCAAACTACAAAATGGTCACTTGAAGGGGTGTGGGAATGTCAAAATCAACATCTATTTCAGAGAATAGGTAAAAATTGTTAAGAGAAACTAATTAGCACAATCCATGCATAAACAGTTACTTCTTCAATGTAATTTTGATTTCATGCTAAACGCTTTTTGTCGGAGACAGAAATTTTGTCAGAATGACACTAACTTAGCTTTGTGCCCTTGTGCTCTGTTGCTCATGAACTTAGCTTCAGATCTACCATCCAACTTTTCTTTCAGTGCAGCAACTTGCTACAGCTTCTTTTGTGAGGGGAAGGTAAAGATTGTGGAACAAAGTAAGTGCTTGGAAAAAATTGCAAGCTCACATAAACAGAAGAATCCTTTATGTGGTCAGCTACAGAGATTTCAGAATCTTGCTGACTGGTTAAAGAGGCCTATTTTGATGTGAATATATGGCTGCAGACTGTTTTTAACTGTTAAAACTAGTCCACAGTTGAATGCAGATAAATATTCATCTGTAACTTACACATTATTTCCTCTCTGAAGATCAGCAATTATGCTGGTGCTGACTTTGTTTAAAAGTTAAAGTCCTCATTCCAATCTCATTTGGCTTCCTTATGTGACCGCGAAATCTTACTCTGACCTGAACATTACAATACCATTAGAGTAAGACACATTTTGAGTAAGGGTTTAGTATTGTTTTGATCAAACATCAGGATGTGATAAATAAGCACCTTTTAATGCAGATTTCTTCAATGTAGTCCATGCCCCTTGACTTTCTCTTTACTAAATCATGACGCACTATACACTCTGCTGCATGTTGTTTGCTTGGTCAGGGAACCCTGGGCAGCTGGGAGAACAGAACCATAGCTCCAAACACCTCCTTGACCTCTTTCAGGATGCTGCTGATCAGATCCATCTGGACCACAGGACTGCAAAAGTACTGAATCTTTCAAAGTCGAGGACAATATCCTCATCAGCATCTGAAGAAGGCTAACCCATATTCCCCCTTCTTTGTTTGGAGCCATTACTACAAAGGGCAGTCAACACAATCCATGCATTTGCTCAGCAGCCCTGCTATCCTTTTATCAAAGTGCTTTTCAGTTCGTACCTTCCTCTCCAATTTGCTGCAAAGGTGGCATGTGCATAAAATGGAAATGAAATTTGGAGGCACATGGTGAGGAAAGGACCACGGTAAAGCAGTGCACTCTTCCACAGCATAAAGCAGCATGAGCACAAACTGCAGGACATTTTATAAAATGGCAGCAGATGTTTATCTTGACTACACAGACTAAGGTGGGCTTTTCCCCTAGCCATATTAAATTATTATTAAACAGCAGAATGTGACTTCAAATTGTACAAATTAGTATGACCTTCTACACAGAGTTGAAGAAAAAGGACTGTCTTTCAAAGCAAAGAGAAGATGGATTATTTTAATAACAGTATCATGCAGGTTCTTGTCCTGTTAAAATATTTTTATTACTACTAATTACTTATGTTCTAAGGGGAAAACAATGGTTTCTCTGTTCATTCTTAGTCTATTTCACAGCCAGAGTGCACATGAGCCAGCTTGTATTTCTTAAACCAAGTGCAAGCTTTAGTCTTGATGATAATTAAGGTGCAAGACAGACTGAAGATTCAAGGTTTTCTCTGCAAAAAATTTGTCCTATGACATTTAAAATTTTTTATTTATACATTTCACATTGTCTTAATAACAGATTCATATTTTTACAAATCTATGTATTTTCCAATAGGCTCATAAGGCTAGATCTAGATGCATTGAACTTTCTCCACAAGGATGTAAGAATTTCTGAAGTCAGTTTTATTTGGTTAAAGTGACAATAGAAATTCCATTTTGAAACTGGATGTGCAGCTTTCAATTGGAGAAAATCCAAATTAGGGGCTTTAACATTCCTGTCTTTCCGCCATCTGTGTTCTTGAAGGTCAGACCTTGCTCTTGATCCCTCAGTGTTTTTATTGAATGTCAGTGACTTTCTCAGTGACATCACCTCTGACTGGTCCCTAGAAGCACAATCTGGCAAGGTTGAAGTCTGTCTGTCCTTGCTGCCCACTGCACTCTCTGTAGTGTCTCCGTGAGACTGGGCAGCTCTTGCTTTTGCCGTTTCCCTTCTGTAGTTTCCACAGGAAAGATGCAACATCCCTCCAGACATCCCACTTGGTCTCAGCTTGCCAACTATAAATAAGGCCTCTTCAAACCAAGACAGAGAAGCCAATGTTTTGCATTATTATTAATTATTTTTACTTATTTATTTATTTATGTATTTATTTATTTTTTATCATTGTTATTGTCTGTATTTGCCAGTTATTTTTTACCTTGTTACCACTTAAAAACAAGTCTTGGTCTCATTGTGCTAAACACTGCATGAACATAACTGATGAAATAGTCTATTTCCCTAAAAGCTTTCAGTCTGAAGGATAGGACATAAATAGCAGATGAAACAATCAAGTCAACTGGACAAAACTTAAGGAAAACATGCTCAAAAAAACCCCTACAATCCCCAGTTTAATGTATTCTACATCACAGCCACAATTTTCCCATCTGTTTCTGACTGATAACAGGCTGAGAGATACCATTTCCCCTGTTACTGCTTAATTTAGTAAAACATTATGTTAAAAAGATGCCTCTCTGAGGAACATTAGTGAAAGGAATACAAGTGAATACAAAGCTTAAGAGGTTTTGGCCTCCCAGTCATTCCAAAGGAAAATAAATGCAGTAAGCATCAAGGTGATTCTTTGCTGCCCTATACTGACAACAAAACTGGTAGTTCGAATAGCAGGCAAGTCAAAGAAGCAAGTACTCCTCTTTGAGTCTTTGAGCCCTTCTGAGTGTAATCCCACCAAAGTCAAGAGCTGTCCACGATAGGATTTAGCCACAAAAGGCTGAAAATTAGTTTCAATTCAGGAAACAGATGTAAATAAACCAAATCAAAGTGTAAAGAAGGAAGAGGATTCTTTTTCCTTTATCTTTTCAGAGGAAGGAAAAAATGTTTTAAATGGTACCGTCTAGCAAAAGTAAATCTAAGCAACTTTTGCTTAAAATAGCTAAATGCATCATATGTTTGAAACATTTTACCTGTCTTTTAATATTTTTCCATAATTTTTTCATCAGTGGAAACCAGCAACTTATGTCCATTATAATTATGATTCACAGTAATTTGTTGTCTTAAAGAATTTTGACAAAATTTGCAAAGGAGAGAAAGCTAACATAAAAATTAAAGGCAGTATTTTTATATTTATTCACCTTTGAAAAAAAGATGAATTTTGATATGGTAACGACATCTAGATAATTTTCCTTTTAAGATAAATCTTAAATTTTAGATTTATATTCCAATGTAAAGGCTGGGATGTAGAGAATTTGGGTCTTGTTTAGCTTCAATACAAACTTAGCTGTTTGCTAAGTGAGCTGTGCCCAAGCCCAAGTGCATTGTGTGCCTCTGCTGAGACTGAGATTCTTCCCTTCCCTCAACCAGTCATGTAAAGATAATTCAAGCTCCTCTGTCTTATATTGTGATCATGATAGTTATAATATATTGCAAAATAATTTACGATCATTTTGGCACAATAATTTATCTACATCTTAGAGGACTAGGTTGCTTTCGTGGTTCTTTCATAGGTAAGAAGAAAAATGTAATCCCATCTAGTAATGAATTTTATAGCAAACAAGTTTTTTGGCTGCATTTTGATGTGTCTTCACTTTTTCTTTGCTTTCTTTTCTTTCTTTTCTCTCACCTGATCAATAGTCTTTGATTTGCCAGTCAGGCCATATCGTACTTGGCTGCTAATTTAGAAACTTCCGGAAACAGAATTTTTCACCTTCAATTTTCTATTTAACACATTCCAAGCATCACTTCTCAGGTAACATGAAAGATAATTTCCTTCTCATCATAGGAAAAAAGAAAACTTCTAGATAATTTCAAAATTATTCTGAAAGGATGGAAGCTTTCTGCAATTTCTTTCTGACTGCATTTCTTTCTTTTTGTTGGTTTGAGGGTTTTTTCCTTTTTTTTTTCCCTCAGAAGTCCCAAAACTGATTAAAATTCAAGCTATTGAGACAAAGAAATTTTGAAAGATTAATTTGATGTCTTATATTTCTTTAGTATCCTTTAACTAATCTTGGTAATTAAAGGATTCTAAAGAACTATAAGACACAAGTTACCCAATAGTATACTGAATAGCATAAACTATGTCTACAGGAGACCTATGAAGAAATTATGCTCTTTGCTTCATTTAATTCTTTTTGCTTTTAAATATAAGCAGGGTGAAGACACAAAGATTTGTGTAGTTTATAAATAATTACAAGTTTCAGGACTAATTTTTTTCAAGATTTTGCTCCCAACACTGGAAAAACAGGATAGAAATCATAAGGTGAATAAATATCAGAACTTCTGACCAGAAAATTGCTGCTAAAATACTATGAGAAAAGAAATAATAAAAGATGTAGAAGGGATAGAAGGAAAGGAAAATCAGAAACTAAAGAAGTGAGATAAAACACTAAGAGAAGAAAAAATGATACAAGAATAAACTTGCCTGTAATTTCTTCTCAGTGTTGGCTTACAGAGTTTACTTTTAAATACTGTTCCAAACATAATGATTTAAATATATCAGATTATGGTCTCAACAGATAATAAGATTACCATATACCATTTCACACATCAACTCTTAATTTCCAAGTCAGTATAGATCTTCTAGTTTGAAATGATTCCCTGATCTTAAAAGATCTTAAGTAGAGATTCAACATACAATTAAACGAGCATGCAATTAAATTCTGGTCCCTGTTTTCTTTTACATATGCTATTACCCTTTCTCTATGCTTTAGTAGATTTGACTGTGTTTCTCAATGTATTTTATTTTGTTGGTAAAATATATAGGTACGTATCTATTGCTTTTTTCTGTATGCATTTTCTTGAGGAATAAGAGAAATTGCATTTTAATGGGAAATTCATTATGAATTGGTAAACATTTTCCTTTATGATTGTGCTGTCTTTTTGTGCTTTTTGCTTATATGGAATTTGCTTATTTTTATACAGATTTCAGAAGTAATTGAATTCTGTAAAACACATCATATACTTTAAGGACAGCAAGAGGAGAATATTTAGCTATACAGTTTTGTAAGTAAAAGGATCTCTGATGAGTTGTTTTAAATATATTACACTTTCAAGGTAAAAGATGTAAATCTTTATTTGGTATTAGATTATTTTGTCAAATCTTACTGGAATCTTTATTTCTGCTAATAATCATAACTCTTTTAAATTTCATGGCACTATCATATGATGGAAGTTATTTCCTTTTCGCAGAAATGTATACTAAAGCCTACAAAAACACCTTAGTGTGAGGCAAAATTAATAGCAGTGACCAGCAGCAATATTTCAGCCTCTTGTCAGCTTGTAGTTGATAAAATATTAATTCTTATGTCTGTCACAGAGAATTGAGATTACTGATCTACCACACTTGTCAGCCATTATCAACTTCTAAATATTTCATTAAAATTATGTAGCAAATCAGTGCTCTTAGGTGTTGTTGTGGGTTTTTTAGGCATTGCATTTCAATATACCAATACTTCTAAAGAGGCCAAGAAGTTCCACACTAGGACATGTGCAAGCCACAGCATGCTGCCACTTAACACTAAACTCCAGGTATAGGTGCATTGCCTAGACAGTTGCTTTTGATTGCTTTCAGATTGTTTTTTGATTGTCACAAAAGACAATCTGGCATATTACAGAAAACTGGAATTGATGGCAGTCTACTTAAAGATGTCAAGCTGTAATCTGCTGTGGTCATTAAACTGAAAGAAACTAGGTTTAGGATCTTTACTGAAGGTGGTGAGGCTCTGGAACAGGTTGCCCAGAGATATTGTGAATGCCCCAGCAGAGGAAGCATTGAAGACCAGGTTGGATGGGGCTTTGAGCAACCTGGTCTAGTGGTAGTTGTCCCTGCCCACAGCAAGGGGCTTCAGAGCAGATAATATTTAAGGTCCTTTCAAACTCAAACCACTCTGTGGTTCTACAGAAGCAGCTGAGAAACCCCAGAACCTGTCTGGTCCCTGACAGGAGCAGAGAGAGGCAGGTTAAGCCCAAAGCTTCCACCATGGGAGACATAGACCAGAAGCAGGGAGGATGTCTGGGACTGTCACACTCCTCTGTGGAAATGTGTATTTCCTGTGTCCTTTTCCCCTTCACTAGATAGCCACTTGTGGCTACTATTGCAGGAATGTTACTAACTCTTCTGTTACCTACTCTTTCAAGTATAATTAAGGAACTGCAACAATATTCCCACTAAGTACTGCAGGCATAGGGTTAACATTAAACTTGGTTCTTGGGAACTGAAAATTGTAGGAAATTACTGTTTCTGTGACCTGAAGACCTTGATATTTTAATTACAATTCTTCTAATTTCTGCTTTTATTCTGATCATAACACAAGTCACATGCCTCTCTGATAATGCAGTCTCTGCTAGCTCTATTCTGCTTCTCTGCACACTGTGATTTCTCTGTGCTAACTTATGTCATGCCAGTGATTTCGTACACTAACTGAATTGCTTATTGGATGGAGACATCTTTTTTTTCCTGTTATTTTCCCCTTCACTCAAGCCTGCAACCTTTGCAAGAAAAAGAAAGGCTGCTGTGTTCCGTGAAGCCCACAGATGGTGCACATGGTGGTCTCTGAAATGATATTCAAGTACAATTGGGTCCTTGAAGAATATTCAAGCTCTTTCTCAATCAGGAAATATCTTTCAGATTAGGTATTATATTGTTGAGCTTTTTGAATTATACTTGTGATAGCCTCATTTCTAAAAGTGACTGGGCTTCTGCAATTCTAGTATTCAGAAGAGTAAATATCCCTTGACAACCTACACGTGATGTCCACTGCATGTGACTTTGTGCCTAAGCTGAACAAACTAAAAAGAAGATTGTCCATAACTGTAGAGTTTTATCCGTTGGTGCTGCTATATCTCTCCTCCACAGAAAGCCAGCATTTCAGCCATAATGAATGGCTTGTACACATATGATTTTTTTTTAATTCATCACTCTCTTTACAATGAAAACTGGAGCTGAGGTGTTTTAATGCCACCCTATATGCATAGATATATACAGATGATGGATGGATAGATGGATGGATGGAGGGATGGAAGGATGGATGGATGGATGGATGGATGGATGGATGGATGGATGGATGGATGGATGGAGCAAAACAAACAGTAAAAAATCCCTTTTGTAGAATCAAGTGTTTCTTCCCTGTATAAAAACTACCAATGCACAAATTCAAATCTTCATTTATTGTAGTACATTTGCATGTTGCCATTTCCTGAAGAAAGACTTATCTTTTCTATCAGTTCATGAACAATCAGTCCATTAAAAAGGAATTTCTTCTCTGTAAAATGATGAATAATTGCATTCACATAAATATGGTTTCGCATTTTTTTTCTAATTATGATAACTCATTATATTAAAATATTGAAGTTAATATTAAATTTTCTGTATTACAAAGGAGACATAATTTGAAATTGTACACAGAAAAGGATTTGAGGCCCAGATTCATCACACTGCTTCAATTACTTATTACCATAGGAAATCATGGGAAGGAGTGGTATGTAATACTGCATATGGAGTTGGATCTCCCTTTTGTTCTCTCCTTGTAATATTAGATGAAGGTAAATCATATACGACAAATTACAATTTTAATCCTATTTTTTATTAAAAAGACTAGATTTTGTAGAAAAATTAAGTGTTGTCCAAAATCCCATACAAATTTTCCAGCTTTTTTGCTACAAAAAGTTTTAAGAAGATGACCCATGTGTGCTGAAAGGACCAAAAACCTTAAAAGCAGATACTGAAATACAAAATAGAAGAAGCACTTTAAAATTAATTGTAATTTTTTTGGGCTAGTTATTTGTTTGCAAACATTTGTGGCTTTTAAAATCATTTTTGCAATGAAAATATTTCTCTTTATGGGAATATAAACAATCCTGATTCATAACTGTTAGGACTGATACGCAGAAAAAAATACATATATATGCAATATAAACTATGCTCTCATATGTTTTTAATATATCTATCTTGTCATAAGCATTGTGTTGTGTTTAATTTCAGTTAAACTGCTTTAATTTCAGTTAAACTGCTTTTAGTTTTCAGACAAGTTCATTCCAAGATGTAAGTTCCACCACCTTCCTGTCATAAAAACCCTGACCCCAACAGAGCTTTCAGGAGCATGTCCCTCCACTGTAGAAAACTAAAAAGAATTAAGAACTGTTAGGATTTGCATAAGTTGTTTTGTATGGCTGACAAAAAAGGCCAGGAATGACATTCACTGTACCCCATATGACCCCAATAAATTGAAAAATCCATAAAACAGTTACATTGAAAATATTTAGGGGGAAAAAGACAATGAAAAAAAGCCTGAGATGAAGATAGCAAATATATCTCTTCAGGGGGAAGTAAATCTGTAATTTCATCTTTCAACTTGCGTAAGAATGTAAATTTTCAAGGAATGAAATAAACTTAATGATCACTATACAGAAGCTGAACAAGAACATGGCTAGGATTTGTCTCAGCACTATCCTTTAAAGGTCATCTTGACCTCATACAAATTTATCTTCTTTATTCCTCACCCTAATCCAGTTCTCTCAGACTTCCCATATACATGAGTCCATACAAGTGGTGTCATCTCTGTATCACACACTTACTGCAGCTCTGAGACAGAGGTGTTTATGTGCCATGACAGCACTTGGTTTTGATTTAGTAATGCCTTAGCCTGATTATGACACATAAAGTACTTATCTGCAATAGTATTATCTGTGAGATTTTGATTACATTGCATTCATATTTAGACCAACTTTGCTCAATATTCACGTGGAAATGTCATTTTAATTTCATATTACATAAAAGCGCATTGAGTATTTTGAATTAGAACAGAATACACATTTTCATCGTTCACCCACAAAATGTTTGTTCCTTTATTGTCTCCATGACTCATGCAGAATTGTATATTACCCCTCAATGAGTTCTATAGCAACCCTTTAGCACCTTGCAGAAAGAAGCAATTTAGAGGTGCATAAAATATTTTGAAATGTCTGCAGTTGTTATTTTCTTAACATTTGTACCAAAATGTACAAGCTGTGAAGTACAGTGACGGGGCAAGAGCCAGGCCAGAATTGACTCTTAGTTACCTGTGTTAATAGTTCTTTTGGTGTTTCCAGGGCTCTGTCCATGCCTGTAGGTATGCAAGTAGATACACATAACTGTAAAAACTGCCAGGCGGTTCTGTTTGCCCTCTACATGTTTGAAGATCACCTAGGTTTTTCTTTACTCAGCAATTTGGAATTGATTCATATGCATTTCAGTTTAGTTAGTGTTGAACAATACAGAAAATCTAAATACTTTTTCAAGAAGTCATTTGAACAGAAATTCAGGAAATTCAATACCTTCATCCAGGTATTTCTTGGAGAGGTATTTAGAACCACCAGGAAACTTTTTGTGTAGGTCGACTAAAATTTGTAATAAAGGCCTGGTACACATGAGGCTACTTGGTTAACCTGTTTTAGAAGGAATGCCACTGCATTCCTACAGGCATTTTATTCACTTTTAGTTAAACTTTGGAAAAAGCATGTTAAAGGCTATTGGTTTAGTGGTGTCATGCTAGGGAGGAGGGGAAGATGGTCTTGAGTGGTGCTTGGTTTGTTTTTTGATTTTCCATTGCTGATCTGTGGTCCTATTCTATATTGCTAGGGAGAGTATTTATATCATTTTGTCTGACTTTGTTACTCTTTTTCAGGAAATGTCCTAAATACAATATTCATGTGTCACTCACTTCCCATAGCAAATGTCTGCTAACTGACTTCTCAGAAATATTTAAACAGATCTGTAGCCTAACATGTGGATTAAATGTACAAAAGATAATTGCAATTATTACAATACATTCTTGCTGCTTGAAGATACATGTTCAGGTAAATTTGCCTGCCAAAATAATGGAATGTTTCTTCTTTTATGAATTTCTAATTGAACATAACTTTCAGCATCTTAATATGGCTACAGTTCTTGAAAAGTTGCAGCTATACGTGTACGTATAACAAAGAAAAAGAAACTATTTTAAAACTCTCTCAAAATTATGCTATAAATTTTATTCCATTTTTTGATGTCAAGATGGCAAGAAACTGAACTTTTTACATCAATAAATACTCTGAGTACCTTAAAAAAATCTTACAGATAAATATCTTTCATCCCGCTTCCTCTTATAAAAATTATACCTATGCAAATGCTAAAAGAATTTAATGCAGAAAAAACCCTGATCATCTTGTTGCAAACTTCAAAAATAATCTGTGTTTTGTTGAGCTGGCAGAGAAGAGTGCCCAGCTTTCAGGGACAGAAATGTTTTCTATTATACTGACAGTCCATTAGCAATCTCCATTCTATCACACTCTTTCTTTTTTTCCTCTGCTCAGAAACATGATACAAATGTTATTGTCTCAAGCTGTGTTTATGACACAAGCTGTGGCAGAAAAAAAGAAAAGTTATTTTAATTTTTGGAGGGAGGAGGGGATGTCTTTTACAAAACGTTAGAATCCATGGGCCATCATGTTTTAAACAGATTTTTCAGCACACAATTTATTTCATTTGGGGAGCTGTTTATAAAAACACCAGAAAAAGCTCAGGTTTGGGTGGGGGCTTTTTATTTGTTTGTTTGGTTGGTTTGGTTTGGTTTGGTTTTTTTTGTTTTTTGCTGTAGCATATACAGATTTTAATGTTACAGTACAGCTGTATTTTCCACTCCAGACATCACTGTATACTGATGTGCTGTGCAGTTATAAAATTATAAAGCCAAGAATATACTCTGAGTGCCTTTCCATTTAGGTTACTTCAGTGAAGCACTATTTCCCTCAGATTCAGTGGCTGGCCTACGACTAAGCTAGTAGTCTGAAAAATTCACATACATTAGGTGAGAAAATATAAACCCTGTGAAGCTGACTAAAGGCAGAAATCTTGCTAAGCTGTACACTCCCTTTTTACCCTAAAGAAGCTTTTGTTGGTGGTAGGAACCTCTAGCCACTGGGGATCTCATTTGCCAGAAGAGAAGCTCATGGTAACTATACCTACCTCATAGCTGAGCAGTGAATTTAGAGCACTTCCTTGGGAAGTGAGAGGCCTGGCTTGTAGATATTACAGAATCTACAGGTCAAGCTTCATCTTCCCCCCAGCAGATGACTGGTAGCCCATGGAATATCTTTGCTATGGATGCTGTGGGGCACTTCTGAAATAAATGTACTACACAGCTTGAGGGTGATGTTCCCCAACTGAGTAACAACAAGAGCAAGTTTCTCAGGGAATTTTCAGCTGAAATGCCATCCTAATTCCCAGACCTTTAATTCATTATCTGTACAATAGTCACATAGGGAAAATCTCCCAAGAAGCAAAGTGAATATCCTGCCACTGCGCTCACCTGCTGCCAGCAGGGCTTCAGCCAGAGAGACTCAACCAAGACCAGACACACTTAGAGCGGTCCTCTGTGCTCTTAGTTTGAGATATATAATGTCCTGATGCAGTCATGTAAAAGCAGGCACGTCCAGAACTTTGTAGTAGAAGTTATTGAACTTTTGTTTTACAGATGGCTTTCTCAAATTTTGTGGTTCTCTGTATGGCATTCTTTAGTAAACACACTTAATGTCATTTAGAAGACTCCTATTTTCAAGTTTCAGCAGTGTTATTTAATGTCAAAAGTGTTTGCATCTTTCAATAATATGATGAACTAAAAACACATTTGCAGCATATGTGGTGAATTATGCTATCACGTGTGTTTACAATAGCTCTCTCTTTTTAGGGGACGTCTGTAAATCAAAGGTGTTTATTACTTCTTTCAGCCATTTGGGTTCATAAGTTGGACATAAATTGTTCCCTTTTGATATTTTGAGCTGAGTATTTCTGTTATGCTGGACTCTTATTTTTTTTCATAATTTCCCCTGCAACACAATGAGTTAAACATTTTCAGAGAATGTGTCCACAGAAAATTATCATTCTTTAGCAGATTTTTTTAAAGTGCTCTCCTAAGGTCATCTTAATAATTCCTCATCCGCAGTGTGGATATTCACATGATGTTCAACATTCCTCTGAGAGACCACAATTTAATCTCTCCCATAATCTGTGCCATTTTAAAATGTTTATCTTGAATAGTCATACAGGAAGGTTGAATATATGTGATACTTTAGAAATCTTGGAGAACAAATAACAAAAAAAATTATACTCTTTGAAACTGTATTTGAAAGATAGAGAACTGAAACTTTTCTATTCTGTAAACTGTATCTTACAGTTTAATCCATGACCATTAAACTATTTTCCTGGAGAAAAGGAAAAGGGGCAGACAATGATCTCTTCTCTGTGGTGACCACTAACAGGACTTGAGGGAAGTTGTGTCAGGGGAGGTTTAGGCTGGATGGTAGAAAAATGTTCTTTACCCAGAGGGTGGTTGGAACAGACTCCCTGGGGAAATGGTCACAGCACCAACCTAACAGAGTTCAAAAAGAGTTTGGACAATACTCTCAGGCACTAGTGTGATGTTTGGGGATAGTGTGTGCAGGGCTGGGAGTTGGACTTGATGATCCTTGTCATCAAGTCCCTTGTCAATTGGTCCCTTCAAATTCAGCTGATTCTGTGATTCTGTAATTCTTATTTAAAACAAATGTGGAAGTGCTTTTATGTTCTCACTAATCTTTATAGATAAATACGTCTGTCTACATTCTGCTGATGCATTTATCCAGTGAAACAGCACAGCAGGAGGGACCAAGAGCAGGTCACAGTTCTTCAGTCTAGAAGAATCCCTGTGATTGTATTGTAAAGAAAAGAGAGACTTTATACTACAAATAGCAGTTAGGCTTCTTCTGCTACTGGTGATCAGTTACTGTATTTAAAAAAAACAGTGAAGACATAACCAAAACATTGAAATAGAACTCATGATAAACATATGCAAAGAGTTTTTGCTTTCAAACCCAAACTCACATCTTCTTGGATATTTTACACTGCCTCTTTTAAGAGGAGATTTGCAATTAGTAAAAATTAAATCAAATTGAATCAAAGATTTATTTTTAATACTTAGCTAATATAAACTATTTCTGTCAAGTCTCCTTATACGGCCTGAGCGGCTCAGACATAACCACAAAAAATCCCTTTTGGAGACTAATTTATAATCTGGTCTGGTGTGTGCATATGCATCTGTCAAAGGATATTTGTCACCTGATTACCAGGTTTCAACTGCAGACTAAGAGTCATGTTTTCAGTTCTGTCTTGAAAGCTCCAGAGATATTTCTATGTCAATGTTATTTTGCCATAAACTTTGTAAAATATGAAGAAAAAAAAGGTGCAGAACAAAAACCAAAAAAGATTTATGCAACTGAGTTGTCTCAAGGCTTCTCGATAATGAGGGCAGAAGAATTTTATCATTACAGAAATGAGGGACTAAGATGAGGATGCATATGCCATGGTAAGGAGAGGAAACATGGGAGGACAGGAAAAGGAGTAGGCATTGATATACTGCCCTTGGAAGCATGGGAATTTTGGACTGGATGACTACAGAAAATCCCCCTCCTCTGGTTGGCAGGTTTCTTCAGCAATTATCCATCCCACTTCCTCCTTTCATAGCTTACACATCAAGTAAAGTAGAAGTAAAGATTGTTTTCTGACAGTTAAACATTGATCTCTTTAAAATAAGTCAAATCTGAAAGGTTGTATCAGAAAAGTAGTAAATTTGCATTCTGAATTATTCCCAGGATAAAGAATATCTTTTGATCCTGTCCCAGTCCAATGAACTCAAATAGCAAAATTCCCACCAGATTAATGGAAAATAGTTCCAGAGTCTATTTCATGAGACAAGTGTGTTGTATCGAAATGATGAATTTTGAATCAGGATGAATTTTCAAATGTAACATCAAAAATTAGTTCTGCTATTGCAGATTGTAAGGTTATATGGACACTGAGAAAGCTGATAATAGGGGGCTATTGAAAAATATTTGAAAAAGATAATTTAATGACCACGTAATTTTACTCAGATGCTCTGGAGAAAAGAAATGCGTCAGTGTTGTAGTTGTTAAGAGACACAGGAAATATCAGATGTACAGTATAGATGGTGTACAATAAATGTTACTCTATTTTCTCTCAGTAATAAGATTAGATAATATCAAAAAAAGAATGCCTTCAGAGAGCTCTTTAGCAATAGTGAAAGGTCATTTGCACTTTGAGCAATGTGCAAAAAACAGACCTACTGCTTTTTAACCTTTTGTCTTTGTTTTTTTTTTTTTCCCAGAACCTGGTGAAAAATCCCCACATGCAGGCTCTTTATGAAACAATTTTCTGACAAATCAGCTGCCTTTGCCTCGCTTTAACCAAGATAATGATCTGGGCCTTCTAACACCAAAGGTTTTATACAGTCAGTGGAAACCCCAATTCTGGAGCTTATTTTACCTTGCACTTCCCTAGCAGCATCTGTGTCTGAGTAATCACATTCCAAAATATGAGTGTGATTTATTTTTTAAAGCATGTTTTAAATTTTGGGAAATTCAATTATTTTTGAATACAGGCTTGGGGTTGTAAAACTTGTGTTAGCTAAGCAAAGATAATGATTCTCTGGTTAACAGGAAAAGATGAATATATTACAGACATGTATTCTTCTTATTGAGAAGACTTTTTTGACCCTCAAGAGAGAGGAATGCAGAAGTGCATGTGCACCCCTCCTTCATTTCTGTGGAGAAGAGAGGTGAGGGGAAGGGAGGAGACAGTTCTTTTTCTCTCCCTTCTCTTGAAGCAAGCAGTTCTTTTGTCTTCCTTGTCCTTAAAAAAAATTCATGCCTTCTAACAAAGCGCACAGATTTACACAAAAATGTCTCTGCAGTCTCATACCTACAGGTTGCTGCTGGCGTATGCTGAAAGCAACAGTTAAAGGAAGGACCTATTTTTAATATCCAAAACCTCAGCTATTAACTGACTCTGCTTGAGTCAACAAAGGATTTATTCCTTGGGGCCATTGGGATTTAGAGGACACAAGCAAAATCTGATGGAATCTCCAGTTCACAAGGGACTTAAGTTTAACTCTAAAATTTAAATTCTTAGTGTTCAAGTTTGAATTTAAGGGAAAAAAGGTCTTTTATTCCCTGGCTAAAGGACTTTCTTCAGTATCTCTGTCTTTTTGCTTTAAACATTCACAGGCAAGCCTAATTTTTCTTCTATAACTAGAAATAGCAAAAGTAATATTGAATCTGATCTAGGTCTGCCAGCAAGCCTGGTCTAAATGAGGCTTTCATAGAGCTATCAGGATTTTTGACTCTTTTATCTCTAGTCTTGCCCTTGGCAGTTGAAACACTGCCAAATGGACCTTGACAACGCTCCGTGTCCCCTCTGTGCTCATACGCTCAGGTCTCTGTGAAACGGTGCCATAATTAAATCTGTCTCCATCAGCAGTCATAAGAGATTTTCTTTGGCTGTGGGGCAGGATGAAACATTTCTGGCTTCTAGTCTGTTTATATAATGATCACAGGTTGAAATTAGAAGTCTCAAAGATTTCCCGTCCTCTTGCTTACATAGAATCTTAAATTCATCATAAAATGAAACAGAAGATAGCAAATTTGGATCAAAATTATTACAAAAGCACCAAATAAAAGGAATGTACAGAAAATTAAGGTGAAATCTTACTTCTGTTACAGTTTAAAGCAAAATACATAGCTGTCACATTTGAACTCTTTTTTTTTTTAAATACTACAAGGGAAAATACAATTTATAAATCTGTACATTTGCAAAGTGTGAGGGTTTTTATCACACATGCTAGAGAAAATTTTTCTTGGGATGAACAGCTGAACAAAATATCCAGTTAATGTCAACAGGTGACTGTAATCTGAACAATGAATAGCTATTTTCATCTATAACTAATGACCATCTCATGTAGTAGGTGTCATATATACCCATTTTCATCTTTATCAAAAATCACATTTTTCTCTGCTTTTTCTTTTAATTCTTTTTTTCCCCCTCTTTCTTGCACACAATTTTCTAATTGGTAGTACTCCTAGGGTAGTTTTATTTGAATTATGACTAATGATTTTTTGTGTTCACACTCTCAGATTGCTATCAGTCTGCAACTCTTAATAGTTTATTTTCCTGAATGGGGCTTTGCAGAAAAATTAATTCTACACTTTATTCTTATACGGTAAGATGGTATTTATGTTTTTTTGCTTTAACTTTGAACATAAAAGCTTTTAGAACTACAGTGAACTCATTACTTTGGACCAGAGCAAATATCCATCACAGATCTCAAAATTAGGATTTTGTGCTATTAGGGTAGAAAATACTTAATTCACTTTTCCCATGGACTTTTATTAAGGAGATAACACAATAATTTGAAAATCTTCACCACTGCCATATGCTTGTCATCTCCAGGCTGTATTGGTATAAAGCATCATATCTCTGGTTGTAGCTGGGATCAGGACAGAGCTCCAGCCAGGTGAGATGGGACAGGCATTTCCTCAATTAGCTGAGTCACTACATTTACCTCTAGTTTATTCATCAGGTCTCAATCACCTCCATTCCCTATTCAAGATGTTGCATTGCTCAGCTTTCTAACAACTTCAAGAATGTATCAAAACTTTGCCTCCAGGAACAGTATTTCCAGATCTGCAGCACATTTCACAATTCCAGAAGGAATCAAACCTGTATTTGGGGAGAATTTTTGGGGGGTGATGGGTGGTGGGGAAGTGGATTGTCTTATAATGAATAAATACTATCCTTCCTCTCCATTTAATAAGGAATAGTTTTATAACTATGACTTTGTCTTTCTGATGGGGTCAGAGTTTGGAATTCAGAGTTCTCAATTTCCGATTCAGGTTATAAAGGTAGTTCCCCAGTTTCTCAGGCTATATACATAACTGGTTTTGAGAAGGATACTGTTCATGAGATACTGAGATGGAAGAAATACAGGCTTATGTCCTCATTTGAAATCATTACACCAAGATTTGAACTTGGGACTCCTGTTGTGTACTTAGTGGCTTTTACTACATGTCTATGGTCTGTAGGTTGTGAGCATATAATCTATATTTCTCCATCATATATAGAGAGGATCTAGGTAAATCAATGACTGTACCTTCCCCTATGATCCATCCAGGCAAGAAGGAAGTGCAGTTAACTACAATTAGCACAAAGTAACAGCAACTTGGACAAATTCTTCTCTATAACTGCTCATAAGACATGGAACTTCCACAGCATATTCACGTAACTAATGAAGGGGTAGGTGCCTCCTCAGCAAGTTTGCTGACAACACACAAAACTGGGAGGAGTGGCCAATACTGCCCTTCAGATACCCCAACCATTCAGAAGGGCCCCAACAAGCTAGAAAGATGGACAGCAAAGAGCCCTCTAGAATTCAACAAAGCCAAATACAGCATCTTGCACCTGGGAAGGAATAATGTCATAAGCCAGCACAGGCTGGGCTGGCCTGCTGGAAAGCTGCTCTGCAGAGAAGGACCTGGGCGTCCTGGCGGAAAGCAAACCCTCCATGAGCCAGCAGTGCCCTGGTGGGCCAATGTTATCCTGGAGTGCATTAGGAAGAGTAGTCCAGCAGGTGAAGGGAGGTGATCCTGGCCCTCTACTCAGCCTTAGTGAGGCACATCTGGAGTGCTGTGTCCAGGTCTGGGCTCCTCAGGACAAGAACGGCACAGAGCTCCTGGAGCAGGTCCAGCAGAGGGCCGTGTAAGTGATTCAGGGAAATAATGGAGCTTCTCTCCTATGAGAGGAAGCTGGGCCTGTTCAGCCACAAAAGGTGACTGCGAGGAGACCTCATCAATCTATTTAGGTGTCTGAAGGGACCTGTCAGAGGATGTTTCCAGGTTCTGCTCAGTGGTGTCAAGCCATAGGACAAGAGACAATGGGCAGAAACAGATTCGCAGAGAGTTCCACCTGAATATGAGGAAGAACTTCCTTACTGTGCAGGTGACTGAGCACTGGAACAGATTGTCCAGAGAGGTTCTGGAGTCTCCCTCACTGGGGAACAGTCTGAACACAAACTTGTGCCATGTGCTGTAGGATGACCCTGCTTGGGCAGGGAGGTTGGACCAGATGACCCACTGTGCTCCCTTCCAACCTTACACATTCTGTGATTCTGTGAAATGATTTGAATGCTGGAAAATTTGGGTTGTGCAGATACAGAACAAAAATAACATTCTTCCTTTCCTGGAGTCTTAGCAATTTCGTTAACTGGGTAATAAAAGTTGTATTCCAGGGGCTCTGGAAAGTATTTCACTCACTTTATCAAAAGAGCATCTTGATAGAGAAATGGAATTAGTTGCATGAAATAAAACATGAAAGATCACAAAAAACTTAGGCTTCTAAATGTAAAGTTCATGATGTGTGGTTAGTTATAGACAGTGTATTTTCTTTCTACATTGTGTTCTCTTTTTATTGGAAGCTTGCTGAGTGAATTATAAGTATTATGAAGAGAAATAGCTTTCACATGTCCTGGCATGCAGCAGGAATGACTAAAAGTACTCAAATTTAACCCACAGAGTTTCTGTATTTTGGAGAGCAATTATTTAAATTGGTGATTCTTATTTGTTTGTTTTCCAAATCCAGGCTTATGGCATAATTCAGAGACTCTGCAACTATTTAGCAATTTCCCACATTTGTCTTGAAGTGAAAAAGTCCTTTTTATACATTTCTTGCCCCCAGGTAAGTGCACATATCCTGTGTAGTTCAGCTACAGAAAGAATAGAGGGGATGTTTTTACACGTGAAATGAGATAGCTGTAACATTTCAGTGTGAACAGTCCTCTACTCTTCCTGATGTCACATACCCAATCTTACCTGTAGCCACTGGTCAGAAGTGCAGGCTCAAATCCATACTGACATTTCAATCCAGGCATTTTGAAAAGACAGGGTATAAGGAGTTATTTTATGCTGATTATTAGATGTGATGAATTGTGAAGAGGTGTTCAGCTGTTTTGATAAGCATTTCTTGAAAAGCAGTTTCACATTCAGATCATGCACTCATTTCTTGAAATGAGAGCAGAACTCAAAATATACATAATATTCACTCCCTCTAAAGAAAAAGAATAAATTGTTCTGGTGTCTGTATTTTTATACAGGTTTCCAGCATTCTGGAACCTATGTTTAGTCTCCTAATTGAAACTGCATAAACCCAGCTGCCAGCAGCCCCTATCCCTAATCTAGGTTAAACCCTTTTGCCCTCCACAAGGAGAGCCAGATCTTCTGGGGCCCCATATCAGAAGTCACCTGCTGGGATGTCTTTGAATGTCACTAGATTTGCTAATAGTTAGTGAACCTGAAGATAGTTTGGATAAAGTGTTTCAAGGGAGCCAGTACTAACAAATGAAATCTGCTTTATTTATTTATTTTGAGAAAATCTGTAACCAACAGTAAACATAAATATTTACTGATATATCAGAGGTTGGATTTTACTTATGTTCTTATGCCTTTGTGTGGAACACAAGAAAGTAAATCTGAAAACCAGATTTTTATCCAACAATACTCACTGTCATTTTCATGGTGGTGACAGAAGCTCATCTCAAAACTGGGTCTTGTATTTCTGCCAACACACAGCATGCTTGACCTGCAAAGCCCTTGCTATTCCAGAGCTAAGCCTCCGCTGAGAGAACTCTGACAGTCATGCAGACCATGGCAATGTGGATCTGTAGCCAGTTAACAGGAAAGTAACATTAAGACACATTTTCACTTGTGACATGGAGCAGTTCTCCAGATAAGCTAGCAGAGAGCCATAACTTAGTGTTCCCCAACTTATAACATCAGTGCCTAATAATCGGTGTTCAGCTGGCTGCAACTTTGAAGTGAATATTCGAAAAATATGATTTGATGATGAAACAGAAATGAGATACCTTCACAGCATGAATACATACATTTAAAGCAGGACAAAACATTTTGCTTAGCTGGTTACCCCTTCCTTTAAGCAGAAGAAGTCAGATGTATTTGGTGCAGTTCCTAAGCAAGTAGATCACGTTAACAAGGAAAATATTTTATTTTTGACTGGCACTGGTACAGTTCTTGGGAGATCATGTGCTTATGACATCAGCTCAAGCAATTCAAGGAGAGGCCATCTCAGCCTGTGGTGTGTCATAGCCGGCCAGGGAGGCGCCGTGAGCCCCGGCCCGGCGCTACTGCCCGGAGCAGCGGGCAGGCAGGGAGGGAGGGAGGGAGGGAGGGAGGGAGGTGTGGGATGGCCCCGGTGTGTGACAGCCAGCCAGAGCAGCCAGAGCTGCCTCGGAAAGGCAGCGCTGGAAATATCAGTTTGGACAGCTGGACAGTTTCCCACTGTGTCGCAGTAATATTGATTGACAATTCTGGTGGAAAAGAGGACAAGTGCAAAATAACCAACCCTACTAGCAGAAGTTCTAATTAATTTTTTCGATGTTCTTCCAAGAATTATTTACTTAAAAAAAAAAAAAATCAACCAGATATACTTATCTAACATTAGAAACATTAGCTTGGGTTTTGGTTTTTTTTCTTTTTCTTTTTGACTACTATACCATAATGTAAAAAAAAAAAATGACCAAGACATTTAACAGAGAAGTTATAATATATTTACATCGAATTATATTTATATTTATAGATTAAAGAATAAAGTAGAATGCATAAAGATGTAAGATTTATTAGTTTTTCAATGTCCTTTTATTCTCAGGCACTGAAATAATGATAAAGAGCAATGCTAAGAAACCGTGCTCATAGGCTTCAAATCAATTGTTATTGATATAATATTATTCAGATATAATATTGATACATTATTATTCACATAATAAATGTGCATTAGCCCACTGTGCATGTCATACATACATCTGCAGCTTGACACAATGGCGAGCTCCAGTCATATCCCAGAAACTCAAAATGACCAATTCCATTTTCATTCATCTTATATAGGTAGGTCTCTGGAAGCATTATATAAGCAGAAAGTTAAAAATCTTGAAGTAGAATAATGTTATAGCAGAAAATTCTATGCATTATATTTTTTATGAGGCATCATTTGCAATATAAGAAGTCAGGGTAGTCACACAAGCTGGACATTTTTTCCATGTTGCATGTTTCAGTGTTTTGATTTTTTAAATTTGTTTTTAAAAGTTATCAGTCCTTGTTCAAAATATTTTTGATGTTTGAGTAAAATATTTATTATTTTAAATAATTTTAAGTTTAATTTCATATCATTTAATTAGTTTTTTAAACACAAAAGTAAGATTACCAAACGTCAGCAGAAATTATATTTCTTTTCTGCTCATAATCTTATGCTTGCAGCAAGAATTTACTCGTTAAGTTATAAAACAGAATTATATGTTTTCTTTTTGCTCTATTATTTCTGCCAATGTATATAGTTGACAGATACACTTAACCCTACACCTCTGCAGTTCTTATGAGTAAATGCCACTAAGTATATATTACAGCAATTAATTACGGACTGTCTTCAAATATCAAAAGAAGAAAAATCTCTTGGATATCTGATGGATAAGGCACTTTAAGTAAATTTCTCTGAAGCATTTTATTGGAGCAACTTTAGTTTTCATATTCATCAGAGTCATATTTCTAATAGTAACAGCTTCTTTTTTAGACTTATGTATATTTTAATTTAAAATGGGAATATTCCCTGAGGAAATGCCTTTTTTGACAGAAATATCTTTTGCAAAAACAGAATTAAATGCAAATCCTAGAAACCTGTGGTATCTGACCATTATACTGTACAAGCATTCAACAACTTGACTCAGTTCTCAACAGGATTTTTCCATTAGATATAGCAGAGGACCTAAGCAGGCAGATCTGAGATGCCTAAGCCAAAAAAAATTTCCCCTATACTGCCCACTCAATGATGTCTAAACCTGAAAGCTGTTAAGATCAGTTGGTTTCTCCCTGATTGATTTTAACCTTCTCTAAACTCTTAAAATTTTGTTCCAGTGAATCCCCAGGGCTTCCCCAGCCCCAGGAGATCCTTATCTCCCTCCTAAACCTGACGAAGGTGTGAAAAAAAGGCATTTGTCTCCCAGGTTTCTGTAGGGTCTGACACAGGCTGACACAACCTCACAAAAATGTTGTGGCTGCTTTCCTTCCCTTGCAGCTGAGGGGAAGTGCAGTGGCCACAGACATGCAAACATTCACCAGGAAAGAGACACTCTGGATCAAGTTCTCTTCTTTGCCTGAGGGATTCAAACTGACAAAACCTACCTCCCAGGAGGGTCATGTAAGAACTAAGCTGTAGGTTATTTGAGGGAACAGAAGCAAAGCAAGTATGTGAAGAGGTGCTCTTGGAATATTCTCGCTGCATTTTACTTCCAAGGGTTAAAAACAGAAGGCAGATGAGTTTATGGGTTCTTCATCTGAGCAAAGCAAGTGTGTGTCATGTTTGATTTAGAGTACAGAAAAAACCTTTGGAGAACAAACTCACAAAATCCTCCAGCACATCAGCTTATGGCACCAAATCCCTCTTTCACTTATGAATTTCAGTGCTAACACAGGACAGGGACAGTGAAATGGGATCTAACCACATACATTAATCATTGTTCACTGAATATATGGCCTTGCTGCCTAATAAGGAAGCTTTATGACTTTAAACCTCTCTTAGTAAGGAGAACTTTGGACCCAAGCAGGCCACACTTTCTAAAAAATATGCAAAATACCACCTCTCCATCTTTCTTCCTTCTTTTTTTTCCCCTACCACTCTCCCTCTCTCCCCTTCTCTTTCTTCTAATGAACAGTAAACCCCACAGCTATATAAAAGACTGAATAGAATTTTCTGCCACCGTTTATATGTACTCACCTGGACCTTCTGGAAATAAATTATTCTTATGGAGCCACTGTTCTTCAGCAAACCTCTATTTCAAATGTACTGTTCCTCAGTGTGCTGTGCAGACTTGTCCTTTACCAGTGTCTTTTCCTTTCTGGATCCTGTTCTGAAACAGCTTATTCTCCTCTTCATCTTTATTGGAAGCCTAAGTGTCTCACTCAGAACTTAATTTCCACCAGGATAAAAATGCCTAAAACATAATTAAACATGCATATTTTTAGCTATTAAACACAGTTCTTCATTAAATGCAGAGATTCAAGAAGTGGAAAGAACCTGGCTTAATGCTCAAAGCATGTAAGTAATTAGAAAAAAAACCCCAGAACATTATTTCACATCAAAGCTAAATACTTGTGATATGAAAAGACTTGCATTACTTTATAAATTAGATAGCTTTCTCATGAGGCTTGCTTTCTTGGTCCCATCATTACTGGAAATCACTTGTAAGAGAAATTTGGATGCTGCACATCCAGCCAGTTGCACTCAAAAGGTTGGTTGGGGTGAAAATGAGATATCAGGCTGAAACTGAATTATTATGGCTTTTCTCCCCCATCCACACTCACTCAATGCCATCATATTATGCAGTTTAATTCTGTGAATCTTCATATATCTCATCTCAGTGCTACTCTCTGATTGCTTGCAGAGCAGCAAAGAGGGAGCCTATAATGCTTTGGTTTTAATGTACTATCACCACTTTCTGAACATTTTCCCTGCTACATGGTATCACATGATTGGGAAATTCTTCAAAAGAGGAAAAGAGAATATGGTTACAGTAAGTCCAATAGTTATAAAAGTTCTGCACGGTTTAGCACCAGGAGGCTGCGTTAATTTCACTGGTACCAAATTGCAGTGGATAACAACAGGCGCAGATATATATATATATATATATATATATTTATATATTTATATTTATATTTCCATATGAATGAGCATACAGGGATATGAATATATAAGTACCTATTCCGTACAAAGAAATGTAACAAAAAGGATTGTGACAAATGTACTTGCTTTACATTACAGGTAGTTTCTTCCTGCATTACTGTTTCTGTAACTTCATGTCCTTAAATAGTCTCATCACTTAGGTTCATATAGACAAAATTTTGGTCAACGCCCAGATTTATTATTGAATCTTGACTTTTGGCTTACCTTGTGTAAGTGACACTGTGTACCTTTGGGTTGTTGTTTCCCTGAAAAATAATGTTTATAATGAATGAACAAAAATCAAAAATGTTTGTAGAGTCTACTGCTAGGCAGAATGATATCATTAAGTCTTTTATCATTTAGCCTAGTTTATTGGAAAGCCTACAGGTAAGGGAATATTATAAAATAATTTACCTCAACATTCCGTGACATGTGTTCTGAAAATATTTCTCATAGCTTATGAATTTTAAACTGTAGCAGATCTGGTCCAAACAACATAACTGTGATTTGTATTTATATAGGCAAAGTAGACTTTGAGAAAATAGTCATAATTGTTGATGTTTAGGACCAACTTATGCCAAATTTTTGGAGGGGCTTAAAAACTAGATTTATGGTAAAGTATAAGTTAAAAAAAAAATAAAACTAGAAAAGGACTTTACACCCAGAGTTCTAATTCCACTTCAGACTTTCTACATCTTCTCTAGATACACAAGATTCAGTATCAAAAAACCTTGATTTTGTTCTAAATTCTACAAATTATTCCAAATGTTTGTAATGTAAGAAATTGCCAAAATGGATAAAAACCAATTAATTTCCTGAACCTGTTCTGACAACATCTCCATGTCCTCTAAAGCTCTTTAATGTTTTTTAGAGATGCAGCAGAGTTCATAGGCTGAGAAGAGGCAGCCAAAGCAGTTCAAGCCCCTGGACTTCAACAAGGCATTTGACACTGCCATGGCCTCCTCCTATACAAGCTGCCAAGATACTGACTGGGCAGGTGGTCAGTGGGATGGACTTCAAGCTGGCTCACAGGCTGGAATCAGAGGGTGCTGATTGATGCTTTTTTGCTCAGACTGGCTGCCTGTCACACATAGGTCCCACAGGGATGAATACTTGCCCCCACCCTATCCAACATCTCCATAAATTATCTGGATAGTAAGTTTGAAAGCACCCTCACTAAGTTAGCTGATGACATGTGTAGAGTATTTATTGCTCAAGGAAGTTAAATTTCTTATTTTAAGTGTTCTATAGAGTACTTTTTGTGCTGTTTTTATGTCCAGCTACTTCTTTAGCTACTTCCATCACTCCCAAGTAGTAAAGTTGCTACCCACATTTAGTCTGCACTACTTTTCAGATTTTGATGCTGCATAAGATCTGCTCAGTGGTGGTGGAGAAAGGGAGGAACAAAAAAAGTTTTTGATGGTTTTCTAGTAGGTCTTAATATTTTATCTGAGTCAGAAATTATGGAGCCAATTTTCCTGTGTAATTTTGTATAAGAATTCTTTGGTGTCTACTTAGGAGTGTATGTAGTTTTTGGAGATATTTTCCTCTGTGAAAGTTGTGTATTTTCAGAAAAGTTCAATTTCTGTGAATATAAATGTTTTGAAGCTTCTGTTTCACTTTCATATTTGGTACTTTCAAATGGCTTCAAAAGAAGGGAGCCACCATAAGAATTCACACATTAAGTACGACTGCCTAGAACTTTTTTTCTTAAGGAAGGGATTTCTGAAATCCATTTGGAGTAACAGTAGAAGAAACAGAAATACTTTTTTATAAACATTATTTTCATTGTAAAATATATATTCTATTATAAAGCAGTTACTTTTTAAAAACATAGTTTATCCATAAATGTTGTCAGAATTCAAACTCAAGTCTTCAGAAAGGTGTTATGTCTGATTAGAAATCAGGACTGCATAAGATGCTGTTTTATTTATGGATGACCTGAAGAGTTCACCTAGTGAGAATCACTTCTCACCATGTAAGAGCTGCAAATTGTATTTGAAAGTAGTATTTCTGATTGAAATTGGCACTTCTGAGCCTCCTGTTGACTAACTTCTGTTTTCTTAAGCAGTACCTTTATTTCAGCTGAAAATATCCTCAGCAGACAGGCTTTCAAGTTCTGTACTTCATGCTGCTCTAATGTCGCAGGAGGAATCTCAAACACTTATCCCAGACACAGCCACCAAGCAATGGAAGTGCCTTGACTTTTTCCCTGCCATTTTTGCAGCTGCTGTGCTGAAAGAGTAGTCAATGTAGTAACTGAAAATTTCTGCTTTCTTCTCAGTCAGTGTCTCTTACGATTCTTTTGATTACCTGCTCTTTTACTCCTGGCTTGTGACCACTGGCCTTTCCAATGCCAGCCCTACTATTTTATCTTATGACACCATTCTGATACGTTTCTACAATTTCTGAGAAGTGTTTTAAGATACAGCAGCAGCCAAGCTAACGTTGAACTATTCATCTTTGGACTAAGGATCATGTCTTCCTGTGGTTTCAAAGCACGAACTCATGAAGTCAAATCCTATGATCTTCTAGGGATGAAAAGGCAATTGATGGTATATGTTGTTGTATATACTTCCACTCTTTGCAGAAAAATATCTGCATTCACATATATTTTTTTCTGCATTTGTTTATGCAACAAAGTAATATTGTAAATACTTTTTTGTATTTTGAACATACTCAGAGAAATCTCTGCATCTTTCAGAGAGAATAGGTTTTTTTAAAATAAGGCATTCTGAAAGAGCTGGTTTAAGAAAGCTTTCATTAGGAAAAGGAAATTTTGCCACTACATTTTGTTTTTTTAGTAATTGATTCAAAATACTTTTGTAATTAGGATAATGAATAATACTTTCTTACATATTTTTCCTGTAAATATGGGGGGAAATACATAATAAAAAGAATATGCAAATTCTACCCCAAATTGAATTCACTGATTTAAAATACAATCTGTTCAGTTGTGCTGCTGTAAGTGATTACTCTGATACATAAGGTAGCAGAGAATAACGCATACATCTTCATCTGCTCTGCTCTGGCTTACGGAAGCAGATGTGTTTTGGTGCTCTGCTCCCTGCTGCAGCTGATGGGGACAGTGTAGGGGACAGCCTCGGAAGGGGAGCAGGAAGTGTATTGGTCCCAGATTCCATGTCCTGTTCTCTTCTGGGTCAGCAAACCATGGCACAGCTGCCAACACCTCAGTAACTCCAGCATGAAGACAATGATATCTGACCTGTTTCCTGTGCTGTAGCCATGGGGCAAGAGCTCATGGCTGAGCACAGGGGTGAGCACCAGCGAGCTAGCTTGCAATGAAAACAGCATATCTTTTCACTTCTCCCTTTTTCTGAGACATCAACGTACATCAACGTGGCAGGGACAAATTTTCCCCTTTTCTTAATGTTTTAGTTTGTCTGGCAGCTTACTGGTCCATCACCTCCATGTTGGTGGTTCCCATATCTTATTGTGAACTTCATGTATTTTCTACTTTTTAAGTTTTTTCTCCAAAACTGTATGATAAGGTGAGAATTTAAACTTTTTTTTTTTTTTTAATATAAATCATGTGAGCATCAAGTCAGACAAATGATATTTTCAAGCCTCACTCATGATTTCATGTGCTTGGAGACAGGAAGATTAACCTCTCTTGCCACCTACCCACTTCCTGATCAGCTGCATCAGCAGAACAAGGGAGACAGAGGTATAATGCTCCCATTATCTCCCAGACCCAGCGTTATCTGCCTTGCAGGACCAAAGTGAGGTTCAACTTCTTTTCCTAGTGTCAAGTGAGTACAGCTTTCCTAAAATGGAGGCTGCCTTTAAAATATGAGCAGAGGCAGAGAATACAGTTTAGTCAGAGATTCTTCGAATTATTGAGCATTACTGCCTTCTTATCTTTACAGGAACAGCTCCCGCTTCAGAAACTAAACAAGTTTATAACTTTTCCTTAGACTCATTCTACAGATAAAAAACTGCAAAGTTAACATTTGCAACTCAAATTTTGTTACTCAAAACTGTAGCCCCTCACAGGGAAGTCTTGAAAACACCATGCAGGAAAGTGAAATGGCCAAAGTGGGGAAGCTGAGTGGCTATTTTTTACCTTAATTAACACTGTCAGAATGTGCTTTCTTTCTCTTGGGAGACAATGCTTCTGAATCCTTTCCTAAATGTTGTTAACTCTGTCCTTCTGTCAAAGATGAAACAGAGGTTGTTCCTGCCTTCCAAAATCCTGCTGTAGATGGTGATAATTCAGTGGTTGGAACATTTAGACTGGCTTGCCTGAGGGTTGTCTTATAACCTACCAATCCTCCAGCTGCATCTGGGCCCTGCCCGCCACACGTGAAGTTTCCAAGTGTGTGCAAGAGGGCAAACTTCACCTCCACCTTTGGAATAGCAATGCTCTGTTACAAAATGACACAATATTCAGGGTGCACAAGCAGGAGACAAGGGAAGGCTGTTGCACCTACTTGTTTGCTTCCACCTTCTGCGGTGTCTTATTCCAGAAGTATGCACCAGATCTGTGCATTCAAACACATAAAGAACTGCTGCTGCTCTTCTCCTCCTTTCAGTCATAAAGAAAAAATACAAAATTAGCCATTCATGGTGCTCAAACTTCTTCAGCTGAAAATGAGAATGTTTATTCTTTTTATCCTTCTCTTCCCCTATTTGAATTCTGTTGCACTTACTTGTATGTCCCTAGCTCTGAGTCTGACATTATTTCTTCCTTTCCTTTTCAGAGGCCATTCTGTCATAGTAAGATGGAAAGCAAAGAAGAGAAAGGAGAAAATTGCTTCTTTGGTGCAAAAAACCCCCAAAGCCATGACCTCACTTCTTTTCTCTGTACCATTTTTGCAGAGCTCCATTTCCTGGTCCTGTCTCTACCATATCTAAATGCAAGCACCCAAAAGTCCTTCCTGTGCTGGATAACTGTGTAAATGCATCCAAAAATGTCCTTGTATAGTGTCCGACATGATCCACGAGAGTTAACCAATTAACTTCCTAACTGACTGGGTTGAGCCAGGCTAATGTACAAGACATCCCTGGTGAATTCTGGTCAAGGTTAGAGAAAAGCAGCAGTCTGAGCTTTGGTCATGGGGGTGGATGCACCTTGTAAGTCACAGTTCAACAAATGAAAGCAAGAAGGATTTTCCAGACCCATAGCTTGGTTTTCTATACTGCTTACACTTGCTATTTTTCCTGATATTAACTTTTGCTATAGATTCTATCTGTTTAAAGTTTGGATTATCATGTTAACCTGAGGGTACTCAGACACTCCTTTAAGTTTGGCTATTGCTTGGTCTGTTCAAAAGAACACCACTTCTTTACTTGCAACTGTTATCATTGTCAAATATTAAATGATTTCCTGAACCATTGTGTAACAACGTCTTATAATGTGTTTGTCAGTGGATATGTTTAGCTGGTATGGTTATTGTGTTTTAACAAATAAATTATATATCCTATTTCTTTTAAACTGAAAATATTTGAATTTAAATTAAGCCTCATCAAGCCACTACATGTATAGATATGGAGACGCTCCTCAAAAACCTTTTAAAAACATGCAGAAAATGCAGTAATAGGAGATTTGCATTCATTTTTTGAAGAATAAGAGTAGCATCAGCTGGTAAAGCTATGAGCCTCCTATTTGGCTTTCAAAAATCAATCAAATATTTGTTTTGGTCTTCTAAATAATTTGGAAATAAATTTGTAGGTGTTGATGTAGATGAAAGTTGATGTTAGGTATTTTCATAATTTTGTTTTTAGTTTTACATCTCAGGATTTGTCTCCATGAAATGGCAAAATTTCTGGATTTTTGCTTGGTTTGAATCTACTGAAGATATGTAACACTACTGAAATCAAAACCAGAACTTTTCCCCAACTAAATTAAGTCTGTGATTTCCCACTCAACTATTTATGTCCTTATCTTTTATGTTCTTAGTTAAGCATAAATTTTTATCCTCATCTTCTAAACATGAGGAAATTTCTTGTTCACCTCTGATCTGATGGTGAGTAGAATCCAGGACTGTGGCAGGACTGTGTGTGTATATCACACTCTGTGTGATACAGAGAAAAATGTCCATGCAGACATGATTCAAATGTGTTTTACAAGCACATTGGGGGTTTATTGGAACTTCTGGGAGAAATTCAACTTGTTATTCAATATTTAAGGGAGCTTGAGGATCTAAAATTTTTCAGTAGATATCCAGAGATAAATGAAACATCAGGTTTAATTTCTAAGCTGTTTGTGGGAGAAAAATCTTGTTCACTGCTATCAGATTTTTTCATCAGTGTGATACAGAGAAAAATGTCCATGCAGACATGATTCAAATGTGTTTTACAAGCACATTGGGGGTTTATTGGAACTTCTGGGAGAAATTCAACTTGTTATTCAATATTTAAGGAAGCTTGAGGATCTAAAATTTTTCAGTAGATATCCAGAGATAAATGAAACATCAGGTTTAATTTCTAAGCTGTTTGTGGGAGAAAAATCTTGTTCACTGCTATCAGATTTTTTCATCAGTCATTTATGAATGTCAGAATCTAAAGGCCCCACTGCACAGGTGAATCATCTATTCAGGTTCAACAAAATGTAGCAGACACTCAATCTTGTTTTAGTGCATAGGACAGGTATAGTGCAAGCACATTGCCAAGTGATATCTAGCAAAGCTTAAATTCTTTAAGGTGCCTTTAATGGCAAAGAAACAACAGCACTGTGGTGAGTCATCCATGTAAATAGAAATCATGGAGGAATCTTAAACCTCTGCATTACAGAGCAGGAAGAAAAATGGTCCTGTTTGGGAAAATTACTTGAAGTTAGAACAAAATCTTATAGATACTTCTCTGTTAAACATGAAGCCTGGGTTGAATGTGGTCTCATTTATTTCAGTGGAGTTGACCTTCTCATCCTGGAGTTTCAGTGGGTTTCTGTAGCTGCTGATGCAAGAAAATCATTGGGAGATGCTGTTAGTCAACTGCCCTTAAGGCTGGTTTATAATTACTGAAGACAATTACAAGATATGTCAAACTATTATATGATGTTATCTGAGCAGGTTAAAACTCATTAGAAACCACATAAAATATTTTTTCATTAATGCCATGAAACAGTCCAGTACCTCATTTTTGTGTCATAGGCAAATTTCTCTGCTTTAGGAACACACCCTCCCCTGTACAGTATTGGCCTGCAATCATGGCCAAGTAGATTAAGTATAAATTCAAAATCATTAGATTTGGGTTATAATTCCTTTCCCTACCATTAAGGTGTAGGTTAAGAAACAAACTTTCATAGGGATGGTCTGAGTCTTTTGCTTCTTCACTCCATGTTCAAACCTGCTTGCTCTTGCTGCTACGTTGCTTGCTGCACTCTGCCAGCTGCAGTTTCTTGCATAATGTACCCATGGCCTGGGTCTCTGTGTGTGATCCTACAGACATAATTTACACTCCCAGAAATACAGTTGATAGTCATCAGGGAGTGCAGGGAAATTTTTTTTTTGTTATGTGTATTTACAATTTGTCTGCAAGTTTGGTCTTTGCAGATGACTATTGAGTGCCTAGCAGGGCTGACCTTCCAGCACAGCTCAATAAACTGTCCTGTTGAGTTAGTTGCTGGCTGATGACTTTTCTCACATTTGGAAACTCTACTTCACACAGATTTCACAGATGTTTTCTTTCATTTTGCACGAAGTAAAAGTTTGTAGGTTGAACATGTTTATTTATTTTTCTCTATGGAACCACATGCTTAAGTGCACTTAAATGTCAGAAGGCAAAATAAAGATTTTAGGTGAAAAAATTAAAAATAGATGTCTCCATTTCCTAAACAAAAGAATTTAAAAAAATAATTAAAACCCAGTCATGCCGTGAATTACAGTAAAGAAGCTGAAAGTACAGAGCTAAGAAATATAATACTAGCACAGCTTTGATTTGGGAAATATTTGTGCTAACGTACTACTTGGTATACTCAAGTAAGAAAGGTAAAAAGCACCTGAGGGAGCTTATAGGACTCCATTAGCTCTACAAGTCTTAGACCTGAGATTGTGGCAATAAGCAGGTATTAACAATAAAATTTCAGCAGGATTCCAGTTCCTATGTTTCCTAGTTGAGTGATTTTTATCTTCACCATGTATTAGATAAGTAGAAAGCAAAAAAAAAAAAAAAGTGCTTGCAATTTCTGTCTCAAAAATGGCAGAGTTGAGCTGCAGCTTTCTATATCCTTCACGAAAATGGAGGATAACAAGATAAGGGCTGGAAAGTAATTGTTTGTGTGAGGGTCTTTCTGGGATCATGTGTTTTTCTGGCTGTGGAGAAAAAAAAAAATCTTTTTAAAATTAAGAAAAAAGGTCCAGAGAACTTCAAAAATAGTTTCAAAGCTTTTCTGACTTGAACCAAATCTGGCCACTATTTATGGAATAATTCTAATAGGATTATGAAAGAATATGATAGAAAGAAAGATATATGAAAGAATTTCCCACTTCGTCAGTGCTCATAATTCCAGAGGAGTTCTCATGACACAGCTGTTGTCTAGAAAATTTCTGTAAACTTAATTAGCTATGAAAATCTTAAAAAATTGCATTTTAGACAGCTAGCTGACCCAGTGCCCCCATACTTCAGGTGAACTTCTAAAAAAATTTAATAATTTCTATGAAACATGAAGTCACAAGTCTGACTTAGATTGTGAAAAGGCAAGAGTTCAGTTTTTCAGATCTGTGCCTAGATTAGTTAAACATCCAGAAGATATCTTTCACCAGAATACTCTTTCAGCAACATCTCAGGGATACTGAAATTAATAATGTCTACTGAAAAAGCTCTTCAATGGCACTTTCACAGGACAAAGCAAAAATAAACAGCCGGACAGCTAAAAAACCCAGACATTCCAAACAGGAACCATAACATTATCTCAGCATTTTCTCCAGTGTACTATATCTGGCAGTAGATATTTCAGAAGGAGTATTTTATTTTCTGTACCTTCATTTAACTGCTTGTTTTTCTGTGCCTGATGCTAATGAAAATGTCTACAATCATTTACCCTAACAGAACAGCAGTAAAATACATTTGGTAGCAATACCTTGTTAATATAAACAGAAATGCTATCCAAACTTGTGCCTTTTTAGGATTACTATTGATGGTATAAGCTGTGTGCAAATCTGTGGATGAAGCTATCTGGCCTTTGTCTGGATTTAACTGGATTGAAAAAAAGAGCTGAACACCTTTCTCCCTACAAGAGAGGAGAAACACTGATTATTGCTGACAGGAGCAGATGCAGCTTGCTGGATTTTAGGCAGCTTCATTTCAATTTTATAAATTACTTTATTGTGATCCTTGCATGCGAATTTTGGCTTTTACCATTGGATGGCCTGACCCAAGTTACCTTTTGGACAACAGTGAAACTTCTATTTATTATAGTAGTGCCCAGTGACTCCCAACAAAGACCACTAAACAAATATACAGAGTTAAAAAGCAAGCCACATATCCAAAAGACATAACATTTCAAGCAAATAAGTCATGTGAAGACAAAGAAGAAGTGTTCTTTTTCCATTTGGGGGCTTTGGAACAATAAGAGATAAAAAGATTTGCCAACAGTGACCTAGTATGTCAATGGCAGAAAAAACCTCAAACCTAGAATTTCTGAGTCTCTGTCTATTGTCCTAAGTGTAGCACTTCAAAGCTGCTTTCAACAATTTATTTCTGAATCAAGATTCACTGGTGATCTCAAATAACTTTTTTAGTTTGGTTTAGTTTTTTAAGGTTTTTTGAATGTCTTCTTTCAATTTACAATTATCATAATCCTCACAATGGTTCATCCTATATATACATAACCCATTAAGTATATTACATGATGTATTTTATAGGAAATATTATCTCATCTCAATATGATCATGAACAAATAATCATCTCGTCAGCAGCAAAGAGAATACATATCTTCAGTTTATTAGAGATCTCTTGTCTCTAAAAATAAAAAAGAAAGCTGGAGAAAGAAAGCTTTGTGACTCCAAGTTTGTCCTTGCTCACACTATTTTTCATCCTGAGGAATGCCACTAAATGTGATGGAGTAAGATGTGTATGAACTTGGGTGAAGAAGAGAAAAATCTGGCCTTTCTCTTCCTGAAAAATTCTTCTTTGGCTTTTAGGGCTGTATAGGACACAATGAAATGCATGCAATGCAAACGAGCCAAGTACAGCATTATGTGAAAAATATTTTTTTTATATATTTGTGATGCACTTACTATGTTTTGGCGGAAGAGGAAGTTGAAAAGGATGCAAACAAATATGGAAAAATACTCCAGTGTTTCTTTTCTTGTTTGCAGAGTCATACCAACATACTAAATATGTTTGTTCTTAGATTTTCGCATTTGTGATTATGATTTCTGTAAAACATAATAAGTATGTGCAGAAAAAAATATCACCACTTGGAGGTTTTCAGCTAGTGCATTGAAGAAAGAATCACTGAGAAATCTATGATCTTTAGCAGTGACATGACACAGCACTTTGTAAAGAGAATACCAGTGACTCTGTTACTTGCTTTTAAGTCATTAATTTTAGTTTCTCTAAAATATAACTACTTTCTAATATATTAATTAGACCCTTAGCTATTGCAAAATTCACAGAATATTTAACTTACCAGGGCTACGTTGAGGATTTGAAAATTATTAGTGCACACAGCTATCTTTCAGAAGTAATGAAAAAGAATAGTTTCCTTTCTGGTAAAGGAAAATATTGTGGCTACTTCAAGCTGCTGCCATGCAATCATCACCAGCATGATGAGTGTGGGAATCACATCATGCAGAGGCACAGGGCAGCAGATGGAGGTGTGCTAACAGTCTGACTTTTCAGTGCCATGCCTTAGGAACAGGAGACCTGCTTGCAGAGCCCTGCAGTGATGGTGTGAAGACATGTGGGCACAAGTGGGCAGGCAGGGACAGGCAGATCTTGCCTGAGTGCCCATCTGTCATTCCTTCCCCAGACCTTTAGCATCTGTCACCACTCTCAAATGTATTTACCAGAGGAAGGTCTGAAAGGTTTGACAATCTTAATGCTCTTGCTAGAGTAATGAACATGGATGACTGACTAGCAGTCCCCTAGAGGAAGGGCTGCAATGTAAACACACCCTTCATTAGAAACATAAGGCTTGATCCAGACAAGAAATGGTCACAATGACTAAGCACAAGAAAAGCTACAACTAGGCTTGTTTAGGACTAGCAAAATGCTTTCAAGATTGAGGCTAGGAAAATTTAAACTTTATTTCTTGTTGTTTTTACTTCCTGCAGTGAATGTAGAGATATTACCAAATATTTTTATTCCATTCCTCTGAGCTTGTTGATGATTTATATGTACCTGTGTCTGAACTAGTAAATGAAGTAAGATGTTGTCACAGAAATATTAAAAGTGTATCTAATCCACCCAAACATATGAAATATCACTCTGCAAGTGACTGATGAATGGAACTATTTATAAATAAGAGCATGTTGGATGTGACATGAGAAGAGGTACCAGCCCAGGGATATTGGAGGTGAGGTACTGAAGGTTGTAACAGTCATGCTGATCAAATAATTAAATCTGAATTTTGTTCAGACTCAAGAACCATTAAGAAATTCTTCATTTACATTCTGTTTTGTTTTTTTTTTTTTTTTTCCCTGAAACTGTAGCTATTAAATGAAGCAATGCATTACTAAGGTGTGTTGGAGACTTTGAAGAACCATACTAACTTAAGTGTAGCCATTCAAATGGAGGAGTGTTGCCATTGATAGTCAGACTAGAGTGATGTCCAGGATCATACAGTCATTCTCAATTCATGGTGTTTATAAATAACATCGTGTCTAAGAATCATGTGTTGTACTAGACTTCAATACTTAATGCCAGCATGTGCAATCTCTATTAAAATAGGACAGAGAGCCAGACAGTAAACTTGTGACTTCTGCAATACTGGGAAAGTGTGGAATTACAGGCAGTGATGTATGTGGTACTAGGTAGATTGTCTAAGGAAGTGGCTGAGTCACCAAACCTAGAATTATATAAAACACATATAGATGTTGCACTTGGGGATATGGTTTAGTGGTGGACTTGGCAGTGCTTGGTTAATGATGAGACTCAGTGATCTAAAGATTTTTTCCAATATAAACAATTCAATTACACTGTGATTCTAAGTCTCAAAAAAGTGTAAACCACTGGTATTTATTTCATATAGTGAAGAGGTTGGGGGTGCGCCATCCAGACATTTGGCACAACATTATATTCTTTATTCTACACTCTACAAAAAGAGGACACTTCCCTCTCTACATTTCTCTCACCTCCCATGGACATCATAAATGCCTCATTTATGATGAGAAATCATAATATTAGCAACCTGTTCCTCCAAAGCTGTCATGGCTTTTGCCTGCCCTGGGAAGCCCTTTAAGTTTGCCCTAAACTTCATAATCTCTGGTCACACCAGAATGTAATTGCATTTGGATAAATGTGTACTAATTTTTCAGTTACTTCCCAATAATTTAAGATTTTGACTGCTAGCGCATACGAGCACTGATTTTTATTCACAAAAATATTTTAGGTGGTCATTTTTGGAGCCACAAATTCCAGTAAGTTTCAGGGGGAAAAAAATCATGTCTTTTCACAATATTTAAATGCTTTATCTGGTTGATCAGGAAATATTGACATTAAATCTTTAGAAACTCTTTATTTAATTCAACATAAAACAAATTTAATTTTGTTTAAAGTAGTTCAAGCTGGGAAAAATTGAACTGTAAACACGTGTTCTTCCCATCACAACATGATGGGAATCTAGCTGGGGAGATTTTTTTAGAAATATGAAATATACAGATCCGATATTCTAATCCCCTTATTGTCATAAGGAATAAATGCCATGAGTTGTGTGATCAAAGCATTATACAAGACTGTCTGCATTTGTATTTAGCATAATTGAGGCTTAAGAATGTTCTTTAAAGAAACAAAGGTCACCTTTTATTTTGAAACATCATTAGATCACTGGGATCATATGTTAATATCGCCACATCTGTTAAAGCAAAAGGGGTATTATTAACTGTACTCCTCTTGGAATTCTAGATCTTTTTATAAGAATGGAGAATGGGAGCTTGGCTGGTGATTCTTGAAAGATCTAGCAAGCTTGACTTATTAAAAAAAGAGCTGTTCTCATTTTCTCAACTAACTTTTCTCCTTTGTATTTTGATGCTAGGTATTCCTTTGTTGGGTTGGAGTTTTGGTTTTTTGTTTTTGTTTTTGGTTTTTTGTTAGTTTTGTTTATTTTTTGGTAGGGAGGATTTTTTTGTCTGCTTTGGTTTTGGGTTTTTTTCTGTTAGTGCATAATAGTTTTCCTACTATTAGTTTTCATATAATAAAAAGTGGTTTCAAATTTTCATTACAAAGAGTCATCCTAGACAAATTATCTCTTTGATCTGTCCTGTTCTTTTGAGTTGGTATGCTCAAATTCTTGGATGTCATACCTGAAATCATCCAACATGTTCTACACCAAACTAGTATTTAAAATATGTAAACCTCTTCACCTCTTCCCCATGACTTTTATGCTGAAGTAGCTCTATCGACAGTGTTTTGGAAGCTTCCCATTCTGAACACACACATGACATTCACAGAACTGACATTGATTACATTAGCTTTGGAAAAGTACCAAACACAAATTACAAATGTCCTGTGGGAACTGCAGATTCTGTTCCCTCAGGAACTGAGCAGTATGAGCAATATAATTGCAAAACAAATAACTACAATTTCTATTTCTTTCAGAATATGAAAACAAAATAACCAGGTGGAACTCACACCTCTATTTTTCTAGGGGTGCCTAGCCACGTAGACAGGCATACAGTTAATTTGTGCCCAACTTGACCAAAAATTTTCTCAGAGCTTCAGTGACCACCCAGTTTTAAAGTGCCTGCTACATTGCTCCATTTCAGCTAGCTTGTACCTGTAGCCCTATAAAAATTCAAGTCTAAACAGAGCAATTTAGGATTTATTCAGAGCCACCTGAACTCTTCTTACGCCCCCAGGAGAATTCTGCAAGCATTAGTCACAGTGAACACCATGACTATTTATTTGATGTGATGCTGACGCTGATCCCATTACCTTATATTATCTAATGTTGTAAAAACTGGAGAACCAATTACAGAGATAGACAACGTGTGAAATTTCAGTCTCATTATCCTCAAAAGGTTTAAACCATCTTAAAATTTCAAATCATGAGACACTGAGAGCACACTGAGAGTAAGATTCAGTGCTCTTTTACTGAAGATTAACCATGGTGCACCCAGGCATATAACAAGATGGGGCAGATATTAAGAAAACCAGAGGGACTGTAATTTTAGGATAGGATTTAGAACACACTATGTACAGAGAGGATGAACAAAAATTCCAATACCTGCAATGTATATATATTTTACACTGAACGAGTATATATATAAGTATATATATTTTACATTGACCCAACAAACCAACCAACAAACAAGCAAACAAACTACAGAATCCAAACCTAAAATAAGTAACCAAAAAAACCAAAAAATTAAATAAATTGCTACTTTATTGCAGGATTATTGCAGCAGAAGAGTGCTTTTAAGCCAAAGGAAAGTGGCTGTGCAACCACAGTCTCTGTTTTCTCTCTTTACTTTGTGAGAGCATTTATGCAGTTATGGTTTCTACCTGCTCACTTGTACTAATAATTCCTTTAAGGACATCTCCTAATTTTAGTGACATAGCTTCTTAATTAGCTGAATTAGATCCACTCATTAGCTTACAGAGCTTTAACACAGCTACTGAGTTGTTCCCCATGCCATTCCTTTGAAGCATAGTCTTTCAAAATAATTTCTCTGTTATACAGTACCATGTGGCTACTAGCTTCAGACTTATTCAATATGTTTTTAAGTGTGTACTATGTGTAAGGTGCGTATTTATGGCATTCTGCAAATCTTATTTTTGTCTATCACCTGCATTATTCTTAAGCTCCCTGTGTCCTCTTGTGGCTACCTATCACAATTGCATAAATTGGCAAAAAAATTTTTTTTTCCATTTTTGTATCTCAAAACACTAACAAGAATAATTAGCTTTCCATCCTACAAATTTTATTCCTTTTTTACTAAATTTTACATTTAAAGTGATGCTTTATAGTTATTCCTCATAAGCATCAGCAGTATATGTGGCAGTACTGACAATTTTATATATAATTTTCTTGCACATACACCTTTGTCTATTGTCTAGTTATCTGTGTGCTTGCTGGAGATTTTAGCTCCAATTATGAATTTTTAATGGTTATACAGGTCTTATCAGGTATTGTGCAGCATTTACTTACATACAGAATATATGTACACACATACATTCTTCTCTCATTTGGGCATGCCAAGTCTTTCCTTAGGACTCTAGAAGTCACTTCAGTCCATCCTAAGACAATATTTGTGTACAAACTACAGTACATTTATAAAGAATTTGTATTTCATCCTACTGTGAAAAGCCAATATGTGAGCTCATAATTCACAAACATTCTATAATAAAGATACATTTGGGACAAATGCAAATTTCACATGTAACTTTATTTTGGAATTTCTGAATTCTTGACTGTATATTATCAAAGTGGAATCCAGTTCATTTACTGTTAACCATTTTAAGTTGTAAAAGCTATAAGTTAGGGCAAGTAGGCTCCCACTCGAACCAGCAGAATAATGGTACTTCTAAGAGGATGTCATTCTATAATATTTACCTAGGAAAAAGGATTAATTGCTACTCTACAGGAGTACCTTGCACTTCACATGCACTAGAATATTTGTCCAGCTTTACATGACTGCACTTAGCCAGGTAATCTCATCCTCAATACCCTTTTGAAACAAGGGACATGATTAATTATTTTAAGTGTAACAAACCAGTGAGACATGAATAGGTATTTATTGGATTTGGATGTAATTTACTGTGCTAGAATAGTGAAGAACCCTCCCATGTGGACTGAATGGAAGTATTTGTACATTTGCAGAAGCTGCTTCACACTGACTGAAGTATTGTATACTTCCCAAAATGTAACTCTTGAAGGGAAGGAGGCTCTCCTTTGAATTTGATGTTCTCTAAGTAAAAAAATCAGCCCGTGGCTAGCACTTGAAGTGGAATTATTTTCATTCTAAATAAAAAGAAGATACCAAATTTATAACGGTCAGAAAATTGATTACAGAAAGGGAAGTTTTAGAGAAAAAATAAAAAAATGCTACCACATATGCTTGCAATACTACATCTTCCTGTGCTCCCAAGATGTTTCAGGTCACCTCATTGATCAGAGGATGAAAAATGTTTTATGGTTTCAAGACCACTCCACTTTGAACCACTAAATCCATTTGATTAAATTATTGGTAAGAGACACTGAGTAAAAAAAAAATATGTCAACAACAACACTCTTTGGAAAAGACCTGAGGACTCCAATATTTACAAGAATCAGTGAAATTTCGTGAGATTAAATTACAAAACAGATAAGGACAAAACAGAGAAGGACTGGAAGGAAAAGTAAAGGCCTAAGGAAGCAACACTGAGTAAATTTTTTTCTTGACCAAATCTGATAAAGGGCTCCTTCTGTTTCAAAGTGCAGTGTATTACATAGTACTATTAACATCACTTTGAACAAGTTGATCCAGGCATTCAGGAAGCTAATATTGAGCTAATCAGGAAGATTTGTTAACCTTTGTTAAGCTAGTGAATAACATAGTATCTCAAACTTTAACACCAAAAAATTGTGTAACATACTACCATAATCGTAGGCATGAACAAAACTCAAACATATTAAAGCCCAAATGCTAATATTATCATGACTACAACAAGTAAAGACTAATCCAAATTTTAGTGGAAGTAATTTCAGAGACTGTCATAAAAATGGCTCAGAGAATTATTGCACCACAGCAATGCTCAGGAGAGTTTGTGATTCATTTGGCCAAATATTAGTCTTCCTAGCTTTTTTAGATAGCTGGTGAGTGCAATCAAAAAAATCTTGAAAAGGAAAAAGGGTGAGATAAAAAAAGCAAAGAAAGTGTTCAAACTCACTCATGAGTGAGCCAAACTGACTGCTAACTGGGCTCCTATGAATAACAATGCAGAGGATATAAAGGAGAATGATCACAATGTCTAAAGACACAAGCTGAATTTTCTGCATCAGTGCAGACTTGCTGTGTGACGTCCAGAAAGTGACTTGGGTTCACATTCACAGAAGTATCTTGAAATCTATTTCAAGTGACATATAATTCAGTGTTATTAAAGGTTTCACTACCCTATGAATCCAAATATGATTGAATTAAATGACCTTAAAGGTCTTTCCCAAATGAAATAATTCTATGATTCTTGGTCTTAGCTCTTGAATGGGGATAATAGATCGTTGCCATCTGACAAGAATGTGTCAGTGATAGTGTATTGAGGATCATGACACAGTCATGATCTGTGCTAGTGAGGATTAGGTGAGTCTGAAAAAGAAACTTTTTCATTATTGAACTGGCTCACATCATAGCCAGAATATTTTTACTACATACATCTATAGGAAGCTAGACATATGGAGAAAGTAAAATAGGCCATGCTTTTAATTTTCTGAGTAAAAATGCATGGATGTCATATTCCACCTCACAATTTTAGATGTTATTAAAAATCCTTCTTCCTGCCTTCTGCCTACCTTCAGGGTATCTGTAGAGTGAACAACCAATTCTTTTTGCCTTTATTCATGTGATTTTGTTCTGATATTGAAAGCTATGCTTTTTGTCAAAGAAAATTTTCTCATAGATGTGGGAGAAGAGATTGTTTTGTCTTGTTTGATATAGTACACTCATGGGGTAGGTTCTGTACAGAGGACAAAAGAGGTTTTTTGCTGCAGAGATTTTACATGCTCTTTAACCACTTCCTGGCTTTGAAATGCTGTTTGCTTTCAGAAGCCTGATCAATTGTTTCACTTTACAGGCTTTGGACAACATAATTTCTGATAGTGTTTGAATATATGGCAGATTGTTGGTAAACAGCGTTTGATCTTTCTTCTAATTAAAACTGATGGAAATATTTTAAAAATTTGTAGAGCACATCAAAACCAAATGGGACTGGATTGATTTTTAATCCCTGTAAAAACACCAGCATTTTGTGGGGTTTTTTGCTTAGAAACAGTCTTACCTGTGTGGTTAGGAGGCTGACAGTAATTTTGATTAAGGTAAGAACATTGTTTCCGAACTACGTGTTTAAATGTTCTTCATATCCCTAGGCAAGTACATAAAAAGGGATGTAAAGAAAAACCATGTCAGTTTTGGAACTTCTATTGCATCTTAATGAGACCATACTTTTAAAATATATAGAATAGAGCCTTTCTGTATGGTATGATGGGTTCTGATATTTACTTGCCAGAAAGCAAATACATCAGTAATGTTACTGGGGAATATTAGCTATAGTATTATTTAAATTATCTGAACTAAGCTGATTGGTCATAAGAAAATTTTTTGCATGGAAATGTTCCAGAACTGACTTAATCAAAACAAATTTTGCTTCGTGTGTGTTTAACTGAGAGATTAACTTACAAGTAAATGCTGAAAATAATATTTACAAATTTTCATTGATTGTTATGAATTATGCATCCTGAAAAGTATATGAGTATAGTTCAAGTTAAAATGTATATTTATTATATTGATTTTTAAAACAATTTTCAAATTATTATATAGATTGAAATAGGTACAAATACAATAAAACATATACATAAATATTTTCTATACTTAGAAGTGATTTTTTTAAGTAATGGCAAGGGTTTGTAGAAACAGGGAGGAATTCAGAACTGATGATCAAAACTAGACAAGAGCAGATGTCATTGGACAACTTCCCATTATTTACTGTTCTACTTTGTCAAGAAGCAACAACTGCCCTCTGCATTTTTGTCCTCATTGGCTGGTCCTCGTAACTCTGTGTGGTTTTCAGAAGAGGAAAATATGTATCACTTTGCTCCAGCTCAGGTGGTGATATCAGGTGGTCCTATGCAAACTGGTCCCTTGATCCTGAGATGCATAAATGCTCACATGGACTGGTCTCACAAAACACATCGTGTTTCAGTGTCTTGCTCATTCCACTTATCCTGTAAAGTATTGGAACTGCTCTGGAAACAATACAAATCTGTGGAGACATTGCCCACAATTACAAGTGGAAAATGCACTGTATGCTCTTTATATATTACAATGTATACTCTTTATATACTGCCGCTTTCCATTGTCAGCATTGATTTGCACAGCATGGGTTCATGCCAAGATGCTTCTTAAACCACTTCTAAATTTCCCTTTGATATTGATCAGACACAACTCCTGTTCTATTTAGATCATCTTTAATTTAGAACTGCCTACATGACTGACAGCTAACAAGTAAAAACCAAGGCTTCCAAGTGACCAGAGACAAAACAATGAATATTGTTAAAACTTTGGCATTTGTAAGCCACATCTTGAAGGAAAATACGTTTTGTACTTCTTTTTCTAAAGTCTGTTTAGTAACAAAAGTTACATTATTCAAGACTTTTTTTTTTATTTCTTACCACACTGTATGTTGAATCCCTTGGGACCTCACAAAACCATTTCGTAAGATTGTATTTTGTGCATGGAAATGGGAACTGAGTATTATTTTTCTTTGTTTAGTTCCCTTTCCACTGTGTGGCATTGCATCTTCCACAGCATTCCATCTACAACAGGAATCAAATAAAAACACAGAAACTCAGATCTAGAACTTTCAATATGGACCAAATTCTGAGAATATTTTTTTATTCCTTTGTTCCTTTTAATTGGCCAAAATTCTCCCCTCTGAGATCTTTAGCAATATCCTTTTCCCAACTCATTTTAGTGGCAATTGATCTGTCTTCAACAGGTAGCTCAAACTTGGAGGACAAAGCAAACACTATGCAGTGTTCAAATAATTATCAGCTAGCTCTTCCCAATAACCTACTTCAATACCAGTAAAACAAAAGCAAACCAAACTATGAAAAAGATTGGAGAATGGAATTCTTTTCATATAGAAAAATCCAGGAAATCATCATTCTGAATCAGAATGAATCTTCAGAAATGCTTGAATTGTTTTATGGGATGAAAATCTTCCATATTTTAGCTCAGAGATGCTAAAAAACAGCATGTCATTTTCATGTTTTAAAGTGTCAGTTCAAGATCTACTGCTTCTAAATTTTGAAAATTAGATAACTTGGCAAAAGTTGTCCTTTCCCTGTATAGGTATTCCATTCCAACAACTCCATGGTTTTAGTTAAAATAGTTACCATCTTTAAGCAGTTCATCACCAATAATATATAAAATACTATTAATGATCTTCATTTTTTTTGTCTTTCTCCTGGCAGATGTCAATGATTCCAGTAGCTGGGTAGGTGGTGAGTCTGTGCTCCTGCAGCAGTCCAATAAAACTGCAGTCAAGTATATCAGCACATAGTCTAGCTGCACCATTGACATAATGGGGTCACCACTAATCACTTGAGAAATCATGAATGCCATGAATGGATTTTCAAATAACAGATTTTAAAAATACATTCCAAAAGCATTTGTAATCTTGAGACTAGACCTATATGCTTTGTGAGTTATCTGGAATCATCAATTATCTTCAGTACTCATTAAAAATAATGTAACTCAGCCCTGGAAGAGGTCATATTAAGGGATCATGGATCTCTTATGATCCCTCATGAAGCATATTAAACCATATTAAGCTGTTAAACTGTAGTACTTGTAATTAAAAGCTCATAATACAGAATAAATTTCAAAGGTGGATAGCAGATCACTGGTCAAAAACATTCCTAACAACTTCCAATATATTTGACACCATCCAAATGTTTTAAAAGACTTTTCTAAAGAAGTCAACAAATTACCTGCTGCCAGGCCACAGGAAATACTTTGAGTAATACCTAAGTATGTCTATTGAAAGTGCTAATTTGCAAGCTCATTTTAGGCCTCAAGCACTATTTCTGAGAGCCTCAGTGCAAAACCTATTCAAATTTTCTCACAGGAGGAGCTCTATTTTGACCTCATAACATCTCTGCTTGCTTCGCATCAGCCTTGAGAGCTAAGCAGATCAAGTGTTTTATGGACTCTAGCACTGTAAAAATACCAGGACTCCCATTAACATTTTCAGCTGCAGGAATTTTTTCAGCTTTCAGTGACCAGAACCCTCTGTTCCTACATGAAATGAGAAGTTCTTCAAGAGCTTAATGACCCATATAACAGCAAGGAATCTGCCAACCCACATCAGATAATAGCAGCAGATCTTGAAAAATTAATCCTTTACTAAATGAGATTTTTTTAATAAGTTCTGATTGATATACACATTTCTGGTGAGTGCAGTATTTTTAGAGGTCATATTCTGTGGGGGTTTTCCCTCACATCATGCTGCATAGCATTCAGAATGTTCCACACAGATTCCTGCTCAGTCAGACTCTTATTCCTGTATTCAGAAATAAAATCATCAATTCTGTTGTTCCATTGATTGTGAACCTGTTAATAAATATTTATAGCACTTGATATATGCATATTGATAAGGGTGTAGATGGAGAGTACAATCCTTGATCTTTTATTGATATTCGGGCTTCTTCAAAGCTTACTTGCAAGCAGCAGCACTCTAATCAATTTGCCAAACATGACCCAAGACACATCATAGCCATTGCACTGATAGGAAAATTGTAATGCCAAAGGGAAGGATAAATGAAGCAACCAAATCACATACACAGCACAGGCAGGCACAAGATGATTTGCCCAACTGGAGCCAGGACAGCCAGGAAACACTTTAGTTCCACCTGATCTGTCCTGAAATACTAAATCCTACTTCTCACACTTGCTTTTAATAAGCAGAGCACAATATAATAATAAGCAGAAACCAAAAATTCTGGACCTACTGTGACACTAACTTTTGTAAGTACCACAGAATCTGACCAGGACATGTTTTGCCATAGGTTGGGGGAATGAACAACTCATATTTGCCCTAGATTATGCATCTTTGCTGAGACTGATAAAATACACCTTCAACAGTAAATGAAATGGGCAAGCTCACCATAAAGAGTCTGACTAGAGAGACTGTGGCAGGGAATGTATACAGAGGAGAAATCCTAGGCCACTAAAAGGTTTCATTGCAAAGAAATGAAAGAATTAAACTCTTCAACTCATTTTCCTTGCTATAGCCATCCTAGAAAGAAAACTCAAAAGCTTTCACAGTTAATGATGATGTAACCATCATTATACTTCAGCAACACTTTAATAAAGATTGAGATCAAGTGTAATTACAGTTGATACAAAATAAATTTAACTTCAATTTTTCAATCAATTTTTCTAGCGCAAATAGCTGACTCCAGAATGCATTATTCCTGACAGTTTAAAACTTTCAAAATCTAAAACCATTATATAAAACAGGTATGATTCCATCATTAGAAATCAACATTTGATAAAGAAATTTGATTTTACAGAAGGACTAAAAGTAATTTATTTGTGCTGTACTCTGCCTGAATAGCAGCTGGCTTTGGAGAACCATATGAACCTTTTGAAAACACTGTCACCGGAACCGTAACTTTTGAAATTACAGAATAGAAAAGTGGCCAAGCTGGTATTGATTCAGTACAGATTACCTTCCACATAACACTGTGAGAACTACTGAAGCTATTGCCGTTGTTATATGTAGAAAAATAAATGACTGGATGAAGTTTTAGAGTGGAATAGTTACTAGAGACAGCAGCTATGTAGATATTTATTGTGGTTTGCTGTTGTTCAGATTGAAGATACATGTTCCTTAGATTAGGTCTCTGCTTGTGCCTAAAATACAAGTTCAAACAATAAAGTTAATCATTCATTGGTATATTTTGTCTGCCATGATACCAGTAAGTCCTACTATCAATTGCACAGGGGACAACTGCTGTCACCTGCTAACAGACACAGGTCAGCACCTAATACTTCCTCCCTTGCCCAGGACAGAAGGACTTCCTGGGTAATTCCTCAACAAGAAATAAAGCTGTCCCTTCCACGGCTGATTCCACATTCCTGAATAGGAAGGGTGTGGTTATTTTGCAGGGGAGAAATTGAAAATATATTTCCATGCACTGCCATTTACTATATTGAACCATGCTGAATTCCTCAAATTATGTTTTTCACATGTTCTAGTATTCCTGGTCAACATGTAAAATAGTCAGCTTCAATCAAATGGCAATGGAGTTTACAGTGAAGACTGACTATTAGATATGTTTTAATTAATTACACAAACAAACTTTAAGTTATCAGCAGTTTCACATAATTTATTTACATATTTCTTTTTTCATCATTATTAGCACCAATATTGCCATCTGCATTACAAATATCAGGATTTGAAAACTCATATACTGAAAAAATGCACAAAGCTAAGCTACGTATAAACATTATTTTGAATAAGTGAGCAATAGAATAAAAAATTCCAGAATCTCGTGTACAATCCTTCATGACTATTATTTACAGTGATTTCAACAAAAATAAGAATTTATTTTCCTGGAAACCTATGCAAAGTGACATCATAGTCTAAGAAGCAGATTTCAAGCAAAGCACAACTCACTGTGATGGGCTTAAAGACACAGCCATAACTGTCTTGGAAGTGAAGAACAAAAACTGTTTTTGAGTGGCTGTGCTTTGCTGAAGAAAATTTTTATTTCTTTATTTCCTGTATGAAAGACAATGGTGCCTAAGTCCCATGCTTATTTAAGAACTCCTTTGATCCATAGGATGCAAAATAAAAAGATAGCTGATTTTGCTTATTTCCAATGAAAATCAATTTTCACCCACAGTATTTAGATACTGTGATAGTAGATGGTTCCATGAAAGCTGGAAATGACACACATATTTTTCTTTCATCACCTAACAAATAGTCAAGCACACACTACATGCCTAGGCAGTACAGGGAGGAAGAAGGAAGAAGTTTCCTGGTTGTAGCACCTGGGCTTCCCTCTTTGCTGTGCAAATTCATTTTTGTAGTGCTTAACAAATTAATCAGTAGCACAGTTCTCTGCTTCAGCCTTCACACAGTCTAAAACAGATCTCTCAAAAAAGGTGACAGTAAACAAAATATGAAGGGAAAATGGTGTCAAAATGATAATAAGAATGTATAGTTACAATGCAATTTTTCAGAAATAAAAATGTTATTCCCTTAAAAAGTAGGAATTTTATACAAACACAGTCTTCAGTTTAGTCTACATAGGTAACAGCTTTTCAATCATACTTTGATGTTTCAGTATTGTAGCCATACTGTTCCTATCTTTGCCTTCAAGTTTTAATATTCTGGACCAGGCTTTTCTTTATGTCTTCAAGATATACTAAGTATTTAAAAACATCTATGCTAATAAATACAGTGGTTAAAATCTTTTCTGCATAAAACTGCAAGTATTTGGTCACTGAAAACGTTCATGCAGTGATATGGAAAGATCTTCAGTGGTATTGAGAATTCATTTGAGCCAGGACTTTAGATAAATATGTCTTGCTATCAACAAATTTGAATGTGGAAATCCCACCAAGACAGGATTACATTTTTTATGTACACACAATTCTCTTTCACTTTACAAGAAAGTTGGAGGTTTATTTCCACGTACTGTAACCACCAGACATTTGATTTCCACAACACTCCTACACTCCAAGGACTCCCATGGCTGATGTAAAAGTAAAAATAGATCCAGTGCCAAGCTTTATACAAGAAAGATATGTCACTGGGTAGTTCTTGACAGAAGAAACTGCCACACAGTTCATTTGTACTGTTACTTATTTTCCTTTTATTTTTATGAGATTTCCACTTACACAACTTATTCCAGAAAAATATCTTTGCAACACCATTATGGAAAGGATGGAAATGATAGAATTATAAAATGGTATTCTTCTTCTTCTTCGTCTTCTTCATCTTCTTCTTCTTCATCATGTTCATCATCTTCTTCTTCCCTATATTCACAGAAAGAAAAAGAAAGATTTTCATAAATTTAGGCAACAGTAATTGCATATGAGATGTAAACAGAACATTCTCAATTGAACAATGTGAACAACTAACAAGGAAATCAGTGAACAATCACAGTTCAAGTTTACAGATTTTTTTCCTGTTTGCCAACAATTATGAACACATGTGCAGGTCCTACAAGGAGACAGAAATGTATTTCTCAATAAATTAAAGATTCAGCGCAGTCCTCCCTCTTTGCGACTGGACACTTTCTCCTCTGCATTCCAACCATTTGTGCATAGATATGGAAAGTAGCAGTGCTTTCATTACTTCCAGCCCACCTGTTTTCTCCCAGAATTACTGCCTTGAATGGTTCCTATGCCATTAATTTGGAACTGACACTTAATACAGCCAAGGCACTCTGCTCTTTAAGAGCACATCTACTGTTATGTGACCCAAAACTTACTTTTCTTAGAAAAAAAAGTTTAAAAATTGATAGACACCATGGGAAAAAGGAAGATCCATATGGAAAGGCCATATTCTTATTCATCCAACCCAAATCCTCACCTAAAGGATCTATCATCTCATCAAATTCAGGTCAAATGCAGTCTGGTAAATGATATAAAGAAAATATGAATAGAGCTGATTTATTTCTTAGTGATTCATCTACAAGGTGAATATAAGTACATCAAGAGAAAGAAACAAATCAATTGCATAAATTATAACAATATCTAAATTGTAGATATAGTAATATGTTTTGTCCTGTTTTGATAATCATACCACATAATGAAGGAAAACATACTCCAGAGGGAAAAAAAATTCCTTGTAGCTATGCAGCTCAATCCAATACTGCCACCTTGTGAAAAAAAAATCCATTATGCCTTCTGTCGATTACACAGAGCCATACAACCATAAAATGGTTTGGGTTGGAAGGGAAATTAGAGACCCTCTGCTTCCAACACCCCTGCTATGGGCAGGGTCACCTGCCACTAGACCAGGTTGCTTAAAGCTGCTTCCATCCTGCATTTGAACACTTCCAGGGACGGAGCATTTTCATTCTGCAATCATTTCAAAGAAAAGAATAGTTCTATTTATACTGAGAAAAAAACACTGAAGAAATCGTTTCTGTCAAATAAAAGCCACAAGCTAAAAGCCAAAAGCAGAGCCTGATGGGAAGGGGTGCAGGGGAAAAGAAGGATTGTTTTTTTAATTAAGAACATCTAAAAAAATTAAAGCTGCTAAATAAGAGAAAGAAAAAATATTTCTTGCCAAGCAAATTCCATTGAAGATATTTAAATAGCACTTCTGTATTTTGTTTTTATCTCTTATTTTCATTTTTTTGTTTTCAATTTTGAATCACAGCTGAAAGTATAATCATATATTCAGTTCATTATGAAAAAAAATATAAGTACTCTTATAAATCACAATGGAACTTTGTTTCTCCAGATAATATTTTATAAATTTTAAGAGTATTTTCAGACACATTGAACAAAAAATTAACAGCAGCAGTAAGAGCATCAAGATGGTGTATAGTCTCCTTTGTCTCTCTTACAATGTACACACACATTTTTGTTGTGTTTTGCTTTTGGTTTTGGTCCTTTTTATTTTAAGTTGCTAAAGACATTTGGAAGCAGCATGTATTTTGGAAGATTTATATGGCAAGATTTATGTAGCCTGGCATACACTTGTTCTTCTATTCTCAGTGCACTTACTAAATAGTAAGTAAGAATACCAGCTGAAACAAAGAGATGACAAATGTGAAGCTTCTGCAGTCAAAATTTGTCTTACATTAACAACTTATTTAACATAGAAAACACATTACATGTGTATAAAATTTCATTTTCTAGAAGAAAATATTCAGCAAACACAAGCTTAGCCTGCCCTGTCAAGGTCCTCAATGCCTGGATTATAAAACTTCTTCTGCTGGATTTCAGCACAAAGAGAGCTGTACTAAGTTTCTCAAACAGCTCTGCAGTGGAGTGGAGTCAATAATGGGGTCAACAATGCACCTTGTAAAACTATAGACTGGATGAGGCAACAGGCTTTTCAATTTCCCTGGAGAAGTTTCACTACCTTTAAGAATCATTGAACTTTTTCTTGGTTTTCAAAAATAGAATGTATCAAAACAGTGGCATATGATGCATTTTTTTTAGGAAAAAACTCCTGAAGAGTTATATATTCCACATGAAAACTGGAATCTGCAATAGCTCTCTTGTGTTACCTATATGGTTTCAAAGATTTATTCTGAGAAATTTTAACAATAATTCAGTTAATCTTAAAACATTTACCTAAAAATTAAAAATATTATCCTTATGAATTAATTTACATTTTATATTGCATTGTTTCTATGCAAGAAAATCTTTACCAGTACTGAATATTTCCATCCTACCTTACAGAGAATGGTCAATCAAGGAGATATTTCTTCCTGAAGTCCAGCATAACCACATCCTTAGAACAGAGAATTTTTCTTATGTTGGTTAGCCCTGACTTTCTGGATAAAGGCAACAGGTTTTAGAAATTTTCAGCTCATTTTGATGCACCTCCTGTCATTCCATGACATGCAATTATTTTCCCTTCATTTCCAAATTCATGAAATGAAGAATTTCAGCTACAGCACAGCTCTGTTCACTCTACAGTTTTGGAATCAGTGCCAGCACTGGAGATGGGGATCTCAGCAGCAACAAGCAGCTACACTCAGGGTTGGTGTGAGGGTTCAGAGAGCTGCAGAACCCACAGCTGCAGGGACACTGGCAATCCAAAAGGCATTCCAAGGGCATCAGGGGATGGGCCACAGCTGATAAATCCACTCTTTTCAATCTGTGTAACTTGTGGCAGTGAGGATGTCTGCATGGTCCCAAGGTGTCATTGGGATCAGGGTAAAGGTTAGGGTTGGTGTTGAGTGAGTCAAAGAGCCTACAGCTCCAGGAGCATAAAGGCTGGAAATGGCAGGCCAGGGCAATCCCAGCATGGCCCCAACATTGCTGTTCCTGCTTCTTTCTCAAATCAAGCACCATGGGGACTGGGACTTTAGGGTTAGTCTGAGGGTTAGGGCAATGTTCAGGGTTATGATTAGGGTTGAGTGAGTAAAAGAGCCTACAGCTCCAGGAACAATGTGGCTGTAACAGGAATGGCAAGGAGGTCCCAGTAGGGCCTCAATATTGCTGCTCCTGCTTCTTTCCAAACTTGACCACTCATATGGATGGGATTTTATTGTTAGGAGTAGTGTTGGGGTTAAGTTTAGGGTTATATTTACAGTTAGGGTTAGGGTAAGAATTTGTGTTAAGTTTTGCCTTAGGGTTGAGTAAGTAGTGATTTGACAATTTGTAATTTCATTTGATGAAATTAAATCTTTCTATGATTTCTATGAAACATCTCTTGTATTTGCAAATTTTTTTGCTAAGACAGGATATAGTTTTTATTCAGTATGTGCACAGCATAACTCCACTACAAAAGAAGCATTAAGTGTGCATTCAATCAGTGAATAAAGAGTTGATCACGTTGAAAAGTTCACCAGTGATATGATTATATAAAAGGGTGGATTTCAAATGGATAAATTTCCACTTTTTAATATTTATTATCATGCTTATCCATAACACTGGTGAGAAAACTGTAAACAGTTGCCCTTGAAGGAAATATTTTTTGTTCAATGTTCCTAAAACTTTCGAAAAGGTACTCAGCTTATCCTAAAGACAGGATAGGAAAACCCCTACCATTTTTGGCAGATCCTTCCCATTGCTCCCAAATTGCACATTTTCTATGGAAAACATAAATTTATCTTTTAGCTCTTAATTTTTATTATACCCGTTTTTGCATCTTGGTATTCCTCATCAGACTCAGGGTTAGATGTGCTCCCTATAAACACACAAAAACATTATCTGCACCCTGCCTGATCTGTGGAATTTTTTCTTGCCTGAATTCTATTTAGCCTCTAATTGTCCAACTGGAGATTTTCTCCAGCTTTTAATAACCAGCGAGGGACTTTTACTCAGGCAGGCAGTGGTAGGACAAAGGGGACAGGTTTTAAGCTGGAAGAGGGCAGATTTAGATTAGATGCTACAATGACACCACAGAGGGTGGTGAGGCTTGAAAACAGGTTGCCCAGAGAAGCTGTGGGTGCCCCATCCCTGTGTTCAAGGCCAGGCTGGATGGGGCACTGAGCAACCTGGTCTAGTGGAAGTTGTCCCTGCCCATGGCAGGTCATTTGGAAGAAATGATGTCGAAGGTTCCGTCTAACCCAAACCATTCTATGACTATGAATTAGTATTTACCTTTCTCTCACTTTTTTTTTTAACTTCTACTATTTGCTCCCTACCTGTAGCACTGGCAGGACCACTGGTCCCCCTGCACCTGTGAGGCCGTGCCAGGCTGGCCATGCCACAGTCCAGTGCCCCATGGTGGTCCTGGTGCCAGCCGGCCCTTCTGAGCCACGACCCAGCCCCAACATGTGAAGACAGAAGGGATGTCGGGTGTGTTTTCATAAAACACCTTTACTGTGGCTTTAGTATGCTTTTATTTATTTTTTTTTCAGCTTAATTACCTCTTGCGATTTATTGTGAACACTAAATTCCAGTCTATGACTTAAAAAAAAAAAAAAAACCCAAACATAAACTGAAAATAAAACCAAAATAAAAATACCATCAAAACCAACAACAATAACAATGAATCCCAAAAACAAACAAACCCCAAAACCCAATATTAAAGAAAAAACCCAAACAAATAAAAACACGAAAAAGGTGCTGCGAGGTTCTCCGCCCTACGCTGGGGGGCGCTGCCTATCGCCCCAAAACGCGAAACGGCAGCTCCTGGGCTAAGTCTGGCTCCTCTCGCTGCCCGTCCGAGCCGCTCTTTCCCGTTGCCGTGGTGACGCTCCCGCGGTAGCAGCGCGGCGCGGGGCTCTTGTCCTCCCCGTGGAGCTCCCCACCGTCCGCTGCTGGCGGATGCGGAATTTCAGGGCGGAGAGGCGGCCGTTCTCCAGAGGCGGTCAGAAAGGCGGAGGCTCCGTGAGGAGCTTGACCGAACGACAGGTGAGTGGGTACATGAAGTAGACGGGGGGAACGGGAGGACTGCTGGCGCTCTGAGCTCTGGACTACAACTCCCAGCATGCAAAGTGGCGGAGCCGCTCGCCTGTCAGGAAGCGGCGGTGGGCGGCGCTGCCCCCGGCGCGCGGTGCCTTTCGGGAGGTGTAGTTTTCTCTCAGCCGCGATCTGGTGCTCGCCTTCCTGGCAGGAATGTGCTCCGTGTGCCCGGTCTCCCGCTGCAGGAGCCGAGCTCACTGCCTCCCATTCCCTTCATTGCAGGGGGCAACGAGTTGCGAAAGGAGGGAAGGGGGCCGTTTCCCCCTTCTTACATCCATCCACAAGTTTTTACCTCTATGGGTTACATAATTTCTCACCATTTCTCTCTCATCATTTCTGTGTATCATTAAAACTTTCTATATTCTTAGCCTTATTTTGAAGACTCTGTTTTGGTTCATACTGTGTTGAAAGGTATTACTTTTTTTTTTTGTGTAGCTTTCAAAACAGATAAGACCCTGTGGGAAGTAGAATGTCGGAAGATATTGAAGGAATTGAAAGAGAAGTAGAAATTGAATTAGGCAGAATCAGTGTTTCTTCGTTTGGAACAGATGATCCTGAGCCTGACACAGAGGTATCAGAGGAAGCCTTGAGTGACAGTGAGACAGTAAGTATTCAGTGAGCTGAACACTCAGTGTATCCAGCGAGTGCTCAGTGGGCTAAAACTGCTCCATTTGATGAATGAACATTTCCCCAACACCGAACCTGAGGCTGTGATCTGAGCAGTAGTCTGGGTAGTATTGCTTAATGAAAAATGTAGCAGGACAATAAGAGAGATGGATATCAGCATTCTGCTTGAGAAGATCACACCTGGAGATTTTGTTTTCTAATCCTCTGAAGCTGGAAGATTTGATGAGGTAGATTAAATCTGGATGAATAAACCCATGATCCTTCACTGCAATCTGTATTTTAATTTTACAAGAGACTGGTTTAGGAGATTCTTTCTAAGATTTCCAGACACTAATTGCATATAAATAGGTTCTTCAAGTCCTCTTTCTTGGATGACAGCTTTTTTTTGGGAAGTGGCTTTCTTCTGAATTAAAATCAGTTATTTGGGTCCTTTTCTGCCATTTTAATCTTGCAGATTCATAGCATAGGGATTGGTTTGTAGGATATTAGGGTGGATAATATTGATCATAAATCATGTTTCATATGATGTAGACAAAGGCATCAGTGATAAGTGTGTAAGCACTCACATACTGAACAATGTCAGCAATGTCTACCACAATTTGCATATCTGAGTAAAGGCAGACCATTTTCCCAAAATGTTGACATTAAAGGCAGTCTTTTGAATAGAAAGTTTCTATATAATAAAGAATACCGAAGCATTGGTTCTACATGCATACTTTAAACATAAGTAAATTTAAAGTTTATTTATCCTGAAAAGAAAAAGATCCTGTACCTCACAGATATTTGCTAATTTTTATCTTATCCTCCTTCTTTAATTTCTTGGTCCAACACAGTTTTAAACACAATAATTTATTGAAATGTGCTTCTGGTGAGAGTGCAAGATACAATACTAAAATTTAATTTAATTAGAATGTAATTAAAATGCATTAATTAGAATTTAATTAAAATTTGAATTAATTATTTTTCAGTGGGTGGTAAGAAAATGAGAAGAATATAGGAATTTGGAAAAATTTTGGTGGAAATTGCTGCTAAATCTCCATCAATGCTTTATAGGTGAAGCCAAAACAAGTCTTTATTGTCTTATTTCAAGTATTTACCTCTTTTCAAGCCTGTGAGACAAAAATGTAGAACATATGTTAAAGGTTGTGTTTTTCTAGATTTCGGGCGACCTACCAGAATCAGTTCTCGCCTATTTAAACTTTATCAAGAGCAGCAATCAAGATGCTGAAAAGCTTATACTGCAGGACTTAGAGGATGAGCAAAGTAGAAGTAAGCATTAACCACACTTAAAATCTTTTTACACCTCATAGTGCCAGTGGACATTAGACTTACAAGCATCAATAAAAATAATGCAAACTTTTTAGTAGAACAAGCAGTAAAACGTGTTCCATCAGCTTCTGAATGCATGATGAAAATCTCTAGGAATAAAGCCATGCAGCTTTATATGCAGCAGGATAAAGCTATCTTCTTGAATTAACATCTGAGCAGAAATTAAACTTTTTTAAAAACTCATCTAATGCTAAAGAAGGCAAGTTGCAAGGTTAATCTCTGAGACAGAACCCATGCCAGACTCTTCATAAAAGTCTAAAATGAAGTCAGTAGGAGCTGAAATGCAGGGTTCAGATACAATTGACTCCCACAGGATATGTTTAAAGTCTACCTTGAAATGCCCAAGCTCGCATTGGATGAAATGACCTTTAATTGGCAAAAAAAAAATTGCTGTCAGCTGTGTGACTGAAGCCAAGCTCATAGTTTGTATGTCACTGTCTGTTCCATTAGTGCAATAGGCTTGGTGACCAGAAGTTCAAGATTGACTACAAATTTTGAAATCTGAGGAACATCCCTATTTATTCTTTTTTTGTAATGCAATCTTACTCTTTTTAATTGTTCTTTCTCAGCTTTTGATGTATCTGATACCAGTGCTGCTGTATTTTTCTGCACAGAAAATGTTCTGCTGTGTTTCATGATGTGGAATTTTCTTTTATATTTGCTATCACTATATTCTTACAGTATCATTGTGTCTGTTTCTGTTACACACATTTACTGCTTTTAATGCAGATAAATGATTCCCATACATATTTAAGTAAAACTGGGGGGACAAGGAAAGGGGAAAAAACCCACTTTATTTTAGTTTAAACATATTGAGTAGATAAACAGTGTAGACCAAAACTGAGCATTCGTAAGGGATTTTCTCTCTGTGGACTAATATTTTTTTTATTTTTGCTTTAGATTACATTTATGAAGCAGTTTCTTGCCATCCTTCTGAGTTGAAGGAAGATACAAAACAATTTAATGAAAAGGTATTTTTAATTTATGCATTACTTATAGGGAATAAAATTCTATTAAACAATCTAGATAACTTATACTTGCCTTAGTGGCCTGCTAAGGAGATCTATATATGTGTCAGGTTTTTTTTCTGTAAGACTATCCATAAGGTATTAAGATGATTTTCTATATACAATTCTTTAGAATTAGGACATCAACTGTAATACACCATGTCTGTAAGCTTTCAAATTTGAAATAAATTATCTGAGATATTGAGCACAAAAATAAAAAAAAATAAAACTGAATAATCCTTTATTGATAGTTATTTGGAGAATATTATCTTAATATTATGATAGCACTTTTCAGCTTCTCTAATCTTATTTTTTTATGATGATCAGGAAGATGTACTACTATTAACCTTGCTCCTAATATATTCCATTATTTTGCAGAAAATATAAACATAGCAATCTCTGTACCTTTCAAAGACAATTTAAGAGTTATGAACATTAGTGCTTCTATATTTTCAAAGGATTTGACTGAATAACTCGCTGAAGTTTTCTTACAAAAATATAAAACTGTATTTAATTTATTCACTTTTAATTTGCTGCCTGGCTTTTATTAGTGAACACTCTTGCAAACATGATTTTTTGTTCTCAGAAGACTATTGTTTAAAACAGCACAATTACTTCATGTGACTTCAGCTGCTTTACAAATATTAATATAGGCCCAAAGCATGTGATGAACAGATGATAAATGAGCAGGAATAGATTACTTGCCAGTAAAGAACAATGAAATAAATATAGCAATCCTTGTGCCCATAGTATTATTTTGAAATAGTCTTCTTAAAAATTTGCTCTGTAACTGATTCTTCCCCAGTGTGCATAACAGTATTCACGCATAAGTTCTTGGTTTCCCACAAAGTAAAATAAATCTCAAATGCACGACATTAATTTTTCCAAATCAAAATATTAAATATATTTTAGAAACACATAGAAATATTATGTATTTTGATAAATACTACAATATTTGTTACTCTAGAAAACAATATTTTCACTGATATGTTAGCATTATTCAATATGTAAGGATTCCAGTCAGTAATAAGTTTTACCTTGTTGAACTTGTCATATGATAAAAAGCTTATCCTTGTTCTGGAAGATTTTTATAATGTTCTGCTTTTACTTTTTTTTTCTTATTTTTTAATAACAATTTTAAACTATGTTAGGTGCCGCTTGAAGTTGAAAATGAAGACTCTCAGCTTGCTACAACACCTGATTATAGTCAGTCCATCAGTGATGAAGCAGTCACTGATGACCACTTTCTTACAGGTAAGCAAGCACATTATTAATTTGGTTGGGTTAATCTTTAACATAGCAATATTTCCTGCTTTTCTGTTGTCATAAGTATCATAGCAATTTTTTTTAAAGAGTTTCACATTGCAGTATACAACAGGGCTTGATAATTGATGGATTTAACATGAACAAACACTTTTGCCTTTATCTCATTTCAAGATCACAAAATCATCATAGAAATTGGTGTCAAAAAATACCACTCAAAAATGAAAGCTGCTCGGAGGCACTAAGCAGGTTCTGCTTTGGCCACAGATTTTTGTTGTTCTTTTGGTTTTTGGATTTTATTTTGGGAATTTTTTTTTGTTTTATTTTGGGTTTTTTTGTTTGTTTTTATGGGGTTTTTTGGTTTTTCTTTGTGGTCACATTGGCCGAGAATGTTCCTTTGCCATGGGCTTTGAATGAGTTGGGCTGGAGCATATCAGTGCTAAAGCACTAAAAGCCACAGGAGACATCCTCTGCAATCCTGAATTGTACATTTTTAGAATGAGCATAGTAGTTGCAGAGTCAGTAAGTGTAGAACTTATTGAATAATAATAATACATCTCTGATGGAAAGGACTTGTGCTGTAGTTCTGATTTCCTATATATATTATATAATATATGTAGGAGATCAGATATATATTGCTGGGTATATAATCATGGGATCTTTTTCTTGTCAAATACCTTAAGACTGCTAATGTTCCCCAGTGCTCATTAGGAAATTAAATAAAGTGTTTTCTTGGTTGATTAATAGCTGATCTTAAAAGGAGCATAAGTCTTGCCCATCGTGAAATAGAGGAACAGTGTAGACGAGCACTTGAGCTTGAAGATGAGAAGATGAAAAAGTGGAAAGCTGAGAGAGAATCACGGGAAAAACAGAATGAAGAGGAACATGCAAGAAGGGTGAAGCATCTGGAGCAATTTGAGGCTGAAAGAATAAAGTTAGATCTCCTTCATAAGGTATTGAATGATATTAAGCCAATCTGTTCCAGTCTAGACTATCTGAATTCTAGCTCTAATATGAAAGAGGGACTACTATGTCAAACTGCATCACTGTCCTAAACCCTGTCTACTTGTGTTGCCAGTGAGTTGTAAAACGTATTTAAACGCAGTCCATAGGCTTTTATGTGCTTACTGTTTTAATCAATAATGAATGAATTTACTATGCTAAATTTTAAATTATTCCTTAAGCTTTGCCTGTACCAAGTTTTTATATTATAAAATCAGCCAAAGTACTGGAAATGAGAGTTGTGCTGAAATTAATCACAAATGAAACATGGTCACTGTGCCCTAATAGAAAATACTTAGCTAGTTTGGACCTCCCACCCCAATTTCATATTTTGATGTTAAAATCTTAATGGAAGTAATCAGAACCAAAATTACTCAGTTCAGCAATGCTGGTGCTGTTCTTCACTAGGTGAAAGTTACAATACTTGCTGTCCCTATCTTTATCTGGGAAACTTACTCAGGCTTCATCTCCTGATGAATGCCACAGCAGATGATGACTCAGCAGGTTGGCTGGTTGCACTCTCAGTCCATCTAGTCATGTTTTGCTGTAGTGGGTGGAGCATCATAAAGGATAAAAGAGTGAACATAAAGAAATTTAACTCTCAGATATTATACTTGTGAGGCCACAGACTTTTATTATTTAGCCTAAATAAGTGAGTTTTGAAAGGTGCATTAGCACTACATTTTCAATAACTAATGTGTGGCTTTCTGAAGAGGTGGGTGCTTTGGCAGTAAGTAGCGAGGTAATTCAAGTCACCAGTTGTAAGGAAGGGCTTAGTAAATACTTTGATCTCTGAAGGGCAGTTCAATGTCTGCTATAGCTATCTTTTCAAAAGGTCAGAAAAGCTGATAGGCCTTCTTGACTCTTTGCTGCCACAAAAGATTTTTGGATGTAGGATGGTTTTCTCTAGGGAAAGATGGATATGGCCACGTTTAGGCACTTTGATACTGCTGTTGCAGGATTGCTTCTTTTGGAGGTGAGAAATAGAGTCCAACTTTCCCTGTTGCAGAAGGATCTAGATGCCTGGTCTGTCATGCTGGTCTGAATAGCATGCTTCTGAATGCCCATGAAAAACAGTGCTTAGACATGTGGGAGACTTTAGGCTCCACGTTGAAAGTGGTTGCTTTTACTACTTCCTTCATATCCTCCATATTTGATTTGGTTGATATATCTTGGTTCCACCAGGAGTTATGTGGTTTTGGATCAGCCTGGTTTTAGTTATTTACCTAACTGACTTTCTGGCTGCTAACTTAGAGTCTGATTGAGACTTTTTCCTGACTGAGGTTATGTTGGGCAAGGGGGGAAATGCTCTTTACTTGCATATGGTGAGAAAGTAGACTTGAACTTTCATTTTCTGTTTAGAAGCAATTTTCATCAGAAAAATTTTTTTAGCTTTACTGAACAAAATTCCCATTTGAAGGATTTTAATATTATCAGTACATACAAGTGCAATTAAAGGGAGATTGGTTCATGCTATTGTTCAGACATGTTTCTGGTTTCTGCCTGTATTTTGAATGGTTTGGTAACTAGTTTTCATTTTTGATAGTAGTACAGATCTTGGAGAGGAAAGTGGCAGCTGTTTGAGTCAGCACCTAGATGCTGACTTTCTGAAGGTATGCATCTCTCAGTGCATGACCAGCTCTGCATTACTGATGTCCTGTTGTTTATTTTGATCCACACATGGCTCAGTTTCTCATTTAAATTCAGGCATTCACAAAATTTGATTGTTGGAAAGTCAAGAAGATGGGTGAGATTGGAGAGAGGGTGTTTTGTGTCATTCTGGGTTTTGTACAGTATTCATTTAAGTTAATTTGTTTTGCAGAAACGCCAGGCTGCAATAGAAGATGAGTTACAAAAAGAGGAGGAAGCTTGGAGAGACAAAATGAGGCAACATGCGGTAAGGTTGTACAGTGAGTTTTTGTCAAATGACTGTGAGGTTACTGTTAAATATTTGAGAATAAGTGTTATCATGGAATGCTTAATATACTAGATTCTATTTGTGAATGATAAATATGTGCCAATACCTGTCCCATTTTAAAAGTGGTTGAAATCTATCCTAATTGTTTTGGCCTAGGAATTGATCATGAAGCTACAATTGCAAATGGAGGAGGAAAGAAAGGCCTTGGAAGAACAGAAAGCAAAAGAAAGACAGCAATTGGCTGAACAACAGAATATAGCAGCAGTGAAAATCCAAGCTAGATTTAGAGCATTTTTAGTACGTAAAAAATATGCTTCCATTTTAAAACAGTGGAAATATGAAATGAGAAAGAAGCAGAAAATACTAGAGGAAATAGAGCAAGAAATGAAAGAAAGAGAGGAAAAACTGAACAAGCAAATGCAAGAAAACAGGTTAAAGAGAGAAGAGGAAAGAAAGAGGCAACAAGAACTTGAAAGGGAGCAATATTTGAAGCAGGTGAGGAGGCGTGAGGAATATGAGAAAAAGAAAAAAAGCCTGAGATTGGAAAGAGAAAAACAAGTACAAATAAGAAGAGAAGAACAAAGAAAATTAGAACAAAAAAGAGCAGAAGCTGCGATGTGTGAAAATGTAGAAAATAACATAGAAGACATAAAAAAGGATAATAAGACAGAAAATATGAAAGTATTTAGAGAAGAGAAGGAGAAACTAAATAAACAAGTAGAGGAACCAAAAGAAAAACATGTTGAAATGATGGATGAAACACATAATTGGATGATTCCAGCAGAAAGAAATTTGACACCAAGCGTGCTAGGCTCTGAGAAGGAACGCCCTTCTCAAGTGAATAATGAGAACTTATACATTAATTCAGTAACACAAGTAGAAGAAAATTACTCACAAACAAGTTATCCTGATAAAATTTCAAATGACCATATTTCAAAGGATGAATCCCTTAACTTTGGTGCTAATGTCATGGCAGAAAGTAATGCAAACTGCATATGCAGCAGCCCTCCAACTGTCCAGCCAAATGCTAATAACAGAGAAATTAAAGATCAATTTTCTCATGAAACTATGAAGAAAACTTTATTTCTGATGGAAAATGCTATTGAAGAAGTCAGAGACACCCGGGACAGTAGTCAAGATGTGGCAGATTCTTCTAGTAAAGTAACTTTTCCTGATGATATTGAAAAGAAGAGACTAAACTGGATGAAGACATGCAAATCTTGGTCTAAAATATATGAAGAAAACCAAAGAAAGCAAGCAACTATAAGAAAACGACTAAGGAAAAGTTCATTCAGCAAGATGCCTCCACTAAGTACAGACAAGATAATTCATAGTGGCCCTTGGAGTACTTTGCAACAGGTAACTGGTAATATGAAAGTTTGAGAATGAAATGGGTGACATACTTTCACTTTTTTTGTTATCTTCTGTTTTGGTATGTTGGCAGAATGCTTTATTGTTGAGCAGGAAATAGATATTGTGACAGTTCCTGTGCCCAGGTGCAGAATAAGAGCAATGACAATGACTTTTAAATTCCAGTGAGTGTTGTGGAACAGACTGATGTGGTATTAGTCTTCAGATGATTGATAATATTAACCCTTTAAAAGGCAAGATCTCTTACATTCTGCTAAATTGCAAGGTTTTGCCTTTGTATAAAGGCCCACATTTCAGTTCCTGCTCCCTTCAGAGTTTTGAGGGCAATAGTCTCTTCTAGAAACAAGATATTAATGATCAGCTTATAGATAGTGTTTTGCCATAAAGGACATCTCCTGGTTGCCAGGACTTATTTTTCTTACCACTTTTTACCTTACTGACTGCTTGCTCTGTGCTCTCATTTTGATTTCCATTCTGAGATAGCCTATACACACTTCTAGTCTGAATAATTTTTGTCTATTCTACACTCATGATTTATGATACTGTGAATATTGTTTTCTTGCTTGCCTCTCCCATTGGACAGATCAAACCTATCATTGCTATTCTTGTCTATATGAAAAGATTAACATTAGTTGCTTGCATTTTAGAAAGCATTAGTGGTTTGTAGTTTTGTTTTCTTTTTCATCCTAAAGAAAATTACCACAATATGATGTTGTGCAATGAATATTCAATATGCAAAACATTATTTTTATTTATTAATAAATGCACATAGGTCACAACGCTTACACTCGAAGATTTGCCAGCTTGTAGCCTCTCAACCTTATCTGAGTGTTCAAACCTTCAAGTTTTGACTCTGAGGCGCTGTGGACTGGTTGCACTGGAAGGACTAAGCAGCTGCAAAGACCTGAAGTATATCAATGTGGAGGTACCAAACATATTTGATTCTTTGTTATAAAATGGGGAGAATTGCCAGTTTTGCTCCTTAGTTGATTGTTCGGTAGTCCAACTGAATATGTAACTTTTAGCCTTAAGAGCATAGGAATAGCAACAAAATACTTCCAAATTTGAACAAAGTTACACAAGCAGATTTACAGTGCAAATAACAAAAAGCTACATGCTGCAAATTATTCAACCTATACTAAGAAAATAGCAGGCTGTGGTTAGCATTGGTATAGGTCTTTGTTTCCTCAGTCTCTGATTAATGAGTGGGCAGATGCTGCTCGCCATAGCAGGTGCTCAGCTTGAGCAAGAATAGGTAGAAGGAAGAGTCCTTTTCAACATAGACCTTAAATATTAATTAAAATTAGTAACATATAAGCTCAAGGAATAGTACATATAGTGAATTATACCAGAGGCCTAATGTTAGGTGTTCACTGCTGTGCAGTGTTTTACATGCCTTGTTTAATGACTAAAGAGAACTTTTTCTCTGTAGTGCATCTTTGTTCCAGAACTTGGCAGTTTACATGAAACAGCTTTGTTCATATTTTGAATTTCATGTGTTTTAACAACATCATTTTCCAGATGAAAAGACCAAGCACAGCAAATAGTGAAAGAAAAATCTGAGGAAGCATTATTAAAATGGCCTGGGGAAAGGGATGTTTAAAAAGCAAGATCCCTTGGAGGAATAATATTAGCTTAGAACAGTGTTAATGTTTGTGACCGAAGTACCTCTAAATGCAGACTTTTACCATTAGTGAATGGGATTCCAGCAAAATTGCATTTGTTTTCATTACCATTTAGTAAATATGATGTTTCTATGCAGTTTTTAGTTCAGTCTCCGAGGGTTTCGGGAGGTAGGAAAACGTGTATGGAAAAGACTGCTCTGTTCTTAACTTCTTTTTTATGCTCTTTTTGTTTCAGCTTTGGGCATTTTCAGAGCCAGAATGAAGTTCAAGATACATTCTTGTTCTGTTTCAGCAGGATTTGAAAGTTCACTTCTAGGACTCATCTTTTTTTTTTTTTCCCAATGGAAAAATAAAGATGCCCTTACTCCTAGCTAAGCGTTTAGGATAAAAATAAAAATAAAGGCAATATGCTATATATTACTCAGTTCTCCACTTCAGATGCTATTTAATATTCTCATTTTTTTTTACTGCAGGAGAACAATATTCAGGTAATTGACTGTGCAAATCTGGAAAATCTCTGTATTCTCATTCTGAATAAGAACCGTCTTTCATCAGTTTGTGGCTTAGATGGATGCAAAAATCTCCAAAATCTTGAACTTTCCTACAATAGAATCACTCGAATTGGTAAGAAAATTATTCCAATTTTTATAACAATGTTTATGCAGTTTATATTCAGAATTATACACCCCTTGGATTTAGAGCCAGTCAGCTGCTAAGCACAAAGAGACAGACTTGGCAAAAAACCTTCATCTTAAAGCATGGTTTAGCTACTGCCCTGTATTCCATCTAGCAGGTCATATAACTATTGTCAGCCAAAGAGAATTAAAATCTTTCTGCAAGGGCCACTAACATTATCTGCACTGAGTCAGCTGGGATATGAGAGTAGGCTGTGTTCAGCTTATCTATAGACATAATATCTTATCTATAGAAAGCAAAGCCTAGCTGTGCAACTGCAGGGAACTCTAGTGTGTTCCTGACTGACACAGTAACTAGTTCTATAGAAACTGTGTTGCTTGTCTTGAGTCTGCTGGACAATAGAAAAATAATTAAAAACAATTATTAAGCTCATAGACTAAGCAAATTCCCATAAGACTTGTAAATAAGTAGTTCCACTGCTAACACTATGAACATGGATAATACAGTTCCATGATAAACAGCAAGGGTGTAGCAAACAGAAAATGGGAAAGCTTAAAAAAATCTGTAGATGTAGAGACTTTGATGAAGATATTATAAATATTTTTGTTAATATGTATAAATGTTAGTACTCATGAAGAAAATTTTTAATACCTGAGAATAAAAGCCCTGGGAAATCAATGTTTGCTGTAAAAACATATCAGTAGTCTAATGAGGAAAAATAAAATAAAATGGTTAAAAAGTTTCTTCTGTATTTCTGTGGCAAATAGAGCTTGATAAGATTCTTATTCAGATTGATCTTATTTGATAAAAATGCAAAATTACTGTAAGAATGACATCATTTTAGTGGATGACATTTAAGAATGTGGCATCTGTGTGGAGTGTGGTAACATCATACAGGCCAAGTGGACTAAAATTCTCCAGTACTTTCTCTTTTGTGCAGTGCACTGCTACAATTACTGAGTCTCTAATGAATTAAAGTGGGTAAATAAATTTTCACAAAAGTCATCTTCAAATGTGGGTTTTTTTCCTCTCCAGAATTGCTTTGAGGAATTTAGGTTAAAACAGATGCATAATACAGGATATATTTCATACTGAGTAGTTGCACAGAATGCGTAAAAATGGATTTGTGAGTTACAGATAGTTAGCATAGCACTCCCATCTGTAAATCTTGCAGGATGTCACTTGAGCAATTTTGGTGTAGTAAAGCTTATTTACATTCGTAATATTTACATTTTAATGACTTATTGTAAGAAATTTCTGGCATACTATGATTTCTCTTTTTATTCTTTTCTCCTGTCATTGAAATAAAGCATCAATAGGGGAAAAATTAGAGTTGCCAAAAACCCCTTAAAAATAGCAGTAAGAGAAATAGTCTCAATTAGGCTTTTTCCCTTAGGAATATATGATCACAAATTAAGTAATTGTGACAGTAACACACCTAAGTCAAGTGCATATGCTTGTATTTTGAGGATGAATGCTTTATTTAAAAATTTTCATGCACCAAAAGTAGCATTTTGATTCAAGTTTTCAAATATGCTTCTGTAGGGTGTCTGTACTGCCATAGAGTGCTGGGTAAAGCCCTGGCAGCTCGAGGAATAGCAATGCATAACCATGGATGCTCATAAATGCTGCTTTCAATAGACTCTTTTTAAGACAGCACAGAGAGGAATTTCTTTTTCATCAGAAACCTTTTTAATTTAGGTTTTATTGTTTGAGGATTTTATTTTGGCCGTTTTTTTTCATTTTTTTGTTCACTCTCAGCTTTCCCTCTGTTGTGGGTTGTCTTTGTCACACATAGAAGTGATTTCAGAACTGCATCGATAGCTGAGTCCCTAGCTAGCAGACTTCAGCTGCACTTTGCAAAATGCTGAGAACTTCCATAAAGGTTCTCCTTGAATCTTTCTGAAACCATGTATTTGTCAACAAAATGCTTTTCCTATGGCTGCTATAACTTTTGTTTGTTGAATTGTATGTAAAACATACAATGTCTCCTGGAAATGTGCAGAAGACTTTCATGCTTATATTTAATTTTGCATGTGATCAGAAGAACCAGTAAAATACCATTTGTTTGTATTACATTATTCTCTCTTGTGTATTTTCTGTGATAATTCCAGAATATTCTGAATGACATTCAGGTGAGCAAGAGTAAAAAAAGGTGCTTTGTGCAGCATGCAGAGAAGGAAACTTCCAGATTCTGTTTTACCTTCTTGCCTTTTCTTATTGTGTGTGCAGTCTCTCTTCTTGGTCCCACTCCAGGCTCATAAAGTGCTTTTAAAGTTTCCAGTACTGCTAAACTGAACTTAAACTAATTTTAGCTTAAGGTAACTAAGCTGCTCTTAAGAGGAAGTCTTGGGAGCAAACACACGAAAACGCGAAAGTGTTTCTGAGACCACTAGATGGTGCTGATTCCTTTTTTGTTTTCATCCAAGCACGAAAGAAAAATACAGATCAGGATCTTGCAGTCCGGGTATTATGTCGTGGGCATGTTTGAAATTTTTCAGAATAATTAAAGATTTGTATATTTATTTGCTAAAGCACACCTTTGAAGTTACATTATAGGACATGTGTGTCATATTTAAGATGATATCACTTTAATGTCAGATAATTGCTTTCTTTTCACTAAATGTTTTCCATTTTTAAAATAAAATTATTGGAACACGTATATTGGGAACTTTTAAAAATTTACTTCTTTTTTGGTATTTAATGCTTTGCTTCAGTTTTCTCCTTATCATTAGTTTTCATTTTTAAGTCCTCTTCTGTAATCTCAATACTCTATGGTTCAAACTGGTATCTGGTTTATAATTTTTTATGAAATAAAATATATAATCATAGTTGTTTTTTTTCCAGAGGACAGTCACAAAGAGATTCACTACTGTGAATCCAGATAACTCCGATTCTTTTGGGGAACTCGTGAAATTTTGGGTGAGATAAAGATGAGACACAGTGTTCCCTCAAATAATCCTAAATCAATTAAATTATCAAAGAATACATGAAACAGATGTAAAATCAGAAATTCCTTATTTTAGATATGGTTTGTGAAGGGTATCCCTTCAAAGGCATTTTTACTACAGATATACAGAAAAGCTGCTTGGACCTGTAGCAAGTTAGATGGATCAGTGCCATTGCATGTGTAAGCCTGTGGGAAGACAATGTAATTTTTGCTGTTGTAAGGATAATTTTGGTTACATTCTGTGAGAGAAACAGATGCTCATTGGAATTCCTTTGCATTTCTTTTGTATGTAGAGATTGCATGCTCTTTAATGTAGATGGCAGGAGTAAATTTGTTGAGAGTGGAATGGCTGCAGTAGTATAGCTTTGTTCTTAAAGGCACTAAATTTTCTTTACAAATTTTGTCATCAAATTTGATACTGGTCTAAGTCTTAGTACAGTTTTTCCTAGCGTTGCTAATAAACTTTAAAAAGAACTTCAAGAATGAAATAATAAAAACTAACTTTTAAGCACAGTGTTTTCATTCTGATGCATGATTTTAAGAGGGCTGTTAGCATTTCACAGAGTTCAGAGCAGCTGTAAAGTGGTTAAAGCATAGTAAGTACAGTTTATCACTAAGAGAATGTTCTCTTCCAATGGGAGTACCAAAGAGATTATGAACTGTTATTATTGCTTGATTAACAGGATCAGAGATTTGTGAACTGTATGTGCTGTATATGTGGTAGGATCAAAATACAGTAATTCGTTTTAAACCCTATAAAGAAGTAATATTAATTATTATGTCAGAGAATGTACAGAAAATTCAGAGTCTTTTTAATACTTGAATGACGAAAGATTTTTATTTCATCATGTCTTGAATCTTGAATTTTCAGGTGGTCTGGAGTCACTGAAAAATCTTCAACAATTAATTGTGGACCATAATCAGTTGATCAGCACAAAAGGTCTTTGTGAGGCACCTACTCTCATTCACCTAGACTGCTCTTTCAATTACCTTGCACAAGTTGAAGGCATTGAGAATTGTGGCCTACTTCAAGTTTTGAAGTTGCAAGGCAATAATCTCCAGGAGGTAAAAGCTTTGAATGTAGTGGCTGTTGTGCACACGTCTTTGCTAACAGTCATATTCTTCAGCATTTCTGAGTGCGTGCTCTGTGATTGGTGTGGGATGGGTCATGCTCTTAGGTAAGATTTTTTTTTCCCCTTATCAGGGGGTGATTTTTCAAAGATATGAATGGCTAGCAGTTAATTGTTTTCTTACTCCCAAATCCTTGAAAAATTGGACTCAGTGATTATAGTTCCTCCTTCGTTTATAGCATCTAGTTTTTTTCTAGTTATGGTTCTGATTTTGTTTATAATGTAAGAAAATATTATTATTACTTATAGGTCCTGTTATAATAGGAAGATAATTATATCAGGCTGGTAATAATGATATAATTGTCATTACATATAAGTAATTGCTTTTTACTGTTACTTGTATATAATAATAATATTATTATCACCCTGATTATATTCATACTTATTTAGTGTATGTTGATTCTCCAAAACTTGAAATTTGTGCTGCAGCATTTAAAATAGCAAAGTTGTTTGCTGAACATATGCGTTATCATATTTACTCACAGTTATTCTCCTATGAATTCAAGAGATGAAAAGCATTGTCAGTAAGCAGCAAATAACTAAATACATAAAATGAATAAAATAGTAAGGTTGTGACTCTTGGGCTCTTGAATTCTTTTTTCTTCTTTAATTTTTTATATTAACTGTTCAGGTGTGACAGAATACATTAAAAAGTATTTACAACCTAATATATAGAGATTATGTGTGACAACTGGTACATACATAATAAGGAAATTATACATATATCCAAAATGTCAGTTTTTTGTATTTAGTAATGATTTATGAAAAGCATCTGGTAAGCATTCCATTGTTGTTTCTCTAATTTATATTAGTCTTAAATAACTATCTCGTTTCTATTTAGCTTCCAAGACTGGAAAATCATGTTCTCTTAAGAGAACTATATTTGGATGACAATAGCATTTCTTCTATGAGAATGCTTTCTTTGTATTGGTTGCCTCTATTGCAGATTCTTTTGCTGTCTCAAAATAGGTAAGTAAGAAACATTCTTCCACTTACAGAGCTAATCCAGAGGAATTTACTAACGTAACACTTGCCTGAAAAGTGTAATTCTCAGTATGGTTGAAATTTCACCATCTTTTTGGGATATTCTTTAAAAATAAAAATATATGGTTGGCATGTAATTACATTGGCTACCTCTATCTAAAAAAATTTGAAACAGCATTAACTATGTAATTTTTTTTCTCTTGGATATTATGTGAAAATAGTTCTTGAGCATTGTGGCATTATTAAAACCATGGTGGGTTTCTTTCTTTCTTTAGCAATTGTTTCTAGAGTATGTCTGTCAAACTTCATATTTCACAGCTAGCTTATTCAAAACAGACTTTGAAGGCTAAGTTAAGGGCAAGTACTAGAGTTAAAAAGGCCACATAAAAATGTTTTTTATTTTACATACATATGTTAATACCCTCCAAAACAAGTATATTTGCTTTAATTTTTCACTCTTATGGTTCTGTTTAAAAGGTATAAAATAAAGAAGAATCAAGACAAGCAGCATAAAACTGGTTCATGCCCTCAAGTACTCTGTAATTAGTTTTCTGTTTGTTTTCTAAGATAATCTATTCATCTTTAGAAGTAGAATAACCAGATATCCTGGATTTAAAATCTTATTTTCCCCAGCCCCACCTTTTCTCTATTTAAATTCTGCTAAAAAAGATATAAAACATTTATTACAGTTTGCAAGATGTTAATAGGAAAATTAATTTTTAAGTAATATCCATTTTGTTTCTATACTGTGATAATTTTGTTCCAAATAAGACTGATCTCAGTTTAACAAACAGAATGCTACATACCATGTATATAAATACACTCTCAACTGTTTACTTCACTCTCCAGTTAGTGAATAGATGTTTTTAAAGGGTGATTCTTCTGCCATTTTTAGCTGTTTGCTTTGAGACTAATCATAGCCTTAAAGTGCCTGTTCATCTTTATTGACTCTTAAAAAGTCAAAATGACCTCTTCATGTGTAGGGTCTACATCTGAACAGAAATGTTACATCCTATGTAACATTTAGTTCAGCACAGCCAATTGTGTCTGGGAGCCTGTGGGAAAAAGGATGTATAAGACTGAGTCTTGTTATTTTATAAACAATGTGCTTCATGGAAATTGAATATTATTTAAGTATATACAACCTATATTTTTATATAACTTTTCAGATTGTTTTTATAACATCTCTAGTGAAGTACTATTCATTGAGACTCTTGGATGTAAATAAAATATCTACAGAATCTAATCTTCAAGTTCCTGATCGGGCTTCTAGGGTTTGGGATTTTTTTGTTCCCTTATTAATTCTTCTAGAGTTTGGAGAAAATGCTTCCTGCCTGTGATTAAGCAAGAGCATTATATGTTGAGCATTAGGTTTTGAGTCACGCTGCTTGATTTAATTCTTATTTTTTGCTATCTTTTTTCCTTGTCCTGTTTAGCTTCTTTGTGGATAATGTGGCTCTATATTGTAGTTTCCTCTTCTTCCTCCAGTGTAGCTATCCTGTGTGTAATAAAGTGTTTGCAAAACTCCTTGAAGTTCTCACATGCTTGCTATGGACTTGTAAGCACAGTTTCAGGGATAGCTCAAATGCAGCCTCTGGCTTTAGGTTGTGCTGGACTGGCTGTGTAGATTACCTTAAGTCATTTGCCTATCCCATCATCTTAGAGTTAAGTCCATTGTAGTGCTTGCTCTGGTTTTCCAGTAGCCAAGCAGAGATGCAGTGTTTGATCTGCTGAGTTCCTTTTGCTCAGCTGTGAGAAAGGACATATTTTTGCATCAACAGACTGGATGTGCTGAAAATAAGTATACATCTTGGCCTCAAACAATTCCCCTTCTTTCCCTGATCTATCTATAGCTTATGTAAAATCTTTGTGACAAACAGGACAAGATAGCCTTAAATCCATATTAAAAGCCTCAAAATTCCTGGCATTTCAGTAGCCTGCTCTGTTACACTCACTTTATGTACACTTATAAGCAGCTCCATATGTGTGTGCTATAGCATAAGTAACTTGATGTTCTATAGAAACAGCGAATGTAATGGAGTAAGCTGTTGAAAGAAAAGCTGTTTCTTTACTTTTATCCTACAGCCAGTGCAATTTTGTGAATTTTTTCCAAGTGTGCACTGAGTGCCACTTTCGCTTTACTGATTGCAGGAAGCAAACATAATGATAATGCTATGAATCTGTATTCTTTCTGAAAGTGAAGTACTGTGAAAAAAAAATTCTTACACTAATTTACAGGACATTTTTATTCTCAAGATGCTTTGTCTGCATCATAAACCAGAAATTGTCCAAGGTAAAACTCCAAAAATTATTTGGTTTAAATTGTTTTAAACCTACAGTCTAACAAGAAAGTAAAACTGGTAATGACTAACTCCTTCAAACAGAAAAAAAGACAGCTATTTCACCACTGCTGCTTTTATTGAGTGTTTTATTGTGGCTTTTATATACAAACCATATTCTTGATCAATGTACAATTGACCAAAGACAATGATGAATATCCTCTTGACTTGGTTTCTGCAGGGCTGGGACTATGAAGATCCATGCTCTATTTTATAGCAGCTGGAGACACAACTGTCAAGTTAGTTTAAAAAAAGGACATATTCTTTTTTCTTCTGTTGTGGATAAAGATTTAGGTACAGGAGAAAACAGCCTTTTCCTTGTGTAAAATTAATAAATTTTTAATATGTGTTCAGAGTGCATGTGGCATTTATATTTACATGTAATCCCATTTAATTATGCAGCCTACCAGTTAATGTCTTTTTCATTTAAAAGTTTTACAGTGAGATGCTAAACATGCTTTTCTGGTACCATTTTTTGTTCAACTTCCAAATAGACAAAGTCCTTTCTAACATTTCTGTTTTAATGTAGTATTAATAAGACAAAATTCTTTTTTTTTTTTGCTATCACTTGCTTTTCACTAAGATAACCTAAGGGAGATAGATAAAAATGTAATATTTACAAAAATGCAGTCATCTACAAAAGTTCCTTTTTATTTTGGGAAAATGGTTTGACCCAAATCAAATTTGTTGTGAAAATGTTGCTCCCATGTTTTTGCAGCTAGATGCATGTTGTTCCTAAAAAGCTTATATTAGAAACGCTAAAAAGTTAGTTCTTTCTTAGCATGCATTGTTTGCTCAATTTAAATATATATGGTATCTGTGTTTTTAACTGAATTTATGGGATATGAGTTCCTTGCAAGTTCCTTGTTTTGAAAATTTGTTTACCTTTCCAGAGTTATCATAACAAATCTAAATGTCCTTGGATGTTGAAATAAGTCATTCATGAAAAAGCCTATACCGGTATATAGTGGTTTTCTCCATCCTATCCTTACCACTCTAGATTTTTAAAAATAATTTTCAGTAATTCTTTGCTGGTGATAAGTTTATCTCTAAGTATGTGGCATCATGGATAATGTACTAGAAGTACTGTCTGCTAGAGTATTCAAGAAGCTAAGTGGCTACCTGACAGATTTCTTATATTCTGTATATTTGCTGCTTATAAATATGATGATTATTGCAAACTGAACTGCCTTTTATTTAAGGAATGAAAAAGCAATCTGGTCTTTACCTAGAGATCTAGATTATGATAAATTTATTTTAGGTATTTTGCCCTGCTTCCTGCTAACCGCTTATTGACATCAATGCTAATTTTTCTGGGGAAAAGCAGTTGCACAGCAGGATTTAGGCCATCTTGAGCTGTACCTGCTATTCATGTTCAGAAACACAATCTTTATTTTCTGTGATGCATTCTAGCAACTATTCTTAAACCTTGTTTTCTGGTATAGCCACATAAACTTCATAAACTCTATCTCTGACTGTTCTGCTAGTGCCTTAAATGGGAACAGAAAAAGGAAGCTATAGCTTGCTTTTTTGTGAATATCTTTTACTTTTGTGTCTTCTTTGTAATTTATATCTCTCTTATGCCCAGGGCTAATGTGACAAGGTCAAGTAGTATTAAGTTTTCAGTAATGTCCTTTGTCTTTCTGGTTTGAATTTTCTTAGGAAAAAAATTAACAAAGAATGTCGGTAAAGGGAAAGCTATAGAATGACGGAGAAATGTTTTAACTCTCATAATGCCAACCGCAGGCAAGGACAGTCCAGTAGACAATTTCTAATTCACCACAGCATGTGCTGATAAAGATCCAGAGAACTCATTATAAATATAAACCCTACATTATCTTTTGTCCCTTCTGCGTTTGTTTTCTGAGTATATTAATCTATGACTATTCATGAATTTTCAGTTTTTGCAGCCATACTATTAGCCAGTAGCATCTATGATTATATTTGCTACGAATGTACTATTGACTGATGATGAGAAACTAAAGTGCTGAAATTTGTATTACTGTATATACAGATCTACATGTAAGACTTCATGCTTTATAGAGGCAATACTTGTAATAGTTGTTAGGTTCCATGGAAAGTGTCCATACCATGAAGGAAATAGAACTAAATAGGGTTAGAACCAGGACAGCTTTACAATGTAGTTTGAGAAAGAAATGGAAGTACAGTGAGTTGTCTTTGAGTCTGTTTCTCTGAATTTACTCTTAAAATGTTATGTTGTCGTATAGAAATACTTCTCAACTGAATGTGGAAACTATTTTTTTTCCGTTTTAAATTTGGTTGTATTTTCAATGAGATTAAATAATCTATAAGCAACATTTAGTTAACAATTAGTGCACCAGAGTAAAATTCAGCTCTGCCTTTCAGTTGTAAAGACTGTGCTGGAAACACAATGTAGTTGTACCTTTCAGCAACAAAGACACATTTTTGTCCCTCAATAATTTTGAGTACATTTCATTTTTTGTAGGGTCATATTTAAAAAAAAAAATTCTGATTTCTACCTTTCAAAGGCACTACACTCTCAGAAAATACTACTTTCAGTGAAAATTGGCAGTCAAAAACTGACCACATACAGTGCCATTTCTGTTACCATTCTTCTGTTATGCTAGGGCCTTGCTGTTACAGGGATGAAACATGTCACCTAAACATGTATTTCTTTTAAAAAATGTATAGCTGGTGTACCATGTGCTTAAACAGTCTAGTTGTAGTTGATAACTGGCATTCTTTGCATCTTGATTTTTACCTTTTCCTGCCTCTTTCATATTCAACATAAACTAAGATAAACTTTAATCTGAAAGTTAATATTTGGCAATAGCCTGGCAGCTGAACAAACCATTCAACATTCATTCTTGCATCAGTGAAAGTTTGTAACCAAAGAAATAGTACTGAGCCTTAATCCTTTAGTAGTAGCTATAGCCCACATCTTATAGTCCCAATCCCTTTGTATAGATGAATGTCAGATCAATTTCTTTACATTTACTCTTCAATACTGCAAGCAGGAATTTTGTCCTGTCTGTAGTACTGCAGTCTGCAGCCTGCAGTACTGCTTTGCTGCATTATTGCTCAAGAGAAGCTCTGTTAATACAAGAAGAGCAACGCCATAACCAATTCCATAACTGTCTCAGTAATTAGCACCTAATTGACACAATCTGACAAGTAGTAAGACAGAGGAAGCACTAAAAATATATTACAGGATAGTGCAGCCTTGACCTGTTGAAAAAGACATCCATAGCAACAGTTATGCTAGTTTTAGGATCTAAGAAGAAATGTGCTGATTGGAAGAGAGAAACAACCTGATAAGGAGTTTGAGCAATGAGAAATTAAGAAAGAGGAAAGAAGTCAAGCAAAATTTTTTCTCCAGAATCAGGACCTTCTGTTAGTACCATTCTAGTTATGGTGCCTAAAGATAAGCCAGCTGACTTGTGTAAATTTTATAAGACTTCAGATATTCAGCGCTAAATGCAGGGAACAGAATGAAATATTTATCAGATAAAAAACCATTTATGAGAAAGTATTAAAAACTGAGGTGCTGAGAAAACTAAGATATATTTTCAGGTTAAAATTTCAATAGTTAGTCCTAGCACCTTGGATAGATAAATGGGCATTTTCTTACATAAATAAGTAAATTGTCATACCTTCAAAAGATCCTGGGGCCTTTCTGTTTATGAACTGCTGTTTAAAATTAATTTTTAAAATATCTTTTCTGTTTTTTTCTTAGATTAACTGACCTTGTGCCTTTAAATTCATTTGTATTTTTGGAAAAGCTAGATATCAAAAATAACTGCTTGTCAGGTGAGTTGTCTTGAAAAAAAGAAACCCATTCAAATAAGAACTTCTTAGTTTAATTATAAACTGATTTGAATATGACTGTCCTATGTTTTTGTAAGACACATTTATGTGTAAAATATGCAAATATTTTCCAAACATGAATGTTATAGATAATAATTAAAACTGTACTGTATAGATAGCAGTCTTGCTTTTAGGACTGCATGATGTTGGTACATTTTACATTCATGTAAGAATTTATGGGAAATAAGATGATCCTGCATTCAGACATATTTTGGTTTCTTTCTGCTATACTACAGATCTTAAAGATGTGCATACATGGTTCAGTGGCTGCAATAAACTAAAGGAGTTGTCATTGAGTGGGAATCCTCTTCTCCAAGAAAAGAACTGGAGGTAAGAAAAATACTTTAATTTACTAAATCAAAAAATCAAAAACAGACAACAGATGGTTGTATGTACCTTAGTTAAATAGTAGAAGCACTCCCACATATTGTCTGAAGAGTCTTGCTGCTGTGACAGGTTCACATTGTGCATAGCTAGTGAAGGAGTAGTGTCTGTTGGAAGAAAAAGTCAGGATGAATGATTTTTCCTTAGTAGTTGAAAATTCGCTTTTTTTATGCTTCTTCAAATTCCTTATCTCTACATCAAAAAATGTATAGCACTTATAATTATGAAAGAGATGTAAAAGTAATGCTGTCATTTGCTCTTCAGTATTGCTTGGAATCATGATCCAAAAAGTTAAAGAGCTTGTCCTGGAGACTATGATATGTCTCTATATAAAAAATGAGTAAGGTAGAAAAGAATCTGACATACAAAATGATATGCAGTTCCCATGATTCCTGAAATGAGTAGCTATATAGCTTCGTAAACCATAGGAGTAAAATTGCAAATTAATAGGTTTTTTGTATAATTTTTTGCATATTAGGCATAGTACTTGAGGTATGTCCTCATTACTGCCAAGTACAGGGGTATGATCACTGTCCCGGTCCTGCTGGCCACACTAAAACCTAAAAAACCAAAACAACCCTTACATTCACATATTCCATTTGAAGTTGTTTGTACAAATTTAGGATTACTAATTAAAAGAAAAAACTCAACTATTTCAAACTTTTACTAAGAAGTATTTGAATACTTTAAAAGATAGCTGTGCAAGTACATTCTTCATTGGTTTGTTTAATTTTTTTAATGAACAGACTTATTTGCACCCTATGGTTCCTGCAGGTAATTTCATTCATAAAATTCTGTGACTGTGACAATGTTTTAAATTTCCATTTCTATTGTTTGAATTCCCACTCTTCTACAAAACTGAGCGTCATTTCACTTGTAACCTAGAGGGGAAAGTTCTCTGAATTTCACTTTAGCTATGAGAACTGACACTTTTGGTTGCTTAAACCAAAGACCTTTTATGATTAGACAAGAGATTAATTTGTCTAAAGGATTTAAAGTAGGGGATACTATGAAATATGGATTTGCTGAATACAGCATTGACTGTAACTTCAGACAATATGTTCCAGTGAACTTTACATAACCCCTTGATACCAACAAAGGAATTAGTTGTAAAATTTCCCAATCACTTTCATACTTTCATGTCCAGCCAGTGATAACACCAACAAAAGTGAAGTAGTAAGAAATCTCTTTCTGAAAATTAAACCCTGAGATCAGTCTGAGCACTCCTAGGGGAATATGTTTCAATGCTGTAATGATAAATAGAGCCTCTTAAGTGACAGAATATTCACCAGCAAGTTTTCACTAAATGAAATATTGACTCAGCCCCTCACCAGGAGAAACCCAGATGGAAAAATGAGTGTTGAGATCCCACAGCTCTAAGAGACAAAACTTCCATCACTGATGAACTTTGATATGTCACTGTTTTGGTGTATTGCTGTTCAACATCAGCTTTGGTAATTTCTCTCTACATGTTCAGGAACTGTGGATCTAAATCATAATTTTATTCCAGACGTACTTGAGATGGTCTTAGCCTTCATTAATGGGCAGTAGAGAAGGAAAGTTTTCTATTAGCAAAAACTGATATTCTATTCTGTTATTTGGAATATTATAACTTTCTCTGTTTTTAAACTTAGATTTTCTGTGATTTTAAACTTAGTGTATGTTGTCTGAGCTCAGTAGTAATCCTTTGCCTTCACAGGGAATAGTCAGGGAGTTCCAAAATTTTGAAAACAATACTATCTTTTTCAGTAATAGGGGGATTTACAGCCTACAATTAGTATTCTTTCAAGAGTTCGTGTTACTTAAAACTGAGTTAAGGAAAATATTGAGTGTTGATGTAATTTTACAGTCTTTAAACTTTCAACAACTTTGGTCTGGTACAAGAAATATGTGGAACAAGATTGCAGTACCAGCTTACATCCCTCGGTAACATAAACAAAACCTCACTGATGATACATTTTTAATTTTTTTAAGTTTCTCATACATATTTTTTGTTACATCGTGGCCACCGCTGTCATTTTTATAGCAAGGAAATTTCATCTTTGCTCTCATTCCTTTCCCTGACCCAAATTCAGTTGGTTTTTTTTTCCTGTCAGGCATACTGAATAGCATGTCAGTATATGTATATGTGAATGATAAAGAGAGTAGAAGTAGCAAGGTTTAGTATTTTGTGCAGTTTTAAAATTTAAGTTCTGTGTTGTGTCAAAAAAATCAGACTGTATCTTTATCCTATGATTTAGTTTGCTGTGTTGCCAACTAATCAAATGAATTACAGGTACCTATGCACAAATGTGTCAGATTTTCCCATTAAGGTTTGTGTAGGTAAAATTTTGGCTCTAGTGATTTGAGATTGGTGCCATTGACTTTCTTGGTGTCAGTATTTCAGCTATGTTCATTATACCAATAAAGTATTAAGAATGCTATGTTCTGTGTTTTATTTTTTATATTATTCTTTAGTTTAAGTATAAATTCTTAGTTAATATGTTAATATATGAAATAAGGACAAATACATGCAAACATTTAGAGGACTGTCTTCATGTTCTGTTTTTGTTATTATGATTTTTATCAACAAAATGGGTGTTTTAGCATAAGGATTTTTTCAAAAATCTAATTAATTTTTTTTTTCCTAAGGTCTTCCATGTTGGAGGTCCTTCCTAGTTTACAGTTGCTTGATGGTGAAATCTTAACCCGTCATACTTTACCCACAACTGAAAAAGTCAAAGCATCAGAACTGGGAGCTTTTCTGGAACTTTGTCAAGTTCAAATTGAAGAAAATGCTCAACTGAAAAAAAAGGCTGCTGAATTGGAGTATGTACTTATGTGAATATAAATTGCATTCAGAAACATTTCTTTATGTATTGTTACTGGAGTTCTTGTTGGTGTATGAATTTTACTTGGGGTTTTTTGCCTGGAAATGTATTAGGATAAGAAAGAGATTAGAATCATTGACTTTAGAGCAAAATTTGTTTTAGACAGATATTAAATTATGAGAGCCTTGAGTTTTGTTTCTCTAAATTTGAAAAAACAGATGGATCAAAACCTGCAGTTAGGAGTAGTTGAATGAATCCTACATGCAACATAGTACAGTGCTATGCAGGAATTGTAGCTTAAATCCTGAAAGCTGAATAATCATATTAACATGATTTCCAAATTTAACTTAATCAAGTCTAATTTGGCTGTTGGTACAATATGCTCTATTTTTACTTCTGTATTTGTTTTCCATGTGTATGTTATTCACATTATTTATTTGCAATTATTTAGAAATAATTTCAAAAGTTTTGACTTCTTTTCTCTTAAGGTAGTGAATTAGATGGATCTGTTTACAGGTGTTTAATTTTATCATACTTGCTACCTTTATCACTTGTTACTATGGTTGGTTATCCAGTAACTTCAGTTTAGACCATGCAGGTGGTAATTTATCACTTACACATGCTGTGTTTAATTTTTTGTAATATCTAAATATCTCAAGCTTCACATTTCTGCACTTGGTAATATTGCATGGTTTGTTTCTTTCATAGTTCCTTTTCATTTGCTAGAAGGTTCACAAAATCCTTATAGTCCTTTGAATATCCAACTTATGTTCTAATTTTTGGAAAAGTAGTTTTCTTGATTCTGCCAGGTACTGAACATTAGCCCAGAGCAGGTGAAGCACGTACTGTTTTACATTGTGTTGTTTTAAACCTTGCCTTGCGTACTTTGGTGGTTCAGGAAAAGTATGCACATTTTTTTCAGAATCTGGCTATTTTGTGTTTGCATGCAAGCCTGTATATTCATGGTATCTTGTTATTAGCTAGCAGTTTATTACATTGTGATATTAGTGCAGCTTTTACTAAGGTGCAATAAAATCTTCATAGCTCCGAATCAGATTAACTTGAAAAGAGGTTTGTATTAAGAATTAGATTGAAATTAGTTGGGAGAAATTATATAGTGCATTTTTCTGTGACAGATGTAATGTGTAAGTGGCTCCTAAAAGTCATATGTCTCTCCATTAAACCATTGAGATACGTCTCCTCCACTTCTGTGATTTTTGGCTTCTGGATTGTAGGTGGGAAGCTGATATTTCCTAATCTATTTACCATCCTGAAGTGGTGTTCTCTCCTTCCTTTTTTATAAAAGAAAATAAAGCTCTCCTTTCCTATGACTGAGAAAATTTTTCCATGTCTGATATTTAGACATTTAATCATTATCCTTTTGCAGAAAAAAAAGTTTATAATTAGGATATGACTTGTGAGCAAACTGTAGTAAAATCTAAGGACCTAAGTTTCGTATACATTTCTGCAGTATGGTACAAAATGAGAGGGAAAAATGATATACCTAAAATTTAATTTTTTTTATTCTACATGAATGAAAATAAGAAAAATAAGAAACATGTTGAGTTGTCAGGCTAAGACCATCCATTAATTATGAATAGTATGTGGCTCACACTCCTTTGTGGAAGCTGACTTGTCCTCCTAACATCTTTTATCCAAGGGTGGGAGCAGGAGATGCAGTGCGCAGTTACTGCACTTGCAGACCTCAACTCTTCAAAGGCAATTGTTGAGGGCAGGGCTACCAGTCAGACACAGGCAAGGTGGGAGGACAGGTCACCAGGAACCTTGTAAATTCAACAAGGACAAGTGCACAGTGCTTTACCTAGGAAGGAGGTAAAGAAAGGAGGCCTTCTGCCAACTCCCAGGCTACTTACTGAGTGGAAGAAAGAAGGCCTTGACTCTGTCCAAGCACTCTTCAGCAAAACATTAGTGTTTTATCAATACAGTTTTGGTCACAAATCTAAACAACAGCATTATATGGGCATCTGTAATGGGAATTAATTCATTCCAGCCAGAGACAGTACAACTGGGCATAAGGAAAAGCCTTTTTAGTGTGGGACAGTGATGAATTGCAGTAGGCTGCCCAGAGTGGTTGTGCACTCTTGTTCTTGGAGATGTCCTAGACCTCACTGGATGAAAACCTGAGCAGCCTCGTCAGCTCTGAGAGCTAACTCAGCTTTGAAGTAGAAGGTTGAACCAGAGACCTAAACTGGAGGTTCCTTCAATTGAGAATTTTTCTATTATTCTATGTAAATTTTCAAAGAGAAGTGTTTGAAAGAACCTCTAGATGTTTGAGAAGAACAGTTGTGGAAAGAGGTGATTATGTAAACATCTCTTCTTTCCTGAATGTACGGTTTGGGTGAAGGGAGGGCGGGGAGTACAGAGGAGGCAGGGTCGTGGATTTTTTACGCTTTTGAGTATTCATTTGTGATCATGTAAATCCCTAAATGTGACATGATTGAAGCATCTTGCATCAAATTTGGTCTTAAAATTAATTTCTTGTGTGTTAAAGCCATCTATCTTTTATTTTGACTGAAGTAAAATTTATGGATGACTTGAAAACCATTGCAAACTGCAGCTCATAAAAGGAACTCTAAACAACTTGTTTGTATATAAGCCATAGCGGCGTAGCTATTATATGTACATATTGCAATACTTTGACTGAATTAATGTGACATTGCTAAACAGCAGGCCAACAACAGAGCAAACTTCTGTCTGTTTCACATCTTGCTAAGTTATGAGCCCCTGTAGGTGCGACCTCAAGTATGTAAGCTGCCAGAAGTAATCACTGCTTGCTTCCCTAATCTGTTTCATACACCAGTGCTGCCCAGTTAAATTCTCTGTGCTGTTTCTTCCCAAAACTTCTTTGTTGTTGCCATGTTTAAGAATAAAACTGGCTTTAAAATTTAATTTCTCTATTACACGATATTTTTTCTGTCACATAACCTTTAGACAACTTGTAATAAGTAATCATGTACAAAAATATGATACCTCTACTGCAGTAATTTGTTTTCGACCATCAGGTGTGCAGTTGCCTGGCTAGTGGAATTTGAACTTTAAAAATACTGTATGTATTTTACAGTGAAAATGACAGAAATTGCATAAATGATGTTGTCAACGGTGACCTGTTTCATGTTTGTAGGGGACTTTGGTAAACTGCAGTTGAAAATCAGTAATGATGCTTGTAGAAGTTTACCTGAAGACATTAGATTTTACCCCACACTATTGCAAAAAAAAAGTTCACATAAATTGAGGTGTACTATTTGAATATTCCTTGTATTATAATTCTGAAAGTCACAGTTGGGGAAAACATGGTATTAAGCAAGGTTTTAACTAGCACACAATAGCGTAAGAAGGGGTAGAATATTAATTATGATTTAACTACAAGGGCCAGGAGAAAACTGCCATTCCTGATCAGAACTGGCTTCTTTTTCCCAAACCTGTCATTTTTGCCTCTGAGAGATTTGTTCTGCTGACTTTTCCAGATTTACTGTCTCACTCTGAGCAATTATACTGTTTGACTAACCAAGCAGACACTGCAGGTGTGATTGCAGTAGAAAATTCTATACATATATGTTAGCTCTACAAGCAAGCCTCTGCCACCACTTTAAATTTCATGAATAGCAACGTTTTGGCTGATTTAAACTTCACTGGAAGGCCTTTATCATAAATAATTTGTCCTTTTCTGTACCTGTTAAGTCAGCCTGTGCACGGATCCTTACGCATCCTAGGTGCAACCAGTGAGGCTTATTCTTTCCCTTCTGTCCTCCTCCATTGCCAAACACTGCCTGGGAATTGAGCTGGTTTTGGTGTAAATTAACCAGGATAGTGATGGATAGTCTTTATGAACTGGTATGAGAATTGAAGTTGTAACAGTCCTAAATAAATGCCTGGCTTAAACTTCCTAATAAATTAAAATCTGATTCTAATGCTATATTCTTTCCTTAAAGTCATGTAAAATGCTAGCACAAACAGAGAGGTATCTGGTTAAAAAAAAAAATAGCTGCAAGTAGTTTTTTGCTCTTCATGGGATTTTTTGTGAAAATAATATCTTGGACTTTAGTATCAGGGCTGCTAGTTTAGCACATTTGTACAGTACTGCAAGATTCAACCCTTGCTCTTCTGGCTTATTACCCCTTTCTCCCACTGCAAAAGCAGTGGTTATGCTTTGTGGTTATGCTAAAATTTGCATATGGCATAAATCACTTTCACTTGTTATGATCAAAATAAAACCTGGCAGCAACTGAACATGAAGGAATGTGCTGGTCAAAACTGAAAGCCATAAAAATTTTGCTGTTGCAAGGCTACCATATTTATCTATATTTCATTACATACTAAGCAGCCAGACTCTGGATAATGGTGCTTCCATAGGATAATTCCATTTCTTGTTTTGTCTGGATAACAATTTATGCTTAAAACCTTGGTCAGATCTTAACCAAGAAGCAATTCCAGGTGAAGTGTGACCAATAACAGTGAAAAAGGTCTGAAAGGGAAACAATGAATTCACATTAATTGAAAGGGAAATATTGTGGTATCTGAAGTCTTAATATTGTCATATTTTTTACTTTGTCTTCCTCTCTTTCCTTGTTTTTACCATTAAGATGTAAACCAGTCCTGCATATTTTCCATTACAGCAGCTTCCTTTCTGTGGTTTGAATAAGCAATCTTCAGGAACACTTCTCTAGTATCAAGAATGCAGTGCAGTTGAGACACAGAGAAAGTTGCAGTGTGTTGATAGGATGTTGATATATCCCTGTTAACTGGAGGGAATCACCAAGCTGGCTGCCACCAAGGTGGTGCTCAGGCTCCATCGTGACCTTTGGTGTCTGTGCACTGGAGCTTTACTTTGGCAGGAGAACCTCAAACACACCACAACACTTCACTGCACATCAGTCTCTGAAATATTCAGCTTCCTTTGTAGTTTCTTCAAACTTCAACCAATATGACTGAAAAAGCTAAACTGAAAAGCTACTGATACAGAGGGTGGCCTAAAAATCCTGCAAAATCAAAGTATAGTTGTGGATTGCCAGGGAAGGTGTGGGAGTTGGTACATGCCCACAAACAAGATGGTATTTTGCACCCACTGCTTGGAAAAACTGCCCAAAAAGCAGCCTCTATAAAAAAAAAAACTAACACATGATCCCTAGTGACCACAAAATCATTCCCTGCCTGAATTTTCACTTCCTCAATCCCTTTATTTCTGCTTGACATATTCATAGCCACTGGAAGGATGAAACAGCTGCTTGAGATAGCCCTGCACCTGTCGAAGGAGAGGATTCACTGTTAGAGTGGTTTGTTTTTCTTTCTTTCTGGTTTTCTTTTTGACAATGAACAAGGATTCTCAGGATACGGTTTTCAGAGGAATGTTTTTTGCTCAATCTGTAAAACATTCTGGGGTTTTCTGAAATATTTTAATTTTTATAAACGAACCAACAAAATGAAGCGAATGAAAGGAAAAATCAGAACAGGTAGGAATGGATTTTTTCCATTTTTCCTTTTTTTTTTTGGTCTTCTCACCATATTATGTAGAAATTTGTTAATGATCTTGTACCAGACTTTTTTTTAAAATGCTTTAAATTCTTTAAATAAAGAATTTAATTAATGCTTTGACTATTTGCTTTTAAAGTAATCTTTATTCTTACTAGGTAGCATGTTAGTTCCTTAAACAAATTTATAGAGTAGTTTCAATATTTTTAGGACTTGTATATGTGGAATTAACCGGAGTAGGAATAATATTTTGCAGTGGACAGTCAAATGTACACAGTGAGTTGTGTGCTTAAGCTGTGTGGATCAATTTACCCATTCAGATTTTGTCCAATAACACTGAAGTTGCACTAGCAGTAGAAGAGTTGGGATCCTTTTTACTCTTACAGGGTCTGATTGATTATGTTCTTAAAAACTTCAATTATGTCCTTAGTTGAACTTCACTGAGGATATAATTAGAATAGCAAAAAGTCCCCAGAACTTTATAAAAATAATTTCACGTTTCCAGAATGATGAACAGAAAGGAAATTTCTGTTATTCTGACTATAATTTTAGGGCTTAATTTTTTCAGACAAACAAGAAAATTGATCTTATTTCTACTTGTTCTCTTGGATTGCTGACCTAGAATTGACTGTGTACTCTTCTGAAATTAACACCAGATTACAGATCTCTGCATCTATCTACACTATTAAAAAAAATGTTTGCATGATCCTGGAAGTACCTGCTACCTAATAAAATGAACAAACACCATCCAAAGTACAGACAGCCATCTGAATCTGTAACAATTAGCTCATATTTGCTCTTACTTATCCTCATCATTTAGACAGTGTAACACAAAGAGCTAATGAGAGCCAGACTTCTTAGATTACTGTTCCTTTAGTCTAGCACGTTGCCTTATATTGATAAAAAGATCTGTATTTTAAAGTTTGTCTTCTTGAATTTTCTTTAGACATTGTAGTTTCTTGGTTTGAATCTAAGTTTGGAGTTTGTTGCTTTAGTTCTTATCTAAATTTTAAAATTACTGTTATTTTTATATGAGTTTTCATAGTTGCCAGGTAGGATTGGATTGTTAAGACAAAATTGCCTCAAACCTTCCAAAAATTTGGGCTTCACGTGCTCAAACAGTGCCCCTCTAACCACACAGAAAGTTAATAGTGAAATGCATGGTGCAATGGCTATTTTCAAAAGACTGAACACTTTCTCTTTTAGGAAACTCTAAGTAAAATAAGAAATATGTGTGATTATACTTAAAATATGTCCAAAATAAGATAAAATCTGTTAAGATTCATAATTACTGAAACTGGATTTCCAATTGCCGTAATTGCTGTTTGCTGTAAGAGTATGGAAACATGTAAGAATACTTGAAAATACAAGCTATTTTAGAAATAATAGAGGGAAGAGTTTTTTTAAAGCATTCTAACAGATGTGTAAATTTTTTTTTTTCTTTTTTTTTCAGAATTACCTCTTCTGTTGATTCTGTGCTGGGACAATGCTGGTATTTCAATCAGTTGATGAAACTTAGTATTAAACATCGATATGTACATGAGGATGGTGAACTAAACATTAATGACAGAGATGGACCAGAAGCACTTCAAAATCATTTAAAGCAAACATCCACTGGCTGCCTACAGGAGAATAACCTCTTTATCATGGGTGTGACAGAAAATAAACAGGTCTTGTTGGATCCTTCCAAAAGATGGATTACTACTGGTGATATTCAGGCCACATTCATTAACTCCTCCATACCTGTGCATCAGAAGGAAAATAGAGATCAGAGAGTGAAGCAGAAGAGCCCTGAATCTTGTATTAATTACAGTGGGGAGAGCAAAGGCAACAATAACATGTCAGACCAACTCACATTGCAACAGTCAGTGATAGTAGCAAATGATAGGGGAAGAAATCTCCAGCACTTTGGGAGTGGTACAGAGAGGTAAGACAGATGTCAGGTTGCTTTCAAATCGATTATGTAGATAGACAATGGAAGTGAGGATTTTTTGTTTAAAACAGAGGCACAGAACTTGTAAGATAATATTTTTAAGCTTATTACACAATAAAGAGTTGTAGTCACGTGTTGTACACTAGACTTCCATATTAACAATTAAGAATCCTTTGTGATATTCTTCCAGTTGGTGTATTAGGACGTAGATATTTATGTACCTCAAATAACGTTAAGACATCAGTTCAATGACACATACAGAGTTAAAAATGTGAAGGACAAATGTTTTGCAGAAACTTTGGAGAAGATTAAGTAGAAACTAGTGTAAGGTTTTTTGCCAAAATTATTCATTACACATTCAAGATTAATTTGTGTATTACAGTCAGTACCATTTAGAAGGCAAGAAGAAAAATTGCTTAAATCTAGCATCCTAATCCCTTGATTTTGGCCAGTCTTCTGCTGTTGTGATGACTGAAGAGCTAATGGCCTGCCCTGATTTTGGTACCTCTCCAACATGCCTTAACCTGCTTAATAAAAGTAGAGGCAGGGGTGAGAGGCCAGTTCAACTTGTTATGTGTCCCTAGATTTTCTCCTGCATGAAACAGACTGGTTTGTTACCTCTTTGGAATGTGTTTGCTGCTGATTTGTGTTGTTCTGTATGTAGAGACAAGGGAAACAGAATCTGGGTTTTTTTGCACCAAATCTTCAAGAACTGAATTAAAATTTCATAAGAATTCTGTTTCAAAAGCAGATATCTTGAGAACAGTATGAAAAACAAGCATGGCAGGTGTGCTTCTTTGAGCTGTTTAGGTTTATGGTAAATAGGAAGCTGCTTAGTAGGTACTTAAGACACTAATAGTTTGTCATAAAATCTATGATTCAGAAAGACTATGCAATTCATTATCACCTCTTAGCAAGCTGAAGGCAAGAATACATTAATCTATTGCATGAGATGAATACTTCAAAAAAAATTTTGAAATAGTTAATTTAGTTTTTTGTCAATGTTTTGAACAGATTCTGTAAGTGGTTTTTGGAGAGTTCTCTTCAAAACAGAATGCAAACCATTTTTTGTATTTGTTTTGACCTCTGAAGCGTGATTTTTCTTTTTCCGACTAGTAGTCCTCTATTTAAATAGATGCACTACACAAGGAAGGGAATTATGTAAAGATTGGAAATTTATACGTCTTTTCTTTAATGCACTGTCCAATTGAAATGAGTATGTTGTGGAGAAAAGAATTCCAAGATAGTAAAGTCATAATGCAGAGCTGACATTATACTTTTTCTCCAATGGTATGAATTAGTTGAACATATATATTTAGAAACTGGAATCACTGAACAGATCTAAGTAGTCTGTACTTAATTCTTGTTAAAAAATGAACAAATTAGAGAATTTACACATATAACAAGTGGTCAGAAGTCTTAATGGGTAAAAGCAGGCAAAAGATGAAATTGCACTTTCTCTGTTTTTCCTGTCTGCTCCATTGAAAATACCTGACCCATTCAGTTTTCAGTATTTATTCCTCTTTCATGTTTGATGTTTGTTTTTTTGGGTTTTTTTGTTTGGTTGGTTTGTTTTTGTTTTTGGTTGTTTTTTTTTTTTTTTTTGTTTTGGTTTTGGGTTTTTTTTGGTATGTTCAGTGGGAATAAGGAGACTCCTCCAGTAGTTTATTCAGTCATTGTTACACCACTTTTGTTCCTAATTCTTCCTTTGAGGACTCTACTGTGATTATTCATGGAATAGAGCCCAGTGGAGATTAGTCCTAAGATAATTGGATTCAGTAGTTATGTGATGTGAATATCCTCCAGTGAGCATATATATCACATCTTGATTGCAGTTTCTTGTTTGGTAGCACAACTTTTCATTTGTCTCAAAGCACAGTGCTATGTTTTATGGTTGAAGTTTGGCAGATATGATAATCCAGTTGTATTGGTGTGGCTATGTAAGTCATAAATATATTTATTTCTCCATGAGCATACATATGGAAGCATCCTCGATCCAGTCCTTTTGGCAGCAGTACCATGCTCAGAGGAAAAATGACTGCAATAAAACAGAGAATCATCAGTTTGTAGAAGCTTTGAGACGGAAACATGAAGCTGCCACAGTAATCCAGGTTGGCTTATGGTATTTTCTTATTTTGTAAGTTTAATAATAACCAAAAAACCTCAACTTCCTAGTTGTATGTAATTTTCATCTTCTATCTGTTCTTGCTTATTATCTTATTAAGTTTCATAATTAAACATTTTTGCTTTATTTAAGCAGCATAACCTTAGTTTTTCTAAAACAGATACTACTTTATAAAAAGCTTTATAGAAACATATTTCCCCTTTATAGAAAAATATTTTCCCTTTTTTCACAAAATATTTCCCTGAATTATTTTTACTTGATATAATTCTTAATATTATGCTTAAGAGATACTGTGCCCATGTTCTTACTGGGGCCTGTGTATGCTATGAAAGTGATGGATGCTGTGTAACTCCTGTTGTGTCTGTTATCTATGTGACTAAATAATCTTCCTGTCTCTTCTATCCTACCTATCCATTTCTTTCCTTCTCTTCCCAACTCCAAAACCCAGGATTGCTTTATCCATATTTCCTTGGGAGCAGACCATGGCCTAGGCTGTTCTGTGGTAGATACTGAGCTAATAACAGTTAAACAGAATGGGAACAGTGGGCGAGGGTTGAAGTCCACACCTTGACTCTGTTTAGTTTGGTAACCAGAATTTGCTTGCCAAGTTGGCAAGGTTCATGGAGTTATTTCCTACATTTTGAAACAAGTCAACATAGTCAATTTCATATTTCAAGGTAACTTGGAAGCATTACATAGAGTAGGTCTTACATATAAATTTCAAAAGTGACAATGATTTAGAGGCAAAAATTTGTTATTGGACTATAATATGTAGCTAGCATATTGACAATTGATTCCATAAAGTTACTTAATCCATTTTTGAACTTATGTATTTGACCTCTACTATATTTAAAGTGGTGCATTTAACAAATCTACATAGTGATTAGTATGTGCTTCCTTTCATTTGTTTCAAACATGGCAATTCCCAAAGAGAGTATGAAAATTAAAGTGATCTATTGTTTACCTATCTGTGCATATTACAGATTCTTAGATCTGGTACATACCTTACATCCACCTTTTGTAAATAAAATTTTCATCTGATTAGTCTCTTTTCACATTTCTCTGTAGTTCTCTTTATCCTTTTTGTTCCTCTCTGAACCTTTGCCATGATCTGTTACAATCTTTTTTAAAGAAGCCACAAGAACTGAATTCCATAGGCGGATGTAGAATGAATTTGTACAGTAAGAAAGTTTTTATTTTGTTTCTTAAAAACTGCTACATGTAATTTTTCTTTGATCATGACTGAGCACTGACTTGGTGCTTTCATAGATCTCTGCTAGCAGCTACCTCATAATTTAGCTTTCTGCATGTATCATTAGGATTGCTTTTCTCCTTTGAATCTGTAAAAGATAATTTCCTTTCTTGAATGAAATATATTTGTCATTTGATCACTCAGTAATATAAGGACATTTTATCTAGATGCTTATAAACGTCTGTAGAAAAATAACAACATTGAAATTATAAGACAGCAGTTCTAAAACTTTTAATAATTTTATAATTATCAGGAAATATGTGTGTAAAATAGTAAAATTTTCAATAATTTATGGGGTTAGACAGACTTTTTCTAAAAATTAATAATCTAAATGTTAAACCAGATTATGAGATTTACCCTTCCTATTTTAGTGCCTTCATTGCAGGGCCATTAAAAGTGTACGGCACCACTTCTTTTATGACAGCGAGAATATTTTGCATGGTGTTTTAAACACTTGGGGCATCTTGGATTCTAATGATGTCAAATACTGATTTCAGGGGAAGTTGCCAGCTTGTATGCAGTTTTCTTAATTCCATCTACGTCATTGTGATCTCTGAAGTGTTTTTGCTGGACATGATTCTATGCTTGTCATGTGTTCCTAGCACCCTTCCTAGTTTTCTAGCACTTTAATTCCTAGTGCTCCTTTTTCTTAGAGATGATTATGCTTAGTGCCAATATTTTTTTAGGTAAAGATCTTAGACAGTTAAGAGAGAGTAACTGACCTAGGTCAATTACATGAGATATCTCCAAGAATTGCTACTTGTAAACCATAGGACATTTAGTACATCTGTGTTTTTATTCTCAGTAATTTGATTGTTGGCACTCAGGTTTTTCTTGTGTAGGCTTTCCTTTCAGTTTTTAATAGTCCCTGAAGGAATTGTCATATAATTAATTAGTTGACCCGGGTTTGTAGTTGAGGGAGTTGCAGGATTCCTTTCTGCTTACTTGTGGAGAGCCTCTTGAGTACTCTAAGCTTTAGACATATGCTGGCATTTAATTTGTCTTGTAGTTTTAAATGTCACATAAAGTTCAAAAAACAGATCATTGAGCTATTAAACAAAGGTCCAAGATGTTTTATCTTCCTAATGGGATAACATAGAGAATCTGGATTTGGGTTTGATCTATGGCTATGTATAACATGCTCTAAATTTTTTGTTTAGGCATTTTGGAAGGGTTGTCTTTTGCGAAAGAAACTGGCCAGTGCTCTTGCAGATGTTAAAAGTGATGGATTGGAAGATGAATATGAAGAAATTAATGTGGATGCTTTCACGTTTTCTGAAGTAAGCACAGTAATTAGCATAAAGTCTTCACTATTCTTCTTAAGTAATCATGTAGGTATTGGAAATAAAAAATATGGAAAGCACTACCAAGGCTAGAATTAACGCATTGGGTGGCCAGAAATAAAGAAGCATTTCTTATTTATAGGTGATTTAAATTTATTTGTCTTGGATTAACTGCTTCCTGCTCTTTGAGATGCTCTGGTACTTACTCTGTATTAATGTCACACCCACTGAAGAATGCCTTATATTTTTACAGCTGAAGGGGAATCAAATGAGAAAAGGAAACAGTTCCTTTTGTTCCAAAATGTTTATCATTTTAGTACTTCATAACAAATTATAATTTCAGTAATATTTTAATGTGTATTTTGTTCATTTTCATGATAGAACAAGATCAATTTAGAAAATAACTGCAACACTTAATGTCAGCTATAATCCAGTAAAAAGAACAAATCCCCAAAGCAAAAGGTGAAGCAGGCTTATTATCTTATGTGTAGTGTGCTAAAAAGATCAGAGATTTAAATACAGTAATAAATTATGGTATGGTTAAGTCAGAAAAAAAAAAAAAAACCAAAAACCAAACCACACATTAGCAGCTCTGTTATGCCAAATAACCAGAAATTATTACTAGTTATTTTTACAAGTTATATAGAGCTAGAAATGCTCTTTCAGTTTCAGAAGGATTGAAATTGGATGAGAAGCTTCCGTTCTAAAAAATAAAAGTGGACTCCAGAGGAATTTGAGGAATAACATAACATTCAAAACTGAATTTAGCTATACTTAGGTAAAAAGTAAGAAATGTCTACGAGATCATTATTGCCATTCAGTAAACAAGAAGAGGAATCTTTAAAGAAATATTTTCTTTATAGCCTCAAAAGACAATCTGTATGGGAAGTTCTAGACACAGTATGCATATTTAGTAAGGCAGCTGTTGATGAGTCAACTATGTACTTGTCTGGAGAACTGCTTTCTCTAATTGCTCACATTCATTGGTTACCTTTTTTTTTTTTTTACTGGTTTCAGGTAAAGCAAAGAAAGCTAACAGCAATGTGGCCTTTTGAGACCTAAGAGGATATAACTAAGATTTTTTTCATGAACCCTTGTCTCTGAATGTGCTTATTCAGGTGGTGTTTCTTTGCAAGAGCCATTTATCAATATTCCACTGTAATGTTGCAGAGGAGATTGATGCAATAGCCCTGCTACTGGCAGGACTAGGTCTCATTTATAATTAGATGTTTGTATGGATCACGGAGTCATGAAATCAAGTGTGCTGTTGGTTGGTGCAGTGCAGTTTACAGTTGATCAGTCTTTGGTCATCTGATACCAGAAGGCTTCTTTCACCAACTCCTCCCCATAGAAAATAGCTGGACTTTCTATGAAATTATTGCCAATGAGTTGATGCTTAGGGTAATTTTATTTTTTTCTTCTCCTTTTTAGCAACTCTTTTAAGGTACATTTACAGAATTACTGCTTTATTTAAGAGCATGCAGAAGGTTTGAGGCAGAAGTTCCAAGAATCATTTGGTAGACGAGAAACGTGTGTGTGTAAATGTAGAGATCTGGGTTAAATTTTAGGATTTTTTTATTTTAATTTGAAATACATATACAAAACAGTTTCATTAGTTGATGTTCTCTGATCCCTGGCTTCTTTCTAAAATAATAAAAAGCAGAACGTTGAAGGTTTTATTTCTTCACACAGGAAGGAAGTATCTGTTCATGTATTATGGAAAGAAAATATCCTGTTTTGAATTACTCAGCCAGTAGGCCAGAGTTTTACATGCAGTAATTCAGTTGAGCCATTCTTGTTTCTCTCTGTCTGGCCCAAATAACCCTGTCATGTTTGGTTTTGGGGTTTTTTAATTGCTTAACTGAAAACTACACAGACAATTCCATCGTTCTGTCAACAAGACAATTGCGTTTGGGCAGGTCTTCCTGAGACCAGGGAGAAAAGAAAGGGATGGAGAAGGCAGGAGAAAGCAGCCCAGCTGATTTCAGAGAGATTTGTACTGTATCACCCTCTGCTGTTGCCACACTGTTTTTTCCCCCAAATTATTATTGAGTTTATCAGTAATTAAAGAAAACATGGATTTAGGGAAAAATTCTCAGGAAGTGTTTACATTGAGATGATGACAGGTGAACCATGAACTAACATTTGAATTTGCACAGCAGGCTCAAAGGCTGAACTGTGAACTGATGTCAAATAAGTTTCTCAAGCCCTTAGCTTCTTGTGATGAAAAATATGACATCTGTTTTCTACAGAGCAGTGTATATGATAAATCTGCAGTGTATGTGTATGTGTATGTGAAGTATATTTTTTTTCAGTGAATGAATATTTCAATGTTCAACATTGATGACTGTAACTAGAATTATACCCGGCAATATTTATCATATTTTTTCTTTCTTTTTTTTTTTTTTTTCCCCAAATGTATAAATTGTCTCTGCTGGAAAGTTGATTTTGAGAAATGTGTGGCATAACTCTACTAGGCGTATAGTATAGGCATCTGCTCTGTCTAGCCCAGACTAGTTACTCTGTACTAGGTTGTCTGTTTCCATGTGCCTGTAGCTGTTTCATTGTCTGCAGTTGGGTAATACCAAATCATGTGGACTTCCTACTTCTGGAGAAACAAGCAGCAGAAACTTGGAACAGTCTATACTTCCTATTCCTTCCCCTCTGGTCTCAGTGTTTTGTAGCAAAGTGCTGAAACAGAGCCAAGTAATGACACATGGCATCAGTGGCTATCTGTTGTGTCTCAAACAAGTGTGTGGGGAGGAGTGCATATTGCTGGGCTAAGAGATCCCATATGCTAGGGTTTGAAGGAAGAGAAAAATGTTTGGATACCATTTTGTACTGCAGATTTCAGTGTTGTATAGGGTGAGTGAAATGAGAGAGAACAGAAAAACCTTTCCTTATTGGAAACTGATACAAATGTCTTAAATCTTGTCTAAAAGCTTTTTGAATAGTTCACTATTTTGTGTTGTGGTAGTTTTGCTTTTTCTTATACTGTTATGTAGGTTTCAGTCATTATGATTTTATTCAGTGTTATTTAACATTGTACAAAATCACTACTATGCAAGCACCTTTCTAAACCATTTGCAAATATCACAGTGCAATAAGTCATTAGGCATCAGTCTTCACAAAAATAATTGTGTGAAGATTGTGTGATATCTTCATTATAAGCTTAGTGTACCCAGTGTTCCATGGAAGCTGAGGTTGTGAAACAGCCTGGGGGAAACCCTAGTCTTTGACAAAGATCTTCACTTCATCTATGCATACTGAACAATAGTAGATTTTTGCTACAAGTCAAACAACACATCACATGAAAAATGCATTGCATGTGATTGGGCTAGAGGAATGGGCTGTATCTTTCTAATAATATCATGAATACTTTAATTCACCTGAACCATAGCTGATACCTTCTTGTATTCATATCAGCTCCCATACGTTGCCAAAGCCATTCAGAGGCAATTGATGGCAGCAGTGTTTTGTGTCTGTTTGAGTGCACGATGTCAAACAGGCTGTCCCAGATGACATGAATGATCTGGCCAGCAGATGTTTTACAAAGTACGAGCCTGGCATTTAGTGATATCTTCACGTCTTTCATGTGGACTTTGGAGAATTCCAGCCTACATGCTCCAGAGGCTGATCTTAAGCAACCTTTCATCAGCAGTCCATCATGGTAGCAAACGATCTACAAGGCAGAGCTCACTTCAGCTCTGGTGGATGAAATCTGACAGCACATTTGCTTGACACAGCTCTTGCTTCTGTACCATCTAAATTTTGTTGTTTTCTTGATGTAAATATGATATGAGCCAAATGCAAAATGTCTAAACTTGCCAAGGTGTCATAAAGCTGAATAAATTAAATATTATGAGTTTTTAGACAATTCTTTACCCTGAGCAATGACCACTGAATAAGTTACCATTTTCTACACTGAATACATGTATGGACACATCTTACTCTCATCAAGAGAAATAATCAAATTGAGGATTACAGGGAACACCAAGTAAGTACTCTATCTTAAAAGCTTCATTTTTAATTTAATTTATATCATTTTAGTCATATTTTGTCAAAAAGAAAGTCGCTTTGTAAGTTGCAACAAAGTTAAAAAGAAATCCATTACTGCTCTGTTTATCAGAGGAGATAAAACTTTTTCCCTGAGACAGTGTTGTTCTTTTTCTGAGGTTGATTATGTAGATTTTGTTTTTAGATTCTAGCCTTTTTGATAACTTTTGAAATTATTGTTCAGGAGTTTCCTTTTTTTTTTTTTTTTTTGCATATTCATGCTCAGGCACATAGGCATTCTTAATTTTTTGTTTACCTTCCACAGAAGGTAGGTAGCAATTTTATTTTTCTTCTCATTTTTTCTTTTCTGAGGGGTGAGAAGAATAAGAACTAGCTTCATGTGTGCTAAATCTTAATAAGTAAACAGTAATTAGAAAAAAAGTTTCCTCGTGTCTCCCATCTTCAATTTTCTTATCACATGTCCAAATTAGACCCATATGATGTGTTTTGTTTGCTTTTCTGATAATCCTTCATAATGTGGTTTGTTTCAGACTGGGAGCTTACGATTGTGTGCATGTGACAGTGATAGCTGTTTTCTGGCTGGTGCCAGCAAATAAGTGTAGCCCATGGATTAGAAGGTCCCCATAACATTTTTTGTATCTTGACACTCTTATGTATGTCTAGCTCCTGTAATTGCTAATGAATGTCAGATCAGCATCCAGCTTTTCTGTATTGTATGCTACAAAGAATATGATCTTTTTTCATCAAATTTCACCTAAAGTTACAGTGTTACAGGAAAGCAGAAAAGTGTCTGTTGAAAACTTCATTAAATCTATTCTCTTCTTTTAAAAGGGAAGAAAAAACTCTCTCCTAAGCAATATGTTGGAGGATCAATCTTTTTTCCATGAGTGTTTATCAATAATCTCTTGCTATTCCCCTCTGTTAGTGGATTGCATGCCATTCATGGTCTGTGGCATCTGCAGATGCATACAGCTTCTACCTTTTCCAGCAGTGCTGCTTATCTCATTTTCTAGTTGTCTCAGATAGTCTGGACTTAGGAGTAGGTTGTTGCAGTCAGTACCTGAAAAAATAAACACAACCCCAGCTACTAAAGGCTATTGCTAACACTCCCAGCTTCACAGCTCGTGCAGGATATGCTCTGGTTGCTTTCTGATCTTCCACCATGAGATCTCACTTCTTCCTACCACCTGAAATGCTGTTATTTTTTAAACCTATCTTCATTACTTGTCTCTATCCAGTTCTTGGTTAAATAGCCAGATTCAAACAAATACTTCCCAAAAGATAGCCTAGTGATGCATGGCACTACAGATGTATAATTTGGAACCTACATGTAGCAAATGGTTTATAGTATTTTTCTAAATTGCATTTAGTTTCTCTGACATACCAAAGGATAGCAATATCATTAATTCCTAGTCTTATATCTCTAAAGGCAAAGTCAAGCATCAAAATTGAATAAGCAAGGCAAGCAATGGAAAAATGTAAGTGAAAAGAAAAACTTTAGTTCTTTGAAATTTCTATTCGCTACTGTAGTCTCAAAGGAAAATTGTTCTAAGCCAAAAGCATCATTATAAGTGGAATCAATAACACAGTCAGAAGTTTTTCTCAATGAGTACATCTCCATCTGGAGTCTCTTGAAAGCTGAATTAAGGATCTCTAATCATTGAATACGTCTTCCCTAAATTCTTTAATTTTTGTGTAATGTTGAAACTGATGTTTTGATATAGATATAGGTTGTGTTTAAAATATCTAGTTAAATGTCTAATATTTAGCATGTCCACATACATTGATTTCCATTGAAAAATATTTTTTAGTAGTCCCTATTTACAAATTTCAAGAGCTAACCTATTTGATTTGTCTGTGTTCTGTGGGAAGAAGCTATTGATTTGGTGAATATTGTTATTGAGTTAAATCGCAGTTCTGATGTGGGGGAACAAAGAGGAACGTGAGGTGTCAGCTTCTGTGATCCTCTAACTTGAATCTCTGCATGTCTCATTACCTGGAGCTTGAAATCCTTTGGGTTTAGAAGAAAGCAGATGTTTTCCAATTGCAGCACAGCTTAACTCCCCTGAACATATGCAAGTCCAAGGGAACAGATAGGATGCATCCAAAGGGGTGGAACAAGCTGCCTGGTATCATCTGGAGGTTACTCTCTGTCACCTTTGAAAGATCACAGCAACTGGGGAGGTTACTTGGTGACTGGGAAAGGGCAGACATTGCACCCATCTTTAGAAAATTGAAGAGGAAGATCCAGGGAACTAGAAGCCACCAACATTATCTCACTTTCTGGGAATGCTTGGAGTAAAGAGATTCAGAAGCCATTTCTAATGCTATGAAAGAAGGTGATTGTGAGAATCTAGTATGGATTTCCCAAGGACTCGTCATCTTCATTGTTTTCTGTCACAAGGTGAATAGGTATTATGAATTATTGTGAATAAGAAGTGTGCAGTGCATATTGCACACCTTTATTTGAGCAAGGCTGTTAACTATCTCCCAGAGTCTTATTCCCTAAATTTATTGAGATAGGGGCTGGAAAAGTAGACAGTAAGGTCATTGACAAATTGACTGGACTACCAAGCTCAAATAATTGCATTATGTGGTGCAAAATTACACAGTCATAATTACTGGTGGAGAGTAATTAATGGAGCCCCCATGGATGGTAGGGGGACCAGAAGAGTAAAAAATTGAATCAGCTACCTGTCTGATGGAACAGAATGCAATCTCAGGTGTGCAGATGACACTGCATTGAGGGCAGTGGTTGGCATGGTGGAGGATCAGGGTGTTTTTAAGAGCAGCCCAGATAGACAGGCTGAGCAGAGCCTCATGATGTTCAACAGGAGCATGTGCAAAGTCTGATATATGGGCAGTACTGCTGGCTAGGGTCTGACTTTCTAGGAAGTAGTCTCACAGAAAAGGATGTGTAGTCCTAATGGAGTTTCCATGTAATGCTTTAGTTTCTAACAGTATATACCAAGAATGGTAAAAAACCCCAAACACCTCATATGCTATAATACAGACTTAATTCAACTAAAAACTATTTAAGTTTATATCTAGTTTGTCCTAGAATAGAGTGAGTTAAGGAATTCTAAATGCTAAATACTGTCCTATTACTCACTGTAGTATTTTTTTGGCATGAAAAATATTTTAAAACTTTTTTTAAATATAGAAATAAGAGTAGCTTTGATCATTCAATGAACCAGGAAAACATCCCAAAGAGTCAACTTCTTTCTAAAGAGTATCATTGCATGTCCCAAAAGATTTAAGGTGTTGAGAATACAGGCATGAATGAACAAATTTCAACTTGCAGATTCAGTTAGGGATAATTTATTTAAAATAGAAGAGACAGTGCTAGAGACGTATAAGGAAGACAATGTAAGTGAAGCTGGGAGATGATTTAGATGTATCTCTTTAGAATTAAGGATTTTGTAGTGTAATTAGAGGTTGGTTGACATAAATTGCAAAAAATCTTTGTTTATAACTTAGCCCTTCTTTCCTCTTTAGTTTCCAAACCCTTTTTTTTTTTGTTCTTGTTTCTGAAATAGGGAGTTTTGAGCAAAAGGGAAAAGTTGTCTTGAAATTGAACCTAATCTTTCATGTGACCTGAACTTTGAAACATGTTAAAGGTTAAATGACTATAAACTTTTGACTAGTCTATTTTTTATTACCCTGGACTTCTGCATGACTTCCCTTCTTAGACAAAACTGCAAGCTGAAGCACAGCTTTCTTTTCTATTGTGTTTTAGTATTCATTATCTAAGCTGGATAAAACATTTTGGGTTATGTTCCTTCAAAATTCTTTAAATGTACAGTATTTAAGGAGTAGGGTTGAGGGTTTCCTTGGCTGTTATGTTTTTTAAGTCTTTAGCTCATTGCCCCTTGAAAGTTTTGTTTCTTTGTTTTTCATGGAAGTAGAAAAACTTCAGAAAAGGTTTATAGAGACATAGCAGCAAAAATCTGTGTAATGTGCCAGAGTCAGAGAGGGGAAGTCTATTTTAATGGGATAAACAATATCTGGGGTCTTAGACCCATTTTGAGGAGTGGATTGAAGGTTCCAGGAACTTGATATTTATTGAGTGGAGGTTTATATCTCAAAAGATTTTTCAAGCATACATTTCTGATGCTTACTTGAATCACGTCTAACCTCTGAAGATGAGGTTACCATTTACCCATCTGTATTTTTTATTCCTGTATTCAAAGAAAGGACACAGAACTTCCTTTGAATGCTGTCAGGAATAAGATAAAAATGCGTTTTTAGAAAAGTTTAAAGTCGCCTAGGTCATGAATGACTGGCGTGAAATACAGTAAGATTCATATTTTTGGACAGTGAATTATGTATGTAGACATTCAGCCTTTTATTTGAATGAAAACTTTCATGGTCCTTGAAATTTTCATTGTTCATTTACTTTCCACAATAAATTCTTCTCATTTTATTTGCATTTGTGTTAACACATTGGTACATGTATTAAATGTAAGTATATATATTTATATATAAATGTATGCATTAGAATTTTAGAGAACAGCTAGTTTTCCAAGCTTATTAAAAAATTACATTTGGAGAAGACATTCTACAATAAAATTTTCTTTAATGTTTTTGTTAACAGTATGTGATTTTTCCTGTAATCATCAATTTATCCTTCTTAGAAATGGACAACTCCCCTTCTCTTCTCATTTTCCTACAAGAATGTACTCTAATAATTAACCAGTTTTTGTAAGTCTATAAAATCTCTTGAGGTCAATTAATCGTTGCAGTGTTTCTCTGGAATTCATGTCATACTCACTACTTTTTTTGGCTTGAAACTTTGTTTGGTTTTAGCAGTCATAAGAATGCAGCTGTACCCAGATTTCTTTTCTAATGTATATATATTGTCCAATATAAAAACAGGGTTGAAAAAGAAGCATTGCCAAAGGTTAAAATAACCTTTTTTAGGGTGCTAACCTATTTATCTTCAGCACATAAAATATGTAAAAAATACTGGAAGACAAACTCAGAGAAAAGGAATGTTTTTTCCTACTGCTTGAAGTTCATATATATATTTGCTGTAAAATGTGTATCCTCTATGCTATGTAATTAAAAAGATTCTATATTTTTTATAATGTTGTTAAATGCATTTACATGTAGATTTAAAACATTGGAGTTTAGACTGAATTTTTGTAGTACTGCAAGTAGAATGATATTGCAGCTAATAGAAGATTCAGTTGGGAAAGTTTGTATCTGACATTTTCTCAGCTTTGGAAGTTATTTATAAAGTCTTGATCTGAGCCGATGTTCAGCTTCCTAACATTGAGCTAAGCGTTACACATGAACTTGAGTTTCACAGAAAAACTAGAGTAATCTGATTCCTCAAAGGAATGGATGAAAGAAAAGGCTAAATATACAAATGTATTTAGATCTTTAATTTCAAAGGAAGTTTTCAATCACAGTCTATCAACAATATACAAAAGAGCATAGAAAAGTGATCTGGTTCTTCTGTTTCAGCTATAAGAGCTAAAAATTCATGATTTCTTATGAAATTTGTTAAAACTTATTTAGGATTTAAGAGAAGAATTTACCAGCAAATACTCTGGCCTTGGCAGAAAAAAGTTTAGTTTAAAAAGAAATGAAATATGTTTTCCTGGACTAGCATGATATTTAAATGAAGTATCCTACAAAGTGAAATATGTTTGCCAGGAACCAAGAGAGAAAGTTACAGCTTTCTGCCAGATGAAAGACAGTTCAGTGGGCTGGCTGTGAGTGTCTAGAGGGTTAACCTTCAGGATAAGATCCCTCGGCCTCACCACTCCCCCTCCCACTCTGAGCAAGTTTTTAACCTAGAGGATGTTTAACATCAGGAAAAGTTGCTCTTCATGTGGAATGTATTGCCCCAAATTAATTTTTGTAAGCTTATTTAAAAGAGTCATAGAAGGATGTTGAAAGTTTTGCCTTTCATTTGTCTTTGCTTTTACCTTTTTTATTGTCTTTCAGTGAACCAGACTTTAACTGCACTATTCAAATATACTCACTAAAAACCAGAAGTTAGGGACACCACCAGCCTGAAGAACTTTAATCAAATTTATATTCTATAGAGAAGACTTAATGGAAAGATTCATTCTGATTCATTTGTTTGTTTACTCTAATTACATTGTATTCTTATTGAAAACAAATTTAAATGTGAAGAGGGAAATACTTTGTAACATCTGGTTGAAAAAGGGTCATTCCTCCCAAGGATGATGCTAATGGCCTACCTCACACAGGGGAGCAGAAGTACAGAAAAACATGTTTGATAAAACCAGGCAGATGAACTGGAAAGAAGAATGAATCTTTTCTCAAAGCAGAGGATTCTACACGCTATTTCTGTGAAATTCTAATGTGGAAATACTGTTTCTGGTAGAGGATTCTTTTTCTTTTTCCCTTACCATTCTTCCTGTTAGGTTATAATGATCAGGAGCCAGTAAGTACTCTTAGTTCCTGGGATGTTTTGGATGCTAGCTTGCTTCTGCTTGTCTACATTTTTGTGTAATTTACTTGTTTTTATCTTAAAATACCATATAATTAAATGCACCACATAAATATAAATTTTTTTTCTCACTAAACCATCACTGTCCTGAAAACGGTGAATGAGTCAATAAGGAGATAAAAGAAGAAAGGAGAGAGGTATAAAGAGTTAGTTTTCCCTGATTTTCAAGGATAGTTTCACTGTTTTCTTAGGTGGTGATTCTGAGGTCTGCCACACTTGGAAACCTGGGGTAGCTTCAGCTCCCCTGGTCCAACATGATGTCCTTTTGAAGTTAATCCACACCACTTCAGCAGTTGCATCCTATGAGTCATATACATGATTTGCATTCTTTCTAGGTTGATATAGAGATGACATGGCAAACATGCTGACCAGATAGTTACACTTGTCATTAGAAAACAGGTAACTGCTTTAGGGTGAGGAATATTTGCCTAGATTTTAGCAGAAATTCCTTAAACCACCAGTTTCCATGGTCTAAAAGAATGTACTAAAGGATGTGTGTCCTCATCACGTCTAACTTTTTTCATTCTTTCCTTAAGCAGCTGCTGCTGAACTTTTCTGGAAGCAGAGTACTGATGTAGGTGGATATTTGCTCTGACTAGAACAGAGTTGTTAGATGTCAAGTGCTGGCCTTTCTTTTCAGCCTGTATTGTTAATGCTTTTTTGCATCCTCTGCTTCAAACCATAGTGCAGTTTCAGGAATTGGTTTGGTTTCTATTATGCTCTTGTGATCCTCCTTGATCTCAGAAAGATGAAAGGCAATATGTGATGGCATTATTCACAGTTTGGACAGTTACTTGTGGAAGTGCTTCAAAGCCTGAGTGTAAGTTTGACACTGTCCTGAGAACTGTTTTTTGTTCATGGTGTGAATATGACTCAGAACAGCCCTAATTACGTGTATAGTCATGATATATTATAAAAGACTACTTAGCTCCAGAATGTAATCCAGAGCATATAAAAATGCCTTGGATTGGATTTTGTAAATAACGTTTGCACTAAAACTCGACTTTCAGGCAGCTCACTCAGACCAAATTAAAGTTAGCAGAGCCATCCTCACTTTGTTCGTTGTAGGATTGAATTCTGTTTCTGAGACTACAGAAGTTCAGTGCTTGATGTAAATAGTCATTGCATTTTGCAAAGGAAGCAATTGAGTAAATATTGGAAAAATGAAGGAGGAACAAAATTAAGAGGCTATATAGAATGTGCCATGAAAAAAAAAATCCCTAAACCTCCAGAGTTTGGTAATGAGCTGCACAATCAAAAGAGGAACCCTGTAATAGTTGTGTCTCAAAAGATAAAAAATGCATTTTGAATCAGGATAAAAAGTTATTGATCCTGATGGATAAGTGGAAATAGCTAATACTATTAAAGTTTCATTATTAAATTAAAATTCAGAAAGAAAATCCTAATGCCTAATAGATTCACACCTCCTTATTCCTGAAGAGTAGTATCATGGATAATTGGATTGTGTTTAAAAATTTGTTTCAAATGGGTTAACATAAAGAAAAAAAAGTGAAAAAAAAATTAGAAAGCTCTATGTAGGTTTTGTATGTTTATGAAACTTGAAACCTAAAGTAATTAATACAGACCTTTTTGAAACAATCCTGGAAATAAAGTATAGAGGATACAAAAGCATAAAAGATATCTTCAGGTGAATATGTGTTAAATAAACTCTGTATGATTTACACATATGAGTAAAGCCACATTGTACACTGCGTATTCAGGAAATTACTTAATTTGGCTTTAGAAATAAATACAAGTATAGCACACCTACTGCTCTTTGTATAGACCATACAGTCAAAACCTGACATTTTATTTGCTTTGTAATCCATCTCAGATTGTTGTTTTTTAATCCTAGTGAACAATATCTGTACAAACAGATCTAGTTTTAAGCCTTAGGTGTTGGTAAATCTGTCATAAACTTTTCATTAGGATTCTATAGGGAAGGTGTGGACAACTGTTTCCTGAGCTTAGTGCTGTGAAAATGTCCAGTCAAAACATAGTGGGAGTGTTTGAAAATCAATTGTGTTTATTTTTGTGGACAAAACAAACATCAGTGTGGTATATTTTTATGATATGCTGTACATTTATAGGACTAAAAGATGCACTTAATAGTAAATAAGCTGTCTTAATTTTATTGTTGTGCATATTTATGCCTTTGATTCATACTTTTATCTTTTTACTGATATTTCTTTTCAACACTTAGAACACTGAATTACATTTTATAGGCTACAAAAGAAATAAAACCACTAATAGTACTAAATTAATAAATGGCAAACACTGGACTAGGAAAATATTAGTGAGACAAGTTTCAAAATAAATACTGAGAGTTTAATTGGGTTATGATACAACTATAAAGCCAAAGGATTCAATCAATGTACTGCTAAGTGATTCTTGTTCCAAAAAATAGGCTACATCTTTGGAGTGTTATTTCTCTTTTGGGATTATTTGTTTTGATTTTGTTGTTTGTTTGTTTGTTTGGGGGGTTGTTAGGTTTTGAGGGTTTTTTGGTTTGTTTTTTTTTTTTTTTCAAAATATTTCATCAGAGAGGTAAAAATTCGACTAGCCAACATGGAGGCTTGGCCTGAAATTTGATATTAGAGCTTGGATAATATTCACTGCTACTGGAAGACCTTTAAGTACTCAGGTCAATAATGGACGCATCACTGTGCACATGGATTTAGTTGGTTGACATTTAAATTGAGCAAGAAATGGAAATCTACCTCTCTCCAACCTGCATTGATTCTTTTGCAAATAAAGGAGGAAGAAAAATTTCCAAAGTTTGCTATTTTCATATACCTGTATATACCAGCACTGTTGACTGGACTGTAGGCCCAGTCTTGAAAAATAAGTGACAAATTCCATCTGAAGAAATAAAAATATGATTTGCATAGTGCAATTGAGAAGTAAATTTCAAGAGGACAAGGAGGAATAATATCTATCTTCAGTGGAAGTTTTCAATCAGAAGTTGTACCTTTTTCATAGCTTTTCTTTTTGACCATTCTGATGGAATTGTTGTAACTTTGTCTCTGCTGAGATGTGAACTTGGCAGTCTTCTATGTTCAAATAGTACCAATGTCACATATTTAGTTTATCCCTTCTGGGATTTGATTCACTACAGTCTGCTTTCTGGAATTTTTTTTTAATGACAATCAACCACTTTTTTTAATGAGAATCAGCCACTCAATGGTTATCAGCATAAGAGTAATCATATCACTGAGGAGAGATAAATTAGTGGGTTGTAGATAACTGTTAAATTTAAAGAATGTGATACATTTTATTTGTTGCATGCCTCTGCAGTTTATTTATATAGATTTCTTAAGATACACAACTTTCCAAGAGAGGAGGTATATTCAAATGGATAATGCTATGTATTTATCATGAATTGAAATGTTAAGGAGTGGAAGAGTGGTTATCTGTTAATAATGAGGGCAGAGAATTTTTCCAGATTTATTAAATAAAAGAATGAAACCCAAAACATACCGTAATCAAATAACAGGGAATTCCAGATGCAGAGAATCAATCAGATGTAGGAATTCATCCCTTTTAACACATGAAAATAAAATCAGACATTATTTTTCAAATCTTGGTCAGAATGGAAGCAAAAAGAGTGGTCTTAGAGCCACCAAATCATGTGACCAGTACCTGAACTAACCCTTCAAAATACCTGGAATATGATTCTTTTGCCTCCCAGAATTTCAAAGGCCTTGGAAGATCTTGTTCATCAATCTAAAGCTGTACAAATTCCTGTTTCCACAAACTACACAGAAAGGTACCCAAACTTAGGATCATTTCTCAGGGTCAGAAATCAGAAAAATCTGAAATATTTTATGAATGGGAGAAAGATAGTCCAGTTTTATAAGTAGATATATCCAAAAGAATGGACCCCAGGCTCTTTGCTGTTGAAGTAAGAAGAACCTGAATGACTGAGCCCTGTAAGTCAAGCCAAATTCTTCAGTGGTATTTACTTACTGTGTGGGAGTGATGTGATTTTCTAACTTAACAGAATATATTGAAAAGACATCATAAAAAACCTCAAGGACCTATAAGAAAACCAAGTCACATACAGGTTGGGTTTGAAACAAAGTCTAGAGTTTATTTTTATGGAAGAAAACTGAATTCTTAGCACCTTAAAGTGCTAAGAACATCAGTTAGCAACTAATTCTGTCACCCTTCTTTATTCCAGCAATTATTTCAGTTTCCCATTTAATCCATTACATCAGAACTAAAACTACATCATTGAAGCATATAGCATTATATAGCATTTACTTTTTAACCCCAAATTTCAATGAAAATTACTCACCACTTCAGATCAACAAAAACAAGTTTGACAGAATCAGGCACCTACATCGAGGACATAAAATAGTCAGAAACAGCACACAAAGCTCTTCATATTCCTTATGCCTTTAAGTATCTTTGGTCTGTATTTTTTCAGAGTTTGGCAGTCTTTTATAATAACTTAGGTTTACTAACAAAGTTGGCAAAAAATTACAGTAATTTGAGAAAGAGGGGTTGCATCCTATGCAAAACCAAAACCCAAAAAGGACCTCCACAACCTACAAATATTGTTGATTTGTTAAAAATAAAAGAGTACAGCACAGCATCTCCGAAGGTGCTTTTAGTCTGATTGCTCTGCAGGTGGCAATTCTGATGTACAACTTGAAAAGATGTACAAATAAGACAATTTAAAAGAGACTTTGCAAGAGTTATCAAAACTAAACTGATTTTATCAGTGCACTATTTGACTTTGCTCATTCATGCAGGCTGCACTAGAGAAGGAATGGCTAACTCTAGATTCCACCCGTTTCCCTTCAAAAACACTCCTGCTCTCAAACCAGCTGCACTGGCCGAAGGTAAGATGTCACAGAAACAACTTAGCCTTCAGTCTTTATTCATTCTGCTATTCTGAGGTGATTAATATGACAATTTAGTGACTTAAAAACACAATTACTTTTAGAAGTCTCAGACTTCCTCCTCATCTCCAGATGCAATTTTTCTTTTAGGTTTTCTTTCATTTGCTTATTTTTTCTTTATTTTGGATTTATTTCAACACTTTACTTCACAGTAGCAGAAAAAAAGATGATGTGCTTCATCTGCACATTTGGCAATGGATTAAAAATTGCTAGTTGACAAACTACTTTAAAAATACTAAGATCTGCATTATATGACAACAGCTGAATGTTTTCAGAACAGCTAAAGGTCATTGAACTGTAATGTCTGCTAGATAAACTTTGAAGTTTTGGCTTTTTGTTTTTGTAGAGCTTTGTATTCTTATTACAAGCATGGTATTACTAATGTTTTGTTTCCTACAATTAAGAGAAAAGAGTCTTAAAAATGTACAATTTATTGTATTTGGGGACATATGTAACTTAAGTCCCCTTTTTGTCCTATTCAGTTAGTTGGAAGCAAGGCCTGTAATGGGCATATCACCATTAAGAATCCTTTTAGTTAAAGTGATAAACTCTGCAAACTCTGGTGCAGGTTTTTCTGCATATTTTAAACTCAAACTGATGGGGACAATCTGCTGCATTCCTTTTCTTTCTCTTAGAAGTTTTCTAGGCCTTCAGATTCCAGTGAGCATTCAAATAGTTTGCCATTAGCACCACAAGAAGTTTGGCAGTGTGCTAACAGACCACATTCATACTCAGCAGAAAAATTCCATTTTCATAGCAGGTAAGTTAAATTATATTGTTTTAAACTGTATTTAGTTCGTTTAGATTTGACAAAAATAAAAAGGAGAAGAAGAAGCCATTTTCTGACGCTTTTGCTACTTTTTGTCAATGGCATATTACTGTTGTTAAAATGTATTTACTTTCTAAAACCAAATGTATTAAATTTGGTTGTTATTTTTCAGTGACTACTATAATAAGGAATATAAGAATATATATGTGTAGTTTTATTTATTTAGGTTTGACTATAAATCATAAAACTTCTATTTTTTCATATATGTTATGAAATAGATGTTGAAATAGAGATCTTTAAGACTAGATAAAGATTAAAAGGGATTTCTTAAACAGCTGCATTCTATGAAAGGACTGAAATATGCTTCAAGTAATTGAAATGTAAACATTTCAAATTGATGGCAGACTTTTATTACTCTCCAAGATAAAACCTTCATGGAGTATTAAAATGGATTTTTTTTTGCTATCATTTCCAACCTTCAGAAGTGTCTTTAAAAGGCACAAACAAGTTGCAGAATTAAAAAGGCTGCAAAATAGTGTAATCCCAGACCCTTTCTTATTTACTTACTTCTCACTACAGCTCTCATACTTTGTTTCCAGGGCAGGGAAGGAAACAATGTCACAGCTTTCTAACTGTAAGGAAAAAAAGGAGTTTTTATTTGTGTCAGAAAAAGAAGAGAAAATATCAGAAGAATGGTATGTTAAGCTCTTTTATTTACACAGTGACTTCCAAGAATAGGTATTGTATAGTTGGCTGTTGTTGCTTACTTTTTTTTAAGTGCCACTTTTGAAGAATCTCTGTTTTCTACCAAAGTAAAAATGATTGTAATTATTTTTGTGTCTAGGAAACTATCTTAATAAGTTGCAATAATGTAATGTTAAGATAGGAATTGCAGCTATCTCTGTAACTCAGTACTGTGGATCAGTACTACACAGCAGTATTCTTTTTGAGAAGTGTATTATACAATAATATGCAGCTGGTGTAACATAATACATGTGAAATGTTTAGTAAGCTATTTTCTTCCCTTAGGGGTTTTAAGGATATTTCTACTGCACAGCTAATGCTGAAGAGGGCCTATAAAATGAAACCTAAAAAATACAGTAATAAAAGTTTAGGTAAGTCAACAGTTAAAATAATGGTTATATTGATGTAATTTTTCCATTCTTAAAATAGTATTTCTCTTTCAAAAACTTTGTTTGTACAACATTAAACATTAATTTGAATAAAGGTGGAGTCGGATTCAGTAAAAACAAGTCAGTTTAAATCAGCATATTTAGATTTTAAAAATATTCTACTGGATTTTGAATATTGGACAGCTATGGTAAGCAGAAATTTTATTTCTTCCTGTTCATGTATCTCCTTTTCTAAATGTGGAATTTGTATTTCTGCATTTTGTGTTTCTTGTATGTTCTTCTTGAGAAAATCGAAGATTAAAAATTTTGACTTAAGCAAGTACTATTTATGAAAACAACAGTTTGATATATTTGAAAGTACATCATTAAGTTTTTTAAATTATATATTTACTGTGGAAATAGATAACACTTATCCAGCTTCTCATCCAATTGTGTTCTGGTTCTTCTCAAATACTTCTAGTGTCAATGAACCTTTCTTAGAGGTTGTTAATATGAGATGCTAGTAGAAATGTTGCTGAAATATATTAATAAACTTATTACTTAAACACTGAGAGTACAAGAAACATTTAAGAACCCTAGGTGACAATAGGACCTAACACTAAATGGTATTTAGAAAATGCACCCTTATTTGCTTATATTTTGTATCAAAAGCAACACTCTTCAGCATAACTTTGCAAAACTCCTCTATATTAAGTGTGGAAAATATTGAAAGATGTTTTGCTCTTTGAAGGAAAAAAAAACAGCCTACAGATATATCTAGACAACATTTTTTTCTGTAATTTTTTTTCTGCTTTAAATATCATGACTATGGCTAAGACTAAATACGATAAAAATTATCTATAATTTAAAAAAATAATAAAAGGGATAGGTGGAAAAAAGACATGTAATCTGAAAATCATACTTTGTGGAAATGAGAGTATATGGATAAGAAGTTAAAGTTAATATTTTGAAATCTTCATAGCTTCCCATGGTGCCCTACCATCTTACCTTATTAAAAAAAACCATAATAAGTGTCTGGTGTGCAGCTGATGTTTTTTATATATATTCCATTTTTGGGCCTCTCTATAATTTTTCAATGAATAAAACTTATTAGGTTATATCTTCTTTTCTCCATTTCTCTGTCTTATGTTAGTAATTAATCCAGTCAGTGATGTCGGATTGAGCATATCAAATTTGCTGTCCTATTTTTGTTGTAGTTCTAATGGATTTCATGGGTATGTTTATGTTCACTTTGTTCAGATTATTCAACATGATGTATGGGTGTTGAGCTTTTTAATGTAGCACTTGGAATATTCTCAAAGTACATTGCTAGTTTAAAAAAAAAATTGAAAAACCTTTTACCCAATGTTTTTATAGTTTCAAATTTTCTCCTCTTGACACGTAGATTTTTTTTCGTCTTTCTGACTATTATATCAAGCACAAAAATAACCTGTGTGTATAATTTGCCTGTATGAGTTTCTCTGTCAGTCATTAAAATCACAGGGTTTTTTTTCAGATGAATGGAAAGCATAGTTTCCAGTATCAAAAAATGTGGCTGAAAATATTTCACTCCATCCCTTTTCAGTAAAAAGGTTATCTAGCTGACTATTCTTTCTCATACAGCATCCTGACAGTTGACTGGTTCCTTCCTTGGTCTGTAAGGAAATTATTAATGGAAATTGATAATGGAAATTATCAATCAAAACAAGTATTTTCGTTTTTAATTGATCTTAAAGCTATGATCTTATAATAAAAAAAAGTTATCCTGGTCAAATATTCTCCATGTGAAAAGAATCTCTACATATATAATTATGTTTTCCATCAGGTACATTCTCTGAAAGAGGTGAGGGTAAATCAGGGTCTTTTTGAGGGTCTGGTGGAAGAGAGGGACTTTTCAGCATTTAAATTAGAGAGGATACACCTTATCCTGAGGCTAGCCAGCTCCAGATCAGGAAACTGTAAACAGACCCATTAGGCTGCCAGTGTCTTTCCTAGTTCTCTGTGTGGTACAGCTCATGCTAGGTTACTTTTAGCAATTTCAGTGTAACTGGGGAGAGACAGTTCACACACTGAAGCAATTGCTTTGAGTTTAACCCCACTGAAGCAGGAATTACAAAAGATATTTGACTACTTCTAATATTCAAAAGCAGATTGAAATTCATCTGAATAAGTAGATGTCAACCTTGTCTTTTAATGTTCCCATAGAAGTTACCATCCTATTGCCTTCATCTCCGCTGAAATGAAGTTCATTTATCTTGTACTTAGCAATATGCATATAGAGAGTTGTAGGATTTCGTTTTAGCAATACTATTTCTGTTCTTTCTTTTGAATTTCCAGGTCTTCAGTGTTATAATTACAACTGTTTCCTTTTTAGATTTCTAATTGAAAGTAGCTGAAGTATGCTTACTACAAGAAAATAATTTTGTTGAGATGAGCATTCATACCCACTAGAAAGTAGGCAACCAGCAGCCACTTAGAAATGGCAATTATAAGGTATAAAGAAGCAGTTTTTGATGTTATACCCACTTAACATCTGACTTAGAAGTAAAACTTCAAGCTTTGAGAAAACGCAAAGCAACAACAACTCTAAAGATTCTAGATACAAATAAATTATAATCTCTTCATATTAAACCTGTAGCTTTTATGTTGAGATTGCAGTATAATCCCAAACATCTTTTCTGTGCTACTGATCATTGGGTGTAAAGATCTCATTACTTGCAGGTAATGATAAGGTAATGATGCATCCTGTTGGAACAAATTAGCTGTCAGAGTATGTTGTCTGGTTCCATATGCTGTCAAAGTCCTTTGTCTTAGACATGAGATTCACAAATGCAAATTGTTAAACCAGTTTGCATTATCAGAGAGTTATACAGTTGCTTTTTAATATTTTCAAGACATCTGCTCTGTTGGAACCTGGACTGGACAGCCTTGAACATCTTTGATCCTTAATATATTCAGGTGTGGAAATTTATTCCTTTTTATTTTCTTATAAAACATTTGTCTTCTGCTAGTGCAACAGTGATGGTATTCATTTGATAATTATAGAAGTCCAGATCTGAATTATTCATCTGCATTGTTTTATGGAAAGAAATTTACTCTTAAAACATGATTCAAAAAGAGACTACTTGAGTCTCACTGTAAAAGCACTTATGGTTCTCCACTGCTTAGATTCAAAGGCTAGACTGAACTGCTGAAGTACAAAGTTAGACTCTAGATATGTAGAAGTAACCAAGAAGTATCTTACCTCATATGTCTGGCCACATATCTTCTCAGTAAAGAAAAAAGTATGGTAAATACTAGCAAGTGCACTGAATTTGTATTGTATTTCAAGGGAGAGAGAGCTTAAAGTAGCATAGCCTTATGATCAGGAGTGATTCAGGCAAGACTTATATTGCAGCAGACCAGTCCCCACCTGCTAATGGCCTTAAGGCCTGTATGCCCTAACCCACTGATGTTACATATGCTTGTTTATGTTGTTGAAGAAAGTTATAGCCTGCATTTTACTGACATCAAATGTATGCTGTGTCTGCTTCAACTCTTTTTACTATACATTAAGATAATACAAAAAGTGTGGGCAAGAAACCAGAAAATTTGAAGCCAAGTAAAACTGGAATAATGTCAGAAATATTCCTGTTAACCTGGGTGCATAATATTCTATAGAGATTCTATTTCAAAATCTAAATACTGCAGACATTATTGCACCTCACAATGCTGTGACTCATAAATATCTTAGCTTCCTAAAGATGTCTTCGTGCAATAGTACCACATTTCTTGCTTAACTTGGAATTTCCTTCATACTGTGGATTTTATATTAGCCTCTCTGTTAACTTTTTTCTCTTCTGAGATGGCTGAAAGCTTGTCTCTTCTACGCTGGTGCATTACTTCTTGCTTAATCTTTTCCTCTCCAGAAAAAGTTCTCTTATCAGTGGATCAGGCCCAGACAGCATGAGTTTAGAAAAAGCAGGTCCTGCTTTGGCCAGCCTGATCTCATTTTATGACCAGGTGACACACCTGCTGGATGAGGAAAAGGTTATGGATGTTTTTTACCTAGACTTCAGTAAAGCCTTCCTCCCAGAGCATTCTCCTGGAGAAGCTGGCTTAGACAGGTGCACTCTTTGCTGGGTTAAAAACTGTCTGGATGGCCAGGCCCACAGAGCAGTAGTGAATGGTGCTCCATCCAATTGGCAGCTGGTCGCTAGTGGTGCTCCCCAGAGCTCAGTATTGCGGCTGGACCTCTTCAATCTCTTAATAGATGATCATGGGTGGGAATGGGAGTACAGAATCAAAGGCAGCCTCAGTAAATTTGCTTAGATGACACTAAATCTATCTGCTGGAGGGCATAAAAGCTCTGCAGAGGGATCTGGACATGCTGGATTGATGCGCCAAGGCCAGTTGCATGAGGTTCTACAAGGGTGCTGAAGTGCTGAGTCCTGTGCTTGGATCACAACAGCTCCAGGCAGCGCTGCAGGTTTAGGAAATTGTGACTGGAGAGCAGCCCAAAGGAAAAGGACCTGGGGATACTCATTGACAGCAGCTGGACATGAGCCAGTGTGTGCCCACATGGCTGAGAAGGCCAATGGCATCCTGGCCTGGATCAGCAATAGTGTGGCCAGCAGGACGCGGGCAGGGATTGGGTCCCTGTACTTGGCACTGGTGAGGCCACACCTTGAGTCCTGTGTCTGGTTCTGGGCCCTTCACTGCAAGAAGGACATTGAGGTGCTGGAGAATGCCCAGAGAAGGGCAACAAGGCTGGGGAAGGGTCTGGTGCACAAGTTCTGTGAGGAATGGCTGAGGGAGCTGGGGTTGTTTAACCTGGAGGAGAGGAACCTTAAGGGAGACCTTACTGCTCTGTACAGCTGCCTGAAAGGAGGCTGTAGCCAGGTGGGCATTGGTCTCTTCTTCCAGGCAACCAGCATCAGAACAGGAGGAAATGGCCTCAAGCAGTGCCAGGGGAGGTTCAGGCTGGACATCAGGAAGAATTTTTTTCACTGAAAGTGTAGTTAAGCATTGGAACAGGCTGCCCAGGGAGATGGTAGAGTCACCATCCCTGGAAGTGTTCGGGAAAGGACTGGATATGGTGCTTAGTGCTGTGCTTTAGTTGACATGGTGATGTTTGGTCAAACGTTGTACTTATGATCTTGGAAGTCTTTTCCAACCTTAATGGTTCTAGGATTCTATGGTAATACTTGATGCCACATAGGTAGGAAAAAAAATTTTAAAAAGGTAAAAAGCAGCTGAAGTGGACCTTGATCACTAGAACCAGAACACAATGATAAAGATATTTCATAGATGTCAGCAAATATTTTTCATTTGAGTTTAGAATTTTAAACAGCAATTCAATACTAGTTAAAAATGAAATAAAAACCAGTAAAAAACTCAACCCACTTTCCTCAAATACACAACCCCAAACCAGATAATTCGTCTTAACAGTCAGAATGAAATTTGTGGCATATTATTGTTCCTTATTACACATTACATGAATGACTATTGATCTACATTTTCTTAGTAACTGAAAAAAGCTACTTTTGTTGTGATTGTCAGTTCTGCATAGAAGTATTGTCTGAGAACTCCAACCATGGATGAGTTTGAGTTCTAATTGCTATGCCATTATGGAACAAAATCTGGTCTTTCTTCCAAATGAATTTAAAGTATAGATAAGCATCTGTTGCTGTGTATAACTTTGTCTTATCATCTCTTTAAAGTTGTCACATTATCTTTATGTTTTCCTAATTACAGGTATTGCACAACAAAAATTAATTGCAAACATTTTAATTTTTTGGTTTCACATATTAACAAGAAGCTTAGGATTGTGGTACCAGATCAGGCAGTTACTACTCCTTCCATATTATCTCCATAACATATCTTGTGTTTGTCCAGCTTAACTTCGCTATTTGGAGGCAGCCAAGGAATGTACATTAAATTACCTCCCTGGTTTCTAGATTGAGAGCACAGATCATCATCTGATAAGCCGCATTTAAATGAGTATGCCTGAATCCAGGAAGATATTTCTATGATTTTGAACTATTGGACTCTTTCACAGTTCTCTGTGTGAAATCTAAAACATTTGATTGCTCATCATCAAAGCATACATGCAGTTCATTTCCCTAGCTCACTCAGAGACTGAAAAGCACTAGTATTATGAAATAATCTATGTAATATTGCTTACATTTGAGACTAGATAAAGAAAAGGACTCATTTTTAATAACAGAAGAGCTGTAGGCAATGGATGAGGTGATCCAGGTATGTACAAATTCAAGTAGCTGGCACTGTGTTAAATCCATGTAGATTCTTTAAGTTATTTTGCACAGATTCAAAGATAAATCTTCTGATGGAAATCTCTTAGAAGGACAATTTCCATTATTCGGCCTTCTTCCCAGTTCGTGGAAGACTTTGCTGTTGATATCTTTGTGCACAAATAAAAGTTTGAGAAATTGAACTTGGGAGTAATAACTCTGAGTGACTTAACCAAAAATCTTTACTATAGTTTAACTTTGGACTTGGTGTTTTCATAGAATTGGATGGGAGATTGGTAAGGAAAGATGATATTTTTAAAACATTTTGGAGCAATGTCAATAAACCCACATAGGAAAAAATATATTATTTCAGGAATTATTTTAAATTAGTCAAAATTAGTTTGTAAATTTTCAATTGCATTTTGTCTTAAGAAGTTTTATATGATTTTGTCAATTTGTCTTTGGTCTTTTATTGAAGAAAGACACTGGTTTTTGTAACTAGCATAAAGCTGGAAGAAGTTAGAAATCTTTTTTGTCAACACTGTATGCTAGATTTTGGAAAACTTACAATTACGAAAAATTGTATTTGTACATTTTTATCTGTGTGCAGGATGTGGATGGCTATGTATCTTAGAGCTATACATCAGACAATAATAATTCATGCTTAAAATATTTTTATTACTTCTCTTATCTAAAATTTCAAGGAGAACTTTTATAGTGTAATACAATTTCAAGGTATTTTAGTCACAAGCCTTACTGTGATTCACTATCCAAAAAATTTGCCACCCTGATGAACACCAGTGTGATACAAAATTTTTTTTTTAGCTGGAAGGGTACTTTATCCATTTATACAGAGTGAAAGGATCTACAAACCTGGCAATACAGTTTGTAAGTGAGCTTACCCTATTATCAGAATCATTCTAATAATCCACCTTTGAAACTAATGGAGCTAATCATTATTTATTTTGCTTCTTGGATAGTTTCATTGAATTTAGCTAGTGAAAATGAGTTAAAATTTCTCTAAATATGACATCCTCTGGGTTAATCTGAAAGCTATAATCATCCTACAACCACATGAGAGAGGCTCTTAGCCAATTTGAGATAAGAAATTGTAAGGCATCACTGATTCTGCTTTGTGAAGAAGGCATGACCTAATTTACTCCCTCCCCACATGCTACCATGCCTTCATCAGTCAGGTTTGCTGCTTTGTGAGAGGTTAGCACCATTGAGAACATTCTGTCAACCACACGCTGCTGCAGTGTGGGCTGACCAAGAACACTGGAACATCTTAACGTGTTTTGCCAATGCGTTATGTCTTAGAGCACCACACCCCATTAGAGATCTTCTCCAGGCTTGTGATTGATCTTCCCGTTCTCTGGGGAAAAGCTGGGCTCTTAGGATCCCTTTATGTACCATTAGTTTGTAATTGAAGAGTCTGCTACGGCTGTAGACGGCTAGTCAAAACCACATTTACAAATTGTTGTTAAAATTCATAAGAAGTTCCTCACCATCTTAACAGGATATTCTGGTCATTCAGAAATAAGAAAACTGACAAACAAGAAAGATATTTACTTTGCTGCAGTACTGTCATGGCCTTACAAACTCTTTCACTAAACACTAATGAGAGCGAGACGTAACTAATAATTTCAATGTATTATGTCTGAATGATCTTCGAGTCTTTCCATAACCTGTTTTTCTGCTCTGTCTGCTCTGACAGTGTCTCACATATTCATTTTTGCTGCATGCAAATTCTTTGAGAAAATTTAAATTGCCATTTCTACTTTCTTGATAACCTCCATTGCTTTTTTCTCCTCGTTACTAATTTCTACCCTTTTCAAACAGTTTTTAGTCATCTTTGTAGACAAGCTTCTTCTGCCTCATTGTTTCTCATATATTCCTGAGAGTGGATCTATCTGTTTGGCTACTGTGCTGTTTTTAAACATATTTCTTTTATCTTTTCTTTGGCATTCTGTTAATCATATTACCTTGCTCCACATCATACCTACAGAGCTCTTTATACTTTGCTCATCATTGTGTGTCTGCTTTTGTTTCTACATTCTTTTCAGTCCCTATTTTTTTAGTATTATCACTGGTTTATTCTGCATTGTGCCCACAATTTTCGCATTCCTTCTGATGCTCTGTTTCCCTTAAACTCTGACTTTCCTCTTATGCCTAGCAGAAAATTCTTCCTTCAAATTGTAAATAACATGTGAAAATCATTTCTCCCAACTTGTGTGGTTTTGCATCAGTGTAGCTTTTCTTAATTAAACTCTTCTTTTTTTGCCAGTCTAGGAACATGTCTTGCAATTATCTGCTCATCTTTACCTCTTTGCAAACTTTTAGAAGTAACAGTTTAGAAACAATCAAGATTTCATACTTCAACATGTAGACTTCTGGGGTATTTTTTAATTTCAATTTTTTAATTTCAATTTTTTAATTTCAATTAGGATGGAAGATGGAGGAAGACTAGGTTATTATCTAAAAGCCTAGCCTCAAAAAATAAGCTGGCCCCTGTTAACATTTTTTAGGTGTAAATGTCATAATTTAGATTGCTGAATAATTCTGACCCAAAGCTTTTAGAAACACTGCTTGATATGTACCCTGTTAATATTTCTGCTTTAATTTCAAGCTTAAAATCCAGATTTTTAAAAAATACTTTCTGCAAATGCATGCTTCAGTTTATTTTTAACTTGTAGATGAGTGAGATGAAAGATCAACAGTGTTAAAATTGCAAAGCGATGACTTTGATTCTCAGTTGCATGTGTATTTATATGGCTTTATTTTAGAAAGTGTAATCCTTTGTGAATATAAAACCTACTTTTAAAAGTATTTTCATTTATTAAGTGGCTAAAAGGTGAAAAACTGCTTGAAGGAATGAATGAGCCTGGTCTGACCTTTGATTTTAACTTGTTCTTGTCATCTAGACCCAGCTGTGCGACTGGCGTTGTTCAAAAACAATGAAAATAAACATCTCTCTGTGAAACCACCAGGGAAGACACAGCCTATAAGTGCTGGACACTTTGAAGGTATGAACAAGTATTTCATTTTATGCATATAAGCATATATGTTTTGCAATGTCTTTTAAACTGGCTTACTCAAAATATAAAAAAAAAAGTGCAAATAGAAAAAGGCAGAAGTTTAAGGAATTTATCTGTTCCTCAAGTCATGGCAGTGACTTTAAATTGAAACATTTCAATTTAAATTCATTGCAGAGAGCAAGAGGTGCTCCTAGAGCTTAATTTATAGGGAGATGGAGCCTAACTTGTTTATTTATTGTTTTATTATTAAATCTTCATCATGAAAATGTCAAAGCATGTCAGAGGGATATAAAACACAAAGTACTAGAATAAAACTTCATAAATGAAATATCACTTCAAATTCTTCATTAAATTTCTACATTTTCCCAAGCTAGACATTAATTCCTAAACATCCTTAGCATGTTTTTTGGAAAGTACTTTCATAAATATTCCCCAGAAATTCACCGTTTAACAGAAGACAAGGAAAGAACATTCATCATGTAAATATTAAATTCTTTTTCATAAATATTTAAATACTGATGTAGCATTTTTACTGTTGAAATTCATGTTAACACACTCCTTGGTTTCTGTACAATTAAAGTAAGTCTGTTTAAAATGCCCTTGTTGTAAAAAGACAATCATCTCCAGAGACATTGTTATATTGTTTTGATTCTTTTGCAACTAAATGGTGTACTCAGAAAGTTCTCACCTCTATCTTTTTATCTTTTCCAAAGACATAGTCATATACTATCTGATCTATTCCTAGTTTCACAAAGTAAAACTACAAATTATACTGTATTAGCATTCACTGTATGGGGATAAAAATTAGAACATGTCTGAGACAGCTGTGAAATAAATCTGAATCTACAAGAATTGCAATTCAGTCAATTAGCTCAGCTGTATGGAAGCCTAGATTTGCCTCATGAGTACACACTAAAATTTGTTCAGAAACAATTCTTGGTAAATTCTGAAGAGGAAATATTTTTACACTATTACTTGCCTTGGATCCAAGCATGAATTTACCTTGACTATAGAAAGTCTGTGTGTACTGCACCTGACTGAGCATTTCCCAGTATCTCATATATGTTTCTGTGGCATATGCTTATATACATCTGAATGCGTCATGTGCTGAAGAAACAGGACAGGCAGGCTGCCTGTGAAAAAGTGGATGTCCAAGAGAAACAACTGTAGGAATGCTCAAAACCATGTCTGAGTTAAGCCTGAATACAAGTTTAGTACCCTAAAGTCAGTGTAGGTTTAGGCTAGCTTTCCTGCCACCAGTTTATTTGCTCCTGCCTGAAAACATTTCCCTTTGTTTTGAAAAGCCGATGCACGCATTCTAAATATTACTGAAGTTACTTCTTGAATTGATGGAGAGAAGGTACCAAGGCAGATTGGATATCAAAAGGCAAGCGTAGTGGTGCTCTTAATTATCTTTCATTTCAAGGACCATTTTACTCCTCTAGCAGGCTAATAAATAGAAACTTCTTTTTCACCATTCATTGCTGCTCACATGTTGTCTGCTGAGCTTTCAAGGAATACTTTTCTGCTTGACCAGTATAGAAATTTGTCCTTCTACCAGAGGCATTAGTACTTCAGACATTATGTCCAGAAAATTCTAGGTTGAAAGAGCATTTATTTATATGTATGTGAGGTATCATCAGACAGAACTAGGAATTTCTAAATTTAGAATTAGTAACACTTTGCACCTGCATAGTAACTTCACAGAGTTGTGTTATCAGAGATGTCTTCTCTTGTTTCCCATTTCCCCTCTTACCTTTTAAGTGTGTCTTCCTCTTTTTCCAGCAATAGATCTCTTTGGGTCTGTTCAGTCATTGGAGTTCTTTCTGTAACAAGAAGGTGGAATGTTTTCACTCTGTATCCATAAATCTTGTGGTCATTGTATTTTAATTCAATAGAACCCAGACCTATCCTTTATGTGATGGAAATAAACTTCCTCCATTCAAGACCTTTTACTTTCACAGTCTTGTAGTGGGTAGAAAATTTGAACTCCAAACCATCTTCTTTATAAACAATTAAATAAAAAAAAGCACATTCTGTATATATTCCTTCTTTATTTCTTTAAATTGGGAAATGGAAGGGAGAAGTCAACATCAACAGAAAAACAGCAAGAACACACGTGTTATCTGTTAAATAACAGAATCACTACTTTTGAAAGGGGATGCCCTAGGAAGTAAAACAATTAGAACAGTTTTAGATTTTAAAACTGGAACACATCATGGTAATGAATATTTAGGAAGAAATCTAGTTAAAATGAATGATGAATGTTTTTTGTCTTCATTGTGGTTTTGTGTGTAAGACTACAAAGAAAACAAAAACTAATAAAAGCATAAGAGATATAAAAATAGTGAAATGAGGTTAATATCTGATGATTTTTTTCCCTGAGATTATTGTTCTGTCATAATTTTCCTTCTTGTTTTCCTGCTACAAAAGTTTTGATAAGCTGATATGCAATATGCCGTTAACAAATTTTGAAAACTTGTGCATAATTTTAATCCCGTAGGATAACACACACATCTCTAAGCTGACATACATGTTGTTGGAAAATATGTTTTCAAAACTGGATTTATTTATTCATAAAGATTCAAAATTTATTCATAAATTTTCATTAATTTTTGGATGAGTCATCCTGCTTTGCTCACTGATGTTAGATGAATACCCACCAGGGACCATTATATCACATCTGAATCGCAGCAGCACACAGAATTTAGTCAGAAATAAACCCCTTTGTAATACACCATGCCAATGGCATGAGGAGATACTATTCTCACAGAGAAGAGCTTGCCATTTAAAAATACAAGCAGCATGTGAAGGAAGAAACCAATCAATGAATGCAGATCAGTGCATTACTGTATGTGTCAATAAATCTGTCAATATATCTGTGTCTGTATGTGTCAATGTATTTACATACAGTACGTGTGTCTGTACTCACAGAAATATATAAGCATATACCAGGAGTATAAGTAGATAAAATAATTCAATGAATGTAGTACTTATGACTTTTTATTTGTACATTTTCAAAGGAAAGTAAATTATGAACAATTACTGTCTGGTGTAATTACTAGCATCAACATGCTTTTTGTAATCCTTATACTTTCTGTCAGATGCAGTTTCAGTTTCTTTAAAATTTATTTAATGCATGTGGTCATTGTACTGTAGATACATTAAAACTATTAGTTTAATAAAAATATATTTGAGTCTTTTCTGTGACATTAACTTGAGTAGGCTGTAAAGTGAACCATAGAATATGCCAATTGTAAATATGTGTTTACTGTTTCTTATAACAAATTATACCCTGATCAAAAACCTGAAGAAAGATGAAAGCCTGACTTGAAATACTCCTGATGATTTTCTGGACATTTCCTGGGACTGTGTATATTACCCTGCTCTCTTTGGTGAGATAAGGTTATGCTTCCATCATGGTTGTTGAGTTTCATTTAGTGTCAGGTAGCTGACAAACAAAATATGCCTTCTTTAATGAATATTCTGGTTCAATGAATGTTCTTGAGATATTTTTGTGGTTTGTAGATGGTGACATTTCAAAGGTTTCAAAATTTTGGAAACTTTATAAGGCACATAGATAATTGTCATAATTTCATATTTTGCATCAAAGCATATTTTTTAGAAAGCTTGATGACTACTTGTCCACTTTTTGTCTGGAGGCTATTTCAGTTGTTAATTTAATGTAAAATAGTCTTGACTGTTTTGGGTAAAGTACATCAAGAACTGAAGGAAAAATCTATCCTTGACTCCTCTTGGGAAGTTACAATTAGTCCTGGCTGACCATGTAACAGAGCATCTCTGCCATCTGTGGGTCTGTAATTACAGGATCTGTAATTTCATTTGCATAGAGGAAGGATATTTTTCTAGCCAACAGTGTGAATACTTAGTCCCAGTACAGCAGCTGAGAACTGAAGAATGAGCCCTAAGGCCAAGCACATTTTTTTGCTACAAGCTTTGCAAACCATGTGTGTCTTTTTGGGTCCTCTTTAATCCAGTTCCCTCAATGGTTTTGGTGGGTTATCCAAATAATTTTTGTTCAGTGGGTTGGGAAGCTGAATTCCAATCTGTGGAGCAAGCTGGAAGAATGCAGGAGATCAGATGAAAATCCGTTCAAACTATCCAAGTATTATTTGGATATGATTTACTTTATTTCACAAGTTGTGCTCTATTTAATTTCATAGATTGTGCTGTATTTAATTTTGTAGGTTAGGTGAATTATTGGCATATATACTACATTTATTCTTAGTCATATCCATATCCATCAGTAACACATCTATACCATACACTTCAAAGTGAAAACAGTGCAATGTGACTTCACCCAAAAACATGAACAATGATTTATGCCTGGAGGTTTAACTATATAAAAAATGCACTGGGCTGTGTTGACAAGACAGGTTTGCTGTAGTTTGGGAACCTGTAGTTCTACTTGGCAGTACTGTATTTCCTGTCATTTTATGCTCATGGTGACCGAGGAAAATGCAATGGGTATAGTGTTAATACTGAGTTCACCAATGCAAATTTGATAATGAATAGATTATGCTTTCTCGGGTGACTTTCAATTGTGCCAATATTTATTTATTTCTGTAGAAATTGTTAGTTGAAATAACATTTATTTTTCAAGAATAAGAAGTAAAGTGAGCTTGTGATTATGTCATATGATTTGAAGATAAATATCATGGAAACCACTTAGTCATCTGTTTTCCAGCTTTATAACAGTTCCTAATTATGAAACTCCTTATAGTCTCAAGCAGAAATTATTGCAAAACATTCTTATAGATTATTATTACTAGTGATAATTGAAAGTGCAAATGTGAGGCTTTGGAAAGTTGGAATTTAAGGTTGGCTAATTCTGAGAGTTCATTAAAATATTGTTGCACTTGATCAACATAGTTTCTTAGATTTTCTGTATTATAAGATATGAATACATTTTTAAAAAACTATGTGTGACATTTAATATAATTTGTATTGACTCAAATCACTGATGCTTGACAAATCACATCTACATGACAGTTAAGAGAAGGTACTGAGTCTGGAATGCTAGTATTCATCTTTATATGGGCTTTAAATGTTCTGGTTTTTGTTATTTAAGAGCATGTAAAAACACATTGAACTGTAAGTGGAAATTTGTGTTAGTTGTTTTCATCTTTTAGATATCAGCTCATTTTAATTGAGAAATATTAATGGCATCAGTTCCCAGGAATCACAGTGTTTGTAAACATCTGCTTCTAAAGTAAGTTGTCTTTTATTGATCTGTTGTCTCAAAAGGATTAATAACCACATTTGAAATCTGGGCTTGCTGCAATTCTGTGAGTTGAATCACCGTGTTTACAGTAAACTGTAACTGTTACATATCTCCCAGGCTCTAAATTTGTATGCCACATTAGGGAAGCAGTTTCTAATCCCTACAGCACTGACAAAAATGACAAAATAATGCATTTTCAGAGTATGTAAGATCTGTCCTGAAATGTAATGAAAATGTGTTACAGAAACTTGCAGTGCAGAAGGGGTTGTATCTTTTGAATTCATAATTCTGTGGCTTTGTTTCCTATTATTTAGTTTGAGCTCACACAACAGAACTCTTGCATTGAAATATTTTCTCATTTTAAGGAATTAATGGCTCTCCACCAGCCCTTCAACATGTAAAATGAGTAGGTTACTTGTGTCCAGTACATCCAAAAAGAGCCAGGATAAAATAAACATAAGGAGTTGGATATCTTGGAAAAAATCTGTCATGGGTTTGGGTTAATCATCTCCAGAAGAAATTCAACTTGATGCCTGAAATGTAAGACTTCTTGGAGAAAGCAGTAAAGCCTGAGGCAGTGTTGATCTGAAGGAGTGCTCTCCATGGGTCAGAGCTGCTCTGCTGGCAGAGTGCAAACCCAGTTCACAACAGCGGTGCGCTGAAAACTTGTAAAGGACTGCAGGGGCCTTACAGTGCACGCACTCAAGCTTCAGTTACATAGTTCTACTGGTCCAGTTTCTTATTATAAAATAAAACTGAAAAATAAAATCTGTGCCTAATTTTCTAGCCTCCTGTCTGTCAATGATAGTGTAGGATTTTTTCAGTATTCATGGAATGAAGCAATCCTGAAATTATGTTTAAAAATAAATATGTAAAACATAATTTATGTGGGTTTATGCAGTGCACTTCAGTGTCTGAGTATTTATAAATGATCTAGGCATATGAAAGTTTTATTAATATTCTTGCTTTTCACTTTCAATTACCAAAAAAAAAAAAAACCCACAAAAAAAAACCCAAAAAAACCCACCAAAAACCCCTCACACTTTATTTGCCTGAAGTTCCTGGATAGGAGGTACTTGCCATAGATAGATACCAGCTAATATTATAAATTCTTATTGTGGTTCTAGTCTTCAGAGTTCCTGTATTCGTATATTCAATGTTTCTGACCATATATTTCACCTGCTTGTGTACTTTCTCTTTGTTCCTGAGTTTGCTTTTTTGCAGACTGTTGTAATTTGTGGTAGCATAAGGATTTTATTAGAGTATCAGATATGAATGTGGTCTCTAACCTAGAGAGCATGTTTGTTCCAATAAACTTCCAAAACTAGGATTTTATACAATGTATAGGTGGTTACCTGTGCTTTCATAACGTATTAATTTACTAGTTTTTATCTACCTAAAAGAAACTGCACCTAAAATAAAGGAAAAAAATCTTACTCTCCTTTTGCTAATAGCTACCCAGTGATGACTACAGTAGGAGAGAGATTTCACCGAAAATGTCATCAGAGGTGGAGAACTACTTCTTCTTGTTGAATAATATGATATAATAGTTCAGATGGCTTTATTTGCATGGTATAATAGTTCAGATAGTTTTATTTGCATCTCCTTCAATTTTGCCTTTCCTTTTTCTCCTCTTCTTGATATTTTATGTCCAAAATTTTTGTAGTGTAACATCTGCATCTCAGCCAGTGTAAATATAAACAGGTTGATTCCACATTCAGATCCACAGCTTTTAGTACTGCACAAGGCAATCGTTTTAGATGAATAGATCCCTGAGTACCAAAGCATTTCAAATCCTTTTTCATTTGACCATTCAGTGACCTGATAACTATTTCCTGTCCCTAAGTAAGGTCATGACCCAGGTCTTAGAGTGCAAAAGACAGATAATTTTAGCAACAAGTTAAATCCAAATGGATTTGGTTGGAGGGGGTAAGGGAGAATGGGTTTGGTTAATTTCCTTTAAAATAAAGTGTTAAAAAAATTGTATTTAGCATGTCCTGTTAAAAGTAATTATTGAATTTGTTGCTGTCATGTTTGGATGCCTGGGGACTGCAGTCAATATTGGGGTGGTTTGTTTATTTGCTTTGCTTTCACTGGACTGTACCCAATGCATTTCTATACACTTCAAAAAACAGTTGCTAACGAAGAGGTCATTAAAAGTGCATATTCAGATATATTCAAAGAGCTTTCCAAAATGTTTGTTTAAAACACAAAAATCATATTCCTATGCAAATGGTTTTTAAACATAATCCACGGACTCTGTCTGAAAACGTGTCACAAATGTTACATTGCACAAACGTTCCTCTTGCAAAAGAATTTCCATTTGGTATGATGAGATGAATAAGGAACATAATGTAGCCTTAGAAATATTTTATAGTTACAGATCTTGCTTCAATTGGAATCTATGGCACATTTTAAATCACAATTAAAGGAATGTTTCCTGTAGCTATAGATTTTAATAATTGCATTATTCTAAGCACTTTCAGAGGTGAAATAAAGGAAAGCCTTCACACCAGAGCTTTTAATAAATTTTAAAATATAATTCATTAAAATTTTCGTTAAAGAAATTTCTTTTTTTCCTATTCTGTAATGGGAACTATGGTGTTGTGGAGAATTAGTATTATTAATGAGGTCAGAAATCTACAGCATTCCAAAGAGGCCATTTTCACAAGTTTAATATTAAACACACATTAAATTATCTTTCTGTTTTTATAACTAATAATGTTTTTGTTCAGATACATTTTTGAAGCAAAATATCAAAACAACACTTGAAATAGAGGAATTTAAAATTTTATGCTGTTCGATACTAACTCTTAGAGCAAAGTTCTATAGCTTTTATAGATTTCATATAATACAGAATTGAATGTGCTGTGGACCCTACCTACTTTTACAAGGAATTCCAAGTAGCTCAAGTATTTTAATGAAAATGTACAATCATGCAGTGATACCTATGTAACTTTATGTTGTGTTATTTCTGTAATGTAAATTTTCCTACTTCATAACTTTGCAGTTCAATTCTTATCAAAACATGTTAGCAATTTCTGGAAATTCATAGGTTTGTGCTAGTTTGGTGTATTCACTACAGATATTTTATCTGGCTTATGAGTATAAAAAAGGTAGAAGTACTGAATTTTGCAGTTATATATTTTTTTCTTAGTGGTAAGAAAGGCTGCATTTCAAGATAGTATTTTTAAATGCAATTTTGTTTACATGACATCTTAGAATTTTTCTCTCTTTTCAGGTTTATTGTCAGGTTCCCAATCCAACATGGTTGGATTGTAACTTCATAAATTAGTACATTTATAGAATGTTGTAGATAACCCAGTCCAGACAACAAGATAAGGAAATCCAAGTACCCAGACAAAAGAATTTCATTTTCATAGTCATCATTAAACAAGTTCATTATGAATAACTATATTTTTCAATGGTTTCTAATTACACATTGAGCATCAGGCTTCCTAAGACCCTGACTGTGGAAAGATATTTCTCTAAAACACATGCACGCCTTTATTTTCTGATAAGCAGCAAGCTCAGCAGTTTTCACTTTATGAAGAGACCAGTGATGTCTCTTATGAAAGATAGAATGCAACTTTTAAAAAGGAGGAATTTAAACTCTACTGTGTATTTTTAAGTTAAATTTACTGAGTATTTGCTTTAGTACCTGATGTATATTTAGTAATTTAGAAATTAGCAGTGAACGTAAAAAGAAAGGAAGCTATGTGCCAGTAAGCCAGAAAGTTCTGATTTAACCTACCAATGACCTGGCTTTGTTTGTTCAGATGACAGTCCTAAAAGTGTGCAGAGAATATTCCCTTTTAATACAGTTATTTGCCGCAAGCCGTGACCTCACTGCCTGTCAGGGAGCAGGTCTGAATTGGCCCTTTCTCTGATATCGTGACATTGCTTCTGTTGCCTCGATTGTGACCTCTGATTGCATGATACCCCTGAGAGTTCAATTTAATAAGCGTGACTCCTGACTCTTAGCCAGGTCTGCCTTTTAGGTTTTGTCAGACTCTACTCGTAGTCTGGTCTACATATGCTAAAACACTGCATAGGCTGTCATCATACTGTGTGAGTTGTGTGCACTGAATTCAAAATTCTCTTTCAAACGTCTCTCATTTATTGGAAATGCAAATGTTTATAAGTGTTGTCTTTCTTGGAATAAATTTTAGAAGTTGTTTCTTCATATGTATGGTTGCTTGGGATTTTGGGGTTTTATATCTTTGTACAGATAGTTACTAACTCTTACACTAAATTACTAAGCATGTGTGTTATCCATGCATCATACTAATTTCTTTCTTCAAAATTTTATTCCCCCTATGAGAGTGTTTTATATTTTTATGACTTTCCGTAAAATATGTTTGTTCAATATAGAAATATTAGGGGCAAATCTCTTTTTCTCATTATATAATTAGTACAGTCACACAACAAGGCAGTACTAATGAGCGCTCAGAGCACTGTAAGGTGTAGTGACCCAGGACCAGTCAGGTGAAAGCTGAAGAATCTCTTTGGAATCCAGGAGAAGGTGAGTAGAATTAAAGCATTTTAAATACCATTGAAAATAAGTTACCTTGGGTTTAGTGAAAGTTTTGCTATATCATTGCATTCTTTTTTCCTGTTTTCCTCCTCTTCTAGCCAGAATGCTGAAGAAGAGTCTGTTCTGAGACCTGGATGCCTTGAGGGTGATGATGCTATTCAGATATTTCTCCAATTTTAGTGCCCCTTGGTGCATTCACTGAACCAGAATATGGAGAAGGTTAAAGATTGAAAGAAAGTTTCAAGAACTGTGGTACAAGTTACAGAGAAGTTTCTGTATTTACTTACATGCGTTTTCTGTATTCTCATTGCAGATATGTACCCATTTTCCTAGCCTCTGTATCAGTACCCGTAACTTAGTGCTTCTAAAAAAAATATCCTTTCAGAAGAGCAGAAAAATCTTGCTGAACAAAATAATGCTTTGAAGTCACTTTTGTAGTTACATTTTTCTGTAAATATTACCATTTAATACTTCTTTATTTCTTCAAGTACTTTAAAGAATTCTGTTAACCTTTTCAATGAGATTAATTTTTATTAAAATTGTTTATTTTGTGTGAAAACTATATTAGGATCTTTCTTATAAAATAAGTTCTATATAAGGCAGTAAGTCGATATTTTCTTCTTCCCCTCAAACTTGACAATGAAATTCTATTCCTTCTTTATGACAGTGACTGTTTACAGTGAAGTAAAATCAAGTAAAATCTCAGTTTGGCCAGGTTTTTGGGTTTTTTGTTTGTTGTTTTTGTTTTGTTTTGGTTTTTTTGTTTGTTTGGTTGGTTGGTTTTTTAATTGGTACACAAATTCTCATGTAAAATTATGTAATTTTTATAACTCAATTTAGTCTCTAAGGTTTTAAAAGTCATAATATCATCTCTTTCCTTCTTCTGGAGCAAATAGTGTAAGATTAGCTACTGATTTTCCTTAATCTTAAGTGAGGGTTTGCCTACCTAATTGAAATTTATGGGATTTCACTCCCTCTCTGGATCAGAGCTTAATGCTCTGTAAATTCCTGTGCTATTGGCAGGAGATTAGATCATCAGCTGCAAACAAGCAAAGTTACAAGTGAACAGCTATTTTAATCTGTTGGTAGACAACTGGTAAAACAAATTGCACTTTAATTAGTTATGGCTGTCTCAAAAGCTATTGCAAATATAAACAGAATGCAGATGAGGCAACTTCACTTATTTGGAATCATCATCGTATTTAGGTTGTTCCCTCCTTTTCAAACAAATTTTATATATATGTATGCAGAAATACATATGTAAAGACGGTGAGTAGGGAGAGTTTAAATGAAAAGTAGCAAGTAGGTAGCAAGTTTAGATGAAAAGTTTAGTAAAAAGAAACTAATTTAAACACACCTACAATAAGCATAAACTGTTTAAACTCTAGATTAGGGACAGTTTAATTATGTTCACTAGTAGGACTAGAGGGTTTGTGTTCATCTTCCCACTAAAAGGAATTTTAATAAAGTTCTAAATAAAATTCTGTAAAAAGAACAGGAGGAGTCAGATCTAATTTATTCTTTTTTCATCTGATTTGTTCATTCAGTAGGTAAATCATTCAAACTTTCTCTGCATGGTTAGAGAAAACCTGTGCCTTTGTAACTATAACTGATCCAAAATCAATATAAGTCAGTTTCATACCTGGGGATAGGTGTTGATTTCTCTATAATTATACACAGTGTTTCGATTCTTGTTTGTTTTCACGTGTTTACCAGCTGAAAATCACAGTTTAATTAATGAAGAAATCTATACAAATACTAAGCTCTTTGAGACATATGTATTGACAATTAACCTAGGGCAACTCATAGGCAAATTGTGGTTTTCTTTTGCTTTTTTTTTCTGACCTTCTTTACAAATTGAAGCGTTTTGTTTTTTGGTTTTTTTTCATAGATCTACAAGACACTGGAATTTCATATTGTTTATTGTCTTCCATGAAGTATCAACCAATTAAATATAACTCAATAAGAAGGATTAGTTCTTTTATGTCTGTATTTATTTATAGACACTCATAACTTTAATGTTTATGGTTGTTTTTAAGCTGGATATAAATATATAAGAATTACGCACAATTGGGGATTAACTAATTTTAGATGTAGAGTCTTAAGAAAAAGAAAAGACTCTGAGTCTGAGACTTTTTTTCCACTTAATTCCATGAACATTAAATCAAGTCTTGTTTATATAATGTTTGGCATAATGATAGGTCTGATCTTCAATATTACCTCTTGGTTTTGCTATGAAGTAAACTGAACAGCAGCCTTGCACTCAGTGTCGACTTTGTGTGTGTATTTGACAATGGAAAATAGTTCTGCTGTTACACATTACTTGTGCTGATGGAGCTGTGAATTGTTGTCACACTATGTTCATCAAATACCAACAGGTATTTCAAGTCAGCATCAGAAATTGAGCTGGAAATAGTTCTGCTCAAACAAAACAAAACCCTTTTAAATAGAAAAAATATAGAATATCTTGATCCATCAGATATATATTAAGTATAGAGTATAGATAGAATGGATAATCAATCCAGAGGCTTTCATAACTAAACAACATATTAACATTAGTGCAATAATTTCATTATTTCACTTTCAGTGTTGCTCTGCAATAAGTACCAATTGTGCATGATCATGCATGGCACTTCAGCATACCATATGTGTTGATGAGCATGAGTTCTTAAAACAAATTCTTCTATTATTCAGATAACTTTCTAGGGAAAATGTGTATTCTCAAGAGTAAATATAATAAAGACTTTTTTCAAATGAAAATTCTGAATCTGTGACATGAAATTACATGTTTTAATTATTCATAGAATGTATGAGACAATTATTAATAATATCATGTAAGTCAGCTTTACTTACTAAATTCATGCTGATCCAGAGTAATGACCGTTTTTTTCTTCCTTTTAATACTTAGCATATGTATTTTCTTGTCACATAGAAGCCTTCAGTTTTTATTTTGAACAAAAGTTTTGTTGGATTCAAATTTTTCAGTTCCTTTCTTGTACTTTTAATATCTTCACTACAAACAAAACCTACCCTAATGGTTGTCACACTCAATAAAATTGATTGTATTGTGTAGGTTTTGCCCTCTCTGTAGTGAACAACATGGTAGTTAGACCTCCTGCACTCTTACAAAATGTTCCTTTGTACTTGTTATTTTGAGAATTCCTTTGGAAGATCTTATGTCTTAAATAATTTTACTTGGTTTATTGAATTTAGAGAAAGATACTTCCCTGGTTTGGACTACATATAAAGTGATATCTCTTCCTGCTTGGAAATACTGTTTCATCACTGAGCAACAAAACACTTTTGTTGAAGTTCTTGATTGCTTCTGTCATTTAATTTTAAGAAGTGGGAATGGATAAAAATAAAATCTATCAAAATATTCTGTAAAAAAGGGGATTTTATGTTATGCATCTCTTATTTTTCTCCTCTACAGTAAAAATTCCTCTATTCAGTAGAAAACATCCATCATTCAGGGGTTTATTAGTTCCCAAAGTTTATGAAAAAAATAGAGATAGGATGTGTATTAGGCAGATTTGAAACTTCAGACAAGAAACTATGTGAGAGTGGAGCCACTAAGGATAAACAAAATAGGCTCAATCTACCTCCATCTTAGTTGTACCTTACATTTACTTATGGATAACTAAGCATTGAAGTGCTGAACATGCTATTTCAAAAGAGTTTTTACTCCTCTTGATTTCTTCAGTTCCTCAAGAGCATTGACTATCCAAGGAACTCTTGGTAACTCTTGGCTGTGCTCCAGACTCACTTCTCAGCAGTGCTGTTGATGAAATTTGCCTGTGCAGAGTGGCTGAAGCGGGTGCTGTATGGGCTACACAACACTGTGTTCATAAAAGACTACACAAAAGAATGATGTGCAAGTGCTGTATAGCACTGTCAAGTCTTTCATGTTCTTTTTGAATTTGTAAATGCCTGAGTGGATCCTGAAGCATGCTGATTGCAGGTAGTAGTTTACATCAGGAACTCTTCTCTTTCTCTGCATGTGGATGGCATATCACCTCTGTAGCTTCTTAATTTTTGGGTTTTTGGCAGGGATGTTTTTTGGTTTTTTTTTAAGAACCAGCTTAGTTTTTCAAACATAAAGCAATTCCATATTCAAACAGTCATAAATTAGCAAAAAAATTTGAAATGAAGAGTGGCTTATAAGGCAACTTCCTGTACATACCAGGTGAAATAGTTTTCGAATTTATACATCAATGAAGAAAAGTGTCATAGGTCTTAGGAAATGTCACAACTTGAAATTGTGTTTGTTACAAAGAAAATTACAGAAGATAAATAAGAAATTGTATTTAATGTAAATAGAGTACAGAAAGTGATAACAACCTGTAAAAATTGCAAGAGTTGGTCAGATTGGAAAGAGCAGTGTTTAAAGATGTCTTGATGTCAGCGCAAGGAAAATGAGCCTTGTGAAGCAATTCAAATGGAAACATGGAATAAAAACCATGTTACATGAAGAGTAGAAGATGTGAGCATTTTAGTATAGAGTGGTTGTTTGCATTGTATTTGTATGATCAGAGGGTTGCAGTAGAAGTTAAGTAATCAGGAGATCCTGGAAGAAGTTCTTTGAAATTACTGGAATATGAATAGAAAGAGAGAAATAACTTCAAAATTATGTGTTTTAAAAGTACACCATTGAGGATGAAATAAGACTTAGATTTGCCTCAATGTGGGAGAAAGAAAATGTTGAGTTTAAACTGTAAGCTAGGGACAGATAAATAGTAGTGGTGTATTCTGTCAGGGCAGGAATAGGTAGCAAAACAGAAAATAGTGGGAAGGTACAAGTATGAAATCCTGTTTTCCTTGCATTGAGAAGCTGAAATTTGTACTTTTTCAGTGATATAGGAATCTCAGCTAAATGATTCTGCTTTTGCATAATCTAATAATAAGACATCAAAGAGAATACAGAAAGCACAGTCTGAAATATGATAACTGCTAAAATAGCATTAACTTGTTGGGGAAGACATTAGAGAAGAAAAGGAGTTTTGTAGATCAAATAGTAATATAGTAAGCCTTATTTTTAGTTTGAAAAAATTGCAAAATACCTGGTAAAAAGAGAAAAAGGACTAAAGTTTTAGGGGAAAAAACCTCTTTTTAATTTTGTTTCCTTTAAGTAGCTGCTTTTATAATCTTTGAAAGACATTCTCTTGTATATTGATCAGCACTCCCATTTTCAAAACTCTCCTTATTGATTGATAATTGATAAAAGTATTTGATAAATCATTTTTAACCATTAAAAATTATGTAGGTAATAACCTGAGGTAGTATTCTTGTGATATAGTTCTATTTCATATTTTATTCAGCTGTGAACTCACTCAGACACTTCTACAAATATTTTCTTTTCATTCATTTTGGTCCTAGAGATGGAAGTTGATATAGTCAGAAGTCACTCAGATGAAAAAATATCTTCTAAAAGTCCTTAGTATATCAAAAGAAATTGTTTTTAAGGTAGAAATGTATATAATCCATTATCTGAAAATTGCAGCCCTGAGCTGTGGATAAACATCTGGGGATGCTATAGGTTTCAGTAAGAACTCTGTACCAATTTCTAGCACATGATGTTGCCAACTGTCTGGAAGTTACATATGTGTTTCTACCATAAATGTACTCACAGAATGACTGTGAGCATGCTAAAGACCACTCTAAATACCATTCTTTTTCCAAAGCAATTTGGGGCCTGTTGTGATTGCTGTGTCATGGATGGCAGTATTCAGGGACTCCTGACAAAGTGCACTTCTGAGAAATGTTTTAAGTTGTCCGTGGAAAAAAAAAAATTCCTATCATTTCTCATACATTCTAGTATATGAGTAGGTTTTGGGGGTTAAGAGCAGTGGGAGTTGTAATTGTTTAATGATTGTTGTTTTCCTGTCTGTTTCCAAATACTTTACTTTTTTACCTTAATAGCAGGAACAACTCATGTCATTCTTACTTTCTGTTCTGTGTGTATTATACAGACTGTCTCAGAAATAAGGCATTGTTGTTGTTGTTGTTGTTGTTGTTGTTGTTGTTGTTGTTATAACATGGAAAAAATGAGATTAAAAAGTTGGATTTTAGATTTGAGATTTCAAGGTAATTTATAAATTTGTAATACACACATTATATAACTGTATAGAAGACAGTAGAAATTATAAATCCTCAGAGGGTAGATAATTTTAATTCTCAATAATTTTATTTTTTGTTTTAGATTTTGTGCATTCATACACATATTAACACACATATGTCCTCAAATGATATATTTCTGACCAATAATTTATGCCACAGTACTGACAGAGAAGAAAAATGTAATATATTAATAGCATAGACAATAATTTTATACACAAGTTGAACTACTGAATTCCTTTATTAAGAATACATATTGAGAAAATTAACTCTGGTCACAGATGTTTTTAAGGGAGGAAAACTTAGAATGCTGAAGAATTTTCAAGCCCTTCTTTCACATTGTAGTCTTAGGTTTCTTAGTCTTTTATTTGTATTGTACTCCCTATAGAGCAAGGTTTGAAGTGCTTTAAATCACCTTCTGAACACAAGATTTGAAAGATTCAATACAGTGCAAGCTTCTCCATATATTTATGAAGAAACATGATGTATTAAAGTTCAACCTTTTATCTTCCCATTATCAATTAATAGATTTGGAAAAAAAAATCCTGTGCTGAATCAGGTTCTTTAGTATCTTTTTCATTATGAATCGATGAAGAGTGGAATATCTGTCATTTACAACAACAAGGATTGGTGTGTTCCAGGCACAGAACTTGAGTTCTCCCTGAATGCCGACACTGTGTAACCATCCTCCTTCCTTTTGTGTGCTGGCTTGTTAACAGCACTTGTCCTACCACAGGGGAACGTGGGTTTCAAGTACCCCTTATCCCCTGTACCCCTGATGAGATTTGAATCTCCAGCTTCCATATGCCAAGCTCTTTCCTTGGCTGTGTTTCAGTCCTCTTGACAGTGACAGCTACAGCTGAGGACACAAGATCCATATATCTCTGAGGAAAGAAAGAAAACTGACTCCATGTAAAATTTAGGGCACTTCATCTGAAGTAGTTCACAGATTCTTTGCCCTTCTCCTTTAGTTCACTTAATGGATTATCTGGAGATAGTCTAATTGAAAGCAAATAATAGCATCCATTTTTTTAGCTGAATGTGAGTTGTTTTGTCTCACAGCAGACTCAGCAAACAGATTTGACTGATGGAGGATTACATTTTTCTTGATATCAAAGTTCAGGTTCTTACAGGTTTGCATGTGGATTTGGTGACCCAGGAAAGAATTTGTTACTTTCCCGTAATATGCAGTTCCAAAGATATTTCAGATGCCAGGGCTTTTCTGAGTTCTCCCTATTTAGATGATCAGATTTTGTAGGAAATTGCCAGTAGGTGGCCCTGACTGCTGCATTGTATCTGGCCTAAGTGCACAGTATCTGTGTGGATGATTATTTGGCAACACCTAAAAATCATTACTGTATTAATGCCAAGTGTAAGATAATTCCAATCTTAAATTATTAACATGTGTGTCATGTAAAATAAAAAAGGTCAAAAAAATGGAAGTCTTAGAGCGATAATCTAATGAGAGTATGATACTTTAAATACTTCTGAAATTAATTTGGGTTTTGATGCCTTCTTTGATGTATTTCTATTTTCTTTGATAGTCTTGGAGTTGTCCGCATTTAACAATTAAAGATTACGGGTCTGATCCATTTCAAAGATGCAGAAAGCTTACAGCTCTTTGGAACTTTTATGAGTGTTCCTCCTTCTACAAAATCAGGTCCAGGTTTTTAAAAAACACATAGTCCTAATTTAAGAAAGCTACCAAGCAAATGCATGTTAATGATACTGGTACACCAGATTCTTGAACACATGATGTTCCTAAGTGGAATAGAAAAGTGATAATGCAGTGTTTTAATTCATAATATAGATTTATTTTTTGTTAAGAATTAAAAAGCTAGATACTACTTTTAAAAAGCAAGGATGTGAAAGAAAATAGAATACAATTTTCTGCAACACTATAAGCAAATTACTGAAGATCATCTGCCCATTTGAGAAAAAAAGCCACTATTAACACTAATACAAGAAAGAATATTCTGTCTAATAGCATATATAATTTTAAGGAAGAAAACTCTTGTTTGTACCTTTACCTTGATAACATTTTTGTTTTAGTTATGTTTCAATAATCAGCATGAAAAAAATATATTAAAATTAAAATTTATTAAATAAAAGCTGTTCTGTTTCAAACATAATTAAATCAAAAAATGAAACTTCAACTAAGGAAAATTATTTAAAATAATTTTGGAAAGTAGATTACCAAGTTAGAAGGATTTAAATTTTTGTAAGCTTTATTATAGCTTATTGTATGTTCATCTTCTTTCAGCCATAGCTGACACACAGACTCAGACATGAACTTGCAATATGGGTTTATCCTGTACAGTGATTTCCCTTTTAATGGGAAAAAGATAAAAACAATTTAGTGAATACATAAATAGTACAAATCATTTTAATTACAAGACATATTTATCCTTAGAAAGATAGGAACACTGGGCCAACTTTTCTGTAAATACAGATAAGAAAAAAAATTAAATATATTTTCTTGGGAGATTATTCCTCATTGGAGAACAAATGTGGAAGGTTTAATCTCCAAATGAAGTGCTTTTAGGAGGTCACTCACAATGTGTCTTGTTTACATAAATCAGCATCTGTCTTCGAATGCAGAGCTATAAGGATACCAGTGGACTTGGAACCTATAAATTTTCAAAATGGAAAGGTTAGATGACTGTACTCCTGAACCAGGAAGGCAGTATCATAAATTTAGAAAATATAAATAGTTCCCACTTTAATAAAGGAAGCTGTTGAACAGTGTAATTATCAGTGTTTTAATATTTGGCACTGATTAGGTAATTCACTGCTCGACTTTTTTAGTCAGCCCTCACACACTCATTTCCATAGATACAGTGACTGTCCATCCAAGATTTTCCTTTTCTGTCTTTCTGAGGTGGTAAATGGGAGTTCTTTAACTAAGGATAAATTCTTCTGCCTAAGTTCTAGTCTGTGAGTGACTAGCAGGACATATGTAACTTTATATTCTGAAGCAGGACCTTGTCTTGAATGCGTTCAGCCTAAGGAATGGATTTGGTTTGAATAGAGACTTCCTATACTAAGACAAATAAAAAATATTTGTATTTCAGACTATGAAATAAGCAGCTTTGATACTTTAACTTAGAGCTAGAATTTGAGAGCAATGAGCTGATGGCAAAGCTAGGTAAAATGCCAGTGAGGCAAAACCTGCGTATTTTGCAGTTTATGAAAAGTAAATTATAAAATTTAAATTTTAATTTAAATTTTAAAAATACTTCATATAATGTACCAAATTGCTTGAAAGGTGAATTGTTGAATATCCTATAACTTCAGTTTATAATGTCAAAACGTGAGTGAAAACTTGGCACTTCTGATATCACTGTCCCCACCCCTGCCATCCCTTTGGAGTTAGTGGAAGTTAAATCATCCTTAGTGAGCAAATGGACCTGATGTTAAGTTGTCTTTGCTGGTTCAAGTGTTCCTGTTAAAAACCTTCTAGTAGCTGTCATATTGACATATCAGTGAGCAAAGAAGAATCTTTGGAAGAAAAACGAAAGGAATAATTAGCAAAAGGATGATAACTCAGTGTTATGTGAAATGACATCAAAGAGAAAAAAACCAAGTATTTGTACCAACTAGAAAAGGAAAAAGTTTTCAAATGTCTCATAAAAGCCCTGAATTGAAGGTGCTAAAAAGATTTAACCTAGAAAGTTTATGTATGAGGATAGAAAATAAAAAAAATATTCTAATCCATGAATGTTGTCATGCAACAATGATGGCTCCTCTGTGCTCTCTTCCAATTCTGGCAGCCTCTTCCTGATGCTCCTTACCATGTCTGTTATTGAGCAGAATGAACCAAAAACGGAAGGATCTCCAGAATTGGACATTTTTGGTTTTTTCCCCATAATGTCACTGTTTTATTCTCTATCTTTAGATGTCATTTGTGATCCCAAAGTAGGTAGTAATTTCTGAAAAATGATATCATAGATGCAATTGCTTTGGAATCCAAATCAGAAATTGCCATTAAAATGTCTTAAATGTCGTAATAGACCACATCAGTAAAAGACAGATAAGAGTAATAAGATTGCCATATGTCGACTCTTGCATATAATTTGGTTTTTTTACCTTACAGATTGCTAAGTAGAATTGCAAGTATAAATTATTACATATTTTAATTATGGATATACCACAATAAGCAACATTCATGGCAGCTGTGACAAGCAATTTATGTATGATATATACTTATATATTAATTTCATAACAAAGAATAGCTTTATTTCCCAATAAAATAAATTTATTCAGAAGGCTGATATTACATCCCAAAAGAGAAAACAAACCATAAAATTAAAACTAATATGAGAGTATTTCTTAAATATTTCTGAAGAGATTTTAAATAGTTGGACTCTGCATGAAAATGAAATAATTGCCTTTTTTCCAAGAAGTCATAAGTTCCAAGTTTATCTAGGAAATCTTAAAGAAAATGTATTTTAAAATAATGGTGAAAGACAGGAGTATCTTTCTTCCTCCCCAGGTAAAAAAATTTCTCAGCTGGATGCTACTTTAGATGAGAAATTACAGAGAAAAGACTTCACATACCAATGGCTTCATGAACAGCTTTTGGATTATGAAGCATCCAGTTCCAGAAATACAAAGTGGTGAGGTCATCGCCTTTAAATTAGATTTTTTTTTTATTTTAAATTTATCTTGTAAAGTGAAACCTAAGTAAATGGTTCTAAAACAAACACGACTTTGCAGCTAGCAGACAGTACACCATATTTCTGGGTCCCAAATATGGCACCCTTTAGAACTGGCTTAGTAGTCATTGTATAGATACTTCTTCCACATTGAAATTGAAATTATAAAATGTTTAGAATCTTATCATAAATAAATGCTTATATTTACTTTAGCAATGCAGTGGGTTTTAGACTGAAAAGAGTGTAGAAAAAAGTGCCTATTCATCATATATTTTATAATGCTATTGATATATATTATGGTTTTTTGTAATTAAATCAACTGTAACATTAGCTACATTGTTAGATTTGATTAAGGAAGTAAAAAAATACTTTTTCTTAGGTAAAGAGTGTATATTTATATTTTGTCTTCAAAACATAAGCCCAGTGTTTACATCTTTATACTACACTGTACTAAAATGTTGTAAACATTTTCCTTCTATGTTCAGTTTTGGTTATTAAACAGGTAAAATGTCAATACAATTAAGGAAAGGTTCATATTGCCTAAACTAACACGAAGATATAGTATGTGTATTTTGGTCATAAATTCAATATAAGGCATTAGTTATCTTAATGAAGTCATTAGCAGACACAATGCCAAGCATCTCTAAGAAAACCAAACAAAGTGTCTGTAGGCAATCAATGGGTTTAGTATATTAATTTCATCATTATTTTCATTCAATATGTATTTGCAATTAAATGGGCTGCAAATTGTTCTGTCTTGTGCAGAAAAATATGCCACCATATCCTACTTGTATCAGTGATTGTGGAAACTATATGAAAAACATGTTCCTTAGGAAAAACTTGCAGAAATATTTCTCTTTTAGTCATGATCCATAATAGAGAAATACTCAGTGTTTGTTTAAGATAATTTCCATGACTTTTGAATTGAATGAAAACACTGGAATACAACAGGTAATAATGTTTGAAAGTAAGACACAGAAATTTATAAAACAATTTTCTTAGATATTATTGTGCTACCTCTGCAGGTGGATGATATGCCCTAGTATTTGTACTGACTTTTTTAAGGATCATGATATCATCTTTTAATGTACCAAAAGTCCAACTGATGTCCATTCAAACTTCATTGGTAGACAATTTAGAACAGCTTATATATTTTTTTTTCAGCTGAAAACAATTTTATTCCTACAAAAAGGAGTATGAAAACTGACTTTTCTACAATTTATGTCAACACATACAAAAAGTCATGCTGGTTAGAATAATTTGACTTAATATTCTATCATTTGAATAAACAATTGTTAATTATTTTTTAAATCACGTGCAAAATATTAATAGTAATTGCTCTGATACTGTATCAGTTAATATTAATTTCCCCAGTGCATCTTAATAATGAAATTATTTGAAATATTAAGCAAGATTGTTTCCTGAAAAGGATCTGTGCAGGTATTTTAGTGAGCCCAGTACAGTGGGAGTTACTGAAATTTCTATTCTACATTTTTCCCAGCTGTCGTTTTTTGCCCGAGTTAGATCCTGCGATATGTGACAACAGACAAGTACAGCTTGTGGTAAGAATTTGTTTCTTTGTGGGATTTTGCAGAATTCAGGTATTTTCAATCCTTATCCGGCGTAAAAACAGGATATTTTTTTGGTTAATATAATTCAGTAGTGTTATCTCTGTTTGACAATCGAGTCATCCCCTGATGGAGGTCAGAAGAAAATATTTTGGCAAAAAACCCCATGTAGTTGCTTTGGGTTCTAGCATCATGATCTGACACTGAGTTTGTTTTTAAGACATCAGATGCTACTGTGCGTTTTTTAAAGCTTCTAAATCTGCATTTTCAAAAAAAGTTGAAAAAAATTAAATATGGTTCAGTACCAGCTACATTATTTACTGAAAATTTGTATGCTTGTAAATTAAACAACTTTAAATATTCTCAAATTCTGTATATAACATTCCTAAATAATTCTAATATGCTTTCAGTTTCATTTATTGAAATACAGTAAGTTGGAATTGTATATTAATATGTTGACATTATTGAAAGCATTCGATGAAGTCAGACTTACTCCTACAATTTCTTTCTTTATATTTCTTTAGATCTTAAATGCCTTCTTCTCTTTTCATTATTCACTCTTTTTGCAGCATTTTAAAAAATTGGATTTTCTGAAACAGGTAGTCATGTAAGTTGGCAGGAGGGGAAATATGAGCAATCTGAAGATTTACAAAATTGAAAGACTGTGTCAGAGATACCAAAAAGTTCCCTTTAATAGGAAGCAGTTGTGATGCCTCCAGGCCAATCCATACTCACTCTATTTCTATACATATAGACTTTACATTTTAATGCCATATTAGCAATATTCTTATTGACAAAATTTTGTGCAGTGTAAAAAATGGGGCAAAATTTTAGAAGCTAGGCAGAATTAGTATTTCATACTCATATACATGATGTAAAATATTGCATAAAAAGTATTTCCCAGTTAGATTATGTGTCATATGCCTCATTTTGTTCTCTGATCAATCTTGCCCCTATCTAGCCTCTTCCTTCTTTAGCTTCACAACCTATGCAATTTGCATGTTTTGGAAATGATTCCATAAACTCCCATAAAATTCGCCTTTGAAAAGGATTATTTTAAGCCTTACATGTTACTATTACTGTTTTTTTTAAGACAGATTTTGTCAAGTATTTTTCTCTGGCAAATGTGTCCAATTCTTCAGTTCTTCTAAAATTTAACGGTCTGAAATCGTGAACCAACTGGCTGTTGTAGGGTTTGATACGTGGAGTCTAAAGCAGTAATTTGAGCAAAGCATAATTTAATAATGTTATCTAAATTATATATGATATAATTATTGGTAAGCATAAGTGCACATAGGTGGATTGTATGTTATTTACACTAAGCAGTTCTCTCCACAAAACACTGCTGCAATCCCACAATAGTATTATGTGGTGTGCCCACATAACTGGCAAAGTTATGGAATTGTCACAGCCTGTGCCACATAATAACATAACTGTTCCACATGAATGAAATACAGAGAAAAATGCAATAGAGGGTTCAAGAAACAGAAAATAGAATAAAATGTATCTCTAATGCAGAAAGCAGTACTATACAGGCAGTGAAGTAATGGTGTGGTTTGTACACACTGATGGCTGGAGAATTTTGGTTTTAAAATTTATATGAGTTCTCTCTTAACGGTTGAAATGTGAACATGCTCCTACTGTTTTGGCACAGTAGCTTACTTAAAAGGTATGAAATCATGATAAAAATCAAGTTAAAAGCTGCAATCATTATCAAAAAAATTCTTGTAAACTTAAAAAAAATGGAAAATATATATTAAAAGCAAAGAGAGAGGGAGGAAGCATTAGGAGAGGAAAGCATTCCTGGGCATTTCCAGTAGTTTATTCCTATGCCATATGATTGAAACAATGAAGTTTTCTGATGTGCTAGACAATCCCAGCTTGTTATGTGTTCCATAAGCCTGCATTCTGAAAGTTTCATATAGTTTTCTAAATGATATTTGTGGACATTCCAGTAAATTAAGACTTTCTTTTTCATGGATACAAAATTGCATTTCAGTGGTTACATATAAACAATGAAGTCTTCTCACTGGGGATTATTGTTTTGTAGTAACCTACTGTAAAACTAAGACTTTATTATGTTAATCTTAGTAATTTTGATTATTTTTCTCATTAGTAATACCATTGAAGTGCTTAGGAAGGCATACTTACAGTTAAAATTATTTTAAATGAATATGATTTTGTGGAATAGCTGGTAGGATAGACTTCCTGATTCTTCTCGTGTGAAGTTTAAGTTACCTACAGGGTTAACCCCTTCACGATTGATCAGTATCTTCAATCATTTATATGTAACTTGAATTCAAAAGCACCTTTTGTATCTGAAGATGACAGAACATCTTGATAATTTTACCTAGAAATAGACAAATATACAAATGCAAAGCCATGTTCAAGGCAAAGATTCCTCCTGATTGATATTAATTTTAAATTAATTAATAAGAAAGGTTTGTGGTAGTAAAAAAAATGGCAGCAAGTCTGAAGAGTTAACTATGGTGATCACTACAGATGGAAGTCTAATACTACAGTCTGAAAAAACTGTGCCAGTATCTTAAATTTCTTCCAAAATCTGGTTCTAAATCATACGCAAAAACGGGAAGATTTTAATTAGTTTCAGAGGACTTTCAATCAGACTTTTTTTTCTTTAAAAAGCCAATTTAAGTTTACTCCAGTGATTAATACAACCTTAACTATTAGTCTGACTGTAATTGTGTGAAAACACATTTATTTGAAATAAAATAACAAATATTTTACATCAGAGATCAAGACAGCCATAGTAAAATCTAGCATAAAATCCTGAATATCATTGTCTACAAGATTATGAAGCCTTAGTTTCTGTGATGGTAGGGATTGGATAATAATACAATGGAAGAGTTAGCTGTATAAAATTTGTGCCCTCATGGCCACAAATCTTTGGGAATTGGGACATTAAAAAGACTTTTGTTGTGTGTTCAAACAGGTTAGATAGAAATAACGATGATCATTTCCATTGGTTTGAATCTCTTTGAGTGTCACAATCATTGCATTATTTCTACTAATGAAAGACTAAAAGATTTCAGTTTAAAGATTTTGAATGTAGGAAGCTCTCACAAGCTTAAAACAACTGTAAATATTAAGGTCAATAAAATAGAAACAATTGGCAGGATAAAACATTTTTTTTTCAAAGTTGCTTGGCACTGCTGTGGAAGGTAAAATAAAATATTGATGTTAACAGTAATAATAAAGACTAGCTGTGCAAAGCAAAACTTTAAATTCCTCGTCATTAAACATATAAAAGGTAAGCATCAGAAAGCAAGGGATAAACTTTCTGTGCAGACACAAAGGCAATGCAATCACTAAGGAAGAGTGTAAAATCTCTGTATCTTTAGAGGTTTTGGTTTGAAAATGCTTGGACTTTTTAATGAATTTTACATTAAACAGTGACTGAGTAAAGACAAGGAAATGAAACAGGTCTCCATTTCATCAGAGTTCTCTAAGTTAGACTGGACTACAAAGCCTGTCTGCATTGGTGCAGTGCTGCTTTTGGTACAGTGAGGTAGTTTGAACAGGAAGTCTGGAAATCGTCTCCTCCAGAATGGCCTGCAACTTCATAGTAACAGCCCTTTGCTGAGAAAAAGGGAGCTGTGGGCTCTATGCCCCTGAGGAAGGAGTTGAGACCCAGTCTCTCCATACCTGGTTGAGCAGTCTTGCTGCTACAGTGTTAGACAAAAGTTTCATGACATTACCACTAGCAGTCTTTTCCTTTTCTGTGGTTTGTTTTGTAGTTTGTTTTTAAATAAGAATTACTCAGTTAGACACCTGGTTCTGAAAGACACGTAGCTCTACAGCCCAGAGAGAGGAAAGGCTGAATCTGCTTTTCTGGACTTCACTTCTGAAGGTCCAAAATCTAGAGGAGTAAATCCTTATGTTCAGACCTTCAAGCTGATGGACTCGGGAATGCTGGGAATTTTGTAGACTGCTCAGCAGCAGTGTCTGATTTTTCCCCATTGTTGTTACTGGCCCTCAGTATCTTTTTATTGTTAGAGACTGCTTTTGTTGCTGAATAGCTTTTCATTTCATTCTTCAGTAAATGTGAAGTTGTTTCTGCAAAAATAACAATCTGCAATTTACAGTGGGAGGTATCTTCCTTGTCGGTTTTTAAACTTTGCCCTACATGTTCCCAAAACAGCAATGCTAAAATGAAACACGATTTTCATTTTTCTTTTGTCATATTTGTGTGCAGGTAACATGCCTCATGTCAAAACATACCACCACTGGATGTCAGAAGTTTATAATTAATATAATACTCTTGCCTAAAGTATAATTAAAATGCTGTCTGATGGTTATGGTTAATTAGCAAAAACCTTAAAGATTAAATTACTCACTGGGCCCATGACTGATTGAAGTGATACGTGTCCTGGATAAAGCATAAATATTGCAGGAAATAATCCAATATGACATCTCTGGCATTCAACTATAACTTAAATTATAGACTGGTCAGTAAATGATCTTAAGCTGTTTAAGGTTTCATCAGCCCTCTGCGAGATTGATTTTCTTCAAAATTATTGTACTAAAATGTTTTCTTTTGTTGTTGCATTGACTCAGATCACAAACCACAATTTTAAGATCGGCTCTTATTTACAAAAATGCTTTGACATAGTGCATTTGTTCAGCCTAGGCAACAAAAAAGGATTGTGGTATCATTTTGAAGAAGGTTGTTTGACAGACCCTGTTTGTTTATTTGGAGTAATGTGAGCTACATTCAGAAAATGTTATATTTTGTTTCATGATTGTGTACATTCTCTCCCACTGCTTCCAGGCAAGCGCTGTAAGCAGAGAAGACATGGATTTAGACCTTGTTTCCATGGCCAGTGGAAGTGCTCTGACTGAGAACAGAGAAAAAAATAAGCCACCACACAGACACTCAGCAAGATCCTCAAGTAAGTTACAGTTCTTTTCAATATCAGTATTAAAGATCACTTTAAAATGCTAAGTAGAACTGAGCATGCTTGGAATCCTTAATAACACATGCTGCTTACCTGTTTCTTTTTTGTCTAAAGCCTTTTCATACATTTACTACAGTCCAGTTTAAAAACTGTGAGTTCAATAGACTTTCCTCTTGTGATTTTAACGGGAAGTCCCCTGTGATGTATTGTAGGTCTGCTCATGGCTGAGTCCTGAGAAGATTTTCTTTTCCCTTAAGTATGAAAAAGATTTGGTTTTAATCTTCCTCTTATTTTATTTCCAAAAGAGCTTTGAGAAATGTGTGTTTTGTTACCTGAGCACCAGAACACATATCACAAATCAAGGCAGAGATTTCTGTCATGTTGATTACCAGTCATGCAGTAGTTTATGATCCCACTGAACTTATTATACCTCAGTATTAGAGGAGCCTTTTAAAGCCTTATATTTTTGCCATTCTAATACCATAGAAGGTAACAAAAGGCTCTATATATAGAAAAAAATTCTTGAATGTCATAAAATTATAGAATTTTAAGTTTCATGTCTTATTTTGTGTAATATAACTGAAGAAATTTTAATATATTTCTGATAATTTACATACTCTATTTTTCTGTTTGTGTACAATGTTTTCTTCAAATAAATGAAATCCTAAACCCCGCAAAAGCACATTATGGAAAATTTAAGCTATATTAAATAACTTTGGCAAAATTATCAAAATTCCTAAAACTTTGTAAGTAGTGAAGTTTCTTGAAATGTTGTCAAAATAGTAATCAGGTATTTAATATAATTTATATATATGAATTGCTGGATTTACTTTTTGATTATGTTTTCATATATGATGAATTTCCACTTTCAATTTAAAAATTAAAATTGAAGAAAAACATGTAAAAATACTTGAAATCTCTGTTTTTCTGACATACTTTGTAAAGGTTTTAGAATGAAGATTTATTTACATTACTTCACCACAAGAAAAAAATATAGTGACTCAATATGTTTGTGCTTATTGATTTGTTTTACATTCCTAAAATTAGATTACATAGAATTTATCATCATAGTCTAAGTTAATTGTACCAATGGAAAAAAACCATAATTCTGTCTTTGTGCCTGCCATCTTAGAAGAGAACGAATTGTGTCCTTAATTTTCTTGTTTCTCTCCGTGGGCTAGTGATGAAGCCTCACTATTTAAATTAGATGAGATTTCTAACTGCTAAGATCCTGAATTTAGGTGAGATAACTCTAAACTACTGATGTCAATGACAAAATTATCTTTGTATTCGTGTATCCAGAATAGAATGTGTCTGTATCTTGAATAATTGAGTTAAATAGTGTGCACTGCATTCATATTAGTGTATAACTGTTGTTTAGGCTCTAACCTATATTGTAACTCCATCCAAAAATAAATTAATATGAACTCTTGCCTGTGTGAATCTTGGAGAATGGGTTTTTCTTAGGAAAATAAAAAAGTGCCATTGCATTATACCTTCAAGAAGGAGAGATTAGGAAGGGAGCAGGAAAGAACAACCAACTGGCAGAGTCATAAATGTGAGGGAGCAGGGATGGAGAGACAGAGAGTTTATGATGTCTGCTAATATAGGTATGCTTTCAAAAAATACATCTACTGTGCCATACCTACGTATTCATTCTTATTTCAGTAATCCAGAAACTAAGGAAAAAAAAGCCCAAGTCTTTTGTCTTTTTGAATATGTTTCTGCATAGATATTAGCACCATAGACTTAAGAAATTAAACAGTGATGATGCATTCAATTGTGTCATTTCTGATATGTAAAATCACATATTACTGTCACCTTTTACATTTCATATGCAGTATAGAAACGTGTTTATTACATTATTTCTCTTTGCCAAAGTCTGTTGCTTTTCAATGATCAGAATAAATCATTAGCCCCGTGATATCTTTAATCTGAAAACATTATAAATTTGCCTTTGTTAAGAATATATTTGTTATAGAATGCTTTCTTATTCTATAGTGTCTCTTGGTTTTGCCTTCTGAAATAGTAAATGAAGTTGCCTAGGAGCTGTTTCAGTGATTTAGTAGGTGTGTTCCCTTTGAGTTAACCTGAAGTTGCATTCGATTGTTACAAAGATGCTGTGTCCTTAGAGGTCCTATCATTTCAATAAATTCTTAAATCAAGTTCTTGTACCATTTTTTCAGAAGATCTCAACCTCAAGGATTTGACAAGCTTTATTAATAAAATGTTATTGAGTTCACTTTCCAACATCCATAGTTGTGGCGGTTCCTCAGAATTCAATTATTGTTAGGAATCAAGAGTTGTTATTTGGGAGTATCATACACGTTCCTTATATATAACTTGTAATTTAGAAATTGTATCAATAAATTGTTGGGATCTTACACACTGAAAAGTAAAGTCTAGAAATACAAAATAATGGATTCTTAAATATATTTACTAAAAAATCCTGCTCAAATTCATGTGATAAGGAAATAAAATACCTTTTATATATCTATAGGGAAATGTATGAATTATTGTGTGTTTCTTAAGACAAAACATACTACACTTCAAAATTTTTATCTTTTAATTTACCAGGGATTTTAGAAAGGCTGAGTCAAGATTTTAAGAAATATTTTGTGAACTTTCCAACTTTTATGTTTTTTCTATAAATTTTTTTTTTTCCAATGGCAGGTTCTTTGAATTCTGAATTAAACTATTTTAAGTTTTTTAAAAGCCAAATTTCCTATTTTTTCTGAAAAATTTGGATGGGATAGATTAATCCTAAAGTAATTTAATTCTGTTCCTTGACAAAGCTAAATTAATTAAGTAATAAAAGGAATGCTTTTAACATAGAATATCTCAGTTTAGGGAAAGCATTTGCTTACTTAAAAGTATTGGATTTTCTTCCCTGTTACATGTTCAAAGGGAAAACTAACTGTTCATTAAATTGACCAAATGTTTAAAAAAAAAGTATAACCTAAAGAAAGAGTAGCCATTGTTCAGCTGGAGTAAATAGTTATCTGTCTAATTTATGAGTTTACTTCTGTTAATAGCCAGTATGTTATGATCTAAGAACATACTTATATTATGTTCCAGAAGGAATATAATATTCCTTCACAGTTGTTTCTTTGTGCTCCCTAGTAAATATTTTTTCTTTTCTATTTCTTGAGGTTATTTTTTGGGGTGGGGCTCATTGACGGGCAGGGGGTTTGAGCATTCTTTGCAGTTTTTATTAACTCCACAAACATTGGTGTGAATTTCTGGTTGTATTTTTTGTCTTAATTCTTTCCTGAACACTAGTACTTTAGTCAGCATGAAGTTGCAAGGTAGGCATAGAAATATTTTGCAAGATTTAGAGGATAAGCATTTTCTGTACCTAGCTAGAGAGTAGGGATTTTTTGCATATCCTAGTATCTAATTTGTGAGTAGGCTATGACGATCAACTTCCTTCTATCATCCTAATCTGTTTCTGACCGACCAGTGATGGATATATAGATGAGTCTCCTACATATTTTACATTGTCTGTCATCATAATTTTGTGTGGTTTTTTCCTCTGCAAATTTAAACTTCATTTGCCTTATATTTGCTTTGGGAGCTGCAATCTCCTGACCAAAATTTGAAAGTGAAATGTAATGGGAGCTGTGCCTCTAACTTTTATTTGAAATACTGCCCAGAATTCTTAATTCTTCTCTTCCCTGAATTTGAGCTTTTCAGGAAGCCTCTGATATCAGTAAAACTGCTTTCCAGGAAAACAAATTAAATAAATTAAATAAATTAAAACCTGAACCTTGTAATTCTTTTATTACCCTTAATTCAAAAAATGGACCCATGTATATTTCCACTAAAAAACATTTTTCAGTTCTAATTCTCCAGTAAATTCACATTTTATATTCTGCTACTCAGTGAAAATAAATTAATGTCGTTTAATTATACCTTTCTTACAGTGAAGTCTTCCAACTCAGAAAAGAACCACAGTAGCTTTTATTTCACTTCCTTTTTAAATCTTGCTATATTCTTTTTGCTCTTGACAGAGCCTCCACCTTGATTTTTTTTGCCTCCCTTTCTTTCATAAGAATAGTTAGAAACCCTTCAACTTTGTTATAAGCAATGTATGATATAGCTTCACACTAGAAAATTCCTGCTTTCCTATTCCTTTCTTCTTAGCATCACTATTGTCTACATATTCTAGTTCAAGCACTCCTGTCTTTCATTTAGGATTTATAAACTCTCTCTGTGTAATAAGCATCTCATTTTTAAGCACTCTATGAATTTGCTTATATTTTACCAAGGGGTTTCTTGTGCATATTTCTTTCATACATATGTATTTTTCTCTGTATTGGTTGACTATCAAACAACATATACCTAATATTTTTGAACAACCTACGAAATGACATCTTAAAAGATGCTGCTTAATTGACTTTGAGGTTGCATATTAAAAAATTACCTAAATGCAGATTTTAAAGGCATGTAGAACTTGCTTTCATTGAATTTAACAGGCTAGGGAGAAAAAAAAATACAAGAACTCATGTAATTTCATAATCTGTGCTTCCAATTATGAAAATAATTCAAGAACAGGTACACAGAGGCCTATTCTAAATTTTAAGTGCTTAATTTTACCAGCCTCATACTCTTCTACTAGGGTTTGGGAGTTCTTCAGTGTGGATCTTTTTTTTAAGAGGAACTGGCTTAAAAAAAAGAAATTCCAGTTTGGGGCATTGGCCTATAGTTCACTTAGATATCCATTTAGAACCATGGAACCATTAGATCAATAGGAAGTATTTCTGTCCTATGATTTGAGTAAATAGTAACAGTTTTGTGTTTTCTTTGCTGTGGGATGTTTTTAAGTAGACTCAAAAATATTCTCAAGTCAGTTCACTGAAAGGCCCAGTAGTTTATGTTTGGCTACTTCACAAGATTGTTGCACTGGATGGTAAAGATGTGTCTATAAGATCTTCTTTTCCAAGGCACTCTTTCTTTCCTTGCTTTTCCTTCTAATTTGTCTCATTTCATTGCTGTTTTTTCCACAGCTGTGCTCTGTAATCCTTTCTTTTACTAAGAATGTTTCTTGTTTCGCTCCTCCAATTTATTGCAGCCTAAGCTTTCTCTCCCATCCACTCTTTCCCACATATGCCATCAAGTCTTCTGTTTGTTTCTACAGATCCTGGTCTGATTACTTTTTCCCCCCTCACTCTCTGTTTCATTTTGAATCCAAATTATGCCTGACATTATTCCTCAGATTTATCTAGTTTAGACTCCCTCCAAATATGGCCTGGATTAGTGTACTGTTTAGGCAGATCTTAAGTCCAGTCTCTTAGTGTACTTATTGTGTTCTTTCTCATTATTACCTGTATTTTTACTTCTTTTAATTATGTTAATTCTGAGAGTTAGGAACCATCTAGTGCCCCATAATCCATCTTCTTTATTCTTACAGTTTCCCTTTGCCAATTCACAGTTTTCTTCTTCTCTGTGTTTTTCTCCCTGCTGTGTGTCAGTCTCTTTGTCAAGTCATTCTAGTCTCTTGTGCCAGCTCTGCCAGGGCATTATTTACCAATTTAGCTTTAGCTCTCTCACCTTGATTCTCAATCAGTCTTGTTTCTCTCTCAGATTTTAGTTGCAGCCCTTTGCCTCTTCTCTCAGTCTTCTTCCTGTAGGAGTTTTGATTCTTACCCTCTCCGTGGTTTCTGTAGCTATTCTCCATCTTCCATAGACAGCCTGAAACAAACAGGCTTTTAAGTTCCCTGACTTAGCACCATTATCTTTAGAAACAGCCTTGCTTAGGTCCATGTAATATCATGGAAAAGCATGTTTCCATACTGACTGGTATTTTTGTGAAAATAGACCAAAAGATCAAGAATTCCTTCTCTGGTCATGGAAAAACTTCAGTTCATATGTGCTTGATCCAAATTTGGGCATATCCTAAAAGGAAAGCACTGTTATTTGGTAGATTTCAGATCTGTCTGCAAAGGGCAGCCTAAATATTTTACATATTTTCTTAGAAGTGACCAACCTTTTGGAAAATTTTGGGCAGGCACTGAGTTTAATCCTGAATGGTCAAAATTGGGGAAATAGATAAGGAGCTGAAACACAAAATAAATATTGGGCTTTAATAAGCAGTGGTGCTGAAATTCTTTTTTGTAGTTAGAAAAGAGTTGTATTTTATGGGAATGTATTTGAAGCACTATGTTTATTATGTTTATTTTAATTGTGTGGAGTGGTAATTAATAAATGTTTATAATATATTCTTGTACATTGTTATCTCTTTCAACTCCATGTGACTGAGTCACATTTTAGAGTTCAGATTATTCAAGTATGTAATTGTCAGCATGATCTAGTTAGAAGAACATTGATCTTTGATAAACAAAGAAATTTAAGTTCATTGTTTCTATAGAATTTTAGGACCAGTCTCTAGTCCTATCAGCATGAAGTCATGAAGATTTACAAACAAAATTTACCATTTACTTTAAAAAAATCATGACTATGGTGTTTTTTCAAATCTCCATACAAAAAGGAGATATATCTTTACATATCATGCAGTATTTCATATAAATGGATCCCCAGACTTGTCAATCCTATTTAAATTTTATCTTAAAATTAATAAATATAATGTAAAATTGCAGCACAATAATTATGCAAACAATAAAACTAAAAAAAAAAATCCAACTTTAAGATAGCCATAAGTAGCATTATTAAAAAGTTAAACCTTTCTGATATTTTAGCATTTACCTTTTTCACAGACCTGCTGAACCTACCTTCTTTTCAGAGCTTAAATTGATGTAAATGCTTTGCTGCTATGCATTCGTTCTGGTTACTTTCATTAAAATGTTGAGGTTTTTTTTTCTCCATGCCTTCTTATGCTGTATTTGCTTTTAAGTAATACAATATGGTAAGGACTTTGGAATAAATTATATCTCCAGACATACAATGTTAGGTGGATCGATAAATGTCCTATGACGTTTACTATGCATCATAAAATTTCTATCATAACCCTTTTAATAAAGCTTTTCTTCTTGGACACCAAGAATTTCATTCAAAGCATTTTACATATTGCATTACTTATCAAAACAGTGGATATGTAAACCTTGACATTTGTTAAAAGACCCAGGCTTTAAAAAAAAAAGACCAGAACAAATTGATAGCAGAAAACAGATTAAACAACCAAAAAGTGACTGCTTGGAAATAGAAGCATGTGACATTATCCCAAGACAAGCTTTCAGCACATACTCAGACTAGGTTTTTGCTATATGCAGGCATCTAAATGTCTCTCAGACTTTACTGGAGCTTCATATATTAAGTTGTTACAAGTAAATGAATGTGCAGTAAATAAGTGTTAGAGCCTCTCTTCCAAAGCCTGCTTTAGTGTAGCAGAAATTAAATTGCTTTTCTTGGCTAAGATTTGTTCCCACATCAGTTGGTATTAGAATAACCATGTACCCTGTTAAATTATACTTAATATATTTGCCAGGTTCTATTTAATTCTCCTACAAGTAATGGTAATAATAAAAGTAGTAATAATAATAATAATAGTCAAAAATATCAGTACTGTATATAGTAAACCAAATGTAATTGTTCTAATTTACATTTAGTAAACATGTTAGTTTCTATTTAATATATACACCTAATTCTATTTAGTAAAGATACTAAATTTAGTATCCTGAGATGCTGTGAATCTTTTTGTTGTTGCCTTTGGGCAAGGCCCGCTACAAATACACTTAAAGAACATAACGTGAACTAAAAGTATTGTGATTATGCTTACAGTTATTAATAAATCACAAATGCACAAATCAGTTTGTGTATTTATGCATATTAATGAAATACATGCCTCTTTAGAGCAAAATATGACTTTGTCATATATGTCACCTTTATTTTACCAATTAAGAAATTATGATAGCAGTAATGTGATTCACTCACATGCTAGTATTCTCTTAATTAACTCAGAAACACAACCATTCATTTGCAAGATACCTTGCAGTTTAGGGGAAAATGGAGACATTTTCCAAGCATGCTGTAAAACTGTTCACATCATTAGTAATGCTGTAAGAGAAATATGTAAGGTCCTTCTGTAAAATCCCCAATCAATAAATATAAGAGAAAAAATATAATGAGGATTCATTTTTATATGTTTTGAGGGCTTTCAGTAAGTTAGGGTTTTTTTTCTGGTTTGTGACTTTTTTTTTGACAAGACTGTTTTTAAGGACTATTTCTAGATTCAGTCTATCAATTCAAAGTGCCACTGTCATCCCTTACCAGACTCTCTTGTCTCCTCTCATTCTCTTGATCTTGATAAAATTCCAACCATTTCCTGATGGAGGTGTCTTTGTTGAATATTTCTGAAGAAAAAAAATGCCCGTTTGTAAATCAGAATCAGAAAATCTTTTGTAAACACAGGTATTGACAACAAAGTTATGAGTTTTTTTAGTTTATATGCAATTTTTGTTTTACTTCTTGCAAAATTCTGCCTTGATACTCACTTTAAACTTAAGTGCAAAGCTGCTCTTATTTGAGCACAAGTGAAATACTTAAACCTAGATTTTCACTGGAATAGCAAAAGCCATTAAGTAAAAGTAAGTGTAGTAATTTGTGGGCATATGTATGATCAATCAGGTAAGTCCCATATTTGCAACACATTCCATTCATTATTGGATTATCATTATTGGATTAGATATTAGAAAAAATGTTTTCACCAAAGAGGCTGTCAGGCATTAGAACAGGCTGGCCAGAGAAGTGGTGGAATCGCCATCCCTGAAAATGTTCAGAAAACATGTGAATGTGATGCTTAGAGACATGGTTTAGTGGTGGACTTGGCAGTGCTGGGTTAAAGGTTGGACTCCATGGTCTTAGGGGTCCTCTCCAGCCTTCATGAATCTGTTATTCTATTCTTACTTTTCATTAATCTTTCTGCTTGGTCTTGCGTTAAACTCTAGGAGAAAAAACTGCAGCAAAACCCTTTCTCATATTTGACTAAAACCTTCATTATACCTTTGCTTTAGGACACAATTTTTCAATCATAAGTGATATTTAGTCACTAGCAGTTACAATAACCATGAGTGTAACATCTGAGAAATAGCTGTGATCTGAATAGGAGTGCACAAACTGCATTGTGCTGGTTTATCTGTCCTTGAGAACTCTTCTTCAGGGAATAGTCTTTTGGTGCCAGCTCTGTCTTTCATTACTCCACCACTGATAACTGGAACAGCAGCATTGATAATATTACTCATCTCAATAGTAGATATTTAGTAGATATCAAAAGTGATTTATCAGAAGTGCAAACATGATTATGGTCATTTCAAAGATGGAAAGATGGGACATACAAAGGGAATGATGTACAGTGATTTACATTACAGTAAAATTTCATTCCAAATTAGTTGATCTTTCTCTACAATGGTTATATTTTCTTTGGCTGAATAGTGCTGAGAACTGTGTAAAGGGAGGAAAGAAGGAATACAGAGTTAGTCTGTGCTTCAGCAGGTCACAACTGTATAATAAAGTTTAAAGCAGATGCTAGGAAGTCTAATGAGAGCAGATTTTAAAAAAAAGAGACCCATGACTATCAGACTTTGGGACAGCCTCTGATGTATTAGACCTGCATACAACAGGTCTTTGGGATTTTTTAATGGAACAATAATACATATTTCATACTCATGTAAGGACAATATATTCCTTCCAGTGCATTGTATATAATTACAAGTGGAGAGGCAAAAACCCTACATGTACAGATTACTGAAATTCATCATGAAAATACTATTTAGCAGTGCCCATATGTTCATAAACAAGTGAGGTTGTTAGTCCAGAAATAATCCAGATCAGGCAATTAGGATTAGGTTGACTGTCTTCCTATATTGACTCTATCACTACTAGACTAGTTTTCAAATTCATTACTGATAGGATCTTTCTAGCATCTTTTTTTATTCTCTTTTGAAAATAATCTAATAAAATGTATTTTTTGTCAAAATATACCAAAAAAATTGTATGTCTTCTTTACCTATATTGTGGATACCATGTTGAAGATGAGTGCACAGACAAAGCATAATTCCACTTTAAATGTGCAATAGCAATTTCCTTTTCGTTTTTATTTTAACAAAATCTTCCAGTTCATTATTTTTGTTGTTTAACAATGTTTTCAATTTCATAAAATATTTCTTGAAATTAAAGGCATGGAATTTAAAAAATATTCTTACCATATTAGATTTATTTTGAAGTTTCATTAATTAACCACTTAATTTACTAACTTGAGGGTATCAATCTTCAGTGAATATGCTATGGTTCCCAGGCAAAATAATTAATGGAAAATTTACTGTTTGATTAAATATTTTCTTTGCTCTTTAACAAAAGCCTTTGTGTACTAGCCCTTCTGCTACCATTTGAGATTTTAAATAAAATAATCCAATGGGAAGGAAACTGGGAATGTTGCGAAGACAAAATATCAGAATTTTAAATCTTTAGGAGATAGATCTAGAATAAATTATATATTTTAAGAAAAAAAACCAATTGGCTACATCTGTAGAGCCATAAGAAGATGAATGGAGATGATGTTAAAAATACTTGAAAGCTCTTGGTTATCAAAAGAGAGAGTTGTTTATTAAGATACATTTACAATAATTTAAGAATTCATAAGAAAGGGAACTGTAGGCTGGGAAAACCTCCTGACATTTAGATCTAGAAGCCAACAGGAAAGCATCCATGAGAAAACAAAGGAACTTTACTCTTCAAAATGTATAGCTATGTTTTATATATTGGTACATAGAATGATGTTCTACTTTTTTGTCACTATGTATTCTGAGAAATTTAATTTTTCTATTGAGCAGTACTAAAAAATTAAAATATCAAAAATACTGAAACTATGTAGGTAATAATATTTTCCTGTGGTAAGTGGCAAAAGTTGTTCATAAAATATGCATTTGATAAGCTAGCATGTTAATTTTATATATATATACTCACAGACATGAACTGCTGCATTGTGAACATCATATCATTCTCTTGTGAAGTTTGGGTTGTCACCCACAGATGTTTTCCTTCTTACACATGCCAAAGAAAGATATTATCAGGTGTCAAATGTTCATTTATTTTAAATAAATATTATACCTTTCATCATGCCTACTGGTTATTTTATTTAAATAATTGTCTGAAGACTTTTTTAGAAACTATTGTCTGAATTACTCAAGCATCTGTATGAATGACAATGAAAGTGATTGTTTCACATATTCCTATGTGTTCCTAAGTTTTTCTGTGGCATCGTCCAGCATTTAAGTATTCTTGAGCTTTGAACAAAAGAAATATTCTTTTTTTATTTGGCCTAACAGAACAACAAAAACTTGTTAATTAGTTTTATCTTCTGAATTAGTTCTTCATCCACTTGAAGGTTGAGTTTCTGTGTCAAAAGCATTAAATATCTCTGTAAGTGTTTAAGTTCAAAATGGACAGATAAAGACACTTCTAAAAATAGGATAATTTTGATTAGTAATTTTACTGTCTTTTTGGATGAGTTAATTTTTTTTAAAGTACTGCCTTATTAAACTACTTGTGTTACTTTTAAATGGTGAGTGATACGTAACTATAAAAATTGTGTGCTTTCTAATTAGACCTAGAAATATTATTGTCTTGAAAAGAATATGGTACAGTGAAATTTAGGGTGTTTTGACTGGTTGGTTTTTAATTTCATATCTGTTTTGTTGTTTAGAAAAGAATATTTCTACTCCAGAAAAATCATGTTTGGGTCCATCTCATACAGAACGGATATCATTTCGAGACCATCCAGTGCAGCTAAGTGGAGGATGGGGAGCAGGCAAAAAAAGGCAAAAGCTTAAAAATATTAGCTGAATATTGGAAATAACCAGTTGATTTAATCAAGCTCAGTCAGCATATGGAGATCTGTTTCTTTTTAAGCCTCTGAATATCAGTTGTTGGATTTTCATTTATTACCAATAAACCAGTTTCAGTTAACTACTTTTGACTTATTTTATTATACATGGTTATGGTGGTTGGGGTTTTGTGGGATTTTTTGTCAAAGTCTTTTATACCTGTCAGTAAGTTATCATAGTTTGTGTTTTCAATTGCTTATATGTCCATGTGGTAGAGAATGCAGAACTGATGAACTCTACAAGGTTTGTTGTACAGTGACTAAGTTTGGGCTTGCTTATAAGAACTGGGTGAGAAGTCCAAGTGTAATAAAGGTTCATGTTCATGTGATGTATGTCACATATTGAAACACTGAATTATCATTTTCTCACTAAATAAAATGCATGCTTGCAAAGTGTGTTGTGAGGTATAACAGGTGGCAATACCATTCTTAGAGAAGTCTGTTCAGAATATTTTACTGAACCAGTATACAAATGATGAGCGTGCACTTTCCTTTTATTAGAAAGATGAGTAGTCCTCTATCTAGATCTTTCATGAGAAATTATTGTTATAATATGTTAAAGCAACCCACTGTGGTTTTATACTTTCAAATACTTCTGTTTCCTAGAGGATTGATTAAAAAATAAAAGGTTCTCATTTTGTACTTGGATAATACAAAATTAGATCTATATGTTACTGTTAACCCAACTTAATTTTTTTCAGATAGACAGGCTCCTTCAGACCCATGTGTAAATGTTTTGTGGTGCAAGGAAATCTAGAGAAAAATAAATACTGTTTCTACTGTTCATGGGTATCTAAATCATTACTTCTAGTCAATGCTTTGTCCATCAGCATACAGGACAGAAAATGTTCCTTGATTTCAAAGCCTAAAATTATTTTCATGTTTTCCACTCTGAGGGTATAAGTTGTTAATTTGATCTTTAAAAAGGCTGACTTTGGTATTTTCTTGTCTGTTTTTATAAGCCACAACCCCCTGTAGATGGAGAAAGAGGTAGAGAGAGTAATGGGGCTTGGAACTTCAGTCAGTGAAGAACATAAATTCTTGCATTGTGGCTGGTTTTAAAATGTACTGCAATTAATGTGATGTTATTTTGTAAAGTGTTTTCTATGCTAACATACCTATCTAACTATGGGTTAAAGCCATTTATCTCCATTTTTATGAATACTTACATTCATTTTCAGATAAAAAGATGGCTGATCTCATGGAAAACCTCCAGTAAATAATTTTGCTTGTTTGAACCACTGTCCTGATTTCATTATCCCTTTGCTTTGAAAAGTCAGTGCACCCTATTTTAGAAAAGATTTCTTTGCCCTTCTGGGGAATTATGGTCAGGTTGCTTAACCTGACTATAGAAATCCTATGGTTGATCTTACCTGGTTAATTTTCCAAATGTATGTAGTGTTCAGCTTGATTTCAGGATCTGCAATATAGTGACTTTTAAATGTCTCTGACAAATACTGGAGCTTTTGCGATTTTGCTTTTAACATCAAGGTTATAATTTTTTTAGGAAAAACTTTGTCATTTCAAAATGTCTGCCCCTACACCTGGCAGAGTGTGTAGCCACCATTACAGGTATTAACTGGAAATCAAAATACAAAATCAAGAGCTTCATAGCTTAACACTTCTTGCAGATTGTCCCCTCTATTTGCCTAGAGTATCCATAATATACTGCACATCACCAAAGCTGTAAATAAGGGATATTTCATATTTTTTGCTTCTTTCTATATCTGTATCATCTATATGTGTATCTACATCTATATCCAAAAAAAGTGTCTGCTGTATGAAAATTATCATACCTAATCTGTTTGTTTTCATGGTGTTTCGGAGTGAGAAATACCTCCCAGCCTAAATAAAACACTTTAGCAACATTTTTTAAGGCCTTTTATTTTGCAAAGATAAATGGTAGCTTTTTAATATACAGTTTACTAAATTGTAAATTGGAGTGACAATATTCACTGACAAGCCTTTTAGGTTCATAAAACACTTAGTCTGCGTAAGTTAATATACCCAACATAACTTAAGGTATAAAGTATGCCAAAACATGTTGGTGTTTTCATTACATAACATTGCAATGTGTAATAACGTGAGGTCTTACTGTATTCAACACATTTTTCTCAGAATTGTAGTGTTCAAAGTACAGTATGTCTGACCAAATACAGAAAAACGTGCAAGGTACAACTTCTGTTCAAGCTAGTAGAAAGACCTTTATTGCATTCAGGGATAAGGTGAAGCAGCCAACACTACCATGCCTTGGTGTTCATCATCGCATCTTGGAGTGTGTAAGGTCAGAGGTAGCACAGATGATACACGTGGTGGATATTTATGACACGAATTTTTCAAGCCCTACTCTGCAAGCAGTTTTATTGGGGGGGGGGGGGGGTTTGTTGTGTCTTTGGGGATTTTCTTTTAGTTCTTCCTTCTCATTTTGGGTTTTTTTTCCTTTTTTTCCCCACTTTTCTTCATGTCCCCCGCACCCACCCCCTGATGCAGTAATTCCCATTTAGGACAAGAACAGATTCTTATAAGTAAGTTTCTCTGTCAGTCTGTTTTGATGTTGAAGTGGCTGTGAGTCAGTGACAGTCCAGCAAAATTTACATCACAGAACCCTGAAACTGCATTCCTGGATGCGCTGCTGCCTTTGCAGTGCTTCAGACTTTTTCCAAGCTCGCTAGCCTCATCTCCGTGACCCTTTTTTCTGTTCCCTGAAGATCCCTTAAGATCCTTGAAGGTCCTTAAGATCCTCCTTTAAAGAGTAGGGACTTCGTATGAATGAGCTCTTTTAAAAGATCTTCCTTGTATATATGAAGCTTGGGACTCGGGAATGTAGGAAAGCATTAATTTGAAACAGAGAGGAAAACGACAAGGTGCGTTTATGTGTTGAACCGTTGATGGGTGTTACTCCCCAAAGCAAAGTGAAGAGCTTTCTGCGAGCTGTCCTGAATACATCCCTGAACTGTCTTTTCCTGTGCAATTTACCTGGAGGTGTGCTCAGGAGTTCTTTAAACCCTCGGTTGTTTCAACCGGGGCATCAGGAAAAACACCTGCAGCAACAGGGGAAAAAAAAAAAAAAAAAAGGAGAGCCTGCATCTTAACGAGGCGCTAATGTCAGATCACCCCACCTGAATGACAATAGTCTGTGAGGAAATGTTTCTCGCTGAATAAAGGACAGGTTTACCTACTTCAAACACAGTACCCGTGCTGACCCAAAAGATAATTGCTCAAGGCATTAAGGCATTTCGTGTTTTAACAGATATACAATAGCCAATGTATAGCACTGACATTGTTTTGGTGCTGGGTGAGTTAGTGTTACAGTTTGACTAAGTAAATCGTTATCTTTAATTATTAATAATCCTATTATTATTATAAAAGTGTGTCCACTGTACACAGTGTTTACTTTTTTAAACCCTTGCCACAGGTGGCATCCAAATCTGGTCTCGGACACATGGCTTCAAAACTGTGTCTTGGTCTTCCATTACAGTCGTTAAAAGCACTGTGAGGAATATATTGAATTAATATCTCTTTGATTTTAATTTTGGAATCTCATGATAACAGCAATGTATGTTTATGAAGGTGTAGTCTTTCCTTGATACATACTGAAATTCCTTTTATTAGCACTCATGGAAGACAGATTAATATTGTGGGATACTTTGCAATCTTAATATGCTTTTCTTTTGTCAGAAAAACACATATGAAAAGTAGCTATTACCACATGGCCCCCAAAAAAGCAGGAATAGAACTCTTGATTATATTATAAAATATTGAGTTGCCTGATCTTACATCTGAGTTCCAAGCAGTTTGTACTTAGCTGTATTAGCTGGTGAAAAAAAAACCCCAAAAACAGCCAAATAAACCAATTCCCAGCAGCTGGGGGTTTTAATGTTTTGTTTCTTTTTTTCTACAGTCATAAATGAAAAATTAACTAATTTTTTATAGCAGTTGTGAAATAGTTGTGTTTGAATATTAATCTGTGACAGTCGCTGCAGCTTTTAGAGCCTGTGTGAGAAATATATATCTATACGTTCATATACTTTCATATATCTATATCTATATAGATATGAGATTGGGATGTCAGCTGGTCACAGATGCAGGTGTGGTTAAATAGGAATGGGACACCTCTCTTCTCACACAAAGTCAGAAAAATATGCCAAGTGTAGGGGAGGAGGCAGGTATGGCCTGCAAGCAACAGTATACAAAAAGTAAAGTAGGGGTGGGTCTTGTGGACATGTGGACAACTGCTCTCCTGGTTTTCTGGACAAGAGAATGCTGCTGACCACATGTCCTTGGCTACATCCTAAAGGCACTTTCTGGTGCCAAGTTGTGCTGAAGGTTTGTTAGCAATAAAATACCCGTTGGAGAAATGTTCATGAAGTTCCATGACGTCAAATGAACAGAGAATGGATTTCTGAAGCGATTTTTACTGGAAATATGGACTAACTTCGCCAGGCTGACCAGCCTTACAAGGACTGGCAGTTGAAATTAATGTCACTATGAGCTACACTGTTATTTACAGGTCATTTAGACAACTGAATTGTCCTTTATGGTCACTTTCTCCATTATTTTGGTGACAGATGCAGACACAACAGCTTAGTACCTAACTAGCTGCCAAAGACTAGCATTTGTTCCTCCCCTGGTCTTCATTCCAATGTTAAATACATTTGTTTAGAGTTAGTAACCTTTTCTTAATTTCATAGTTGATTGATTGCTACTTATATAGCACTTTTTTTTTCGTTAAACATTAAATAAGCCAAATACCTAGGAAGATATAAAATTACTTCTGACTGAGATGCAATTGATAGCTCTTTAGCAATAAGCCGGTAAGAGCATTTTATGTGGGTAACAACAAATGCCGATTCACAAAGTTAAGTGACAAAAACCATGTTTTATTTATGTTTGTAAGAACATAGCTAAGAATCGTGTTCTCTTTATTCCTAACTTACTCATTTGTTAAATTACGCTTATACAAAGAAACCGGAGGTTAGCAATTTTTTTTTTTTTTTTTTGCGAGGCACTACTTCAATCCTGAATGCAAATAAGCACCACCAAATAGTTGTGCCCCAGCCAAGGTGTTCCACATATATCCTGAGATGGAAGACAGCTTTTTAGGAGAGAGTGCTATAACTAGCTGAATTCTAATACAGGATAAATGCCTCTGTTTCAAATCGGCACAACTTTCTGGGCTTGTGAGCCGCTATCTGAAAAAAAAAAAAAAAAAAAAGGAAAGTACACAAATAAAATGGGCTGTATATTCCTGCTACATTCATCAGGAGATGAGAGCTGTCCCGTCCAAATAGTGTGGGTTTTGTCACCATTTCCGGGTAGGGAAGGTTCGAAAGGTTATTCATTGCAAGAACACGGGTCAGCCGTAGGCTTGGCTCGTTTGTCTAATACCTTGCTGTTCGTGCGACTGAATTCACTTCTCCAGCAGCTTTTCTTTAAACGATGGTGTCCTGTACACGAGACAGGAAGGATTGTTGCGGGATTAGGAAAGTACGACTAGGAGATAAGACAACAAAAACATCGGCCTCGCAGTCTCTAGAAGTGGCAGTTTCTGGTGGCTTTTCTCTTGCCTCGCAGTTTTTTTCTAATTTGCAGGTTCTGTGAGAGGAGCGGCTGCGGCCGGTGCCAGCTCGGGGCGGCTGCGTGCGCCCCGCTCCGGAGCGACACCGAGGGGCTGTGTCCGGGAAACCGGCACGGATCCTGGCTCCCATTCCGCAGCTTCATTTCCCAGCGCGGCTCCAGACCCATGGATTTCTATGAGACATTTGGTCGAAAAATTTTTTTTTAAAAGCATCAAACAAACAAAGCAAAAACAATAGCAAAGAACTCCATTTTACACAACCCCTTCGCGTTTGTGCCGTTTACTTTCGTATTTAATTTCAGGTAATGACTCGAGAAGTTATTGCCTTTCATGTAATGCGCAGTCTGGCCGTGTGCCGGGTTAAGCTCAGAGCCTCGGGCAGGGCGATGTGGGAAGGACTTGTCCCTGCTCAGGAGAGATGCGCTGGCTGTGGTGGCAAATGGTCGAAGTGGGGGGGACCTGCTTTCACCTGGTGGGCACCTCTTGCCCTGCGAACAGGAGGCGAGGCAAGGATTCAAGCTTACGCAGTTTTGCTCTACCTGATTTCTTGATAACATTAAACATTTTGTGCCTTGCCACAGCACAAATGCAGAAAGAAATAAGAAAATGTCCTTCTGGGTCATGTCATCTCGTTGCCCATCGCTGTCTGATACGGTCTAGAAAGAGCCAGCACGCAAACGGACTAGGAAAAATGTCTCTCATGGTGACTGACGTATGCCGGGTATGGGTTTTGTCAGGAAAAGTGAAATATTTCGAGGCAATTTGTAATACAGTGGATTAATTTGGATTGCTCAGGGTCGAAACAAAAAGAAGACTGTCTCTAACCAAAGGCTGGGGGCTGGCTTTATTGGCCAATATCAATATTTGTGTGGAAAGCTTAAAATATGATGTTTTTGCAAGAGTTGAAGTTTTAAAGGGGGGGGGAGGGGGGAGAGCGGGGGGAAGGAGGAGAAGGAGGCCCGTGGATGAAATATTAGCAGCATATCGGTTAACCACTAAGTTCTTTTTTGTATCCATCTAGCCGTTTCTGGTAAGAAGGGCAGAGAGTCTAAATGCTCAGGGATAGATGCTCCTTAGTGCAGGCTAGCGTTTCAAAAGATACAGGCAGCTCTCAGCAAATGACAAAATAAGGCTGAGACTGTACAGAGGCGGTGCTGAAAGACCGGAATAAAATTTCTCTGTGGCTTTCAGCATCGCTGAATTATACATTTTTAATCGCATCTAGCGCACATCACATTGGAGGAAAAAAAATGCAAAAAAAGCAAGGGTTCTTTCAAACGAGGTAGCCTTGAAAACCGGCAGTCCTTGTCAAAGCAGCTCAATGCATCCGTTTGTTAGTACCTCCAACTTGAACAGGGATCTATTTCTTAGACCCTGCCCCTTCTGTCTCACACCTTCCTTTACCTTCGTGCTTAGAAACCACAATGTCGACCCATATTTCATGGCTTAGAAGAAATCAATTCATCTGAGATGACAAGGCAGCCCCCCACACATTCTCCAGGCCTCTCAATACATTCAGAGCCTCGGGTCACTCCGGTAATGTAGCCCTTATATTTTCGGAATTGTCGCAGTACCAAACTGCCGTCAGGGAAGGCTGGGTAACTTGTAAAGGACTTGCTTTCCTTTTTATCTGCTCCCTTGCATAGGTACGCTAATGCTCAGTGCCCTACAGCCCAGCGTGGGTCCGCGATGGGAGAGCGAAAGGGGTAATTTAAAATTGTTCACTACAAACTCGCTCTCAGCTCCTTTGGGGGACGGCCCGCTCCTTGGGAATAAATTCCAGGGGTAAGGGTGGCAGGAGAAGCAAATGTTCAACTGTAAAAACCGAATAACGTCTTTTTCACGTCTAGATTTTTCTTCTAAGCCGTCTGTTTCTGTGATGTGAAGAACGGTGTTTGTCTTTTGCCTTGGGAATATGTCTATGATTTGTTGGAAAGCTTGGCAGAGGGGGAAGGGGTGAGGATTTGGCTTCTGAAGAGCCGCTGCGGCTGCTGGAGCGCGGCTCGGCCGAAGCTGCCAGAAGTTTTGTCCCCAGGTAAGGGCGGGGGGACAGCCGCCTCCTCCGGGCTGCGGACAGAGCAGCTCTGTGCTTGCCTCACCTAACATCCCGAGCCAGATCCTACTCATAGTCGAAGTCCGGCCGCGGGGGAGAGTGGAGGGGAATAAATACGTGTATCGGACCTGAGAAGCATCTTTAGGCGCAAATCTCTTCTTTATTGTGGTGCCAAACTGCACGGGGCTTTGAGTCCCACGACCCAACTTTCAAATCCTTTCTAAACTTGATAAAGGGCTACAATAGCAGTCCGATGAAGTATAGATTAAATTCGTGTAGGATTTGTTTTTATAACACATATGTAAGTAGGATTCATTATAATTTGAACTAGATCAAGATAAGAGATTAATGCTTTTATAGAGCATCTCTGCTGAGATTTCCTATGGGGCTAAGATTAAATCAACACACTAAATATTACCTCATTCCGTTTTGCGTTAAAAAAAAAAAGAATAAAGTTTAAGAAGCGTCACTACCTGTTACAAGAAGAAAATTGTCGAGGTTTGTCCAGCCCTGACAGCAATCAGCAATTCTGCTTCCCTAACGAGTACCTTTCCCATTCACCAAATTTCTTGCCTGTCCCCTGAATATGCCTTTGAGGCGCATGGAATCTTTATTTTGTCTGGGCAGGTGTCATACGGGGTATCTCCCTAACAGCTGAGCGGGGTATCTCCCTACTGTCAAAGCGCCAAGCTGCAGGAACCGTGAAATGCTTGCTGTCGTTACTTTTGGGCTGTTTTGTGGACTGGACCTGGAAACGTCTGAACCTCGAGCCTGGCTGGGAAAGTGGGAAAGGCTCCAGGCTCGGGCCCAGCCTAGTGAGAGGTAGCACCACGTTCCCTGTGCGAGGTGAGCGGGGCTCAATAGACCCATCAGCTGCCCACGCAGAATTAAGGTACCGAGTAGAAGCGCTGTCGATTTGCTCCTACACTTTCACTGATCTCTGATCCTACAGATCCCAGGTTTCTGGTAAAGTCACTCCAAACTGTGTCAATTAAACATTTCCTCTCCGAACGGAAAAATCTTAAAGCTATCGGCGTACACCAGAACTGATTTGTGTTCGCTCAGGTGAACAAAACCTGCTTGTTAGGAAGAAAGTTCGTTAAAGGGGGCTTGGACTGGGACCTTTTGCAGCCTGGCTGCGGAAATCTGAAACACAACTTTCATTTTCAGGGATTAAAATAAAAATAGTGATGCTTCACATACACGCCCCCCCCCCCCACTCCCCAGGAAAAAAAAAAAACCCCACACACAAAAAAAAACCCCAAACAAAAAACTCCAACAAAAAATACAAAACAAACAAACAAACAAAACCCCAAAATGACATCCAACAATCCCCCAAACTCAACTTCTTTCAGTGTTCTTTGTGAAGCAATGCACTTCTTCTTGCTGGCAATAAGAATATTTCACATGATTCTTCTCACAAACAGGATGTCTGGAAAATTATTACTCAGCCAAGCTAGGTTTTGGATTGTAGCTTGCAGTTCGCTGCATTCCACAGGGAGAGAGATATGGAGCGAGTCGCAGAGTGTCTTTTTACACCTTTTTTATGCTTCTGCACACCAGCGGCACGACCAAGTGGCAAAGATCGAGAGGCTAATTTCTCAGACGGTATCTCTGGAGCCTACGCCCATCTCATACAATAAAATCTCCATGTCTAAACATGAAATGAGCTCTTAGGTAAAGCCTCAGCAAAGAAAACAGAAGGCTTGTTGAAATGCTGAACCATTTGAGCACCTGTTTTTCAAGACAGACAGTTCTCTTCCTGTTCCCCCCCCCCCCCTTCCCCCCCCGGCGTCTATTGAGGTGTTTGATCCCATTCAAGAAAACATAAACGCTTCCCTTCTTCACCTATAACCATCCCTCAGCCGCCCCTCACTGCGGGGCCAGCCCTCCCGCGGGAACACCCAGCCCTTATCTTTCTAGCTTCACCGTCCGTTTTCCCAGACAGCTGGAGCGTGCGTATGTGGAAGGAATTGAATAATACCCCCAAAATTCGTTTAGCCGAGTCCCAGGTAGCGCGAATTCCTTCCCGTTCAATCCTTACATAAATTTCGTGCTTTAACTCTTCTGGAGGGAAGAAAAGTGTTGGTGTAAAAAAATTTAAAAATAAAAATCTTCTTTCTGTGCTACCATGCATAGTTAAAAACCGATATTAGAAATGGGGAGGGGGGGACGGGAGGGGATAGGGATTCCTGGACATTTGAAAGGGAGATCATCGCCCGTATTGCTGCCGTTCTCACTTTATTTAAACAAACGCAGGGGTGTGAGGAGATGCCTTCAAGACGCAGTAGCCCTGTTTCGGCTGGAAACTGCCATCACGAACAGCAGCGGCTGCGAACCCAGAAACGGAGGTCCGAACGGCAGTCACACATTTCTTTTCCCAAATTCTTTGACTGTTCGGCAGCGAGACGTTGGAAATGTATGCGGGATCCTCGTTCCTACGCTTGGTCTGTAACTTCTGGTCTCAGGAAGGGAAGGAATTCCAGGACGGCGGGGGTGAGCAGCCTGCCGTCCCCGCGGGAGAGCCCAGCGGCACCGCGCAGGGTTCCGCGGTGTGCGCGCCCGGCTCGTCCTAGTGGACAGGCTTCCCCCAAGGAGCTCCTATGCGCTGCAGGGGCGAGCTCCTTCACACCACCTCTGGCCGCGAAACGTCTCTCCATCACACATAACACCCTTTCACAGAAGGTTTGGGAGATACTCCATCTCTGGAAACACAGCGGCACATCTGCAAGCAGCTCTTAATAACGGGGCTGCCTGGCGGAGGGAGTAGGTCCCTGAAGAAAGATGCTTTTCAAAGCCGTCTCACCTCAGCACAGAATTTGTTTTCCCTTTGCAGCCTTCTCCCCCGGGATCTGTCCAACCCCACTCAAATGGTTTTAGCCCACTGAAGTCAGCTTTCTCTTTTCAAGCTTTTAAGGAGAACGAATGCCATACGTGGCGCCAATTCTCCCCTAGGTTACATCTCTCCTTCCCTTTGAAGTCCGCTGGGTTGCACAGAGGTAAATGAGAGTCGAATTTGGTCCCTGGAGCTAACAGTGATGTGGAATCACTCCGATTTTTATTTATTTATTTATTTATTTATTGTTTCCTGTTGAGGAAGGACGGATTTCAAGACCCGGTTAGAGCTGGTATCGCGCTCTATATTTAATACTCAGATATTGCAAATATATATATTCATATATATAAATGTCGGCATTAATCTCGGCGGGGACGCCTTCGCAAAGACGGGACGATAAGGGAGAGGAGTCCCCGCTGCGGGGAAGATGCTGCAGAAGGGTGGTGTTTTCTCAGAGGAGCGGGGGTGAAGAGCACAGAGGACGCCGCAGCCCGTCCCCATCTCGGTCCCCAGGCGAGGACAGCGCTTCCACGGCCCCGTGGGTCAGCCGCCGCTGCCGCCGCTGGGGCGGCCCGATCCTCCCGGGAGGGAAGGGGTGGAAGGGCTGCCGGGGTGCGGAGCAGCTCGGTGGGGAGCGAGGACTGCCGCCGCCGAGGCGGCACCGTGCCGCCAGCGGGACACGCGCATCCCCGCGGAGGCAACCGCGCTCCCTCCAGCCTAGAAAGAGCCCTGCTGCTGGTGGCTGCTCCTGGGGGGTTTGCGTTCATAGGAGATGCTCCTTGTCCTCGGCTTTCCTGGAGTTTAATAGTTGTCTCTAAAGAGGGACATTTATTGGCATAAAAGTCGATTGCAGTCTGCAAAAACTTTGCATGTGTCTTTCATTTAAAAGACATCCAGAGCTCCATTTTTTTCCCTCTCCCTCTCTCTGTCTCTCTTCCCCCCCCCCCCCCCCCCCCCCGCTCCCCCACCCCTTTTTTTTTCCCCTTCCCCAAGGCATTTAGTCCTTTTTAGGCACAGTGATAAACACGCTGCCGAAGTGCCAGCGCACGGAGATGCGGGGGCAGGGAGAGGATCCGAAGGGTCCGGAGCAGGCGTTGTTCCAGAAGGAGGAAACCTGTCGTTTTTCATGAGAAATCCGCGGACGGGAGCTGCCCTTGGAGCGGCCCCTGGGGCAGGCTGCAGCCTCTGTCCCGGGGCAGGCAGCGAGCCGGCCCCGCCGCACCTGGCCGCTCGCCGCGGGCGCCGCTCGTCCTCCGCGCCGCTTCAATTCCTCTTCTCCCGGCTCTTACGGAAACCGCTTCCACTTCTCCCTCCCCGCCAAAGCGACACCTCCACGCCACAAAAAACCCCGTCCTACCCCAAGTGCCCGAGCACCACCTCTGCGCACTGTCGCGACGGGGCTCCGCGCCCCTCGCAGCCCCAGCTCGGTGGTGGCGGCAGGTAACGCTGGGAACTGGGACGGAGGGGTGGGGGCAGCAACCCTGTCCTGACAGATAACAGGGAAGGGCAGACTGTGCGTGTGGCGGATGGTGACCACAGCTGCTCGACAGTGGCGGCTGAAAAAAATATCCCCCTACCCCTTTCTCCGGGAAAATACCAAGTTAGAGACCAGCTGAAGAAGGAAGGGAAGCTGCCTGCCGGGAAATATGCTGGACCCGAATTGGCCTTCCCTTCACCTTTGACTGGGTTCACAGGAAAGGTCTCTAAACTGCTCCGCAGCCCCGGCCGGCCAGTGTTGCACCGGTGCTTCAGCCGCCCATTAAAGCCTCCCTTCTTCTCCCCTCCCCGCCCCAGCGGGGGAAGGGCCCACCGAATTGGGTTCTAAAACAGCCTCAGCAGAAAAGACAAGCGCGGGCCCACGATGCTGCCTCTAAAGTGATTGCAATCTCGGGTTTGCTTTACTTCACAGCATGCTCCTTTCACGAGGAAGCACGGAAGATCTTTTCCGCAATTCGTGCCTCTTCGAAATAGTCCACCATCTCTCTCGCCTGTGTTTTAAATCTTATCAATGTGCGAAAAGACCAAGGAATTCAACACTTCAAAACTCACACATTGGGCGGAAACCACCCGCTTTCCCAATATCCATAGGAATGCATGCATATATGGCTCATTTAGTTTTCTTTTTATTACCTAAGACTTGAATAAATGCTTTCATTTAGAAGCAGTATTGTTTTTTAATGATAATATTTCAGGAGATTTAAAATAAAGGTCCGTTTTAACCACAGACGCACACACATCTCCAACCCCAAACACACACACACAGACAGACTGGTTGAGATCTGTTTCATAGCAGACGAATTCTCTTTTAGGCCACTTTTCTGTTGTGAGAGAGGTCTAGTTTTAAATTCCACTAGTTTACATTTCCTCTACACAAACAACTGCCTACAACATTTCTTTCTCTGTTTAACTCTAGGACAAAACTTCTGAGCTGTTTAATAAAGAAGGAACACCGGTTCTCAATTTTACAGCTTCAGAGAACAGGACTGCAGCTACCGACGTATCAGTCAAACCGATTAAAGAAGATCCTTTACTTAAGGGTATGTGCCCCTGAAATTACCTCGCTCTAAGCCTCTCAGGGAGCTGGGAGGAGAGGGAGGGAAGCGAGGGATTACTCTTTCCAGGATCCCTGGAGAAATGAGAATAGGTTGCAGAGGGGAAATGTCCTTTTTATTTGTCCTCCCTCCCCTCCCTCCCTCCCTCCCTTTCTCCCCTCGCCCTCCCCAAATGCTTGTGTGTGTCTGTCTGAAACAGATCTGTCTGTGGAAAATGGGCCTGGAACTCCCTCCTGTGTTAGGATTAGGTCTTGGGGGACCTGGGGTGGAGTTAGACTGCTTGCTTATTTTCATATTCATTAGAAATGGGAGGTTGCACAAGAAGTCCTGCTGAGCTTCAAGATATAAGAGCAACTTCGGGTTCCCCTTTCAAGACAAGACAAATCAAAGGCTCAGAGGCAAAACAGCTCTCTAAGCGTTGAACGCCTCTTCCTCCCTCCCTTCTTCCTTCCCTCCCATCCACTCACTCTCCCTCCCTTGCTCACAGTCCAGCCTCTGTCTAGGGAAGAGGCTCTCCAGCAGCCTTAGATGATTATGGATTTTCTGAGCGAGAAGTTTGCCCTGAAGAGCCAGCCGAGCAAGAACAGTGACTTTTATATGGGAGCAGGAGGCAGTTTGGAGCACGTTATGGAAACTTTGGACAATGAGTCCTTTTATAGCAAAACGTCAGGCAGCAAATGCGTACAGGCCTTCAACCCTCTGCAAAGAGCTGAGCATCATGTGAGGCTGGAGAGGACATCGCCCTGCCAGGACACGAACGGTGAGTCGTCATCCCAGGGTTATTCCCCCTCCTGCAGATGTACGGGGGAGGGCAGGGATTCTCCCGCCCAGGGAGACCAAAGGCAACTGCGCAGCCCTCGGATGTGGGCACGCGAGGGGCTGTCAGGTCGTAGTAAAATAACAATAACAGTAACAATACTGCTGTTATAATACTACTACCCCTACTATAAAAAAAAAAAAAAAAAAAAAAAAAAAAAATCCGGGAGAAGGCAAACTGCTGCTTTGAAGAGCTCTTTTCCTTTCAGTGCAGATTTTCAGCTACTGCCTTCCCCACCGGCCCCGGCCCGGGTCCCCCGGCTGGCCGAGAGCGGAGCTCCGGGCACGCCGGCACAGCCCGCCGTGGCCGGGGCAGCCCGCCCGGGGGCCCGACGGGCCGGCGGGTCCCGGAGGGTGCTGCAGGACACGGCCGCCCCCCGGTACCTTCCGGCACACCCTGGCCACCCCCGGCACCCCCTCTGGTCTCCCTCCGGCCGCTCCCCGGGCACTCCCACCCCCGCTGCAGCCGCGGCGTTTTCCCCCAGCAAACTCCCGGGAAAAGCATCGCCGGCGTGTCGGCGTCGGAGGGAGCCCGGACACGGCCGGCTCTGCCGTGCCGATGCGGGGAGGGAACGGAAAGCAGCCTGGTCATCTCTGCCGCCTTCAAATATCGTCCTGCGACGGTAGCGGGGTTCTCTGCAGCGTTACCAATTCATGAGGGACGGTGATTTTCCCGAAAACCCCGTCGGTCCCTGAAAACCCCGAACAATAGTGTTAAGCATTTTATCAAGTATTTAAACTTTCTAGCTTATAAGCAAGGAGAATGAGGAATATTTTCTTTTTAAAACATTTAAAATCTTCTTCATTATTCCAACATGATGAAAATCGCTATAGAAAAAAAATTTAAAACTAATTTCCTAGAAAAATTGGAAAATATGGTTAAGATCAGCTTCAGTAAGACTAACAATATGATATGCTTTTTGACTTTATATAATCATTGAAGTATATATATATATTTTTTGAGAAAGTTCTTTTATTTGTACGAAAAAAATGGTAAGACATTGATAGATTTCTTCAAGTGTAATTTAAAAAACAAAAACCTATAGGAAATTGATTTATACACTGAAATTTTTCTTAATTAGCTAATTTATTGTGTGCCTCGAGGGCTTTGGGGCATTTCCTATCTATGTATGTGTTGATGGTAAGTATCTGAAAATTGCATTTCATTGCAATCAGCTCGAATTGAAAGAAAAGAAATTACTGAGAACGTGAGACAATCTCAAAGCAAGCTTATTATGTTACATAGCATCGTTGTATGTTTTAATTTTTACAGAGTTTGAATCTTTTTTTCCACCTTTTTCTTAGAATTTTTTTTAATTCTTTCCAGTGATGTGTGATAAGTAAAAATATTAAAAAGTAGGACATACTTTCATTTCTTATTAAGAAGCTACTGTGGAATATTTCTTATCTCTACCACTCAAGTTTTACCTAAAGACGAATAGTTCCTGTGATCCTTTTACAAATTATATGAAACTATCTCTTTTAATGAGTTAACATTTTGCAGAAATGCCCTGCATTTTGTAACCATAACAGACCTCATTGGAAACAATTCCACTTCACAAATGCAAAAGAAAGCATATGGAATTTATTGAATTTTAAAAGCAAATTTAATTTTTGGTTTCATTTGCGTCTTGATTTGTCAGTTTTCAGCTATTAAATTTACTTCACTGTTAGTTTGTATTTTCATGGAAATAGAGTTTTTTTTACATTTGTTTCCAAGTTTAAAGGCACATTTGTCAATAGCTTTGTGTCTCTATTATGAAAATCTGTTTTGGGCTAAGATTCCTTATCTGTACAACTCTAGCTGAGGCTGATTTCATGCATTGTTAACTACTTTAGCAGCAGTAGCAGTAGGGTGAAAATATCCAAGTCTCTTGCACAGTCTCCTTACTCTGTAAGTTTCCAGATGATATTTTCAGATATCACTCTCAGTTAAAATTTAATGTGACTTAGCACTTTTATTCTATCTGTAGTTAATACTACAAATTCCTCTTCAATGATCTCATAAAGAAATAACACTGCCACGATGGAATCTGGTTCCTTGTGAAACTGTTTTATATGAACTCCTGAATCTAAACACCTCTCCTTCCCCCTTGATCGTTTATTAACCAGCTGTTAACCCACCTTGCATGCAGTGAACTACGGGATCACTAAAGTGGAAGGACAGCCTCTTCACACAGAGCTCAGCAGGCCCATGGACAATTGCAACAATCTCAGGATGTCTCCAGTGAAAGGGCTGCAGGAGAAGGGGGACCTGGATGAACTTGGTGATAAGTGTGACAGCAATGTCTCCAGCAGTAAGAAGAGGAGACACAGAACAACTTTCACCAGTTTGCAGCTGGAGGAACTGGAGAAAGTATTCCAGAAAACTCACTACCCCGATGTCTATGTCAGAGAACAGCTAGCTCTGAGAACAGAGCTCACTGAGGCCAGAGTCCAGGTAGGAACCAGATTTCAGCCTTCCTATGACAAATTGTGCATTGTAGGAATGAGTAAATTACACTCTCGGGGATTGTACAAAACCCCATAAAGCTAAAGTAAACAGCTCGTTTTGCCTCATTTCTTTATGGACATGAGCTGTTAGGCTGTAGTGCTAAAATAACTTGTTATTTTTTTAAATAGCTTGTGTTGCAGTTCTGAACACTTATTTAAAGGATGAGAAAACAACACCAATAGTAAAACTGTCTTGATCTCTTGCAGAATTCCAGGCAGTGAAAACATAAGTTGTTATGTGTAAAGATCCCACTAAGGACTTGTTGAATGTAGTTCAGACTGATGACAATGCAGAACTCACATGCAGAGAATTCTGTGTGTGTCATGGCATGAAAATTACGGTATAAAAAGTAACCAAATTCCTTGTTTCTATCCAAAGACTGTGCAGTGAAACTGTGCATACATAAATGTATATAAGTATTTATATATGTATATACTTTACATAGATATAGGTGTGTGTGAGTTTTGTGCCTATATAAAACAAGGACATAATCAATTCTTCTTTTCTGTATGGAATGATCTTAGAAATCACAAAATTAGGAGGTACAATTTCTGGTTTTTAAATTTCCATAGCTTATTAATAATGTTACTCTAGTTTTTGTAACAAAACATACTGGTGACCACTTAGTACATTATTTGAATATTGTAACTGTGGACAAATGTGATTCATTCAGTATGTGCTCATAGAGTAATCTCAATAATATTTATGACTTTTGATGTGCAATGATGAGAAAAGACGCTAAATATCCAGGAAATACAACCTTTCCCTTGTTCAGAGGTTTTCTGTTAGAAAAGGGTGTGAGCCACATTTTGCAAGTTTATCTTCATTTTAGATATCTTTCCTGTTCTGGTAATAATCATTATTTCAATTTAGAGAATAACAGTTCTGATGATTCTTACAGACTGGGATTAATTTTTTTAATATAGTGACTTGAATATGATAACAACTTCACAACTTGTAATTAAATGCATACTCACACATGCATGTAGAGAAATTGACATCAGTGCACATGCATACAAACTGAAATGAAACCAGAAATACTTTCAGAAAAAGTCGGCTAATTAATTTTATAAAGAAGTGTTCTTGTCATGTCTACTCAAGCAGGCATCACATTTGCTGTTGTCATCAGAAAATAGAGTCCAAAACTGTGTGTTCAGTCACGTCGATGTGATATCAGCAATGCCGATGGAATTTGGTTCAGTGGCGTTTAACTCTTTAGGCTCTGCACAATTCCTTTCCTGAATTTGGTCCAGCTTTCCAAGTATCACATATATTCACTGGGATTAAGTCTTGACTTAAAAAAAAAAAAGAAGGTAGCATAATGTTAAAACACCATTCTAACAAGTGTATAATTCTGGAATACAGAGAACTACTTCAAGAACAAATTAATAGCGAAAATAAGGAGGGGAAAATTGAACTAAAGTGTGTCATTTGACTTTTTTATCACATTTTTTTCCTAAGATTTAGAGGCTTCACATGGTAAGAGTATTAAAAAGAAGACAGTAAATGAAAAATGTATGTCTATATCAGACTCTCAGAGTGCATTTATTTCTATTTTATTTAAACATGTTCTTACCTTTCTTAAAAGATAACTGATCTTTGCATTCTCATATTCTAAATATGGAAGGACATGTTGATCATTTCTGTCCAGAGTAGCAAGAGTATTCCATCACAAGATTAAGCAATTTGCAAGGCCTTACGTCATTAAAGGCAAGCATCTGGCAATTCAAGGATAACAAGCAGCAGATTTCTACATTGCTTTGTGGAGGCAAATGGTTACTTTATCTCTGCCAAGAGTAAGTTTCTAGTAAAGTGGTGTAAACAGAAACATTTTGGGGGATTGTCAAAGGAAAAAAAAAAAAAAGGGCTCTTTCTCATTTACTTCTATGAATTCAAGCAAATTGTTTGATTTAGTGTAGCAGAGTGATCAGCTGGATACCTTACCCACAGTTCCCTTCACCACCATTTCATCAACATCCAATTTAATATTTGTCCTGCACACATGCAGAGAGAGCCAACCTGAACCTAATTTATCTAAGTTGTTCTCTTTCCTGCTGCATGTCAGTCTAGTAATTGGCACCCATTTTAAGAAGATTGTCAAGGTCTTTTTTCAAGGAAAGAACTTCATGACTAAATGTCCTTATCGTGTCCTTGGTGCCTCTGTGGAGACAGGAGATTTTTTTGCCTTCCCTTTTCTTTTTGCTGAACCTCAGGCATCATAAATAACACAAATTTACCACCAAGGCTCCTAAAAATATTTACTCAGGAGTTACATGCATGAGCTTTGCTTTGATTGCTGAATCTTTTAAAAGATGGCACATTTGTCACAAGTCCTTGGGAATCAAAATGAGCAAAATTATGCCCTGGTTGCTTAAGAGCAGTATCAAAAGACAGTTGAATTCTCCAAAGATCAATGCAAGAATGGAATCATAAAGCAGTGTTATTTTAAACATCCCACAATATGGAATCAGAAAATGTCCCTCAAAATACAGGAAATATCTATAAAAAACCCACCATTCACGTATGTATATATCAAACTGAATTAATGATCCATTTAACTGGATGACTAACCAATGCCATTGTTTCCTTTAAAAAAATAATGGTTCAGTTAAAAGTGTGACTTCTCAAAAAAGTCTCAGTGAGCTTGCTTACCCAGAACAACAATGACTAGTTGGATATTATTCTTAAACAGTGTTACTTTTCTTAGCAATGCCCTTTATTCATCAGGATAGCCTAACAGTCCAAAATAAACTGTCTGAAAGACAAGAATAAATTATTAAGACCATGGGACAATGACAGTTATCAGTAACAGAAAGAAATTGTCATATAATTGGTTTTTGATATAGTACTTGACACTCAAAATATTACAGAACAGGCCAAGGAGTATAAACAAATTTAAGCATAAAATCTAAATTATTCCACAGTTGAAAGTGCAATTCTTTTGTCTTCCATTATAAGAAACAGATATCACCTAACACCAAAGTGAAAAAAATTTACAATAGTTCAAAAACTCTCTGTGACATGGTGACTTTTTATTATTTTCCTGGCCTTTTAGCCTTCCTTATAGGAACCTTTCCTGCTGTGCAGACTAGTGTCCTTGTGCCAATTTTTCCTGCCTTTTTATTACTGCACTTGATAAAGGTTATGGACACCTCTGGGAGGCAGATTGCAAATAGTTATAGCAAGTCAGTGGGCATGGGAATTTAAGATAATGTTTGTTTACTTGCTACAGATTGATCTTTCTCAGATTGTCTTTGTTTTTGTTTGTTTTGTTTGTTGGTTTGTTTTGTGGAATATAAATGAAACAATATGTATATTTAAAATAACCAGAAATAAGTTAAGCAGGTGTGACATTTACAAGACTGAAACAGTTAAAAATTAATTTGCAGGTGGAGAACTCATCTTTTTTAGATAAACAGAAGTTTTCAAAGCCACTGTCCAAACTCTTATTTTCCTAAAATCCTTTGCACAGTATACAATTTTATTTACCCTGATGACTCTTTCCTTGTATACTCTAGGTTTGGTTCCAGAATCGAAGAGCAAAATGGAGAAAAAGAGAACGCTATGGTCAGATCCAGCAAGCCAAGAGCCACTTTGCTGCCACCTATGATATATCTGTTCTTCCAAGGACTGACAGCTACCCTCAGGTATGGTAAAGACCAAGCAGTACTTTGGTTCTTCATTTGGCAGCTGTCCTAACAACTCTGGTTTTGTATACTTTGCTATACATGGGCCATGTCCTTATAGACCTCAACAGACCATTAAATAGAACAAGTGTCTTACTAGCATGAAATTGTAATATAGTCATGCAGAATCAGAACTGGATATATATCACTGGGAGAGAGAGGCAGAGGGACAGGATGAATCTCTCATACCATTGTAGTTGGTTGAATTTGAGTTTGTTTTGTCTTTTTCAGTTCCCTGTTAGTAAATAATAAGGTATACTGCATAATGAAGTAATAATCTTCTGTCTCAGTTCTCCACTCCTTTGATTTACTCTGCCTCTCTCTGCTTTTGTCTCCTTGCTTGTTTTAGCACATTGAATATCTTTATTTTAGAGTAATTTTTTCATGTCTCTGGCTACACATTGCTTTTACCACATAATTAATAAAAAAAAAGCACCATGCAAAGCAAAAAACTCTTGTATGGTTCCCTTCCACTACTGGTGTTTGGTGCTGTTCGGCTTCATTAGGTAGCGGGGTCTCTGCCAGCCTTAAAAAAAAACCAAACTCATATTCTATGTGAGCTTGCTTTGGTCATGCTCTAAATTGGCTGAATGAGGGGTTCCTCATCGTTGGGGAAGAGTGGCTGGAAATTGACTCAGCAGAGAAGGGCCTGGGGGTGGTGGTTGTCAGCAGCTGAACATGAGCCAGCTGTGCCCAGGTGGCCGAGAAGGCCAATGGCATCCTGGCCTGGATCAGCAATAGTGTGGCCAGCAGGACCTGGGCAGGGATTGTGTCCCTGTACTTGGCACTGGTGGGGTTGTGCTTCAAATCCTGTGTCCTGTTCTGGGCCCCTCAATATGAGAATGACATTGAGGAGCTGGAGAATGTTCAAAGAAGAGCAATGGAGCTGGGGAGGGGTCTGGAGCACAAGTCCTCTGAGGAGCAGCTGAGGGAGTTGGGCTTTTTTGCCTGGAGAAAAGGAGTTGCAGGGGAGAGTTTATCACTCTCTACGACTGCATGAAATGGGATTGTAGCAAGATGGGCCTTGGACTCTTCTCCCAGAGAACAAGTGGGAGGTTAAGAGGAAATAAGTTGAGCTGGGGTCAGGTCAGACATCAGGAAGAATTTTTTCACTGAAATGGTGGTAAGCATTGGAGTGGTGGAGTCACCATCCCTGGAAGTTTTCAATAATTGACTGAAAATGACAATTAGTGCTATGCTTTAGTTGGCATGGCAGTGTTTGGTGAAATGTTGGACCTGATGATCTTGGAGGTCTTTTCCAACCTTAGTGATTCTATCATTCTATGAATGTGATTAGCTACGAACCAGGGGTCTTTGGCTCATGTGTCATCTACTCAGTTTAATGTGCTTTACCTCTGAAGAGGTTACATATTACTAGGTTTGGTGCCTGGGCCAGAGCTGCCCTGTGCTCCAGCAGCTCAGAACATGGACACAACCATTTCAGCTCTTGTGGCGCTTGTAAGTCATCTGGTTTTATTTTAACATGTAGCAGGGCAATAACCCAAATTACATCAGCAACCACTGCATGACTGTGTTTAGGTAAGTGGACATAATCTTAGGTAGCCCCAGGTAGACTCACAAAGCCATAGATTTGCATTCAGTCACAGATCTCATTCAAGGCAGTCAACTCTCCTTTCAAGGTCTTTCTGACTTACCTATGGCATCACAGCAAGTGATACAAGGAACAGTGCTGAAGCTTTGGGATTTCTAGACTAAATTTGTGTCTGTCAGCTTATCTTGTATTTCTAGTAGGATTCCATCTACATCTAAAATGGTTGTCCTAAAATTAATGTTTTTCAATAATCCCACATTTTTAAACTATATATGATCTATACAATTCTAACCCAATAAAAGATCTATTCTGTACTTTCAGATCGTTAAAAAGATTAATTCTCTGCATTTCTGTTTATATTTTTTGTCAAAAAAAATCTGCTAGGCAGATGACACAACTAAGCTTCAGCCTGACAAATATTTCCATCACTAATTAATAAATTCTTAAAAACAGAAGATTGAAACGCAAATGCTTGTTCCATCATCTTAAATCAAGCATCTCTAGTGTGTAGAAATACAAAACGTGAATATACCTTCACAAGCACAAATGCCACATGCTCACCTACATACACAGACTAACAGAGTGCAGGTAAACAGAGAGGCACAAATGTGTAATTGGGTCTGGTCCCCTGCATGAGAATGCTGCCTTGAGCTGTTCTGCTGTTGTTGCTGTTCAAGAGCAAGGAGCTGGATGAAGGTATGAGTGCACTTTGGCTGTTTCAGCTGAGGACTCGCACGCATAGCTTGGCTACGTGTTAAAAGCAAGGTAGTCCTCTCCTCAGAGAAAAATTTGGCTACTTTTCTGTATATGAGTAGGTATCCAGGCAATTATCACAGAACATTTAATAAAATTTCATAGTCTTGCTAACCTTGTGGTAGTTCTTCATAGTTTTCACATTCTGAAATCCAGTTCTTCAGTAAAACCACATCTCTATGATATATATAACATTTCCAGTGAGAATGACTGAGACAATGAAAATCTGTTTTAAAAACATGACTACTGACATCACTGCATTCAAAGCTTTTGAACTAGATGTCCATTATTAAGCTGCATATTTACTTATGGAAAATAAATATACAGCTCCTGACTTGCTATAAATTCATCAATCTATCTCACAGATCAGGCAGAAAAGGTATATAAAATGGTTTCATTTTAATGCTATAAATTGATTTCCCCAACAATTCCTTTATTTCATTCTATTTAATGTAAGAGAAGAAAACAAATATCCTTTTTCCGTTTACTTTTATTCCCGTATCACCACCACCACAGGCACTCTTGTGACAATGAAATAAGCAAATATTAGACAAACTTTGCCATACTTTTAAATGAATAATTTGAAAATGTACTTCTAAATAAGTAATTTTTTTCTTGTGGATTGTGGAACACAGATCACTATAGTTTATTTAGGAAACAACATGGAGAAAAACAGACTCCGTCTTGCTGGAAGAAAATATAGGTTGAATGTTGAAAAAGGATGAAATCAAGCTGAGAAGTTTACAGCTTTACGGCAAAAAGAGCAGGAACAAATATGAATTTCTGGTGTGCATTATAAGGATTTGCAGCCCGTGGATTTTTCTGTTTTGAGTCCAGCCATGGATATGTTTAGAAAACACATCTCGGTTGCATTCCAGCTGAAGTGTCAGTCTCTTGCAGACGACAGAGGGTGTTGTGGAGACTTCTGCTTAGTCTCTTCACCAATTATCTTAATCAAATAGAAATTAAGAACATCATGCTGCTATGCATTGTGTGACTTCATAAACTTGAAAAGTTTCTCTTGTGAGAAAATGAATCTTTCAACTCATTTCAGACAGAAGGTTGGCTCTGAATAAGAAAAAGGTTGAGGTTGGAAGTGACCTCTGAAGGTGATCTGGTCCAACACCTTTGTCTATAATCCAGTCTAATCTTGCTATTAACTTCAATGTCTTTATCTTCACAATAATAACAATTTAGATTTTTTTTGGTAGATCATAATTCTTTGCTTTGCCCTTTCAGTCTAATTTTAATTATTTTTACAGTATATTGACTTTAGATTTTTTGTTTGTTTCGTTGGTTTTTTTAGTTGCTTGTCTGAGAAATTGAATATCTCCTGAATTGAACCTGCCAAGAAATTGAATGTCTCCTAAACTGGCCAAATTTTGCATACACATATCTTCCATTAATTTTACTATCAAAACCTGGGTTACAGAGAAGGGCCGTTTGTACAATATTCTAGAAAAATCATCTATTATTCAGATTTTTTTTCAAAGCTCTAATAACATTTTGCTGAAAATCAGATTTTTCTAGGAAAATTTTATGGACAGTGATTTTCTTTAATTTTAGTAGAAGTTTTCAGTTTCACTACTTTCAGCGTTTGAACTTCAATGTTTTCTTGCAGATACAACACATTGTGTTTTAAGTCATCTTAAGTACACTCAGGAAAACACATATCCTAGACATTTTCAGCTTAACTAGCAATATCCTATTGCTATGAAAGTGAAGATGGAACATCTTAAAAGCAGTGGGGAAATGAATGCAGATCCCTTCATGGGGAAGTTTACTTCGTTTCACCGGAGTGAATGTTAGTAAACAAGCCTTACTTAATTTTGTCACTTAAATACAGTGTAGAGTGTTATTAAATATATCTCAGGATATCTGAGACACTGTTGAAGTGTTGATGAACAGGATTTAAAAGGAGAAGACATCCTTCCTTTTAGGCAGCCATGGTCAGATAAGTATTAGACATTTGTGTTTAGGAAACTTAACCAAAGGGACTTCTATGCCAGACACCTGTTCCCTTTACAGCTGTCAAAAACTCTGATCAAGTAAAATTTTTATTCCTAAAACATAAGGTGTAAAATAGGTAAGATGATCTGCCAACATTTTTTTTATTTTGATACCTGGTTCAGCTGCAGTCATTTGTACTTATCTACACAGATGTATAAATATGTTGGAAGAGGAACAATAAAAAAGCCTCTTTAGCTTTGTTCTTCTCTTACCTTATTGGTCTTTATTTGACTCCCTCTGCCACCCTGCGTTATTGGGAAGGCTCCTGTTACAAAGGTACTTGATCTCATCAGATTCAATGATTACGTATGAGAACTAACAAGAAAACCTGAGACAAAGTTTCATTTTACCCCTCCTCCCCTATTCACACACACAAGAGCCTATACTATTATCACAGCTTTCCCTGTGTGAATCAAATTGATAATGATACCTTTATAAGTGCATCAGTATGTAAATAAACATTAAACTGAGGCATTGAAAAGCAGATAAAAAAGGTGAAAATTTTCTCCCATCTAGGCTCTTTCCTTTTTTTGCATTTTTCCTCCTTACTTGTTCTTTGAATCATGTTAATTTATTGTAATTTTTCTTCTAAGTCCCTTTAAAAGGAATAATTTTGTCACACCACTCTACTTTCCCTCTTAATATCACATGTAAAATGTTTGGGTATTTTTAAAATATTCTTGAAAATGCAGGCGAGACTTGGATAGGATAGAATTTAATTTTTTTTATCAGTTGAAAATGTCCAATCTCGTGCAGGTGGGAATCCTAAGACAACAAAAGCTTTTCAGAAGTATGGGAACAGGAATGATATAGAAGGTCTAGAAAGAAAGGAAACTGTTGAAATCTCATAAATAGAAGGAAGAGGTTGAAATTTGCATTCCATCCACCATAATGATAAATCAAATTAATATGTTGAACAGCATGGCATCACATGATGTGTTGGCAGTGAAAGAGTGTAGAAGTGGTATCAGCATACATGTGTTAAGTACTGAGTCCTTGGATCATCATTATCGTTTGCTCTAGCCTTGGTACATATGGCTAATCCTCATTAGCAATAATCAAAGTTACTTGATCCAATTAAATGTTCATATGGAATGTATTAGACGCCACATGTTATATGACTAAAAATTTCTTTTAACTGTAGTAGACACATAAATGACAGTTAATCACAATAGTTTATTAAGGCTATGGGTGCACTGATTGAGCATGAGTAGACGTGGCAGACATCTCTGAGCTGGCTTCAAAGAAGTTTGATCACTCACTCATGCTGTCTGGCTGTGACAGCGTGGGGCTCGGGCTGAGCCACCGCCTGCATGGTGTGTGCCTCACTGCATGTGTGCTCGCTTGCCCTGCTGTGGCTGATCTTCCAACAAGAGGGGAGTGACACTTCCCATTTTTCTGGGTGGTGTCTGTTCCACACGAAGTAGCTTATGCACTGCACTTTTATTTTTTCTGGGTAATAAAACAGCACTGTATGTGGTCCTTTTCAGAGTCTCAACATTCAGTTTGTTGCTCTATGGGGTTTCTTTTGTGAAACATGTATTTCTTTAAATGTGAGTGACTTTACTGGGGCTTAATTATATGGCAAATTCTTCTTTTTTTCCCCTAAGATACACAAATTTTTTAATAGTATTTTTCAAAATGTGAAATATTGTTTTTAACTCTGTCATAGAGTTGAAATAGAATGAATCCATATTATAAGTGGCCGTAGGGAGAATCTACAGTTTACGAAACATCCCACACAGAATGAAAGCTTGATGACTTTTCAAATCCTACATTATTTTGAAGCTTAGCAAACTTAAGAGCGGAATCTAATGGTCAGAGTTTTATTTTGTTCACCATGTGTAAGCCAAATGTGGACTGAAGGGGTCTATCACATATTTTAAATCTGTATCGTTAAGCCTCTCACTATCATGTGCTAAGTAGCATTTTATTTATATCTACAAATTATGTGCTGCATCTCCCTCATACATGAGCCCAATACAGTACAGGTGATCTTCACATGTGCACTTGTCCATCAGCTCCTACAAAATAGTCACAAATTAAACACCGAGAATTGCTCTGTCTAGATATAAATGTAAAAATATAATGAGAGTGGTGAAGCGTTGGGACAAATTGCCCATAGAAATAAATGAACCCCTGCAGCTGGAGCAACTCAATACATGGTTGGATGGAATATGAGTAACCTTATCTAAATTCGAGAGTAGCTGCAAGCAAGGATTTAGAAAAATAATCCCAGAGGCTCTTTTCATTTCAAATAATTTTGAGAATCTACAATCTACTTAGGAAGTACAGGCAAATTTCTACCTGTATGTCGGATGTTCTAAAGAGGCACCCAGAAAAAAAAAGTGGAAATTTACAGACCAAATTAGTTGTGGTGATGGACTAAGGATGACCAACAGATACAAGCTGTGAACTAGTAGTTTTGAACAGTTTAACAGCTATTGCATTTAATCTCCTGAAAGTAGCTTCTTGTGCTAGCACAGATTTGATATTTTCTGGTAGTGCAAGGAGAGGAGTGACAAAAATTTAGCAAAACAGTCTGACATTCACATGTTTTCTATAATTACATAAATTCTTAACTCTTCATTTAGTGCAACTCTTGCTTTCCACAGAGGAAATGTGTAGTTTCTAATTGCTAGAGTAATTATAATAACATTCAGCACATATAAAATTTATTATGTAATATAATAATAACATCTCTTAATATCTAGAGATCTTAAAAGAAATTAGAATTTTGTTTCCCATGTGAAGCACTAGAAGGTGTGCACTCAAACAGAGATGGTCTCTAGTCTGGGTAGGCAGGCGACTGAAATAACACGAGTCAAGAATTTGGTGATGGGAGAACCAAATCTTCCATTTGGTTCTCCCAAAGGCTAGGGAAGTGATAGCAAAACTCCCAGAAAAATTTGATATTTGAGTTTATGTGGTTTCTCCAGGGGTTGCATAAAAAGGCTGAAGCTCAGGGAGCTTGAAAGTTTAGCAGAAAAAAAGCAATGACAGCAAGTGGGATGACCAATTACCTCAGCTCTTTTTCCTCTGCAGTATCTAGCAGAAGGTCATGTGTCTAGGAAATTATATCACAACCATGTTAACAGCCATAAGTCTCCAGTTATGTTCTTGTCACAGCTATGAAATCTTATTTCTTTTTCGATCAGGAAGGGTGTGTGTGTGCATGTGTATGTGTGTATAAAACATACAGTAGGTAAATATATTGAAGGGCTCTGGTAATTTCATGGTAACCACAAGAGCAAAGCTCAAGTTGTTTGTGATGTTAACAGAAACCAGAGATGTGCTGTATGTATGGCCTCATTCACAGTCTCTGAATTGCCTTTTATATGGTTCATGGATCACACAAGATTTTAAGAGGAAAAATATTTTCTTTAAACTCATGTACATAATGTCGCTTTTCCTTCTAACATACCAGAAGAAGGTCTGATCATTTTGACTTATTGTGAAACATTACTGTATTTATTTTTAATACAGGAATACCTTCTGCCCCTAAATTTCACTACAAGATATTTATGTTGTAAATCCTTGTGAAGAAATGAAAATTTAGTACCAAATGTGAAGTTACTCAATCAACTAAAATGAATAGAAAATCGATATAACTGAAACATTGTTTTGGAAGGCATAACTGCCTCATGAGAGAAGATGTAAAGCTCCTGTAGAATCTTGTGGCATTCCTGAAGTTAAGTTTAATAATTTGAATTCCTTTCTCTAAGGAAGAAATCTAGTGCACTCCTTTAGAAGTTTTAGAAATTAATAGCTTGTTCACATATTTCTTCAAAAAGACATTGGCACATTTTAGGATTTGCGGCTGAATTCGGTTCTCATTTACACCTGTGCAACCTCACTGAACTTAAATTGAAAGAGATTTGTCTAGAATAAAAATATCAGCGAAATTGGTGGTACTAAACTTAGTTTACTGCACACCAAACTACTCAAAGTATGGAAAGAAAGAGTGATTTTGTGATTCCTCCAGACCACACTGGTTATTAGGCACTTTCTAACTGAGCCTCTAAACCTTTTGAAGATTTCCCATCATGACTCTATTAAAGCCAAACTTGTTCATGTTTGTATTTAAACTTTATTTTTTTAAAATTCCTCCCCTAATTATATCTGTGCTGCCTGGGTGACTGCAGCATTTGGCAATCTGGCATAGCATTTCTTAGAAAGAAATTTCAGTAAGTCAGATAAATAAGACTTTGTTGCATGGAAGTTAGCTTTGGAGATTATGAGCTCCTTCAGAAATAGCTCATGTATTATACACTGCATAGGTTAACTAGTTTCTCCCTGGGGAAATTTGTCTGATTATAAGTCAAAACTTAGGCTCAGGTAGGTTAATGAAGGAGTAATAAGGCAGCTGGGAATCATGTCAAACTGTAAAGAGTCTCCCATGGGCTGATGTTTGAGTCTTCTGAAAAGTGATTATGAGAGGCAGTAACTGGAAAGTTCTGAAACTTTTTTTAGATTTCCTCATATAGACGTCAGGAGGTCCACAAGAAGGAAAATTCTTCCATATCCTTCCTCAGTGACCTTTTTTCCTCCATTGCCTCCCAGCAAATCACCTAAAATATGCAGGAGCAGAGGCCTGGTGTGCGCCCAGCTGTGTGGGTGCGTGTGGAAAGGCACATCCATGAGTGTGTGTGGAACTATAACTGCATGCATGCATGCCTGTGTAAACAAGCTGAGCAGACCCAGAGTTTGGGGAGATGAGCTGCTACCATGATTTTTCCCCAGGCTTTCAGAGGAAACCAAAATGGAGCAATTACTGGATTATATTTTTGCTGCTGGAATTCCCAAGGAGTCCAGATTAGTTTGTCAGCTCCTGATGACCTTGCTAATATAACTGTTTAAAATAAGACTATTTCATCCTTCCTATCTGCATTAGATCTCAGCTAGAGGAGTTCAGTGAACCATAATTTATCGCTTTAGCTTGTTGGTGGTTTGGTATGTGCTGTTGCAAAGTGATAGGACAATGGGAGAAAACACAACTCACCAGCCTTAGAAATATGTTTTCATTCTGTGTGTGCATATGTGTGTGTCTGTCATAATTCATTACTTCCTCTGACCTCTACTTTGACAGAAAAAAATCACTCAGCTAGAGAGATAACCTTTATATCTTAAAGTCAAAATTCCTTTGTCTGTGGATTTGGAATGTGAATGTAGAATTAAGTTTGAAGTGGGAATTCACTTTTCAGTGCTAACTGAAGAGTAATTGAGTTACTCCAACATATCACAAAGAACAAAGACACGTGGGCTCAATTGCAGTGCATCAGGGCAAGGATACACTGAACAGACAACAGATTTTTAGAGTGAAGACAAATTTAGCAAAGGAAAACAAATAGGGAAGGATATAGTTACTGGCTGACAAGATCTGTATTGTGGAAGTGGGCTAAAAATGTCTTGCCTGATGTTATTTATGCATTAAAAAAATCAGTATTCAGGAGAGGTATATAGGTAAAAGTGAAGAAGGCATACAAAGCTGTAAATTGTATAATGGCATGTGTAAATGAGAAATGACTGAGGAAGATTGAGTAAATGAGAAATTATACCATACACAAGTAGTACTTATAAAGAGAGAGTAGAGAGTTTGGAGAAAAAAGAAAGGCAGCTGCTGAGTGTGAAGCTTGATCAAATCAAAGGGAATAGAGCAGGAATAGACCATCAAATCAAGGGGAATAGACCATGCAATCTGAGATAACAATAAGAGCTGACTTATGTTAGGTCTTAAAAGTCTTTCTGCCTGTTCATCTAGTAACAAACAAGTGAAAAATACCTATCCATAAATAGCATCTATGCATAGATGGTAGAAGGCCTGAGACTCAGAACGGTGCTTTAAGCAACTGCCAAGTATAGAAAGGATTATACATCAAGGCTCGAATACTGGTTGCTCCAGACATTGTTGGTAACCATAAAGTTTGTGTCCTAGTCTGTCATGCAATGTTTTCCAGGGATGTACAATGCAGCTTGTTAAGACTGAATGCTGAAACAGATGTGGCCATAAAGTATATTTTCACATAAAAAGTAATGAAAAGAAATTTTATATCAAATTTATCTTTGAAACAAATTTAAGAAAAGGTCTTGAATGCATTATCAGTAATTTCTGTGTTTTAGGGTTTCATTTGTTTCAAAGTAATTACGCAAGGCTTCTCATTATTAAATTTTTTGAATACTTGTTGGACTTTATCACTTGAGAAATCCAAATTGGTTTGTTTTGTTCACCCTTTTCCGACCATTACAATGGGAATTCTAATGAGGAGAAGCATTTACGTTGAAAATATCTATGATCTTGTACACTCTTTTGACATGTTTTTTCTGATATCTGTTGTGTGTTTCCATTAATTTAATTGACTGGCTGGGCTGATGGCATCCTGAGGTTCAACACTAGACATATATATGGAGCCACAGGACAGATGGATGACAAAGTAAGGAACATGACTCACCAGCCCTTGCTCTTAAGTGAGCGATCTCATATTTTGTCTGATGTGATCTCTTCACACTATTTTCTGACATGATTGCAGAGAACTTGTTAAATACTTGCTGCTTGTTTCAGAGGGGAACTAATTATATGTGAAGTAAAGCAAACCAAGCATTGCAGAAAACAAAAGATGAACTATCTGAGTTTAATTGTGTTCATTTTATATGTTCCAGATTCAGAACAATCTGTGGGCAGGGAATGCGGCCAGTGGTTCTGTGGTTACCTCCTGCATGCTGCCACGAGATACATCCTCCTGTATGACACCTTACTCCCATTCACCCCGGACAGATTCTGGCTACACAGGCTTTTCAAACCACCAGAATCAATTTAGCCACATGCCCCTCAATAATTTTTTCACTGACTCGTTGCTTTCTGGGGCGACCAATGGACATGCTTTTGAAACCAAGCCAGAGTTTGAAAGGAGGTCCTCCAGCATTGCAGTTCTACGGATGAAAGCCAAAGAGCATGCTGCCAATATTTCTTGGGCCATGTAATATAGCAGTACCCTCTCTCAATTTTTTTTTTTAAAGCAAACTAAAACCATTTTTATTTCCCATATTTAAAGGGAACAACAATAAGCTGCTGTGTGTGGAATGCTAGAAATCACAATATACACGATGTCTGCTTTAAGAAATGCAATATAATATTTAACAATAAACCAAGAATAAACCAAATAGATTTACCATGCATCAAGCTCAACAAGCCCTCTTTGTTTTGCTTTTTATATATGTTTTGTTGTACCAGTTGGTGAAATATGATTATAGAACACGAAAAAAAAAATAAAACTACTAAGCAAATGTGTCTACTCCATGGTTTTTAGCAGTCCTGTATAAAAAATTCATGCTTTACAAATGAATACTTCATAAAGGAACAACTTGGTAAAGGAAAATAAATTTATTATATTGAACCCATGATGTAAATCTCTAAGCACACCCCGCAAAGAGGGAAATATATGACCACTCATGTTGTAGGTAGAATTTGTAGACTGAGTTCTCTCAGCACTGTGCTGCTGCTCTAAGCCAGCTCTGCTGTTTTGCTAAATGCTTGTTAAGCTTGTTGAATTCATATCAATGAACAATTAATATAATAAGAATATAAGGTGCTACTTTATCTTATGGCCCTGAGTGTATTTCTGTTAAAGATAATGAGATTTTTTTTAGTCACATATAACGCTTAAAGTAGGATCACAGTGCTTAATAGAGTTTTAAAAGATGTGCACAGACTATGTGTCAACTAGTAAATTTAAATTAAATCTTAAAGGTTATAGATAGGGTGTCATGAAGCTTGGGTGACTAATAGACAGCATGGAATAGTACTCCTACACTTTTAACAGAATTCAGATTAGGGAAAAACCCCAAACAACACAACACTGAGGTCTTACTTGCAGTACAGTCCATTTTACTGTTTTTTGTTTCAATTTGACTCTATGGTCAAATTGAAACAAAAAGGTCCAACAAGGCTTGTCAGTTTCAGTTTGATCTGATCCTAAGATGATGTTAGAGTAATGAAATTTAATTTTAATTACATTTTGTTGAAACTTTGCTTATATGCTTTCCAGAGTGTAAGACTAACTTGCTACTCTTAAAGTATATGGGAAAAATCTTTTTGACTGCCATGGCAGCAGGACTTGGCTCTCAGCTCCCAGCCTATCACAAAGGAATTAAAATGTCAGCAGACTTTCTGACATTTCTGGTGGAAAAAAAATAGAGGAGAAGAAAAATACTTTACATCTGGAGAATTGGTATCTGCTTTGATTTACTTCTCCTCCCTTTCCCCTGTCACATTCCAAGCTCCTTCAGATGAGTGAAATGTCAGCCTCTTTGAAAGCAACAGTCAGTCTCTCAGGTTCATAAAGGCAAAGTAAATTAATTGAAATAAAGAAGGACTTGCATGGCTGTGATTAGAACAGGATACAACTCTCGGGGCACCCCCTGCTCATTCTTGCTTTTCTCTCTGGCCATTAGTTAGGAACAGAGGGTGCATGGGGGAAGACGGGACGATCAGGAAGCAGATTTCAGCACAGCAACTGCAGAACTACCAGTACTCACAAAAACAAACACACAGGAATCCCCAGATTTTCTCTTCTCCCACTCATGGGGGCTAAACTTGAAACAAAAATAGGAGATGGACTCATTCTGTAGTCTTTCAAGAATAAACAAACTTGACTTTGAAACCATCAGGATCAACTAAAAATGGGATTTTTACAGCAGAGTCTTACACAGCTGAAAGGAAGGTTGTCCTATTTTCCACTAGTAATAAACTCAGATTTTAACACATTCATATACTCCAATTTGTGGTTTCCTGATTTGATTCTCCTTCTAAAAATTAGCTTCTACTTTGGCCTGAGGAGCTGGAAAAGTGTATTCTGGCTAGAAGTTATCTTTTCCATTTTTTATGGTCTGTTTAGAGAGCAGTAAACTAGACTTATATTTTAAAGAAAAAAAAAAGAATTTTATTGGTACAGGTAAAAGCATTCATTTTCTATAGACACTTTTGCAACATGCAGAAGGATGAAAGTGCTGGAAATACAATGGAGTTTTTAGCAAACTGTTTTCAGTTTTTTGGGTTTTCTTTTTGTTAAATTTTCTTCAGTTTCCACATAATTACTTTTAAGGTATCATATTTAGAACATGTCAAAGTGATTTCCAGAATTTTTTGTTAGGGTTTCATTAGTAGACAAAGAAGGAAAAGTTTAACTGGCAATCTCTGATCCATTTTTGTTGTTGCCTCTTTCAAGTTACTTATTTATTTTCATAGCAGAATTTGCTATTGTTTTCTTCTGAAATCCCTCCAAAATAATTTGTACAAGTTTTTTTTTTTTTTTATGTCAGGAGTAAAATGCAACAATTCCTAGGAATTTATTGCAATTGCAGATTTATTACGGAATTAATATCCATTTTCAAGATATTACAACAATTTTAGGTGCTTGTTGCTTCCAAAATCAAAGGAGAAAATAAAAGACCATGTCATCTTCCTGCTGATTTTAATTAAGTTGAAGGGATGCAATTCTAATTAATTCTTCACCCTCAAATCTAGGAATGGAAATTTTTTGTTACTTGTTGCTAGCATAACTTCATACATTAAATAAATAGGTATTCAAGCCCTCATTAAACCTGAGGTGTGATAAGTTGCAGGCCTGCATTAAGCTTGTCATGCTCTTGCATCAGCCTCGTCTCGAAGAATGAATGATAGCCTGTTGGTCGCAGCGTTTCATTTAGCTAATGAAAAAGTATCTTCGTGTTAGATGTCAAGTACTACAACAGGGTCACATTCTGCCAGTTTTATTTAGTAGTGCTTTACTCTGTGAGTAGTGGCATTGATGGGAGTGAGATTGCTCACATAGGCCAAATTGTGAATCACTTGTAAATGTTTATCCACAATGGCCCCATTCATGCAAAAAAAAAAGCCTCTCAGCACAACATGAGTAATCGGTTCATAATCAGGCCCAGCTTAAGGTACTATTCAGCTCTACCAAGGATGGCAGGATCTGGCCCATACTGGCTAAAGGCCAGACTCAGATTTTTAACCAAGATGAGTAGCTCCTTATGCCACAAATAGGGCAAAGAGACCCGACAGGGCTATTTGTAGTGTTCTCTTTTTCTAAGAAAATTGTAGGAAAGAGACATTTCAAAATACGTAAATAATTTAAGCAAGTTTCTATGAAAGGGATATGATTTTATTTTCTACTGGATTATACTCCCACATTTGACAGGATTTGTGTTCTTGTGCTTTGATTTTATCACTTAATGATTTCTTAAGCAACTTATCTTTTCACTGCTTCTTGAACATGTGGAAAATGCACTAAAAACAAAAGGAGGTGATTTACATAGCCTTCCTGCCAAGCATGTCAAGTAATGTCTGAGATATGCGATCATCATGCTATGCTGAGAAGTAAATTTATAGAACTTTTGGGAAAAGAGTCCCTATCCTGTTTAAAGAGAAAGTGAAATATTGTTCTAATTATTGATGCTCTCTCTTTTCTCCTGTGATTGATTCAGCCACATTTTAAAATTTAAAAAAATTTCTGAACAAATGTAAATTTGTTTGTGAAATATAAATTTTGTTATATTATGATTTTTTCAGACTTGTAAGTGATGAGCAGCACTGCATTTAGCAGCTAAAGATAGCCTTCTTATGACCAAGATGGTCAGAAAAGTTTGACAAAAATTCTACCTACAGTTTAACAGTGTTACATATCACTGGAACATATAAATGAAAGCATCTTCTGTTGCTGAGAATAAGCTTGAATGAGATATATTTCTCATTTCACTTCTTTACTGTCATAATATTTTGTACAAAAAAGGGTTGAAAAAATCCAGTTCAATATGTTAAAGGCATTTTATTTTGACTTTGAACTTTATGGTATGGCCTTGAAGTATAAATTTAACAAATATAACCTATATTGTGCATTTAATGAGATAGTTTAGCATGATAGAAGTAATTTCTTTTTTTTTTTTTTTTGCAAACAATAAAATATTACAGGCTTTTTCCCAAATTTACAAAGGTTGTTTTGTTGATAAATTTCTACATATCTGTGCTATTTCAAAATCAGAGTAAAGTCAGGCTGGTCAGAGTTAGAATCCATTAAAAACAGTTATTTTTCTTAGTTTCAAAATATTTTCAGGGGAAGTTCTTTCTGTAAGAGGTATTTCGTCCCTGTAGTGGTTTTAGCCCAGCCAGCAGCCAAGCCCCACGCAGCTGCTTGCTCACTCCCACACCAGAGAGTCTGGGGAGAGAACCAAAAGGGTGAAAGCTGGAAAACTCGTGGATTGAGATAAAGACAGTTTAATAGGGAAAGCAAATGCCATGCACACAAGCAAAGCAAAACAAGGAAATAATTCACTTTTTTCCACGAGCAGCCAGGTGTTCAGCCATCTCCGGGAGAGCAGGGCCCCATCACAGTAACAGTGACTTCAAAAGACAAAGGCCATCACTCCAAGTGTCCCCCCTTCTTGCCCCCACTTTAGATACTGACCATGAAGCCATGTTGTATGGCACATCCCTTTGGTCTGTAGGGGTTACCTCCCAAGCTCCCAGGCACCCCAGCCTCCATGCCAAGGCAGCAGCAGGAAAAGCAGAAAAGGCCTTGGCTCCATGTAAGCACTGCTCAGTAGTAACAAAGCCATCTCTATTTTATCACCTCCGTTCAGCACAAATCCAAAACACAGAGCCACAGCAGCCACTGTGAGGAAAGTTAAGTCTACCCCAGCCAAAACCCAAAACATTTCCCACAGAACTTTCCCGGCTAAATAACAAGTGGCTCACTCATTCCCAGAATGCATGCATCTTATTCACCTGCAGTGATGTTTTTAGATTTGGCTGGCATTAGCATGATGTAGTGTGCAGTGAATGGGAGTATGATGGCTGGGGGACAGAATAATCTTCTGAGAGGAGTGTCAGAGAACAATGCTGGAGTAAGGGGGAAACCTAAACCCAGTGAAACCTCTCTTCCCTCTTTGCCTAAACCACTCCTCCTGAATCTCACCAGAACGTGGCAACATAAGGCTCATTCTATTGCCACCTTTCCAGTATGGCTTTAAGGAGGAATATTAAGAATCAAGAGTAAGTCTTGAAGATGTAGGATTGGTAGGTGTATGACTGACATTGGCAATAAATACATACTGTGAAATCAAGAATAGTTTTATGAAGAAACATCTTTAATAATGAATGTCAAGATTTTTTTTCTCTGCATTTTTAAAGCAACAGGAGGACAGAACATTGAAACAAAACCACAGTGATGGTTCAAACAGTGAGTCCACAGAATTCCTGAAGCACAGCTATTCTCCTTTGCACCATGTGCTCATGACAACTGGTATGGCTGTGGCAGGCAAATGAAGGAATGTATCAGAACACTACCACATAAAATAAATTTGAGATTTTGTCTTGTTCCTGCCAGTTGTATTTTATCTGTTTAAATAACAGTATAAAAATGACATAATTCCTCATCAAATCTTTTCAAACAGTCCGAACAAGACATATAAGGAAAAAAAGACAAAACCAAGTAAGAAAATTTTCAAAATCTATTATTGCCTCAAAGGGGTTTGTGAGCCTTTATACTTGTGAGGTTTCACATCCAACAGCTCAACTTCAGCTTGACTCATACTGCCCAACTTCATAACAGTGATTATTCCCACAGGAATAACTAGTGCACTAGACTAATAAACACATCAATGTATGGGAAATAATACTGGTTAAAGCAATTGATGTTAGCATGGAAAACATAATTTCAAAATTGTAGGTTATAGGATCAGGTCAAAAATAATTTCTGACTGGCTTATAGAGTGGAACTTGATGATTCACAAGATGCTGTTACAGGAGTGCTTTTCTATGCTCTAGTTTTAACTATAGCAACCCTCCATAATCTAACAGCTGTCTGCTTCATCTCTCAGAAGCTGGGTTCTGCATTCTCTAATTATGAAAATAATTATGAATGTTGAAATAGGCTTGATCCCTCCTGCCTTGTACTACTGTGAGAAAATCCATTTATGTGTAGTGACTGCAATTTACTTTAGTCTCACTATCATTACAGTGAGACAAAGTCTTCTGCTTTAATTTAGTAATTGCAAAAAAGTGTATTTTTGATACTATTACTGTTCTGTGAGTGAGCACTTTGTTGTTATGGAGAGAAATGACTGAGTTGTGTATAATCTTTTTTTTCATTAAAACCCAAAACCTTAATTTGCTTGGTTTTGGTTGAATACAGTGTGATTATAATTAACAAACTGCTTTTAGGTGGGATAAATTCCTAGTTAAAACTTTCATAATATTTTTGTTCATCAAAGAAGAAAAGGATATCATTAAAATGAAGCCTTGTCAAACAGCATGTTCAAAGACAGACAGAAGTAGCTGAATCTTTGTAAGAGTCTATTTACTCAGGTGTGTTTACTGAAATGATTTTGGTTTAACCATTAAAAATGGAAAACAGCTGAGATGTTTAATGGACAATAACAATATAAAACATGTTAATTGTATTTTTCTTTCAAAGTGATATTGGAAAAACAACGGTTCTTCTAGTGTACTAAAAATGATTTTCCTCATTACTTGGTATAAACATTTTAGTATATAATGAAATACATATTTATATATGGAAAAACCTGTCAGATATTACTTAAACACATAGGGTAAATAAAATACTAAATGATTTTGGAGGTCTGCTAGAAAAAGGTCTGGAATAGAGATCAGTTAGTGAGTATTATTTAGCAAATGCTTAAGTAGTATATACAATGAGCAAAGAGGAAAATACACTCATTGGCGGGCAGTTTATAGAATATTTAGAGCCAGAAAAATCAGTGTTGGCAAGGAGGAATGAAATTTTCTGTACTCAAAAAACTCTTTATGATCAAATCCTAATTGAAGTTAACAGGAATCTTGCCAGTGATCTCACTTGGGAGTAGGATGTGATCCCTAATAAACACTTAATAAATTTACTATGATAAATTGAATTGTCCTGGAACAACATTACTCAGTTTATATGACTTTTTTTTTTTAATAGAGTGGTCTGTATTTTTAAAATACAGAAATTATTAAATCAGTGGTTTACATCCAATTTACTACAATGGTTTCCATATTTGTGTCTGATCCTTTTTTGCAGAATTAGAGAGACAAGGATAGACTGAGTAATGCTTTTTGTTTTTAGGGAGTTGTGTATTAATAGGACTGTTTTAGTGTGAAAACAGTTCTATGCATATGCTAAATCATTAGTGCAGAGGCATTAATCCTTGTATAAACAAATTTGACTAATTCTCTTCTGGAATTTGGGCAAATAATATAACAGAGATAAACAGAGCCGCTTACATGTCCACATTTATCTACACTTTCTATTTATACTGTTAAATGCTTAAAACAACACTGGCCCATAAATTTGCCTTTTTGTTCTCATTCTTTTGGCAGTGTTTCCTACATGCTGCACTTTTAGAGTGCAGTTTGGTCTCATCTCAAATAAATAAGAGCCATGGAAGGAAAAAAACTGCAGCTACAAAGTAGTTCTAACCCATTAAATGCAGATGGCCCACAGGGGGTTTAATCATAAGAGAAAGAGCACATATCATGCTGAAATATAGAGCTGTTTTCTATCACTTGTTACCATTTGAATGTCTGTCCCAGGAAAGTGAATTCAATATATCTTCCTGGCCATCAGTTGCCCTCTGAATACTCCTTCTCTCTCTGATGTAGCTAGATTTCCCTTTAGAACATACAGAGATGAATGAGCTCTTACCACACGTAGAAGTGAAAGAAAACATTTCTTTCTGCACCAGAACAGATGAGATTCATCATTAAGAGAATGGATTTGACCTTGTCAAGTGGACCAAAGCAATTTATAAACAAACTCCTACAGGGGAGGCTACTTTTGGCCAAGTACTATATTAGCAGTGTTTTACTTATGCCCGCTGCTACCTTACAATAACTTCATAAACAGGCTGACTTCCTGAAATATAGAGTGCTGAGAGATATCACAGATGTACCTAGAAACACTGGGATAGCATAGGGTTACTTCCCTCCCTAGAGGCTGAATAGAAATATGTCCACCCACCTTGCTTTCTCATTCTTGGTAAAAGTTGCTAATCACTATCCAAATTAATCTTCATTTCCAGTTTAGATATGTATCAAAGAACATATTTATACTTCAATTTGCCATTGTTATATTGTTGTTCATATAAGCAGCAGGGTGATAGTGTCCAATAGCAAACTGAATGGCATCTACCTACCAGAATACTAGCAGAATAACAAAAGCAATTCAGCGTGTGTCTGTTTTATTTCCAGCATCAGAAAAGGAATATAAAGAGTCAATAGTCAGCTACAAAGTTATTTGTTCAGATGATACTCCTACTAAATAACTATAAAGTTTCTTCCTTTAACAGGGTATTTAAAATCCAGGTAGGAATTTTATCTCTCCTCCTTCCAAGTCTGTGACACATATGCTTTTTATGTAAGAACAATTTTTCAGTGGTAACAAAATTGTAGTGGTAACAAAAGTGCTCAAATCTTTTTGTTCTGTCCAATGACCATAAGAAAAGAAGAAAAAATGAGGACATTCAGTGGCTCAAATATAATTCTGCTGTATGGAAAGAGATTATTCTGCACCAGTCCAAGGGGATGGTTGCATGATAAAGTCTCACTATATATGTAAACTACACATACAATTTAAAAAAAGCTTTTCTATGACTTCTGGGACTTACATCCTCATCTATATCAATCTTAGTCATGCCAGCAGAGCTGATAGTCTTATACTCTCCTCTATGTCCGCAAAAAGAGAATCACAGAACATTTGCACAAGGGGACTGACCAGAATATTCAGTTTTCTTTGACTCATTTTTCCTGTGGCATGTATCCAACAGACATGCTGTTGCAGATGCAGTTACTTCCTTCAAAGACTATGGAAATAAGCCTGTATAAGTGATAATTTTTAATTTTATTCTTTGTTGATATTGCCTTAGAATAATAGGGTTGATGACAGTGAGAAGGAGCTCTTTTCATATTAGAAATTTAATAGACTATGGGTGGAGGTCTTCAAGCCATGAAATTTCCAAAATCTTCCAGAAGTCTCCATCATTAAGTGAGCCTTATGTGAATAGCCAAGAGCTTGATACATATTTTAGCTCAGGAGAAATCTATGCTGCCAAGTCCTGTCTGCTTCATCATAGAAGCTCTTTATTGTTCAAAACCCAAGACCACAGTCTTGTTCCATTGCCAGGAGATAACAATTCTGACCCTCTTGAGGTCAGAACAATGAAAAGAATTTCCCAAGTCCTTAAAAGGCATTATATTGCATATATTCATAGCTGCATAGCAGATTTATGCCTTATTTTCCTGTAGGCCAAGTTCCCAAGGTCTTCTGCTCTTAGATTGAGAAAAGAGAAAAGGCCACTTGCTTGCTTCTTATAGCAATTATTCACTATTCATGCACCTCTGTGTGTGTGTGTGTGTGTGTGTGTGTGTGTGTGTGTGTGTGTGTGTGTGTATGTGAGGTGCTCCTGAGTCAAAGATGGAGATGAGGCACATAGTTCTGGTATTAGTTTCCTAGTTTTATAATCACTTCTCCACTCTGATTTACAGAAATGTAAGGAAGGATCTTGGGCCCTGTACCCAGCACACTTATAGTGAAAATATACAATTTACAGAAAAAAGGGGGAAAGATTGTAGCAAAGAACCAGTGACAGAGTCCTACTGTATAGCTCTATCTTGACTCATATTTTTATAAGCATGCATTGTTTACGGTCTCTAAGAGGAAGATCAAAGTTCACAGAGAATTTTTATTACCCTAGGAAGAAATTTATCTCTTTTTAAAAGAAGAAAACATGGTTTATTATCTGCCTTAAATGAAACAAAAACAAATCTGTCCCTCTCTTCACTTCAGCACCAGACAGTAAGCATCCAAAATAGGTGACACTTAGTGAAAAGTCTCAAAATTTCTCCAAAAACTAATTCATCTTGAAATCAACCCTCACAGTTTCGATCGGCCTGCAAATTCATTAGGATGTTTACAAAGAGGATATTTGGCTGTTGAATTTGGTCCTGTGGACCAATGGGGTAATCACATTTCTATCATCCTTTAGTTTTATTGATTCTGCTGTATACCACAGCCCAGGATAACAAGGGCTATTTGCTATTTATACTGTGTGTTAGTATTCAGATGGGGGTCCTTGGGAAGTTGTCAGAGGCAAGAATTCTATAAACTGCAATAGCTCGCTGCAGAAGACATTTTATTTATTTTAACTTCTCCACCTCCATTCCTTTTTGGCATCCAATATGCATATTTAAAGTGTTGCTGCTACTTTCCAGTTTGACTTTAGAGTTCTTTGTTTTTATATAAAATAGTTCTGTTGCATTCCTCTAGTATGTCAAAGCAAAATCAAGCTTGTTTTAACTTTTCAGGGCTTTATAAATCTCTGCTTTCCTTTTGTTAATATGTGCGCTGGCTCTCGACTGTCGTCTCTGTTTCATGGATGTTAGCAAGTTGTTGCATGACAACTTGAATGCTCCTTTCACATAGCCCTGATATAGTATTAGAGTTCTCCCATGCAATGTTTTGCTTAACCCAAAAATGAGTTCTTTAAGTTGTCTTCCTTGGTTTTGTATGATGTTATGGATTCGTACAAAAGTTATCTAGTGTAATTTATTTTTCTGAATGTTCAGCTTGTGACATCTCAAAGCAGAAACTGTCCATAATTTTATGTAGAATGATTGGCAAAAAAACCGCTGTAAAATTATTTTTGTAGGTCTACAGATTTATGACTTCCTCTGCTTCCTCACTTTTAGTTCTAATTCAGAAGAAAACTTGCATATTCACTTCCCATTTGATATTCTCCACCTACTCAACTACCTGACTGTCATAAACTAGTCTTTTTTGAAGCTATGCTGATTCAATTTTCTCAGTTACATCCTTCTTTTCAATGGTCTACACCTTTTTCATCCTGAAGCCTTGATATGGTTTTCATGTATTGGGAAACTTTTTTTTACACTTAAGTGTGTGCTTTTTTTGTTGTTACTGATGCTGTGTAGTATGGGACTCATACTCAAAGACTTCTTCCATGCAGTGCTTACCACAGAAGTGCTGTCAGCATCTAGCTTTTAGTAATATCAAACTCTAGTCGCAAATGTATTGGTGGTGGCAAAATCATGGTAGAAGGAAATTAACCACAGGTTATATATTTTTCCCTGTGAATTGTGGAGGAGAAGAAACACCTCTCTGGATCTGTTTAGTTTTTTGTCTATCAGATGCCCTTCTGCAAAGTTCAGGAGGCATGGAGAAAAAATACTTGATTCCATCATTATTGCAGTAATATCTCCTGAGAAGATCCTCTTCATGCAGCCTTGACAGACAAACATAAGAAAAAAAATATTATATGCTAAATATGGTGGAAAGGGAAGAATTTTATGAAATGCATATTGTCAGATGACTAAGTTTTTTGGTTTTAAGTATGTTATTCAAATAGAACAGATTGCTTTTGCGCGTCACAGAACACAACAGATTTTCTGTTAGCTTTAGTAGTCATGATGTATCATTTTAACTTTTCTTTGAATTTTAAGTAAAATTCCCAGTTATCACATTTCTTCTGACTTATTCCACAGATTCCACAGATAATCTGTGCTGTCCTCTCACTTTTCTAAATAAATAATAAAAATAAGATTTTCCAAGGTGGAGTTAGAAGCCATCCTATCTGTACTTGACCTATTTTTATTCCTTCTCCCTTGAGAATTTGCCCAATGAGTTTTACTTTGCTTGAATCACAGGAGGTAAGAAGTGGCTTTCTATCTCTTGGCACAGGACTTAAACTGAAGCAGAGAAACCTTTCTTTAATACTGAAAACCTCATGAGGAGGCATGAAAAAGACGCCATTTAACTCAAGGCTATCAAAGGCAATTTTGCTAGGTGAAGTATTACAAAACTCTAAAATTATTGTTCCAATGAATGCTTGAAGAATCTGGCAAATATTGGTGGAACAGGATGGGGACTTAAGATGAGAGTCAGCTAGATAGATCATAAAAATAATCCTCACTCATATTTGCTCTCCTTTTACCCTCCCATGGTGGTTTCTTAAGTTTCAATAGAAGTTAATAAAATTACATATTTCTCTAATATATCTGACAGCTTATTGCAAGGATATTTGGATAAAAATTACTATAATTTTTCAAGTAGAAGATGAAGCTGCACCTGCTGTCATGAAAAGCAGAGGTCAGTGATAGTTCTACCTGTGAGAGAGGATTTGCAATGCAGAAATGACCCTGCGTGTCTCAAAAAGCCTGTTTTCCATATATGCATTACACGGGATTTAATATTTATTAACATATTTATGTTAATAAATATGTTAATATATACAAAAATATTTACAAAACAGTGTTAGCATGTTAAGGATATCCAGACTGCATCTTCATGTTACACTATTCAAAGACAACATGCCATGGTACATTGTTGATATATTCCAAATATACAGGTACATATTTTAGCGTCATAAAATGTTTTTGTTTGAATTTATATATTTCAAACAGTAAGTGAAGTTCTCCGCAGAAAGTTTTATGAAAGATATTAAAATGCAGAAATTGAAAAACTATGTGGCTTTTCTAAATAGGTGATATTTACTGTGAACTGTTGTTCAGACAAAACCACATGAATCTGAAACACTTACAAAGTGGGATTTGTATTTAATTTCAGAAACTAATTTTCATTTTTGACTTTGTCTTCCATAAAATATGGTTTCTATTTCTCAGATTCTGAAGAGGCTTCAGATCAGTCGTGCAAGTAGTTGCAAGTTCTGGGTGGAAGCAGTGACTCATTGGTAGCTGGAACTTGCTTTGATGAGAATGCTTGGTGCACGTTATTAACAAAGACAAAATTTTAATGTCATAGTGTTGATTCTCAAACTTGAGTACCAGCCATTGGATTTTGATTTTGGCCCCTTCTCATGTTAAAAGCTGTGTTGTGTGTAGACAGGCAGTGGCTGGCAGTGGGGGGCTGCAGAGGAAACCTCTGTGGGAGGAGGGCAGTGCCTCCCTTGTGCCAAACCCTTTGCACGGCACAGCTGAGCCCAGCAGTGAAACTGGTGGTGCCTCTGAGAAAACACTTGGGAAAAGGCAAAATTCCTGAACAGAGAGAGGAGGATGAGGTAACAAAAGACTGAAGAATGATTGAGGGAACACCACGATCAGAGGAAGAGGAGAAAGAGGGTATGGGTGTGGAGATTCTCTGCGCACCAGAGCAGTGACCCCTTGCAATCTGAGCAATGAACTGGGCAGAGATACTGCGGGAGCTGAAACTCCAGTGGAGAATCCATGCTGGACCAGGGTAGAGGTGTGATAGGGAAGGAGCAGAAGAGAGGAATTATTACATATTGACCCTCATCTCCTCATCTGTCCTGTGTCACTGTTGGGGTGTGTAGAGGTGTTGGGAGTGAAGGAGCAAAGCTGAGCCTGGGAAACTGGGGAATTTAATGTTTGTCTTTACTTCTCACTACCCTAATATATTTTAACTGGCAAAATTTTAACTTTAAATTAGTCTTCCCCAAGCTGAGTTGTTTTGCCCAGCGCAGTAATTGGTAAGTGATTTACCTGTCTTCATCTCCATATGAAATATTTTAATTCTAGTTTCTCCTCACTTTGTGCTGGGATGGGGAGTCACTGAGCATCTGGGTGGGAATGTGGCCCTTAGACAATGGCAACACAGTACAAAAATCAAATTATTTCTGGGTCCAAAAAAATTTGGTCTAAGACTTGTTGTGCAGTCATCAAACTGAAGATTCAGTTTTCAAGGGATTGAAAATCTTCCACTGCCCATGACAAATCTGTTTCACTTTCAGTCTTTCCCAGTATGAAACTTTTTTTCATTGTTTCTCCAAAAATGTTCATCAATCCCAGTTAATAAAAAAAATGTTCCCCAATTTCATAGAATAGTTTACTCTTTCATTATTACTTTGATGACCACATCTAACACCCATTAATGCTGTGTTGGATGGAAAACAAGTTTCACAAGTCTGAGTCAGAGTCTGAAGAAAAGGTCTTTCTTATTTTGTATTTAATGTCACATCTTTGAAAGATCATCTCCCAGTTTTACTGTTTCACCTTTGTTTACAAAATACTGGAAACCATTGAAAGCATTGATGAGTATTTACATTGCAGAAGACTCATGTAGCGAGGAATTAAACTAGTCCAAAAATTTACAGGGGTAAGAATATTGCAGAACCAGGTCTTTGATGAATAAATGGCACTACTTTAAATATCACATAAATAGAAGTATAGTATTATCTCAGGAGCAGTTCAACAAAAATATATACAAGTAAATGTTAGAAGTAGCAAAAAACACACTGTAAAAAACATATCAATCATACAAGAGGGAGTGTTAAGAACAGTCCCTTTCATGGAATATTTTCTGCCCTATTTCTGCCTGCTAAACATTTTCTGTGTATCCTAACTCCTTGTGTATGAGAACAGATGTAAAGGATGTTTCCCTGATGCATTAACAAGTGCAAAGGGGTAAAAGGTGAGTTGTATAATATCTTCTAACTCCTGTCCACAGAGATGTAGCAATGTAACATCTTCTGCAGGAAATGAGTGTGGCAAGATAAGGAAGCAACAATATTCTACACTGATAAAAAGAATATATCTGCCCAGGGAACTTTCATATTAATGAAAGTGACCGTCTCCTTAGACACTAAACACAGATATTAAAGAAAATTCCTAACCAACATTTTTCACATCACTGGCTATAGAGGAAGCCTAGGAAAGTTGGCCTTGCTTATCTGAAGTTAGTTTTACGAAAGCAGTGGTTTTATTGAAGCCTCACCTTCTGTTTACAAAACAGAAGGTATCTTTCTGGCTAGAAGTCAAGAAAAGGAAGGGTGGTTGCAGGAGTGACTACTAGTACCAATTAAGGTGTCCCTAGGTTTGCAGTGGTTTTCTGCAGCCCATCCCAAGATGATTATGGGCACTAAGGCAATAAGGTGAACTCTGTGCTGTCTCTGTCTGAGTGCTCAGTCATTTTCCAGGTCAGAACTTGGTCTGAACCTGTACCAGGTGTAAGAGCAAGTCTGGTTCTCTTCACTCCACATGAATCTGCCTTCTCTGGCTCTCTCTTTTGTAGTTCTCCCTCCCTATTTTGTGGAGCCACACACAGAGATTGTGTCTTCTCATGAGAAGCTAGAAAGGAAATAAGAAGATTTTCACAGCTCTGTACATATATAACATATCCCACAAAAGTTATGAGAGTTAGGTGTTTTAAGCTCCTAAGGGTCTTTACATTCTGATGTTGGGCAAGTTCTCTTCCCCTATCTATAAAGAGACTGGAAATCCCTCTGGAGAGGTCATCTGTGATGTTCATTATCTCTGAAATGCAACTATTTTAACTATTTTATAAATCAGGTTCAAACAATTTGGAGTACACAAATGTATGTAAACCTCTGAGGGCAAGTATGTGGAAAGGTTCCTCCCTCTTCCTACTTCCTTCTCCCTCCCCACAAGCAAGGCTTGCAGATGTTTTCCTCTGCTCTTTATTCCTTTGTTCCTGTTTGGCTGTGACCCTTACTCCCAACTGATTCTTTTTTGTCAAACTTTGTTTTTTCCTGGGCCTTTGATCCTGTACTTTGACTCTTGCAATAATGCACATGACACTATTATTTTGTTAGATTAATTTTATGATTTCTTACCTCTCAGAGTCCCTTCAAGCAATAACACACACTTATTTTGTCAGTGTCTTGCAGCAAAAGAGGGGGTCTTACAAAAACTACTGCCTCATCTACGGACAGGTGAAATACAGCCTTTCATATGTAGACTGAATACTGAAGATTATCCACTATAGCTGTACATTTGATCATCCAGTCTATCTTTGTTTATATATCTTCAGTTTCCCGGCTAGGGAAAACTAGTCAAAGGTTAAAAAACATGTTAGTAGAACTAAGTATAGAAGACACACAGCAGACAAGAGGCTAGGGTTCCAGCACTGGGTCAGGAACAACAGTTATTTGTTCTGAGAAAGAAATGTTACCTTATGCCAAAACTGAAGATACCCTTAAGTCTTCTGATGACTTTTTTTCCCTGCTTTCTTTGCTCAGATATCTCAGTTTGTTCAAGAAAGGTGGGAGAAAGAGAATCTTTGTGTGTTTCAAGGAAAATAAATGTGCCTACACAGATAAAGTTCTGGTTGTAGTTGAGAACCTGTCATATAGTAGATGATATATGCTGTGAGAAAATCATAAACCAGGAATCCAGATCAACAAATCTAGACATTGCTAGCAAATTAGAAAGGTTTTTCTCCCTGAAACTGTGATTCAGATACAAATACTGAGTAGCATACATGCGTAAGAATAATTATAGGAGGTATAACTTAAGAAAATTTGCAAGTATGTCTTTTCATACACCTCCTTTCAGCTGCTGCAGTGATTTACAGCAATCTTCCCATGCCTCGCCTTTGAAGTAAGGTGACTTTCTAGTCAACACAAAGCTGATCAAGGAGGCTGTCTCTCTTTTGCAACAACAGTGGAGGAAGTTATTTAAGGTTACTACTGTCAGCTCCACAGAGATCTTCAGACTATTTTAATTTATGTCATAGGCAGGCAGGCCCCAAGCTGTGCTGAGATGATCAGAAGCAGCAGTAATAACTTCAACATTTTTTTTCTCAAGTCTATGTGTTAAATACAACTCAACTGGAAGAGAGGGAATCTTTCCATTTCTAATCTGATTGTGTGAAGTCAATAATCTATGTGAAGAGAGGCAAGGGAAATGATACAGACTTAGACAGTAAATAATTCCCCAAAGATTTATTTTCGTACTTTTTTTTTCTTAAATGAGTATTTATTTAGAAGCAAAAATCTAGTTAATGTGTAATAACCCCTTAAGATAAAAGATCAGTAAAGAAAGCTAAGGATAAAGGAAAGAAGGGAGCAAAAGAAGGGAACAAGAGTCTTTTGATTCTATCCATTTTCATAAAATACCTTCTCATGAAACAAACCCCAAAATGTGAAAGCAACACTAAAAGGAAAAAAGAAGTCCCATAGGATCAAGTCCACATAAAGAAACATATCTCTGGCAGACAGTAAATCAAAATTGCCCAACGTGGTTCACTCCAAGACTAGCTGTCTACAAAGTTGGCTGGAATTAAGGGAAATGCTGGAGAGATCTGTAGTTTCAGAGTTCACACTGATGCATCCAGCTGAGTCTCAGACAATTCTGTGTCTGTCTTTCTGACCCATAACCATGGCAAGGGACATGCACAGCTGCCAGTGCCAGGAAAGTTATCTAGTGCTTCATTCTCTAGTGGTTATCTCAGTGTAATTTCATATTTATGTTTCCCAGATATAGGCAACAGAAAACACAGTAGTACTTGTTGCAGAGCTGCTGGGAGAAGTAATGGATTTATATACAGACATATATATCTACATATATATAAGTAGATTAAAAAATATATATTTGACAATATAAAAAACCAAACAACCAAAAACCTCAGTACTGGTAAATTGGCTGAATGCTGGGAATCCTGGGTAAGATTACAGGAAGATTTTTTCTGGGTAACAAATTCAAGTGGCACATATACTGAAATCATGATGTTGAACCATTTCCATAATATAGGACAAACACACATATTTCTGTTAAATTTTAAATCCTAAAGTAGCCAAGATATGGATATAGTTCAGCACTTCTTCAAAATTTAGAAATATTCTGAAACTTGATGTAGAAAGTGACAGAAAGCGATTGGGGATGAGAGATTAGAGCCGAATATCTGTAAGTAAACTTCATGAAAATGTAGGCAAATTCTGGCTTGTGATTACCTTTTCTTTCAAAAAGAAATTGTCTAAGAACTTATATAGGTTAGTGCCAGATATTAAGTAGGCCACAGATTTATTCTACTGCACCCTAGGAAAAAAAATTAAAATTCTTAAATTCAGGAATATGGAATAGAATATCCCTGAAGTTTTTATTGCTCCTTAATGTAGATATGTTTTAAGGTGCATACAGAACAGAGAAGATTAAATCCTGAAATAAAAGAAAAACCTCCCCCAAATCCTAAAGTATTTATTCTTGTTCTGTGTCATGTCTTCTATGCTATATGCTTAAATTGTTTTCCACAGGCCAAATGCAAAAGGTTTTGCATTTCTCCTCTACTTAGGATGATTTGTTGTCAAGCCCTGAAATTAATTGTCATGTTATTACTTGCAGATTTATAGCTCAATCAGCTTTGTAGTAGCCTCTTCTTTTATGGGTGTTCTTTCTTTGAACATTATAAAATATCTGTTACCTCTTTCCCTTTTTCTTTGGTTAGAACATTTTTCAAAGCTCACTAACTCTGAGACCAAGAGAATGTGGGTTGCATTTCGCTGCTTAACTTAGATGATGCACAAACCACTTAGTAAGATACTCCACTGAAAGAATTTTTCAAGGTATTGCCACACATTTAGGTCTCAGCAGTGAAACAGCTATCATTGTTTGAAGTGCTTTTGTTCAGAGATAACTGCTGGGGAAGGGGCATGCTAGGCCTGTCTCTCAGAGAGTTTTCTCCTCAAGCTCTATAGTTTGTTGATATAATAAATTCAGCTCTCTGGGCTCTTGGATAAAAAGCACCATGGTAACACAACACAAAATATTTATTTGATGTGTAGTTAATTGATTACTTTAAACTTAACTGATCACTCAAAAAAAAAAAAAAGAACATTTTTTCTACTTTTCTTTCCTCTTTACAGGTATCTGTTTAAGTTACTTTGTGATGTCTGGCTCACACCAGCAGTGTAAAGCATACCAACTTTGCCCATGTGAGTGCAGGAAACACTATCCCATACTTACTCTGTGATAAGAGCACAATAAGTTAAATGCCACATAATTGAGCCACATTCTAGATTTTTTTCCTAACTTATTTTTGTGACTTTGTCATAAATATTGTCATTGTTTCTAATTAGTCTTATCTAAATAGAAGATTTTGTTCAGACACTTCCTGTGTGACAACAAGAATATTTTATTAGTATCCTGGAATTATGCCTGAGCACTTAGGGTTAAATTTTGAAGTCCAGACTTCTTGGTCTGAGCTTAAACAGACTCAAGTCATTTGCTAAAGACCAGAAAATTCTTGTAACACTTCTTTGTCTCAAATTTACAATTTTTCTGAATTATTAAAAAAAATCTTATATTTTTCTGTTTAAGACTGCCATCCATGATTTTCCTATTTTGGAGAGAGCACTTGAGGCCCAGTAGGTAAGTTTAAAACATCAAGATGCATTGACAATCTAACTTCCAAATGGAGGGCTTATGAAATTGTCACCTTTGTGAGCAGAGGTGAAATAAAGCTCATCCAGTACTGAACTAAGCTTGATATTCCATCCCTAGAAAAACAATCTGTAACTTACCCTTCCCTTGACTTGTGTCTGGTACACCCATTAAGCTTCCCACTAGTTATTAGATAGTAAAGGGACTTAAGAGCGACTTCCCTTTTTTTTGTTTTCTTAAATTTATTTTTAATTATGCCATCATCACAATTATCCCAAATTAATGAAAATTATATTTTCAATTCTATATTGTTAATTGATCATACTTTTTAGTTACTGTTTATTTTTTTCTTTCTCACTCCTAATGTAAACCTAGGTTATAAAGAGAGAAGGAAATACTGATAAATTTTGCTTTTATGTTGCTCTGAAGCATACAGGCCTGAAATGTAGTCTTGTGGTCTAGTAACACTGTAGAATGCTTCTAGGTTGATTTTAATAACCAACAACTTCATTGGACAGAATTTGTCTCCTCACACTGATAGTATGAATTTGGTACCATATATATATACATATATATATATATATACATATATATATACATATATATATACATATATATATGCACACTTGGAACTTCACAAAGGTGAAGGGATAATTTCGTGAATTGCCATTTTAGATGCAAACTAAAACTGTAGCTTCCAATCAGCATAAAGCAGGAGTTGATAAAAGTAAACCAGTCACAGACACCACTCTGGGCACACTTAATTGGCTTGTTGAGCAGCAGATGAAAACAACTGAGAATATATATTTTTCATGAAATATCTGAATCAGAGAGATGGTGTCGTATATTAAAGAAAAACAGTTTATATGTTAGCAGAGAATGTTATCTTTGGAAGAGTTAGGAACAATAAGTTTGAGCAAAGAAAAATATTTTGTACCAAAGATGACACCTGAAACAGAGCCCCTGTATGACCTGTGGTGTATCTGAAATGGTGTTATTCCAGCATGAATCTCTGCTTTCACTACAGCATAAGTAAGCATTAGTGTTTCTGATCTTTGGCATGTTCTGGAAGATGGGAGAAACCACAACATTCATCCCAGGAATGCACTGTTGGTGACACACCGATGCCCCAGATCCAGCCAAGCCACTTCATGAAAGGCAAAAGGCTGTGCCAGTCAGGCTGCATTTTGAATTCTTGCTGTATCTGAGCAGGGAGTGATGGATGAGCTGTGTGCAAGAAATGGCATAAACACCTCTTAAAAAACCACAGCTGCACTTACATCAGTCCTAAAAGGGGGAAAAATCATGAAAAACTGAAGAAAAATTGATTCATTTATATTTACAGAGGAAACACTTAATTTTCAAGCACATATAGAATTCTAAGGTAAAGTACAAAGTAGTTGGCATCCTTCTTTATTTTTGCAATATTGCTGAAGTATTTCAATGTCTCTTTCTCATTATTCCTTATTCCTGTTGTGAATGTATTTTTATTTGGATTTCCATGGAGCAGTGAAACTGGGATCAGGGTTCTTTTCTTACAGAAGAAGAATGATCTTGTACTAAAGTTTTACATTCTACGAGCTCAATCTTATAATTGGTAATACACAGACAAAGAGATGTAGCTGCTGAGGATAGTAACACAATCTCAAATATCATGTTTTTTTAAGTGACACCCATAAAATTTCATTGCCTCAAGCATATTTGCAAGTTGCAGCCATCATTATTCCACATTTTCTAGTTCACTAGCTAGAAATACAAATGTTTTTAACAAGACAAATAGCAACTGGGATAATTTTCTCACAGAAGTGATGGACTCTTGAATGTACTCTTAAATCCTGAAAGCTGCTATATACAGGTTTTGGACCTCATCTCAGTAGATGAATTTCTATTGCCTGATTTTTGCAATCATGCTAATCAACAGAGGTGATATCTGACTTTAAGATATACACATCAGTCTACCAAAAGAAGAAATGAAAGGAGAAGTGGCAATTCCAGAGTTTAATTCATTAATATATTCTTATGTATTTCTAAATATTTGGAAGCATCGTTTTGAAAACTATGAGACAAAATAAAAAAATCTTTTGATATTTTTAAAATTTGTTCTAGTGGTTCTTGTCAATGAGTTGGTGTCAGAGAATAAAATACATTTTTAATATACATTTCTAATTGCCCAAGATACTTGGACCATCAAACAACAAAATAATAACATAGAAATTCCCTCACAATGTTCCTTTATTATTAGTATATTGATCCCTGGGATTGGATTGCCACAGAAAAACTCATGGACTTCTGCCTCTGGATCAAAGCAGGTTTCTGACAACATGACTGGCTTATGCTGACTTCCTCTGGGTTGCTGCTGCCTGCTCTAGGCTAAAAAATCAATAATGATTCTGAGTTATTTTTTCCATTAAACAATCTTGCAACCATAGTCCCTTCCCACTGATTATTATCAGAATCCCATTCGAAGCTGCAGGAAACCCAAGGAGAAACATAAAGTATTCCAGAGGAGAATGCTGAAGGATGGATGAAATGCCTATTTAACTTTCTTTTCAGGATGTTCATATTTATGAACTCTGATTGTTTCTTGAGAACAGTTGGTCCACCTGTGCCTCACACATTGAGAGGGCAATAAAGATAATTAGTAATTATTATCATGTTTTTCTTCTTTTTATCACTCTTTATTGGGTTATTTTTACACACTCTGGTATTTATATAGGTGCAACTAAAGAAAATTGGGTTACCTTAATACTCATACAGTCTATGTTCTGAATATCTCACACTTGTAATGCTTTTTTTTAGTAAAACACTTACCTGAAGTTGTCTTATTTTGCAGATGCAATATAGCTATTGGATGAGCTTCTTCTGTGGAACATTTTGTTCACTTAGTTTAAATTCTTTGCTTTTTAACATGCTTGTTTCTGTACCAGCAACTGAGGTACACCCACCCACACCCAAACATACATGCAATCCACAAAGAGGCTTTCATTTTATGTGCAGAAACATCCATCTCACTGGTTGTGGAAGGGAAAGGAACTCTCTCAGGAGTTCATTCCAAATGCAATGTCAAGTTTACAATAAACACAATAATTGCACTGTTTACAGGACTTATTTTATTACTATCCTTGTGATTGCTGCAATTGTAAATAAATCTGCTCCTTGCCACAAATTTATTTTGCTTTTCAGAAAGAAGGACAGATTTGCTTCCTTTGTCTGCAATTATAATAATGAACAATATATATTTGTATTTAGTTTTCTTTAGCCAGCATAAGCCAGACAGCCAGGCAGCTGTTGATCTTAAAGGATTATCACAGAACAAGTTCACTTAGCTTTAGATAGTAATTTATCATTTGTGGCAAAATCTTGATTGTGTTTTTAAAACAGTTGTATTTTTTAAATGGCAACTCCAAAGTATAAACAATATCTGAAAAATGATATACTCTTGCATGAGAAAGAGCACTGATTCATGGTGTTCACATCTGAGCATTCAGTGAAGCTGTCAAGATAAACTCATACATCAGCCATACAGCGATTGAACACAAAAGACCAAAATGTGCTGACAAAAAGGCAAATTTTCTCCTGTAACTTCTGATTGCCTTGACTTAGAGAGATTGGTTTTGCATAATCTCTTCCCCCCAAAACTGGAGGGAAGATTAAGGCTGTGTAGCCCAAAACTGAAGGATCTCCCCAGGACCCTTTTGGATATCAGTAATATAATATTATTTTTTAAAGAGTCTGATTCACATTTGAGTTAACCTGTATGTAAATGGACCACTAATGTAGGCAGACATACAATCTACCAAGTTAACTGATAAACCATGTTCGTTTTGTGGTCAGTTCTTTTGGGAGTAGTTGCTTAGAAGGGATTTATTGCTTCATCCCATAGCATCAGCAGATTGCATGGGAAGACTGAAAAAGTGTCTCAGTGCAGGACAGCCTATCAGAGCAGAAAGTCAGCTGCAGCCTGCTTACCTCTGTCCTTGTGGTGGAACAGGGGACAACAAAGAAATGTTCCTGTCTTGTGTCAGGCTTGGCCACACTTTTGACTTCCTCCTAATACCTTTAGCAATTAATGTATCCTGAAGCAGTGTGGGAATTTTCAAGTACGGAACAGGGGAAAAAGCCTCAGATCAGTTCAGTGGAAACACCCAAAGATGCCATGTCATGACAGTGATATGTCCAAGCTGAAAAATAAACTAAAAACAGAGGATAGGGTAGATTGCATTAGTTTCAAGATGCAGACAGATGCATCTTATCTCAAATTATGTAAAGATTAGAGGTCCTGAGTTTCTTTCCCCAAAGGACATTTTTTACTTGAATTGTTAATAGAGATGACATGCTCATTTTAATTAAACTCCTGAGAAAGTTAAAACTCTTCAAAGATTTTCTGTCATTAATATTTTTTAATTTGGGCCAAAAATATTTTATTGCTATATTTTTACTGTATCAGTCCATAAGAAACTAGAATCTTGCTGGAAGCTAGTTGGACATGATATTAAGGGTTTTAAATGTTATATTTCCAGTCATAAAATGGATGGGAGTGTAAAATGTCAGAAAAACTCAGAAAAGGTAGCTAGATATTTTATATTTTAAATGAAAATTAGTAAATATACAGAATACCATTATTGGTTTAAATAATTGCACTCTCTTGTGCACAGAAACTGTGAGCCATGTTCTTCTTCTGCCACATGTACATATTCATCAATCCATGTGTCTCAAGGAGTTATAAATATTTGTCACCAGTTTCTTCTGAAAAACCTTTACAAACAAACAAATTAGTTTTCCCCTGTTAGATAATGGGTAAATCCTGTGGCATTTACTAGTATGCAACACAGGACATCATTAACAGAGGAAAAGAGTCAGCAATAAAATCAACTGGACATTAAGCTCATTCACAAAACTTAAATCCCTGTTGAGTGTAGTGTTAAACATGCTTGATTGTTTCATTCACTAGTACAGCCATTGATGGGGTCTCAGAACTCCAGTTAAGTTTTTATAAGGCTTTTCACTAGAGAACTTCACTAGAGAACATAATTGTTATTTCCACATACCTACATTCAATTTTCAGGGATTACTTTTAAGTGTGAATTCTTAGGTATTTCTTCCAGCTGCCTCCTGTCAACCCATAATCCCATATACTGAGTTCAGTCCCTGCAGGGTAAGCACTTGATCCTGGGGTCAAAGGTCCTTTAGCTCTTGACTAATGCACCTCATTAGAAGAGGAAAGCAGAATGTCTCCAGTAATTCAAATGTCACAAGAAGTAACAGAACTATGTATTTTTAATCGTGTTAAACAGGATTGTTTTATTTTAGACACAATGAAAAAAAAAAGCTGAAGGTTTCCCATTTGTAACCATTGGAAACACTGTCTAATTTGTTGTGCATCCATGTGTGGTGCAGAGTGTGTAACTAAACTGGAAGGAAGTTAATTACCAGTTCAATCATGTGCAGTAACCTTTTTTGTTGTGGTAAGAGGCTGGTCATAAATTCATAACTATTTATTACTCAAGTATTTGGACTAAAATGAACATATCAGTTGAATGAAGTGCTGTTTTTCTTAGTACTTTATGTATGCTAGGTATGTTAGATAATGGTTTTATCCAGTGCTGAAAAAATAATCACCTCATAAAAAGCAGGTTTTGATTTTTTAAGCAATGAAACTGAAACTTAAATTCACTAATGCAAGACTTGAATCCCTAATGCAAGCTACTATGTATTTTCTACATAAGCTTTTCTATGGGTTCACTGTAGTTACAAAAAGAATTCCTTTTGCTTTGGAAGTTGAATGTAGTTATTTGCATTTTAATGTTTATATTTTGAATGCTTTTTTACTTTAATTTGAAATTAGCAATTCTAGCTGGTTTTCACTCTTGAATTCTGAAGGAGTGTTGCAAGGTAGTTATGTAAGTCAACTTGTTTGTAAAATTTGAACTGCAATTACTCAATTAAAGAGCTTCAGCAGTAAAACTACTTACACTTTTGCATTCAAACAAGTTAAAATAAAGAAATGACAGTTCTAGTTTTACACCAACTACTTTTTTAAAAAAAGCAAAACATTTTGTATATTAATTGAATGGAGATACAGAGCATGAATTCACCAAAGCCAAAACATTTTTACACTGATTTCAAAATGAATTGTCCCTAAAGTTTGTTCCATCAGGCTTCTGCCTGACAAGCATTTTGGGACTGTACGTAGGATTGTCTCACAGTTCCAAACATTTTCTGGAATACAGCTACAGTATGAGATTTTAATAATTAGAGGAAACAATAGCACAGGAGTAGATGTGATGACATGATCTCTGGTTTTATATCATGATTAAAAGTGGATTTCTCATAATATTTTGATATCAGAAAAACCCTGACACTTTTTCTATGGGTAGCTACTTTTAATATAATGACGAAACGTAAATGTGAGAAAGGGTTATTTGTGTTATTTGATTAACAGATAAATTTGAAAAAAGTTGAACAGTTCAGGCTCACAATTCTTTCTTTGTCTTGGGATTGTCACAGTTATAACAACTGTACTTCTATGTCTTATTTAATGTCTCCCATTCCAAATAAATTGGGATTTCACACTGTTTTAGAGCTGTATTCATATTTTTATTATCACTTAATGCAAAATCTTGAAGATTTGTTTGCAACATATTAGGTTGGTTAACGTTATGAATAATACATGTATAATTTTACCTTCTCCTAAGTTTAAAAGATTGCACAAATAGAGTTTTTTTATTCCATCTGGTGACAGAGAAACTACACAGTGAATTATCTTTGATTTTTTTTCTGTTTGTTAACAAAAAACTCACCAAACGAGACCCCACCTCCTCCAAAAATCTCTTTCCTAAACAGAATAGGTGCTGTCTAATCAGGTATTTTCCCTACCTACATCTCTTTCAGCTAGCACCCTGTTGAAAAATGTTTATGGTTATGGTGCAATTTTAAGCTGAAATCCAGGTGTTTAAACTGTACAACATTTTATTTCAGTCTTTTTTTCAGAGTGTGCAGCTATGATTTTCCATCCAAGTTCAAACCCCAGCTCATAAACTGTGTGTACTTTGACTATTTTCTGCTAAAACCACTTTGCTCACACGGTTCACTTCTCTTAAGCAATCTTCCACTTATGTCTTTCTGCTAGCAACTTCTTTAAATGAAAATCAGTAACAGCTTTCCAGATCAGGGAGGCTAAATCACTCTGTAACAATAACATGGTTTAATTTAGGCTCTAGCAGCAAGAGCAGAGTTACTGGACAAACTCATGTTTGTCTCACCAGTACATATTATTTCAAAGTGTCATTTACTACAGCTGTAAACTCTAGCCTTCTGGTTTGTAAAAGTTGTATTAAACTCATCCTGCTCATTGAAGAAAAACAGTTACATCTGAGGTAGCTTTCACTACTGAATTGTTTTGTGCATTTATTTTCCTGCTGGCTGTTAGCTGCTATGATTCACTCGATAAATCAGTAAAACAGCCTTGTTGGCTCTTGGCCCTCCCTTAACTCTCTTACCTATCCTAGCCTTGCATTTAGTTGCACACACTAATCTACACATAAAAAAATCTCAAAGCTGCTGGGAGAGGAAATTTTCTCAAAGGGTTTTATTGATGCTTGTTTATTACAGCTAGAGATGTATATTTGGAGAGATTTACCTGTGCACATTTAATAGGTCTATTTCTAAATCATAGAATCGTAGAAAGGTTTGGGTTGGAAGGGACCCTAAAGATCACACAGTTCCAACCCCTCTGACACCGGGGCACACCTTCCACTACATCAGCTTGCTCAAATATTCCACACAACTTCTTTCTTCCTCAGGATTTTGTAATGTTACATCTCTAAATAAAGATAATAGAAATTTTTACCCTTTATTTCACTGGGCTTTCCATCATATTCATTCTGTGGCTGGTCCTGCTCCTTAACTGTAGCACTGCGGAGAAGCTGACAGCTGACCATGTAAAGCAAAAAGCTGAAAGGGCCACTTGAGGGCTGACAGTGCTTTTCTGTGTCTCCCATGGTACTGGCAGGTCAACTCTGTTTATGATGAGTTAGTGTTTCCCTTGCCTGTCCCTCAAGAAGCACCAAAGATTTTCTGTAGGGGTGATATTCTGTTCTGTTCAAGCTGCTCACATAGGCAAAAGAAAGTATCCTTCTATGGAGGCTACAGATGCAAAAGCAGAAGACAATTTGCCAGAGAAATTGATTGGAAACATACTTAGGTTAACAGAATACTTTCCCTCCCTCAAAGATGTTGAAAGGCATACATCTCTACCTCATTTTCATTATTGCATTGATAATGGGTTTATAGAAATAATGAGTAAGAAGCTAATATCTCAATATTAATGCAAAAGATATATATTTCATATTGCTACTGTTCTGCATCTGCAGGCTTCCTCTTATATGTCCTATCTTATGAACAATATGTATGCTTTTGATTAAGGAACCAATAACATTTTAAACTCTGACACTAAAGCAAGCAAAAAAAAAAAAGGAAAAAAGGGAAAAGAAGGAAGTGCAGAAATGATTGAATTACACAGAACATTTTTTTTTTTCTTTTAAAATGCAGTAAAAGATTCAATAGTTGAAATAGTTCAGGGGTGATCATATTTCCTTCAGAAGGTGCTCTGTACTGTGGCCAGTGTATGTATCAAATACTGCTGATAATTCAGCAGATTTTTTTTTATTTTATTGAAAGTCGCAGAAAAGAGTTGCAATAAAACCTGCATTAACAGCCAGAGCTGAAACTGAGGCTGTCTATTGGTTTATGCACTTTCCTTCGGTTTTGATCTTTTCAAGAACGTGACTTGCCACATTATATACTCTTCTGGGATTTTCTCCCTCACCACTCATTACTATACTTTCACTGTCAACCTGATCATTCAGTTTCATGTGATTCAGTTAAAAGAAAATAACCTACCAGCAGTCATCTCTGCATGATTTTGGCTAGGGCTCTGATTCAAAATTCAGTCAGATGAGTGAGAGAACGCTGGTTGGTTTTAATGGGCTCTGTATCAATCTATGAATGCCTTTTTAGGGCACATCATTTGAGCCTTTTCTGTGTCTGTAATTGTTCTTTTAAATGCCCTTCATCTCTACACAAAGCTAGTACCAACAAAGAAAATGAAAAAAGTCTGAAATTTATCTACTTTTAGGATGGACAAGAGGATTTTTTTCCCTTAATTTTAAGGAATATTATTTCTTAGGAACTACCTTATTCCAGAGACTGCAACATATGGAGGGTTCTTCAAGACAATCCATAGCTCCTATTTGCATTTGAGACTGTGCAAGTTTTTGCATTTTCACATTTGCCTCCTGAAAATAACTTGGGATAAGAATAATTTTTCAAATGTTATTAATAGATAAAACATAATCCAAGGATAAATACTTCCAGACTGCAGCTACTGTATGTATCTAGGCTAGACATACATATCTCAGTGTTTTGTTTTTTCAGTCTGACTAATTGTCTTTGTCTTTAATGACTCTCCTTCAAATGTCTGCTTTATGTTTTGCAAATACTTAATCATCATGCTTTTCTCCATCTGTTTATTGATAGAGTTTAAATGTGCACATATGAACCAAAATGACATTAGCTGAGGAAGTTGGGCAGAAATCCGTTTTCTTTTTCTGTCATTCAAATAAAATATTTTCTCCTACCTGAAACAAACAAAACAAATCATGTCTTTGTTCCTTTGCTGTAAATACATGAATAAAATTGTGTGGAAATGTGAATCGTTAAAGCATTCATAAAATACACTTAAAAAGCACCCACAGGAAAAAACATCACTGCTCAGGACCCCATCATGGCTGTGTGAATTGTACCAGGAAGACCAGAAAGCCTACTCATGCATGTATGCGTTGCACACGTGTTTAAAGCTAGGAAAATAGTGTCTCATAGATGGAAGATCTTTTACTCTAATGAAACACCTTTGAGTATGATATAATGTCAATGGAACAGCATGTGGCTTTGGTGCATATAAAAGCAATTATGGAAGTAATATTACAGGCTGGCTTGCCTTTTTCCTTTGGTTTTAGGGCTTCAGATTCCCTATGAGCTGAGTCAGAATGATAGCACTTTCCTTGTCACCATCTCACAATAAAACTTCCCATTCTTTTAATTGCTCAAAGCCCTTCAGATATATAATTTGTCCTTATATTACAACCATATACATTAGCTAATATTTTGCAATTTACTCTGGGCTGCTTTGTTTTGTATTTTAGAAATTTTAGATAGTCTGAGATAGTTTAAATAATAGCGATTAGGTTTCTAGTAATTTATTGACTTTTCCCACATTATGTGTCTTGAAACTATGGTATAGCACATGTCCAGATTTCAGAGAAGTCCAAAAATATAGTGTCAGGTGATATGTACAAAGAGTATGCTATGCTGACCGTATTGGCCACTGATAACCTGCTCCATCTGTCTTGCCTCTGACATGTTAGCTGGACAGGGTAGAGATGAGGCAGCCTCTAAAAACAGAAGTCATTATGAGAAGAAACAGCAGCCCAGCAGCAATCAGGTATTTTGCTGAAAAGTTCAAAAGATCATATTTGGTTTTTTTTTCTTTTTTTACCTGCTTTAATGTCCATAATCATGGCAAACATGGTATTTCCTTAGTGAGTTATGGAGGATGACTCAATCTTTCTAGGCTTCAGCAGTGCAGTGCTGTTGGTTAAGGATCTTGAAGCCCAGTTGGGCTTGTCTCTTCCTTCTGTTTTTGTAGCTCAGTACCTGGACCCTGATAAACTGTGGCAGAGTTATACTTCAGCACTTCATACCTAGCCTCCTCATATATCTTTAGGATGAGCTCTTCTGCAACTAATGAGGGTTTGTTTCCCTTCCTTTTCCTTTTAAACAGCTTTGAATATGTCAAGCCCATTAATATAAAAAAGTCTGATTTGTATGCCATACATTATGTAATTTGTTATATTATTCTGTATGTCAGTTACATGCTCACATACACATGTATGGATAATAGTTAAGGATTAATATAATTTGTACATTCGTACATAGAAAGTATTAATTTTTAAAATTTTTTGTGATGTAGATGATATATATGTCTTTGTACATGGAATACTACACTGTCTAAGAAAATACAAGGGTTTTTTTTGGTAAGAAAAGTCTGTAAAAAATACTTACAAAAATGCATTTTCCTTCTAGTGCTCTAACAGAGATGGAAACACAGTCCAAAACCATTGTTTTATTTGAAATTTTCATATTGGTAGTTCACATCATGCTTTTTGGCTACTGACTAGATGAAGTGAGAATTTGAAACAGCAGAGTAACTCTTTGAATACTTCAGAACTTAGCATAAAAATCCAGGGTGGGGGGAAGGGGAAAATGTTGAAAGAAAAATTAAATATGTTATACATGCCAACTGTTGACCAATTACTCATATCATGCTGGGTTTTTAAGTGGTTCTCTCTTTTGGTTACACAATAAACCCACTCCATGTGTAAAAGGAGTATAATCTCCTATTTCATGGAGAAAAGTCCCCTGTGAATAGCAAATTTTACCTCTTCTCAGACCTACTTTAAAATTTTTACTTCCTTCTTCAAATGATATTGAATTTTAATACAATAATTGGTGGCCTGTGACACTTTTACTGAGCTGAATACAATTCCAGCTCTGCTATTGTGCTTTTGAAGCTCTCCTAGAGCGTCCTGTGGAAAGAGCAGGAAGATTTGTGCTAGTGGCTTCTATTTATATAGATGTATTTGGTTTAGTTCCTCCTCCTGGTTTGAAAGCTAGCACTAGCACAGTAGATGGAAGCTTTCTGGAAAATTATTGTAAGCTCCTAAACCCATAATTATAGCCTTACAATATCCCTATCTGTGAGAAATACCCAGCACAGCTACTGTAAAGTAGTCATTACAATGCCACTTTTTTATCAGAAACATGACAATTCAGTTGCTAGTAGATAGTTCTGTTCACAGCCAAGGTCTGTGGTATAGCCCCTCCCAAAGATCTGGGGATGCCCAGGGAGTCCCCAGAAGCAGAATGTAAGAGGTTCAAGAACACAGACCAAACAGTGCTTATACTCAAAGAGAAAATGTAGCAATTTCTCAGCTTTAATCAGTCATCTTTGCCACTTTTACCTGTGGTCTCATGAAGACCACAATAACATCTTAATAATGGCACAAGTATTGTGTGACAGCTTTTACTGGCCCCCTGTGCTGTATTCTTTCCTAGAATGAGCCCTGTTTGCTTAAGAACTGCCTACCCACGAATGTTAATCATTTGTGATCACATAACACCATCCCCCAAAATATGTGACTAAAATTAAACTACAGATGGTGCTCGCAAAGGTTAGCCTTAGCCTGGGGTGCCAAATCCCCTCAGAATCCCTCCACAGTCAGTGGGAAGAGGAAATGTCTCCTTTAACACAGTATTCCTCAATCTGTGCTCTGGGAAGCAGTAGTGATCTGGAAGACATCTGATGGTAGTTCATGAAAATGTTGGAAACGTTTAACCTTCCCCCACAGAAAACACCTCCAAACTAAATACAGAAATTCCTATGTATGCACACAAGCAAACAATCAATTGGGGAGATTTTAAAAGTAATAAACAAAGCTTGAAAGGGCATTTGGCTGTAAATGAAAACCATTATGACAACACTTCATAACAGTACTTTGATTTTATTTTTTTTTTTTAAGGTTGGGTAGACTTTCAATTTGAAAAAGAAAGGAACTGAAGCTAATTTTTGAGTTTCTTTCCCAGATGACTACACAAAATTATTAAGGAAATACACTTGACTTGGGAAGGACTTGTTTTTTCTAAAAGCCCTTATATTTTGAAATATCAAAATATGAAACGGGATGTCCATGGGGTAGTACATCCAGCATGGTACATTCTGTCATCATTTTTTATTTGATATTAGCATTATATGATATCTTTCTGAAGTATAGTTTAAGAAGATAGTAAAACCCAAAAGAATTAAACAAATTAACTTTTAACTGAGTGATATTAGTCTTTTTTTTGTAATAAACCTAGTGATGTTAGTTTTCAATGAAAAAAATCAAAAGCATTATTGAAGTCAAAGTCTTATGGTATGTCACATGAAATTATTCTAAATTGCAACTTGTAAAAATATAATCTAGTAAGTGAATGTTTTCACTTTTTAATTTGACTAAAGATCTTGCTAATTACAACAGCTTTATGATTGCTTGTATCAAGTAGAATTAATTCCCATGTAGATAGCACCACGAGCATTTTTGTCTAACAGATGGGCTTCTCATGCTTTTAATTCCTTTGAGAAATATTAGCTTTTTTGTACATGAAACAAACGAGAAGAAACCATTGTAAGGGCCTTTCTTAGCACAATCCTCTTCTGCTGTGACCTGCATGAGGGAACAAGTCTGATGCTGTATTCAGTGAGGAGACCAGGTTAAAAACCCCAAACCTTTCTACTCCATCTCCTTGGGGGCTCATCATATTTTTAAATTTTATAATTATGTACTTTTTCTAATTTTTGCTCAGATTTTTACTCTGACAGCAAATTATAGTAATTTACACCATGATAAACCATAAATCCCATAGTAATTAGGAGGTTGTTCCAAACAACCTGTGATTGGGTTTCATTCCAAAAGTTTCTCCTTGGGACTTTTGTTTCTCTTCATTTAAACAATGCCAATTCATCTCATGAAGTGTATTGCTTACATGTCTCAAGAGATCTCCCACCATAAACTTTCTGAATGTTTATACATTCAGGAAAAACAATAGTAGAAAGACAATCTATATTTGAATAAAATAGTGCCTAATATGGCTTGGCATCTCCAAATGTCTAGATTTTCTCAAAGACGGGCAAAGTTTTTAAGTAACAGACTAAACACCAATTCTAAGGAGCAGAGAATTGGTGGCATAGTAAACTGATACAATTTTTTCATTCTAATTTTAAGGAACTGTCTGACCACAACTTTAGCCTAGAAATAAATTAACAATTGTAGCATACAAATCATTTAATCAAATGATACATAGGATCAAATGATACAAATCACATCCCAGGATCCCTGATTTTGCAGATCACTCACAATTTGGAGTACTCTGTGGCTGTTTGCTAGAGGGCAAGTTCAGAAAGGACATTTCAGGGGAATTCTAAGGAGCAAGTGAGGGCAAAGACTTCACAACTGAATTTGTCCCAGCATGGAGAGTTGCTGTTAGCTGAGGACTGAACCAGAACCAGGAGCTGCAAACACATGCTCACTGCCTATGGGCAACTGCAGGAAACAAGATACCAAGAGCAGATTTGTGAAGTCCTGTTGTGAAGCCACCTCCATTCAGAGGTGATTGGATGCTTAATTTCTGCCTAGCTTACTAGTAAGAGTCCCGGATATTTTTTTTGCCTATCCAAAACAAGATAATCTTGGAAGTGGTGAAAAGGTAATCCTTTCAGAAAAGAATATGGAAAGCAAAATTACATTTTTGAAAAAAACCTCCCAAAATTAAATGATTGTGAGTGTATATCTATATCACAACAGAAATGCATATGGAAACGCACGTGCATATGCACCTAACCGAAAGCTTTCAGGAGCATTAAAATGCCATGTAGCAAATGATGGCTGTTGCAAGAACAAACTCTCAGTGATTCTATATAGTCCATAAATGGAATGGCTAGGATTGAGTAAGTTTTGGTTTTGTTCAGTAAAAACATTTGAATTTGTGTTGCATTTTCCATCACAAGATACAAAGTTTCAACATGGAGATCACTCAAACAGAAAATAAAAGGTCCTGAAAAAAGGACCATATTTTGACAAAACCATTTTTATATTTTGTATGGGTTTGATATGTATTTTATACAAAATTAACACAATTCTGTGAAGTATTTTTATTCCAAAGATGCATTTTTTCAAATGTGAAAATATTTAATCAGTCCTTAACTTTTGGCTTTTCAGATAGAAATACTACTTTGCTCAAGGATTTTACACTTAATAATTACAGAGCAATAATTATCCTTAGTGCAAACAAGAATTATCCTCCTAAATAAGAATTTGCTTCCAAATACACAGAACGTGATTGCTGGGCAAGTGAGCCACTGTGGAATACAAGGGTATATTAGAGAAATGAGATGAAGAGATTTTATGGATTCACCCGCATGACAGTGAGGCACTATGTAGAATGATGTGATTTAGTTCCAATGAGAAGCAGGGATATGAAAAAATGTTTCTTTGAAAAATTCCCAACTGGTTCTACAATGAAGTCAAACAGTTCACTTATCATAATGCTATTATAGTACCCTCTTTAAAATAAAGATTAATAGCAGCATGTTGCATTTTTTTCTTAAAGATAAAGATTTCCATTTAATAAGCTTACTGTGAATTATACCCTCAATGCAACCATTTTCCCCATCTCTTGTGAAAATATCCATCCTTATTGGCTTTTAGCTGTAATCCAGGCAATGTCTCTCTTGCATACTGCGTGCATTTTTCACAAACATGTCAACATAACACTCCTCGAGAAGGACATTGTTTACTTTGGATAAACCTGCCTCATGGAGGATAAAACCATTCTTTGTGAACACTTATGAAGGACAAGAGTGTGTATGCTATTTATGAAATGTTTCATTATGCAGTATGTGGTTTCCATTATATAAATAATTCTTTCCCCCTCATCTACTTCTCTGTGGGAATATTGAATAAATAATTAAAGGAGAAAAAAAGAGTCGGAAGAAATAAGTATAAACAACTTGAAAGATGATTCATAAGTTGAGTTATGTTAATTGTATTTCCTACTGAGACATCAAAGTACATTTGGTAACATGAAATATATGCACCTTTCCAAGATTTTATATTTTGGCTTTCTTAAGGGTACTGATAATTATCCACAATAACTTCATGGAAAATATCTCCAAAAGCTTTTTTTAGCGTTTATTTTCCTAGAGCAAGACATCACTTATAATCTCATTTTTTATAGGGTTAGTTCTGTGCTTTTTGTTACAGTGAAACACTCTGTCTAGTCCACAGTCAGAGTATAGAAGTTCTTATCACAGTCACATAACTTTTCTTCTTATTGCCTTTAAGAAACTCATCAGCCACAAAAGAGGGAGAAAACCACCCTAAAGCACTAAAAAAGAATCCCACAACACCGGCAGATCACCAAAAAAAATGACTGCAATTTGGCTACCCTCTTTGAAAATTAATATACACCAAAATAACTGGGGTTCATTTATATTCCAGTAATATCTGGAGACCTTGTTTGGAGATTCAGGGTAATATTTTTTAAAGTGAGCAAGGAATACATCAGCTACAGCCATAAAATAGCAAAGGCAACAGTTTCACAGTTAAGTTCCATAAGTCCAAATTTCAGATACTTGAAGCCCATCTCAGTTTTGTTGCCCTGGCTGAATTTGGCTCTCTGTGTTTCTGCTGCTGGTTGTTTTCAGAACTTCCCCACCATTTACAACACAGAGGTGATTATGCTCACAGTAACACACCAGGAGACGTGAAAATTTCTGCCACATATATGGCCTGGTGGATCTGCTCTAGAAGACAGTTCTTGCAAAATAAGAGCACTCCTATCAAATCTGGATAGACTAGAACCAAAACTCAGAAAGGAACATCTTCTTGCAGCTTCCTACAATAGAAAAAGATGGAAAAGTTAGGAAACCGGCTTATGCATAAACCAGATAATATCTTATTGTATTTATCTGAAAAAAGTTGAATGACAGAAGTTGCTGAAAAATCATCAAAAGGATGGAATAATACACTTTCTAATTTTTTGCCACTCTTCCCTAGAATAGGGAATGAACTTGGATGGCGTTTGCTGCAGCTGGCTGGAAAAGAATCACAGAAATATTCTGAGGTTTTAACTGTAGGGTTTTTTATTCTCTTGCTCTACCTGAAGACTTGTCAAAAGAGAGAAAGTAAGGCAGGGGAGAGAAAGCCAGTAAACACCCATCTGAGTTGTAGCACATCCATTAATGTTCCTGGTCTAACACTATGTGGTTCAGAGCAATGAATATGTCTGCTATGCGGCAAGGAGCTCTCCAAAAACCAGTTAATGAATATTTAATGAGGGTGAAATAGTTTCAATGGGAGTACTTTAAAGACCGAACAACTCGCTAAGCCAGGGTGAAGTAATATGCTAGGGAAGAGGGAAAGGTTTCACATCAAAGTCATCACTCAGTCCATGTTTTTCTCTAGAATATTAAGTTTCAAAAAATGCATAAACTGGCTCTTCAGGAAAATTTCTCTAACCTCGAGGACTACTGGCTATTCTAAGATCTCATTCATACTTTCTGGCTTCCATCTAAATTTACAAGTGACATTGCTGAGAAATGTATTATAAGCCGTGGTTTCTCTAAGAAAAGCTCTTAGTTGGCTAAACTGTGGAATTCCTACTTAGAACTTCTGTTGGCAAGAGTATTGCTTTAAAGATGGAGGAATTTGTTTTAATAGAATTTGGCAAAGGTAGTTATTTTCTCAGTGAATAACATAAAACTGGTATCATCAGCACCAATTTTAGACACACACATAAATAATAGTCTATCTTCTAGCTGAAAATGATGGGCTTCAAAAGAACTGGGCATGCTTTAATGTATTTTGTTTTTCACCATATTTCAGGATACATTTCATTGTTTCCCCCACTGATGATGTTTAAACTGCAATTTCTTTATTTGAATAAGGCAGTTTTAAATCAGGCCACAAGTAACAGATTGCTTTGTTTAAACTGCTTTTACTTGCTGGGTCTTATCTTGTTTTATGTTTCATGTGCATCAGCAGGATGCACAAGAGATGCTTTATACTATAGGCATTTGGAATGGCTGCTGTGGAGGGATTACCAGCCCAGCTCTGGCATAAAGCTCCCTTTAGAATTTGTTGACTACAGCACTGTATCCCAAACCTACTGGCAGTGACTAGGAAACCAAATTTGTTAAATCTTGCTATAGGGCCTTCTAGTTAGTTCAATGGAAACTTTAGATAGCTTTCACCAAATTTGCTCTTTCTTCCCCAGTCCCCTCATCCCAGATCTTCACCTAATTATTGTTTATTTTTATTGCATAGCATTCTATTGTTAAAACAAGATATATTATCAAAATATTATGAACATTTTTAAACTGTTTGCCTCACTTGGGTCTTATTTCCTTTGGTATTTGGCTTGATTAAAACCCATTTTATCTAGCTGTAATGTTCTTGCTGGATGGTGGTTCCTGAGCCTGCCATGAGAAGTCTCTTCCTGTGTGAAAAACCTGAAAACTAGGGGCTGAATTTACTTACTTTTCCTGACTGCTCTTTCAAGCTCAAGTTCTCCTTTCAGTGCCAGGGAAACCTTATTAAGTTTGTGTAGAATATTACTGATGTTAATACTACAGCTTGAAACAACTGCTCTTAGCATCCAACAGCAAGTAGATGGTCAAATTTTATAAATAAAAAAGGTATAATCTCTTCTCTATAAATTTATCCTACACCTTATATATGGTAAATGAAGTGGTACTTACTATCAGTAATACAAAAGTAAAGGAGCAAATTATCCCATGTCAAGCATACCCATGTTTTCTTTCTTTGTTTTTTTCCCTATGGTAGGCTTAGGCAAGTCTAATGGCTGCCAAAATAATCAGAAAAAAATAATGTGCCAAGTACAGGGGATCAGTAAAAGTTTTAGATGGAGAGAAGCCAAATTATTTTTCAAGGAAACTACTGGGGCTGAAGGTTTGGGGTGAGCTCATAAAGAACCATCCTCTGGCAGGCTAGGAGACAATCTTATTTAAATTTCTCCATCTTTTAATGACAATACTTGGCAAAATTCCATTAGTCAGATAAAGGCACCACAATTTCAAAACACTGTAAACTATATATGTTACCTGATAGCATGCCTCATTTGACTCCCCTTTCCACACCTACTCCAAAAAGAATCACACAGAATTTTATGGAGAGAAAAGTTGGGCTTTTTTGGCAGTCCTTCAAAACACAAATTAGGTTTGAACAAAAAATACATGTAAGGAAGCGATTTGGTTATGCGTTCTTATTCCAGAATTACTGTGTTTTGTTCTATATTATTTAGTTTCTCTTGCCTCTGGGGAAGTATTTTCCATCCATGAAAAACTAATTTCTGGTGTTCATGCGCATAATCCTGTTGTTTTCCCATAACATTTAAAGGATGCTGGTCGCTTTACATCTTATTGTACATTTCACCTTGAGTTCTGCAGATCCTTGAAAAACCAGTATAGAACTTCTGTAGCCAGTTGCATTCCTGCCAGTGAGGGCACCCTGAATAAAGGGCAGGCTATGAAGTTATGCATCCCAAAAAGGGAATGAGATTGGCTTGAGAGAGAGGGCCCAGAGTTAATGAAGCATTTTTTTTCTGGGTTGCAATCATGACAATTGCATCAGTTCTTTTTACCCAAAAGCAGAACAGACCTGAGTTTTTATTTGTTTTGAAGTAAGTGATATTTCTCACTTTAAAAGTAAGTGATATTTTTCAAGTTAAAAGCACTACTTGAGTGAATATTTATAAGAATTCTGCAAAGGATTTTCATTGCCATAGCACAATTATTAAATTATACAAAAGCCTTGAATACTGCTTACAGATTTGATCAGTCTCTAATTTTACCAACAGAATAATGAAAACAAAAGTACAGTCATCCAACAGTGCAATACACTGATGAATAGTAAATACCTAGGGCCTTGCCAGACTGATCTTAAAGAAGTATGTACGACATATGTGGTCAGGAAATAAATTGCATTTATCATCCACCTTTGCTTGCCTCATTCATCCATCTCTGCCTAGACTACCTTAAGCATTCCAAATACTGTGTTCCATCAAAGTCTCTGTCCAAAACAAAAAGAGGAGGAGGAGTAGTAAGAAAACAATTAGTTTTCCCCTTGGCTGGTACAATGTTAATCTTTCCCTACAAAATACTGGCAACTGTTGCTGGTCAGATTTGAAACGTGCAGCAGCAAATAATGATCTTAGTGTCTAGATGGACAATTCATAGAGCACTTGACCTAACAAGTTATTGACCAATTTCTTGAATTTTTGTGTTTTAAACTCATTTTTCTGTTAACCAGGTGAAAAAATCAGAAAGAATAAACTAGACATGGCAAAGGCTTGATAGGTTATCTAATTCATCCCCCTTTGTAGGTTTCTAAAACTTTTCCCTTTTATAATTGTATTATTATTATTATTATTATTATTATTATTATTATTATTATTATTATTACTTTTATAGTACTGTTAGTCTCCATGGACTAAATATTTCTAAAAATATTACATGGACTAGGATAAAAAGCTGCAAACCAACACAGGTTCTGGAAAACTACAGATCATTGATTCTTAGCTTTCTCTCTCTCTATTTGCTCTTTAACACTAAGTTTAGTTTCTTATCAGGTATTTATTATGTTGGGAAAAAATCTCCCATCCTTTGCCTTGCCTTACCCCACCTCACCTTCCCTTGTATTTGCTTGTCCCCTTTCTTCATATCTGAATAATGATATAAAAGTGTCACAGGATTCATAAATATCTCCCAAATTTTATCATCAGACCAAAGTTCCAGAGATCCAGAACCTCTGGAGATGAGGAAGGACTTAATCTGAGACCCTACATTAAGAGCAGAAGATCTTGATCATTATGTGCATAGTTGGCTTAGGTTAAGAGATGTAATGAATTAACAGAATCATCCTGTGCAAGTTTTGAAGAGAGTGAAAACAAAGAACATAACTAGAATGGGAGGAATGAGGAAATACATCAGGTGACTTCACCATCACATCCTCCCATGTCTGCAAAACTAGGAGGAATACATAAAACAGCAGTTTATGGAGGAAACTGAGAAGCAGAAATAGTTGGATAGTTAAGAGGAAGAGATGGACATTTAAACTATTTGCTAAACTTGCAACAACTGACATTTAAGAAGAGTGAAGACTTTGTGCAAAACCTCTTTTGAAGATGACAGAATAAATATCAAGTAGTCATAGCACAAAGTGTAATCTCTATAGAAGACATATTCCCTTGCCAATTCACTGCCTTTCCCACCTTCTCCTTCACTCTTTAGCTTGCTTGCAGTGTCCTGCTCACACAGTGACTTTTTTTACTGCTTTCTTCTTGCCCTGCCAAGGCAGAAGTGACTTGGGATGGGGAGTGCAAGTGCCTTGTGCCCTTTCTGTGGTCTCAAGAAGTAAAATACACACATGGAGCCACCATGGATTCCCCAACACTGAGGTCTGTGCTCTGATACTTCAAGATAAAAAATTAAGAGAAGAGGTCTGGACCTCACCAAAGAAGTGAAAACAATTTAATTCCAAAACTAGCATAAAATACTACATTAGATGAATCATTAAATGTAGATAACCATAAAATCACTAATTGCTGCAGCTAAAATATCAAGAAATGACAGATTTCAGCATTCTTCAGTAAGACAAACTTAAACTCAGAATTGTTAAGCATTTTGCACAGGAAGGCAGGGTAGGGACTCAACAATGAACAGAGATGCTGTTATCAAACAACAATCATATCACAAAACCTCAAGTGGTGCTTTTGTGCAGTTCAAACCAAGAAATAAATGGTGAACATCTTAACCAAAAAAACCCCATCAGTAGTTCATAACCACCCCTTAAAACAATTTAGAATAATGCTATGAGAATGCCTTTATGGACAATCTGAAAATTTAAATAAGTCATTTGAGTAACTAATTTGCCCAGTTTACAAAGGCAAATCACCCATCCAAGACCATGGGATTTTTTTGCCACATTAGGCCTCAGTAAAGCTTGTGAAGACAGAACCCATAATGTTGCTATTAGCATAAAATATCCCTTGGATTTTTTACAAGCTATACCCAGAATTTATAAAAAAATGGACTCCATGTGCTGTTATTTGTGGTACTGAAGACACAGCAGTGGGTTAAAAGAGATGCTTTTAATAAACCTCTGTCTCCAGCCTGCTATGAGCTTCAACATCTCCTGCTATGAGGCTGGAAGATGTTCAGGCTGTATCCCACTGAGAACTTCCACGTGGACCTGGAATCCCTCTGGGGAGACTTCTAATTTTGCCTGAAGCTAATTAGAATTCATGTTTTCTTAGCGAATTAAGGACAGTGATAGCTACTCACACTCTAATTGCAGTTAAGCCTAATGGACAGCCCAGGATAGGTAGATACCCAAAGTATCTACCCAGCAAATATTTTGAGGTTTTTCTCCATTTCACGTTTACCACTGAGCACTCAGCAGGTGCTCCCACTTTGGAAAGGAAGTGTTAATGCCTTAAATAGCCTTCTTATTCTGACTAGAATGCATCTAATTGATGTCTCACCTCTGGGAAAACAAAGACAGCAAATTCAGGTTAATGCTCCTGAATACTGGAGGCATGGCTAAGTCCATTAACCCAGCCAAGACCAAAACACTGACACCTACAATAATATAAGGAGAAAATACAAGATTCCTTAGAAATACCATCATACTTCAAAAGTAGTCCCCAAATGGTGTCAGAAAGAAATTGGGAATAATGTTTGGAATTACTCTTCTTATGTTAAAGGATACTTAAATAAAACAAATGTATTTTGTAGAATAAGCCTGAGTAAAAAACAATGTTAAGGCCAGAGAACTGAGGCAAAAAAAAAAAAAAAAAAAAAAAAAAAAAAGAGATTCTTGTTCCTCTCTCTCCTTCCAGTGAAGAGTTACACTTTTTCAATACTGAGTTGAGGGTGGTGGATTCTCAACACAGACTGAGAAATCCACATTATCTAACTGTAGCTGGCCACATTTCAGGCCCTGGGATAGATCTGGAGTAGTCTTGTCTTCTTACCATCTGAAGAATGAAAAAGGATTGCACAGCAGGATTTATCAGCTTGTTTCAAGTACCGCCCCTGCGATGAAATGTTTCACAGTTTGGATGAGATTGTTTCTCTCTACTGATTATAAAAGTCTGGACAACTCTTTCAGTTGTGGTCTTTCACTTGCTATTTATTTCTCATCTATTATGATGTTTCTTTAGGAAATCTGGAATGCAGTTAATGGTATGAGGGTATGAAGAGAACTGATATTCAAGACACAGCTGTAGAGATAAATATCAGCTGTGGAAACATGGTTCACTGCAGTAACTATGGGCATTTATATTCATACCAGCTAGAAGCTGTGTCAGGGTGATGTACAGCACAATTCAGAGCCTCAAAAATTTGTTGGTCTCCACGATAAAAATACATCTTAATACTTCTGTAAGGTAGAAGTCTATTATTCAGAAATATTATTTGCATTTAGTAGCTTATTTCCTTATAATGGGTTTCAAGAGTTACTAATTCATTACACTCTAGAACCTACAAAAAGATGAAAAGTAAAAGGCATAAAATCATATTTTTTAGCTGTGCTGAATTACCTCTTTAAAACATAAATTTACAGTTTTTGTGGAGACAGATGTTCAACATTGCATTACTAAATGGTTCAGATCTCAGAAGGATTTACTGATTTATGTGGTTCAGGGCTAAACAAATCAGCAAGCAGTAATCAGGATTCCATAATAGAAAGGTAATGGACTAAGGCTGACCTCTCTGCCATGTGCTAAGGAAACAACTCTGCCACATTTATATCCAGTAAAACCACAAAAAAAGTTGTTAGAAACATGCTTTTTTATTATGTGAAAAAGGAATTTGCAGGTAAACTCAAAAGAAGGTAAACTCTGAAATTTCAGAGATATTCACTCTCCTTGTTTTTTCTCTCTTAGTAAAGTCAGGTATTGTCCCCAATGAACAGACTATTGGCTGTGTCAGTTCCAGACAAGATTATGACATATTGGAATATACTGTTCATGAACTGAATCTCAGTTGCTTTCAGTGTTTGGGAAGTGGACAATGAAATGAAAATAGTATTTCAACCTAGGGAAGAAATGAAGTCCTGCAATTTCACTCCCTTCCACAATCCCTCCTTAAAATATGATGATTTTGTGAATGACAACCCTATTGCTCCACATTCACAAAGTCATCTCTGTATTTCCAGTGCTTTGGCTGGAGAGGCATCATCACATCCTTCCAGGTGAGGCATGGAGTGGTTATTTTTTTTAAGGTTTTTTTTTGGGTGGGGTTTTTATTTGTTTCATTTTTCTCATTTTACAGATGATATTCTTTAAACTCATTTGGATGAAAAAGAGTTCACAAATACATCATATATTGTCTGTATATTTGTACCTGCTGTAAAGGGTACAAATACGAAATGAAAAAGGGCAATTTAAAGATAATCAAGAAAAAATTCCTGCCATGACCTCTTCATTTATGCTTTGATTATACTCAATAGATACTCATAGTTTTGCTTAAATCCAATCTTTTTGTCATCTTTGTCATCTTAGTAATCTAAAAGACTCAAAGATATCCAATAGAATCCAGAAGAAATAAAACACTGATTAAGGACAATCCATGATTAATCAACATTTTTTCTTACAGCACAGCTGGATACCAATATAAAAAACTGGTTCATACTGGCATTTTCATTTAGAATGTACACCAGTCTTTGGCCTGGTTGATGCAACACCTTGTGCACAAATGTCCACACAAATGCAAAACACCATTATATTTACATACACACTAGGTTGTATTACTCAGCCCAAAGGAATGTAATTGTGATGACAAATAAATAGTGATTGATGATTTTCAGTCTTGATATGGTAACTTACATGATTTCATATGAGTTGGTATTTGACATTAAAATGATGTCTAGCACTTTGATACCAAGGCAAATAAAATCACAAAGGTGGTCTTGGGTAAAAATATAAGATACAAAGAAATGACCTCCTGAGTGATGAATTAGTCAAAAAAAAAAAAAAATGTAAGGGTAAAATGTTACTTTGGATAAAATGGAAAGAGATTTCCCAGAGTTTTCTTACAAAATGAACAAAAATCAAATGCAAGCAAAACTACTCCAACCTCCCATCTCTCTCCAAAAGTTCCAAATTTTCAAATGAAAACTGATATTTTGATTTGTAGTATGTCCTAAGAACCTTTTGAAATTCCAGAAAATGAAAACTTAAGACAAAGTGACAGGCTTACAGTTTAAAGTATTTCCCATCCCTGTTTTAGTCACCCTAGTTAGTCAGTTCCACGGTACATCCATAAACATTCCAAGCTCCCCAGAAACTCACCTTTCACAAACAGATTTCTTATTTATTGAACATCCAAAGTCTTCTGTTGAGTCTGGATCACATCTGAAAATCTCTTCATTACCAATTTGATGCTGTAACCCTGCAAAATGATGTTTTTATCTTCATTTATTCTGTGAGAAGGGAGAATTTGATTCAAAAGCTCAATGTATTTTAGTTAAAAAAAAGTTACATAGACAAGATAGAATGATGATCTGGGTTTTTTTTGTGCATTTCATCTGTCTTGTTCGGAGTGATATAACTATCTTATTGATAGCATATCATTGGTTGTTTCTTCCAAATATAACCTTGCATATCTTACAAATCTGGCTATTTATCTATTATGTCAAATGATGTCCAGTACCTTGAATAGGTGTTATTATACAAATTGACCTTGTAATAAATCATATAGTGCATTGACTACTTCAGTGCATAAAGACAATCCCAAGAGGTGGATTAGATAGACAGCTCTAACAGTGAGTGGATCTGTGGAGCACTGGTGTCTATGGGACCTGCTGGGTGCTGAGCAGAGAGTGTTGAGGTCTCAGTTTTTGGCTGATGGGGTGGGACAATTTAATTTGTGGAGTTTCTCTAAAGCTTTTTCCTACAAAAACTGATACTGATTATTTCACCCATTTGTTGATGACTTCCAGTGACCATCCTCTCCATTCCACCCAATTACTCTGCAAAGCATTACACTGCTGTCTCAAGTGGAGAGAAATCTTTCATTGAATAAATCTATCCTAGTGCAAAGCACTGTCCCTCTGAAAGTGACATCGTAGCTGTTCTGAAATCAGGGTTAAGTCTTTCACGGCCCTCACAGAAGCTGAATTTCCCCCTGCAGACTACAGAGACTGGTTGTTCCTCCTTCTGTCTGGGACAACATGATCTGGAACTGTAGGCAAGTTGGAGTCTTCTTTTTCTCACTTACTAGACAAATGCAAGCATAGCATATATTATGCATGCATTATACATTTCCTTTCTTATTGTCAGCTTGCATGCACATTGACAACACAGTCCTAACTCATCATAGCATTTTAAGCACATGTTTAAACTTAAGCCACAGAGAAGCCTATTCTCAAACACTTTGCTGAACGAACATCTCTAAACACATCATCATGGCTATTTTTCCTTTCCAGCTTGGCACACGCTATGTTAGAGAGGGCCAAATTTCGACTGCACTATTACATTTCCCTCCTTTTGGAGCAAAATTATTTTCCTGAGGTCCTAATGTGCAGATGAACTAAAAGTGTATTTCCAGGCAAAAGTGATTCGAATTTTAAGGTAATTGGATTTTGTAGAATTCATCTTGCTATGAAAAGTCTGGACCACTGGATGGGATGGTAATACTTAGAGGAATTTGTAATCCAGTTTTGCTTCTGCCATTCATCTAAACTCAATAAAACACAGGACTGACAGTGGATGTATTTGGGAAGGAAGTAAGAAAGTTAATATTGCAGCAGCATGATTGCTATCTGTCTTATATCTACACTCCAATTTATGTTCCTAGGTGTAGTTTAACTGAATCCATCCCAAAAGAGGGAATAAGAGAATCTGTTTACAGATGTCATCTGTTGTTGAACTGCTATTACAGAATAACCATTCTAGTCTGTTTTGTTTTGCATAAAAGACAGTCTCAGTTTTTATATACTGGAATAAAACTGGTTTTGTTTCATATTTGCTTTGCTGATTTCCTTTTCTGTGCAGAGGGATGTTATCTATGTGAATCTACAACACTGAAGTCTTCAATGCTTCAGAAAAGTTTGAGACTAGGAAATCTGTGTGTCTTTTATCCTCTGAATATGATTAATGATGCTTTGTGTTTTGCAAGACATTATTAAAAACAGAAGCCTATGACTTCATTGTCTCTGACAACGACTTTGAACATGGGGTCAGCTATTCCACTTTTACATTTCTTTGCAAGATTAAAAGAAAGTAAAGACTATTGCAGTGGGAGGGGGAGAACTTTACACAGATTTAACAAAGCAGAATACACACACGTTTTCAATATGCTTCTTCCAATGAAAATTCACCTCATTCATACGATACTGCTGGTAAGCAAACACTAGTGACAGGCAAATCTAGCCATGAGGAAAACATACTGGGCTCAGGATTATCTCAAGTACCACATGCTAGAATTGTTGAAAAACTTAAGGGAAGAGTTCAGAGTTTGATAGAGAAAATTACAAGTAACAGATACAATTTTTTGGTTCCATTCCTGGACATTCAGTGATGAACAAGAAAGTTATCAAGCAGAACTGAAACAAACTGGGCAACAGCAAGAATTCATTTGAAAATATTAGTGAGAAATTACATGTCAGCACTTTTTTATTTTAATGTAAAATACACTACTTTCACAAGCTGAATGTGCTGTACCTTTATAAAGTTTATACACAGTACTGCTTAAAGTGCTGGAAATGCTAGGTCTCCCTTTAATATCTAAACAGGAAATTATTCTCTCTTTTTAAGCTATTCTGTTCATCTGTGATGCATTATTTTATTGAATTTCTGCAATGTAAGGGTTATTTTTTTTTACTGATATCTTCACCTTTCATGAATGTCAACAACATTCCCACTGTACTAAAAGCCTAAAAGGGGAACTGAAAACCTCACAGAAATTAATGGTAAAATTCAAAATTATTTCAACAACGTTGAGGTTTTGCCCAGTTGAACTGAGAATATGGTTGCAATAAAACCACTATTGCTTTGACCAATGAGAGAGGAATGAATGTTATCTAACACTGGCAGTTTTCTGCCTTCAGAACACTCACATAGAGAAGTCACTAGAAAATCATGGTACTTTTCCAGCTGGTTATGCTTTTCACTGTCTTTAACTTCATTGTAAATTTTGTCTATTGAATGAACCTCACTGCAACTGGCTTGAATAAATATGAGGCTCTATTACTCAGTTATAAATTTATCTTGCATATTATCAAGGTCCCTTCTTTGAGGTCTGCTTTGACCTTTCAGGGTTTAATTTGCCTTCAGTGGTATTGTAAAGAGGGAGCAATGTAAAATAAATTTTATTCAAGATATGGTAAATGAAGGGGTGGGAAAATCAGTAAATATTGCTTTGAAGATTATTCTATTTAGATGCTCTCTGCCTTAATCAGAAGAGTTTTCTGATAAGATTTAGCAGAAATCTAAAATGTCTCCTGTAATATGATCTACTTTTTCACTTTTTACCCATTTAACAATTTTAAAATCATATCCCCCCACCACTGGTTGCTCAAGAACCAGATAGAAATCATTATTATGCAGTTCACACTAACACCGAAGCGCAATAATTTTTTCAGAGATAAGTCTTGAAAATGAATCAAAATTATGTAAAATAATAGGATGCCTTTTCTTTCTGTGCATTAGAATAAGAAAGAATTGACTACTATTTGGAAGGGTAATTTTACCAGCTGGACTTTTGGAATATGAAAGTATGGTTCTCACATTTGCAGAAATTTTGGCCTGCCTGATACAACGTTAAAAGACAAATATTTAAAGAAAAGAATTTCACTGCATTTAATTTCACACTGGAATGTGCACCATGGATCTTAATATTACCACTGAGGGTTCCCCACCAGCCTGTAAACTTCCCTACAGCTTTAGTTCAGAATTGATCTACTGCACTACAATAAAACTAATAGAAGGTAGATTTAGTAAATTCTGTTACTTTTTCCTAACAATGCAGAAAAATCTGAAAAATATCGCTCACAAGAATATTTTTCCCTGACGTGTATTTTATTAAATAGGAGAGATATAAATGTTCTCACAAAAAATAAGCACAAGGTGTTCTAATTACCAAATGAAGGTAAAAACGAACAACAGCTTTTAAACTGTTGCTCTACTGATACTTTTATTTGTGTAAATAACAAGTTTTCTACTATAAGCAATGGTTTTATTATTAGTCAGAAATATGCAGCAGCCAATGTCATATTGGGATGCTTTGATACATGAAGATATGTCTTTTATACACACAAATTTTATATAATATGTAAAATAGATGAAACGCATATACATGAACATAAAAGATCATTTTATTGAAAGTGTAATGTAACTGTGTCACTGTTATCCTCTGATGCATTCCTCATTTTCTTATCAATAGTATAAATCTGAAGACGTCCATTACTTCATACAGTAATAGAGTTGATCTAGTTTTAGTTTAACCAAGAGCAGGCTCCTGTCCATTCTTCCTGGTGTCTCTTCATAATCAGTTTCAGAGTATTACTGTTCTAATGTTACATACACCTCACTGGTTACCAGGCCACAACCTGACCTTAAATTTGTATGAAAAATTAAGTGGAAGGCAGACGATTGAGCTGTGGTTTCTTTCAGTTTCATATCATTGCCCTTGCATCTGGCGGGGAGGAAAAAAAAAGGCAAAAAAAAAGGCAGCTGCCTGATACCATAATGTCACTTTTAAGTTTTACACTGAAAAAGCACTAAGCGGGGTTTACTCAGAGTCATTTTTCAGCCAATTCTTCTTCCTGGAAATGTGATGATGTGAAGACAGACAGAGCTGAGGGAAGAAACAGTCTAAAAGCCATCTCCCTCACTCTATTATTACGAATCACCCCTGTTAGAGAAGGAAAACTACGCATACTCAGCATGCTTCAAAGAAGGAAAATGATGTGACAAAGCCATGAAGTTAAATTAAACAGATCTGATCTACACAACCAATTTAATGTCTGCATATTTTTCTGTTTAATTAAAAAATAGCTTAAGACCTTTGTTACAGTATGTGACAGCAAGTTAATATAGTAAATCAGAATGCAATTAAGTAGCACATCTGTTCAAGAGAGCTTCATAGCTTGAGTTTGGTTGATTAAGTTAATTAAATTAAGATTTTTCTGTAAGGCTAAGGTAAATCTAGCTTATAAATATCAAGCACTTTGAATTAAAGTTCGTACAATATTTCAAATCCATTGTCTTAAACCCCATTATTTTAGGATTTTAAAATATTTGTGTACCAGTAAGTACATTTACTCATACTCACACTGGCATGTGTAGAATTAAACAACATGTGACTTTAAAAATGAGACTTCTCAATTCTCAGTTTATATTTTTCTTTCTCTTTTGTAATAAGTAATTTTTACACATCAGAAAGGAATGCAACAGACTTATTAAATAACACATTTATTTTAAGCCCTCAATGAGGCAGATGATCTGTCAAATAAGTCATGTGGTATTTATAAAAATGTGGACAATTAGCAGCAGACAAAATATTCACTGCTGTATTGCTGATGCATTAAAAATTCCTTTGAAATTTATGTAGAAGCATGCAGGACACTACCTATTTCAGCCCAAAGCCACTTTGCAAGAGTAATAGAAATGTTCTCCTATGAGCATTTAAAGAGAATTTTACTAGCAAAACAACAGCAAAGTGATAGAGGTTTAGAATGTTGACAGTAGATATGGAAACATGATTTACCTAAAAAACTTAATCAGAAAAACAGGAGTGGATTCTCCATTCCATTATCAGCTTTGAGAGAAGGTATCACCCTTGGCATCTCTCTTGCTCTTTCTTGGGCATGGACCGCAGGCTAAAGAGGAAAAAGAAACAAGAAGGATTTTCTTTAATCGCCAAAATATATTGTGGCCTCCTAAAAGAGAGTATGTTGGTGACTGTGGACCAACACTGCTGACTTCTCTACCTGAGTTAATAATATAAAGCACCACTCTAATTAGCTGATTAAAACCAGAACTTGTAAGGTAGGGTTTGCCTGACTTATTTGAGACTACACCTCTACTTTATGGTAGAATTAATTTGCCCTAGCTGTTCCTGCCTATCCTCACTGATTTGCATAATGAAATACATCTCAGTCAGATGAATTAAGTTCCTAGAGAAATGGCCTAATATAGCTTTTGAGAGGACAGCAGATAATATGGCAGCAGCTCTTTTCATGTTATTTTTATTAACGTCTCTGCCCAAATTATAGTGTTACACTGGAAAATTTGAAGAAAAAAAACTTTTTCAAGGTTTGTTCTCTGTGGTTTTCTACCATTCCAATGAATGAACTTCAGTGAGGTCATCTCAGTCTTCAGAGGGTGATAAAGCAATTAGGTCCATTTTTTCCTGCTAACTGGTCTCCAAATTCTAAGGACTTTGGACAAAAGATATTTTTGTTAAAATGTCAGCACTTTTTCCCTTCAACTCTGATGCAAGACTTCACAATACACTATTCTGATCTTTCCCTCCTTACCCCTTCAAGCAAAATTAGGATGCATCTACTCAACAGTTGACTATTTTTAAAAGAGCCGGGTTGGGAAGATAAGGTGTGAGGTAACAGCTGTAAAGATACACAACTGCTTGCATATGGTTTCTGTACAGAATGTAGAGCACTACTGTGATCCAGATAGATTGAAGGATTTACTGTCTTTGGGTGTGCTTCAAGTATCCTAGTAAAATTTTCTAGTAAAATTTTAGTAGGATTTTTTTTTCTCCCTAGCAATTCTCTAGTTCATTGACTTCTGAAACACTGCTGACCTTCACACTTTCTCACATATCAGCTTGTATGACATTTAACTGATCAGACTGAAGACAATATTGATGCTGTGCTCTACAGATTCATGGGCCAGCACTGACTGTGAACTCAGTTATCATCCATAGTCAGGTCTCAGTGCAGAATCAGTGATTTTCCTCTTTTTGTTCTTGTGTTCACTCGAGCAACAACATTGTCACATGACCTATTTTAGCTTGTAATGCAAAAACAATCAAGATGACTTAAAGTGAAAATACTAAAGCAACAAAACTTCTTGTTTTAATAAACATCCACATTCCTTTCCAATGTATGTGTTACTGAAATTTGAAGAATAGAAAACTAGATAAAATGTGGCTTTGATTAAAGCCAATATTTGTTAGGGTTTTATAGCTCGGTTATGAAGAACCTACATAATCAATAAGTTCCAGAGCATTGGTTAGTTATTAAATTCATTCAGATGAAAAAAAAAATGCCAGGAATATTAATCATTACATTGGAAGAAATCTAATTTTTTTTGTTAGAAAACTAGTTTTTAACATTATGGATTTGTTTTGTGGTGGTGTTCTTGTTAATGAGAGATTCAAATTAATTTCAGCTGATGCCAGGGAAAGAACATGCTCAGCATTGTCGAGTCATACATATGTGAGGAATATAACTGCTGTTTTATTAGACTGTGAAATTACTACTCACTCTTACAGAATAATAAAAAATGTATTATGGAAAGGGTCCTTATGCAATTTCTAGCTATAAAAGATAGATATGTTTTGTACTCGAGGCAGTAATGTTTTCTCTAAATGCATACCATATAGCACTCCAGTTTGAAATGAGGGAATCGCCTGCCCGAACTCAAAACCATATGCTATGGAATATGCCCCATGGAATTTGCAAGCAGACTTTTAGTATAATTATTACTACTTAACAGCATTATGGAGGAGAATGAAGCAATGGATGACAGGATTTTAAGTACTGTAATCTAATTTAGATATGGAATTCTAATTATTGATTGTTTTTTGATCTAATGCGAAAGTAAAGGTTGTTCAGAGAAGAGAGAGATTTTAATTAGTTCAATTTTTTGAACCATTTCTTAAGAAAGAGTTGTAATATTACTTAATTAAAAAAAAAAATAAAAGAAAAAGAATTTAGTTTCACCTGGGGAAATAAACCTGTGGAAACACAATTTAAAGAAGATTTTATTATCCTCAGTATACTCAATATCCTGTATTACAAAGAAAATGGAGTGAACTTTTGGTAATTATAAAGTGCTAAATTTTGTATTTCTGTTAGTGTAAAGGAATAAATTAAGTATTGTATATTTCAATAATCAGGATATACAAATTGCTAAACTTACAACATTATTTCTAAAATTTTACTGGGAAGATATGGAAAAACAAAAATGTTTTAACATTTTTTTACTTTCAATGAAATTAAAATTTCATAAAACATATGTACTTAATGAATGACCACTTGTATCTCAAAACCACTCATTACCTTTATTGCACTCAGATATTACATGATAAGGAAAATTGCTCCAGCAAAATTTCTTAATTTATGCAAAATTTTTATCTTTAGAGATCATGGAAAAGCTAGTTAAAAGTTTTTATAAAAAATTTTATACAATTTCTGTTTTAAATAAAATTTTAGGGATTAAATAAACAAATCTCACAGAAATGTTCATATCCTTCTGCTCTATTTATCAAGATTTTTACTTCATATCTTTGCTTTCCTTCATTTAGTTATAGTTAGAACTCCCCACCACTGAAGTACAGAGGCAGAGATGCTAAAAATGGTAATTGGAATAACCTCAAGCACCTACTGGGGCTTTGTGTCATGTGGACTTGCTCTCTGAAAGGTTAGATGATGATATATATATATATATCTGTAAAAAAGCTGAAAATATCCATCATAAGCCAGGCTGTGTTCTTCTTTCTAAAATCTGAATTACATAAATGGGAAATTTTTGTGAACAGAAGGTTGTGTCAAGATATATTAAAAAAAAAACAAGAACAAAAACAAAAAAAAAAAAAAACAACCAACCAACCGACTAACCAAAAAAAAAAAAGTGAAAAACCAAAATGTTACTCTCAGTGGAAGCTGCCTTATTTTCAATTTGGTGACTAAATATGACAAATGTAAATTAAGGATGTAGGTTTGAAATTACTCTACTCATTTTCTTCCCTACCATTTACTTAACTACACAGTCTGAAACACATTGATTTCTGGATACCATTCAGTTATTATTAGAGTTAATTTTGGTTTTTAATTTAGATTAAGCAATAGTTTCTTACTAAGAGTTCCAAGCTTTCCTTGAAAAACACAATCCACACCCAGAAATCCTTTTAAAAGACCCTTGTTACTATCCAGAAACACTGAGGGCCAAACCCTAAATAATTTATACAGCTATTAAGATTAAATAGCAAAAACAAAAAAAAAAAAAGTTTAGTGGATGAGGGACAATAGATGTAAGAACATCCAATAAACCAAGCAAATACAATACAGCGCAAAAAGGGAACCATGAAAGTTCAAGGTTCATTTTGAAAAGAACTTAATATATTTAATTATTTTCCTGACCCTGTGGACATGTGGTCATCTTTCATGTAATACCTTTCTCCTACAGTTCTATTTGGTAACCGTATTTGAGATCCATTCAGATCACTAAACAGCTCACCTTTTTCTTTCATTCTTTTTTTAAATATTTTTTTCCTTTTCTCCGAAGAACCATAGGTAGAAGGGTTGCTTTCTCCTTCTGTTTTTTTTTTTTTTTCTGCAGATTTTTTTTTCCTGGAAAGCCACTTCTGAAAGTTAAACCAGAACGAAAGTCATGAGGATGCCTGTATATTATTAAAATTTGGTTAGGAAAAAAACTAATGATCTACTCAGACTTAAATTTGAGGCCAAGCTTAATGGGCTGAAATGTTTCTTTAAAAATACTTAGTTAGACGATTAATTAAATAAAAGCTTCCTTCCACCAGATTAAACCATATATCTGCATAGTCTGGATATCCTGTGGAGCTATTTGTGTACTAGTTAGCAGTGACTGACAGGACTACCCAGAGTGTCAATGTGTCTCTTGTTTTGGTTTATCAGATAACTGGTGAAATGCAACACTGATGGTGTCAGATTCCTATTTACAATATTGTTGGATAAACAAAAACTGGGTAGAGTTGTTTGGGATTTCTCACTCATTTGAATTCTTAAATTGTCCTTTCTTGTAATGTCCCTGTTTCTAATTAACAGCATTTAAGAGGGGCTTAACTTGCTTTTTGCCTTACTTACTTACTTTTTGCCTTACAACAAACCATGTCCAGTTTCACATGCAAGAAGAGCTTTCTACTGTTATAATTTATGCCACAGGAAAACAAATAAAAACATGCAATGATATTTTTTCTTTACTTCCAGGCTTAGGTTGGCCACCTCGATAGAAATTATTTGTATATGAAAACAATTTTATACTGTGAAGAATGAAGTTTATACTGTGTGGAAAGATGTTTTTGGTGGCATAGAATAATTCAAAGGCTTCTTCTCAATAACTCAAATAGCTATACTGACTGAAAATTCCAGCAGATATTGGGAATTCTCAGTTTTGACTCTACACAACTAGGAGGGTTTAAAAATCAGTTCATTTTACTAACGAACTTGGTTCACCTTACATTAGATAAAAGCAAGATGAGTAACCCAAAGAAACCTGACCTTAGATTAGCTACTCCAGATATCCAGCTGCAGTAGATAATAAGAAACATGAAGTCCCAGAGAACTTCCATCTCAGAAATGTCTTTCCAAGCTCTTATTACTTAGGCAACAGCTTGTGACATGGTCTTCATTATTTATATTTTATTAAGTCATTATTAAAATATAATATTTAGTATGTCCAGTATAGTTCTAAATTTGTACTTTTGTCAGAGTAAGCAATTAATCTCCAAATTTACTCATGCACAAAATTCTTTTTAAAGAGATCACTAAAGTTTACAGAGGAGTAAGATTCAAGAATACTAAAATTTACTGATGTTACCAGACTTCTCTCTGTCATTTGGTCAGTTCCTCAATATCCATCAATTATCCTGCATTAAAAATACAATGAAAAGCCTTAATAAATGCAGAAATGGAATCTTATAGATATAATATCTTCTATTTTGAATTACTCAAAATTTACTTCCATGAAATATAAATAGGTTAAATAAATCTAATACTTTAAATTGTATTTACCCAACAATAATGAAGTATATATAAGTTATAGAAAGGTAAAGTGTTTTCCATTCAAATCAACACTCTGATGACCTTAAAAAAAAAAAAAAATCTACAATTTCCATTCATTTGCATTATCTTCTCCTGAAATCTGAATCTTAGTATAATTAAAGTATGACTCTAGAATGTCATGCAGAGTGACATGATTTATAAAGCAATCCCTCTGTAAGAGACTGTGCCCTCGGCTAGCTCGTTGTGTTTCTTCACTTTGTAAGTTTTCTCACTTTGGAAAAATGCTATTTCAATAAAGCAATATACGTTATAATGGAAATCGTTTGCTATACTTGGGAGAAGTATCAGCTTCAGATAGATGCACTTATACCATTCACGAGATATTTTATTTTATCTTACTTGCATGACCATCAAGTGTGAGTAACTGTTGTGGATCACCACTGTTAGGCCAACAAGCTCCATAAAGCTCATGTTCCCCACAGAGGTATGGAGGAGAGATTTGGAAGGGCAGAAGGAGAACATTCATTGATTGAGACAAAGACAGTTTAATAGATAAAGCAAAAGCTGCATCTAAAAGTAAAACAAAATAAGGAATTCACCCATCACCTTCATCAACAGGGACATGTTCAGCCACCTCCAGGAAAACAAGGTTCCGTCATGCCTAATGCTTTCCTGGGAAAACAAACGCCATAATTCTTTCATTCCCTCCTCTTTCTCTCAGCTTTTATTGCTAGGCACAACATCACGTGGATTGAATATCCCTGTGGTCAGCTGTCCTGGCTGTGTCCCATCCCTTGTGCACACCCAGCCTCCTCAGTGGTGGGGTGGTGTGAGGGGCAGGAAAACCCTCAATGCTGTGTGAGCATTGCTCAGCAGCACCTGAAACAGTGGTGTGTTGTCAACTCTGCCTGCAAGAAATTCAGAACGTACACTATGTGTGCTGCTATGAAGAAAATTAACTCTCTCCTATACATAACTGGTACAATAACAGAACGACATCACATGAGATAGTTCTCTGGGCAAAAGAACTAAGAATTTTTGCAAAGTTAGGATAAAAACCAGAAAGGCTTCCAGAGGTCTGTGAAGTGTTCTCTAAAATACTTCAAAACTAAACTTTAATCCACATCAGGCAGAAGCAGACCCAGTGTACCAAATAGTGACGACAACATAAGTTAATATGCTCCTCATGCAACATAAATTATGGAACATAATCCAAAGATTAAAGTATTCTCTGCTGTCCTCTATTAAATTATAGGAGCTTGGGAAGAAAAAGCAAATAAAGCATGACTTCAAAAGAGAAGTTGATGTCCAAGAGAGGAAAAAATAATTTTCTAAATACGTAGGAAGGAAATTTTGGGCACATTAAGTCAGTCATACCATTTACTCACCTACCAACATATCCCTTCACATAGTACAGCTTTGATCTATTTTAGTTTCTCCTTCTTTGTATGAGTTATCTAAATAAACTGAAAACTGATTTACTGAGGGATAAGAGGTACTCAAAAGTGTTGATAACTTTCTGAATTGCCTAAGGCAGAGTGGGGAAGCAATTTTGAAAAGTGAGAATTATGTCCATGTTATTAATGTAGTCAATATTTATATGAATTAACTGAGCAGGAAGAAAGGAAAAAAAAAGTTCTCTTACAAATCAGAAAACTGCAAAACTTCCATGAGAGAACATGAATGAAATTGAGTCACTCATGTTCTGGAAATGCTGCACTGTCTGAGATGAACAATCATGGTGACGCAACACACTAACTGAATTCTTTTATGTTCTGAAAACTCAAATCCCTGATTTGTGAATTTAGTTTCAAAATTTCATTTTCTAAGTGCTAACTCTTTGAGATTTCCTGTAATACTAAATGAAATTATAAAAAGAGAAGCACAGAAAGAACTGTACTAATTATTTCTAAATGCTTGAAGTCACATCTGCAGTATTGTTGTTTATTTTGTGATGCTTTTGGTGAGACAAGTCTAGGAATCTGAGTGAGTAAAGGTTGAAAAAAGGACTCTTCATAGCTTATATATGTAAAACTAAGCTGGTTTGCAGTGAAACTCATTACTTCACACTTTGCAAAAAAAGACATGGTTTATAAAAAATCTAGTCTGGTTTTATATTCAAGAAAAAATTATACGTACAACAGGAAATTGTGAATAGGAGTTAGTAGTAAGTTTTTTCATGTAATTTCCTTCTCAAGCTGCCAATCAGCTACAATGTATGTCTTTCCATGATCAAGGAGCTGTCTTTTTAACACTCTCTACACATCAATAGTAATAGTATGGTAAATTTTACAGAAAAACTATAATGCTCCCAATTTTATTTAGGTTCTAACAACCAAGTTTTTTATTACTCAACAACCTCAGAAGACAGAGGTTGGGGGGACTTTAGCTATTTACAATGCTTAATATCTCATCTTTGCTACATATCCATGGAACAAGGATTGGATGCTCTTTGGTGCTAATGTAAATTTAATTAATATGAGGGTCCTTTGGTGCTAATGTAAATTTAATTAATATGAGGATCCTTCTCACTTTGGAATGATGTATTGTTTATAGTGGGTTCATATCATGTCAGCTCCAGGATCTCAAGACCTGAAGCAACAATGGCCTCTTCAGGTTTACAGATCAGCTAGATTTAAGACTGATGAGGTCTTGGTTTTTCAGTGAAGTGCACAGGCTCACCCTTGATTTCAATGAGCAGAAGAGCAAGATCAGGATTCAGATTTCCTTCCACTTTTAACTGTTAATTTGCCATATCAAACAGATTGCATATATGGACATGAGACTTAGTAGCAGCGAACCCTTTGAAGCACACAAGATGATTGTTAATGGGTTAAAGGCTCCCAATGTCTGTCTTCTAGCCATTAAAATGTGCAATTACAAGAAAGATCTTGATCTCTGGAAACCATGCCTTGTTAAATTTCCTTAGCAGACAAGATGGTACTGTGTGGCATTACATGTGGTTGCTGTTAGCCACATCCTTGCTGAAAGGTACCACAGTGCAGCCAAGGTAATAAGATGTGACAAATGGCAGCATGGCAAGTCATTTTGTGGAGCTTCCTTTGGAATATAAAAACTAAGGAGAGGATTACACTGACTTTCACTGTCCATTTGTTCATGAATGTAGTGAACAATGATTAACTTGAATTTGAGCTTCACTGATTTACAAAGAGGTGAGGGAAGATCCCAGGGAACAGCAAGAAATCTGATAGGGACAAATGGCAAAGCAAGGCAGAGTGAGATGCTGCAGAATGTGTATACATCTTGGGTAATTTATTTGGATAAAATGACTTAAAAAATAGGCATTAAAAACTTTTTTTTTTTTTAAATCAAACCCTAATTTTTCTCTTTAGGTCCATGAAAATCTAGGATAGGGTAGCAGTTGCCCATGAGGTAAGATTTTGCTGTTGGGCATGTGCAAAGCCAAGAGCAGTAGCATGACTCTTTTGCTTTGCAGTTTTGACCTTGAAAAAGAAGATTGACAAAGTAAGAAATTTCAAATCTCCTACATTTTTTCCAGCACAGACACAGTGTGGGCTTTTTTGTTTTGATTTTTTGATGACCTTAGATTCTATTAACTGCCATTTAAATTGCTATTACTCCGAAGGGTTTTTGAACAAAAAGAGGAGGCTGGAGGAAATCATAATTTTTTTCAGTAAGAAAGGAAAATACACAGCACTTCTTAATGATAGAAAGTTAGAAACATTTCAAAAGCCCTTTCACAGCTGTTTGCCTTCCCATAGATTATAGAAATACCAGAAATAGCTGCAGGCAAAAATGACTTCAGTGATTATTGGAAGCATGGACAAAATGCAAAAAACCACATAGAATTCAGTTATATTCTGTTGTTTAGATACAGCAATATAAAACAAGCAAACGGGCAATTATTTGGGGAAGATTTTTTTAACTTTGTTTTTAAAAGAAAAAATGAAAACTTTTTGCTAAATTTATTTTCTGACTTCTGTTGTATAAAGTAGGTTTGGATTATGTAAATACATGTGATGGGAGAGATAAAGCTTAATAGATAAATACAAATTTTCATTGGACATCATATTATTGAAATATATATATATTTTTAAATTGAGATCTGACTAAAAACTCCAGGCAGAGGAAGTGACTGTTCCACCTTGTTCAACTATTTGCCAGGTTACTGACCCTGGCCATTCACTTTCTTCTCTCTCCTCCCTCTTCCTTCCAAGATTGCCTTCATCTTATTCAGTTCTGGTAAGTCTGGGGCACAAAAACTGTGCTAAAACTAATAAACCTGTTGACTGGAACTGAGACTAGACTAGGGGCGCAAACCATTTAAAAATGATCTTTTGCTCTTCTCAAGACTTTCTGGTTATGAACAATTTCCATTGGCTAGGGTATGCATGAGTCTTTAAAACGTGAACAAAATGTCCCCATAAAGAGCATGGTGGAATGTATGAGATGAGCATCTTCTGTGCTTATGGATCTGTGATAGTCAGTGCATCCTGCACGTTGAAGGGATTTGGAATAGCCAGGAAATATTAAGCTATTCATAGGTGCAAGAGGAATGTGCTTTTTTACAGCTCTTTTGCAAGGCATCAGATTCGACAATCTATTTTTCTGTCTCCTGTTCTAAGAATGAAAAGTACTCCTTTTGTGTTGTTGAATTTATCAAACATTCTACAGTCATCCTGAATATCTGAGTAGAATCTGTAAAGAATGTGGTTTTTCTTTGTTGAATTAACTTAATTTTGGTAGACTAGGTGGTTAAGTTGGAATAAGCGATTAAGAGCCCCAAACAACCTGGTTCTGCCTTACTCTTCACTATTTTGATAGTTATAAATATTAGTTTATGAAACTAATTTAATAATTTTTTTAATAGAGCCAGCTGCTGAAAATCAAAAAATTACCTTCAAATATTTAATCAAGAAAATTATTACAACTAGTGTCATATGGGATTTTAAAAAACTTTTTGGTTGAATTTTAATTTTTTTTTAATCCCATCTAATTTATTCTGTGTTTAATTTTGTGGCATGAGAATTATTTTTAAATACTTCACCTGATTCATTTACCAACCTACTTGCACCAGGTACATTTCCACAGGACATGCATACTTTACAAGACACCATGTGCTAGAAATCAAACAAATATAGAAGAAAATAAAGATGCATTTTAGTAGCTACGTTGCTGTCATTTCATTTCACATATATATAAGGCATTTTAGATAGCACATTGAAATGTATTTTCTAGAGAACTATTTCCAGTCTAAGTAACCATAGGGAAGCAGAAAGCTATTTAAAAAATGAAAATAAGATGGTTTATATCACCTGCATAACTTGTTTTGTTCTCTGCCTTCAGGCTTCAAAACCCGCTTCCCATATTTTTCCTTTCTTTAAAAATAATGTACATCAGCTTAATTTATCCCAGGTCCCAACAGAAGGATCAGATTTTAAGCATTTAATGCTGTGGTTTCAAATCCAATTTTACAGTGTTCATCGTTTCTGAAGTGGCAGAATCCAAAGTGAGCTTTAAAAAAAAAAGAAAGAAAAAGAAGAAAAAAAAAATCAAGCTGTTTAGGGCATGCACTTTTTTTAAGGTAAAGTTTTACTACAAAGCTATAACATGAATGTTTCTAAAGGTGTTAGTTAGGAATATTTCCAGTTTTAAGAACTGTTTCTTATTGAAAAGGAGCAAAATTCTGAAGGGCAGCCTTCTGTGTTTATGCAATTTTTTGTGTAATTCTAATGTGTCTGACTGAAACCAATACATAGGAGGACAGTACTTCAGGTTTTAAGGAAAAAAATCCAAATCTTCAATGCACAATTATTCCTTTGCTGCTGAATGTAAGAATGCAGAAGCTGGTATAATGTGATTCTTTGTCCTCAAGCGATTGTCTGAGCAGTTTTGGCTTGACACGATTGTAGGATACAGGATAATCCCTTTTATTGGCTGCCTTTATGACATGTGCCTGAGGACAACCCCTACCTACCATCTGCACACGAGTTCACCTTCTTGCTGGTGAAGTCTACCATCATTAGGAGATTGCTCTCTGAATTTCCACTATCTGTAGGGTGCAAGCCCTACAGCAAGGATCCTAAGCAGAGTAAAGAATACCCTTAAGGATTCATTAGGCAAAAATTTGCAACGCTGCTTTGGGCAGGCAACATTTGCTTTGTAAATCTTTCCAGGCTCCTCGGTGAATAGCAAGTGCTATTCACAGGTTCAATTCTACCGATTTCAGAAGTGAGTCTCTTCCTGAAAACCAGTGTTTGTCAACAGGACTGAGAACTGGAGTGAGCAGTAACTTGGTTCTGTGTCAGCACAGAGCTTACAATTGATGGACACCAAAAGGGAACTTGCTGAGAAAAACTTTCTGACAAAAAGGCTTTCACAAGAGTAGTAAATGACTCCCGAATATCAGACTGTGATCATCAAATATCTGCATGAAAACAGAAAATATACATTAGTGTTGGATACCTTTTTTCCTTTCCCAGAAAATCTTGTTCTCCTTCCCTTGAGCTATTTTCTTCCATGGAAATTTGTTGCTGATTATAACCTAAATATAAAGCTAATGAATAAGATAGGAATTGTGAAGTTAAATTAGCAATACAGACTTTCTTAAGGCACAAAATTGTCTGTTGGAGGAATTTTTTGGTGCAGTATCTGAGCTGGGTATAAATCAGCAGTGGTGGTGCCACTGAGGCTTCAGGCATAACAGTGAAGCAGCACCTTTGGAATCATTGTAAAATTGCACGAGTTGACAGTCAGCTTCTCAGAGGCTGTGACAGAAGGCTGCATGGATAACCTGATTTTGATGTTGGAAAGAAGAAAAAGATTTAGTGGATACAGAAGGTGAAATACCTTTTTCCCCATGAATGGACTCCTATGGGTCATGGTTCAGACACATTAGTGAGGTAATATGACAAAACTTATACTGATACTGCTTCTAGGGATGTTTGGACAAAGTTTGTCATCTGGATGTCATAGACAGCCCTAGACAGCCTTTATTTTAAAGTGGGGAGAGAAACATTACATCATCCAATTTAACATAGCAACCCCTTCTAGAGCATTTTAAAATGAGGGAAAAAAGGATTTGTTTTTTAAACTGAATTATATCTATTGTTTATATACAGCTTCTTTTTATATGCTCTATATTATTTTTCTTTGTAAGGTATGTTGAATGTTAAAATTAATTCCTTTTTAAATAAAGTGTAGCCAAAAATAGCGTGGACACATGATACTGAAGCTGCTCTTGTGCTACCCATTTAAGTTATGTATCAAGTCTAAATTTAATCAAGGCCACATTTTATTTATATATTTCATGCATCAAACTCATTTAAACATTTAGTCAGATTTCATTAGGGGAAATACTACCGCACACATCATGCAGTAGTAAAGCTAATGTACTTCAGGAATTTGAAAGGATTTAGAGATCAGAGGGTCTGATTTCAAAATTTTTTTTTCTTTTTCTGCTTAGTGCTTGGAGCAGGTCTGTATGCTGCACATAGTTTGTTTCCTAGGACACTAATATAGTCAGCATGGTCTGTACAAATGTGTAAACACAGACATTCTCTGTAATCAGTGCATTTGGTGTCTTAAGGCAAGATTATGTTTTTTTAGGAAATGCAATTTATGTTCAAGATTAAATTTCTCCTCCAGACTGATAACGTCTTGAAGCTGAATGAGATCATAAATTTTGTGTCCTGACTTCTTGTTCTCCATCTTAGGTCTTCATTCCCTTTCTTAGTGTTTTAGAAAAGGGGAACTGAAAGAAATGCATCTATAATGATCAACCTTCACAAAAATAGTCTGCAAGCATTGATAATGTGTAAGTAAATGTTTAAAAATCTAAAATTACAGCAAACTGCAATAAATACCTCTCCTAATCAACTTCCAAGTTTCATTTTTATTCCACCCAAGATTAAAAAATTCCCCAACCACAGAAAAGGTCCCACACATAAGAAAAAATATAACACAGCTTTAACTGAATTTAACTGCTGTGGTTTGTCAGGCCTCTTTTGGTCAGACTCTCTCTGATGCTTTTTCATCCCACTGTCTACAAAGTTGAAGAAACTTCATGCTGTATCTTTATTATAACTCAGAAAAAGATAAGTATATTTTTCTGATTCACAAGACAATTTCATTTATATTTGCTGGAAAAAAGAAACAAAAGAGAAAATAAAGAAAAATATTAAAAAGGTAAATAACACATACATGCATCATGTGCATTTTTTTCAGCAAAGCAATTGGACTTTATTTTAGTGTGGGTTTTTTCCCTCCTGGTGCAATTTCACCACAGTCCACAAGAACGGAAATTTGTCATTCATGTATGCATTGAATCTTACAGTGCTGAAAAGCCAGTACATTGCAAAGTTTTAGTGACCCAGGGCATACTTGAACTTGTGATCTAGAGATGAAAGGCTTCATATTCAATTTCCAGTCCCATGACTCATCCAGTTCCCCAGCATAATTTTGGTTTGGGAAAGAAATTTTTGAATTACGAGTGTGCAAAGAGCTTTCTGACAGAATTGCAATTTAAAAACAGAATGGCCTGATTTACAGACATGCTGAACCCTCAGGGTCCCACTGAGTTAAGGCTATGCAACAGTCAGAAAACAGACCTTACTTAGCACCTGTCTTCAAAAATCTCTACAAAGGTAAATATATTGCTGTAGGATCTAGGTGTGGTGATCTCAGAAGCAGACACAAGGCCAGGTTTGGAAAGAGATGAGTTCTATTGCATCTTTCTTTCTCTCCTCAGCCTGTGAGGAAACCACTACAAAGGAGCTTTTGAAGACAGGACATGTGGTGTATCCTGAAGGACTCATGAGACTAGGAGCTCTGCCTTCTGCCAGTAGAGACCACATCCCTGATCTCTAGTCCTATTCCTTTTCTTTTCCATGTCTTTCAAGGAAAAAAATATTTCTCTCCCTTTTGACAGAACCTCTTATGGTGGAAATATATTTTCCCCAAGATCAAGTACTTAGTTTCTCTGGCAGAAATTTTCTTTGCAATGTGGAATCAGAAGAGAGAGTGCTAGTGCGGCACAAAATAAATTAAGCCTACCCTCTTATGTAGGTTATTCCAGCTCAGTTCTCAAGCCAATATCTCAGTGTGCCCCACGTCATGCAAGTCGGCTCACCCTCAGAGGCAGCAGCTTCTCCAAGGGGATAGTTTCAGGCATTCATATTAATGCTTAGATCTGCTTCATGTTATTTAATGTACTTAGCAGTATGAAAACAGTTTGTGTGAGCTATGTACCATAGTTAATGCAAAGCCCATGTTCATGCACAGCCAACAAAAGCAATGTAATTGTTCTTGTAAGTCTTAGATAACCTCTGAGCAGTTGAATTCCCTTGTGAATACACAGTCATACCAACCATTATTCCTCATAGAAGAATTTTTGGAATGTGGTAGCTAAGTTAAAAATAATTTTCACAACAGTATTCAGGAGAGATGTTGCCAAGACAAAGAAATCATGAGATCAGAGAAGCAGCAAAATAACTTGAGGGATCTAACCAGGATCTTTATCAGCTCCTCACCTTTTGCATCTTAAGCACCTTAAGCACTGTTTATTGTGCTTTTATGTACCCTGCTAAAATTAAAAATAAATTATTCCTGGCTTAACTGAAGTAAAATAAGCTTCATTATAACACAGATTAATGAGCAGAGGCATTGGAATCACTACAGCAAGCTGTAGTGGAAATTCTTTGCTGGTATTACTGGGCTTGCTTTATGAAAGTGGATGTTTAATTAAACTTTAGTATAGCCTAAAAAAGATGCATAATTCAGTCAATTAAAATTACAAACAGAAAAGCTATCTGTAGTAGTTATGCAGTTGTGCCTCTCCCTCACTGCCACTGAATGGCACAATATGATCACATTGATTTCACAAAATTCATTTATCTTGTTAAACAAAAAACAGCACAGTTTCCTATAAAGAACTGGAACTATCATTATATGAATATTAAATTAGATGGATACAATTTTTCAATAGAAATCTTCAACAGAAAACTTACTAAAGCACCTTGAAAATAGAAGACTTTGAAAGCAAAAATAAGCATTTGAAAATTTTCTGGCTAGTCTCATCTGAAGAAGATTACATCTACAGGTCAAATTACCAGGGAAAGTAGAAAGAAGGACTTTTTTTTTGTGCCAGAGATTCAGGTTTCTGCAGAAGTTTAAGCTGCCAGTAATTCCAATTGCTGGATATGAGTATGCTCCTTTTTCCAGATAGAACCCAAATATAACTGCTAGGTTTACAACAGTTTTAGACAAAACTATTATTCTTTCCCCTGGTCTTTGGAGGAGAAAGCAGCTATTTTTCAGTTTGATCTGTGCTCTCTTTTACTACCAAAAGTGGAAACCATAAAATATCTTGGGCTGACACTGATCATATTTTTACTTTCAATTGAAATCCCAAAGAACATGAGTGTCTTGTGGATATGTATTTTACATGAAACGGTTTACACAACTTGAATGCAGTTTCTCAGACACAGGCATAATAAATAATTTTTTAAGCTGGAGTGTCCCTTTCCTCCACTGGGTGTCACCATAAGGCAACAACACTGGGCTTGGAAATCTCAGTGAAAGGTTTATCGGATCAGAGATTCTGTATTTATTCCAGAAGGATGCAATGGAATAATCATATTTGCCAGTTAACCACTGAAGAAAGCCCCACGTAGCCCTAAAGGTCCTCAGATGGATGCCTGTATACCAGTGAATATCAGAACAGACTGGAAGGGGCTTACCAAATAAAACTCCAACAAAAAGCTGTTTCTAAGAACTGATGTTAAGTGGATTTTAAGATTTATTTCTAATGGTCATGAAAGAAATTAAATGGAAGAACCTCTCTGAAACACTGAAGTCTTCGTTGAAGTATTTTATTTGGGAACAGAGGATGGGTTTCAAAAATTGCTAGAACAGTTGCGGTAGGGAAGAGCATTTTACCTGACTCATTTTACCCATCATTTTACCTAATTTAAAGTCATAATTAATCACAATTTCACCTACATAGTATCAAACTTTCCATTAAAACGTATACACCCAAGGTGAGAGCAATCTGTCATGGAGCAAAATTTACAGGACTCCTAGGTGACTCATAGAGAGAATTTACAGCATTACTCCTTTCACCTGGAACAGTTACAGCTGGATCTGATTGTCACCTAAACAGCCTGTGGCTATATTCCAGAGGCATAAAAAAAGAAAAAAAAGAAGGCAGCCAATAACCATCTATTTTATTTTTTAAAGAAAGTATTTTTCAGAAACTGTATGCTTAGGAAAAAATTAAAAACCAATTCCTGCCTTCCCACCATTTCTGAAGTATTTACTTAATTAGTTTTTAATCTTATTCTTTTCTTCTGTTTTTGTTAATTCCCCTCCACCCCCCCAATAATGCCTAATGGCACAATCAGAAGTCTAGACACTAGTTGGTTCTATTAGTTAATTTTTTTTTTGTTATTCTGGATCCTATCAATAATTTCTCCAGTGTTTGATATGGAAAAAAACGCGAGAATTTTCGAAAACTTTGTCTACATTCAAATCCTGGCTAGACTCTAATTACAAAACACAAAGAAAATGGTTGTAATTTGATTCTTTGCTGAGCAATTTTGGTTAAAAATTCAGAAAGAGAAAAAAAATAATGGAAACATAAGCCTGACCCTTCCATCCCACAGTCTCAATTTTTTTTTTTTTGGCTGTTTATACTCTAGGTGAATAAACTGTAAAAGATAGGGCTACAAAACTAAAATGTATTTGAACACTCCAGACATGTACAGATAAACTGATAGTAAAGTAGACAATCTTCATTTGCTAGTTACCAACCTTTGAATGTAAATGGAACACTTTCAGTGCAACTTAATACTTCCTTCAAGGATTGATGAATCCTTTTTCTATGGGACCCAGGTAGAATGTATTGTTTCTTGAAAAAGGAGTAAATATTTTGTAAAAGCTGTTGAATTTTCACCTTGATGTGACCAAACCAGACTTGGAAAAAAAGAGAAGGAAAAAGAAAAGAAAAAACAAAGGTAAAGAAAGAAAAAAGGTTACGCTGGAAATGCTAGTAGCACCCAGTGGGTCAGGATTACTACCTGGAATATCTCAGATTGAATATCTGCTCTGAAATTGGTCCCCTCCCCCCCCAACCCCCCCAAAAAAGATGACAGACTGCTCTGTTGGGGTTTTGTATATACTCTGGGCCTACATACTTTCGGAAGCTGTTGTGGTTATCTGTCTTAGGGGGTGGCCAAGCAGAAGTTCTGGTCTTGAGCATCAGTAACATGATGCAGAAAAGATCCCACCTTCCTGGTGAAATCTTCAGCTTTCGGGCTGAGAATTTCTTCATTAGTTATTTGCTGGAATAAATACAATTTCTCTTATTTTAGTTAAAACTATAAGTTAGCTTTTTTTTTTTTCTCTCTCTCTACTGAGGAAGAGCAAGTGCTGCCAGCTTGAGGTGATCCTTATAATTTCTTTGAAAGGATCCTAACCCTCTGCAGGTACTTAACTCATAGGAGGGTATCAGATTATCTGCTAAACAGACATTATAGTCAGGGTTGACCAAGATCAAGGGAAACACAATCAGCACAAACTGTACTTGAACAGTTCCTCTGAGAACAACCCAGCTTGATTTTGGTTGCATTTGAGATCCAAATACTTTAGAATTAATGTGCTGTTAGGGGTATAATCAGCTAGACTTTCAGCTTAGAAGGCAGATCACTGCTGGAAATTTGTAAGCATTAGGACTTACAAAGCTATGAGTCTGATGTTTCAGTTATTTGAAAATCCAGTGACCTTAAAAATACCATGCAATCCATACTAATGACAAGGAAATGGGAACACAAAACTATAAATAGCCCTAGACTTAAAAGGGGTTATGAGAATTTTTCTAACATGAAGCCTGACCATGAATTTTATGTAAATGATGCTTGATGTAGCAAAAAAAGAGTAAAATTTAGGTTGCTACAGGGCAATACATTGGCATTACCAGGCTACTTGTTCAAAAAATAAAATGAACCACTTGTTTTTTCATTTTTATGTTATTCTAATGGTTTTCCCTCCAACAAAAATATGTATACTGCAACTAGAAAAGAAATAAATACAGAATGCAAGTCACATCTGAAGTTTTGTTAGACTTCAGTGAGAACTTGCTCTTCAGAGTAAGGGGATAGAAGCAGTAAGGAAACTTCCCAGTCAGAGCATTCAGGAGATTCTCTGTCAGTCACACTCCCAGCACCAGAGACTTTCACTGCTGGGACCACAGCCCCTCCACAGTTCCAGTGAGCCCACAGGTGCCCCACACACCCCACTCACAGTCAGACCAGGTCTCCTGAGCAGTTTAACCCCAGGTTTCCCATAGCAAAATCTGAGATGCGTCATTCCACGAAGCCATTTATTCACAGCGCAGTAACACCAAAACAGCCTGGGCGGGTGCCTCTGAGGAAGAACCCCCAACAAAGGAACCCCTGGGCTTTTGTACCTTCACAGTCTACCCAGGCAAAATCTTGCTCTTTTTCCCTAAGTTCTCAGCTCCTGCTGTGTCTCCCAGGGTCCATCCACCTGGCTGGTACCATTCTCTTCATGCCTTTTGTTAACCAAAGTGTGAGAACTCAGGATTCCTGTCTTGGGCTCCCACCCCGAGCCCATCTGCATCTCAATCTACAGCTTGCAAATAGGTGCACCACTACTCCAGCCAGATGCATTCCTCAATAATCCTCCCTTTGAGCATTGAGCATATATACTAAATATATATATATAAATACATATATACATTGAGCTAATATACTAAAAGGATATTAGTATATTGAACAAAGGCCTTGAACAAACGTTCAAGGCCTTTATCCCTTGCCCATTATATATAATGCTTTTTGTAAGTAATAAATGTACTGATTTAGGCTAACAGGTGTATTGTACAAAAAAAAATCTCCAACAACCCTTGGCTTCATATGGAAACCAATGCATGTGCTTTGTGAAAACAGCTTAGCATCAGTCTGGAATATTTTAATCTTAATATCTCTGAGCAAAAGCCTAAAACTGCTTTTTGTATGACTATTCAGGGTTCCGCCTTGAAAGCTTCTGCCAGTTTGTAAGAACAAATAAGACTACTAAGCATTCTTGATATAACAGAAAACTCTAGCTTCTAGTAGTCAGCTGTTGAAGAATTTAGGTTGTTTAATATACCATATATTAATTTGTTTGAAAACAAATATAGAAAGTTTTGCTGCTAGAGCAGAAACATCTTAAGTTTCATAGTAGACAATGAAGCTTAAGGTTTATTATTTCCTGCAAATTCCTTGATGCCAAAATCAGAAGGCAATACCACACATCAGAGTAACATGATCTTTTTGGTAGTAACCAGATGCACTTACCAGTAATTATGTCTGACACCCGGAAGTGGACAGAGTTTATGAAATGGTCAGACATTTTGTACAAGTGTGGTCAATGGGAACATTTTTTGGCATTTCTGTGAAGATATCTTGTGAGTTACCTGGCCTTTGTCCAGGTGCCGAACTGTTCCACAGGATTCTTGCCTTTGGCAAAGGCAACAGCTGTGCTCATTCTCTCAACAGGAGAATTTCTGAACAGGAGAGAGATGCAATTTCTTCTTCCTCATCTAGTTAATGAGAAAGTATGAACTTCAGGTAAAGACTTACGGCTCACTGCCCTAGGCAGAAGAAGTCTGTCTGCACCTTACTTCTGGCATCTCATCCTATGGCTGTCTGATGATGAATCAAGTGAGTCCCCTCTGAAGATGCAAGTTCAGCGTTGCTAAATTTTGTAACCCCCAGCTCCCTGACTTTGGGTAGTGATTTTTGCTTGATCATAGTTGGACAGTATGATGTAGTCACAGAAAGTTTTCTGCTTCCTGGTCATGTAACAGTGATAAGAGGATGTCCAGCCACAGGTGAGCAAATGTGTTAGCTCTTTCACTGCTGCTTTTCACTTCCCTTGCTCTTCCTTGTAAGCCATAGTTCCTTGTGGTCACCTAGAGGCACATGTTATACAGTAATTTATTTTCTGAGCATCACTTGCAGCATTTTTGTTTCTACCCTCAGAAGTTTTCTCCTCTGTCTCATGAAAGCAGTTGTTTCCACCTTGTCCTGAGCATATATGTCTTTTATCTTTTTCACCATAACCTTTCACTGCTCTTCAAGGCTAACCATATTGCAAAGACAGTGAATATTCTGATCAATAATCCTCAAAGAAAGATGTCTCTAATGCTTTGGAGCCAAGCAACTCCAAGGTTTTGTCTTCGGTGTAACAGCTGCCAAAATTTACATGGTGTGGATAGCTGAGGAAATTAATATCAGGTGTTTGGGGCCTTTTAACAGAATAATGTAGATGTGGCCTTCATAGGCCTGCCAAACCACATATCTTCAGCAAGTTTCCTTCATGTGAACCATGTCAAAAATACTTTCAGATAAAATAAAATGAAAACAATTGACCGTGATATAAAAGGCTCCAAGAGAGGTCATATCCCAAATATTTGTACCATGCTGTTAGGCTGAAAGCATACTGGTCAAAGAGTTTTCAATCAGAAAATGAAAACTTTCTTTAGCTATAAATTTCTTAGTAGCTGTTTGCCACATGATTGGAAAGAGATAAAAGCACACTCAATGAGGGGTAACAGAACACCTTGTTCAGCTGTTCACTCACTCCTCTTTTTCTCTAATGTTTTTGATTTTGCAAGATATTTATGTCCATGGGTCAGTGTTTTGCTGAGCTGAAACCTATAATTATAATAACAACACACTTCACAAATAATTATAATAACAACACACTTCACAATGAAATGTCCTGCAAAGCATAGTTTCATTTACTATCTGGACTCTGGTTCTGAGCTCCACAGTTTCTCTCCAACATTATTACTTAGTTATTACATTTACAATCACTGTCATCATGAGACCAAGAGGAAAATAATAATTTTATATGCATATGAGTAGACACTCAAAGTGCTAGGAGTCTAGGCAGCTTTTACAGCTAAGTAAAAACTCAGAGCTGCTCTGATAAAACAAGAGGCTCCCCATGCTTGGAAAACTATCCAGACTACTTTGAGTTACTGTCTGTAAAATGCATACTCCAATTTCAGGCCGCTGTTTTTAATGCTGGCACATAAATGTTGGCCCATAGAGGAGCTGATGCCCTCCTAAGTGCGGAGCCTGCTGGCACAGCCCTGGCAGGCCGTGCCCACCAGTGTGCCCAGGTGTGTCACTGCGGGGCTGGGCTGGGCTGGGCTGGGCTGGGCTGGGCTGGGCTGTGCTCGCCATCTAGCGAGCCACCAAGAGAGGGTTCACACAGACTGTGCTCTAAAAGAATTATAAACCTTTTAACCACATCTAAGGAAATCCACTCTTCTCTGCAGAAAAGAAAAGCTCGTTTATGGAAAGTTAACCCTTATTTTTATTTCTGCCAAGAAAAATCTCCTAATGTCTTAAAGTTACCGAATATAGTGATCAATTGGAACAGTTCAATTTCAACAAAGGCTTAGCAAACTGCTATTATACATATAATCATGTACTACTAAAATTAAAAGTACTTTTTTCAAAGACTAATTATGTCCTCCTAAAGAGCCATCTCTTTTGAAGAGAACAAGAAGAGTGGATTTTATTTTAGGAAAAGCCACCGCTGCTGTATCTGACCTGATCCAGTAACCTATTTACATGAAAGTAACAAGGTAGATTAAAATAATGTCCTGTATGTTTAATGTGATCACTGCTCACTTTCACTATGGCAACATAAGCTCCAATTTTCCTGTGTAATGTGCTTTGCTGTACTGGGTGCTATCTGCAAGATGGTATCTAAATCCACCTCTCTGCTTTTCCTCTCCTGTTATCTGTGTAGGTCTTATGACATTTCCCTTAGTAAATTCTCTGAATCTTTCTCTTACTCTTGTATCTATGCCATCTTCCGTGTCACCATTATCACTCCTTGAAAATCTATACCAGTTAAAACAATATCCCCTTGGGAACTCTCTCAAATAAGAAATCAATTATATGAAACAAAGCAATGCCAATCAGCCTTGAGATCACCCAACTGAAATTACTGCTGCACTCAATATTATGTCTCAAAAAGCCTGTATTACTTTCAAAAGTAGGCAGTCTTCTAAATGTAAAAGACTCCCCCAAACCAAAATAAACCAACCCAACAGAAATAAACAAAGAAACCAAACAGGGAAAAATATAACCTCATATTCTTTAATTTTTTTGTTTATTTTGCTTTCATTTGGAATTTTGTTTGTTTCATTTTTTGTGTGAGAAATTATTTAGGACAATCACAAATCTTTTTAAAACACACACCTGTGCTGAGCCTTTTTGACAATGCTTCATTTGAACCATTACAAATGAGAAGGGTTTATAGAAAACATTTCATGATGTAAATCTAGGAGTACCTGACAAACAAACATAGCCTGATTGTCACAGATGCAGTAAGTTAGGTCTCTAACTTATGTGAAATGATTTGGACAAATGCTTCCAGAATAATTTTCAAGTCCCTCTGTTAGTGCAAAAGATAAAACACAGAAGATTTTCTTAGTGGAGTTTTTAATTTAAAACAAATGAACTTGAGGAATCACATTTGTACTGAAACCTTAGTTCCAGAATTTCCTTAGCTTTGGAAGTACTCTTTCTATTGAAAATAGCCTTTGATCCTCTCAGTCACACCTTGACAGTCACAGCTGGTCTGGGTGTCCATGCCCATGAAGGAACCAAGTGTTAGGACAGGAGCTCAGCTCTTGACATTCATGTTCTCATTATAGGCAAACTCCCTACAATTTCTACACCTTTATCAATAAGGAATTATCCTAATATATGAGGTGCAACAAACAAAGCAGACTTTCATTAGAAAATTTTTCAAAGCCATATTGTTGATAAAAAGGCATTTCTAGCTTCTATCTATGTATATTGACCTCCAAACAACAAATTCATGGTCACCATGGAATATAATCTGTATGTGGGTCGTACAGACCTATTATATGACTAAATTTTCTGTATATGTATTCTTATACACCTATAGAAAATTTTGGCTATTTGTCTTTTTCTCTGAAAATCTGAAGACATTTTTAGACCTCTGGTTGTATCAGATTGTATCAGCTGAGCTGTTTGATGGATGGTCCTATATAGTATTCAGGCATCTTTTAGTCACAAAAATGGAAGGCAGAAAGCAAAAATTCTCTGTAAAAAAGAGAAATTACTAATCTTGTAAGTTGCTAAAAAAATGCCAAAAAACTTTATACATAATTTGGGGCATCTTATTTTAGTTAGCATTTCTTTTGTGTCCTTGAAAGTGGGCTAGTAAATGTAATGTTATCAGAGTTATGTAAGAGTAATGGCTTCATAATACCAGGCCATATAGTTATAAGTAAAAGAAATTGAAGAATTTCTCTGTGAGATCTGGACAAACAAAGCTTGGCTTGGCTGCACTTAGAGCCAATTTAGCAGCTCTAACTCTCAGAGAATCACACAGAGAGAGCTAAGTAAAGGTGTTGTTGGAATTTTAATGTACTTTCACCAGACCTAAATGCATTCCCTCACACATTCTTTCAATGTGACTAGACATTGACTCACTGGTTCATTGATAGCTATTCTCTTAAAACTACCTGTCTCCTCTTTTTTTAACCTCTTCTGGTCATGTATTATACTTACTAGGTCTCATACCTCTTGAAACTTTAAGGGCTTCTGGATGTTAGTATAGCAATACAAAAAGGACAAAAGGTCTTCCTATTAAAGCCAGATACAAATCTAAGAGTGATAAAAAACCAGACAAGTTAATTAAAATATTTAGAACAGTTTTCCAAAATTTAGTGTGTGAGATCAGATTCTCAATCCTGATCACTGAAATTAATCTAAATCTATCAATACAAAACTGAAGACTGCAATAAACAGTCATTACAGTGTCCTGGGCAATTTTAGAGTGGCTTGCTTAATTTTTCCTTTAGTTTCTCTTGTACAGTGTGATGAAGTCAATAAAATGAGGTGAGATTATACTTTGCCCTTGATGAGATGTATACCTTTTACCATTAAGGGTCAAATGTGTCCTCTCATATAACATTATATGGAAGTTGTATATACATAGGAAGTAGTGCAGTACAGTAGGAGTGGGTCTGAGATGTATTTCAGGGGTGTATATTTCAGATTAGCTCTAAATTATCTCTAGACCAGTAAACAATAAAGTTATTAATAACTGAAGCCCATTAGATGTGGTATTAAAGGGTACCTAATTTAATATGTAAGGAGTCCACTGATCACATTGAGAACTCTTCAGGACATGAGTCCAAGGCACATCAGGCAGCAAAATCCAGGAGATTTCCTATCCCAAAACAGTGATCTTAACAAGAATGCTAATATCCTCAGAAATACCCCAAGACACTCCAGTTAGTTTATATTATGAGTGAATAAGGAATGTGTACTGATTTCATAACTACTTGCAATGGCAAATGCTGATACTGTTATGCAGTGTTAGCCTTTGCCTAACTTCTTAATAGAAGATTCTTGACTTCCATGCTACAGTATGCAGGTGATGAAAATAACATTCCCAGAAAGACTGAGTGGGACCCAAACAACAAAATTGTAATGCCAATTAGGGAAAAAAAATATTCTGCAGCAAAGAGGGAATTCTGCAAGTGCTGCTCAAACATTAATTTTTTTTAGGCATATTGTCATTGTATACATTCAAAAAATACATGACTTGTATTTTAACTAGAACAGATTAATTACAATCCTTAATAAAATCTACTATGTCAACCAGGTCCAGTAAACAGGACCTAAGTGTATTATTTGGAAGAATACTTTTTGAATCTACTCAATAATGTAAAATTTTTGGTTCTATTTAAATTTTTACAAAGTTTTAAATAAGCAGAAAAACCTAGACTTCAATAAGATTTACATCTTCATTTTTAAAATGTTCAGGTCTAAGATTTCATTTTTAATTTGAGGCATGTGAATGGTAATTTTCTTTTTCCCTTTTCGAAGGTGTTTTTGTAACTTCTCCTTCAAACCCACACACAGCATCTCTGCATTCTATATTAGAGCACATAAAACGCTGCAGTTCAGAGTATCTGTATCAGATCAGCAGCCTTTTTATCAGAGGATTAAATTTTTTAAAGGAAATGCAGAAACGATCTCTGCGTTTTCCATCTGTTATTCAATTGGCAAGATGTATAGGAATGTTTCACCTGCTGCCTTGAAAACAGGCTGCTTTTTCACTGGTACACCCAGCAATAAGTTGAGGAAATATCATGCTGACAGAGCTTGAGGGAAGAAGTAAATGAACATTGGTCTCAAATTCATCTTTGGCAGCAGAGCATGAAGCTATAATCTAATGGCATCTTGTGTGAGTTCACAAGATGTTATTCTTAGGGATCATTCTCCTGTTATAAAACAAATATAATAAGTAAATATTTTATGGAAAAAACCCGCTAGTTTTATGCTTAACTCTTATAGTTTCTCTGACAAAATATTTTGTCCTTAGTTTTTCTCCTTTTGGAATCATATTTAGAACTCATACCTGTCATACATGATTTTTGTGAAAGGCATAGGATTGGAATATCTCCCCCATAATTTCTTAAAATAAAGCCACATGCAAAACCTGTAAACTGGAAAAAAAAAATTATTTATTTATTAAATTTTGCCCTTAGACAAACAATTATAAACATTATAATTAGTGCTGACAATTATGCAATAACCTGACACCAGAAAGTGTGTTGGCTCCTAGTCATAGAGCACAAAACATTCTTTATCTGTGGTGATCTTATTTTTCATGGTAATTTGCATAGAATGCCAACAGAGTGCTGCACAAATGTACTTGTTATAAAGTTTTTCATTAACAAAGTGGAGAAAATTAATTCAAAACCTTTTTTCAGACATGATAATTCTTATTTAAAATACTTTTAAAATATTGAAATTTGTACTGGTAACATTGATATGTAGCGTTTCAATATACTTGAAAGGACGTGGTAACACTATAAGTTGTGGATTCATGCCTTTACCTTCTCTTTGTCTAAGGCTGGGAATAGAAATTACATTGATTAGCAAAATAATTCTGAGAGCTTTCACCTTGTTTTTGTTGCTAAGGTAACCATTTCCTTGGCATCAATGCATCCAGCATGTCTGTCTTACTTTACTGTGAGCCCAAACAGAGGCAACATTGTGAAATGGCATGAGGGGGGCAAGAAACCACAGAGATAAATAATGAGGGAAAGATCAACAAAAGTAGCTGAAAGTTAATACAGGGGTATTGCCTAATTGAATTGAATTAAGCCTTGTTTCTGTGTGGGTCACTTACAGTGCTCTGTGTACAGGTAAGTATTTAAGGCTCCAACAAAGGTACAACTAAAAGCCAAAGAACAGAAATCTCCACACAAGAAAGCCCCAGATCCTCGCCCCTCCCTGGGCCACTGCCCCCTCCCTCTAAAAAAAAAAAAAAAAAAGAGGGAAAGGTGAAAAGGTGAAAGATGTGGTCTGGGTCTGGGTACAATATCTGAGGGTAGAGATGTTGTGCTTCCACACTTCTATCAGTCTCAAAATGGTAGACTTATTTTCAATAGAATAATTTCTTCTGCTCCCATCACATAATTTACCTGATACTCTGTCAGATGGGTTATTCCATGAGAATGTAGTAATTATGTGTATTTATTATCATAAATCAACTTTTTTTTTGCTTTTACGCAGATGATTTTATTCTTACTTTATTTCTGCTTATGTGTGTCAGAAAACCACGTAGAGAGAATGAGACAGATAAGTAACTCTTCTATCCACTCTTCCTGGCTGAATGAACAATGCCTCAGCTGTTTCCTTTTCCAGCACTTTTCCTTGCAAATAACTTAAGCTCTGCTACAAATGAAGTGAGCGACAAGCAGGATATACCAAACACCATATTTGGCAGAAAGCTGGGTGACACATGAAAACCTGTCAAATAAGTTATATTAGCAAACTGAAGGAAACCCTGAGTGGCAAAATGGTTGACTCTGAAATACAGTAGTGGCATGCAATCTCTTAAGGAAAAAAAAAAAAAAGGAAAACTCTCTGAGACAGTTGTATGAATCTAGGCAAGAGAAATAGTAAAAGCATCACTGTCACCTTACAAACTTACATTCAGCCAACCATGTCTGAAGGCTGATAATAGTCTCTGTACAGCTTCATACTCAAAAGTCAGGCACAAAACTCTGCTATTAGCGCTAGGAGTATTTGAAGTCTTAAACTGAATGTTCCAAATAATTACTGGTGTGGAAGTGTGAAGACGCTGAAGCGGGTGCCTTCAGAAAGTGAAGTAAGGAGAGAGATTCCCAATTCACTGACACAGTTTTAATCTACTTCTGTACATAAAATATGAACATATTTCTGTAAATTTCAAGGTTAGTTCTCGTGTTTATGAACACGTACTGGTAGATGTGGACTCACTTACCTGGGGGCTGTCCATAGCTGCAAGAGGGAGGCTACTCCAGAGGGAAGCTGAGCAGGGAGCTAAGGGTGCCCCAGAAGAGCAGGACAGTAATCCCCATCATCAGAGCACAGAGGAGAACAGCAAGACAGTGGAGGCAACCAGTCCCATTGACACCTCATCAGACAGAGGCAAGGTAACCTCAGAAAGAGCTTCAAGATCAATTCAGGAAAGACAAATGGAAATTTAACAGCAGATGACAAGACTGGATCCAGTTACACTGGCAATGCACCTATGACCAGCCCAGCCCTGAGTGTTGATAGACCTCCTGTACCAAAGAGAATATGGAGTTTTGAGATACCCCCATGCAGAGAGCTGAACAGCTGTGTGCTTTTGGGGCTCTGACAGGCATTTACTGTAGAATGACTTGGAAAGTTTCTATTTATTCTGCTAGAATGGGTGGATAAAAAAAGAGTGTTTTGGATATTATCAGAAAATAAATCAGAGCTAACCATGATATATGACTTCATTAGAAGAGTTTAATTACACATAATCATCTTAGCGTAGGCTCACAAAAAACTTAGTGGTTTGCCTTCACAGATGGAGAATACAAAGGGACTTTGAGGATTTTTGTTCCATATACAAACCTAAGAGAAACAGCAAAGTCATCGCTGTGACTTGAGGACAGCAGAAGCCACAGCAACATTAAATATTCTCTCCCAAACCTCTGTGCTCCAGAGTTCCACACCATACAAGAATGAGGTCCAGCCCACTGCAAAGCAAGGAAGGATAAGTAAGGCTGGGGAAAATAATAAAAGTCCTTTAAAAGTCATAGCAATACAATAATTTCTAGAAACAGGATAATATATTTTGAAATTTTATTACTGATTTATCTAGAACTTGGACCATAAAATAATTCAACTTTTTAAGAAATATTAAATTGGCTAAAATTAGACACCTATTCAAGTTGACACCACCCTTGGCACTATCAATGGAACAGTGTTTGAAGTGATGATAATGACGTCTTAAGCACTTCGTTTGTCTTAAAACACCCAGATATCTACACTGGAATGTTTAAACAAAAATTCCCAGTTCTCAAGTCAAATAAAGTTAAAAGTGACTGCCATCTCTCGGTCTTCACATTGGGACTTATTTCTTCACAAATTTTGGCCCTTTTTTGGATAAGTTTGTTTGTTTGTTTGTTTGTTTTTGTTTTTGTTTCGGTTTTGGTTTGGTTTTTTTTTGTTGTTGTTTTCAGCAAAACCCCACAAAATAGAACAAACAAAAAAAAAAAGCTTTAAACTTGTGCATTTGGCCAGATTTTGACTAAGGTTCTGTTTTGGCTCTTTATCTACAGCAATTTCCTGTCGATACTAAATTACTGAAGAAGGTGCATATTTCTCTTCTCTTTCACTTGTGGGCTTTGCCGAAAGCAAACGCACATCATCTCTTTATATTCTGGATTTTTTGTGAAGAGATAATGTGAGGATTTTCTCATGTCTTGCATAAATCCATACACAGAGCAAAATTCTGGAGCTGTAAGATTTCTGTAGTCTTACTCCTCAGTAAGCAAAAAAACCTTAACCTGAGAAAAATCATCTGTATGAAAGAAAGAAACTCCCTAGTCACATAGCAGATCTCTAATATTCATTTGTTGAGGATTATGAAAAACTTAGAGAATGTATCTAAAATTTAGAGGCTCCATTTCCAGAGAAAATCGACTTTATTTCCTATTTCTTCAATGCTATAGCAATTCAAATAAGAGTATTTAATTGTCTTCTGTTTATCAACAATCAGCTTGTATTTCTGCAGTTATTAGCACCAGTGTGTTATGCAGTTTTTAAGTCATAGATAGACAATGTAGCACTTATCTTCTGAACAGAAGTTTTTATATGAAAATTAAAAATGTGCAAGACAGTGATTTCTTTACCTGTCACATGAGAATGGGAATAAGCTTAATGAGAAACAAAAGGCTTGCTGTTGAAGACATTGTAGGCTGTTGCTTCCAACACAAAAAGTCCTGGTATCTCTTTCATGCCTCCCACTCTCAGTAACCCAAACAGGTTTCAAGAGGCTCAAAACAGAGATCTTCTTTCATATTGGTAGATTTACTCAGAAGATTTTTGCTCTTTGTTCCAAAGTACTTCTATTATCTTGGAAAGTCTGCAAGGTTTGGCTGAGGGACTCGGTTGCAGAGAATGAATTTTAAATCACAAAAATGAAAAAATAGCAACACTCAGATAACTAAGCATTTGATCTTTAATTTGCAGTTCTGTTGAGCTGCTTAAAATGTCATTGGAGTCACATAGAACAGAATTGTGATGTTCTGAATGAAAAAGCAAAAATTATCGTCATCACTTGCATATCCATTCCCACAGCTTTCACTTCAAAATGTAGGATTGCCTGTCTTGGCAAATATATGGTGCCCATGAAAATAAAAGATTTCTGTTCCATTCCTTTCATACCTATATTGAACATAGTAATCTTCCCAGGTTAGGTTGACTATTTAGAAATTTGTCCTAATTTTACTCAGACACTGAACTAAACAATATGAAAATCTCAGACATTGAACTAAACAATATGAAAATATTTTATGGCTCCTGAAACATTTTCCAATTTTTGTGTACTTAGATTTCTTCCTTTCCCTCTTTCCTTACTTAAACAGGAAATACAGACAAAGAAAATACAAATAACCAAGTAATGGTCATAAGAAGTTCAAAAGGTTGCAAATAATAATTTATTTGATAAAACTCTGAGTCTTTTGTAGATAATTTGGATATAGGAAAAAAAATTAAAATTACCTTTATAAAGAATACTGGCTTTTTGAAATCAAATAGAACATTTTTGCAGCTGACAGCAGGAAATCTGATAGCTCAATTTTGGTAGCTATAATATTGGAAGTATGAATCTTTTTGAAACTGATATTTATTTCTGAACATATATAACTCAAACTTCAAGTTACTGAAAAGGAGTTTCAGATCACAATGTGTTCCAAAACAAATCTTAAAAAAAAAAAAAATACATGCAATCTCTAGATATCTATCTTGTCATTCTTTCCTGCTGTTCATTACTGCCCTGAAGTGAAACAGAATGGTAAACTAGTCATGATGGCCACAAACTGAAGGAGAATAAATCTATTTCTTTCTGTTTGAGTTGCCTCCTGTATTCTGCTTGATGAAAACCAGAGACATTAGCCTCAGAATAGAACAGAGATGTTGCCATAGTTCACAGGATTATTCAGGGTATTTCTAAAACTGCTGATTTTAAAGCTGGACATAAGACAGAGCTTCATTAATGGCTATGAAATGGCAGTTTCAGGGAGACTCTTGCACTCTTTCTGAAGTGCCACTGCTGCAGAAGATGCTGACCTACATGGATCATGGCCTTGTGGTCTGTGGCCCTCAGCTACAAACCCTTTACTCATCAGAAGATATGAAACATGTCTCAAAAGTATTAAAAACTAAACCTGTTGCTACAGCTCTGTTTTGGGAAAAAAAAATCTTTCTATAATCTTCCTTTGTTTATATGAGTATCACCTTGGTAGGTTTCTTACTTACATAAAGAGAAAAACAGAAAGAAAAACTATCACATGACTGCACGAAAAAGAATAATATGTCTTGAGTTGGCTGCTTGTTAAGTTCTTATTTGTCTGGGCTTTTATATATTGCATTGAAGTAGCATTTTTCAAGGACTTTTTATGGAGGCAGAAAGTTATTGCTCTCTTCTGACATGAATATATGTTGGGAAATTTTGCTTTGAGGGGAGGCATGTTCATGGTGAAAGCTTGACCACAACTACAGGGAGCTCAAAACTGAACAAAGAGGGTGGGGAAAAAAAAAGGAGAAGAAAAGAGCTAATTAAAAAAACGTTTTGTGGTAACCACACCACTGAGTTATAAAAAAGAAAATTGGATGGGAAAACAGGTTTGAACATACAGTGATTTCCCCTTTTGCAAAAGGGTGATCCCAGTGGGATGAAAAATTAGTAATCTAAACTATACCTTACTATAAAAAAAGACTGGGGCTTTAAATAAGCTGTTGTCTTAGTCATCAATTAAATAATAACCACTAAGTAAACTAGTTGGCATCTTTGTTAAATAGGAATTTAATTATAAAACTTGAATCTTGCCAATGCACTTGAAAAGACACTTTAAACTGTAATCAGAAGTATGTTCTTAGCCTTCTCACTTACTGTTAACACCTCTCTTATTGAAGGAATTTCTTTTTCTTAAGTAATCTGCATATTTGACCTTTTATCCATTTTTGTATGCACTTGAGAGATGTTCAGAGCAGTTTAAACCCTTGTATATTACCAATATATACCAATTTGTGTATTACCAATTGCCAAGTCAAGTGAAGGTCTAGTGCATTACTGGATTTCTAACAGGAGAGACAATAAAGGAAAATGAGAGGTTTTTTTAATTACTCTTTGTGTTTTTCTATGTATATATGGAACTACTATTTTTTTGGTAATATTTCTCTGAACCCTAAGAAAAATCTTCATAGAATGACCATTCTTCAGTAGAATACACAGAGTGATAGAACCATCACAGACTTGATAGCCATTATCTTCCTTCTATACCATATTTTTCTGTAATTTGTTATTTCTTCAATTTTGTTTCAGTATATTAGACTAAATTTTGTATTTATTCAATAAAATAACAGACAACATATGGAGTATATAAACAATATAGCCACAATTAACAATATAATGCATTTAAAAAATTTTAATATTATATAGCATAATTTCAATTTTTTAAATTTTACTTTCATTACTTATAGTTTTTAGTTATAAATAAATAAAATTATTAGAAAGGCAAAAATGCAAACTGATGGTGCTTTTTCTTGAAAGATATTCTGCCAACGATAGTAAAGTTCAGCTGTGTCAAAATTCCAGAGTTTCTATGATACAACAGTACTGTGTGATTCATCCATGTTTGTAGTTCAACATCCAAATAGAAGAAAGCATTTCTACCAGAGAAAGGCATCAGTGCAAGAGGTGGCTTCAAATCAAGGGCAGATTGTATCCATAGCAGAGATTCTCACCTTCCTGTCTTTCAATCTTACACCGACACATTTCTACAGTTAAAACAGAGGGAATTTTCTCTTGAAATAAGTGAAAATAAGGGGGATGTAGGGAGGTGTAATTGCCAGCACCAAGATGGTGTTACAGCCTCTGCTGTCAAAGTTTCTGTCTGAGTTTACTCTGTGCCTAAGGCACCTGTGCAGCAGAAGATGGGCCTGAAGGCCAGGCTGTGTCTGCAGAACCTGCTATCTCTGCTCTGAATATCTCTCTTCTCTGTGGTCAGAAACTGCAGCATCTCCCATGGCACAGAGTGGTTTTTATCTCTGTCCAGAAATTGTGTAGGTTACTCAGCTGTGCAGAGCTTTGAAGCATGGATACCATTATTCCCACAAAATACAGCAAATTTTGATTTTTCAGAAGTCAAAATTCTTCTAGGAATTTTGGCTAGGAATAATTTTCTTTATTTAAGCCCTCTGAAGCTTTCTAATACTCTCTTAGACATTCCTGGTTGAGGAGTTTGTGGACCAGAATGAAATGTTAGGAAAATAGCTTGAGGATATTAAGTTTATTCTTGTCATTCAAAAACGCTTCTCAATTTTTTTTCCCATTTGACCAAGTTTCATTGTACAGTTTTTAGTTGAAGTAGTACAAGAACTGCAGTTTTCCCTTTAAAAAAAAAAAATATACTTAAAATATTCACCCAGCATCCAAGAAACATTTGGAACCCTGCTCACTTTTTATTTTATGGAATAAGTCTGCATATTTCTTTACTTGAGCAAACTCCCTAGCTACCACAGCAAAAAAGTGTTCTGGCCTCTACTGTTAACCATCTCCCATTTAGTTTAAATGCAGATTAAGGACTGGAATCTGTATGCTTCATTAACCTTGGTAATTGAAGAGTTTACTAAAATCTCCAGACCTGAGAATTTTGTGCACAGTTATTTCTTGCCTCTATAGTGCAACCACTCTTGGGACAAGTCAAGATTGTCCTATTTTTATAGTCAGTATCTCAGAATAAATTCGGTCTGTATATGACAAAAGATACAGTTCAAAATTTCATCAAGTAGTAGAAGTGGCCTTTCTCCAAAAGTTTTGTAGCTTTCCTTCCTCCCCTTGCTCCTTTCCCTCTTCTCCTCTTATATCTAAATTGTTAAGCAGAAAAATTGAGTTCAATACCTGAAAAAAACAAATAATTTAATTGCAAGATCAGTTTACAGATCTTTAGACCTGTTTTAAAATTATGAAATCAAGATTGGAAAACCATGTTGATAAACATTACACAAACACAAAAATACATATACTTTTCCCAAATCAGGTTTTCTGTTGTCTGTTTGGCTGTGAAAGAAAGACTATGCAAGCATGAGAAGATTTTCTCTATATATCTCTTTCTTTGCATAAAATAGTTAATTAAAACATGGTTTTGATTACTGACACACATAAAACATAGTGCACACATAAAACATACTGGACATCAGCATCTTTTCTCCTCAATACTGGCTTATGAAAATCATAAGGGAAATGGTAAAATCAGAAGGGAAAAGGTGAAACCAGTACAGTTCCCCAAGATCCACATCCTCAAAGCACAGACTCTCAGGGACTCAAAGGATGCAGGTCTCAGGAGATCTTTGATATTCCTGTGCCTTTGAAGTGCTGGGAAGTGGTGACCAGGGGGCCATTCCATATCCATGAGCAGTGCCTTTGACCTGAATTGGACTCCAGACAGGCAACTGACTTCTTTTTCATAGTTTTCTGAAAACTTACACTTTGCAATGTTTAATGTATGATCTATAGCTTGAGATGTTGAAAGTCTGTCAAAGATAATTTTTATTTCAAATCCAAGTACTTCGTCTACTATAGACCTCTTATGTAATAAGATAATTTACTGCCTCTCTTTCAGTTTTATACTGCGTGTTCTTATCACGTTTTCTACTTCTATTTCTCTGCACAGACAACCTGATTTTGTGTCCCCATTAATTTGGAATGCACTAAAATCCATATGTCCGAAGATGTGTCCATGGATAAATATTTCACAAAGTTGTAGTTTTAACTGGTATAAATACTGAGGACAGCTCTTTCCTTTTATTTCCTAACACAAAACAACTGACAACTGATCGTGTCAGGTCTGAAACTACCTTTTTAGAGCTTTGCTTTGAGGTTTTGGGTTTTTTTTTGTAATTTCTTTCTTTAATTCCTAATGCTTAGTCCAATAAACAAACTTTGCCAGTAAATTTAAAATTCTGCTTTATAAATGACAAAAATTATTCCTTCTTTTCCTCCTAAAGTATCATTATAAGAAAGGTATTGTTCAGACACTTAATTGAAAGTAAAAATAAGATAGACAGTACCTTTTGGAATTCTGTAAAAAGTGTAAGCACTTTAAATAGATGTTTTTGAATATTTTATCCAGTTTTTAAAGTATTTTTAAGAATCATTTTTTCAAACATTACTTATCTTTGTGTACTTTAAAGTTTAATTTACCAATTTACCTTTATAGTTCAATTTACCAGCACAGAATTTCTATATAAGAATCTTTCAAATTTGAATTGATTGAATTTAAAAGTGACGTTTACTATAACAAATGCAATATAAATATGTATATAGCATTTCAGAATTTTATAAAAATATTCAGGTGCACTTTTTCAGCTTAATCATATTATTACTGAAAGTAATTTAAAAAATATAAAACTAGTTTTCATCATTCTTCTGTAATTAAATTATTTAGAGCTGTTTACAAATTTAAGGGTTTTTTTTTAAAACATTCATATAAAAACCTTTTTGACCAGCTCACCACCCAAAGAAGAAGAAGAAGTCGATTTTTGCTTAGAGACTACACAACTATATTACAAGTTTTGTAAATTTTCCCAGAAGAGAAAGAAAAAACAGATGTTTTCAGAGCCATCCCTAAGGACTCTGATGCAAACGAAAACTTCCTTTCCCAAATACATTAGCACACAGTTGCATTCACATAACACATATTGACTCCAGTGCTATTTCAATAGTTTATTTTTAGTTCATTTTTTCCACCATAATTAAGAGCAAAAATATGCTTACATTTTTAATAGCATACAAAAAACAAGAAAGAAGTGTTAAGATCTATTGAAGTTATTTGATGTTAAGTGACATCAAAACCATAGCAAAAAGAATGAAAAGGCAGACTTTAGGGACTTAAGGGACTGATTAGATCAGTCAATATATTTAAATTTATATATTTCATTTAAGATAATAGAGAGCTGAGCTGATTGCATTGGATAATGTGGTCATCAGAGGAAAATATGGAAAATAAATTAATATATGTAAGAAAAATATCCTAGTATCATTGTCTGGAACCTAGGGGTAGGGAAATTAAATTTGGAAATGCATATATGTATATATGAACATGTATCAAGAATATTGTTACCACTAAATATTTTAGGAAAGGAAGAAGTGAATCCCATATTTCCTGGCATTTCAGCTTTAAATCAGAGTTCTCTGGAATGAAGATAAACACTACACTTCCACTCTGGCTGGAATTCTACCATTACAAAACCAGAAATCAACATACATGATTTCAAGTTCCTGACTGGTTGGTGAATGCTTCTCGTACTCATTCTGAGATTTCTGTCTGGTCTTCCTTTGGAAAGGAAAAGTCATTCCTTTAGACATCTTTCACTGCAGGTTTTGAAATACTCGTTTTCTTCCTCTAAGTGAACAAAATTTGTTGCTATATTTTTACCTGTAGCTCTAGTCTGCATGCCAGTAAACTATTGAAGTATAGAAATATCAACAGTCTTCCCACAAAAGTCAGTTACAAGTCATTCTTATTCTTTACTAGTTTTCAAACTCTATTGCATGAAAATTTTCAATAACTGGGAAAAAAAATGCCATGTTATTTGGCGTGGATGTAATTTTATAATTTATGCATTAAATGAAAAAGGCACATGTCTTAAAATGGTTGCTGTAATGAAGATGCAGTTATAATCTGGTAGCAATCATTTATTATTTCAATTCGTAAACCTGTTGGTTGCTGGAATGAATTTTGAAAGCAACCAAGAGTCTGACGTTTGTTGAGGGCAATGGCCATATATTTGAGGAAATACCCCAGGAGTGAATATTCTATTCAGCTGCCAAGATTTGTCCAATTAAGAAACTAATTATCAACACTGATAAACTCTTTAGTGTTTTTCTAATTTCTAAAGATTTTCTGGATATTTATTCTTTCTAGAATAAAATACTATTACTAAATTTTTCATTAAAATTTTTAGGCTAATTTTCATGGAAACTTATAATTTGGGCTATATAATGCCTTACTTACAAACTTCTTAAAGAATATGACACAAATAATTTCTGGAACAAATAAATTACAAATAAACTATGAGTTGAAAGAAAATTAAATTCTGATTCATGGCACTCTTCCAAAGTGAAAAACTTACTGCTTGCAATCTAAGAAATTAGTTGGAGAAAAAGGGTAGTTTTCAATATGTTATTTTTTCATGTGTTTTATTCAACGACCTTTGAAGGTCTCTGAAAATCTGATGTTGCCCTTACTGGAGAAGGTCAAAGATTACATACTGTAAAGTGAGTGTGGCATCCAGGATCATCACAGGTTTGTAGAAGATAATAAGACCATTTTTCATGGCTTGGTACTTTATGTTATGGCTGAGACCTAACATAAAACTTCTCTCTCTTTTTTCAAACCTGTCTGTAACTTATCGCCTGTTAGTGCCATCACTGAGCCGACAGCAATGTTTGTTAGTTATTCTAAGGTTATAGTTCCACCTTTAAATATTTACCCAACATTTTGAATCTCATTTGGTTACTCGGTCTCAGTTCTTTATACTTTCATATTGCTAATATTTCCTAGTTCCCTTTGCTGTTTCCTGTTCCCAGTTCTGCTCCACATTCTCTTTATCATTGTTTGGGAACCTAATTAAAGTGTTCTTTGTCTGTTTCCCCAGACAATTAAAGAGAATGCTAAGTAATGTGGAGTTTGTTGCACTCTTCTTGCATACTTTATTGCAGATCTCAGGTCTAGTAGCTCACAAAATATAGGTATTTTCAACTTTTCTCTTTGTTCCTCTTTGAGTGTTTTTGTTTTCAGGTAGGTGCTTTTACATGCAAGTGAATATGATTAATTACACTGGTAAAGGTTTTTGACAAGTTATCAAATGTCATGGTAAAATCTGAAGCAAGGAAACAAATTGTTCTACCATTAGTCAATCTACAAGCAGGTAAGGGAAAGTATTTGTTTTACCATTATTTAATTCATAGGTAAGCACTTTAATGAATACTTGAAAACAATAATATTTGGATTGCCATTGCTAAAATAGATTAGATTTCCACAACCCAAGCTTGCTGTTTTCTTTTGCACTTAACTACTGAACTACTGAACAGTCTTTGTTGGACATATAAGAGCAATTTCTTGCATTGCATATATTCAAAGTCCTCAAACATGCCTTAAAAAAATAGAAGACTGAGAATTGATGATGAATGTTTTCCTCCAGCAGATTATTCCACACAATTGTTCATAGTAAGAGCATCAGGAATCAGAGAATTCTAGAAATAAATGCAGACAAAAAAGTCATAATGCAAATTCAGCTTCTTCAAGAAGAATGTATATTTAAAGTTGTTTTAGTATAATAGCTAAGTTGTCACACTCACCTGTTTGTTCAAATACTTACTTTTTCAACAGAAGACAATAAGTATTAATTACTTTGCCATGAAAATTGTTTAGTTCTACTTTGTACAAGAAAAGATAGATTTAGAATGCTGTCTGACTGTGGCACTAGGTGGGGCTATCTCTTTGAAATGAGTCAACTCTGTTGGCAATTCAACTTTTCTTCCATGTGTATTGTACTGCAAATTAATATATAAGTGGGAAAGAAATAAAAAGGGGAAAAGAATAAAGGAAAAAAAATCAAAAGATGAAGCTAAAGAAGTAATATAATTATTTAAATCATTATGAAAATGAGTCCAGATTAATTTCAAATGAAAATATTCTTTGAGCACACTGAAAGGTTTTTCCACAGTGGTAATTTTTATTAAATACTACTGAGAATTCAAGGTCTGAAGAAGCTTTGGTAGTCCAAATAAGATGAAATTAGTTAACAGCTAGTTGTTTGGTTACAACTCCTGCAATAGCAATACATAATACAGCTGTCATTCCTCTGCTCACCATAGGGGTAAAGCAACTAGATTTCTTTTAGTTCATATTTTGACACATGTGCTTCTATACTGAAGCTACTGCTCCTTATCGAATATCTAACCCCTTCTCCTTGCACTCAGTCGAAGATGTGTCTTTTGCACAACATTTGATGTGTAAACACATAACCAAAATCTGCTTCCAATTAGAACCAAAATCTGTGAGTATTTTTGGATGGGACTTGTCTTGCAAGAGGTTATTAAATGGTGTTAATCAAAAATAATTAAGAAGAATTCTTTGTAATAAGGTTCAAAAGAAGTTTTGTGGATTATGGAGCCTTGGAAAAAATGACTTTTAGTGAGACTCATGTAAAATTTCAAAATTTTCCATGGGATGTTTCAGTTTTACAACATATTGTTAGAAGCATAAGAACAGAAATAAGAAAGCTGGCCAAGAAACAAAAAAGAAAGTACGCATAGTAAGATTAGCTGTCCCATGGATTGCACAACTCCTTTTTTTTTTCTTTTTTGAGCTTCCAAAATGGGCTTTCCACAAGCTGAGCCAGATGTCTTTCTCCAGTACCACATCACCACTTTTTAAATCCACTAAATAGGAAGATTATTCTTGGCTAACACTGAGTGCTAAGGTCTTTTTCAAAACAAAGAGAAAAGATAAGGAAATCTGCAGCTCATTTTTTAACATTCTAGCAGTTTTCCAAAGTTCCCAGTGTGTGGCTAGACTGTCAAACACTAAGGTGTTCCATGTAGTGAAATGTCCTGATTTTCATGCAGAACGTTTTTCCTTTTTGAAATGTCTAAATACGTTTCCTGTCCATCTTCCCCACACTGTGCTGTTTTCAAATCAGCACAAATTCCCCATCTCATTAATCCATTTTGCATTGGAAAGCATTTTGTTATGACTCTGCATTTCATTTTCCATCCGTGTGGTTACTGCGTAAGTAAAATGAAGTACTTGAAAGGACTTTTTCATCCCCCAGTAACCAGAAAAATTGCACATGAGCCAGCAATATGCAGTTGCAACCCAAAAAGCCTATCATACCTCAGGCTGCATAAAAGGTAGTGTGGCCAGGGAGGGACATGATTTTTCTCTTTGCTTTTGTGAGGTATCACCTGGACTACTGCATCCAGATACAGTACAACAAAATATGGACCTGCTGGAGCTGGGCCAGAAGAGTGACACATAGAAGATCAGATCTCTGCTGTGAAGAAAGGCTTAGAGAGCTTGGGTTGCTCAGCCTGGAGAAGAGAATTTTCTGACACCTTATCTGGCCTTTGAATATGTAAAAGGCAGTTCATATAAGTAAGATGGGAAAAAAGCTTTTTACCAGGGTTTGTTGGAACAGGGTGAGGGGCAAACAGTTTTAAACTGAAAGAGTGTAAATTTAGGTTTGATATAGGGAAGAGATTCTTTCCTGTGAGAGTCATGAGACACTGAAACATGTTGCCCAGGGAAGCTGGGCATGCTCCATTACTGGAAATGGTCAGTGTCAGTCTTGGGGACAGGGATGACAGGGTTGAACTGAATGATCTTTAAAGGTCCCTTCCAACCCAACCATTCTATGATTCTGTTATTCTAAGTACCTCAGTTTGTAATTTAGTTGCAACGACAATCCATCATGGGCATATGATGCCTCTTGGTCCATACAACAGGGTTATTAGATGTTTAAACCAGTGCTGCTCAGGAAAGATGAAGGTGAATTAGTGGGTTTGGTGAACATGCCTCAAAAGTCCGTTTAATCCGTATTAATATATTTCCACAATGCGTAAACTTCTAAAAGCAGAACAAACTAAAATTTAATTTATCTGAACAGATAGATTTTAGCTGAAGATTATTGTAAAAAACAGACTAATAGATGTTTTTGTATTCACTATAGTAAAAAATACGAATCTTTCCTTTAATATAACTTTTATACAATTCTGACTTCTATAGACAGAAGAAAATAAACATTAATTGTAATAAAAATAACAATGCCAACAACAGCAGACATTTGTGCCCTGCCTAATCAATATCTAACAATTATATATATGCTTTAGGCTTTTGAAAAAGCTCGGAGAGAATAGATGGTAAAATTTTCAATGCAGCCCTTCATAATGCAACGTTCTAGCGAATGATTAAGGAATCTAATTTCCTACGCTTCAGAGTAAAACAAAATATGCTAAAATATTTATAAAATAAACAACCCCATAGAGTTTGATGGAGCCTGTTTTGAACATTCAGAGCCTTCTTTGCTATGGAACTGATGAAGTTGTTTCTAGAATATACTATTGCCTTCTCTGGCATATGCTAGTATGAGACAGAGGAAGGATCCCCATTTTGCTTCCAAATACAATATGGCTAGTCATGTTACTTGGAAAAATCAGAGCAAATTCTAAGTAAATGCTGAAATTCATTAATTATGAGCAGGGAGAGGGAAATTTAATAACCCAAAGAACAAATTTTAATTTCACAAAAAATTACCACCTGACTTCTGTGTTTCATGTCTAGTCTGTTTTATTTGAATACTCATTAATAGAAATTACTAAACAACTTTGTAAACCTAAGATCAAAAACTGTTCACATCCCTGATGGTTCTATTGAAAGCATAATGCATGCTCCTGATACAGTCCTACATATATAAACTGATTCCATTTATTTGCATTTGTCTGGGTTGTTAAAGATTATTTGAAACTACAGTAAAAATTGTTTTTAGGGACTGTTCTATGTGCTTCAGTTTCAGGAGAGATCTTGATTTTTTGTTAGCATTCGTTAGCAGATTCTTGGAAAGCAGCCTATTGCAAGTTGAAAGGGAAGAAAAGAAAAACAGGGAAGCTCAACTTTACTGGAAGCACACAGATGAAAGCAGTCTTCTGTTTTGCAAATGCACAGTATTTTCTGAGAGCAATGAATAGCTCTCTGAGAAAACATTTTTGAGAGTGCAAAAAGGTTTATCTTTTTTTTATGATTGCTATGACATTAACGTAACAAGATTTAAACCCTGGAAGTAGGTTAACAGGATTAACATTTAGTTTTAGGTGATTAACAGCCTATTTGCAGAGCAATCTTATTTCTGGTATGTGAGAAAAAATGAAAGTATAATGAAGTCATGCATGAAACTGTTTCTCCTTGAGGAACTGATTTTTCATTAACCATTTAAATAGTAAGTGATGATTAAAATATGGCGCAATTCACTCAAAATTCCCACTTATTTGGTTCAATTAGATTTATATTCAGAAATTAAATTGATTGCAGAGATCAGCATGGTTGTCCCAGTGTCTGGCACCAGATAAAAATCTGAGTACTGGTGAGATTTCTTTGGTTCAAATTCAAAACTGAAATGAATGAGTGCTACTTGCCAAACTTTGCTACAAGAACCATAAATCAGTCTTGCAGTCAAAGTCTTTTCAGAGTATTTGCTAGGATTTTTGTGTAATCAATACAGATTTGCACATGTAAAATATAATAGATTATGTGTAAGTAAAATCAAAAATGGGAACACTAGATGAAGTAATGTAACTGTTATTAACTTTAAATGGGATAGAGAGGTACAGCATATATTGAAGCCAGCAAAGGAGAAACAGCATGAAAATAATTAGCACTATTTTAAAATAGGTGATTTTTTCCCTTGCACATTTCTATGAGTTCTCTTTCCTGCAGTGCATATGCCATTTATTTCCTTACAGATCTCTTACAAAGCATATCATAGCAATATGAAAGAATTCCCAGTGGTGCACCAAAACTTTTAGTTTTGTACTTTCCTTACCATCTTGAATGAAACAGAATTTGAATTATTTTCCTCATACAATTTAAAAAAATGCAGGTTTTAAAACATCAACATAATTGTTTCTAGATTATTTGTATCTTCTTTGGGTTTTTAATATAAACTTTTGTCTGCACTTTTTTTTTTACAATTTAGCGTGAGATACTGTTCTTTTCTTAGAAAAAAGAATTAGTCTGCTAAGTAGCTCCCAAAAAAATCATATCCCATTTTTTCCCCAAGAACTGCATTTTAATTGTCCTGAATATCTCTGAATGTCTAGAGCTATAAAAGAACAAAAGCCAGACAGAACTGTCAGATATTCACTGTTCCAGCAGTTTTTAAAAACTTTTTTGCTTTGCTTCCCAGACATTTTTTAAAAGAGCTATACCAGTACAAAGAGCAGCAATTACTGGTCTTTTCATCCCAATACTGAGGGTGTTGTTTAGTTCCCAGACACAAAACTAGCTTTACAAATAAGAAAATAGAAGATTGAAGCTGATTGAAATGGTTGAAATAAGTGATTTTTGACTGAAGCTGATCAAAATTTTATTACATTTTTAAAAAATTTATGTAAATCCATGATGGAGCAGGCAAAGTGCAGGTGAGGGACTGCATAACTAACATATTTTCAAATAATGATACAGATGGGTTTATTATAGGCTAGCTAGGCATTACCTGGAGCAAATTTCACAGCTGCCATTAGTTATTTCTGTGAATTTACAGAAAGGGGAAAGTCCAGGAGATTAAAAAAGTAAAGAAAGAATGGGATGGATGTGCCAAATTTTGGCAGCTCTTTTAAGTAGACAGGTGTCATGCAGGAGATGTCTGCTCTGAGTGTGAGAACAGCTGATGTCACCTGTGTTTATTGTCTATCACAAAACGGAAAATATGTAGACAGTAGGAGATATTTAGGAAGTCTAACCTAGTATGCCTTATATCAGTATAATACTTAATTTTTTTCATTTTTATCTTCTGGTTATGCCCAAGATGTCCTTCTTTTTGTCAGTATGACATTTATGTACAAGAATGGAACGTCCTGTATCTATCTTTTTTATCTTTTCACGTGTGCAAGGACATATACCCTCAGCTGCCTAGTGAGTAAGTCCACGAACCCATCCCTCACCATATTTTCTTGACTTTAAATAATTTTCTGATCACACCATTATTCCTTGGTGTCTCGTCTGAATGTAGGATTTTTATTGAACCTTAACTTTCCTTACCTGTTGTTTCCATAGCTTCCTGTGCTGCTCCAGAGGAGGCCTTTCCATAGGTAAGGAGAAGAAAAGGATTATGCCATATATCATAGTGACACAAACCTATTTTAAGTGGCCCACTGTGAGATTTGCCTTTTTCACCATGCTATGATACGTACAAGTTCAAAACTGTTATCAGGCAATCCCTGCTCCAAGACACAGCCCTTAACAGCACAACTTAGTAACTATGTTTTGAACACCATCTAGGTGTGTTTTTTAATACTATTTTCCAGTGATTTCCCATTTTTGCAGGCTTCTTTTAGTAAGTTCATATTTTTATGGTAGCTTCTGAATAGATCAGATTCTAAATACTTACCGGAGTCTGAATATTTAAAGAATCCTAAGGCAAATTATCTTGTCAAAGAAGGAAATTAGATTGGTTTGATGTGATTTCTTCTTTAAAATCCATTTTGACTATTTCCTATACAATTAAACTCTAGATATCAGTCTATAATATGTTTATTATTTGTTCTTATATTGTCAGAAAAATATAGGTTTGTCATTCCAATGCTATTCACTATCTTTTGAAGGTAGATGTGTTAGGATAGATTGCAGTCTAAGCTTTACCTAAATAAAACACTGAATTTTTTTGTGTACCTTGAGAGATACCTGATTTTCTTATTGTTTGCCTTGCAAGTTTTCAGTATCTAAATTTAGGCAGCTTTGTAAAGTTCCTACCGACTGGAAAAAGGGAAACATAACACCCATTTTTACAAAAAATAAAAGAAAGAGCCAGGGAAGTCCAGACCAGTGAGTCTCCCCTCTTTATCCAGCAAGATCATGGATCAGATCCTCCGGGAACCTGCGCTAAGGCACAGAGAAGATAAAGAAGTTGTTGGTGACAGCCCCCATGGCTCCATTAAGGGGAAATGGTACCTGACAAAACTGGTGACATTTTATGATGGGGTTACAGCATTGGTAGATGAGGGAAAAGCAACAGATGTCCTTTACCTGGACTTGTGCCAAGTACCTGACATTGTCTCACACAACATCCTTGTCTCTAAGCTGGAGAGACCATGATTTTGATGGTTGAATTTTATCCCTTTGTGGATAAAAAATTGTCTGGATGGTCACAGACATAGTTTCTGGCTACATGTTGAAGTGGAGACCAGTCATGAGTGGTGTTCAGCACTAATCAAGGAACATTTACAACAAAAAGCAAATTATGCCTTTTATTAGGAAGAGAAAAATAAGAATTTACTTCCAGGAAATAGTCCTGCAGGGTTACTGTGGCTTTGTAAATGTTAGAGATGTGTAAGACCCAATAACTTCAAAGAGGGGCAGAATAAATTCATGGTAAAAAAACTCAGTGAGGACCACTGAACTGATAGAGACCTGCAGATTACCAGAAGCTCTGAACTGAAAATGGTCACAGATCAGACAGAAATATCACTTACTTATGCTCTGTGCTGATCCTTTTTCTGAACCAACTCCTTTGTTTGCCATTAAAGACAAAGAACTTTGGCTAGCAGGATGGATGCTCATCTCAATGTGACTTTCCTGTTTTTCTTGGCTTAAATACTTCTTTGTGTTCAGCACTTAATTTTTTGGTAGCTGTATAAACTCTGTTAAGCATGTTGGATCTCAGTCTAAATCAGATCTAATCCCAGGACTAGAAGTAGATTTTCATTTTGGGAGTCAGTTAACAATTTTTTACTCCATTGTATTTGAATTCTATCTTAATATATCTGACATATAACTGAATAGTATAATTTCAATAAAGATCTAAAAACAGGATGGGAGAAATAAGGTCATAATTTAAAAAATAGCTTCATTAAAGAAAAGGTTTGATTACTTTTCCAATTATCCTTACCTTTTAAACATTCAGTGCTTCAAATCTGAAGAAAGTAAAAACTATTTTGTTTTTCTTAAAATCTAAACTAAGGTTTGGAGAAATACTTTTTTGGGGAGAATAATTTTTCTAATAACTCTTCTTTTTCAGTATTGAAGAAGCAGATATTCAGTATTTCATTCAGGTCCTTACTCTTTCCGGTTTAATTGACTTTACCTAATGTACTACATGAAGTATAGAAAACATGTGAGTAGCATTAGGAGTATTCTTAAAGCTACTCATCGTTATCTATAATTTACAGACATTATGAGTTGATAGTTGAAAATTAACATGTTTGTTGTAATGTGTCACTGTTTATAGTCCAGATTTACAGCTGTGTCTAGCATGCTATAGAAATCAGAGCAAAATATAGACATTGATTTCCCAGGGGTCACAAAATGTGTTCATTAATGAGTATTTTCAGGATGTAAGCTAAAGTATTGAAAAGAAGAAAATAAAATATATCCTTGCCTAAAGAAAAAGGTTTGCTCTTACAATGAGCTCTGGATAGAGTGCAAACACTGTGTAAGTGGGTATGTGTGTCTCTGTAACATTGTTTTGGACAGACTGCAGTTTGTGCCTACTCCTGTGCTTGTGCTGAACTCCAAGCAAGTCCATGTGGCCTTGCATCCGCATACAAACCTCTTCTAGAACTCTACTCTTTTCTGCTTGTTGCAGATCAAATCCAGATGTTTACTCCTTACACTGAATGTGCAAAACTACTTATTTTAACACATAGCATATTCATTAAAAGCTCAAAAAGAAAATAATGTAAAATGTTCTTCAGTTCAAACCACATAATAAGTAGGTTCACTCAATCGTGAAATGGTCATTGAGAGCCCTGCCTTAAAGGAGATATTGCTTCTCAGTAATGTCCTGAGCTGCTTGTAGCTAATGTAATAAGCAATCTACTCCTTTTCTACTAGAATGAAGATTGACTATAACTAACATTACAGTGCTTTTTAGAAAAGTCTGTCAGATATGTACTGCAGTTTAACATGAGAAAAAGCATAGCATGATTCAAGGAAAAGTTTGTATCCGTCACTCTCAATTTATACATATAATTTAAAAGCCATGTTTATAGTGTACAGAGAATCTTGCTTGAGCAAAGTCTACAGGGTGCTACTCATGTTAAAAAGCAAAAATTATTCAAATAAATAAGATCAAAAATATTTTACTGTATAACTTCATATTTCCTTTCATGATTCCCTTCTTCATGTGCAAGCCATGCACATGCAGAATGTTCGGCAAATTCTTACTTTGAGTGCATTTTTTTTTCATAGAATTGTAGTATCCTAAAAGTTTAAGTTCGAAGGAATTTCTCAAGGTCAGCTGGTCCAACACTCCTGCAATGCACAGAGACATCTTCAGCTACATCAGGCTACTTATAGCCACATCCAACTTTAACCTGAATGTTTTCTACCACCTCTTTGAATAACTTGTTCAAGTGCCTCACCATCACCACTGTAAAAATTTCTTCTTTATATCTTGACTGAATTTATCCTCTTTCCTTTTAAAACCATGATTGTTCTCATCCTGTTATTATATGCCCTTGCAAAAAGTCTCTGTTCAAAAGTCACAGCTCTTGTAAGCTCCCTTCGTGTAGAAAGCCACAGTTATGTCACTGCAAAGTCTCCACTTCAGGCTCAGCAGTCCTGATTCTCTCAGCCTATCCTCAAAGGATCTTTCTAAATATTCTGGTTGCCTCCTGTAGACTCACTCCAACAGGTCCATGTTCTTCCTTTGCTGGAGACTCCAGAGCTGGATGTAGCACTGCAGGTGGGGTCTCACAAGAGAGAAAAGGGGTAGAATCCCCTCTCTTGCCCTGCTGCCTACACTGCTTTCGATGCAGCCCAAGATACAACTTGGGCTGCAAGTTCTCACTGTTGGGTCAATCTCTCCTCCACCATTACCTCCAAGGCCTTTGTTTCAGGGCTGATCTTAACTCATTCATTCCCCAGCCTGTAGTGATGCTGAAGGTTGCTCTGACCCAGGTGCAGCACTTGGCCTCATTAAATCTCATGGGGTTCCCATGGGCCCACTTCTCAAGCTTGTTCAGGTTCATTTGGATGTCATCCTGTTCCCCAGATGTGTCAGCTGCATGACTCAGCTTGGTGTCATGTACAAACTTGCTGAAAGTGCAATCATTCCCACTCGATGGGATTAATGAAGATATTGAACTGCTGGTCCCCATACTGGCCCTTGAAGAGCATCAGTTGTCACTAATCTCCAGCTGGACCTTGAGGTGCTCACCACTATGCTTTGGATGTGACCATTCAAGTAATGGAACCACAAAATCTGACACAATTTCAAACTTTGACTATTAAGAGGATAGTAATTATGCCCTCCTTAAATAACACATGCAAGCCTGAGCTCCTGTAAGAGGTAATCATTTGTATACTTCATAATTCTGACCTTTTCCTAAGACTTTTTAATGCCCTCTTCCCTTGGTTGCCTTTGATAGTACTATTGAAATGTGTAACTAATATTCAGAAATCTGATACTAAGAATATTCTTGAAAAGCAAAAATATTAATGCTTTTCTATCATGCATCAGAAAACCTATTTCATCTCTATCTTATTTGGAAGGCGCATGAGAAGTTTTGAAAAGAAAATAAGTGGCAAAAGAAAACTTGATTTGGATACAGAAAGTTTCATTGAGTTAAACTTCAGTACAAGCACAGTTTAGATGGCTTGATACTTTCTTCCAGGTACACCTGAGATTTATAACATGCTTTATTAAAAGAGCAGAAGTAAGTGTGATTCCCTCCTCAGGAACTGACTCTTAATATTCCTGTTACATTTGTCACAGTTCAAGTTTTTTGATGCAATGGGAATATAAAAAGGAGACAGGCATAAACTTGGTCTTAAATTATTGAGTCTTGAACACTAATGAATACTTACTTGACTCATGCAGGATGCTAGCTGCAGACATACAGCAGTGTAAACATTTTCTAAATAGCAGCCCAGCTCAGTTTTACTGCTTATTGGAGATGATAGGCAAATATTGAAGCTGTCATAGTTCATAATTCCTAAAACAAAACAAAAAAAGCCGAAGTAAAATGGTTTACATATACATTGACTGATACCCATCACCCCCTCTCCAAATTTAATATTTTGAAGTCATTTTGTGATTGCTAAGTCAAATGTATTTAGTTCTTATTGACATTGATGGTTTTATTGCAACTTTATTCTTTTGTCCTCTATTTTATTTCTCAGTAGCTTGTTTCAGACAAGAATTATCTTTTTATTTGAAGTCGCTCATGACCACCTCTTCTATTTAACCTTTTTCTCTCTGTGCTAACAGCAGAAGTGAGAGAAAAACTGAATATAATAAAGAAAGTAAGCACAGTAATTTGAAAGAAGGGTCTGGGATGAAGTGAGATGGTTCAAGAAGCTCACTCAATAATTTTCTGCTGATCAAGTGGTGATAGTAGGACCTCAGTCTTTGTTTGTGCTTAAATGTAGTACAGGAGCAGTAGCAACAATAATATGACAATCATGCTAGCAGTGCTTGCCACTCCATTGTATATGCTAGTGTACATGATTTAAGAATCACTTGTGGAAGAAAAGGAATTCATCAAATGTTACTCCCTTAACACCAGTTGATAATCTAGATACAAATTCAGTTCTGATTAGATTTTGTTGGAGACAAAATTCATAGAATGCAAATAAAGATGTGTGCACAGTGAGAATTTAGCCTGATCTCCTACACAGTATAGGCTATAAGGTTTTTTCATCAGTTCTTGCTTTGAGTTAGAGCATACCTTCTGAAGAACACACTATTTCAAGAAAAATATTTAAAATATTGGAAAACCTATCATAATTTAATAATCCATATTAAATTGTTTCAAAGATAAATTATTCTCATATTCATGACTTGGGTAATGTTTAAAATTATTTGGCTTTAGTTTTCTGTTTCTGTTTAGTTTTCTGCATAAAATTGTTTGCTATTGAAGAATGAAAAATTTCTAAATGAGAGATTAGTAGGGAAAAATATAATTTTATTAATTCACTTGCAGGTTTATCCATGTAACATCACAATATCATTTTTCTCTTCAGCATTTTCTTACTCCATACAACATGACCTAAATATAAAAAGAAAACTTGTAGCTTTTCTTACAGACAATATACCAACTTGAGAAGCAAAAATTATTTTGTACACCTTTTTTATTTACTTAAAAGTAAAATAAGTTTTCAGCGAACCCTTTGGGTAACATATTACAAAACTATAAATCTTCCACAAAATGATTAGATGATAATGTCATTCTGTAAGCATCTTAATTTGAGGTTTTATGTGAAGAGTGGAAACTACTGCATCAAAAATTCTTCAAGAGCTCTTCTGTGAAGCTTCTTTATGCTGAATTTTGCTAAAGTAATCCCAGATGAAACCCCCATTCCTAACAACAGTGGATTTTAGAGAAATCATGATGTGGTGGTTTTGAGAATAGTATTGACCTATTTCATAACTACTTTAGTTTTTGTTAAATGTTCTAACTGATGCAGTATCTGTCAAGAGTTCTTAATTTAAAATTTATTATGCTGAATATATCCAGTGGTACCAATATGGTCATATTTAGTCATAGATGATTTGATTTAATACTATTTACTTCATAAAATTAGGCATGACTTTAATTTATTAAAATTATTCCATTTATACTATTTTCATTCAGTATTAAGTATTTTATGTCAGTTATTTAACAAAAAAAGGAAGTAAAAAAATCACATTAGTAAATTTTAGGTTTCAGGCTAGAATTCACATGAGTTTAATTGTAATTATCAATAATGAATCACTACTCAAAACTTTTGGAAAAGCTGTATAACAAATTTTAAAAAGATAGTTCTGAGTATTAAGACCTCAGGACTTCAAGTATTAACTTAAATTCTTTAAAGACATCCTGAACACTTGTTCAGGTCTCAGAACACCAAAGTTATTCAACGTTTTGACAGCAATTTTAATGGATGTAAGAAAAAGCTGTCAATTTATGACTCATCTCAAACAATATTAGCACTGTATTTTAAACTTAAAAATACTAGTTGAACAAGAGAAAACACAAGGCTTAGGAAGAGAAAAGCTTAAAGTTCTTGTAACTAACAGAATACACATGAACTCATATTACCCAAGAAGTAGACACTGCTACATGCTTCCAAAGAAAGTAAAAGCAAAACAATCACTTCCAAAATAGCTGAAAACTAGATGAGATGGAGGAAATATTATGTCATAACTCAAAATCTAGTGATTGACTTGTGTGAGGAACATTCACTAGACAGGCATCTTGGAGATTTCTCAATGCCACCAAAAGCACCAGCTCTCCAAATCCAGAACATCTTCCAGAGCAATGCACAGTCTCCAATGGCCAGGAGGATGGTGGGAACAGGAGTGAACAGTGGGCCCTGAGGTATGGAATTAATTACCAACAGAATAAACAAACCTAATTAAACAGTGAATAAGTTACCTTCTCGACCATCTGCTGCCATCAGCCTCAAACAGCAAATGAATTGAAGAATAAAATACTTGGCAAAAAACCAGCCTGTCGATGCAACAGATGAATATTACATCTATGCAATTGCTGCAGGACAGGATTTGCCAGGTACTGATTTGTGTCTTGTTTTGTTTATGGCTTTTCCTTTTACTTAAAAAGCAATAAAGAAAAAAATCAACTGCAATTTTACAGCTATCAGGTATCAACCTCTTAAAATGAAGCAACAAAACATTCCAGCTGCTCCACCTATTGTGAGAGTAACAATACACATGCTCGTGGCTGATGTTTAAAGCTGGAGGCTTCTAGAAAACATGCATTTATAGGCAATAAATGATTTACATGATTTTCTTTCCCTATTATTTTTAAAGCATGGTAACTGATACAGAAACCTGGAAACTGTGAACTTAAAATTAAAGGGGATACAAAAGCTGAAAATAAAGTCAGTACCCAGTAGAAATTTACTGTTATATATAGGTCTTATGGTTTGGCAACTAAAGATCTTGGTTAGCAGAGGTTTTGTCTTTTGGTTTTGGATCGTCTTCCAGCACTCAGGATCAAGGCTGTGTTCAACTACTGTCCTGTTCTGAATTTTTCCAAAGAATTTTATATCTACTCTCCTGGTTTTTGTGAAAATTCTAAAATATTACATTAATTTGCTGCAGAAGTCATTCTTCAAAGCACAATTAGAAACAAAGAAAAAATACATAAAATTTGCTTATTTTTGGCAAGAAAAAGGAAAAAAATGAGCTGAAGCTAAATATTATTAAAAAAACCCCAGTGAATATTACAGACCATTCTTTTAGATAACTGGTTTTACAAAACCTTATATAACTCTCCTACCAAAAATCACTCCTCCCCCTCTTATTTCTGCAATTTGAAAAGGAAAATATCTAATTCATCACCATGACATTAGATTCATCATCACATTTTCTATTAAATATTCACTCTTTTTTTGCCACATTGCATGGATAATTATAAAGTCATTACTGAATCAGCAACACCTAAATGTAGAGCAAAATTGTTGAAATAACACAGCTGTATATCTGTAAAATGATGGTAGATTTTTTCAGTTCTAATAAACATTTAAGAATGATAACAGAATCCTCCAAGTGGACTCCACTGTAAACATAAGAAATATTTTGTCTAAACTGGAGAGAAAGCTCCTGTCTTCCACTCTCCTCTTCCTGAAGGATTAAATATTCAGATTCTTCAGAGCCCATACTGGCTCACATCTTCATTCCAAGGCTATGATTTATCACATTTTCATGACATTAATTTTTACAATTATTTTAATAATATAATAATCTTGGTATGATGATTATTCTATTGTGAAGAAATCTTAGCACCAATTAGATCTGTGATAAATATTAAAATTTATTTTTAAGTGAGAACAATGAAGAGATAAGTTTGCATTTCCAGCCTCATTGCCCAAATTTTAGTTTTGCTACAATGGAGAACTGGATCCAGTGGAGCAAGGAAAACAAGATGAAATCAAAAGGCATGATATGAAAATACTATAATACTAATGGCTATAGCAAGTTAAAAAACAGATATTGAACAGTGAAGAATTTAATACTGATCTTTTGAATTCTACAACAGTGAATTGGTCTTGCTATAATTTCTGTTACTGTAAGGAGCTACCTCATCACTGCTTCTTACTTTCTAAGTGTTGCTACTTTCTAAAATATTCTGAGAAAATATGAAGACACATGCTCTAAAAGAAAGAAAATCTTGGGAAAATGAAAAGTAAACTATTCTACAGGCTTTTCTTCCATTTTTAGAAGTATTTATAAATAAGGTGCCCAGTAACATCATGCATATAGGCCATAATAAAAAGTACATGCTTATATATTGTCTCTCTTACTTGGAAATGTTTGCTCTACCATGTGTAGAGTGTTGAGCCATCAAAGTGGAGCATTCTAGTTAGATTTTTATCAATATGTTTTAGCACCACAGTTTCTCCACTGATACTGAATATTTTAGGAATGTGGGGAAAGGCAGAAGTAAATTGACTTTTTATGAGAACAGTAAACTGATATTTAAGAGGGAGAGCTTAGGACACTATTTTCCCTTCTCACCTTTTCCTCATTGTGACATATAACCATTCTGACATTTAATGTAGTGCTTGTCCAAAGCAATTCAACTTCAACAGCATTGCAGAAAAATACCGGTGTGAACTGGAAAATCATCTGCTGTGAATAATTGCCAACTAGTTGTCACTTACTTGTTTAAAAATATAATTTTCCATATATCCATTGACACTATTTTCACTCCTATGAGTTTTTTTTTAAATATGAAAAAGCATTGAAAATATGAAAATAGCTTTCTAGTTTTCATGCTATTTTCATTCCCATCGTTGACCTGATGAACTGGTCTCATTTAATGGCTTGCTTTTTTTTATCAAGAGTTAAATTTCTTTTACAAATATTGATCAAATGTATGTGTGTTAACATAAGCCTGGATTTGCTTGTGATTCCAGCTGGAGAAGGCCCTAACAGATAAAGGAGATTTTGACTATAACATACTAAGTACATACTCTATTTTTTAAGTACTAGATATTTTTTCCAGTGTATGAGGCAGTAAACTGTCTCTCGATATAAATTTGCTTGCAGTTTGCAAGGTCAGAGCCAAGAATTTTGAGTGGAGAGAATTTTATTACAATGGTAGCTACTGAAGGGAGATTGCATTTGACCAAGTTAGTCAATGTGGTTACACTTCTGAAATTAAGGTGGACATTTGTCATTTTTGGGTAAATAAAACTCTATAAAAAACAATGACTCAGTCGCTTATGGAAAAAAATGAAATTGAGATAAGACATCCAATTTCATATTACAGTGTTAAGTAGTGTTTTGTACATTAATTTTAAAAAGCCTTTTAGCTTGTTAGTGGCAGGGATATTTATGTCAAATATCTCTTTTACCAGATTTTCTCCAACTGATGTTTCTCCAAAGTATCTTGCAGATGAAACACAAGGACGTTCTGGGGATAAGAAAACCAATGCACAATTATTTTTTTGATGAATTTCACACTAATGTGAATTTTTTCTTTTTCTCAGGAGGAAAGCAAGGAGCAGATAATGTTTCAGATTGTATTGGGTTTGTGTGGCAAGGTTGGGGTTGGGGCTGGGGGGAGAGCAGGCCTTCTGTGAGAAGCCTCCCCTGTGTCTGATGGAGACAATGCCAGCTGACTCCAAGACAGAGCCAACACTGGTCAAGGCCAAGCACATCTGTGGTACCAGTAGTGTCCCTAAGATGACATGGGAAGGGAATAAAAATTGCTGGGCAACAGCTGCTGGGAAGAGGAGTGAGGATATGTAAGAAACAACCCTGCAGGCACCAGGGTCAGGGAAGAAGGAGGGGACGCAGCTGCTCCTGGTACCAGGGCAGATTCTTCTGCAGCCCGTGGTGAAGACCATGGTGAAGCAGCTGTGTCCCTGCTGCCCATGGAGGTCAATGATGCAGCAGATGTGCTCCTGCAGTCTTCAGGGGACCCTATACTGGAGCAAGAGGATGTATCCAAAAAAGGCTGTGACCCTGTGGGAAAGCCCACACCAGAGCAGGTTCCTACCAGACCCTGCAGACCCATGGAAAGTATAGCCCATGCTGCAGCAGGGTGGCTGGTAGGACCTATGCTGGGGCAGTGTGTGTCTGAAGCACTGCAGCCCATGGGAAAGACCTGTGCTGGAGCAGCTTGTGAAAAACTGTCTTCCAGAGGAGGGACGCCATGCTGGAACACGGAAACAATATAAAGAGAAAGGTGTGGCAGATGATGTTTAATGAACTGATCTCAATTCCCATTCTGCATCCCCCTGCACCACAGGAGGGGAGGAGGTAGAGAAATTGGGAATGAAGTTGAGCCTGGAAAAAAGGGAGGGATAAGAGGGAGGTTTTTGAAGGTTTGGTTTTATTTCTTATTACCCTGCTCAGATTTCATTGGCAATAAATAACGTCTAATTCCCTGAGCTGAGTCTGTTTTGCATGTGATGATAATGGATGAGTGATGTCCCTCTGTCCTTTATCCTGGCCCAATAGCTTTTGCTTGCATTTTCTCTTCTATTCCCTGCTTAGGAAGTGAGGGATATAACAGCTTTGGTGGGCACCTGACATCCAGATGGGGTCAACTCACCACATAGATCAAGTGCAGAAGTGGTTGGAAGGACATGTACGAACCTAAGAGATATTGAATGTTACTTCTTTGTGCTAAAATAAGGTAATGAACAAGAAAAATTTGTAATATAATTGTGTTACTGCTGTCAGAGAAGACTGATATTTTATAGCCATTCTTTTATAACATTTTCTTCTCAGAAGCATATAAATTCCATTTTAATAATGACCATAAAGGCATATTCATTTATTTATAAATAATTATAATTCTATATTTAGATATATGCAAAAAAGGAAAAAGACACTTTAAAATCTCCATCTCTTGGCCCCTCTGAGTTATAGTTCTTTCTCTTATATAAGCATACATCTGTAGGGAATGTATTTAATTTTCATTACCACTGATTATTTAAAGCTTAGTTATGGGCAAAAATGGTTGTAACACCTACATTGCTTTCAGGTATTTTAAGAAACAAAAGTTTTCTTATTTCAGTTGAGTCTGTTATGTTATTAATGAGAAAACCTTTAATTGCAAAATACATTGCATACAAATGTTGGACAAACCTGTGATGCTTCTTTGAACTGATATGTCCTGTTAAGGAACTATTGAATTTGAACTTGATAATTCACCCAGAAAAATTGAGAGAAACAAGAGGACTGAAAAACATTTCATTTTTTAATAACTCTAAAATAATACTTTTGCATCAAAACAGTTTTTGTTTCAAATATCTCTGTAATGGTCCTGCTGTACTATTTATGGCTCAACAATTGTTATTTCACTCACATACATTTATAAAGAACTAGAAAAATCTATTATTGTTTATGCCATAATTGCCTTCTAGTTATTGAACAGCTTTTCCTCAGTATGTGAACATTAAATAAGTATAAAATCTTTGCTCACAATTTACAGAGAATGATTGGATAAAAGAGCACAATTTAGCATTAACTAAAGAAAATCAGCAGATATTCAAGTGTTTCTTTCCATGTGCCTTTATGCTTGCTGATGGTGGGTGGCACATGGATTTACTTCCTAAGTTTAATCATTCAAATGTTATGACTTATGACTTGTATTTTGTCTTTGTTGCATTTTTTCTTTTTATTTTGCAAAGATAATTTTATATACCTACAAGTGTTACATCCAGGTAATTAAATATATTCTATTTAGAATATAGAATATTTTATATTTTATTTAGATATATTTTGTTTTATATTTATAATATAATAAAAATATGTTTAGAATACAGAAAAATGAAAATTTGAGCTAATTCACAAAATTGCAAGGAAGAAGAAATATTCAAATAGAGTACTGAAATTTCCATGTAGACATGTAGCCAGGGACACAGTCAAAAAAGATAAACCTTCATTAGGATGATAACTTCGTTCTATGAGATGAAACCAGAATGAAAAATACACATCCCTTTCAGCAAAGTGAACTCACAGCAAAGATTATAACCAAGATAAATTTCATTCTACCCAAAAGACCTATAAAATGTATGTTTGCAAAGAGTTCTTTTTAGAACTCTTTTATAGAAATAGAATTGTTAAAATTCCATGGAAAATTATGCTTTTACAGACTAACTCCTTACTTGGGAACTATGCATTAACAAACTCTCCAGAAGACGACAAATATACACAAGTGAGTAGGAGAAAAACTAGACTTGGCTGTGTACTTATTCAGAATGTTAAATCTATTGTCAACAAATGTATTTCAACATTATTGCTGGAAAAGTATTGTCACTGAGAAAACAAATACTTTTCAGAGTTCAGTTATATGCTATTTTTAGCAGCCAGTTCATATTTTTATAAGCACTCATCAAGTACTTGTTTGCCAGTAAGTCATGTAACACTTCAGGACTGAATGAACAGCAGTGTTGCAACATACAAGCAGGCCTTCACTTCCAAATTCCTGTCTTAATACCTTTCTGAGATCACCTTATTTGCCTTGTTTTCGATCCTCAGAGTACAGGCTGTAGTGATCGTGGCGGGCAGAGCCCAGTGCCTGGAGGAGGGAGTGATCCAGAGCACAGACAGCTTGAGCCATGGCAGGCAGGGCCGTGCCACACGGACAGCATGCAGCACTGTGCCATGGGACAAGCTCAACCAGCTCACCAAAAAGGGACAGCCCCCAGGCAGCTCCTCCTCAGCACTAGTGATTATACCTCCTCTTTGATCTTGCCTTCATATAACAGTGCATCAAGAAGTTCTTTTGGGGATATCTTTTATGTTTGACTGTACAGAGTTTCCTCATAAGAAAATAGTTTGATAGACCAAAATGAGAGAGTTCCTGCTATGAAGAGGGTCTGTATGGCTTGCTGCCCCAGGGTCAGTGTCCCATTTGATGTTACACTACTTGGGGCCCCCAGATCTAAGGGGAAAGAAGATAATCCATGCTATTCTCTTCTGCCAGCATTAAATTTAATGAAAAGTCTTTTAAATAAGACTTTAGGTGATATAAGTGCCTTTTTTTACATGGATCACAATGGATCAGCGCCTCCTGGGCAGAAACAGGCCCAACTGTACTTTTTTCCTTATAGTGTTTCAAAATGTGAATGCCTGTAGGCTGTCCTTTGTCTTTTCCTGCAAAATTTTGAAAAACCTGGGTCAGTAGAAGATTTTCTGATCAGAGTCCAGGTGAGCAATCTTGGGCTTATTTGGTTTGTAATAATGTCCTGGCAAAGCAGAGCCATTCTTATGCCAGCAATAAAGATGATTGTTTTCATTAAAATTTCCAACTAATTGTTTTTTCTCTTTATAAAACCTTTTCAAAGTCAAATGAATTTCCTGTGCTTGGCATGGGTTATATTCACAAAATAAATAACTGGATAGTTTATCTCACATTCATTACATAAACCTTGTACCAGGCCTACTTAAAACTGTCATAACCACCTGTTATAAAGTGCTTGTACAAATCTATAAACAAACCACAATGGCCTGGTTTCATCCCACCAAACTCCTGGGATCCCACTGATACTCCTAATTTAAAATTTGGCCAAGTTTGACTCCCTTTATAATCATTGAGAGAGAACTGAGAGAAAAAGACATCTCTTCAGAGGAAAAGACACAGCTTAGGTGGAACAAGACAAAGGTAGTGAGATTAGGAGTTACATTCACACCAAGGATGGAGTTACAGTAGTACGAATGGGCAGCTTTCCCTGGAGTAGCAGAAATGCCTATGGAACTGGGTACCTACAGGATTCAAAACTATAATCAGATGAAGTATTTCTAGAGTCCATTGGCTAAATTTGTTGCTGTAAAAAAGACTGTTTCCTCCAAGTGGAAGAACCAGTGTTTAGAGAGCTCTGAAGAAGTGAGAAGGCCAGAGATGTCTTGGATAGAGAACCCAGTCCCACATCTCCACCATTCTGGATAGTGCCATAACTATCAGCTGTCAGATGTAGAAGGATTGCATATTCAACTGTGATTTATAGTTACGTTGCATATTATTTCTGTGTTTCATGTAAAAAAGTAGAATGGAAAGGAGGGAGAGAAACATGTGAATGGGTAGATAAGGTGGAATGTTCATTTCTTTTAATGAAGAAACAACTGCATTTTAGAACCTGTTCTTAAAAATTGGTTATAAAAATTGATAGCTCAAACTGGAAAGTTTGAAAATCTCTCCTCACTGATATCCTTCTGATAAATGAGAATTCAGGTGTTCTTGGGCAGCACCAAAAGTTGTTTTCAGCAGCTTTGGTGATTAATTTAACTATCAACTTGTCTATCTGAAGGTAAAACTAGTCCTTCATGTGGAATCAAAGGGAACAGGAGATGAATAACCATGTATGCTGCATGTTTCACTGCACACCAATGATTTCAGCATTTAATATTCTGTTTCCATACATGTTTGGATATTTAGACTTTTCAAATTAAATAGGTACCAGATTGTAAAGTTTTTTTCCTGTGAAAATTTTAGCAAATGGAAATTTTTTGCTAAAAATATTTATCCAGGGAATTCTCATAGGAAATAAAAATATTCTGTTTTTGTTCACACCAACACATTTCCTCTCCCAGACCATAATCATTAGGAAGTTAGCACGACATACGTGACAACTGTGACTGACTCGTCCATCCCTAAGATGGAATTTGTCTGCATAATTCTGTGGTAAATGATCCTGAATTAAATATATATGCAGAAATTCATGGTACCCAAGCCATTCGTGAACAGGAAAAGGCTAATCATTTTAACTAAAATATTCCCACAGCTGAAGATGTAATTTAATTTTCAGGTTGCTATTTAATTACTGTTACAAAAAATTAAGGAAATTCATCTGAAGGATACCATGTGTAAGTCTATTATATTATAGTGGATGGAAAGCATTACATGTATAGCTGACTTTTCAAAGGTATTGGGAATCTGAAATTTCACTGGAGTGAGTCCACATCCTGAATTAATTCAGTTTCAGTCTGTGTAAATGGATTTACAACTTCTAGATAAATATATGTTGATGTTAAAAATCTTTTGTTTTCCAGATAAATTTTAGCTTTGTTCAGGATCTTGTCACATTTGACTTTTAATTTAACTTCAGAAATTTCCAAGGGAAAAAGGGGGGTGAATTTGTTGATTAATAAAGTACCCTTATTTCTTTAGAAGTGGAAGGAATTTTGTGGAAAATGAGTCCGAGGTGGCTCATCAAAAACGTGAATTGCATCAATTGCACCCTTCCTCTGGATATGCTGTTACTAATGTGTTTCTTTAGCTGATAGTAGAGCAAGACTTTTTAATACTGATGTCTAGAGATGATCCCTGGTCCACAATATATCCAATATTTTGCTGGACTTTCATGCAGTGGCTTTAATAACAGGACAAGAATTTTCAGACAATAGCACAATATACTTCATCCATCCAGTTTACCTTATCCCGCCAATTCAGAATTATTTTTGTGGAAGGCACACCTGGATTTCAAAGTAAGTAATTTTTCATAGCATTCTGAGACTGTAGAAAGAATAACTTTGAAGCACACGAAAAGGGAGGAAAATATTTCCCTTGAGAGGTTACTTCTAGAAAGGAAAACATGTCAGCAAGACTTGTCTCCAGTCAGCTTTGTCATAATTAATTTTAAGGAAATATCTAGATATTCTTGATGCCACTAAACCTCAGAGTTGTTGTCTATGAATCTCAAAGGATAGGAAGGACAAATCCCAGCAGAAAAACAGAATTGCAGCTGAGGCTATTGACATTTTGACACACAGTGCCAGTGAGGGACTTAGTACAGCTGCTGAAATACCTGATTTCTGAAATATCTGCAGATCTGAGTGTTGCAGTGCATTCTGGCTTATTTTTTATGACACCATGGATATATGTAGCAAATTATTCATACAGAGGCAGCATTTTATTTTATTTTTACCTTTTTTGTTTTAAAATGTTTTCCTTGTTTGCTGTGCATCATGGGTGCTGTAGGCTTATATATTAGGTCACTGTAGCATTTCTGTCAGTATCCAATGATGATTAAATTCAAATTGTTTTGGACTTTGGTCTTTACAAGCTTGCTCTTTATCTATGTCTGCTAGAAATTGCTTTTAACTGTTCTGCTGAGCCATTCTTCCTATCAAGTAAACACCTGAAAGGGTTTACTTAAAATAGTCAATAAAAGCAATTGACCTTTTTGCGTGTCTTTAAATGTAATACTTACCTCTTTTTTTGAAAAGACAAAGCTTTGATTACTTAACTTTATTGGATTCTATTTGCTATTGGGGAGACTTAAATAGTTTATTTCCTCTTACAGTCTGTTATTCTTCATGTGGACAAACAAAGGAGAATGAATTTCTGGTCTTAATATAGAAGTGATCTCAAGCAAGATTGTTTATCCAACTGTAGCTATCCAACTCTATATTCTATGAATGAATAAATAAATGAGTATGGTGAATAGACCATACTTATTTACAGATATGCCAGATATCTGTATGGCGTGCCAACTATTGAAGTGTTTAACTCACTGGATTAGAACTTGAAAATCAGAACATTTTGAATTTGAGAACCCTAGTCACTGACAAAATGTTAGTGTCCTATAATTTCAAAAGGAAACAGCTTCACAGTGGGGAGACTTTCTCACTGAGATAAATGGAATTTTTCAGATACATTTTTTTATTCATACCTACTTCTAGTAAAAAAAAAAAAGTTTTATTTAATTTTAATGGGGAAAAAACCCTCTAAGGCAAAAAGCATTCCAATTCCCTTGTGGCACCTCAGCCACTAGTGAGTGACAATTGCATGCTTTCTTATATTTTACTGTTGTATAGTCAATCATCCAGCAGCTTGATACAGATCTCTAGGATCACTTAGATGTCTTAAAATTACTGACATTCAGAAATTAATATAAGTTGAACCTTAGTTAATGTCCAGATGAATAACTTGACCAGATCAGAAAAATAGAGTGATTATGAGAGCTTCATTCCATTGATCTGATATCATATACCCAGGTCTAAGTCCTTATTTTCAAAAACAGTTCAGATACTTCAGATCTGACCATGGAAGAGGAGGCAGGGAATCCTGTTGAAGAGAGGAAACTAGAATGCTTTTTCTTCATATATTCTCTATGATTCTACTAACCCACCAAGGGAACAGGGGGATTGACAAGCATGGGGTTGTTAGACCCTGATTTGGCTTCTTTCTGAAATTAAATTTCTAAAGAAGCTTGAGCAGCTCTTACACTGGAATGACAGGAAGGAAAGGTTAGGCCTCTGCCTCTTTCCTGAGTACCTTCTCCCTGGGTCTTTTCTGGTGCAGTACTAAACACCTGCTCACAGCTTGCCCCTGACAAAGTGTCTTGTTCCATTAAAGGCACTTTTGCAGAGCAGAATCTGATGGAAGAACACTTGAGCTGCAACATAAAAGCTACAAATGGCTATTTCAGAAGTTTGGAACTAGCTCTTAAGCCTTACTCAGTTCCATCAGTAGGTAGGAAATAATTTATGTTTGCAAGGTAACTTTATCTTCAGATTTGGGAATAGCATATCAACATAATTTTTCCAATCTGTCAGATCTTTAAAATTTCATTTAGAAGCATAATCAGAAGTGAAAATGGTTCTATTTTCTTTACAATTAACTGTAATAAAAGGTAAAAAAAAAAAGAAGTGTGAGCTAACTAGCTGTAGACTGCAGATTTCTACAAGACTTACTACAAACCTTCAAGTCTGGTATACACTCATGCATAGGTAAACTTCTGAATTAGATTTCGAATAAGTTAATATTGTATTCTTTATCATTATAAGTACATAAAAATCCCTGAATTAAGAACTTAAATTGCTAAATGTGTAGGAAATATTTGGTAGAAATAATGCGGTGGAAAATTGTTCAGATCTGATAACTGAAATAATGATCAATGGAAATTGATAGTCAAAAGTAACCAAAACAGAGAAGTAAGTTTATTTCAGGCAAGAGAGATCTCTGCAGCTGAAGTCACTCTACAGTTGAGAATCCATATAAAGCAAAAATGTTAATTTCATTAATTTTATTTAGCTCCTTAATCAAATATGAATTAGGATGTAATACTTGCATAACTCGAAGCAACCAAATTTTAGGAATCCTGAAGTTATTATGGTACCTTACCAAAGGAAGCAATATATGCTAAACTAGAAAGTACTTTTATGCTATATATTTGCTATTCTTTTTAATTTAAATGATTTGGTTTATAGTATTTTTATCCCAGAGAACAATTGCAAAGATACATGCTGCACTGAAGATTACGTTGCTAGTCAGATAACTGAGTTTTGCTATTGGACAAGACATCTGTAAAATTATATCAGTAGATTCTGAAAGCTATAAAACAGTGTCCATGTGAGTACCCACTAATCTGCATGCGATCTACACACACTTCAGTTCTTCACCACTGTACAGATGTGACACAATCACAGAATCAAGAAATTATTTGGGATGGAAAAATCTTCAAGACCATTGATTATAACCTTTGACCAAACACCACCATAACAACTGGACCACAGCATAAGGTGTCACATCCTTTTGTTTCCTGAACACCTCCAGGGATGGTGATTCCATCACCTCCCTGGTCATTCTATTCCAATATTTAACAATTCTTGCCAAGAAAAATTCCCCCTGATATCCAAGATGAATTTCTCCTGGAGCAGTTTGACTACCGTTTCCTCTTGTCCTGTTACTTGTTGCCTGGGAGAAGAGATCAACTCCCACTTTGCTACAACCCCTTTTCAGGTACTTGTACAGAGTGATAATGTCACCCTGAGCCTCCTTTTCTCCAGGATAAACAAGCTCAGCTCTCCTCATAGGACTTCTTCTCCAGGCCCTTCACCAGCTCCATTGCCCCACTCTGGACATTCCAGCACCTCAATGTCTTTCTGTAATGAGGGGCCCAGAACTGGACACAGGACTCAAATTGTGTGTTTTTTCCCTTGTGATGAATACAGGGAAAAAATGGTCCAGTTGGTCCAGCTGGTCCAGCTGGCCACAGTATTTCTGGTACAGGTCAGGATGCCATTGGCCTTCCTGGCCACCTGTGCACACACTGGATCGAGTGTATCTGGCTGTTAATCAGCACCTCCAGGTCCTTTTCTGCTAAGCCACTTTCCAGCCACTCTTTCCCCAGCCTGTAGTGCTGCAGGAGGTTGTTGTGACCAATGTGTAGGACTCAACTTTTGGCCTTGTAGAATGTCATACAATTGGCCTTGGCCCATTGATCCAGCTGTCCAGGTCCCTCTGCAGAGCCTTCCTGCCCAGCAGATCAACACTTCCAGCCAACTAAATGTCACCTGCAGACTTCCTGAGGGTGCAATTGATCCCTGCTTCTAGATCATTAATAAAGATATTAAACAGGACTGCACCCATTACAGAGCCCTGGGGAGCACCACTAGTGGCTGCCCACCAGCTGGATGTGTCACCATTCACCATCAGTCTCAAGGTGTTGCCCATCCAGCTGGTTTCAACACAATGAAGAGGGCATATGTCCTAGCCATGGACTGCCAGCTTTTCTAGGAACATGGAATCTGAGTTGTGTCAGAACATGATTTATAAAGCAATTTTAACCAGGGTACTGCTGCAATTTTGCATGAACTTTTAATTTGTAATTTTTCCCACTTTGTGAGTGGGATAAGATTCTCTAAGTAAATGCGGTGTGGTAGCTGTTGAAATGCTGCATTTTAGCACATCAATTAATATTAGCTTGTAAAAAGATACCCTAATCTTGAATCTTAAGGGATATCATTGAGGGATATCACTACTTGAAGGCTACAGAGAAAGAAAACAAAAGTTTTACAATTGTGTGCAAAAATAGAGGATGTTAATGATTTAAGGTCTAATTCTCAGTGCTAATGAATAGAAGACATTAAAGTCATTTGTGGACTTCAATCATATTCACTTGCTCACAGATGTTATAGCAAAGACTGCATTGATAACAGGCTAAGACTGAACAGATTTTTGCTATTAAAAATTTATTTTTTCCCTATAGAGTTTAAATATAATATTTAATATTTTATATTATTTTCTTTTTAAGGTACTTATGAATTAACAATTTATGTGAAAAATTCAGTTTACTTCAATGAGGAAGACTCAGCACGGTAGTGCTGTCTTCTTTTCACATGATAGGACACCAGCTTTTTGTCAGCGACTAAGATATGTCATGAACATGTATCAGAGATTTCTCAGAGGACCTTCATAATCATGTAAAGATTTGGACATATCTGACTTCTAAAACAGGAGTGTGTGCTGGCTTTCAGGATGACCACCAAAAACTAGAATGAGAAACTATGAAAAATTTCTCAGGTACTTTAGTTTTTTAATATCATACTAACACACTTATTTCCTCTCTCTTTTTTTTTTTTTTTTAATATTATTTCTTAGAAGTAAATAACTGCTGAAAATTATTGAAAAATTACAAGTCCAGATAAATTTAGAAAATCTTTAGAAAAATAAAAATGGAGTCTTAAAATAGAAAATTTATGAAAAATTTATGGCAACTTATTCTTTTCGTGTCTATCCCAGTATCACCTACAGTAATGTAAAGGCAAAGTGTGGGCAGTGTATAAAGCTTTCCTCTTACCCTCACTTTATTTTTTGATTCTTCTATAAAATCTCCTATCATGAAGTAGACAAACACTACTACTTGTTAGGCTCAAAATTTCCTTTAAATCTGGAGATTGGCACATTCATGCTTCTTAAATAATTGTGCAGTTTTGACAAGTAGTTTTAAATGCATGTCAATCAACAACAAGACTTTTTTTTCTCAGCTACTTCCACTGTGGACATATGGCATGGGAAAAAAAAATGGGGGTACTTGTCATAAGGCTGCACCTACTGGTGTTATCTCCTAAGTAACAGAGCCATAGAACATAGATTTCAAAATACTGTGAACTTTCCTTGTTTCCTTTTTTGGACTTGATGATCAGACAGCTGTCACGCTGTATAATTTACTCAGATTAATTTATACCTAAAATTTGGGCAATAATGTACTGAAGAGAAGGCCTTGACTTTATTAAAAAGAAAGAAGCTTTGCCTGTAACTTCAGTAGACTACCTCAAAATTTCATGTTTAATGTTTTGTGAATATCGGTTGGACTTCAGAATGCAATCATGCTGTACCTCTACTAGAGAACACAGTAATAAAAGACTTTCCTAAAAAGCTTATAATCTAAAGAATAAACATTATACAAATGCCTTGCCAAAAAAATGTCAGTCTCAACAAACATGAAACTTCTCATACATATACCATGGTTTGCAATGATCTCTATAGAATAAAACAACAAGAACAACAAAATATAAAAGACTATGCAGCACTAGTATGTATTGGGGACTAAACCCCTTTTGTCAGAAATAAACTTTAATTGATTTAATAGGTCATTCCCATTTCTACAACTCAAACTTCCTGTTTTGACTGAAAGCAATGCAGGATTTTCAGGAAGGCAGATGATAACGTCTGCCCTTTGGAAGGAGTCAATGCATATTTTTCATTGAGAGAAGAAGGAAAAGGACCAAGATGAGTTCAAAGGTATTTATTTCTCTGGCTTCAGAACTGTTGTCAGGACTGAGGGTATAAAGAAGGAGTCAAAGTTCTGTGGCTACTGTGAGATACACACATTTTTGCCTATCATTTCAAGGCCCTTAACTTGTAAGTGCGCCTTGGTCTAGTTATAACACTGTTTTCATTTGTATTGGAAAGTTGGGAGGACAGTGGGCTATCTAGCTCAGGGATACATGAAAAGGAAGCTGCTCTTTTCTGTATTTTCATTTTGGTGCCAAATGCAGCTAAACCAGAACAGATACTTTACCTAATTAGATATATTTAAAGAAATTATTTTCTTTATTAAAGGCTTTAGAGCTAAGCACATAATTAGAGTATGCTGTAGCTAAGCTCCAGTGAGTTATAGATCAGTTTGCCTATAGCTAAGAGAACTAAGAGTATTAATTTCTATATTTTTGCCTGCTTATTTTTGTGTTTTTTTCTACAGCTAAGTAAGGATTTATTTTCACGTGTAGAGATTTAAGTAGAGAGTTCGAGAAAAGAAACTTCTTTGTTGAGTATTTAATTTAATTGAATTGTAATCAGAGTTGTCTATCTGAAGGGCCAGATTCTCAGCTGAACAAATTGAACTCATAATAAATGGATGTCCTTTGACATCAGATAATATTCTGGGTGCTAGGAAATTCTTAGCTAAATTCTGTTTCATGGGTTATGGGCAACTGCAAAATTATTTTCTGCTATTACATTACTGATTACAGCAGAGGCACAAAAGAAAGGACTCTATCATATGATCTTGAAGTATTAGAAGTCCTAAGTAACACTAAAAAAATTAAAATATAAGCAACATTTAATGTACAACATCCACTTTATACTTAATAAAGAAGTATTCCTGGAAGCATGGATCTGATACAAGGTCTTCCAGGGTGGAACCATCAGATTATAAAGTCAAATTTACCCTGCACTTTCTCTTTGATCCAGTATATCTTTCATTCTTATCTGCCTGGGGACTTGTTCAAAAGAGACATGCAGATTTCTTACACTTCAGCTGACTATTGTCTGAGTAGGACATGAAGATTGAAGGTGGAATGTATTTGAGAGCTTTTAGGAATAGGACGGGACTGAATCTGGGAGTCCAACCTACTCAGAGGATGCACTAAGTAGTGTGCCATTCTTGGTGAGAAACCAGGGAAAGACTTCTCTTTGTCTGTGGTCTAAAATGGACCTATTTTAGATTTGTGTGCACAGAGCATGGTCCTGCCGTGTTCTATGGCCTCTGGAAATGCTTAATGGATTGAGCTTTTGGGGTGATTCAGACTTCACGCCTCCAAGTTTCTCAATCTAACCTGAGCTCAGACATGATCTAAGTGCTGAGCTGCTTAAGCTTGCCAAGCATAGGGCAGTTCTGGGCACGTGCAGTGACTTAATAGGTACTGAAGAGATTTAACATCAAATGTTACAGAGCTTACAGAGATTAGGTGTCTCCAGCTCAGAAAGTGAGTCAGGACTTTGCAATTACAATTTCCCCTCTGCAGCCTATGCTTTATTCTAGTACCTAAATCTTGTACTTTAATCTGCTTTGAATGCCCTCTATATCTGAAATAAAGCAAACAATATCTATCACTATGAATTAGCAGGGTTCTTTGTTTCTGGTTGTTAACTGCAGAACCGTATTTCTTTAGAGAATAAACCTTAGAAACACATCAAATGTTCATCCATGATCAAAAACCCATAAGTCACATTTCTGTACTTAAGACTCTCCTGATCTAGGACACAAATATGTACCCATTGCATTTAAGTAGAGAAAAGTCTGAGATAAGGCCAGTGTTCAGGCACCTTTGAATATCTGGGTTCCTGTTGCTAGAACAAAGTTTAAACAGATGTTGTGTTTTTCTCAGCACACAGGTTGCTAAATTATCCTAGATGTACAACATGTTGACTAAATTGATTGCATCATATGAGCAGTTCACTTTGGATTACATGTTTTAAACTACATTCATTTGCATCCAGTAACATTTGTGATTTTTACAGTTAATGGTATAATATTTTAAAACTTGCTAACTCTTCTTGGAATCTTTTTGTCACAGTGTTAGTTACCTTAGGATCATTCAGACAAACTTTTTTTCCATCCATCCACTGGAAAGGGAAAATTAAGAGCTGAGAAATCAAAAGATCTGAAAGTAGATAAAGGGACATTTTCTTTTTAAAATGTATTTATTTTTGCATCTTTATTTTTAAAAGACCTTTATCACAGTCCCTGAGCCACAGGCTATTGAAATTTCTAGCACAAAGATCCACCTGGTGCTGAATAATCACATAAAATTTTGGTTTGATCTCTTCAATGTGCAGCTTTTAAGTCAGGCTGTTGAGATCATTGCCTTTTGTACTGACCCATACTGTATCCTTGTACTTCCCTGCATGTTGGCATTCATCTGCTGCCTCTGGTCTTGCCTTATATTCAATTCTAAACTTTTTTCAGGCAGTGACTGTGCCATGTGCTTCTAATTTATATATATATTTATATGTGTACATATATATATCTATATATCTGTTCAAACTGAATTCTTAGTATTACTGTGGTGCAAATACCAATCAGTAATGTAAAATCATGTATATTTATTTAATAGACTTTTTTTAAGAATAAAAAATTTATTTCTATTATGGCACTTAAAAATTATAGCTCTGTATTTGAAGATAATTCCAATTATTAATACTTTAAATAGAATAAAATAATCTATGTAACATTCAGCTTTGTGAGAGTTTGAAGAAAAGGGGTTTCTTTTGCATAAGAGCCTCTCAAAATTGAGTCAGTCAAAACCAGAAATCCTTTCCATATTACGTGATTCTGAAAAGAAAACTGAAGAACCCAATATTTAATAATTTCTGTTTCTTACATAGTAAAGTTTCAAAGGACTATTTTTCTTCAACATATGCCACAAGCCCTTCATTCTGCCTCTTCCAGACATCATGTAGTCACTTACCCAGTACAATCTATACATTAGAGAAATGCTTCTCCTCATTTCTGGAAAAAGGAAATTTATAGTTAGAGCCTAAAAGCACTGCAAATATATGTAAATGCTAATTGTGGCAGATCAGATTAGAACATGCCAAGTGTTACTGTCTTTGTAAAATAAGATTTGCTTTAATCTTTAGATAAAGCAAATTATTAATTTATGTAGTACAAAAGGCTGAGAAGGATTCCTTCTGTTCAAATCATCTGCTATTCAGAGATTTCTCATCAGGTTATAGACACTCCACCAAATGCATCTGGAATTTAGTATCCCGAAGGTTAATTATGCCTGCAAAAAAAAAAACCCGACACAGAAGTTATTAAATACTGTCTGCAGAAATTCTGGTGCATGTCTTCTATGTACATAACTATATATCTGCATTAAATGGAATTACAGCCAGCAGAATCTCTTCTAAGCAACTTGCTTTTGTTAGAATAATTAACAACATAAATATTCCAGCATTCACATTATTGTTACACTAAAGACTCTGCTGGGATATATAAAGGCACTAAAGGTAAAGTGGATAAGCCAATTTACTGTAATTTTCTCTTTCACATGTTGCATATTAGCTCTTTAAAAGGCTGTGGGTTTACAATCTGCATAAAGACTTAAACCTGTGATCTGAATGCAAGACGTAAACTCAAGCTGAAAATAAGGGAAAGCTGGCTTGCATTAATGCAAAATATTGCGACGTTGAAGAAGTTGGTTGCAAAAATTTTTATGTTGGCTACCTGTGTCATACTTTCTCTCTTATTCTTGTTATTTTCTCTAAGAGAATGGCACTCAGGTGTGAGGGTGTGGGTGACTTTTCTGTTCTCATGGGTGTTCGTAGACGATACATTTTGTACCTACTGTGACTATCAAAACCAAACCATTCATTTCCTGAAAACTAGCAACTCTAAAACTTTTATCTGTGTGCAGAGATGGGTCCAGAAGATGTCAGCTGGCACTAGATATTATTAATATATACTTGTTATTCAAATGAGAAATAACAAAAAATTAAATGGAATACCATGACATTTTATCACATAGTTGTACTAAGGAAACAATGGCACTGTAAAACCAGTTAAATAAGTTCTAGAAGAATATCCTAGTAGAGTCATTAGGTGTACTAGTCCTTTTCTTTGCAGCTACACAGTTTATTGAAAAAGGGAGGCTTGGCTGGGGTTTCTGTATCCTGGCACTTACAAAAAGTGAAGGTTTTTATTGGCAGTTAGAAGAAGTGACCTAAGCTGTTCCTTGGATAGGAAAAGAGTAGGACAAAATGAAGGGAAAATGATGCAAAAAAGATAGCAACTTAACAATTTTTTTTTATATTTTGTCCTAACAGCTTCATTCCATCATCATATATTCCATCATTCCATCATCTATTATTCTTTCTTACTTTTTAATTTCTTTTTATTTTTAATACCATTTAATTACATATTAGTTTAGCTGCTGGCTTTAATTTCTGTCTTACAGTTCTTTAGACATGTCATTAATTATTTATTTGTAAGTCAAAGCCATTTTGAGTCAGGTGCTTTATAATTTCACATGGTGAGAAGTAGACTTTTGATTCTTGTATATTTATGCATAACAATGAGTGAGGTAAAATGGGTACTGCTTATACTAAGTTAGAAGCAAAGGAAATTCAAACACCATGGCATTCATATCCTATGGCTTCAGCCATTTAAAAGGCAGATAATATCTTCTAGGCTTTCCTGGTTGTCAGTGATACCTTAGGTAGCAAAGTGAACTTTGATTGCACATTGCTGCTTGGAAATGGCACTTCTTGGTTGGCATTAGCAGGCAAAATTCTTTTACATTATCTCAAGCCAGTGAATAAGGAACTCTTCAAACCAGCTAAGGGGTTTTTTCCTTGCTTATGGTTCACTCATTATTTTATACAGTGCTGGTGTGCATACAGGATCACTGCTAAATATATTTGATGACTAAATAGTACATTGCAATCCTTGCAATTCATGTCACTGCAAAGCACCACTTTAGTATTATAAGCACAGCAAAAAAGCCTTTTAAAAGTACAATGAGATAATAAACAGCACCAATCCTCCTTGTTTGTACTGCAGAATTCAGTGCTTATTACTCTTCTGTGTAAAACACTAGGAAAACAATCATTTCCAGGCTTCATAAAAGCAATGCAAATATCAGCAGGTGTATTAGTGCTATTACCATGGCTGCAAAAAGCTTATTTTAGCAAAATGTTCAGGAAGAAACTCTTATTACTTGGCAATGCTGCTGGACCACAATCTTTATACAAAAGCTGGAATCACTAGCTGAAACCATAACTGCCTTAAAGCAGGTATGTAAACACAAGTGTTCTTAAAAGCTTGGTAAAACACCCTGAACAGGAGCAGGCATCTTCTGCTCATCAGTTACAGTGGAAGTAACAAACCCATGCTGGGCAGAGTGGACTTCTTGTGATAAAAGTACCCCATCGAGCTTCTTGGAGACACAAATAAAGGTGTTTCTGGATTAAGATCCATTTCAAAAAAAGGTATTTCATAACCTGAAACAGAACTGGAAATGGAAGGGGTAAATCAGGTTCATCAGATAGGTATTGCTACCAGTCTGAATTATTGATTGTCAAACCTATTATTCCTATTGTAATCGATGATGACTGGTCTGCAGATAAAATTTTTCACTGTCTGTATTTATACAGCTGCAACTGGGTATAGTTGAGTAACTCAGACTTGTGTAATTCCACTGGTGATACGTAAGAAGTTCAGACAGAACTAAAAGAGAGTATAGAGGGAATTGTGAGGAATTTTTTTCACTTGTTTATTTCCTTGAGAAAGATAACCTCAGTAATTAGTGGGCCGAAGTGAAGGAAAGAAGAAAAAAAAAAGGAAAAGAAAAAACTGAACAAATATTCAGTAAACATGTACAAATTCTAAAATATCTGGATAAAAATATGAAGATACCACTGTGCTGAAAAATGGAGAAATATATAACACTAATTATACCAACAAGCATATTTGCCATAACTCATAGAGAAGTAAACAACATGGAGAATACGAGACACTGAATGCAGATCTTTCCTTTCTGATGCTATAAATAAATGTTCACTTGGTATAAACCATGAATTTTTTTTTGGCTTTATTATTTTGATCATTTTTTAAGATTAAAAGAAATAAAGAAAATCATATGTTTAATGCAAATTGTGAAGTCTTGAACCTTTTTATTAGCTCTTGAATAAGTGATGTACTGAATAAACTACTCCTGACTCAGGAGTAGTTTATTCCAAAGAATGGTCAAAGCAGTTAATGTGACTAAGAGATGAACTCTGTTTTATCTTCTGTTTAAATGTATTAGAATAGCATAATAAATTATAACACTCCGAATACTGTGCAATGAATCTTCAGAAAGACAGCAGTGACTTTAAAATAGAGTAAAAACTGATTAAGAAAAAGACATTTAAGATCAATTTATGCTTAAACTGTTTTTCACTTACATTGAATATGGAGGCTGAACCTTGAGCCAAAACTTCAGTATTACTGAGTACAAGTAAAAGGAAATCAGCTGCCAAGAAAAAACTAAAATAAATGAATCATGATGAAAATTCCAAGTTTATACTTTGCTTTTGGAAAATAAAAAGGCAACTGAAAGTAATACAGAGTACTTCAAACTGAAATCTGAAAAATCACACCAAAAAAACCCCACCAAAAGCCCTAGCACAAAACACTCTGAACTTGCAAACTGGAAATACATCCGTGAACATTAGAAATTATTCACTGTGTTTTGTATTTTTCTAATAAAATAAAAAGTTAGACTACAGTTCACAGAGCAGGACAATTAAAGCAAGTCAATACCCACTTCCAGCCACAGATTTCTCCACTGCTGTAGTAAAAAGATGTGGTGTCAGCTATAATTAAATCAATAATTAGGCAGCTGCAAATTATGATGGAAAACCTGGAAAACTTCATAAGTTAACCCCTACAAGCATCTCAAAGTTGTTAGTTACTGGATGGCTTCAAGCATTTTAATCCATGAGACTTGACCATGAATTTTACAAGAGCAAGTAATTTTGCAATGGTTGAAGTAATAGAGTATTTTACAGAAATCATTTTCAAGGTCTTCAGCTTCTCTGAGTAATGGATTTTAAACTCCAGACTTGAGATCTTGAAAATGGATTTTACTTTTCTTTTTTTTTCTTCCCTCAAATAACCAACAAACAAAAAGATTTCTTGAGTTGTAACCTGAAAACCAATGCTTCTAAATTATTAGAACAACCAAAAAAGCCTTCTACCTAGCGAGAGGTAACATTTAAAGGTAAATGTAAATGACCCAGAAAATTGAATTATTTTTGTCATCAGCAAACATTGGAGCTTGCAGAACAACAGACCCTTGTCCTCCCTTAGAAGTAGAACATCCTAAGGTCAAAGTTGCTAAAAATGACGTGATTAAGATGTTGCTACATCTTGACCCTCTATACACCAAATTCTTCAAAATACCAGGAGATAATTTTGACGTGCAATTGCCTTCAAGAGCTTTTCAAGCAGTTAAATGTGCTTAGAAGCCATTTTCTCTCATTAAAGCATCCACACTTCTGAGTTCTGTAAGAATTTGAAAAATAAACCTATATGAAATGACAGAATCTAAAAGGATGTTTTGGAACCTCAGCCAAACTTTTACTCAAATTTAATATTATGAGGAGCTGACACATACCTGTACTGGTTTCATCTGACTTTAAACTGGAATTATATTTTTATGCAGTCTAATCTGCTTTCTTTACTGATAAATCATTCATTTTTTAAAATACCGAATGCAGAGCTCTTGGACCAGAAAAGAAAAAGAAAAAGGGCACATGTAGGACATTTCTATAAGAAGTTGGCTCAAAATGTAAGGCTTGAACCTAATCTGAGGTATAAACAGGGTTTTAGTATGTTTTTGTGGGATTAGGGTTTTTTTTATGAGTCTTTTGGCTGAGTCTGGCTCATATCTACATCCCTTCAGTGTTCAGAAAACCGAAGTTAAACAAGACAGATTTCAGGTAGGAAACATATGTATAAAGGAAAATTAGGGAAACAAACAAGTTATTTCCTCTATCTACAGTAAAGACTGACTCTTTCTAGTCAGAAACAGCTGAGGTCTTATTGAGGCAGCCAAAGAAATTTGAGTAGTATCAGTTATTTCCCTAACTGTTTAATGTAAGTATTTAAACAAAACAAAACAAAAAATTAATGAAAATTAGGTTGGAGAAATTGCTGAAGCTTTTTAGAGATCTGAACAAAAGCGTCTCCTTAGATAGGCATGTGTAATATAAGTTCTAGTGGCCAGGGGTAATGAAGAACTCATATAATTTTGGCTTACAATAAAAATGAACCAATCCAAAATAATTCTGTTTCCTTTATGACAGTAAAACAATCTTTGATGAAAAGTGGAAGAAGTATATGTAATACATATAAGACCATATATAAGCATACATAAATTTCTATTTATATTTTACATGATGATTTCATAAGAAAACGTTGAGCTGGATGAAAAACTGGTTTGAAAAGGAGTATTTTGATAGCAAAATAATTATTTTTACAGCTCGTTATGAAATTGGAGTCTCTTATCTGGTGATGACCATGGTGATTTGTCTTGGACCAGTATCATTATTTTTAACAAATTTTGACAGATTTTCAACAGTCAGTATAGAATGTGTTGCAAGCAAATCAAAGAATAAAAATTCAGCAATTTAGAAACGCTGTCCAATTTTCAAAATATTAAAGAAAAAAAGAAATGAGAATGATGAGATGTCAAGGAAAAAAAATGTGGGTAATTTGAAAACTGTGTCATCTAGGGTAAAGACAAGGAAAAGCCTACAGAGGACTGAAAGGGCTGATGGTAAAACCATTTTTACTTGGTCCAAAGGTCCAGCTAATTTACCATTCCTTTTGCATTTACCACTAGCCAATAAAAACTGCTTGGGAAAGACTATATGAAAGGAAGTAAGATGGACTGACTCCTCCCTAGTATATTCTCTGAAAATATACCAAGCCTGAAATTGCAGACTGGGGTAAATGCTAAAAAGAGACTCTTAACAGAGTTCAGGGAAGTTTCAATTCACTATCAGGAGATATTTCTGTAGCTGTAGGTTAGACAAATTGTTATGAGAGATGATAGTTCAAACTTCAGTATTTGTTCAGGAGATGCCACTTGAATAAAAAAAAAAAAGTGAATGAAGCCCTAAGGGGAATTAAATGAGAATTCATATTTCTCTTGGGAACACATCAAAATAGTTTTTTAGGACAAGTTTCAAAGAGAATTATTTTTTCATATAATAAAAAAAGAACTTTCTTCTCCCCATTATTCAGCATATCTCTGTGCATTTTATTGCTTTCTTTCAGTTACTCTCTCAATAAAATGTCTCATTTTTTTCTCTATGCTGGTCTTCCAAACTCTCAGATGTAGGACTAGACACAGTACGTTTCTCCTGCATCATATACCTTCTTGCTAATAACTGAATCTTTATCTATTAAATTAGAAATCATTTGTGTAAAGGAAGTCAACTAAATAAAGTTATATTAATCACACTACAATTATATCATAGATGTTACCTAAGGCATGACTAAAAATATGCAATATATAAACTGAAATTATCAAAACATTACACAGAACTTTTATTGAGCAATTTACACACAGGCAGACACCAGAGGTACAAACTTCTCAATCTTCTTGTATCAAATCATACAAGGGGCCTGACAATACTCAAAGAGTTGGCTGATGTCAATGCAAGGCCTTTCTCAGTGATTTTGAATAGGAATCTGGAAATCATTCGGAATGTCCTGGAAATCTGGAAAAGTTCCAGCTGACTGAAAGCAGGCTAGTGTTGCCTAAATTTTGAAGAAGAGCAAGGATTACCCTTGAAACTACAGGTTTGTCAGTGCCACTGCCGCACACAGCTGGTTAATCAAATGATCACTCATGTGATGAGTGAGGAACTCATGAGTTGGGCACAAAGAGTTACAGCAAATGGGATGACATCAGACTGACAGCCTGTCACTGGCGGGGTTCCACAGGGCTCTGTCTCGTGCTCTGTGCTCTTCAACCTCTTCATAAATGACTTGGACAAAGGACTTGTAGGATTACTAAGTAAATTTGCTTATGAAACTAAATTTTGAGGAGCTGTTGACTCCTTCAAAGGCAGAGAGAACCTGCAGAGAGACTGCAACAGATTAGGGAGATGGGAAATGACCAACTGTATGAAATTCAACAAGAGAAAGTGTGGGATTCTGCATCTGGGAGGAGGCAATCCTGGATGTATGGACCAACTGGGGAATGAGATGCTGGAAGGCAGAGCTGTGGAAAGGGACTTGGGGATACTATTTGATGAAAAATTGAATCTGAGTCAGCAGTGTCCTGGTAACCAGGAGGGCCAACGGTGTCCTGGGGGGCATCAGGAACATCACTGCCAGCTGGGCAAGGGAGGGGATTTTCCTGCTCTGCTCTGAGCTGGGGCAACCTCACCTTGATTGCTGAGGGCAGTTTTGGGTGCCACAATATAAAACAGACATTAAACTATTTGAGCATATCCAAAGGAGGGCCTTGAGAATGGTGAAGGTCTTTGAGGGAAAGACACATGAGGGGTCGCTGAGGTCACTTGGTCTGTTCAGCCTGGAGGAGGCTGAGGGGAGACCTCACTGCACTTACAGCTTCCTCATGAGGGGAAGAGGAGGGGCAGGCACTGATCTCTTCTCTGTGCTGCCCAGGAACTGCAGGAACAGTGTGAAGTTGTGTCAGGGGAAGTTCAGGTTGGACATCAGGAAAGTTTCTTCACCCAGAGGATGGTCGTGCACTGAAACAGCCTCTCCAGGGAAGTGGTCACAGCACCAAGCCTGACAGTTTGCATAAAGTTCTCAGGCACATGGTGTGATCCTTACAGGTGTTTTGTGCAGTGTCAGGAGCTGGATTACAGTGATCCTTGTGGGTCTCTGAGCTCATCAGACTCTAGAAATGAAAAAAAAAAAAAAAAAAAAGAAAAAAAAAAAAAAAGAACTTAACAACTTAACAATTTTTTAGAGGAGATTAGCTGTCCTTTACAATTCCATAAAAAATGTTGTGGAATAGTAGCTTATTTTATCTCTCATTACTTCTATAACAGTTTTTTCTTCTTCCCATAATTATGGAAAATCTGATGCCAGAAAAAATGAACTAAACCCCACCTTGACATTTATACATTGATGCTAATCAAGGCTAATCAGGGCTGTCCCTGTAGCACATAGCAACATAATAGTTTTTTCTAAACAGAAGTACACCCTACAGGTCTTAATTCACTTTTTTAGATGCACTGACATGTCGAGGTTCAACTAGTTATTCTTTTATGAGTTGGATTTCCACAAACTGAAATTTTATAACTGCATAAACTCCACGTTTACCTTAATTGATCTTCACAGAATTAGATAATCACAGAATATTTATAGTTGGAAAGGACAGAAAAGGATGATTGAGACTAATTCTCATATTTGCTACTTTTCCTTTGCTTTCCCAACAAGAATGAGAATTTTGCTTGATCATATCATTCATGAAGCATTTTCACTGGTGCAAACTACTTCTTGACATATTTCCTTTTTCTTCCATATCTATTATCTACTTTTTGTGTTTACCAGTCCTTAGCCAGCTGACAAGTAATAAGGATTAACCCTTTGCCAGACATGTTACATAAGCAACTTTTTGCATATGATGAGTGTTTCTTCAAAAAAACGATATCTGTTATGAGTCTTAACGTTGATCTGATGGCGACACGCACCAGGAGTTCCACTAGGAGATGAGGTACAACTTCTTTACTGTGCAGGTCACCATGCTCTGAAAGAGATTGCCCAGAGAGATTGTGGAGTCTCCCTCACTGGAAATATTAAAGATGATTCTGGATGCAATCCTGTGTCATGTACTCTGTGATGACCCTGCCTGAGCAGGGAGGTTGGATCAGATAACCCACTGTGGCCCTTTCCAACCTTACGCTTACTGGGATTCTGGGATTCTGTGACATAAATTAGTACAGGAACACACTTGCTTTTCTGAAGTATGGCTTCAGACTTATTTATGCTATTCTTGCTATAGAGCCAGACTCAAATGTAAAGTATGAGGAAAGTGCTTCATGATACTGCATGGAAAGTAAGGCTACAGATGTTCCGTGCCTACTGTAAGCATTACCTACTCAAATTCACTATGATATATCCTTATCCTATGTGTTAGATACTGATGCTGAGGAGTAGAAAAATTGAAGTGTTTTTAGAAATGTATATATTTGATTTTAAAGAGTGTTTTCATTTCACAAAATGTTTTGAAGAATTTGCAACTATTTTTTTTCTTTTGAATAACAAGTACATATATTTACATTGATTATCTACAGCAGTTTTGAACATTGCTTAAATTTATTCTATAAATATTTTTCACTTAGATGACTGCAATATAAGTGTAAATGAAGCAGCCTCAGTTGATTTCAGAGAAATCTGGAAAGGCTCACAATATGCTCTGTATTGAGAGCTCAGACATCACTTTCCATGGAACTTATGACAAGGTGGTGGAAAATTTTAGCTATATTTTGGCTGTTGCATCAAGGGAAAAGATTACCATTGCCAAAATCAATTCTTTACCTCCGTTATCTGCACTATTCTGCCTGTTATCTGTTTTCTCTCCCCATTGTTCTGGTTGGCAAGGGAAGTACAGGTCATTCTGCAGTGGCACCTGAACACAGCTGCACAGGCTGCTCCTTGTACTGACGAGCTAATTACGCAATAATGAGAAATCTAAACGCACATTTCCTGGTGAGCTGAAAGGTATCACACTCAACAGAAGGATAGCTAACTCAAAGGGGTAACAGAATCCTTCACATTCATATCCCTTTGTAAAAGGAACTGTTGCATAAGTTGTGTCTAAGGCAAAATTTGTTGAGGTCTGATTATTGAGCAAGCTGACACAATGGGAGGAAAAATGTTTTAATGGACACAAAAAGTATTCTGATCAAATGAAATACAAGCCCTATCAATAATGACTTGAAAGGGACTGTTTTACTGCCTGCGCCAAATGTGTCTGTTTTTTGAAGACGACTTAGGTAAAGGTGAAATACACCATTCATGCATTTAATTATATATTTTTCCATGCATGACTTGGTATACATTACTACAGTGGACTGAAAGCATAGTCATAATGATCTGAGGAATATTTGTTATAATTTTCTAGCTAGATAATTTGGATTTGTTTCCCTAGCAGTCGGTTTCTATGGATAAGAGAAGCAGAAAATAATTTCTCCAAATTGGAATTGATGAAAAGTCTTTCTCTATGCCACACATACAAGTTATTACTGATTAAATTATGGATTAAAATAAGGGTGAATTATTTTCTTGCTGCCTTTGGTTTTTTTTCCATGGGTTCACTAATATTTTATAGACAGACTGAGTGATATGCTTCACTCTTGAGTATTATTATCATTCTGCTTAATTGAGCTGTCAACTGGTTAAAGAAATACACCAAAAAATCTTCTAAAAACATCTAAAGCATTTAATATGTAAAACATTCAACTGAAAGATCACATTTCAGAAAAAAAAATCCTCACAAGAATCATATTAAGAGCTTTGTAAGGTAAGTTTTGCAATTTAGCAAAATCAGGTAGGTTAAATAGAAGTGTATAGCTTCTTGTGTAGCTAATCAGTTACAGTGGTTTTTGTTTTACATTCTCTAAATCAAATCTGGCTTCATTTTTCCTTTGCCATAAGGTAAAAGTAAAGATTTGACTGAGGCTCATTATGTCTCTTCCTAGCTGTATGTATATTACAGCTGCAAAACTCTTTGTTTATCTGTCAGATGTCTTCATTCATATTTACAGCTTGTTTCAGAAGGGAGCCTCCTTGGGATTTTGATTTGCCCAGATATTTCTTGTACATTTTTAAATATTTCTTGCCAGTTTAGTTTTGCCATGTCAGTAAGACGCAGCAGTTAGAGATATAAAGAGAAAGCTTATTTCCTGCTAAGTCCAGAGCAGATTGTTATGGGAAACTCTTGATATTTTCCAGGCATACAAGTTACAGAGGTAATATAAAGAAAATAGTATCAAGAAAAGCTGTTTTGTGCTTAACTACTCCAATAACATAAGTGGGCAATTGGTTTGAAGATCCAGGACCATCATGAAATGAATGGTATCCATCTATATCAGAATCAAAAGTGGTGTGCTTATCCTGGTCATACCTCCTGCTTGTGGATGCTGGAGAGAGGGCAGACAGGAAGGTGACATATGTAGGCTTTAAGTCTCAGAGTGAGAATGCTCTGATATGCAGCATGCTCTCAGAGATTATGGAAAAAAAGTAAATCATACTTTTATTTTTCTTTCTCACATTATCTTTACATTTATTTTATGAAAAATATATTTCCTTTTCTTTTTTACAGTTTCTCCCACACAGCCTCGCTTCACATATTTCTTTGTCTTCAGGAGAAAATAGCATGCTGTCCCATAAAATGTCTCGTTAGGATGAGCATTTCAGCTCTTAGAAGTATTGCTTCACACACCTCCCCATGGAGTATAAAGCTTTTCAGTCACTGTGGATCAGAGTCTATCTCTTAGGAAAACTTCATCTTACAGAGGTGGCTAGGAATTCTCTTCCAGTTATGTCACCTAAAATGAGGTGTCTTGCATAGGAGCTAATTGATGCCTAATTTACCTTAAAGTGAATAGAACTCTAGGGCTTGGTGCAGTTACCTAGGCATAGGCATACAATATTGTCTGAGGTGCACTAGAGTTTGAAGTTCCACCTGCCCCCTGAAGAAGATCCCTCTTTAGATCTTGTGACTTGCCAGTGTTGTCCTCCTCATGGGAAGCAACATCCTAAGGTGTCCAAGATGGCAGTACAGCTGGAAGCCTGGGCTCAGGCTACACAATCCACATCCTAAACAATACAGTCACTCAAGTCTCGAAAAAATCTAGGTAACTAATCCCCGTGCATTTACTGGGTTGTGAATTAATTTGTTCTGTAATTTCTGTTCAGATCTTCATAAATAGAAGCTTAGGCATATGAGTATGCATGAGAACATCTACATTAACATGTCTTCATTTCAAACTGATTCCCATCCTGATTATTTGTCAAATACCAACTTTGAGAGGCCTTACTCTGCCTCTCATTTTTCTTTTAAAGTTTAAATTAAAACTTTTAGAAATCAATATATGATTTCAGTATGGGGTAGAATTACAAAACCCATTTGTATGCCAGGAGGCAATTTTAGTAGGTGCGACACATTGCCTCAGAAAGATACATCTCACTTACCTTCACTTTAACCAGTTCTTAGGAGCTGAGAAAATGTGTCTCTCTCCAGGCAGCTAAAAAGCATTCTTTGACTCACAAAGAAAACATTAGCTTGCAATTCCTCAGCTGTTTTTATCTTGTTGTGAGAACAGAGGAATCAGGTCATTCCATGGGACATAAAACAATTAGGAATAGAGGGTTGGAGGGATCAGTTCCTGAAATTCTTCCAATGTGGTTACATAGCCAAAATTTTTAAGTTTTTAACAGCTTTCTAAAATAATATACAACTGCAACAGGATTTTTCAGTAAATGTTTTGAAATTAAATCTCCTATAGCTGAATCAAAGCACTTAAAAATTTTGATTCAAGTCTCTCTTATTTAAAAGAATTTTTACTTCAAATTCTTACCCGTTGTGGCTAAGTGAAGCATAATAATGAGCAAAATTAATAGAAATTAGTGTTAGTATTTTATTCATAAGAAAAAATTAATCTTTAAAGACAAAAATCCTTAAGACAAAAAGTGTAATCCTTAAATTTGCAGAATACTTAAAAGTGCACAAGAGCTCATTGATCAAGCACTGAAGCTTGATTAGGTGAACATTTGAATCTGCAAAGCATCCAGGCAGGCTGTGAAACATTTAGAGATCATGTAGCGGTGTTTTATTTCAAGTCATGTCTCAGACTCTTACAATGATGTGGAATAGTCTGAGAGAAATCTTTTTCTGTCTTGCAGAGATGATTTTCACAAGGCTGAAATTGGAGATAAAATAGAGTTAAGGGGCATCCTGAACAGACACTAATTGATCATTGAGTTAATTGGAAGTGTTGAAGCTATTTTAAATGATAGAAAAACTAATCAAGATTTATTAACCATAGGTAGCAAATCCATTTGAGAGAGCTCTGGAAAGTAGGATAATCTGATTTGATAATATATTGGAGAGGAAGACTATTACTCACTAAAAGTTCTTATTTGTGCTCCCCATTGCAATTATTGCAGGTTTGTAGAAGTTCTGTGGTGTGTCAAGCTCCACTGCTTAATCTGGACAATGTAATTCTCAAATTAATTCTCGATGAACAATTTTAATCTAAGTCTGCCAATAGAGAACAGGAATGTTAGACTATTCATATTTGTAAAACTTCTCTTATCCTCTCATTATTGCTAATGATGTGTAACATTTTAATATTCACACATACAGGATTAGTGAAAAGATAATTAAAAAAGTTGTTCCAGGAATAGTCTCAAAAGACTGCTGCTTCCAGGCCTTTTTCAAAAGGCATTGTTGACATAGGTGATTCTTACCTATTAGTTCCTGTTCCTTCCATCTGAAGAGAAGTGGCTATTTATTTCTCATAGCACACTGTATTGATCATTATATATTAAAAATAATTAAAAAATATAGCCATTCAACATTGTTCTGTTGTCTAAAAAAATTAATATTTTTTTTATATGGTTTATCTATTCAGTTGCATTATATGACTTGCTCCTGGAAATTCTTTAGACTTCAAGCAGCTTTTGTCCTTCTGCTTTTGTAAGAAGCTTATAAATTTCAGTTAGGCTTCAGGGCACCCTTAAAAACCACAGGTATTTGGATAATCCTATAGCCACTATCTCAGGAGTCACAGACAAACATTCACAAGTGAATTGAAGGATCAGCTAGGTCCTACTTTACTCAGAGAGAAGTTCCTCATTGGAACTAGACAGTTCTACATAATAAAAATTTATATTTTCAATATTTCAACATCCAAAATAGGTATTTCAAATCATGTTCAAAGATAAGTGTGAGACAGAATGTACAAAAGGGGAAAATTTTGAAGGTTTTTTCTGGTGTTTATTCTGGCTTTCATGATCTTCCACATAAATTCAGTGCTTTCTATATTAATAAATCTATTTTGAATATATGATTACTTGAAATAGTAGTTATCAACCATATTAAGAAATTAATCTTGTCACTACCATGGTGCAGTGACTGATTTTCAGACAGAGAAGGCAATCTTTTCAGGGAGATTCTCAGGAGCTATAGACAGACAATCTGCACACTTTCTAAATGGTGGTATTATTATTATTATTTCAACTACTACTATTTTAGTAATCTCTGTACACTACTGAGCCTGAGGTGAGTTCATACAGGATGAGCTTGGTATCAATATATGCATTAAGCATGGCCTAACTTTATCCACTTTTTCAGGAGTTATTTTTTGATGCTTTAAAATTTTTCTTTCTTTTCTGCCTTATCAGATTGACTTGCAAACTGTGAACATGACTGCAAGGCTCTTACATAAACTTTCTTGGCAACTCCTTACAAAATCCCTTTGTGCGAATGTTTATCTTCTTGGAGATGGCTTGCACAAGTCATGAATTATAGAATTATTTTTATTTTTTGCGTAGCCCTGTGATTTTGGTTGGTTGGTAGTTTTTTTTTTTTTTTTTTTTCCTTTCTGCTGTTTATAGTTTTTTTATAGAACTGTAGAACTGCAGAAGTTCTTTTTGTAGTCAAGTTAAATCATTAAAAAATTGAGAGTTAAGTTCTTTTTGTAGTCAAGTTAAATCATTAAAAAATTGAGAGTTTCAGCCAGAAGGTTTGACTTTGGAAGCATCAAGAGGTGATAGTCAAGATTATATCACAGTGAAACTTCTTAGCCTTAACACTGATTTACAGAAGCTGCTGACTGAACTTTTAAGTTGGAGATCTAAGGAATGGTTTTGCAAACATCAAATTCTGCAGCACACACAGTCACAGACACACACCGCGTTTATGTCATTTATTCAATTAAAATATGTTCAGTAGCTAGAAACTTTGAAAGCAAGACTTGGGATATGACAAGTTGAGGAGAAAGGACAAAAAACACGTTCAATGGGATATGTGGAGGGCAAAGTGAAACTAGCAGATTAATTCATCAAGAAAATGACAGAGAGAGCTGCCAAAACACAAGGGAAAACAAGGCTAGAGGAATGAGTCAGGGATGAAAGATATGGGGAGGGTCATAAGTTTTTGATTAGGATTATTAATAAGTGATATCTTCTGGGTTTTGAAACATATTATAATCTGTCTAAATTTAGATTAATCTATTTTTTCTCTCAATTAGAATTGTTAAAAAAATACAGCTACAAAAATCAGGATGGATAAATTTGAGGAGTGTTTTCTTGCAACGAGACTATGTATCTCATAATGGGGTATATCTTCAATTTACACTTACACAAATTAGAAATATTCTTTCAAGTTCTGAGGAGACAATATATGATGCCTATAATTCTGAAGCTCTGTTAAAAAATATTATGGTATTCCATATTCTAGATTTGAATATGATTCTAATATATCATACGTATTTTTTCAGTATTAAAAAAATGTAATTGAATATCATTGTAAAGATAGCTACATGAATCAAATAATAAAGAGAGATGAAAGCCTAAGTAATACAAACTCTTGCTCATAACTCTCTTATTGTAAGTAAAGTTATGAGTAATGGTTTAGACAAATTAAAGTCCTGTGCATTATAATAAAATGAATTTACAGCTCCAAAATTATGGCTTCTCTTTCCAGCATTTAATTTGTGGAAATCTCTTTAGTCATTATATATGCACATACAATGTACATGGAGTACTTGAATAACAGCATCTCTGTCTTGGAGAATAAATGTTTGATAATCTTGTTTAAAAATTAGTTGCCAAGATGATGAAAAAATAAATGTACAAATAAATCAATTGATTGTTGTAATAACTAAGATAGCCCACTGATTTCTGATTGTCAGCCTGCATAATGGTCTTTGTACAATCTGATTCTGGATGTTAGTAAACCAAGGTTTACTAGATTAATTTTTTTAGTCATCAAAGAATGTTTGGATTAACCTTGAGGTTTTAACAAGGAAGTTTTTAAAATTTTTACAAATAAGATTTCTGAAAGTCTAATTTTGAACAGTCTGAACTTCATTAAACATTTTTAATATGTCAGTACAGAAAAGACAGTGTTATAATTTAAGTCAAGTTAGCCAAGTTAAGTAAGTACTGAGACCTTAAGCATATGAGTAGTCCTGACAGATAATAATTAGTTCACTACTAAATTAGCTTTGATACACTACAACTATCTGTGGTGAATTTTAAATAGAAATGAAAAAGGAAAAATGGAGAGGCTGGACATAGATTTCACATTATGATTTTGCCAGTTTGTACACTTCAGAGAGGGACACTGAAGCTGCAACAAGGATGGTAATCACAACATGAGTGGTTGTAAAATTATTCCAGCTGGCCCAAGAACACAACAAGTACGTGAATAAGAGGAACAGTGGCACATCCATACTATCACAAGTTCAAGTGGTTTTTGATACATTTTCTAAACCGGCATAAATATTTGAGGCCTAAAAATGAGAAACTAAAATTATGTGAGACAAGCCCTACGTAAATTTTCTGTTTAACTTGATTTGAAAATTGAAAGACAAGGTATTTCCTTAATTCCCAAATTAAAATTCTATTTTCACATATTCCTGTCTCAATATGCTGAATAAATACTTATGTTCAGCTGAACCAATATTTTATCTGAAAGACTATCAAACTTTTTTAGCCAGCCCTAGTTTGGAAATGTCAGACAAAATGACTGATGTGTATCAAAACAGCTTTATTTAAACCTCATCTCTTTACTGCTTGATTTCTACTCAGTTTATTGTACCACATAGTAAATTATCTTATGGCTGTGTGTGTCTGGGGTTTGACATTATGCACTCTTTCTGCTGCAGTGTGAACACAAAAGGATGGCAGCAGGTCACCTGAAGAAGGGCACTTCAGGAGAGAATATGGTGTGGAGAAGTAGCTTCAGAGCTACTAAGCAACTCAGCACTGACCAGTCTAGGTCACTTTTTGCACTCGTCTAAGACGTTGTCATGTTGGATATTACTTTTTAGGAGGTGCTGAGTGTTCCTTTTTGGCACATAATTTTCTTGACAGCATATATAGATGCAAATATCAATGCCTCCACATGCGCTGGAGTTTTCCTCAATTTCTGAGGGATAGAAAAAATGGTAAAAGTTTACTTTTTCAGACATGAAATAGTGCAAGTTTTATCTATAGTTGCTTCTATGTTCCTATTTCCTCACAAGTAGGAAAGCTGCAAATAACTTGACATCATTGTGCCAAATGCTTCATTGGCTTATGCAGCCATCCTTTGAAGGGTCAAATGTTCATGGCATCAGTTTCCTGTCCTTATTGTAGGAAGTAGGTGAACTTCCTTTTCCTGGTTGTTTCCTGTAAATGTATTACACCAGAGTAGGCAGCTGGTCTGGCTTTTACAAGTTGAAGACATGAAACTGCAGCTGTCTGGCCTGCCCAAGCTGCAAACTATCCCCACATCCAGTGTCTGTGATCTTTGTGAAGTCTCCAGTTGAACGTTTGGTTTCTCTAAACCCATAATATGACAAAATGGTGTATTATCTGTAGCTCAGACTTGTCCACAGACGTGCTCTTCACAGGCCTGAGAGTGTTTGGCAAAATGGTTTAATCTTCCTATTTTTTTATTCTGTCTTTCATTTGGACGACGATAAGTACTAATTTCAAAATCTCTACCAACAAAAGCTCTTTGGTTGACTTGAAAGTATTACACAATAGCACATGCTACTTGACTCCATGGCAGTAAGAACACAAGAAAAATGTAATATCATCCCATACTTCAGGACTGAAACAAATTCATTTTACTGTTGGCAAGATTAGGTAAAAAATTCTTAACTTTCTGCTGATCATTTCAAGGAGGCTTAATTGAAGACAGATTATCCACATTGAGGGAGTACAGTAATCTAAGCATCCTCAATCTTCAGTTCTTAAAGTGTATTGCAAAATATTTGGAATTCTGGTGATTTCTTTAAGAAAAAAATCACACCTCTCAGAATGGCAAGCACTCTTTTACCTGCATATATTACTATCTTAATTCATTTTTCCCAGTGTTTTAAATGAGTTCTCTAAATATTATAATTTTTGGTCATTTTAAATGACCCAAAATTGGTGCTAATAGTTTCTCACACCAGGATGAAAAAATGCTCTGTAGGGACAATTGAGTCTGTCATTGCATTTGAAGCACACCAGTGAAATTATCAGCTATGCCCATGGCAAACTAAAGTGGTCCCATCTCACCTTTTTATCCCCAGTAAAGGGGTAACCACATGTTCTCAGGAAGGAAGGTCCTGTTAGGAGCTCCTTTTTTCAATCCTTTGAGGTCTCTAGAAAAAGACCTTTAGGAAAGGTCATATATCTCAATAAGTTTATAAAATTTAATCAAGAGGGACTTTTAAATAAATTATAGACACTGTCAGCTGTTTAGGAATAGAAGGAAAAAAAATAAAAATAATGTAATGCAAATGATAACGTTCCTAAATTCAAAGCTTTGGAAATCATGTCTACCATACTTGAAAATCAGTGAGTGTGCACAAGGTATAGCTTACAGTTTACAGGTTTTTTTCCTTGAAGTCTTAGATATCCCATATTTTTTTTCTTTCAGAAAACGTTGGAATTGTGCTACACAGTAAGCACTTATTTCAGACCCTTACTATAGAACTAAAATGTCACAAAAGGCTAGGTAGGAGGAAATTATGTAAGCTGATAACTGAATTCATTTGAGAATGATGTAGTGCTGTGAAATAAGTCTAATTGGCATTATGTTCATAGTCACAGAAGAACTCTATGTAGAAGAGACATCCCCTAAAGTAAATTTTCATAAGGGTAAGGCTGAGAATTCCAAATCATATTATTCAAGTATGTTAGAATTAGCGTGTCTATCCTTTGACAATGTCAGAAAAGTAGAAAATGAAACAGTTGACACAAAGTAATCTTGAAGTCATTGAAATGAGAATCCATCATTTTCCATTTTTCACAGAGTATAGAACTTAATAATGACCTAAGAAATGTATTTGTTTTAAAAGTTTGACTTTGCTATATCACCTCCTTTTTTTTTTTAGCCACTATGATTTGTCCTCACCAGTGAGAGATGCCCCTGCTCTGGGAAATGGCACTAGAAGATTTAGCTGCAGTAAGAGATCAAAGGGCCTCATATGAGCCACACCAAGAACTCCTGTCTGTTACTGAGGCCCTTTTAGAACTTCATGGGGATAGGAATGTGGTCCTTTTTAATCTTAAAAAGTATGTAAAAATTACATAAAATCTGCTTTAGATGACTTAAAAAGTTGTAAACAGCAGAAGCACAGCAAGCAATGAGGTGTGCCAAGGCTGCAAGTTCTAATGACATAAATCCCTTTGTTACAGACAATATTTTTGTCAGATTATAGATAAAGTTCACAAGCTTTGTTTGAGGAATGCAACCTGAAGTCATGACTTTTGATTTCCTAACTTTTTAGTCCTGATGGTCCTGTGACCTTCTAAGGCACAAAGTGGCAAGGCTTACAGGCCTATTCATGGTGTTCTCCTTCTTTGGCTACTTCATGAATTCTGTAGGCACATAATAATCTCTGTTTGAGGAAAACACCGGTCAAAATAAAAAGTAACTTCCTGCAGAATAGAATGAAATAAAAAATTGCATCTGACATTCACTAGCAAAAGCAACTGCTGATAGTTTTTTTTTCATTGCATAGAATGCTTTGGAGAAATATGTAATAACACAGAGATAAGCAGGTAAATCACATTAATTGAATTCCACCTTCTATTTGTCAACATCTATATTACTTGTGTTATCTCTAGACTTTCTAGTAAACAAGTTCACCTGAATTGTTTACAATATCTAATTTAATGAGGTTTTGACTGGATTTATTGCACCTGAAGACCGCTCTCAAGGGCATTTGTTTTAGTCTGGCATGATGTGCTTTTCACCCTGGAGTAATTTGGAATGAGCCTCCTACTACAGAGCTACAGAGAATGGTAACAATGGAGTTATTTTAGAAAAAAAAAAAGTTTGAACTTATTTGTGGTCACTAATGTAAACCAAAACCAGCTACCTCCCAACAAAAATATTTATTGCAGCCTCTTAGATATAAGTTATATTGCTTGATAATTTTTTTTTCTGAACATAAATTTAGTTCAATGACAACAATAGACCTGGGGGGTGGTTCAAAATATCTCTAAAGCATTTGCATTTCAGAAGCAAGCTACGATTTTTTTTTTATCAGAAGCATTTAAGAGACACAAATCCATCCATAATGGCACAAAGGGCAGGGAAAAGATTGGGTTTTTATTTTAGCAAGCTGGACTTTTTTATTTTCAAGTATTTCAGTAGTCCAGTTTCTATCACAATAAAAATCCTTCTTTCTTGAATTTGGAAAGTCTTGGATGGGGTTTGAGTAGTGCACTACATAGGAAATTGCTTTGTTGATTCTCCTTAAAACTCTGGCTAACACCTTCATGGCCCATCACATTACAGTAAATGGTAAAAGCCAGTAAAAAATATTACAAGAGTACAAGAGTCATTATCTTCATGACAATGAGGATTCTAAAGTGTATGATTCCTTTACTTTCTTGAATTTACCTTCAGTTTATGTAGTGGTAGTTTTGCAAATTTCAGACAACCAGTCTTCATGAAAATGTGTCTTTGGTTATATGAGATATATGAAGAAACTGACTCTATAAAGGACTCAAAGTAGTGACCACTACATGCCATAAAAGAGTATGCAAGAATTTCTGTTCTGTTATATATCACTTCTCAAAAGTCCTTTAGATATATAAAAATTCTTCTTCCCTCCATTCTAGGAAAAATATAGCTGACATGGTTTTCTCCAAATACTAGCTTTATTGGGAAGTTTAATGCTGGAAATGTATAAGAAATGTAGATCATATGTGGGGCTGAACCATATATTCTTGCTGTAAAAATAAGCACCTGAAATCAGCTTCATATCAAGATTTCCATATAAACTTCCTGTCATCTTACAAAATTAATATAGTCATGTTAAATTTCTATTTGGAAATGCAGCTAAAATACTGATTTGCTGTAAAAGAATATCTTATCTCCCAGCAGACTCATTGGTTTCATTGTTTGGTACTGCATTAGAATGTATTTCAGTACTGGATCAAAGACATGTTTCACTTTGGAACAACTAAAATTAATATCTGAATTTAAGATTTAAAAGTGAATATCAATCAAAAAAGTGTACTGTTTATATGTAGAGAAAATATTTCTCTGATTAGCTAATTGTCAAATTTAAGTGAATATGGATGTCAGGGACCAAACAGAATAGTCCAATTTGTTAAATTTTATGCTTCTTAATTTGAAATGCTTTTTAAGTGGTCACTTACTTAAAAACAACAATCAAACAAGAAAATAAATAAAACTTTTATTAAGAACATAATACTAATTTCAAATGAATTGGAGAAAATATATTCTATTTTACTGGCTTATTTTATCAACTCTATCACTTAAAAATCACAGTAGGTCAGAAAAAAAAATTTTATCAAACCCTTAAAAAGTTCTCTGCTTCTGAAAGGTGAATTTTTTGTTTTGCAGTTATGCATTTTTAATGGTATAATAATATTCAAAAAATCAAAATAAAACCAGGATATTTTGAAAACAATTCTCAGGAAAATGCAATGCCAAACAGGAAGGTATCAATGTTAAATTTGCCTCTGTCATTTTATGAAGAAAAAAGTTTGAAGCCAAAACACCTTGAGATTATAAAGTAAACAATAAGGATTAAAATGTTAATCAGTTACTCTTCTGAAATGAAGCAGGTGGACAAGACCCAAAATAGAAAATAATACTGAAATAACTTTTTATTTATGACATTGAGATGTTATTCCTTAATCCTTTTAGACATTTATCTGTAAATTTTATCTGCATCTTAGAGTTGTACCTCATGCGCAGTAAAAAAAATTTCCGGGAACAAATACAGAATTATAATGAATATCCGGTGCTGAATTAGAACAAGTGAATCAGAAACCTTTGAGAAAGAGAAAAGACAATTTTCTTACAGGACTTTAGGGGTGCTAAGTAATTCAAAAATATATTAAATTACACATAAGAAAATAGCATTGGAGTCAAATGCATCATCAGTGAAATAATATTTTTCTGATTTGATTTTCTCAGTAAGAATGAAGAGATAGAAAGGAGATAAAATTTCATTATTTTCAAAAACCACTGGTTCTCCTTTTGTCACTTGTAACTCGTCTAATTTTTTTTTCAAAATGCACCCTTGGTTTAAATCTTCATCTCCAAATAAAACAAAAGTTCATTCCTCCATGCTTAAACTTTCCAACTTTCATTGACTGTATTAATTTAATATAAGAACTTTCATTCTACTAAGTAAGATGAAATAGAAATTAAAAATAGCCCTAGAACCTATGTAATTTTGGTTAACTCTTTTCTAATTTATTAGGTCAAGCAGCAACTTGCTTAATCCCCAGACAGAACAGTTTGGTAACTGAAGAGAACCTCATATCTAATCCAACCTTTTGTTCAACCTCCAAGAACACTACAGATGTTCCTCTAGGACATCAGGCAAATACTATTTTACTCATTTGGCTCTCTTACAGCGCTTTATACGAGATCACCTTTTCTTTTCTCTTAAAGATTCCATCGAGCTTATTTCCGCATATTTTTTAACAATTCAGTCTGCCATCATGATCTGCTTACCTTTGGCTCTGCCCGAGACAGTGAGGAATGGGCAGGAGGAATGACTAGAGTTGACTTTGTTGTATATATATTTTATAGCAAAGTGAGTATAGACACAGTCTAAAAGTTCTGATGTTGGAAGTACCATAAAACTGAAAGCAAACTTTGTATGATCAATTCCCATCTGCAGTTTAGAAAAGCAAGAAAGCAGTCAGATGAAACACCTTGGAAAAGTTATAAAGACTCAGAGCCTTGCAATTGAGTTAACCAGCTTGCCATGAGAACACTAGTTCTGACTGATATGGGCTTTTAGTTTAGTAAAAGACACTCTAATCATACTCAGTGTTATTTAGAGGTATTATATGAAGCAAGATGGTTCATGATGGTATGGCTCATTCAGATATGCCACTGAGCAATTTCAATATGATTTTGCAGATAGTTAACAATAGTTGCATTAGAGTGTTTGCAGGTGAAAATTATACTTTATATCCAAAGTGCCTGAAGCCCAAACCTAAATGTGATCTAGGTTATACAGACTATCTGATCACTGCAAAAATTTTAAAGACCAGCACAAACCAGCAAACCAAATCATATCCTGCCTTATTTTCATCACTTGCTCTGTGATTTGATTTGTATATAAAAGTAAATTGCTATATTTTCATTACCAGTTTTCTGTTCCAGAAGTATTTTTTTTCTGGACAGTGTAATATCGATTTAAGAAACCCTGCCACCGAATCATCAAATATCAGGACAAAAGAGTCAATTGGCTTTAAAAATTGCACAAGCTCACCATTAGATCTGGCAACAAAATATTCTGAATACTTATGCAATCCTTCTTTCCTGGCCTCTTTTGTGCCTATAGAGGTAAATAAAGGACAGGCATGTTATCTATAAAAGAGTTAGTAGGCTAGAGCAGATACAATTACCTCTATTGCCTGACTTGCAGATTGAGACTTATTGTAAAGCAACCTTTGGAAAGTTTCCCATCTAACTTAACAGTTTTGGTGTCAGGCACAAATCACTGATAAAAAATTGTTACTTTGTATCTGATGAGAATAACGACTTCTGTAATTGATAAAGGGTTGGTTCTTTTGGAACATGTTGCTTACCTTTGTCTGCTTTATTTTTTCATCAAGCATGATCTATGTCAGCTGAAGAAAACCAATATCCATGCTTAGAAAGTGTGTGTGCATCTGTAATTCCTTAGCCATGACCTGTAGCTTTTAAAATATGAGAATAAAGGAATAAATAGGTGTTAATGTATTCCTCCATAATTTAAATGGAACTTTGATATTTTAATTAGTTTAATCAATTATTTGTAATCAGAATTTGTTGAGCCAATGACACAAAGTGTTGCTATTTCACACCCTTCCATTCTGAAATGTCACTGACTATATTTTCATTAGCATATAGTATATTTATCATAAGAATGATTTGTGAAGCATATTTGCTGCTGAGAACCTGATGTGATACTGTTATCTAAGAGTTTAATCTCATTATAGGTATTGAATGTCCATGAGGGATTGGAGTGTGTTTATCTGTTGAGTATCACCCCCAAATAATCAAGTCAGTGCAGTCTGGGAATCCTTCATGAAGCAAATCACATCCGCAAGAGGGAAAAGTTGGAATATTCCCTTGAAAATCTCACTTCTTTCCAAATGAGCATGCTTAGGCAGAGAAGCATGTTAACTTTATAACACTCATGGTAAATTAATAATCATGGATCATTCCACCAGGATGGATTCAATACTTCTCATTTGACTTTTAAACAAGTTAGCTTAGAAAAACTGAATCTATAGGGAAGAAGTAAGAAGATGAGTAACACAGGTAGAGAAATATATGAATAGACATCTGGTTTTTGGGTTTTTGCATTTCTTTACTGTCAAAACAGGTAAAATTAAATGCTTATACTTATTCATGAATCATTTCTCCATAAGAAACATTTGATCATTTACCTTCAAATTTTTGTAAGCTACCCAGAAATAAATATGACAATAGAATGCCACCAGAAATAATCCAGTAGAAAATAGCAACCGACATTTCCAATCAAGGTTTTTGATATTTTACTTTCCAAATTATTATTCACCAAGACTACTGATGGTTGAGATAACCCTTATGCATGTTTTCACCTCTACTACAAACCGCAAACTTGATGAAAAGTTTTCGCTTCCACCCCCAAGTTTTCAAAAAATAGAAGAGAATGTTTCTGAGTATAAAGACAAGGTGTTTCATCTGATTTACCTCCACACCTGTTCACCTTAGTACTGCTCTGAGTCTTTCCTTGTTTGCATGAAAACCATATGACCCAAAGCTATATCATAGCATCTCTTCAGGAAACTGCAATACTTACCTTATTTAATCTCATGAAGGAAGCAAGCTTCCTTTTTCCACGAATCTGTTTTTGTTTGTCTATTCCAACTTCAAGTTTTTTGACAACTCTTCTCCTCCCTTGTCTGCTCCAAAGAGAGTTTTAAAATACCAAACATTACTTAGATTTGAAACTCTACTCCACTGTGGTGGGTTGATATTGGCTGACCACCAGGTGCCCACCAAGCCGCTCTATGGTACCCCTACTCAGCAGAACAGGACGAAAACAAAATAAAATAGAAAAAAACCCTCACGGTTCAAGATGAGAGCAGTTTAATAAATCAAAAGCAATGACCTTGTTCAGAAACAAAGGAAAGAATTATTCTCTACTTCACATCTGCAGGTGATATCCAGCCAATTCCTGGGAAAAAGAGCTTTACAACACATAGCTGTTGCTTCAGGAAACATCATAATAATGAGTGTACACAAGCCCACATCACCTCCTTTTCTTAGCTCACATTACTGAGATGCCACATGGTAAGGAATATCCATTGACAGTAGTCATGTAGTTTTGCCTGTGTCCCCTCCCAAGGTCTTGCCACCCTCAGCCTGCTGAGGTGAGGGGACAATGTCGGCGAGACAGCCTTGGTGCTGTGCCAGATGGTTCATCAGTAGCCAAACACTGTTGTGTTATCAACATCTTTCCAGCACCAGCACCTTTACACCACAGCACTGTGAGGGCTGCTATGAGGAAAATTAACTCCATCTCAACCAGACCAATAGATCCACATACTGACACATAAAGACTCAGCATCATTCATCACATTTAGAATTTGACCAGGACAACCTGCAATTTCATGTGTTAAAACACTGGAGAAGTCAAAACATATTCTTCAAAATGCAGTCACCACTGATGATCTCCAAGAATAAAATGTGAGGAAAGAACGAAGGCATATTACCAAGTATAACAAGGAAAACATGCGCTTCTGTACCGATTTTCAAAAAGTTCTCATAGCTTCTTGTCAGAAACAGTCCAGAAAAGCTATCAGCATGTAGTAGGTTTTGAAATCTTTATTCTGCTTCTCAGAAGAGAGACTTTTCATTGGCTGGGACTTATTATAATTCTGTGCACATGAGCTAAACATATAAAAATAGAACTACTTTTAGGATTAAAGTTCTCTGCCACATAGGCAAAGATAAGGTTCAGTGTTATAATAAATATTCCTGATGAACGAGACAGCTTTAAGAGTCCTACTCTACTTAACTAATTTAGTTAATAAAACTTCACAATATTTCAATTTTTAAGTTGCAGTTTGAAGACAAAAAGAATTTGCAACATGCAATTTCTTTTATTTATTCCTTCTACTTTATGGGAAAGCAGTCATCTAAAATAGGAACAAGAACTGAAACAGTTTCTGTTGGTTTCTTAAATTTCTTTTAGATGGCAAGTGAAGATGAACCTGAAACTAACCTTGGTTGGAAAAGTAGTCATTAATAAATGGGCTAGATGACCTCAAAAAGGTTCCTTACCAGACATATTACCAAATTTATGCTAAATAGCCAAATAACTGAAGAAATACATGCTAGACCTAATGAAGGAATCATGTCTGCTTCTCTAAGACCACACTGGTCTGCCAAAGCCATTATAAATTATAATAGGGTGAAACCAACCTGAAATGCCTGTTTGCCAGGCACCTAATTGGAACTTTAGCTATTGTAGAAGAAAATCATCCTATTGTTTCATCTTCCATGTGTTGGTGAGAAGGTGGGAGGTGAGGGAGAGAGGGTGTATGAGATTAGTTATGTCAAAAGAGTGTGAATTGGTTATGCAGCAAATATATGCATTCTATTTACATAATGATTTCCCACAGAGTGACTGCTCAAGTCAACTCTGTAGCAGCTGTGGAAGCTATGAAGCAAGATGTAGGTAGTAGTGTGTCAAAATTTGAGTAAATTTGATAATAACTGCTACCGCCAAGATTTTTTCATACACTGACAAAACATTGCATTTGTTACACCTAAGGCTGTACTTTTTTCCACAGAAAAGTATGCAGCATGACACAGAGAGCAGAATCTGAGCCCAAATTGTAATAATTCTAAAGCTAGGAGTAGATTTGAAAGATGTTGTTCCCTGTTGAGGTTACATCTGTTTCAGTACAACAAAACACTTTAAGACTGTTCTCTGACACTGAGGTTACCTTGAATACTTTCACCCACACTAATATATTTCAATTCAGTCATCCTTGCAAAAGGTCATGGTCTTGTTCTGGTTCACAATCCATTCATTTGGGAAAGAGTTAACTGATTAGGGCCAAGTAGATGATAGCTGAGCAATTTTATGTTACAGAAAAAATGTGACAGTTTTCCATTAGAAATGCCACTCCCATAAAGGAAAATGTATGGCAACAATATGTTTCAAACCCACAAATAGGGAAACACACGCTGAAGTAAGCTTGCATCCATACTTTCTGCAGTTACATCTATCTAGAGAAGTACACAATTTCCCGATGTGAAAATTATTTTCAAGTTATAAAGACAGAGTAACTGTAATAGTAACATACTATTTGAGCCACTTAAACTGTACTTTTACAGTCAGATAAGGCTCCCTCCTCAGGCTGCTCAGGGTCTGATACTGATGATTTTGGCCCAAATCCTACCTTGATTGAGCAGTCTTAAAAGCAGAATGTCCAGAAATTGCTACGTGTGCTAGGTAGCCCCAATGAAGCAAAGACAATCCAAATCAATATATTATCTTCGCTTCAGAAAAAAAGAAAGAGAAAACACTACATCAGACTCAGGAAGAAAGTATTGCTGTCTACTTGTAAATTTTCTGATCATACCCATCATCAGTGATATTTGAAGTCAATAATTTTTTCCAGTAGGTTTAGACAAAAGTATATTTGTTATATAGAAAAATAATAAAGCTAATGCTGATAGATTGAATTAACAGGTTGCCTTTTTCATCATAAATCTTGCTGTTTATCCATTTAGAATGATCTCAGAGTCTAAAGAGTTTATTCAATTATAAGCAATTTAATTGTCTTAGAGTATTTATTTATTAATTTTTGTTAATATAAGTCTAAAAGTAATTGTGACTCTTTTCATGTTTTCTTCCAGGTCCCCTAGAACTGGGTCAGACCTGGGGTATTGCATACGTAAATAAATTATTTCCCTTCTTGTACCTAAAGGAAATCTACAACTGGAAAAACTAATATAAACCTACTTTCTTTAAACCTAATCAAATTCAGAGAATTGGATTTTTTTTTTAAGTACAAACAGAGTTAGGACTTTTCAAGTACATGAAAGTGTTTCTCTTTCAATATTGATTATGACATCAATAGAGAACACATGAATTCTCATTTCAGTAGCGTAGCCTTGCTACATATCCAGAATAAAATGTCAACATACATGAAGAATATACTTAATGCTTTAAAAAAAGAAGGCAAAATATTCTAGAGTGTACCCCTCCCCCCAAAAAAGTGACTAATTTGCTTTCATGTGAAACACAAAGAAATAAAAAGAAGAATTATATAGAAGAAATATTATCTGAAAATAATAATCTTAATTTTATCAATCTTCATCAATCTCAGAAAGGTTTTCTCTGAAAATATACTCCAGTCTTAGAAATGTTTAAGATTTCTTGAGTCAGCTAGAACAACTCAAAGGAATGCTCTTTAGGTCTGACCTCATGAGTACTGAGTCTTTTAGGTGAAATCAGTTTTCCTCTGCTGATGAATTCATAAACATTTTACCTCATACACAAGTAATTAAGATAATAAGTGCCCTGGCACAGCTATGTACAGCACAAACGGGACGGGACACTCTTTTCAGTGTCTGAGAGGTTTATTCACGCATCAGTCTCAGCACATTGTTACAACAATGGAGACAAGAGATGCAACCAACTCACTGAATCAAGCAGAATGCCAAAGAGACGTAGTGTTACAGTGTATCATAAAGCCATTTCCATATGCATTTTAGCCAATCACAAATAAATCACAAGTATACTGACAATACGTCTATCCAATCATTTAAAGCACACATAGCTTTGGTTAAAGCAATCGCGGCCTACATTCAAACACAGCAGCTTGTTCATAAGAAACAAGGCACAGAGCTCTATTCATTTTTAACCTTCTAAAGATATACATTAAGTAAACTTGTTACCACCTAAGGCAGCACCTAACATAGGCCTATTGTTCTATTTCTCATGTCTACATTACTGATTTTTCTGCTCTTTAGCATCTCACTGTCTTTACTGTCACTGAGGCCTGTCTTTTTCCTAACTTTCTTAAGGCCCTCTAATTTTAAGGATTCCCGCAATAAGTGTCATGTTTATGATCTAATAGATCAGAGGTAATGCAAGAAGCTAGTATGAATAATGAAAGAACAAACTAATAATCTAATGATGACATTCTTTACCTGTATCACCATGATACTGAACACCTCAAAAGCTGTCTCACTGACAGATTTGCCATGACCTCTCTTGTTTCTTTTGCCATTCTATTGGAAGCTGCATCCTAATGAAAGTGAGTAAGTATGGATCCATGTTTGGTTAATCCAGAGAGAACAACGAGGCAGATTGACAAAAGGACTCCAGCTTTCAGACAGTCAATGTCTCATTTTTAACAGCAAATATTTCATCAGTGGAAACTATATAGACCTGAGTTAGCACAGTGCTGTTGAGAGCACAAGATCCTTACATGATCACTAGTCATTGTTTCCATTGATTCATTACTGGCAAATACATGGATCAGTCCATTGCTGTTTCTGTCAAAAGAAAACCACTGTCATTCAGAGCAAAGTCTGATCTGGAGACTCCATCACAGCATACGTCTGTAGACTTTTTTAATTAATACCTTTAGACAGTATGACACAAATGTAAAACATACATACAGTTGCAGAAAATACAGCAATTTTGCTAATCAAGCACTTGAGGAAAATGTTCTATAGTCTGTGTGTAAGACTGCTAAGGTGGAATGTTTTCAATAGTATTTTCTATTATTGTTGCCAGCTGTAAAACATGCAGCCTTTTAGAGAGGACCATCATGTCCCTTTTACCATGTAAACTGCTCAAGTACAAGGAAGGAATTGAAAGAGATGGAAGAGTGTCACTGATGAAATGAGCATTCCCTGAAAGGATCCTTTCTGTGATAAATTCACAAGCATGCTCACTGTACAGACCAGCTTATATTTTCAAGTCAGAAAACCAAAGATGGTATGAGGAATTCAATGTGTTTTAGTGTGAGAAAGTAGATAACTAGTGTTGTACTTTTCCAGAAGATATTTTTAAAATATTGTCTAGCTTAATGCTGCTTTTTTTCCCTAAGAAATTTCAGTATGAGGGAACAAATAATGGAGAAAGCATATATAGTTCTACAGGGCTGCAGTTTCTGCAATTATGAGTAAAAGTACCCAATACTTTTATAAGCATAATTAAAAAAATAAAAAAAAGAAGTCCTAAGTGGGAAGGTGAAAATTCAGAGCTAGAGAGAAAGTTATTCAATTTTTATTAGGAGTTTCAAAATAAAAGCAAGTTTATTAAAATAATCCTAGTATCTATGAAGTTTCTCAGGTTTTCAGCAACCACAGTAATTTAATCAATACTATTGAGAAAAATAAGTGGAGTTTATTCAATACATGCTGCCCATGTAATTAGAAAAGGTTACTCAATTTTACTACATAGTAAGACAGACAGAACAAGGTATTTGGATGAAACAGGTCTTTATAACTTCAAAAAGCTGCCTATTAGGGAAACTTAGAGATTCCAAATGTACAAAATTAACTTTTTGCTAAAAATATTGTCCCACAACTATGTGCAAATGGAAAAATTTTCCAAATGATTTTGTATGGAGTATGCATTCTGTTACTCTGACCACTTGTTTTTTTGTAATCACTTGTTATTTTCTCATGAAAAGTTTTTCTAACATTCTTTTTTTCATTGACTACTCAAGTTTAGTAAATGACACTTCAAATAAATAAACAAATAAATCTTTTTATACTGTGCATGATTGAAAAAATAGCATCAGCTCTAGCTGTGAGGACCTTGTGTGAATTCATTATACCTAGATGAAAAATTCCACAGAAGGCAAATTATGAAAGTATTTGAGATCTATTATAATAAAGTAGGAAAAATATTCTAGAATTGTTCTGGAATTTTATAAACAAAATATACATATTATAAAGCTTGAAGTGCTCCCTAAATGTATCTCTCTAAATCACAAGCCACATCTGGAGAATATAAAGCATATGGATCATATTATTCTTCACTTAAACTTATTAAAAATATTTCTAATTATCCTGGTTTAAAAAAAGAGAAATTTTAAAAATAAAATATCAAAAGAAAGACAATAAAACTATTTTTTATTGGTAAAATCCTCATGGTATATTACATGCAATAATTGCTTCTGGCAAGATTAGACAAGTTGTTTTGATTGCTGAAATTCCACCGCAATAAATTCAATCTAAAATCATATGATATTTTTTCTTGAGAAGGGTAATGTCTATATTCTAGTATTGAAGTACTTAGGTATTAAATAAATATTTTACTGCCTAAATTATAGAACTTCATCCTAACTAGAAATTGGTACAGTGTTCTGAGCAATACCAAACAAAAGCTCTAGACAACTGATTTATAGATAAAGTATTGAAGCTTTTCCTGTCTATATTTAATTTTATATTAGCTCAAATGTGCAGCATTTGTTTTTATAAGGTGAACCCAAATTCCTAGAGCAAGTTAATTTATTTTGCCTTAAGGAAAACAATAAATATTCAATGAGAATTCAAAACTTTGGTATTTTGACTCATGTCTATCTTTTGGTAAAGACCCCTTCCACACAAATTTTCTTTTGGTCTTCTGATTTTGAGATCCATAATGGGTTAGAATCACTAATAAATTGATGTTGAAGACAACCAAGGCTGTGAAAGGAAACCTCTCCTTACAAGAATTCATATTCATTAAAAAATATAAATGCCAAAGAAGTGGGAGTAGGAAATGGTTAATTAAAAGTAATGCCCTTTTTCTTTTTTTTTTAATGGACAAAGTAACAGCTGGCTACAACAGCTGCCAGAGTTCTGGTTTTTGGACAGATGTGTTTTCCATGCAATTTTTAGTTCACAAAGACCAGATGCTTCCTGTGATTGCTTGAAAAATTTTCTCCATGTACACTATTCTGTGATTTGCTTTGAGCTAAGGCTGTGGTTCTGAATTTACATTGTGTTTATAGAATTGTAAGTCAAGACAAGAGATATTAGGTTCAAAATCGGATTCACTTTGACATCACACTGCTACTTTTGATGTATTTTCAATTAGACTCAAAGGTAAAATTATCACACATGGCACTGTACTTGCAGGTCTATAATGTGTACATACATAGATAAGGTAAAGATATAAAAATCAATGTTTCATGTAAACCCTTATTAAAATTTAGACATTAATTTGCTTTGGAAAGGTCCAAGGTTCCTGGTTTCAGTCATGTTGAGGAAAATTTGAGTATATCTATTTGCTCACATGAAGGTTGGACTACTTCCTAGAATTGTACTGGAAAACTGGAAAAGAAAACAAACTACAGGATTGAGTTCTAAAATTTTCTGGACCTAATCTTGATCTTATGAAATGCTGAGCATGCTGTCACTGATCCAAGAAAATAATTAGGCCCAGCAATTACAACTGTTTAGCCTCAAGGATGAGAGAGATGTCTCCTTGGATTCAGCTGGACAGTTCCAATGTTTTGCTCTGAGTCCAAAAGTAGTTGCTCTGCTGGAAAGAGTTCAGAGCACCCAGCATATTGTTAGATAGACACTTAAATGGACCACAGATTGATCTTGTCCTCATGTTTAGGGCTTTGCAACTTGGTATTTTCTCAGCATAGGCTGAAGTGATGACAGACAACTAAAGAGAGGTAATTGCAATGAACTCTCATATTTCATATGTGATGGGACATAAGGAGAAGCTGGGTTCCCAAAGTTTGTTGCCAGAGCCCTGGTATAGAGGTAGTTAAGACAAAAAATGTCAGACCACACCCTTCTCAGTGAGAACAGCACATCCATATAAAATTATTTTGGCTGTGCTGAAAGAAGAATTAAGCACAATCTTTTGCCTACATAGCAAAGGAAATAAAGATTAAACAATTTAATCTTTATGATTTTATGTGTATGTTTTATTCAATTACTCATTCTGTTCAAGAAATTTATAGCATGTATGTCCTCAACTATTAATAATGTCTTATCTCTCTGGTCAAGGAGTAGAATAAGAATGACAGAGAATAATTATAATACATCATATTTTAAATATTTAATGGCCATACCTGATGAAGAATACCTGATTCACACTGTTTTCAGAGAAAGACTTTTACGCTACTAAAGTAATGGAGGTAATTAATCTTTGTATGAAAAATATATATAAGCTTCTTAGCTTGTCCTCAAGCTATTTTTATTTCTACTGCTTTCATGAACCTTGTCAATTATTAAATGTATTGTAATATATGTGCCTGAATTGTATCCCTGTGACCGATGTATTGCATACTAATTTTTTCATTTCCTGTTGTCTCCTAGAGGAAACTGTTTTATGCGTTTTGTGTCTCGTACTGTCTTCATAGTTTGAAGGAATGGTGTGTCTTTTATTTTTAGTCAATTTTTTTGTGTTTTCTGGGGTCTCAGGAATGATATCCAATGTCTATTTAGTTAGTCTGCTGATGTTGATTAGGGACAGAATCAGAGTGCAAAAAAGCTGATTCCTAGCAATAGTAATGAAAAAAATTCTGGCTTCCCTCATTGCAGCTTAATTCTAACCTTAAAAAAATTAAAAATTAATTAAAATTCCAAAAGTCTATATTTTAAAGCTCCTCAAAAATTATGTTCTGCTTCCAATTCTCTTGCTGCTTTTCATTGACCTAACTCAAACTTACAGTCCTTGGATATATAAAAAAACTTTTTGATATATGAAACCACTTTTTGGTTCTTCTTTTATTTAAAATTTTGATGTGAAAGCATATCTGTGTGTTAGGTATGTACTGAGGAACAAAGGATTTATGATCTTTGAATTTGCCTCAGTGACCTTTGTCAAGACACTTGTTATGCATAATAAGGTCTCCTCATTAACCTTCTCTATCATTACATCCAACAGTTCTTGTGACACCTCATTTGGATAGCTCCTGGGAACTTCTTTCACATCTGCCTTCATTGGTATCTGCTCTTCTTTCAAAATTAGTCTCAGGATCATTCCTCGAGCTCCTATTAGAAGTCTTAAGTTGGACTGAACATTTTTCATGTGGTTCTCCAGACAATGTTGTATCATAGCTGATACTTCATACATTGAAAGAACTAGGTAGAAAGTACTTTAGTTACTTTTGCAGAAAGTGCCATTTTTCCATAAAAATTCACAAGGCCAAATTAGAAAATAAATTAAAAAAGAGGAAATACTCCTACTTAAATAAGTAGTATAAAATAAATATTTTTAAGATAACCTTGTGTCAAGAATTCAGTGTTTCAAAAGCACAGTTCTTTCCCCTCTGTTCCTTTTCTGGTTAGACTGTACTGCATAATGAGACAGAGTTAAACTTTCTAGAGACAGTGGTTCATATAAAAGAATTCAATGATGAGATGGCCATGTTATAAGAAGCAGCAAACCAAGAACAAATTTAAATATATGTTGGGGTTTTTTTTGGTTTTATTTTCTTTCTTTATATTTTGTTTTGTTTTATTTTGTTTTTGTTTACTTTGTTGTGGTTTATTTGTTTTCTTTAAAAAAACCCTTTAAATTATTTCTATTTATGCATTTTTATATTGCACATATTTATCCTGGACTTATGCATCTAAGAATGCAAGTATAGTGAAAACATTATTTAATCATAATGGCACCTTGATTGGAGTACAGAATTGAAAAAATCGTTTAGGGATCCAATCAAATTTAAGAAAGTGGAATTTAATTTTCAAGTAGTTAAGTAAGGCAATCTCATTACTTTTTCATATCTAACTAATGACAGTAATAAATAGTGGAAGACTGGCAACTCTAGGAACCACAAGCATTGGTCAGATACTAGCATCCAAATAATGGGAGCAAAGGTAAGTCCACAAATTTTTATTAGAAATTACTGCAGTTTTAGGATGATTTTCTAAAATAAAAAATACTTTTATTATGTAAATTTTCTGTTCTAATATGCTTTGTTCTTTTTGTAAACAGAACCAGCACCAGAAAATGGAGAAATTTGTGTGCATTTAGAGGAATGAAGGAGTTATAAACCATATCATTAGTGCTTTTACTTGTAAGTAGGGTCAGCGGTAATTTGAGAATTGCTAAAGGGGTTATAGATATTTCATTATCTCCAGTCAGCACTATTTCCATGGTACAAACTAGGTGATTCTGCAAATATCTCAGTCCTTCCACCATTCAAGTTTTCCTTTTTACTTTTCGTATATCCTTCCTTGATTGCTTTTTTCTTTTCTAGTTTTCTTCCTTCCTTTATCTTTTAGTGTATTAACTGAGAAGAGTTTATTAGACAAGACTAGTTAAATATATTTTGTCTTAAGATGTCTGACTGTTCTCTGTATTTGAATTGCAACATGCAATTCAACTCTATGTCCTTACAGCACACATTGATGGATTTTACAAGCCCTAAAGAGCATTGAACCAGTAGGTTAATGTTCCCAGAGACACAGAACATTAGATTAACATTTCAAAAAGCCTTACCTACCATTTGGTGTTCTCAGACAGCCATGTGTACATAAATTGGTAACTAGTATTTGACTCAATTTATGTGGAGTAATCAAAACTTGCTCATTCAATCCATTTCCTGGCAACTACAATGACTCATTAGTAAATAGTCTGCCTATAAGCACTCCAAAAGCATGGCTTCTTCTCAAAATTGTTTGCATTACCTGATTACCTTTAAACTTCAATAGGTATTTCATAAAATACTAAGAAATGGAGTGAGGTTTATTAAGTTAGTCATATGATAGCACACTTTTATGGATGCATAGTTTAGGGGGACAAATGAATGACTCAATTTATGCAATCTCAGAGAAAAAAAGGGTAGTTCATACACTGTTTTCCATAAATCTAGAAACCTCTTTCTCTGACAGAATATACATGTAATAAAATGGTTCTTTGCTACAACTCCACCTGAAGAGGAGTGATAGACATTGATCAGGACACTGATCCCCAGTAGGTTAAAAACTCTGATAAACTTCACTGTCTTGGGAAACACTGTCCCTAAGAGTCAGAGGATTTGATTCTCTGACACTTCATCCTTCACCACAACTAGCTTATACACTGAAAGCAGAATTTATTTGCTCTGTATACTTAGATTGAATTAGAACAATGTTCAGTGCATATTTCTGTGGCGTGCAGTTACTGTGGAAAATTGGAGGGATTGCAAATAATTAAAAGAAGAAGCCGTCAATTATGTAAGGTATATGCGTTAAGACAGCCTATTCAAACACCCTGAAATTACTCCTGAACTGAAATTTCCCATTTTTTAATGACAATAATATATAAAATCTAGATTTTTTTTACACTAATATCTACTTAACTATAGCTATAACTAGTCTATAACTATAAACAGTCTATAATACACATAAAACTTATAAAATTTATATGTATCATCCAAAGCTTCTCATTTACTTTGGTTTTTTTCTTATTTTTCAGGGTAAGAAAGAGAGAGGAAATCTACTCTTTTGCCCCAGGTTCTAATAAGAACCTTGTATTGCTTTCTGGGAGGGAGGGCTGCTACTTGATGGGCTTGGAATCATGCTCTGGCATTGACTGGGAGAGTACCTGTGGCCCTGGGCCAAGCATTGGCAGGAGCTGTGCACTCAAACAACAGTGGGTTATTTGCACTATGCTAAGAGTTTGATGTCAGTCAGTGCTACTAAGGCATACAGTTACTTGTGTGCAAGTGTTCAAGGCACTTTCCTGGCCCTGATTAGCTTACTAGGCACCCATAATCAACGCAGGCAGATATTGGTGTCTGTTTAATTGTTTGCTTGTTTGTGTGTTTTGCTTTAAGATACCAGCGGAGCAACAAATTCTAGACCATTTCAACCTGGCCTTAAACAGAAGATGATGTGCTTACACACAGAAAGACTAAATGAGAGAAAGGATAATTCATGACATTGCATGCTTGTGTTTGGGCTTAGAAGGTTTTTAATAATTCCCCAGTTCATCAGACCTTCTGTGAGACTACCAAATCACTTGGCTTCTCTCTGTTTCTGTTCCACACCTGCAAAGCTGTGCTTTCCGTTCCTCCCAGGAGTCCTGTTAAAATTATAAGGCTGGCTGACTTTCTGACAATTGCAACTCTGTCACAGTGCACAAATAAATAGGCAGTGATTGTTCCTAGCTCTGATTGTTAGAACAAATTTAGTCTATAACTGTCTTGATTATTTTGGAGTTCAGCAGTTATTGCCATAGCAACCTGTTTTAATAACTTCCAAAGTGCAGAAAATACACTAGAATTAGGTTAATTCTGTGGTGAGGCACTGTACACAATGCAACTATCTGGATCCCCATAGAGACTACAAGGAATGCACATTCTAAACAGGAGCTTAATCAACAAATCAAAGCATCCTACTTACTAATGAATGAAGATTTCTTCGTCTTTTCCTACAAAATGCTTTTATTATCTGAAACTTTTATTTTAAAGGAGATTATTCATTTTAAACTATGATATCTTAGTGAAAGCAGTACTATGTACAGAAACTTCTGGCGTTAACTGTCCTCTCTGTGGAAAATATTATGCTCCTGGATTGAAAAGTAGGCTATTCTTTTTCTACACCTTTATGTCCCACCAAATACCAGAGCACTGCAAGAACATGTTCTTTCTGACAATGCTTTAAAAATTTTGCTCATTTACAAAAGGTTAAATTTTTCCATTTCAGCTTTGCTTTCTTTTTACTGGAGTAGACTTTCTGATAATTGTTTTTTTTTAAAGCCTTTATCTTTTCATTTTGGATCACTGATATTTAAGTCACAAATAGTAATATGTTGGTCACAAATAAGTACTAAGTCACAAATAAGTAATAAGTCACAAATAAGTAATATATTGGGAAGAATTACTTTGATGATTACCTACCATGAGAAATAGACAAAAAAATCTCATTTGTTTTCAGTAGATGTCTTTTAAGAATAAGGCAGTAAGACATTTGTAATATAGTGCAGTTATTGATTTTCGTGTGAGTTCCATCAAGGCGATTTTGCAAGGAAGTAAATATTGCTATGCAGGCCTCCTGAGAGTTGTTGCTTTCAATTCAAAGGTTTGTAGACTATTTTGATTTTTGAACTTTGACGTTTGAACACAGACTGGAAAGAGAAATAGCAGTGTGGGTAGGAAACCCAGAACTCAGAGTATGAAATACTGCGTTCAATAAAATACAGATATTGGATTATTTTTCAGTAGCAACAGTTACATGTTTAAATGTTAATATTCACCCATCAGAAATAAAAAACACATATACTGAGTACAAATGTTTACTGCAGTCACTGGTGTTACCTGAATAGCTTTAAAAATATTCAAAAATTTCCAAGAACAGTCCAGCTGCTGAGGAGAAGGATGCCTCTGTACCTGTGTTCCGGCTCATCACAGTGTTTAAATTACACCAAGTACTCAAAGGAAACCTTGATTTTTGAATCTATGACGAGGAGGCTAGGTATGCTAGAGAAAGCTAAGACATAAAAACAGTCATTTTTACACTGACTGCTTCCTATAAAGAAGTGCATCTTCTCTTTTCTTAAATTTGGGCTGAGTTTGTTACTTCATGGTATAATTATGAAATCATATTTTTTCTTCTAGTGAGCTTAATCAAGATTTGCATGAAAATACAAGCTTGACAAGCCAGAACAATGCAAAAATTTCCTAAGTTAGTGCACCACCCACTGAGAATATTGTTGTATATCTGAATCAGACATGAGTCAACATCTAACAATTATTTAGAAGGGGATAAGGTAGCATAATGCAAAACAAAGTTCTTTATTTTCAGTAACTACAGAATTAAAAACAATATTTTAGATAATAATTTCCTTTTCACTTTGTTGTGTGATCCCAAGGACTAAGAGATGCAGTGCAATTTTTGTTTATTCTTAATTTCTATCATCAAGCTCAGATGAGCCAACACAATTCCCATCATCAGTCAACAATGACCTTGAGGTTTTGTTGCCTCACCCATAGACCTAGGCAGGTGTAGACTAGAATGTTTGCTCTTACCTTTAGAAACACTTCAGGAGGTGATATTGGGCAATTACCGTGACTCTGGCCTGTCCACTGAACTTCTGATCTGCCACCTATCATGAATAAAGAAAAAATACTTCTGCTTCTTCTTTAATTCAGCTCGAACAGTCAGTTTTAGTGCTTTCATAAATGTTTTTTGAAAATGTGTTTGGATCAAGATTTGATTCAGAACAGCTCCTGAAAGAAACAGGAATAGGAAATGAAAGCGTTGATGTGTATTCATAGAATTCAAAAGCCTTTAAATCCTTTCCTACTTTTCATTCTTTCCAAGTACAGGCAGGAAGGTAAGTGCTTCAAACAACCTTCCCTCTCCTCTGAAGGTGATAAAAAGTTCATATTCATGCTGAGTTGTACCTGTGTTTTTGCAGTTTTGAGCTGAATGTTATCTTATTGTTCCCCACAGATTAGGGAACATTCCAATAGAACTCTAATATTAATAAACATCTGTTGCCATGACATTTTATCTTTGGCTATGGTACCAAAGATAAAATTAAAAATTAAAAAATTAGGACTTATATAGATGTAAAAATTTATGTTTTCAAAACTAATTTTGATGCAGGTTGTCTGATCTAGCTCTTTGCTTATTTTCTTAGATCCACATATTCTATACTCGAGAATTGTTGACTTGCAGAGTGAGAATATATTAAAATATTTTCTATACTTCTTTTTGAAATAAGTTTCTTTTCTAATACTAGCAATATTTAGGTTATTGCTATGCAGAAAAAAACCTGGAAGTAATGATTACTGGACAGGAGACTAATTCATATGCAAGTAATAGTCTCAAATCCTAAGAAAAATTTGATGAACAAAATCAAGGTAATACATCAAGTACTTTAAGGACAGACAAGTATGACTTTTTTTTTTTTTTTTATTTTAAAACTAGGCTGAACAACAGTTGAAAGAGGCCAGAGAAAGGAGAAGTGAAAATTATCAGTTTGTTAGGTAGAAGGTTAGAAACAGAGAAAAGTATTTTGCAAAATAAACAGATGAAAGTTGATCAGTGATGCATGCTCCAGGAAATATGAAGACCAAATAAAACAAGAACAGGAAAGAGGCACCAAAGTCCTCAGAACAAAGGATGTAGTTACAGGAGACAATCAAGGTAGCATGTTTTGCTAAACCTATCAGTACTGAAGTGACTAGAATGTGTAATACATATGTATAATGCATATAAAAATATGCAAAATATAAGCAATATAAGCATGCAAATATATATATTCCATATACAAATATGTGAGACATGCTTAAAAGCTGCAAAAAGGCCACAAAAAGAAAGCTATTCAATATTTTCTAAGAGAAAACAAAAAGCAAGATTTATCTCAACATTTTTAAGGGAGGAATCCGATTTTGGAAAGCTGTCTTACAACATTCTCTAGCAGAATGAGAGACAGGGAGAAAACAGCTGATTTTTAAGAAGAAGCTTGGTGTGTTTATGACATGACCATATGACATGGTACTCTGACATGAGAGCATGCTAGGCACAATGACCTCTTGTAGCTCTCTGAGATTTTGACCTCCTAATGCTGCTAAGCAACATATTCTGGCTTGATTATGATTCATGGCCACTTTGAATTTGAATGGTCCATTGCCAGACATAACCTCAAGAGTCAGTAAACACATTTTGTATGAATGTCACCCATCTAATATATATATATCAGCAAAACTGTTGAAAGGAAGTAATAACAGAAGCAGAATACAAAGGTCTTCATACACAATTAAAGCCCCTGTATATGCTATTTCTACAGCATAATACTAATATTAAATTTATATATAAAATAGACATGTTTAAAGTCCTAAGTACCTGCCATATGCATTATTTGCAGAAAAAAAAACAGCAAAGGACAATGTAGTCCCGTATAATTCTTAATTGTTCTGGTCATCTTGAAGGCAATTTGGCTCAAGCAAGGTCATGTCCTCGTACCACTGTCTGCCATTAGAGAGAACTGAAAAAACCCCAGTCCCTGAAGTTTCTTCCCAAGAGTAAATGCTATTTTTAATTGGTGAAAAATAGAGCATACTAATTCCATCAAATCCGTGAATGAGTTACATATGTGACTATGTTCACTTGATTAGGCTACTGCTTATGAAGACAATTTTGGGAAGGGAAATTTATAAAAAAGCATCTAAGGAAATTTTGTCTGGACAGCACTATATACAGAGCAAAATCTGGAGGAATTATAGTCTCCTACCCTTGGAAAGTTTTTTATGTCAGTTTTAAAAAATTCATAAAAAGCTGAAGAGCTTCAAAAACCCCAACATTTTCTTAAAAACAACAACAACAACAAAAAAAGTAGTATTCCTCCATCAGAAATTGCTAAGAATTGAGAAATTATCTTTTCCACTCTTTGTAATTAAATTAAATACTGGAGATTGTGTTTCAGGACTTTTTGGTAAGGAAAGAAAGATAGGATTTCTTTCATTTAAATAGAAAAAGGTAATGGGTATAGGTTAAATTTAAAAAATCCATCAAGAAAAAAATCAAATCAAACCAAAGCACAACAAAACAAAACCTCCTTAACAAAACAACATCAAATAAATATAAAATTCTTCCTGAAGCACAAGAAGATGCTTTTTTACTACGAGGTTGATTAAAACTGACACAAGTTGTCCAGAGGTGTTGTAGAAATTCCCTTCTTGCAGATATTCAAAAGCAATTTGAATGTGGTCAAGGGAACCTATTTTAGGCAGCCCTTTAGCAGGAGGGTTGGACAAGATAATCTCAAGAAGTCCCTGCCAGCCTTAACAATTTTGTCATTATTGTGTTAGTGATAACTCTGTACAGTTTTCTCAGATATCCAGATTGACATTTGCTTGTCTAAATCTGTTGTTTAAAGAGTAGCATGAGGATAAAGTTTGAAATTTTCAGCATACTTTTGGTTAGATTCAGAGTAAGTCCTATTTTTCACTTACTAATACCATGCAAAAAGACTGTGTGAGCAAAAGTTTTATCCTTTATATCAGTGATATTAGAAAAAAACCCATAGCAACAAAAAATGAGGAGAGACAATGTAAGTCAATTAAAAATACTTCCAGAAGTATAATACAATGGCATAGAACAAGCCATAGTGTCAGCTTATTTCTTCCTTGAACTAATTTGAGGTGCTATGTTTTCTGGTTTCTGAGCAACTCAGTCTCTAAGCTGGCTGCTTAAGCTAATGTGCAAATGGCTATTCATACTTCAGTGATTCTATATCAGCTTTTACTGAAGGTTGTTTTCAGAACTATTTTTACTATGTTTGCTGACTGATTAATATTTCACTTCTTAGCAGCAATTGAAAGAAAACTTGAGATGATAAAACAAATCAAACAGTAAGCCTTCACCATACTTGGATTGCTGCCCAAGATTTATATAAGTCAAACCAAAGATCAACATATGTGGCAAACTTTATCAGCAAGATAAGTGAGCGTGTTGTGGAAAGAACTTTATTTTAAGTAAATGCCAAGATTTTTATTCATAAGCACAAAATCCCAATAACAGTGTAAGAACATTTTTTAAGAGCAACATCTATAAAATCAATCATAGATTCAGAAGAAGTTCTGCATTTATAACAGTGCACAGGCTTGCTTTCTTTAACAAACCCAGAAGTTCATAAGACTGTGCTTCAAAAGTACTGCTTGCTGCACTGACTGATCTGCACAATAGTGAGCCCCTGAATTTCCAAGTGTTGGGTCTCTGGATCCAAATTTGAAGGCAATGCTTGCTTTGGTGAACAATAGGTGGACCATATCAAACACAAACAGGCAAGTCTGCTTCCATTCACAAGGCTTTGGGTGGCTCACTTCATTAAAATATGCAATTATATTGCCTCATTTAAAATGCAGAGCAGGATGTAGCTCTAATTTGAACAGGGTAGGGAGGGAAGGGTATTGTGGGTAGAGTTAATTATGTGATTAGTAGCATTCGGTCATTCTGGGCAGTTGCCCCAAAGGGAAAGAAGAAAGTCTTCTAACTGCTTGGAGGTTTTGTTCCCCAGTAAATCACAACATAAGCATCAATTCTTACTAAAAAATGCTCAACTGACTAAACTAGTAGCTACACAGAAAAAAAAAGGTACACATATGCTATAAAACCCACATATTGATAAAGGCAAGATCACTTGAGCTATATATTGATATAGATTATGTCCATGCATAATATATATATATGTATAAATTTAGAAGCAAGCATATAAAGGACCACAGATGAAGATATATATATGTTTTTGAATTACTGTTTCTCTCATACCTGCATTAACAAAAGTCTTTTTAGAGGAAGAAAATATATCTTTCCCTCAAAAGTAAGAATGGTGAAATGTCCATAGAACCAATGGACAGTTCAGGTTCAGACCACTGGCAATCATGCATCAGCTTATTTGTCACATTGATATTCATAGTAACTGTATTATTAGTGATATTCTGAACCTTATCTATGTCTGAGATGATGGACTAAACTGTTCTTTGTGATGATGAGTATATCAAAACAGTAATTATCATACAAATCATTCTAGAGTTATCCTTCAAATGAGAAAGACATTGATAGATTGGTTTATAGACGCATTTTACTTTTTTGATTCAGAGGAAGGAAAGAAGAGCTAATACCAAGAAAATATCTGTGGAGTGGGTCTTCTGCTCTTTGAAGGATGTGACTCAACTTTTTTTAAACTAAATTAATAAAATTTATAGTTTGGACACAGTTTAAATACTCACAGTTGAAACTAACATCCTGAAAATCCCTGTTACTCTGAAACTGAGCCCTGGGGGAAACTCAAGTCTTTAGAAGATGCAGATTTTTATCTAAAAATTTCTCAGACTCCTGCAATTTTGTTTCTCTAAGCGCCCAGAAATGCTCTGGGTTTTTTTTAGAGTTCAAGAGACAGTGCAAATTTCCCATTAATACTTACAAGTGTCCCAGTCTGGACTGCTCCTTACCTTTGGAGTTCTGCTTCTGCTGAAACGTAGCCACCATAAAGAAACATTAAGCCAGAAACAAAGAATGGAAAATAGAGACAGAAGATCTCACATACAGATGAGAAAAGGATAACTTGCAATTCTGGTAGAAACCTAGTTTCAGTGACATTGAAGTGTAGGGCAAGTCAAAGCAGGAATCAGAAGCTGATCTCATACATTCTGACACTGTGCTAGAGTCCCACTTTTTGACTGAATGCCTTCCAAGGCTGAAGGCACATTTTTACCCCCAGTATTCCATACTAACTAGCTCAGATGAAGACTTTGGGCACCATATCTACGTGCTTAACTTTCCCAGAATCCGGTATAAAGACTTGGTGTAAGGTTTCAGGCTCATCTTCAGGGACAGGCATAAGGAAGCAGGCATTTTGGTACATCCTGGAATTTCTACAGGGATTTCTACAGAGATTGAGACCTTTTGGATCAAATTAATAAGGAAAAGCACCATTTATGTACTGTGTGCTTGACATAATAGACAGGCTATTAGGCACAACTCAAATGCCCACATTTATGCAAATGATCTGAGACACATCTTGACCTGCTCTCCAAACTGTCTTGATTATTTTTGTTGTAATTTTTAAAATTAAACAATTAGACAGAATAAAGAAACTGTGCCTATTCCTCTGGTGATGTATTATTATCACATTCAAAAGAAATGTATTACTGGACTATATTTTAAATACATGTCTATACATTAAGCTCATGACAGAGGCTGACTTATAAAATCTTAACAGTTGTCTAAACCTTCCTCTGAATATTTGTTGCTGTTTCTTCCCCTTCTCCCTCAAAAGCAGGCAAAACATCATATTAGGAAACTCTATTTGCACTGTTCTAAGCATAGTAAATTAAATGATAACTGAAGAAACAATGCCTTTAGATTTGTAATTAATCACAAATAAATTAATTACACACCTAACATATATTAAAATAGATACAGTAAATTAAATTTGTGTTGATTGTTCAATCTTCAGATATATAGTACATGATATGCAACTCATTGGATTCACTTTTCTGTCATCTTTCCCAGTTTTTTACATAAAGTTAGGATGTGATTGCTATTCTTGTATACATGATTCAAAGGGCAGGAGCTATCTATTTATATAATATAAAAAGAAATCTGATTTGAATTCCATTTCTTTCCTAATCTTTCCTAATTTCCTACCTTTCATTAGGTTTGCAACAGAACATCAACTATTTCAGAGAGCTATCTGCAATAGCCTATTTCCAATATCATCCTGATAAAGGAAAATCAAATCCTAGTGTATCCAAGCACTTCTATCACTTGCCCTGAAAGATTCTAATCTAATATCCAAAACAAAAGCAAAGGTATTTTTTACTTTTTTATAACACTTTCCCCTAAAATAGAGTCCATGATTTTCTGATTCAAAAACTGAGATACACAGTTATATGTACCATTGAAAATTGTTAGTGAATTTTAATGCTAGAAAACCATAAACAATTTAACTAATTATGGACTTGATCCATTTTGACTAGCCTATTTCTTTCAATAGTTATTGAAATATTCTCAGCGCATCTTGGACAGCCCTGCTGCAGACAGCTTGAAATTGAATCTCTGCAGAAATAATGCTGCTGAAATTCCAAGGGTGGAATTTTTTATTGCATTTGTAATGTTTGTATTATAAAGACAGGAACAATCCACATTCGAGAATGAAAAATAACACCTTTGGTCCTTGAGCTGAAATTCATGTTTTCAATGGGCACAGTTTAAATGAAGTGCAATATTTCTAGAGATGGAAAATCTCTGTAGGCAGTGGAGTAGATTATTTATGATGGTTGGCATTAGCAGGTTACATCTTTGATGACTATCTCCCCCAGAGAAAGTGTTCAGCACAACAGAATGAAAATATGGGATAAAAAAAGTGGTAGAAAGCCATTTCATTAAAAAATATCTATGTAATAAAGACAAGCTGTAAAACCAACAGTGTTAAAAAGAATTAAGAATTTCCCTAATAATAATAATAATAATTTTAAGCCTTCTAGCATTCCTTACCTATTAAATAAACTGAGCTGGAAAAAATAAATAACCACTTTAAGCAGAGGCTCTCACTGAGGGAAGGATACATAAACAGAATCTAAATAAACGTGGAAGAGGACCTCAGCTGATACAACCCAGGGTGGTTTTACCAATTCAGGAGATTTCAATTAACCACTGTGTAAGTTCTAGTAGAGGGAGATTATTCTAGAGAATATGGTCTCAGCTTTGCATTTTAGAAGTCGAACATGCTCTTTTGCTCAACAGGTTTCAAACAAGACTTGACTGAAGAACCTTCTAGGGTGATTTATTCTGTTTGGTACTAAGAAAACTGAATGACCCCAGTTCTAGGATAACTAATAAGTTGTGATTTCATAAACTCTTAAATTAAGAGAGGTATAAAGGACCCTTATGAATCCTACTGCTTGACCTCTTGTTTAGCAAATACCAGAGAGCTGTATCAACTGAAGTACACTGAAGTGCAACCTTCAATGCCCTGTATTTAAATGCCTGGGATTCTGGTGCTGCTGAATACTGCAGGAGCCAAGAGTAAAAGCAGATAGTCTGAAGATACAAAACACAGTCACTCAGGATCTTTTCCCTCTTCCACTGTAGCGCATCAGAATTGCATATGTTCTGCTGTAAACCTGGCTCTCTTGGGCAAAAGAAAAGGCATAATTCTTTTGTTTACCTCCCCAGGGTCTTTATTAACACACATACTTGGAAAACATTATGTTATTAGTTGATTAGTAATGCAGGAATAATTTCCAACATGAACTTGAATTCCACATATGCCAATGATGAGCTTTCATTATTCGCTCCTTATGGTCTTGTCTTTTTAGACAGTTACTTGACAACAGTAATGCTTTCCTTTAGAGAAATACTGACAATTTGTTTTGAAAACCTTTCCTGTAAGGAGATACTGTGCAGGGAATCAGCACAACAGTGCATTATGGAAGGAGAGATCATCCCACTGATTTCAGAGGCTGCAGATGGGTTGTGCATCTACTGTTGCCTTCCTGACCACAGCCTGATTGGGCAGCCAATATGTAGAGAATATAATTCTCTAATGCCTGAGATAATCTTCACAATACATTTATAGCTGCCAAGGTGAAAGGAGTGACCAGTGCAAATGCAGAGAGCACTGACCAACACAAAGCTGTTGCCAGCTGCTGTTTCAGCTCTGGAGGACATACATAGCTTGACTAAATTAGTGCAGCATTTTCTTAACCAGGCCTGAATAGTTCAGACAGAGTTTTGAGAGCAGAACACCTGGAAAGGTGAGTTTTCCTCCTTCTCTGTACCTGTGACTATGTTTAAGTATTCCTGAACTATAAATAAGATCTCAGCTGTTTATTTTGATATGATTTCTGCCCGAGAGAGTAAACAATCATGGAGTCAAGCCACACAAGAAACCAGATCCTACTTCTCATTTACCTTCAGAGGCAAAGAAAAAAGGGATATGTTGAAAAATTACATTCAGACAAAAAATATCACATGATTAAAATCCAGACTAAGTAATCCAGACTAAGTAACTCCTGCAGTGTTCTCTATCTGCAAAAACCCCCTTATTCTATAGTGTGCTAATTTATATCAGGCTGTTTTTAGTTCTCTGGGTTTAATAGAATAGCTCCTTAACTGATCCCTGCAGAGAAACTACTGCCTCCATGGTACAGATTTTCATTCCTAGGGGAAAATCCAATTACTCTGAGTAATTTTGGGTTATTCTGTTTATCATCTGTCATCATTCTATGAGTTATTAAATCTGAATTTTTCAATTATTTGCAAAGATTTATTTCAGTATGGTCATATGGTTTCAACCCACTAATTTTTTTTGAGAAAAATGAGGAATTTATCTGTTCTTAAAACATATAGTAGTATGAAAAAAGCCCTTTGAGGCAAGTAAAAACATACTATGTGAATGACCTTTTCCTTTAAATGATGTGCAGCTCTACTGAGATGACTGTAGTGGTTCTTTGTTTTCCTATTGCAGACCAACAACCTTGACATTAGTGAGGATTCTAGTGGAGGTCAGGCCAGTGAAAAATGTAGGACTATCCATTTTGAGGACACAACAGATATCTGATCCTATATTTTTTTCAAGTGAAAATATAATCCTAATTTTTTTTCACGCTTTAGATTAACTATTTGCAATATCTTCACTTCTTTGGATAAAATAACTTGATATGGGTTGTTTTGAAAAGTGCTGTAAGATTTGTAGCTTTCAAAACCAGTCTTATTTCCATTTTTTATAATTAGACATTTACAATTGTATAATTAAAATGCATTAAGTATTTAGGAATTTTGCATGGGGTATGGAAAACTGAATTTATGAATAATCCTTCATGGCCAGCCTATGGGAGAAAGAGATATGATTTGTTTCTTAGGCATACTACTTGTGTTAACCATTGTTCCTATCTGTCTTGTACCATTTTAAATTCATCTTTCCATTCTCTGTTGACCACTTAGCATCTGATCATTTGATCATGTTTATGAGGTCTCTAGGACATAGCTCAATAATTCAGAATTTTGAAGAGTGATTGTGAGTTTGGATTTCCCAGTTATCAGGTGTTCCAATTCCAGCAAGGGGTCCAGATTTTCAGAATGCATCCTCCAAAAATGAGTCTTCTTAAGGGTACCTCAACTCTTGAAATTCCCAAAACAGCCACTACAGTCCAGAAATATTTGATAAATTTCATTTCTTCATAATTTTTTAAAACACAAGCCAGAGAGAGAAAAAACTGTTAATTAATTTACATCATAGACAAGAGTAATTTAAACTCATTATTATTGAATGTTATCACTGAAAACTTTAGCAAGATATTTCAATCATTTTAACATTTTTCCTTTTTTTAGCCTTTGTTTCTGTAGAGTTTCATGCACTTGAATCATCTAACACAAAAAACCCCCATGTCTTGGTTCTTAATGGGACTTTCCAAATTATAAATCTACCTCTCCAGTTGCAGGTGCTAATAAGACAGATGTCAGTACCTCATCAAAATTGTATTGTATACATTGTGGGTACACACAAAATGGTATTTATTGCCTGTTCTCATTGCCTTCATGCTTATGCTTTCTGCACATAAAATTATTAATGTTGTCTGCCCCATAGTAATCATGTATGTTTTTTGGAGCTATCTGATAAAGCTGAGAAATGCTATCAAATTCCACATGAAGATGTTAATTATTTGTTTTCTATAAGATTTATTCCTAAATTTGTTGAAAGCTACCCTGTTTTCATTATACCATCTGTTGTACATCTACTCACATTTAAACCCGGTGACTTGTAGAATTATTTTTCATGAGAAAAGTAATAAAGTACCTTTTTTTTTTGCCTTCAGGCAAAATTACCACTTTTTAAAGATAGATTCCTGTGTTTTCTTTATTAGACAAATCAGAATTTCCATACAACTACTGACTCTTTGAATTGTTATGCAGAATGTAACTTGCACTATAGCATTTCTCAAAGATGCTACTTCACTACTTCATCACAGCCCCATTTTGTGCATAGCACCTAGGGATAGGATAAAATAACTCAGAACAAAAAGGCCTTTTGAGCCCCAGAGATTCTGCTCCACAGAGGAGGAACATAAAACTATACAAAGAATGCTGGAAGGGACTTCAAGGTATTGCTTAGTCATTCTTCCTTTCCTCTCTCAAGCAATTATATCTGGGGCTAGCTTGAAAGTTGTCCAGTATGAAAATTTTCAATGAGTAATGTAAATCTCTCCTGCTGCAATTTAAGCTCTTCATTTTTTTTCTATTGATCTTGAACCTAAGAAAGGGATTCTTCCCTTCCTCTTTGAGGCAGTTTTTATGTACTTGAATGCCATTATCCTGTTTCTCTTCTGTCTTTGTTTGCAGACTCTAAGAACCCAAGAAATCCATTCCTTTCTAAAAAATTGTGGTTTTTAAACCCTCAGCCATTCTAGACCATTCTTTCCACTTTTTCCACTTTTTCCATTATACTTGAAGTACAAAGGTTACAGCACAGAGATTACAAATGATATATTACATATGACAGTGAAAATATATTATACGAATGCCTTAAGTATTTAATGCCTTTTTTACTAATGCATGAAATTGGTAATTCACATGTAACGTGTAAATTTAAAGAAAAAAACTATTTTTACAGGCTATTAGCATCCTTCCCAAACTACTTTTGCTCTGAACTACCACCTAAATGCTGACTACCTGTCTGCTTTACCACCTAAATGGAGACCACTTGTCTTTAATAAGTATAGCTTGGTTTCCATGTGTTTATATGTAAATTTGCTCCCAATAAAGAAGTTTGCTCCCAATAAGTATGTAATTTGTTTTAATAATAAAATCAGTTCTCATTAAAAAAATATCAGCCAGTATACCTCCTGGACTAATGCCTGTGTAAAGTTGATTCATTGCAAATATTATTCTATCTTGAACCATTTATAGTACTTCTGGATGTGATCATCCAGCTAATTATGGACCCAACACTAAACAATTTATTTAGACCATTCTTACCATTAGAAGATTTCTAGCTGTCAGTTTGGGGGGTTTTTTGTGTTTGGTGGTTTGGTTTTTATGTCAATTATCTTTGTAAGAATTCTTTGTAAGAATTTAGATATAGTTCTGCTACTCTTTGTCCACTGGCCACAGAAGATGCCATGCAACAGCCACTCAGCAACAAGATGGGCCAAACCAGTGAAGGCTCTTATTTTTCCCTACATTTTTTGAGGAGTTTACAGTTTGATAATTTTTCAGTATTTCTCCATACTCAGCTTACAGTTTTCATCTCCTCCCTTTTTCCACTTTTTAAAGGGACGGAAGTATTTCAAGTCTACAGTCTCCAAAAAGTGTTGCTCACTCCTTTGTTCCTCAAAAAACAAAATTATTGACTCTGAGCTTGCTTCAGACATAATTCTTATATTATTTTTATCTAAGTTCTTGATCATAAAGAATTCTTCAGCCTTTTTTATTTTCTCCTGTTCTGGGAAACAAAACTCTGGGTGAGAATTTTATCCTTTTGATTTGTCCTTATTGGCATTAATCAGACACATAAAACTCTTTGACCCCCTCTGCATTATCTACTCCCCATTACCTCTTTACAGATTTTTTCCTTCTGCTTGTATCATTTTATATTTGTCTTCACTGTTTGAGACATGAAAAACTTGCGATTCAGCTTTTCATTTTGATCAAATTGATCTCATCTTAAACTCCTATTTTCTCATTGTATTTACATATCAGTTGTCTAGAAGAAAATTTTACATAGATTTTATGAAGCTTTATTGAACGTAATTAAGGTCTATTTTGAGAATAAAACATTCTGAATTGGGGACAAAAAAAAAATTGGAAATTCTATGATCTTTACTGCAAACCAAAGATGCCTAACAGATTTCTGAATGCAACCTGAATGCAGGTTCATCCATAGTAACAAATCTCTTTTATGAGTTTTCTTGAACTTTTTTCTTTTGATCATAGAAAAAGTGTTTAGCAATTGAGACAATGCCAAGGAAAACTCACTGCATATCTTAATGTTGAGAAAGATTATTACTAGTTCTTCATCATTTGTGTGATATGTTTTAATTAATTTCATGGAGTGAATAAAAGAAAAATCTGTATGTTTAATATGCTTTGTAAAGCTCAAGAATACCTGGATAATCCTCAGAAAATGACATTACAATTTAAGCAGCTAATTCTGAGGGTACCTTAAAATTGAAAAAAAAATCGAGAAGCATGTATTATTGTATTCAGTATGTTTTGTATATCCACTTTTATTCAGTTTCAACGTAGGAATTTTTATTAGAATTTCATTTTCTCATCTCATCCTATATTGGTCATTTCAAGTATTGAGTTGATACTTATAATTGTATCATAAAGCTGATATTACCATCTAGTTTCTAATCTTAACAGTGAATAAGTAACCAAGCATGGTATTAAAACCTTCATTACAGGGGAACAGCTCTTTAAAACAAACAGTAGTATCACAGTACTAAAATGATGATAATGTCCCGTCAGGAACATTGTGCGCCGTGCTGATAACTGTCCCACAGGAAGGAAGTTACCTCAGAGAAGGCAGCACGCAATGAAGCACAATGAGACATCCCAGAAGCCTGATTTGACTTTCCAAGTGTTGGGACTGAGTTTTCAGACAGCAGAATAATTATTCAAAGTTATATAAATGTTGTGAATGGCTTGTACATTTTTTTTTATTTATTCATTCTAGTAAGAGCAGAATACTTGTCATATTAGTGAAGTGTCAGGTGGGAGTGAGGTCCCTGATGATCCTATTAGCAAAATGCAGAATTTGCGATATGAGCCAGATAGAAAAACAGAAGCTAGAGATCTGTCTAAAAAGATGACTAACAAAGTGCATGCTGCAGCTTAGTAGGGATAATTACTGTAAAGTATATATGCTAATATAAAATATTTTTGTTCACAAATAAGTTTTAATGCATGATGTGGGTAAACTCTTCTTGTGAGGTTTCAATTCAGTATTGCCAGCCACAGGCACTCAAGTTATTTTAGTACCACACCTTGTGCCCACCCCACCCAAAAGATGAGATTTGGAACAGAGCATATGTCAGGGTTAATGAGTTTGTTTGGTTTTGTGCCCCACTAGGAATGCTTATCTTGAAATTAATATTCAGTCTGGAAGGCTAAAAACTTTTTTGATTACAAATGAAGGCTGAGGTTTCTTAGCTAATAATCTCTTTTCGGCAGTTCAAATTTCAAGCAATAAAACAAATGAAACCAAGCCCAACAAACAAAACTACACCTATTATGTGATTGATAAGAAAAAAAAAAAACTCATATAAAAACTTTTCCAATTCAACTAATGATTCCATATAGGAAAAAATAGTCAAAATATTTGGGTCTTGCAGATTTCACCAAGTACATGCAGCAAGGATGGTGTTTGCCTTTTCTCTGAAAGCACAAAAAGGAAGCCAAAAAATTTGAAAATTCACACAGAAAACAGGTATCTGTGTAAGGATTTTGGTGTCTGTTTTACCTCCTTGAGAAGAATATGTCAGTGTCCTATGCGCTTCTTGGCTACTCAGCCATAAGTTATAATTTTTATTATGTGTGCTGATTTTGGCTGGGGTAGAATTAATTTTCTTCACAGTAGCTTGCATGATGCTTGTTTTGGGTTTGTGATCAAAACAGTGTTGATGTCACCGGGATGTTTTAGCTATTGCTGAGGAGTACTCACTGAGAGTCAAGGTTTTTCTGCCCCTCACACTGCCCCACCAGCGAGGGGGCTGGGGATGCACAAGGAGCTGGAAGAGGACACAGCTGATGTTGCTGATCCCAGCTGACCAAAAGGATATTCCTTACCATATGATGATGTACTCAAAAAAAAAAAAAAAAAAGCACAATATCATATGGAATATCTGGTGGGGGAAATATGGAGGGGACATAGTGTGGTCTTTGTGATTTTGTGTCCTTGTGTTCTTCTAAACACTTGCTGCTCTTTAATATGGAGGGGTCATAGACAAACAATGGTGTTTGTCTTCCCAAGTAACGGCTGTGTGTGATGGAACCCTGCTTTCCCAGAGATGGTTGAACACCTGACCATGACCATGGGAAGCAGTAAATTAATTCCTTTGTCTTGCGCACAGCTTTTGTTTTCCATAGGGTGTTTTTATCTCAAACCCAAAATTTTCACACTTTACTCTGCCAATTCCTTCTCCCATTTCAGTTGTGGGGAATGAGTGAGGATCTTGACTGTCTGCTGGGGGTTAATCCTTAAAAAGATTGCAGCCATACAGTTTCCTATGCAGAAATACTCAGGGCTATCCTAGAGACTGTAGGATATTTGGGAAGTCCAGACAGGAATATGACCTGTAGTGAAAGACAGGGAGAATAACCCTATATATGGGTTTAGATGTCCCTGCATAGGGTATCTAAAACATCACTAAAATAGTATATTTAAAGCAGTAGAGTCACTTCCTGTGAATTTTGAATCTGGTACATTTTAAATAAACAAAAATTTTGGTATGATAAAAACCTGGGAATATAATGTGAATGTAGCTGAAAAACAATCTCATTGCCTACACCATCTGCACTGCACCTACATAAATACCAACATCAGAAGCAGTAACATTAGTTTTGTTATATTTTAGTACACCCACTTGCTGTTAGCATACTCTGCTTCTAAGGTAAGGGTAATTCATAGTCAGAAGAATCCTTTAAACAGGAGATTGTATAAAGTTTATTTGACTTTTGCCCCGTGCCCACTGAGATGGTAATACAAATAGGGTTGAACGAGGCAATACCCAGAATGAGCTTGTCTGATTGCTATGGGACTATATCTCATTCAGAAATCCCTTCCAGCCTTGAACTCTGTGATTATAACAGTACAGATTCATTCAGAACAATACTAAATTCTTTTGTCCTATTGGCAATTAATCTTATGTTCAGCATAAAAGCAAATGAAGAATTAAGTCAATCAGCCACTCTAACATAAGTGTGTGCCCACGTACAGGAACATCCAGGTCATAATACACCTGTTCTATTATGTTTTTGAAAGCTCTTCTCTCTTGTTCATACTATTCAAGATACTAAATTGATTCTATGACTGTCTTAACTTGATGTCCTGATCTCTGGCTACATGAGCCATTTCCAGGGCTCTGAGCTTGACAGTGCTGCAGCTGAAACAGCATAATGTAGAAATATTTTCCTTGCCTAAAGAAGGGACAGAAGAAGAAAAAGTCCCAGTGCCTAACCTGTGTGCTGTGAGGGCCACCAGAGGTCTGTGGATTGAATTGTCCTGTAGCTCGAGAACAGACATAGCTGCCCCTCTCTGTTAGCCTGCACAGTCCCACACTTCCCTAAACATCAAGCAAACCACCACTGTTGAACTGTAATTTAATCAACCTGTTTTTGTTTCAGCCCTCACCCATTTTTTTAGAGCAATGCTGTAAGTGAAAAGAGCCCTTGAGTGATTTGTGGCGTGCATTATTTTTAATTTGCTTTACCTGTAGAGGCATATATGTTAACATCTAATAGATACCTTGATGATTCACCTTTGCTGCTGAGGGCAAAAAGATTTCTTGCTCAACTGAAGTGAAAATAGCTTACTCTTTAAAACTTTTTGTGCCCTAAAAGAGTTGTCCTCTTACAGAAATTCTGACATTGTAAGAAATGATCATGCCTGTGATCAAAAAAAGCCCCAGAAATGTAGAAGCATCTAACACAGATGATGTATTAAAGATGAGTGAGGGCAAAACTCTACCTGTTATGGCAATTTTTGCCATTGTTGTAATGAGATGTAGTCTGCAAGAAATAGGAGCAAAAGCAGTTAACAGAATTTTCAAATTTTTCTTCTGATGAAAGATCAAACTGACCCATTCTTGAGTCCAGGATCTGAATGGTTAATTTAGAAGAAAGGTGTATCAAGATAGAAGTAACTTGATCAACTGAATGCTCCAGAGACAATGGCAGCTGATCTGAACAATTTTTTTCAGTAAAGAATTCTGCAAGCTATCTTGATTCTAACACATGGAAGATTACACAAGATGAGCAGTCAACATTTTCTGTTCCTAAATTGCAAGCCTACCAGGGGGAAACTAGAAATGGCTGCTATTTGTTGGAGTTTTTTCAGGGGGATGGGAGAGGGCAGGAGGCAGTGTGTGTGGTCTGTGGATTTTATGTCCTTGCATTCTTCTAAACACTTGCTGCTCTTTAAATTTTTCTTCAGCATTATTCAAGGAGTGAATATATAAATCAGGCATTAGCAGGTTTATACCCATATTCTGTTCAGATTTTTCATAGCTTTTAAATATTGTCCAAGGTTATGCACATTTGTGCAGAGCTGAAATGCTTTGTAAGATATTGCACTCTGTCAAAAGAGAGAAGCTAGCGGGGACAAATGTCATCTTTGTGCCACTCTTGATGGCAATTCAAAAGAAATCTAGATACAGTGGTGACTGAACACTAAGCCTCGACAAAATTACAAATTTGTGCTGAAGTTTGTGGTTAAGCATGTATTATGTTGACACATTCTCTTAATTTATTCATTATTTTAGAGATTAGTTTTTTGCAAACTTTACTTTTTGTTTCATTCCAAATAATAAAACACTTTTTATTATTTGTTGTTTATTAACTTCAACATAGTTTTGAGAAAGTATGACTTGTCTTCATCTTACAAGATTACCACAAAAATAAAAGGCAGTTATGTAAAATACTTTAGTCTACCCTGTCTCTTTTCAAACAGTGTGTATGTCACTCACAAAGTACATTTCGCACTCTTGGATTCAAAAAATATTCTTCCAATTTAAATTTGAACATCAAAATTCCTTCTGCAAGTATGCAATACTCGAATTGTCCAAAGTTTAGTTATACAATTATGTTATTGTATTAACAACATAGAACTGCATAATTGATTAAATATGTTTTCATGCAACAAACTTCAGGTTTTTGCAAATTAATAGGAAGTTTGTCTTAGCTAATATAAAGTTTGGGATTCCACTAAAGATTTCTACCCAAACTGAAATCATATGTACAACAGGAAAGAGTGCAAGGGAGATAAATCACTCTGCATAATATAAATATCAAGAGCTTATAGTAAACAGGTACTTAAAAGGAAAAATAAAGCACATTAAGCCCAAGGAAATACAAATCACATTCCATGTTTTTTTAAGACCAGGTATCAAATAACAGCAGTAAACTGGCTTTGTCTCTATCTCTAGACACAGCATGACAAAATTGTTCCAAGTATCTTTGGAACTGAAAAAACATTCAATAACTGTCTGTGTTTTTCTATACCAGTGATCTTTCTGGTATATTCTTTACAATTCTCCCTGACTTCTGTATTCTGCTTAAGCATCGCAAAGAGACAGTAAACAACATTCACATCCATTTCACCAAATGAGCTTAGATATGAACAAGGGAGGACTAGGATTTCATATCTTTTGTTGCATTGCAAAGAAAAATATAATTACTTTGGTTCATTCTTTTCTGTCTGTAGTCGTATAGTTTCAGAAGCTCTTTGAAGAAAGTATTACTTAAAATTATGAAGTAGTAAGGATACTTGGACTTACCTAAAATTACATAGAGGTATGTAAGCATATGCATTTTTGTGTGTCAAACTGCAAGCAGATATCTTGTTATTGAGCAATTTAACATATTTAAAAGGAGAATTTCAGAGATCTTTTTGTATGGCCATAGAGAACTTCTGTAGATTGGCATTTTTAGCACAGGCATAGAAAAAAGTTTATTCTTTCTCTTAAATGAATCTCGGAACTATTTCATAAAGTTCACAGCTATAAACTGTCAGAGTAACTGAGAATAATGGTACGAAACTAAGAAAAAGTAAATTAAGGCTGAGCATCACAACAAATGAATGGTGAGGAAATAACTAGAAGTGCCAGTTGGAGAGGATAAACCACTTTCATTTGAGTGATTTAGAACTTGGAAATTCATTTCCATGAAAAATCCAGCTCCTGGAAAAGAATGACCCAGATGAGTATTGGTTTCTTAGAGTCCTTTCTAAGCTGATTGTGTGGTTCACATGGCAGACTATCATTCTATCTATCTACTTCTTACTGCTTCTTTATGATAATGTAGTTGATATCATATAATGTTATAGATTCATCTCTGCAGCATTTTCATAGAACTTTTCAGGCAGACAGTTTTTAATAGAGCCATAATCCTAGCTGAAGAGAAATCTGATGTGAGTATTGCTCAAAGGGTGAAAGGAATCTGCTAATTATTTATGCAGGCTTTGATATTGTCTTGATATATATAACAGAGAATATTTATACTGAACTATATCACTGTAATAAATAAGAATATTACTTAAGTTGCATTAAACATTTCTCTACTTTTCATTTTAAAATGGTAATATTACATATGGATTCTTTTTATTAAAATAATCTGTAATGAAAGTTAGTATCCCAAATATCTGCACACAAATCAGGGAACATTCAGAATTTTTTTTTTTAATTATTAAGGCATTTCAAACCCACACTGAGAATCCAATACTTTGGAACAGCACAGAGCTTCTAAGATTCTGCTTTGGTTATGTTTTGGAGGATAACAAAAACATTGCCTGAAGATTTCATAAATAATCTTTTCATTGTCAAAAAATGGTACACAGATGAAAAGATGCACTGAAAATTCATGGTGAAACAATTCCTTTTCCAGAATAGCTGAGATGTATTATAGAAAGCTGGTGTTTAAGAGACAGGACTCTGCATTGCAGAGTTTTCTGCATTGCAGGCTCATCTCAGGAACTTCACTTTCCTCAGTTAGATCCCAAGGTTTGACAAAATCACTTGCAATTCTTAAATATGACCTCCATGTTTCCCTCTCTCCTTGTGTACCAGTATTTCAAAGTCTAGCCAAAGGAAACTCCCAGGTAAACCCATGTAACTGAGAAAAGAGCCATGGTATCCTACAGCTGCTTTTCTAAACTATAAACAATTCCAGCAAACAACCCTCCAAAAAAAGTCTTTGAAAAGGAAGATGAAAAGCATATGAACTTGCTTGTTAGATGTGTTTGTAATATTCAAATTTTTTTTCTTTTCCAAGAAAATGTCAGATTGATAATCACAGACATAATTAATGCTATTTTTTCTCATAATCTTTAAGCTTTTTGCTGTAAAACTATACTTTGTATAATCAGTCTGCATTACATTACTTTCCAAAAAGTATTGTCCAAAAACAGAGAAGAATTATATTTTCAGAACCTGAACAATCAAAGTTTATGCAAACTTACAGATCTGGTTTGGTGTATCTAGAACTTTGGAAAGTTACAGAAAGAGAGAAGTTATTTTCTAAAACTATTCTCTTCACATGATAAAAACAAGGATGAAGAAGCCATTACAGAATCATAGAATATTCTGAATTCAAAGGTACCCACAAGGATCATCAAGTCCAGCTCTTAACTGAAGGGTCTATAAAGGGGCCAAACCCACAGCCTGGTATCATTAGCACCAGGCTCTAACCTACTGAGTTACTCTCAGGATCATCACCGTGACTTTGAAAGCTTTTGGACTCACTGACAATCAGAAATACCAAATGTTCTCTCAGTTAAAATAGATTTGATAAGTAATTTCTCCAAGTACCAGTAACAGATGCTTGGTATGTTGGAGTGAAATAAAGTACATTCTCATTTGCATACTTCTGTGAATTTAAAAATTCAGAATCAATAGATTTCTCTCACGATTTCTAGGTGCTCTCTGATATATTTTTCCTCATTCTTTCATGCTATGGCTTGATAACAGTACTTAAAAATGATGAAGAAATAGTTGCTTTAAAGGCTAAGCCTTATTTACTTTGATTTTAAAGCCCTTCCTCAGAAGGGCTTTAAAATCAAAGTAAGTTGATCTTCCTCAGAACATCAAGTTCATCTTCCTCAGAACATCTCCTGAATTAGAGGATTACTAATGGTTTAGTTACAGTTTTTCATCTATGCCTGACCTCTTTAATATTACTTTAATTTCTTAGATACTATTCCACAATTATTTTAGATTTACTGAATAATCCTTATGATATGGATATTGATACATGTACAGCAATTTTCCAGGATCAGACTTCACCTGGATTTAGCAAAGCATGAAGATATCTGAAATGTTCGCATCTATTTTCATTTTTAAATTCAGTGAAAAAATAGTAGCAATAATTGCAGTTTGGACTGATGACACAGAAATTAGTTTTTTCACTAAACTATCCATTAACACAGTTCTTTCATAAGATACCTGTTGGAGAAATCTGAACAAATGAAAATGAATTAGTAATAAAATGTAAAAGTAGAACTCAAACTATGTCTTTATTAATTTTATTTTAATAATGCAATATTTGAGGAAACAATGTTAAAAAGCTAACCATTTTTCTAACCTCATTCATCTTTTGATGAATGGAAATTAAAATGAAGGTTTGTCCCTTTGAAATATTCATCAGATAAACAATGCAATACTGAACAGGAAGCAAAGAATTAGAGTCAGTGGAGTGTAACTATATTTGTAACCCTTTAAAAATGTAGTTCTTAAGCATTCTTATTTAGCAGAAAGTGTGTATTAGCCACATATTCAATGCTTTAGGACCTCAATTACCCTCCTATACCTCCATGAAAAATATTTTGCATGATGGCCACCTATTTATTTGTGAGTCCTTGGCATTGAAGTGTGAGAACATCACGACAAGAATAAACTGCGTATTTCAGCCTTACCACAATTTCTGAGTTTTTTTAATAGGCTTATTCCAGGAGAAAAATGTCTTACTGCCATGCGAATGCTTTCACAGTGAGATTCTCTGAAATGCCCTCAAACTGATCGGGTAAAGAATAATGACATTTTTCTCAGAACACTTATGCCTCATTCCAAGGTGGATAAAGCATTCACAGAGCCAGTGAGGCCAGCGGGAAGCAGAGAAAAACCCAGCAGGGATCACTTCAGGTAACTTTGCATAAGCTTTCACTTTTGTCCTTCAGACTGCTTTAGTTGCTCTGTACTTTCCAGAACTTTATTGATACTTTCTGAAAGCTGCAAATTAAGAGGAGATCGGATGATTTTTAGGACATGAACTTGGATTCTAGGCCTTGCTTGACCTGTTACTGTTGATTTTTGGAAATAGGTACAGTATGAGCATCTAATTATACAGTACATGGTCTACTAACAAAGCACCTGTGTTAGCTCCAGAGCCAGCCATTGCTTTGAGATGGAATTCTCTTTTCCCCTCAGTTTCCATGATGTTACCACGCAAAAGGTTTCCTACTTGTATGACTGTTTTTATGTAGAAAATAACACAAATTAAGCTACGTCACATAAATAGAAAAAGAAATCAAGAACTGAGTGGGACAAAATTAAAGACTTGAAAGGATTCACCCCCAACTTCCTTCCTTCCTTCTTCCCCTCCCTCTACAGCTACTGTGTCTTTGTCCCTTTTGCAGTTAATCTTTTAATTGCTTCTGATATTTGCTGCGTCTCCTTTTTGAAGGCTTCTCTCAAGGTAGAGAATCCTTTCCTTGCTATGTCTCTTAGTTGTTTTTGTCTGCACTGCAGGAATTGCTTCTGGCTGAGCACATTCACTTGTTCTCAGGGTATTTTTTCCCTGTCTCCAGGAGACTCTGCTGTGCCCACCCACAGCAGGAACACACAACCTGGCAGCCCTTCTTCCCACCACCCAGCCACACCTTCTTAAACAAAGCATACGGGAAACGACACACACACAATGGACCAAGAACAAACAGATTTAAAATTTCTAACATCTTTCACATAGTTCACACCCTCCTTTTACCTTAATTGCTGGATTTGGGCCTGGGCCAGTCTGGAGTGAATGTTAAAGAACATGAAATATATAACATGAACTTAGAGGATTCTTTGTTTCCTATCCACGCAGGGATTTAGGTAACAGATTTAGGCAAATTAGAGTATGACTGGTTGGATTACTAGCATACAATTAATAGTTTAGAGAGTTTCAGCCACTGCAGTTTATCCCTTATTGCTTCCAAGTCTACACCAGGGAAAGCAGATCAATATTTACCCCTTAAAAAAGAGTTTAAAAGATATATTTTTGTCTGCTGAATCTTATCACTTCATTTCAACTGAAAAGTAAATAAAATTATAATCAAGAATACTTGACTGGTCTCCAAAATTTTTGAAGATAGTTTGTGAGGCTGGTTTTTTTGCTTCAGACTTTGCTTTGGAGGCTTTTAAGATCATATTTCAAAAGCTAAGAATATTTAAATAAAAAATGGGCATTTTCCCAAATGCAAGAGACACCTACTTGCTTCCAATTAGAATAGATTTTTGGCAACTGCTAACACTTGTTAGACTTGTTACCTACAGGTGAAATACTGCATTGCTCAGCTCACATTTTCAGGTCAATTAAATTGCCCCACAGAAAAAAACCTAAACAAACAAACAAACAAAAAACCCTGGTGATTTTCTACTGGAAACCAAATGTAATACATAATTAAAACTGGTTGGAAGATTTTCTGGAAGAAAACTTTGTTGAAACAGGATTATATCAGAGTTGAAAAACTGCAGTTATAAATCTGATCCAGTCAGGTTCTGAATAAGAAAATCTAGGTTTGAAACTCATCCAGAAAGCAAAGAAGTGATGCTTGGTCTCAGTATTTTTGCATATAAAGCAAATTCCAAATTGCCAAAAGGTTTATACAGATAAGAAAAAGAAATAAGCAAACGACGATTTTTTAATCGTTATAGTATGAAATCAGAAAAAAAGAAAATTAAACTTTGAAAGCTGTTCACAAACTAAATCATCAGTTATTGCAGGGTATTTTTGTATGGATGGGCTAATCTTTCTATGCTGCAGATCAGTAAATGAAATTAAAGAAAGGAAATAAATTTTAGTTTTAAAATTTTTTATTACATTCAATACTTAGATTTCCATTATATCTAAGCATGTTTTTATGCATTTATAATAAAAAAAAATTTTGCCTGCTTTAGTTTCAGTTTGTGTTCCTGGGACCTTCCATTATTATTCAGTTAATGTCTGAAATTAATGGATACATTTATAAAGTGATATAAAGGTGAAAGGCTTCTTTCCTATTTTCCGTTTAGTTTAAGCACACTACCAGGTATTTTCTAATTATGCTGAAAGATAATTGCTTGTTCCAAAACTAGTGTTCTCATGGAAAACTATGTTCATATGGCATAGGCTGAACAGAGTGGAATAATTTTACTGCTTTAGCTTTCTTGGAAGCAATGGAGATTCTGGAGATTAAGTATTGTTTCTGTTATATTCCATTCCTTTCACTGTGAACAAATAATTCAATTTCTTTCTGCAGTTTGGCACATTTGAAGCATTTAAAATTGTATTCAACTTTCCCATCTTGTCTAGTTGTCTTGGAAACTATCACAGGAAGGAACCAGAGCTGATTTTTTATATCTATTTTGCTTTTCAAAAGTCTCCAGTTTAGCTATCAAGTGAATTACTGAGCATTACTAAAATATTAAAATAAAATACCTACTGGCAGGCAAAAACTGAGGGTCTTTTGCAAGTTGGAAATTTTTAAAAAAAAACACCACCAGTCCAAAGGAAGAAATAAAGACTCAAAAGAAAACTTGGATGCATTAAGTTTAAAAGCGACAACCTATTTTGTCAATGGGTTTGTATTAGTACTTCTAATTTTGTTATTTTAAGGACAGTTTAATTAGTAATGCTAATTAGTTAAAATAAATTGAATTCCAATATATAAAACTAAGGAAGCTTCAAAATCAACTTTTCATTAAGAAGTACTCTTCTGACAAGTTTGGTCAGTCCAGTATTTTTGTTTAGCATACATGTTTTCTAATTTAAAAAGCAGAAATGTTCAATTTCTTAAGAAAAAAGTTAATATATTGTTTATTTCCATGCTTTATGTTTATAATTGCCAAGTGGGATAACAGAAATCGTAAAATTATGTACAATTTGACATTTTGCTATCCATTATAGGATCTCCCTCTCTTCACTGTCATCACCAAGTCTGGCAAGTTTATTAGCATAAAAGAATAGATAATTACACACATTAGGTGTTTAATTGTGCTAAATGCTACAGCTAGTAGCAAACTGTGACTAATATCACCCAAACAAGTGTTTCTGCAGAAGATATTGCAATTTAAAAAAAAAATTTTGCATGTACTTTTTAAGTGTCAGGCTCCTGAACACAAGAAGGAAAATAAGGATTGATGATGAATCTGAATGGCACCAATAAAAGTATGTTCATTGTCTGCCCAGCCTGAACCTTTTAGAAGAAGTGACTGATGTGTATTATGGCTGCTCTCTGAAGAGACAGAGGAATAAATAGTCCTTGAGCACTGCCAGTATTCCTGTGTGTAGAGGACTTCAAACTCTTTTTACAGTGACGTGGCACTTACATTAAGTGGTCACAGCTTCTGTTCTTTTTATAAATTTCAGCATTAAATTAATTTTGAATCTTTTAAATTCAGTGTGAGTTTGGAACCCACTGAGTTCAGTATATCACCTCAGTTATACACCCCATCTTTGCAATTTGTAATGAAATCTAACAGGTAACAACCCAGTTAAGTTACCAGTGAGTAATATAAGTGAACATACATGTTCACATATAAGTGAACATATATCTGGTCTGAAAGATGACTGCAATATTAACTCTATGAATCAGAAAGCATGTCTTCATGAATATGATTATGTTTCACACACATACATTCATGAAAATCAATGCAATCACTAGCACATGAATATATTCCATGTCTGGCTGTCTCTTCCTATATATGAAGGATAATATTACTGATTCCAGTATTACCCAGATTCATGCAAAATATTTAAGCAACAATGATCTAAGCACATTTTCTTTTCCCCTTCTCAGATGAAGAAATATTCTTGCCAGTATTTCATAGATATTCTTTTGGAAAGGGCATTTGATCAAACCCCCAAAGAATCCTCTTCCTGATATCTGGGATATGAGTAAACCACTCCATGACAGAGAAGAGCAGAGCATGGAAGTAAAAGGTGTAAGAACAGGTCCTTCACAGGACTATAGGTGGATCAAATTACAAATAAGAAATTAAGAACAGCAGTTTCATATTCTGAGAGAAAACATCCAAGTACATAGAAATAGTGTGCCAGAACCAAACTAGTCCAGTGGCCACGGAGGTCATTCTGTACCACCTCAAGTAATTGCCAGGGATGGGAGTGAGGGACTCTCTCTTTGTAGGAGAAGGCAGTCCCTTAGGTGGGGAGAAAATGTGGTGGGGAAGAGCTGGTCACATTTTCATGGACTTTCCATGTATATAATTTCTTTGTCTTATGCTTATTGTTATTAATACTGTAGCTGTTACTGTTAATTTTCTTATCTCATTGTTATTTCTAGTAAATTGTTCTTATCTCAACCTGTGATCTTTCCTATTTGTGGTTCAAATTGAAGGTGCAGAGGGAGCAAGCAGTGGCATGATTTTAGCAGGGTTACTAAATTGGAGAATACCATTCCTAAACCATGACATATTTAATAAAATCCATCAGGACAGACTTGATAAAGGAGTTGGTCTTAACCTATGCTAAGTTGAAACTTATAGATGTAACAAATATATGACACTAGCAACCAATTCCCTTTGTACATTGTGATCAAGACTTATAATATCAGATTCATCTGTAGTGTTTTTCAATATATTTGCATTGTGCTAACATGAGCAGGCTCATACAAGCTCTTGAAAGAGAGAAGAGTTCGAACACAGTCCAGAGCATAAGTGAGATGTGACTTGACAGTACAGGTAATTGGCTTTAAGAGAATTGTGACATTTGTTCACATAAGAGTAGAAAATAAGAAAAAGGGAAAGCTGTGCTCTTCTCTTGAAAAATAAGGAGATTTTAAGATCTATCTATTCTGTCTATTTTTCTTTTGTGTATTTTTAAATTGACTCTTCATGAAAGAAAGACACTTGGTACTCTGACTCGGTGCACAGTATTATATCCACCAGCACGTAATAGTTTTTCCATCTCACAGTTTTATTACACTCTGATTATTAGAGTGATTTATTGTTTCCATTTGTGTCATTTTTGTTGTAAGAAAAATAAATCATAGGCTGACCAATTCTGTGGCACAAAGAATTGTGAGTGAGTGAGGGCCATCTATGCTACTAAATTTTCCACACTGGCTTTTAGACACTAACTTTTTCTAAGCATGTTACTTATATTAAGTAGTAGAAATATTGATTAGACATCAACCCAGGTAGTACACATTGGTTTTAAAAACCTAATAAAGACAAAAAGTTGGAAAAGAAGCATGGATATTCTAGCAGCATTCCTGAGAGTGCAAGTTGAAGATCTCATTAAAAAAAATCAAATAAAAATGAGGGTACTTTTGAAGACCAGAGACCAGTTTAAAACACCATCTCTATCAGATGAGGATCAACGACAGAATGGTTGAGATTGGAAGCAGCCTCTGCAGGACGCCTGGTCCAACCTCCCTCCTCCAGCAGTGCTACTCATAGAAAACTGCTCAGGCATTTGAATGTCTCCAAGGAGGGAGATTCCACAACCCCTCTGGGCAGCCTGTGCCAGTATACCATCAACCTCACAGTAAAAAAGTGTTTTGTGATGTTCAGACAGAACACTCTGTGTTTCAATTTGTGCCCATTGCCTCTGCTCCTGTTAGTGGGCACCACTGAAAAGAGCCTGACTTGGTCTCCTTTGCACCCTCCCCTCAGGAATTTGTAGACATAGATGAGATTTCTCAAAGCCTTCTCTTCTCCAGGTTGAACAGTCCCAGATCTCTTAACCTTTCCACACAGGAAAGGTGCATTGCTTCCCTAATATTTTTAGTAGCTTTTCACAGGACTCTTACTAGTGTATCCATGTATCTTTTACTGGGGACTCCAGAATAGGACACAGTATTGCAAGTATGGCTTCAACAGTACTGAAATAAGGGAGAAGGATCACCTCCTCAGACTCACTGACAATGCTTCCCCTAATTCAGCCTGGAATACCACTAGCCTTTTTTGCATTCCTGGCTCTACTGTAACTCCAGAGTCCCTTTCCATTCCCATGTCTTGCTTTCCAATGGGGTGGCCCCAGCATCTGCTGGTGCGCAGTCTTTTTCCTCCCCAGAAGAAGGGCTTTGCACCTTGTTGAACATCATGAGGCTCCTTTCAGCCCATCTCTCCAGCTTGCCAAGGTGCCTTTGAATGGTAGCACAATCTTCTGGTGTATCAGCTGCTCTGCTCAGTTTTGTGTCATGCTTAATTGCCAAGAGTACTCTCAGTCCCACCATTCAGGCCACTAAAAAAGAACTGCACAGGACCAGACCCCGCATTGTTTGTTGGTGCACACTGCTAGCTACTGGCCTCTTGCTAGACTTTATATTGCTCATCACCACCCCCTGGATGTAGTTATTCAACCAGTTTTAAGTTCATCTCACTGCCTGTGCATTCAGCCCATACTCCATCCTCCGTGAGGATCTTCTGCAAGACAGTTCTGAAAATCTTACTGAAGTCAAGGGAGGTAATATCCTTTGCGTTCCCATCACCTATCAAGGGAGTAATTTTATTATGGGAAGCCATCAAGTTGGTCAAATATGATATAAGAATATTTCTTAATACGTCCATCAAAAGTGTCTTTTAGTGCTTAGTTAACATCTCAGAAGCTAAGAACATTAAAATAAGAACCAAAAAAAAGTATACCTCATAAACTTTAATGATGTATTTAAGCACCACCTCTACATAAACCAAGAAAAACCTTTCTTTCATCTTAATTACAGGAACTGAGATTCAAACCTTTATTAAGAAAACACCATGATAGGAACCTGGTTCTGATAAATATAAAGCAGAGTTTTCCAATTTGTGAGTTCTGGTCAGTTCATTGGTAACCTCAAGTCATAATACCTCAAGTATTTAAGGTGTGGAATTTCTTTCCTTGCTTTCTTAATTCTCCAGAAATGGTTTGCTGATTCGTCCTCAGTGTTAAGTAAGAAACATTCTTAAGCTTGGATGATACAGCTTATTATGATTGTTCATTGCTGTTCTCTGTGCTTTCATGTCTACACTTAAAGCCAATCTTATTTATTTTCCCCTAGACATAATTTCAGGCTTGAGCAATGCTTTGATCAATAGTACTGTCATCTGCAGCACTATAAGTTCAAAGTATAAATTCAGTAATGGAGAAATACAGTTTTCTGGGTAAGATTGGAGACAATGAGATATAAGTGGAGAAAGGAAGATAAGTGCAAAACAAAACCAAACCAAAATCTCAGTGCTGTACTCACTGTTTTTGTACTGCACTGTTATTTTCTTTTAGTTATTTATAAAGTATGGCAGGCCATCAGTCTAGCAATTAATTGTTGTATTTAACTTTTGATAGAGTAATATTCATGAACATCTGATTTCAGTTGTCTAAAAAATTCTTCATATGAAGTAGTGCTTTGTTTATACTCGTTCTAGTTGGTGATGTATGTATTGGGTTTTGTCACATAGTATGCATGTATTTTTGGAGAATGAGTCAGTTCTTGCAATTGCCCCAAATCCTGTGTTTTGTTCTTTCTGTTCCTTCTTGCACACTCTGTTATTGTAACCATTGCTTTTTCAATGTACTCTTTGTTCCCATTGTCATAGCCAGTTCAGGGAAGTAATGATCAAGATGACTTTTCTTTAGCAGAGGTGCTTTCATTTCTCAAAAAATTTATAAAGGTACTAACTGTACATGTCAGACTCCAGTTAACAGCATATATTCCATATTTTTACATTTTTGTATTTTAAGTAATAATTTTTTTCTCCAGACACAATCTGCTTGTCTTCATTACGGTACTTGACTTTGTAACAGTTTTATTTAAAAGGAAGAATGGGGAAAACAATCTTGCTGAGAGCTTTCAAGAAAGCAGGAAATCAAGCCTGTGTTGTCCAGCCTGAAGACCCTAGCAACTTGTGACACTTTAACAGATGGACTCAATGATCTTAAAGGTCATTGATTCTATGATTCTATACTTATAATTTCCATTTATTAAATAAAAGAAATCTGAAGACTTTGTCTTTATGGTGAGCCTTTTATAACATCAATTCCTAAATAGTGTTATAACAAACACGTATATAGTGTCACTGTGTATTAAAGTTCTTGTTAGATATCAAAGCAGCACTACTCCACTAATTTGAAAAGAGGTGAAGCATACATGGTACAGCCCTTCCCTACACTGAGATACCGTCTCAGCCATTTCATCCAGTAAAAACAAAATATTCTTTGCTTGATTCTTCTTGGTATCCATGAGCAAATCTTATCAGAATACAGCATGTTGCATTCCCTGAGACAGTGAAGCAATGTTAGTCTTCTCTAGCATATTTCAGCTCACCTTGTAATTTAGAGAGTTCATTTAATATCCTTGAGACACTACTGAAACCTTTCATTACATGTCTGAGGAGCTGAGGTCAGCAGTACTCCTTAAAATTGCATAGCCGCATTGCAATATATGGTGACCAATAAAGTCAACACCAGTAAAAATATTTAACATTTTGTCAACTCTTACTTTAATATTTTACAACTCAAAATCATTTTTTCAGCTGTTAATTTAATATTTTTCGCCCATTTGAGAAGTTTTAAAGTTGGCCACAATTTATTGCAGACATCTGTTTCTGTTTATCTGCAAATAATGAAAACCTTCTCTAGCTATATCCAGCAAAGGGAGCTTATAGTGTACTGTTTTTTTCATTTTGACCAACAAAGTCAAGTAAAATTGCTTTCTTTACCTCAATCAAGTGTTTCAAGTATTCCTACTAATATTATACTATAATAATCCCCCTTAAAGAAATTCAGAATGGAAAATCAATGAAAGATCAGTAGCCACGGCATGGTAGGATAAAATAAGCTCCAAATGATGTTGAAAAGTTCAATGTGATGAGGTCTGGAAGCAACAAAATGGAAAAGTAGCTATTAACAAGACAAATTCTACATATGAGAAGGGGTTATAAAAAAAAAGCAAAAAAAAAAAAATCTAAGACATAAAAAATCAGTAGCATCTATTATATTGTAAGTTAAAGTTCAAGGGGGTTTTTTTGCCATTTAATTTATTTCACACAGAACTGATTTTTTTTTTTTTTCAATTTTTCCCCCCCCTCCATAAAATGAGACTTCACATTTCTTACTGTTTGGAACTATTATGGTTTTCTCTCTCTTAAGTTTATGTTGGTCAGAGCTACAGTTCACAAACTTCTATGGATTCAGATTTTGAAGTCTGGGCTGACATATTCTATGTGTCTGTATACATGTTCTTAAGACATAAAAAAAGGGAAAGTTCAACCAAATTTCTTATCCTTTGCCAGAGGCTACAAGGATACACATAGTCAGATACTGTGGCTCCGATGACATGTAATAACTTGAACATTATTCCTACTGAATTAAAAACAAAATTTTACTTGATAGATCTAGAAACTCCTGTAGGTACTCTTAGCTACTGAGACACCATTTAAAGAATTTTCTTGGAATACTAGCTGAGCTTTTTGCTACTTATTTTCTAAGCATGCAAAAGCTGAAGAAAAAGCATGAATTTGCAAATTTTCATACAGTTAGGGGAAAACCAAGTGTTTTAGAATAAATTTTGAAGAAATAAGCACACAAAGCATGGTAATACAGGTTAGCGCATTTCATCTGGGATTACTAAATCACTAAAAGTGCCTTAAAACCAGCACTGTGCTCAAGAGTAGTAGAGGTATTTCAGGTATCTCTGCTCTTGGATACCCCAGGCTGAAAGTTTGTTTTTGAGAATAGAGTCTTTTATTACTCTCTTTGAAAAATGACACTGATCATTCCTTCTTTTTTTTAAGGCACCTCAGCACACTGTTTCAAGGCATGGTGTATTGAAGTAGTGGGACATACAAATTCAGCATGTATTTGTCTTATGAATGTTTGTGGCAGAAAGAAAATAATGCTACATAGAATGATCACAGACCTCCTAGAATATCCCCAGCAGAAAAAACATAGAGCCTGACGGTTAAACTTCTTGAAAAAGGTAGAGATATTTAAAATACCTCAGCCCCAGGAAGATGTTGAATGTTGCTGGTGGATACCTTCAGCAATAGTCTTTATCTTCCTGTCCTCTACAGATGCTTCAATGTTATTATGTATAATATCTTCTGGCTAATGTGGATAATCTAGGCCATTTTTTCCCCTTATGCAGTCTAAAACCATACTGTATAAGTCCTAACAGAATCTGTGAGTAGAAAAGATGCAAGCAGCTGGGGACCAGTAATTGGACACTCAGATGTGGATCTCAAAGCTCCTTTTGATTTGCATAGTTCTCTGTAGTAGTTTTCACCAAACAATGACCTATTTAAATGAGGGGAAAACATTAGGGCAATAGTGTATTTAATATGCTAATCATAAAAGATACTACAAAGGCCTTTCATTAATATATGCCACCACCCAGCACTACCTACCTCATGACTAGTTTACAAGCATCTTGTTCCAGAAACAAGCAACTCTATCTGATTTAAATGTCAATCAAGCAACATTAGCCTATGGTCTTCTTTCATACTTAGATAATTCTGCCAAAAGTCTCATGGACAGTAGAAATTATTATTTTGGAGACAATTTCTCTTTAGCTCTCAATTTTAATATCTTCCACAGCATATCAGCTTATTCCAGTTTCTGGTATTAGTTTGACTTCATGCATAGCAATCACATAGAACTGTACCAGTTTTTCTGCATGACTAATGCTCTCAAACGAGCAGAGAGAGAGAGACAGCCACACCAGCAACACGCCCACTACCTTTTTGCATAATATGTACTTTACACTCACCAATCTGTTCACATACAGGGATTTTTCTTAAGTCATTGTAACCAAGAATTTTAAAGAGATAACGTAAGGAAAATGACTGGCAGTAAAAAAAAAGCAAACAAGCTGGACAAAATACCATTAACCAAATGTACTGAGACCAAATTACTTCTGTTCAGAGCTATTCAAATATTTATTCAAAAAAGGTGTAGACACTTTTCATGTTCATGCAGTTGTGCAGTTGCTGACTGTACCAATTTTAAGAGCCCTCAACTTCTGTACCATAAACCAATATATTCGATTCCATCTAATTTAGGATAAACTGATTTTTTTCTATGTAATTTTAATTATATATGTCACATGATACATAATATACCAAAAGTTATGTATATTATATGAATATATATGTGTAATATATTTGGATACATTTTTTTTTAATAAACTGAATAAGCGCTCAGCCTTCATGAAGCTCATCAGAGCACATTCTTTGTAATTAAGCACCATGACAGAGAAATTGTATTCACCAGTTATAGACACCCTTCTTTGGAGCAAGAGTTGTGCTATGACTTTGAGAGATTTGTATGACAGATGAGATGCTCTGCACAACAGGACAAGGGATTGGCCATGCTCTGATTGCAGCTACTCATGACCACAGCATATGGCTCTGCAAAGAGAAGTCATAGGGTCACAAAAGTTTTATGGAATCTTACAACTTCTTTGAACTTTCTTCTTTAGCTCCAACTACTTTAATTTTATCATTAAAGGAGAGCATCAGAGGAAACCTGTGTAGTGCTATAATTAAATGTATATGGAGTTAATGCATGTTTAATTTGAGCAACATTTACTCTTCATCTCATTGGCTTTCCTGGAACACTAGAAAGATAACTTTACCCAGCCACCACACTGCCATTGTGCACCTTGCTTCATGTTCAGCAAATTCAACCACAGAACAGCAAAATATTTTTAATTTATCTCAAGCTGAGGAATTTTAATCTTCATTAGAAATATTTCTTTATTTCAGCCAGCCTGAACTGAAGTACACACCTGGGAAATTGTTGAGGACAGTGTAAAAAAAAATATATTGCTGTGATCGAACATCTCCTGTAGTTGTCTGTCTGTGGTCTGATTTTTAGACAGGAGGTAGCAAGCTGTGCCCAGAGTGCTAGGGACCATTAAAACTCAAGTCCAAGGCATATCCAGTCGTGGGAGAACATAAATCTGTGCTTCAGCCAGGTGAGGTCAGCTTTCATTTGCTGCCTGGTCTGTGCTGGGCGCAATTGAGGTTACCCCTCTGGATGTGCAGATTGCATGTGATTGGGAAACTGTTAAGAGACATATTGTTTGAAAGTCAGAGCAGGAAACTTACTGAGAGGGGTGACTGAGGTCTGTCTATTTAAGTGCCTATTCCCTCCTGAGCTTTTGTGATGAACAGAGATAACCATCTGTGCTCAATTGCTAGTTATGGTTTTGTAACATCAGCATCTGCTGATAAAGAAAATAGGGGAATGTGTGCCTGCAATAGCTGAAGCCTCATTTACCACATCAGAATTCACTTTCTAATTGTTCAGTTTTATTTTAGTCAGACTACAGATGTTGTCACTCCTTCTGTCATCAGAAATTATCTAGACTGAGACATCCTTAGAATGGTGTAATTGTTAGATTTTTGTGCATGGCTATTTTTTTTCCCAATATATCCTGGATCTTTATAAACAAATAAAAAGTCTATATTTTTTTTCCTTCTTATCTCAAATAAATGAAAAGAAAAATGTTTTCTGAAAAGTTGTTTTTCTGTGTAACCACATCTTCTCAATCTAAAGTTATAGTTTTAGACAGGGGAGAGATGAAAGTGAAATCCCCTGGAAGATCACGGAACATATGTTTCTTTTGTGCCAGCTGTAAAATATTAGTTCAGAATGTATGCCTGTATGCTACTGAGAATTCTTGACAAATTTTAATATTTCAGCCCATGATGTATTAAGTCATAAAAAATTAGCCTCACTCAAGTATGGCTCACAATCACGCACCTGCACTAAACTAGGTGTGCACCATTTTGATAAAATGTAACTATTGGATACAAAGTGCTGTATTTCAGGCTAAAAATCCCTGCTAGGTTTGCAGCGAGCCCAGTGGAAAATTTAACAGAATATGGTAGGATATTCAGCTTCTCAGTGCCTGAAGTATCTTCAATTTTGCCACTGAAACTGCAACAGAGCCCTTGCATGACTGGGGAGAGTCAGCCTGGTCCTCTGGGCTCGCTGGCTGGGGCTCACATGCAGCTGTGTCCCACTGGAGATGGTTACATGGAGAGCATTCAGTTCTCTCTGTGCTGTTCTTCCAGGGCCACAGTAACTGAAGCACTATGGGAAAAGGCCTGAACTGGCTTGTGTAGACTTGTTAGCCAGAGACCCACATGGCAGCATCTATATTTCTTCAGAGCCCAATCAGTCATCAATATGTTGTACCCACACTTGTGCAATGCTGTCTGTAAGCATCTGTACCCCTGTGAGCAGTCTGCATGGCACAGTGAGTCTGAAACTGAATAAACCACCAATGAGTTACTGATTTATTTAATGAGAATTTAAAAAGGAAATAGGAATACATTTTACATCAATCATAATCTCACTCTCTCTCCATTGAAGTCACTTCCCATCAGGGTTTTTTTGGAAAAACAAACATAAGCTAAAGAATAAATTGAATAACTTCATAAATTTAATAGCTTCAGTGGAAAGACCAGAGACTAGTCCTTAATTATATATTAACTACAAAATTAATGAAATACTTCAGAGATTTTGGAGGGGTTATTTTCCACAAAGCTTGAAGATGTGGTGAAATAGACATGGCAACAATGAAGCAAAAGATAAATGCCAGAAGAATATCTTTGTAAAGGCATCAGCAAAGAAAGCAACTGAAGTAGAAACCTAAATTATGATTTCATAAGAGGATTAGTGTAAACAAGAAAAATACAGGATAATTTAGAGTATAACAAGAAAATCCCTTTTTTATATTATGGCAGGGGCAGAGCCCTGTGACACTCACTAATGAAAATGAATATTTTTAAAAAATAGTGTTAGAAATGAAAATGTATTGAGTTTTCTGTCTCAAAACAACATTTAAAGGGAAAACTTCAAGTCAAAGGGGTGAATATATTAGGTCATTTTAGCAGACTTTTCACCTCCAGATCTCTGTTTCTAATTACAAGCAAAAAAATAATTACAATATTAAAATTGAAATAAATTAATAAATTTACTTTTCTTAGTCCACTTGTTCCAGGTGAACAATTTTCCACATCACACATAGTATTTAGAGAGGATCAAACTGACTTGTTCCTGGATTACTTTTTTTTACTCAAGAAATTTTTTCTCTAGGACAGGATGTATGCTACCTCTATGAATAGAACTCTTCACTTGTGAGTTATCATTAAATATGATCTACAAAAAAAAAAGAAAATTGAAAAGACTGGAGGATTGCAATGAAAGTCCAAAAGGAATAGGACTCAATGCATTTCAGTTTAGCACAAGGTAAAGGCTTATAGACAAGAATGAAATTGGTTTCAGGAGCATCTGTACAAAGAGTAGGATAGCTGAAAATAAGGACAAAGAAGATCCTGGACACCTTAAGGAAATTTTCTTCTTTCAAAACGCCACAGAAAAAGTAACTTCCAATGCAATGATATTCAGAATTGCAGTAGTTTGGAACTGAGGATATAGAAGATGGTTTCCATCTTCTATATCCTCAGTTTGGTCTTACCTAATCTTAGCTTAACTTGACGAAGAGTTCATCCTTCTGCCCCAGTTTAAGGCCTAACAATGAGTGCAACAAAAAACCCCTAAATCAAGGTGTGGCATTCCTGCTTGCATATGCATATACTGTCAAAAAAATTTGTTCAACTGAAATATTTCACTGACTGAAGCAACAGGGTAAAATTGTGTGCCACCTTTTAACTCCTTTTTTGACAGCACTTTTTATATTTTAACCCCACGTATTCTTGCAAAATTTCCATGTAGCATGTCCAAAGAAGGACAATGATGCTGGTGAACGGTCTGGAGCACAAGTCTCATGAAAAGCAGCTGAAGGGGTGGGGTGGGGCTGTTCAGCCTGGAGAAAAGGAGGCTGAGGGGAGACCTTATTGCTCTCTATAACTGCCTGAGAGGGGCTGCAACCAAGTGGGGTTGGTCTCTGCTCCCAGGTTACCAGTGACAGGACAAACTGGAAACTGGCTCAAGGTGTGCTAGGGAAAGATTAAATTGAGTAGCATTTTTTCACTGAAACAGTGGTCAGACATTGAAATAAGCTGCCCTGGGAAATAGTGGAATCATCACCCCTGTAAGTGTTCCAAAGGCGTGTGGATGTGGCACTTGGGAATACGGTTTAGCAGTGAACATGGTGGTGCTGGGTTAATGACTGGGCACCTTAGTGATCTTAGAGGTCTTTTTCAAGTTTCATGATTCTATGGTTCTATGTTTTAGCTTCATATATCATTTTAATCCCTAGAAAAATTTGATGTTATAAAAGATGGCTACATACTTAGAAGTTACATATCTCATTTTAATGTAAGGTAACACCTAAAGAAATATATTTAAATTTGAGTAAGTAGGGAGTTAAGCTATAAACCCCCCCAAAATTTAAATTAATATGAAAGGATAGTCCTGGAACATAAACAGGAATTTGATAAGGAGTAAATTAAACAAAATCGAAAGAGCATCAGAGAATTCTCAGTGCAACTGGAAGAACATTGAGGAATAATAGTTTTGACCAAAATATACAGAATTTTCAAGATGCAATTCAAGAATCTTTAGCTATGGGTATTTACAAGATGACCACAATAAGTCTTTCCCCCACACACAATATTTTTCTTGATAAATCACCCCTAGATTGTATATCTTCAATAAATATTTTCATAGTACATATGATTGCTAGCTTAGATCAAACAATCCTTTTACGTCTTGTGCAAAACAAATTTGTCCCTTAAACCAGGTTTCTGATGAAAGCATGTGGCTGTGCATTTCAGCATGCGTGTGTTACACCAGCACTGGACACCATTCCTTGTCAGGTGTGAATGTCTGCAGCGAGGGGCGGCTGCAGGGCTGTGTTCTGTGTCTCCTCAGTAATGCTCCTCTCTGAAGTGCAACCGAGTTCCACCAAGGCGCAGTGAGATTGCAATGAGCACAGCTGAGAACAGCCCTGCACAGAACACACCTACTCATGGTCAAACCTTTGCTTTCATTGTGAGACAGAGACAACTGAAATGTTTTTATTGATTTGCTGTAGAGAAGAAGCCATACCAAGAAGTGAATGTCAGAATTCTGACAAGACCTTCAGCTACAACCTAAGAATAATTAGTGTACATCCCAACATCTGCAAGAGTTCAAGCTACTTACCTGATATGCTGTTTTATTTAAAGCAGGGAATAGCACGCATTAGAAACACGTACCCAGCTGCAGAACCATTATAAACTGAATCTTTTATCCAAGGGATCACAGTGCCACAGCCACTCAGCCACATTTAAAGGACTTGCAAAGATCACCCACAAACACACATAATCATAGAAATGAATGGAGAGAAAATGAGGAAGAGATTGTTAATATAGAGAAAAGTTTCAAATGGAGAGTGAGAAGGCTTCAAAATCAAAGTAACAAATTTTTTTAAGAATTGTGGTTTAGATACATCCTGAGATTAAGATCTCTTGTCTCTGATGAGCGCTAGGGTGGAAGTACTAAAATACAACACATGAAGAAAATGAAACTAAAGAAACTAGTCTGAGATTGTGGCCCAAGTTTGAAAATTAAGAGCTTAGTGTGAATACAGAAATGCTAATACTCACCTCTGCTTCTCATTCTATACAATTAATGATTTCTTCAAACTAACTCCATAAAACAGTCTGGAAATAGATTTTGAGATACAAGGGGTCTGTTTGTTTTTTAAAGTTCGAACATGGGCTGTTAAATTTATGTCAGCACATGAACATGTACACTTGGCTGAAAATTTGTAATATCTTAAAGTATGTTTTCTGAGGATACTTTTGATATGTGAGAAGTGCCATAGGACAGAGTCCAGTGACCTTCTGCATTATTTACCATAACCTAAAATCTAAACCTGACTTCAGTTTGGGCTTATGAGGTATTTTAAATGGTCCAGCAGCCTTAGAGAGGTTGAGAAATACATTCCTTCATAGCATCCTGAAAAATTCCTGTTTATCCTTTTGCCTTCGCCCAGATTCCCTTTAAAAATGTTTGTAGAATTTACAGATTTTTTTTTGTTCCAAGAAATAGGAATCTGAGTACTGATCAAAAAAAGGCCAATAATTTTTTGTGAATCACAGTTATTATAACTGTCTTCTTCCTTTTAGTAATTTGGTAATTAATTTTAATTCAATTTATTAATGAAATTGTAAGATAATATTTCTCAAATACTTTTTATAATCCTTATTGTTCAAAAACTTTGAATGTGATTCTGCAAAATCCCTAATTTATACCATGAATTATCATTCCTATTCTGAAATTTGTGTTTTTTATTGTTTTGAATAGAAAACTGCTTAAGAAAAAAACTGGTATATACATTTCTATCTAAATTTCTTAAACTTTCAGGCTTAACTGTGACTTGTATCGCAATATCTAGTTATGAGTGTTAAGGCTAAAATCTATAGGCAAAAGTGGATTTCTTACAGCTTTTTACGAATACAAGTGCATAGTTTTACCAAAAGTAACCAAAATATTACAGGAGGAACTCTGAATTAAGCTTCTTTTAAATATTACTACAGCTAGGGCAGAAAATACAGCTTTTGGATTTGTAATGTTCCAGTAGGGATTTACAAATTTCAATTTTATAATAGGATGAGGCTGAAAAAGTATTTTTCCCTGGGGATAAAGGTAGAAACTAATAATTCCTGCTTCACTGTATTTTTCTATCCATTTTTTTTTTTTCTGAGAAGCAAAAAGAGTAAAAAATGTGTTTTGATAAAGTTCGACATTTTGTTTTCAAAGTTTGGTTAAAATTATTTTAGCCATCAGTAGGAGTACAAATGTCTCTAAGGAGAAGAAATATGTGTAGTTATTATATAGCATTATCTTACTACTGTAGCTAGTAAAACATACAACATGTTCTAGACATTGATGAGGAAATTTTATTCTGGAGATGATGACACGGTTCAATTCAAAGGAAAACTGCTTCAAATACACTTCAACACAGGCAGATCTGAAAATTAATAATGGGCTTACAAGATATCTTAAGCAGGGCCTGAGACTTTTATATGGTGTTTGCCCTAGTCTTTGTCTTTTTAATTTCCTCAGAAATATGACACGCACACAAAAAATATTTTTGTAGAGCATTGATACATATCATCAGCAGCTACAAAGTAAAATATACTTGCAAATGAAAATGATGAAAGTAAAATTGTACTCTTCTATATGATTTGCCTTAAGATATGCTTATAGGATTCTGGAATTCAGACTTCTATCATGCTACTTTTTGGCAAGGCTGAGGAACAACATAGATATTAAGAGTATTGTTTTTAAGTATGCTTTTCCACCCCTGTTCTTTTCAGTAATAGCTGTAGGCTCAGATAAAGACCTGTGTTTATGCCCAAAGGTGGCTGATACTATGACACTGGGTTCCACAACATCTAAAAGTTTGACAGGCATATAAAGGATTGAGATCATAAATATCCGAAACCTGAGATATGTGCAGGGAAAGTACACTGGCATAAGACGATTGTTGAAGTAAGAGCTTGGGGTTTTAAGGTTGTTACAGTGCCAAAAGGATAATACAGGGCCTTTGCAGATGAAAAAACCCCCAGGTCCCTTTCTGGAGTATGCCACTCCTAACTACCTTGGCTCTGCAAAGTTAGAGTTAGGCGCATACATATGCAATAGGAATATGAAAGCCTTTGGATAAGGCACCTTAGAAAATACTATACTATTAAACCATAACAGCTGGTGCCTTCCTCTCATTTTATCTATGACATATTTCCTTGTAATTAACAATGTTTCAAAAAACCCCCAAAAGCCTAATAACAAAACCCCAACATAGTACAGCTATTCTGGTATCATATTTTGATGGGAAAATCACACATAAATCATATTGGTGTCAATATTCCTAATGTGGATATACACCATAATTCAGTAATGTAATCTGCTAATCTAAATACTGAATTGTACCTTTTGTTTGGTCTAAAATCCATATTTGAAATAATCAGATACCTAGCCAGTGTACTGCTCTGATATAGGGTATACATGAATGAATCCCAAACTCATTTTATGTGCAGTGATCTTCAGAGATAATTTCTGGTAAATGTCAACTGCTACTTCAGGGTGAAATGAGATTTTGAGAGCAGGCAGTACATTCCACTTTATTTGTCTCAAGACATTGATTTTATAGCAATCTTCCTTTACATTAATCTTTCTTGTCTACATTATTTGCCAGTACATTGGTTTTTCTGGTTTAAAGGGAAGACATGGATGACAAAGCTAAAACAGAATTGCAACTTCTTCCTCAAAATTCTACAGCAGTCATTATGTTCACTAACCTAAACCTGAAAAATCCATGTGAAGACTGAAAATATATTTGCATCTGCCAGTAATATTTATTGAATAGTTGTTCTCTTTTTTGTTTCCACAATCAGAGAGCAAGCTTTAATATTGTGCAACATATATGATCATTGTGCAACAAATTTAATTTTCTTTTTCAGTCTGAAACACCAAGTAATTAAATATTTGTATCAGAGTTATAATTAAAGGTGAGAAGTGGAGTTATGCCCACCACAGATTGCTGAAGAGATTGTATAAATTAAGCAATAGGGATTTCTGGATGGGGGTTCCACTTCTAGACTGAGTATTGTAAATATTTGGAAAAGAACCAAGAAAGATGTTTAGTCTGTGTCTGCTTTGAATGCAAGTTTTAGATAAACAAGAATGCTTTGAAACAGTTTTTGATTGGATGAGACAGAAAAGAGAACACATAATTAGTGGAACAAACATATAATTTATGGAAGAGAGAGAGAACTTATGAGGAAGCACCATGTACAAATGAGATATCCAGCAGCAAAAGGGATCAGGGAGCGAGGAAGTTTTGCCAGATATGGTAGCAGGTAAAGCTAATTATTTTTAAATAGTCAGCAAATCTATATGCTAAGAAAATAATGAGTAATCTACACACCTGAGGTTTTAGTTTAGCAGTCCTCTGTAACACACTTAATCTATGTTAATCTCATTTTCTTAGTCAAATGCCTCAGGCTTTCACTTAATCCAAAATTTCAGTTAATCTAAGGGACCACGAAGATAGCATCAGGGTGGGAAAAGATTGGCAGGGATCTAGTTAAACATGATATGAGCTGCATACATTAATGAGTCAGCAGCAAACTTACCAGCTAGATAAAACATGTAATACTGACAGGTAGAAATGGCAAATGAGTCGTGGATCTCCGTGTTAGTACATTATCACAAGTTACTGATTTAGCTCAGAAAATGGCCAAATCATTTTGCAAATCAGAGGAATACAGTAGCTTCCTTGAAATTTTTATAGACTAGGAGACGTGTTAGAAAAACACCCTCATCACACACACCCAATCACAGCCCCCCATTTAAAAGTTTTGAATGTAGATATATGGTATATTGTAATTAACTGGAAGAATAAAAAAAGACAGGAAAAAATTCAGAACATTTGCCTAGACAAAGGCTGAAGGAAGATGGGGGAGAAAGTAAATTGTCTTCTGCATAGAGGCCGTGGTGAAGTAGTATCTGAAAATAAATGTGATAGAAGAGAAATAGAGGAGCAATTAGTTTTGCAGTACAACCTCAACATGATAGTAAGAAGACTACATTTCATACTGCTGTAACATATATATATAAAATCTATGAAATAAAAACATATGAAGTAAAAACTTCAGTATAACTATCAGTATATACATGCATAGCAGTAAAACTTCAGTATATAACTATCATCTTTTTCATAACCAACTCCTTGAAGTTGTTCTACTTGGTTTGGATTGATAGGTTTGAACCAGAAGTACCTAATGGAGTGAAACCTGTGAGTGTCATCTTTTCATCTTTCCTCGTTACTCCTCCTGCCTGAACATCTCAGATGATGTGGACTTAACATTTTCCACTGCAAAACAGCATCTCTAGGCTAGAAGAACTCCTTTGTGGATGATGTGAAAGCAGGATTTCTAGTAAAATTATTTTAGATAAATCATCCCATCTGTAACCTGGAAGTCTGTTTCTACCTTCAAGAGAAGATGAGATTTTACCTGTAACTTTACAACAATCAGCACTTTAGATTCAGCTGTTTGGCAGGTAGGGATAAAGAGGTAAAAGACAGAGTCATCTTTTCTCAGTCTTTGTAACCACCTTGAAGAGATAATTAAGGATGTTGCTGTGTTTATAGTGCTTTTGTAAATGAGATGTGTGACAGCTGCTGTTATTCTGCTGTTCCTCCTGACTTGGTGAGGAGAAGTGACTTGGTCTAGCATGTAAATATAAATGCTGTGATGTTTAAGACATGCAGAAGGGGAGTTGGGGGATTTAATTGTTTTTAACCAACATAATGGCAGACAAATAGCATTCCTTCAAATCGCAGCTGTTCTGGACACAAGGAAGACACTTCAGGTTGAGCATTTGAATCCCTACTTTTACATGTGATCTTTTTTCTGCAGGAATAATGGCAGGGGTTTGCTAGACCCAGTTTTCCTTGGCAGTGAAGATGGCTGCAGCAAAAGTGCACCATGACTGTGACTACTGGCCTTGGCTGGAAGTCAAGCAGTGACATTGTTGTGGCTGTGTGGGAGAGCTGCCTGGCTGGAGCTGAGCTTTCAGGGAATAACCTTGGAGACCTGCCAAGTGAAGAGCCTTTTCCTCATGCTGACTGCAGATAGCACTGGCAGGGAGAAGCAGGGCCGGACATCTGCCAGAGCAGGGGGTGCCAAAGGGTGCTGACTCACTGAGCCTTTTTCTTAAAGCACAGTCCTTGTCCCCTCCTGAAAATCTGTCCTTTGGTGATGAAAATGTCATCACTGTCACTAGACACTCACCAAAGCTCCCGTTGGGTGACACACACCAGGATTTGCTGGAAGCTGTGGCCAGGAAGAAGCATTGGAGGATAGCCTGTTAAGTATTTTATCAATCTCAGCTTCAGAAAGCAATGCGAAAGAAGAATCATAATTTTTATCTTTTCCTGCTAGGATTCCTGTGTTAGAATAAAAGCACACGTTTACATGATATTAACAGGTACATAGTACTAACAGAATATCTAGATCATGGTACTCTGTCAGAAACACTGATTCATCTAAACGTTTTGTCAACACACTGAGTGAACTGACTGGCTTACAGCCTTCATACAGCCTTTATTGCAAACTCAGATTTCCTCAGGTCCCATTTTATCTGGTAGTGGCAGTCTGCTCACCAAAGTTCTGACCCAGTGGTGTGAAGCTCTTCAAGTAGCAAAATGTTCTTTTCTCTCCTAGCATAGCCTGTTTGGAAATATGGAACCTTCTACTCCCAAGGTCATCTACCTGTATCTACAATTTCTTTCTCTTCATGATAGGTAGGAACAGTAAAACTAAGAGGAATTATGAAAGAAATAATTCTGAAAATCAGACTGAGAACTTTAGAGCAGTTCCAGTAAAAGGTGAAGTTATCTGGAGCTTGGTTGGGTTGGAGAGGTTAACATGACTTCCTTGAGCAAGGTAAGAAGACAACCACTTATTGCAGTATTCATCCACATCACTTTCAGGACCACTGCACAGATTAAAATTTTTTGGTTGTTGCTATATGGGGAATAAAACTCATTTTCATACTCCATGTGTTAGAATATTGCTCCTCACAAGATTCCAGACACTGGTCATTTCCACACCTTTTTGACCTAGTTTGTGTCATTTATCTTGATGGGAGACACAGCACTAGATAAAGCTAAGCAATTAATTTTGAAAAACATTTTTCAGATTATATGTTTCACTTCATCAACTGCAATACAATAATCCATTATTTTTTCTCTTGTATATAATGCTGCAGGAATCCTCTCTTGCCTAGACAAGTGGTTGCATTTGCATAACTGAAGTCTGAAAATTAGGCCTCTCGAGAGTTTTAGAAGAATATGATGCAAAAGCAGCATCATATACAATATGTAAAATCATATTTTTTGGTATTTTGGGTATTGATTTCAGATGCATTAATTTCTCATAATAATTGGCACTTAGATAAAGTCCTCTTTTTAATAATTCCTATAATTCATCATGCATATAAACAGTTCCAGGAAGTTCTATCACATCTTCTAAGAAAAGTTTATTATCTGAAGTGCTTCAATGATCTTCTGCTTTAGATAAATTAAATTCAAATTTGAAATTATTTTTATCACATCCCAGAGTCACAATTTAACTCCCATTAAACTAATTAAATAACACTGAAAATCAGACTTTTGGATAAAAGTCACCTTTATTTTAACTCAAACTAACAAAAATATTTAAGAATTAAGATTATTATATCATCTTTGTTTTAGGAATAATGTACTGATAATGAAAAGTATTCTGTTTGATTACAAAAGAAAATGGAAATTAAGTATTCAAGAAACATAAAATCTTTCAAAAAAAATTTTTTAAGGTATATTTCTTTGCTTGATTATCTTTGCTAATGCTTGATTCCTTCTGAATTTTAACTACAAGTACAGAATGTAATATTTCTCAGAGGAAACCCTAAACCTAACTAGGAAAATCAGAATACTGATTTTGAAAACAATCTATTTTATGAATATTACAAATACGGATCAATAAAACTTTAGATCAGATTGCTTTTAACACTACCCAGGCTACTTCAGTCATCCCGAAGGCAAAAGGCTCAGCAAGAGAGACAAACCTAGGACATGGAATTTTCACTGCCTTGAACACAGCTTTTTTTATAGTTACAGTTTGCCACAAACAGTAAAATCTATATCTACTATGTCCATACGCTGCAACTAAGCAAGGTGCAAAGTTCTAGCAAAAACCATAAGCATGAAATGATGCCACCATTATTTTTATGACTTTTTGTATGACATACTGGCATCAGTTAACATTCTTTTTATCAAGTTACACTTCATGTCTGAAAGCATTTTTTGAAACATGTATTTACACTTATACTCATGTCTTATGACATGGAAGAAGAAAGGATTCATAAGGAGAGTTAGAAGGATGGTTACTTAGAAACATCACCAAATCTTTTTTCAAGAGGCCTTGTGATTTTCTTTGTGTCATGGTAGAAAATTATTTCAGTCAGCTGAAAGTTTCCACTCTTTCTCTTCTTTGCAGAAGGAAACCATGGGGTTTTCAGGGTGCACATTTACTGCTGCTCTTAACTTGTACAGGATATAAGAGCCTTTGATTATCTAGTCACTTCCATTTGCAATATTACAACACTGTATTTGTCCCTTACCACAGGCATATTAGTCCACTCTGGTGTGCAAGACTTCCTGGATTTGACACTTAGTCTTCTGGGGGAGTATCTCAAAAATTTTAATGCCTCACTAAACAAAGTACTCATGAACTGGTGCACAAAGGCATTGAGTGATAGCAAGTCTGTTTTTCCCAGACTAATAAATGGATTTGGATCATTGCTGCTTATATCTCAGGCACTCCCAGCTCTGAATATGTAGATAAAAAGCTTGCATCCTCTGGGAAATAGCTCTTTGAGTCTGATTTGTATTTGGAATTAGTATGTTAATTGGTTAAAGGTTAATATCCATGAAAACTAAGAGTTAGAGGAGCACCGACAGGCAGAACACAGAAATGTAACTTTGAACTGGAGATGTATTCAGCAATGCCAAGTAACATTTACCAGCAGGAGATAGGAGTAACTACCTTTGAAACAAAAGTCAGCTCATGGAGAAGAGGTTTTCCAGCCTGAAGGAGGGTTGCCAGCAGCACAACAGCTAGCAGTGATCCTCTGTTTGCACACATAATTCTATGTTAGTTTCAATTTTTAATTTTTGCAAATGCTTTACATGGAATACCTATTTTGCAAATTAGAAAAAAATTTTACCGAGGATTGTGTCAAATTCGTCTGACAAAAAGTATCTTTTTGTAACTGTTCAGCAAGAAAATACTGCAATGTAAGTATATATGCAGTTTTGAGACATGAATAATCTCCCTCATGCCTCAGCATAGAAAAACAAACCATGATCCTGAAGCAACCGGCAGGCATGAACAGTCATAAGAGAGTGCGGATGTACTTTACACATGTGAAGGAAAACTAGATGCTTTGAAGGAAAGTGAGGTGTATAAACATTACATAACATGCCCTAGACAGCTAAATATGGCCATTTCACAATGAGTGGTATCAAGAAACTGCTGACTGCAACCCTAGCCCATATAATCAGAAAATGCTGGAAGAAAATCAGACATTGTGGAGAGGAGAGGGATTTTTGGTATCTATGATTTACCTTGGTAAAAAAAAAAAGAGGATAATTTTTGATTAAAAGAAACAATAGAATATATAAGAAGCTTCATACATTAATCAAATCTCTGAAGGGTGATAATTAAATAATTCTTAGAAACAGTATTAGCAAGCTAGACTTTCATCTTCCATTACAGTTTACCTCTTTGAAAGATAGAGATGATGAAACTGCAGTACATGCTTTATATCTCATTAAGGAAAAAGAAGACATGTCTTGTTTTGCTACAAGATTAAGGCCATGATTTAATATATTGCTTACCTAGTATAATACTCTCCTGTGTATTGTTTTACATTCAAATTTGTTAGTATATATCAGTCAAAGAGAATTATGTTCCACAACATATTTTATTTATATATATGTATATAAACTGTTCAAAAATACAGTTGCAACAAAACCATCTTCAAATATTCTTAGACATTGTTGCAGTATCATTTTAGTCAAGTTCCCAAAGTGCTAATCTACATGCAGTGTAAGAAAAGGAAATTTTTCCTTTTTCAGGGCATGGAAAAGATGCATCAGGTAGGGTAAAAATCTGTTTAGATCAGGACAAAAGGAAGATTAGTCATGTCAAGAGACAATGCCTTCTGAGTCTACGTTCTTGCCTCACCTTGGCTGATGAATAAAGGCAGGTCAGGTTGCTAAAGGGAGATAGAAGTTGTTCAATTCTGACATACACGTCTTTCACTGGCAGCAACCTTGGGAGCTGCCCTCCCTGACCCACCTCCAGGGTAACCACTGTGTGCTTTCCTGGGAAGGGCCCCTCTGCTAGGGATGACCAGTGACCAGAACATGGTTGCTCTGAAGCAGTGGAAATCACCCTGAAGATCATTCTGGGATGAAGAACAGGTAGCCACACTTTCACTGGCTCTACAGATTTCATGATAATTAGGAATGGAGCTCACACATCAGGACTGTTTGTTATACATTGAAATCCTAAAGTGAGAATGTAGTGTTAGGCACAACACATGCCTAGCTGTCCATTTGAGTCTGGTGTTCAAATGGGGATGGGGTATAGACAACACACAGAGTAAATCTGTAAGAACAAGATCTGGCAGTGTTCCCTAATGGTACTCTTTTTATCCCAGGGCTGACATTGTAACCCCTATGTCCTTAAAGACAGGGCCATAGACACCCTAAGAAACAGACTTGAATAATATAAAAAAATAAAACCAAAAACATAAACTGAGAATTCTAGTTAAAATTTCAGCTCCCTGAGAATTTCTGAATTAGACCATATTAAAGAAAGTATTAGCTCAAAGTTTTCTGTTTCACTTTCACTTGAGAAAGCTTGGGGTTTTTTACTGTGCTCTGGAGGGAATTATTGGGCTACATTTTCACTGGGGAGAGGAATTGCAGACAAAGCCAGATGTCCTTCCATAAAGATTAAAAGTAAAGTTTTTGTCCTATAATCAGTCATGCAAGGTTGAAAGTCTAGTACGACTTTCAAACAAATGGCAAGTTCCAGGGGTTTCAAAATGTATTTTTAGAAGAAACATATGCTAATCAAGATATGCCCCACATAGTTCAAACAGCATGATTCACAAGGGAACTTCATTAGCCTCAAAGAATGAATAGTGCTACAACTCTTGGGAGATCCAATAAAAGATGTGATTTAAAAAAAAAAAACAACACCCTGTATTCTCCTAGTTAATCCCCATAGACTTCCAAGAAGATTGGTGGTTTTTTTCTCTTCTTCCATTACTATTTTGCTGTCACACAGAATGTAGATTGCCATCTCAGAAGAAAACTGCATTACTTTCCATTCTGCCTGGAATGGACAGACAGATCATTAATGCTGTATAATAACAGGTTGAGCATGTCCTGTCTGCAGCAAAACTGACAAGTGAGCAACTCATCATCCTAAGGGGGCTGGACAGGTAGGGTCAAATAATGCCCCAAAACCATAAACTCAGCAGATTTACTAGAATAAAAGTAGTCATTAATTTGTAGGTAATTTAGAAGATTATGCCTTGATAAAATAATGTCTGCTATCTCTGAACTATGATAGAGAAAAATGAAAATATAGAATATTGAGATTAATTTTTCTCATAATCCATTGTAAAAAGAGCAATCATTGCCAATTTATGTTATGCAACATCTATTGTATTCTTTTTCACACACAATTATGAATGTGATTTTAAAATATTCTTTCTGCTTTTATTTCTTTCTGTATAGGAAGCTATTTTTCGATAATGAAAATGAAATGGATAGCAACAACAGGCAGAAAAATTTCAGCATTGTGCCAGACTTTGTACATCCTGTGAATTTTTTCTTGAACACAGAGGCCAAAGGGCAAAGCCGCTGCTGACATCTCGCTGGCTTCATTTAAATCCTAAATCAGCCTCTCCTCTGTGACAGGAACAAATTCTGAGATACCAGAACAAATTCACTCCTGGAAAAGTTTCACAGAAGAGCCTCAGGGCGCTTGTGATATTTCATTCCTGCACCTGAACTGTGAGTAAGGACACATGAAAGCTATTCAGGAATGACTGGGAGTAGGATGAAGTCACTGTGCCTTCACTGTCAGGTCTGAAGTCAAACTGACTGACTGTCCATAACCCATTTACCTTCCACACGTCACTAAGGCCAGGCTGGAGATTATTAACAACTCTTGGCTTTCTCTAGCACACCCCTGGGCCATAGCAAAGAGGATTTGATGTGAAGGCTCTTGTTGGTGTGAGAGGCCAGTGGAGCTGGTCCCTGGCTGCTGGCTGGGCTTTGGGCCAGGATCCCCCAGTGAAGGAATGCTACAGCTGAAATCATTTTGGCTTCTGGCTGCAAGAAATTAGCATCCATGCATGGACCATTAGTCTCATTAGTCCCATTCTCCTCAGCACTAACTGAAGAATTTCTCTATTCTTGGACATTAAGGTAGCTTTTGGGTGTTTCTGTTAGAGAATTAGCAAGGCCTTTCCCTTTAAAATAATTAGTAATAATTAGTAGGACCTACAAAGGCTTTTAAGTTTCTGCATGGCTGCTTTTTAAAATGTATATGGACATTTTTCCATGAAAACAGTTTGCAGCTGGAACTTAACTGAAAGCTTTTTGCTAATGGCAGGCATTTTTCCGGTGTTTGTTCTCCAGCGCTCTGTGATTTGATTCTTTCCATCTATAACCAGCTTGTATTAAATTTTGAAATTAGAGGTGGATAGCCATGCTACTTATTTTTTCTCTCTTTGTTTTTCTGGAAATCAAAAGATTGCAGAATAAAACTTGTACATTTTGTTTACTAAGTGTAGAAAATGGTAAGTTACACTGTCCATTGCTCTTTTCCTGAGAGTTATTTTGCAGTGTTACATGTAAGTTTTCTTGTATAGTGACTCCAAACACCTTCTCTCTAACACATATTTTGACTGGCTTCCATTTCAACTGGAATTCTATTTCAACTGACCTTAGCATGTCCAGTTCCTACTGATTTTCATCTTTGACCATGTTGGCAACTCCTGAGTACCATTTAACACTAGTGTGGAACTTCGAAGTGCTTCAGTATTAACTATTAAAAATAAATATTACGTGTTAGACCTACAACTAAATGGGCTTTGCAATAGTTAAATGTACAAACACACTAAGTATTCTCATCCTTTAACCTGATTATTTCACTTAGAGATAATTTTGATACAGCACATTACTAATAAAATATCTCTTGAAAGAACAGTTACTAAAAGTATTTGCTTGTGTTTGTATGAATTTACTACGGCTGTGCATATAAACTGCAATTTTAGGACATAGAACGGCTAAATATTGGAATGAGCAAATCTGAAAATGTGTCCCTTGGAGACCCAGGCCAGGGCATGAAGAGGCAGGTGTAACACAGCACTCAACAAAGCAAGGTGCTGACAACTTTGGCTCTAATCCATCAAAGCACTTAAGCACGTGTTTCATTTGAAGCATATGAGTAATTCTATCAACTTTAATAGGGCTACTCATGGTTTAAGTACTGTTATAGATGATTCTACTAAAGTGTAGAACTAAGAGAGGACAATTATTGCATTGAAACTTGAAAAAGAACTTGTAAGGACAATAAAACTTATTGGTGAAATACAACTCATTGCAGGATGTTAGAGCTCAATGGCTTGAAGAACCTTATCCAAGAATCAGGTTGTTTAGAAAAGCTAGAATTTGTAATCAGAAAAAATCCTAAAACACACCTACTTCTCAAAATGCAAGTAATGAACACAAGGTAGTCCACAGCGTATAACTTCTACCCATCCATGTTGTAGGGTTTGAAAAAATTTTAAAACAGAGCAGAAACCAGTAATTGTATTGATTTTCCTTTTGGTGGCATTAAACTTTTTATCACTGTACTATTTTCCTTAATATTGCCATGTGACTGAAGATTTGTTTGGAAAATTTTGGGTTAAAAGACTGTCGAGAAGTTAGCCCCATGAGCTGCTGATAACAGCAGCTGCTGCTCTGTTTACTTGTGCGTTGAAATAAAGGATGGAGTTTCCTGCTGTAGATTATGTAAAGTCCAACCATTGTTAATCAAAGGAAGCTCCTTTCCCTGATATCTGGATTGAGATCTGATTGAAATATGCCAGAGAGTTACTAAGGCTGGACAGAGTTTTAACGACAGTAATTTTTGGCAGATTTCCTCAAGGGCTCCTGAAAAATATTAATCTTCAAGGGGGAGAGTTTGCAAAGGCTGGAGAGCTCCCAGCTCACTCAGAGTGCTGCAGTTCCCCAGCTCTGAGCAGCTCCCCTGAACCCAACAGCTTACAGCTCATACAGGAAAGCCAGAAAGCACCAAGGGGGCTGCACCAAGGCTGCTTTGTCCCATGGAAAAGGCCACATATACCAACACCTCATCAATATTAACAATTCATCATAACAGCAACAACAATTTATGAATATATTAAGAAATGTACATATATAATATATATTATACATTCTATAAATTGTATATTAATATATATATTTACATTAACTTTTCTAGAAGAGGAAGTATTGGCTGTTTTTCTCCATATTTGTACAGACTATAAGTATCTTGTAACCCAACATCAGGAAATTGCCTGTGCTACTTCTCACTCTTTTATACATGAATGTCACAGGAAGGGCAAAACAATGCCAGAGTGGTCTGAATTGAATCTACTGACTTTCCAGGAATTCTTCAGCTGTAACAGAGCTGAAAACACAATTCTAAACCAGGATTTTATTCTTTTTGTTTTAGTTACTGCAGTCAGAACTTACATTTATAATGTTAAAATGATAACTCAAGAAAAGTAGAATCACATGATGCTGTTCTTGAGACTGCATACCAGTACCACAAAACACTTACTTTCATATATAAGAAATACTCTATGCAAACAGTATAAATATTCATAACAAACTGTAAAGTTAGGATGATGTTTAACATCACTTAACTTTATTGTGAAATAGTGAACTGTATGGGTGATTTTTAGGTATATATCAAGAAAAATAATTGTCAGACTATGAATTCACTTGGCCAATAATTGAAATCATTATTGGACCATTTAAATGCATATTGCCAATTCCTGTTTTATTTTAAATAACTTGCTAAAATTAATTTCATTTAGAAGTCCAGTTTTCTTGAGATACAGATTTCTCATTTCTTCAGCTTTCTCTTCTTTTTTGCAGTTGTCTCTTTTCTCTTAATATATTCACATTCGTGACACTTTCATTTAATATATTCCTCTCCCTTTCAACTGTTTCAACTTCAGACAACAGCAGAATACAACACCAAGGACTGGTGATGTACTGTGTTTATTGACACACAATAAAATAAAGAGCTTTATTGTCAACTTTTTTTTTAATTTAACAAGAGACTAATAAACATATATAATATATATGTGAGTGTGTGTGTGTGTGTGTATATATTTTTTAAACAACATTCCTATGACTGGCTTGTAGAACATGTAAAAAAACTCAGACTTGCCAGGTAAATGAGCTGAACAGAGGTGTGGGGGCTCCATAGGTAGAAAAGGGTTCAGTCTCTGAGGACAGAATACACATATAAACCCATCACCTTTTCTTACTGAAGAATTTTAAACTTTCTTCTGTTTTTCTTGCCTTGGTTTTCTGCCCATGGTACCTCATACGATGATTCTAGGTTAGTTGTATATTTATTTTTCAGTCTGTATTTGTTTTTATTCCTGAGATTTTATCAAGATCAAACAAGGTCCAGACCCAAATTTGTATCCTCTCGATATAATAAATTTTCGTTATATCATTAAGGGTCTTCCTAATTTACAAATTTAAAGCTAAAAAATATTTTTAAAGCTTTAGAGAGCTAATAGAAACAATATGGTTTTTTGTTGTTGTTTCTTTCCTTGTTTGGTTTTCTGGGGGTATTTTCTTTTTCCTCACTGGAAAATATCTCTAATAAGGAACATGCTCAAACACATATTGAAATCTGAATATATTTCAACTTCCCATTGAGAGAAAAAGAAAAATTATGCAGATGTTTCTGTTTTCACCTGAATGACATTACTTTGATGTTTTCAGCACTCATCTTTGCAGTGCTATCCTGCTAAAACTGGGAGCTTCTTAAAGGATATGCTCTCTCTCTGCCTGTGCTTCCTAGTTCTGCCTGTCTGCATGTACCTGATTATGTATAGATGGCTGCAAACTGTTTGGAAATGTAGGATATGTGTCATACAAATTCATAGTCCTTGCTTCTTAGAGGTTAATGTATTGAAACTGGAGGCAGCTGGGTATGTAGCCCATAGTAGTTAGCCTAAACAGTTTTTCAGGGCCTAACCTGAATCAGCTTAACTCTCTAAATGTATTTCAGGATCTGGCCTTTGACGACTTGGAATTTGTTTTGCTTCCTTACTTTCTTAAGAATCTCAGTTGTGTACTACTGTGAGATCAAGTTTTCTGTCCTTCCAAGCAATAAATGCTTTTAATAGAGTAACTTACTGGAGGATTTAGATTTTTTTCTACCTTTCTAAAATTCTAATAATAAATACAGCTTTTGAGTGATCTATGTGTGCCATGTTGGCCTTTTGCTTCTAGAGAAGTGAAAGGTTGACTTCATTAGATGCTAGAACTAATGTGTATATACAGCAGGCCAAAGGGAAGGTGCCTCCACAATATCTATCCCAAAGCATGTATTCTCTGCCTATTGGCACTACAATAAATGTCCTGAAAATTAATGGGACACTACACATGAATTAAATTTCTATATATTTACCTGCATTTTTGTTGCTAGATTTTGATATTTATATTTCCTTATTGAGTTATTGTATAATATTGTGTAATATAATATGAGTAAAGATTTTCATTTAAAATTGCCATGAGTATGAATTGATTGTTTTTATCTGTTGCTTAGACAATCTTTCCTTAAAAGGTGTAAGAAGCACTTATGTTTCCCCCATATGCTGTTTCCATGATGAATCATCTAATCAGAAGGCAGCATTATCCCTGCAAGATAAAAATGTAAGGAAGGCAGGCCTCTTCCTATTCAAGATAAGATATATGCAGAATCACAGCAATATGAGAGGATCATAATGCCTGGGAAAAAGCTTCAGGGCAAAAAAAAAAAAAAAAAAAAAAGGGTGGAGAGAGGAGGGAGCAAAGAAATGAACTGGGATGGGTCTAGGGTTTTGGTTTGTTTTTTTAAACTACTTCATTTCATTCTACCACAGAGGCAAATGATGACTGAAAAGTCTTGCCAAAAATCTATGGCTGTTTAAACACTATTGGGAACAATGATGAAAGTGAGCACTTTTGAATCCCAATAGGGCCTTTCCAAGGAAGAAAAGAACGTTGTGCAACTTGGGACCAGATACCTTCTGAAGGGGGCTGCTACATGGCTAGGAAAATAATTTGAATCCTATTACAGAACAAGAGAACAATTGTTTGTGGGAATATGAAAGTACTGGTAATAATTAAAAACCCCTCAAAACAGAAAAGAGAAAACAGTCCCTTAAAAAAGCAAGAAGGAAATTTACATATATTAATAAAATATGTGCAAATATCAGAAATCAGCTGGTCAGTTTAGAGAAGGTAGGTAGTAATCCAATTTGTACCCTGATACTTGAGAAACTGGAATAAGAAAATGAATTTACAATTTGTCCATTATAGTTAGGTCAACTTAACCTGGAAACAATTTCTTTTGGCAGGAAAGAATGAACCAATATTTTATTGAGAGCTCTGGAGAGAATTGGGTTCTGATTAATGAGAAACTGAGACACTCAACAAGCAGCAAAGGTTTTGGATCTAGTTATGATTTTAATTACACCAATATGAATAAGACTAATCTTTCTAATGCATTTTCCAGAAAGAAACTCACATCACAAACAAGTCATTCAACCTTCAAGATTTACCTGGAAGAAGTCAACAGTGAACAGTAAAGAAAATTACTTACACTTACAAATTATACTACTTAGAAGAATCACTATGGAATTTATAATAAAGAATGAAGACAGTTCATTATTTCCAAAGGGTAGCAGAGAAACTGAATTTCCTAGCAAGGAAAATTTTAAAAAAAGGAGTAGATACTACTTGCACTGTTTCCATGCTCACATAATATATTTCTCATGGGTACCTTGATTATGACAAGTTCACTTTCATAAATAATATAATTATATCTGAGGTAAATGTGATATAATCAAAATTAAGATGGTGCTTGTTTTACTCTTTTTTTTCTTCTTTTTTTTAATTGGAAAGTTCCAAAACAGCCTGAAGTGGCTCAGGATGATTTTCTAGGTAATATAGCCAAAATCCATAGGTAGCACAGCAAGAGATCTCATAACTCTATTAAAAAGAGGGAAATTTTCACTGTTATTATACATGACCTGTGAGTTAGTTTGGGAAATATAATGTGTAGAGGGGATTGCAGGGTTTGGAGCGATTTATCATCAAAAGGAGACTGCAGTTTCGTAATACATGAGACACACAGAGCTCTTCCTTCATTGTTTTGAACTCTGAAAAAGTCTGGATGTCACAACTTTATGACCTGTTGCCAATGTGTTTTTTTATTTTCCCCCAGCCTCATCAGTTATTTTCTTCACTTTTTTTTTTTTTTTTTTTCTGTGAGATCTTGTATCCTGGCCATATTGCCAAAGGCTAGTAGACTGTAACATGCCCTGCATAAGAATTTCAAAGCATTGTACTCCATAGGAGAACATGAAAGAGTCCTTCATGTTCTTTGGAATAATAAATGAAAACAAAGGAAAAGATCATGCTCTTCTCTCCCATGCTACTTTGAGCACATGCTCAAAATGCTTACAGAATGAAATACTGCTACCCAAAGCAGCCACTACAAAGAGCTGTAGTGGAACATTGACAGAAATGATGTAGAATCATCAATTTATCAATTTTCTCCATTTTCCATGAGCTTCGATGTCCAGCCCCTGTGACCACATTACTCAACAAATAATTTCCAGGAGAAAGTTTACAGATTTCATTGGATACATTCATAAAACGGAAGTGAAAGTAGTAAATGCAAATAATGTATTCATGTTCATAGTAACTTGAAGTACATTCTTGTTTTTAATTGCTGTTCAATCCACAAAAGCATTTTCAGCATGTGCTTACTCGATTACTGTATTAAAGTTTTAAAATTAATGGTCTCATTGGGGTTTTTTAACATTGACTTCAAAGGGGAACAGATTAGGATTTATACAGATTTGGCTAGCGGTGCTGCTTGTTATTAAAACCCTCCTTTCATGTTGCACAAAAGTTTGCCAAATTTTAACCATTTAGGCTGAAATTCCGTATGCTTCAAAGCTGCCTCAGGCTGAATTCTTCTGGAAAAATCCAAACAAAACTATTTAGCTCTTTTCAAGAGTGAGGACTGACTTGGCAAGAAGACTGGGACAGGTAAGCCAGGGAATGTGAGTGGGGCTGGGAATGTACGGAAACAAAAACTCAGACTGGCAGTGGCCAAAGCAATTTTGAACGACAAAGAAAAGCAGAGAGAGAGAATAAAAAAATTGATGTCCCTAAAAAAGGACAAACCTGAGGAGCTGGAGATAAAATATTACAGACAGGACAATATGGCTGGTACAAGAAACCATGAGTGGTTTGGATGCAGAATTGGAAAAGAGAGAAACTGGGACATAAGAATGGACTATAATGCTGGAACAGCCTGTGCTTTCACAGCACCACCTTCTCTGGAGCTTGGAGAAGGGCCCTGAGCTCCATAAACTCATAGTTCATCTCTTTTGTGAGCAAATGGCCATAAGGACACTAGCAAAATTTCTCATTCCCCTCTATGATTTGCCCATCAAGGTATTTCATTAGCTTTAGTAAGCTTAAGACCTGTTTCTTATTCCATTGGTTAAAATAAAGGATTTAAATATTTCAACTTGAGTCACCCATACATGTATCCATGCGAAATCACATCACAAAACTCATTTTTCCCAATTTCTTCTTCAAAAAATTTTCACTGTCCTCCTGACTCCTTTGATAAAAAGAACATTATCTTGCCTATGAAATATCAGATTCAGTGGCAGATATTGGAAACTCTTCCCTTTTGACCATGCAATTCTAGCTGCCACCTAAACTTTTTCTAGTGAGGAATAGGAATTGTATACTAATCAGAGACCAACAGTAAAAAACAATACAAGAGACTTTTTGCAAACCAAGCAGGAAAACTCAGGAAAATTAGAGAGAACTGAAATTTCAGAGAGCAGCCCAGATTATTCTTGGAAGTTCTGACAAGACTGAAGAAATAGTGTATTATTTATTTGCTCTCAACTTGCATGCCTTCTTCCCTATCATTGAGGGTGAGGGAGACCACGGAGAAAAGCAGAATAAGTAGGAGGAAAACCAGCAAGGAGCTGGGACCATAAACCACTATTAAAGATCAGAGAATGGATGTCACTAAGATAATGGAAAGAGAAAATGCCTAGGGACCAGCAGGGAGAGGTCATTTACTGAATGATTGGCTGGCAGGCAGCCAGGAGGACCTGTCTTTAGGGACACAGTGGACAAGTAAGTGTGCCTGTTTTCGTTGCTATTCTTTTTATAATTCTTTTTAACTGCATGGTAATGCCTAATACAAAATTAGCTGCAGATTTGATAGGGTTGCTTTGATAGATTTCATTTGGTTAGATTTCTTTTTTTTTTTTTCACACTAAAAGCTTTGTGTTGCTCACCATAAGCAAATTATCTAAGCCATTGGCTGAAAGGGAAGAAAATCTGGGGTTCTGACATAATGATGAAATAGATGCTTCAGGGGAAATTAGTGATCTTGCATTCCTTAACTCCCAGACAGACAGAGATTCTGTAGGAGGAAGCTTGACATGTCTTCTGTCTTTCTGACAAACAGGACCATCCCATGTTATCCCTGTGCTGTGCATCATGTATGGTTGCAGTGCTGAAGCTGCATTCCTTCCCTCCCCCTGCAGATGGGCCATTTTTGCTCCTGACAACCTAATGTCTGAGACTCATTGAAATGTAAATTAAATCACTGGAGGTCGGGATTTTGAACATGTACCTTGTATCATTGAGGGTTGTACATTACTGTTATGAGTCAAGCTCTGAACTCATGTTTAACGTGCCACACTAATAGAAATATTTGACCTTAAACTCCTTCTGCTTCAGCTTCCCCTCTTCCAGGAGTGACTTAAAGAAGAAATTTGTAATTTTTTGTGAATCTTATGTGTCTTTGATTCCATGGATGCTTCCCACAATGAAAGGAATGGGAATGAATAAGTTTTGTAATTTTTGCATAGTGTGCACTGCATAGAGCAGGCAGCTAGAGAGGGAAGACTAGAGAATAATACCTAAACCAGGGGTACATTATGTGGTAAGAACTTTACCTGCACTCCATAAAGGAAGGTCCTGCTGAAAAGTATTATGTTAATGTGATTGATGCCTGCATGTTATAATGGAAGAAGTCAAAGGAAGTGAACTCATTTTGTGAAAGGAAACTAACCCTGGCATGCTTATTTTTTTAGTAAAATTACATAGTTTGAAGGGCTTTTCTTGAATAGTTTATTTTAAAATAAAAATTATGCTTCCATAATCCCCATCCAGCTATAACAAAAATAAGAAAAAATAGGAAACTATTTTAATTTATCAAATGTTAATCATTGAAGATATATTTTTAATCTTACTTGAAAATTCATAAATCTTCTTTCATATACAGTATCTGCATACTGATAAAATGGAATGACAGCACTGTATTTTTTTCCATATAAATGTTATAAATTATCATTTAACATAGGTTTGATGCTAGAAGTGGATAAAGTCATTTTCCTATTAAAAAAAGGGAAGTTTTAGCTTTGAAATGCTGGGTTTCTGTACAAGTAATTGTTTGCTACTTTATACAATCCCAGAAATCTCCAAAAGGTGTTGTTCTACTTGCCATTTATTGTGTTGTCTGGATTAGATGGAAGAAAATCTTCCTGAAACATGGCAGAGTTAAAAACAGCTGGTCCCAGCAACAACTATTACTGAGGATCTTTTCATTCATCTAAATGGGAATGGGCAGAGAATAATGAAAAGAAGACTCATCTAGAACTACGTGTTTCCTTTAAAAATTCCAATTCTCTCACTGACTGAATGACTAAATGATCCCAGCCTACTCCATTTTCTTCTTCTGCCTAGCTTTACCTAGGAAATAGTAATACTAACATGTTTCATACAGTATTGTAAGGCCTCAAAATGAAAGCCAGTAGAAGAGCTATGCTTTCCTAAAAGCTGTCACTGAAATGGTCAGATGTAATTAAAATGCTGCTGCATGTTATGAAATTCAGACATTCACATTTTTACTTTTTTTTTCCTTATTCATCCTCCCAGTACACACCCACACATTATTTTTGTGCATCTAAAACCATGCGTATGAATCTATCCTACATTCCTGTGGGTCCAATATGGGTCCCAGTGTGTACCTGCAAAGGATCTCAGCCCTGTTAGCAGGCACTTGAACATGGATTTTCTGTTCAGCTAGCATATAAGAAGGGAAGTTTTCAGAACATATCTCTAGTCACTGCTTAATAGACCCAAGTCATGGTCACAAGGTCAATGGCTCTGACGTTAGTACCTTTCTCTCTTGCTTTTGATTTGAAAATGTTTCAAGATGTGATCCTATGTTGATAACAAACGCCATGAGCCCCTATTACACTTGAAAGTAATGGCAGATTCTATGTCATTTGTTGCCACAGCAGGAAACTCCTGACCATGCCCCAGATAATGCATCGTAGGGCAGAAAATTTAAAGTAAATCCTACACGCTCTTCCCACCTCAATACTCACAGCTTCTTTTCAGTATAGAACTAAACAGGACTACAAATGTAGTAGAGAGGCTGTTGCATAACCTCTGTCTCTTGGCAAAACCTCTGCTATTGTGTTTGAAAAATGACAGTCGGTAAACACTGAGAATTTTTGTGCAACAGAAACTTCTGCATGAGGAAGCAACAACCGGCTGTAAATCTGAGTGTTGTTTTATTCCACACGTAATCAATACTCAGTGGTCAGCTTACCTGGAGTTCCTGATCAGCCACAGAGCAAGTACAAGTCTCCACAGATGGAGAAATGCCAGCTTGAGCTCTAAAAGGAAACCGGACCAGAGAGAGATATCAATCCTGGTCATTGGCACTGCCAGGCACATTACACAGTTTTTCATGCTGTTGTGAGCTGAGAGAGCCCTTTTCTCCCTTCCTCTCCCAATCCTAGTGATAGCATGAGAGTATGGAGGGAATTTCAGTGCTGGTGCACCTTTATTTCTACTCATTTCTTTGTGGTACAAAATCCATTCTCAAAGAGTTCAAAGGAGACCTGCTCTGTTGGATGCCTGGATTGCAACAGATTTTGTAATGAAAATCTTTGCACAGTACCCTCTTATTAAAAAATTTCCTTCTGTGGGTTGATATTGATATGTCTAAAGTGAGTAGCAGCTGACGAGATTAGGCAGATTTTACGACTGAGTATTTTTCAATATTGTAACATTTTTTCTTCTCACCCTTGTAAAATGTTGTTTTCTTAGAGATCTGCATTGCCATAGCTAGTTTTGGATAGTTATTCCCAGATCAGTTTTCTCTCTAGCACTTTCATCCTTTGATGTATTTATAAAATACCTTATGCTCCTTAATTCTTTCCCCTGACAGAAATAGTTTGCTACAAATTACTTCACTGTCAATGTTCCTGCAATATTTTACACTTCTAAGTCACATGCAAATTTTCTGAGATTTATTTAAAAAAACCGCAGCAGCCTATGCAAAGAGAAGGAGCTCATTATTAAAAAAAAAAATGTTTAGGGAAAGCTACCGCAATTTCCCATTTTTAGTAAAAGGTCCATAACATAGGCCTGCAAATTACACAATTTCATAAATTACTTGCTCTGGACTACTTGCATCCTAAACTGGGAGAGCATTATGCTGCATCCTGTATAAACACATGATACTTTCACACAGAATAGCATAGAAATTGCTTCTTGGTGTTTGTGGCATCATATAGCATTTAATCATTACCATATTTGCTTCATCAGACTTGAAATTTCTTGAAGATTCAATATAATCTTTGCTGAAATGTCAGTCCTGCCTATTTTAGAACTAAGTATACCAAGTTCCCTGCCAGTTACATGAAGTTAAATCATGTTTCCACACTGACAACCCCTGAGCAAAGCTTTCAGTTTTTTCAATATCTCATGGTTTTTGAAGGCTTCATGGTACAGTTTCTAAGTACATCTAGGCTTTGACAGACTATCAAAGCAGCCATCTCAGTTCTTCTTTTGGTCTTTACTTTTCTTTTCCCAAGAATATTGTATCATTTGCCAAGTTGGGTAAGGAAAGGTGTATTTAAATAGTGAGAAAAGTCATAAAAATCTGTATAAAATAGCTATTCTGTAAGTAATAAATTGAGCTTAAATTGCAGATGTTCTTCTGCTTTCACATGTAATTTGCTTCTCAGCATGGGTGTGTATATTCAGAGATCCACAGTTCTGCAGGAAAGCAGGCTGTTTTCAATAGAGTTTATTTAATAAAGGACTGTTTGAAAAATTACTTTCCAGAGGGTGATATCAAAAAAGCACACTTGCACCAATAATCTAACAATTTTGTTGTATAGTAAATTATCCAATTTCCATTACAACTGATGGAGTGCAGCAATTAGAGGATGTCTCATATGGGATGATATGAATTTTATTAGCTGTTATCTTTGCTGAAACTAAAGCAGAAAAATTCACAGGAGCATTCTTACTTATTGTGACCTCACACCTTAAATGAGATCCTTCATCTTACTTTTGTCAATTAGAGTAAACACAATTATACTGAACTTTCTGAGACTGGACTGTCATTGCATTGAGTCCTTCATGTGTTGAAACCTGAACAATTCATGATGAATTGCATTTCAGTGCACCTGAACCTGCCATCCCAATGAAGTTCTGTAGAAAATTTAAAGATGGATAGGCTCTGGTTAACACCTGCTTTTTGAGGTCAAAAAAGTTAAACTTTTATGGAAAATCTTTTGTTTTCTTTTGCTTCCCTTTGACTCTTTAAACTAAATGCTCTTTTCTTCCAATACAGATATTAGAAGTATCAGTAGATAAGACAAAGAAAGTGAGATCAGATATTGATACTAAATGAGTTGTAGTGAAGTAACTGCTGGTGAAATAATTCTCACAAAATACTTTGCAAACCATGAGTGAGGAATACCATGAAGGAGGGAATATTTCTGTTAAAATAAATTGAGAGATCAATCCTTAATCTTTTCTTTTTCCTGGCTAACGTGCATTGTCCACAGTCCCATCAAGTATCTTAAAGCATGATTTTGGGGTTGTTAAAATTTCATGCTTTGGTGACTAGAGATAATCAAACACCCCAGATTTCTCATCCTATATTACTTTTTCAAATATTTTACCATACCCAGGTATTAGGTCAGATATATCTTTTACATTTTCTGATCTATCACTTTTCTTATTCAGGGATAAGTTTTCACATGCTATTCTTCTGAGAAATACCTTAGGTCTTTTCCAGCCATGACCAGTGTGTGTGATGTAGAGAGAGCTGAAAGGAAGAAGGGACAGAGAGATGTTTTTCCTACAGTTTTCTGGGGTGGGGTCATCTGAAGGATCCACTGTATATAAACTTCTGGAAACATTATGAAAAAGATGAAGAAGTCATTTTCCCTTGTCGACAAAAGTTTGGTTTTTTTTCTGTGCAAATGTAAGAGAGCAGATCAATACTTTGTGATATAAAAGGGTATAAAAAGGTATATGTCAATACTGTGGCAGTATGTTCTCATGTTTTTGACATTCGTTCCAAGTACATGTAATGTACCTCTTATTCCATAACCTTACAAACAACTTCTGAGGATTTACTAAGCTATGTAACTGGAAGTTCAAGTCAAACATCATTGCACCATTTCTGTTTGTGTGCTTCACGACTTAAAGTGAATGCATAAAGGAAAAAATGAAAAGTCCTCTTTGAAGTTATGGTTTTACAGAAATAAGTTAAAGCAACTTCACCATGATTACATGAAAGAAAGTTTAAATAGATTGAATCAGATTTTAACCCTAATAAAATAAAACCAAGCAGCAGAGCTGTCCCAAACCTAAACAGAAATAGTGAATGAAGAATCAAAAATTAAAGTTGCACTAGTTTGAAAATTTACAATTCATTGTGAAAAGGATGAGGTGTACAGATAAAAGCTAAAGCAGAAGATTGAATTAATAGCTTTTGGCTTTCATATTTTCTTTCTCTATCTTTTGCACTGCTTCAGAAAAGAGGCAGAAATTGCTTCCCTTCTCTTATTTCATATGGTAAATTATTTTCCCTTTGCATTCGTCAATTCCACCATCTTCTTTTTGTCTGTTTTAAAGGGAATACTCCCACTCTCTGAGCCCTGTGTAGTACCACAGTTCCAGTAAGAGGAAGCAGAAAAGATTTACTGTGTGCCAGGACTTTGACAGTCTAGTTCCCTAGGACCTTTTTTCTTCTTTTCCTCGCTTAAAATGCTCCATGATGAGCACTTCTGTGAGACAGAATGGCGAAAACTGGATAGGAGGGAATGTCTTAACACTAGTAGCATGATAGATTCATTCCTAGTTCTATTTATTCCCTGGCTCTGCCAGAAACTTCACAGCTTTGAGTGACTCAATCATCCTGAAAGTAGTTTCCGATGTGTGAGAAGACACTATTTCTTTGTCTGCACAGACAGTCATTGCACAGGCAGGTAAATCTCTACATGGCTTGACATGAGTGATGCACACTGCGGAGGTGTAGGCAATATTTCTTTCAACTGCCAGAAGAGAAAGTAGTACAGAATTCACAGATTGCTTTTTTTGTGTTGATGAAATTTTCAGTTAGGCCCTGTCTATGAACAAGTCTGGGGATGTAAAAGCTCCAAACAGACAGAAATGCCCTATGTTCTTGGAAACAATGGTGCTTTATTATAAGGAAAACATTTCAGATTGGTGTCTCAGTCCTCCTCTCTTCTCTCTTCATTATTTTGCTTACAAGGGGTTTTTTGAGCAGCTGTAAATTTTAAGGACATAAGATTTTAAGGACTTAAGATTTTAAGACATAAGGATCATTTGGTTTGATCTTTGCCTAACATAGGCCATAAAATTTGACCAATAATTCCTGGAGTGGAACATATCATCTTCCCTTAAATTGTAAGTGAATACTGTCAAGCCAAATAACTTGTGGTTTACTAGAGCATAAAAACATCCTGTCTCAATTTAAGGAATTCTGGAGATGATGAATTTCCTTCTTCCTTGGCAATGCATGATTACTGTCACTGCAAACCATTTGTTTCTAATTATTGTTCTGAGCCACAACCAAATACAGGGCTGCCATATGATACTAGTGAGTATGGCCTGAGAGTTTGTCACACCCACAATGAGGAACAGAATATTCTGCTTTCTATCTCTGCATATGTCCTTTGTCTGCTGGCCTTTTGTAATTATGTTGTACGGGTTTTGTGCTGTGGTTGGCTCCAGTTCAACTCTTACTTTACTTTTACCTTGTTTAATGCTAAACCACACTTAAATTTATTCCTTTCTCAGGCCTCACAAAAGTAGTCCGAGATCACAGAAAAGAGAAGGCAGGAATTTTCTGGTATGTTATGAGATGCAACAGACAGTGCACTGTGTGATGATGGTCCTTTTTACTCATAGAAGATTATGTTAGGAGAAAAATCATGGTAGCACAAGGCAGCTATCTGCCTCGCGAGCCAAGCATCTGCCAAACATAAACTTACTGACTTCTACATAAAGTAGACTGGGACTTCAATTTCCAGGCACAAATGGTCATTTCTGAGCCTGCCTGACTGAATCAGATTCAGGGGATCAAAGAGCAGCACTGTCCCAACATGGTGGATTCCAGAAATATTAGTGTCGCAACAGTGAAACTTCAAATTGAAAAAGATACATCCAAATGCAACAATCACAACAAGTCCATTCCCAATGTGTCTGTTTCCATACTTAAGGAAAGATTCTTAAGGAAAGGAACAAATCCCCTAACCTCTCCCACCATGAAATCCTACAGATAGGGTTCCTTTATTCTCTTTATGAGTTGGTGATTCTCCATTTTCATTGTTAATCTATCTGTAATTGTCAAAATCATGTACTTGCCTCAGAAAGAGATGTTTGAAAGTATAGCTACAAAGTCTATCTCAACAGTGTAGTAGCTGCATTAACAAATCAACGTGTCTAAATCTGTGTGTACTGATGAGAGTCAAAATAGTATTTTGGGAGAGTCAAAGTCTAAACAGAAGAAAGACAAAATGTTAATTAACAAAGCACATATTAAAAAAAAGGCAAGATTTTTACTTACCAACATAAATATTGGTCAATATATAATGTATAAAACCCTATATTATGTTTAAAAAAAGAAAATGGAAGCAAGGTAGCTAATGCTATTAAATTCTGGAAAATGAACAGGGAATCACAACTAACTGTTGTGCTTTTATGGAGAAATATCAAGATATTAATCTACTCTTAAAAAACAGATGAAAATATTCTTTCCTTCTTTTAGTCCACTGAGTTTGCTTATAGCACAAATGTGAACTACTGCATCACTCGTTCAATATATGAAGGAGTGCAACACTTACTGAGGAATTTACAGCAATGAAACAGTTACTCATGCACAGGACTTGGCCTTTCTCTAAATGCCTATGTTGCATAGCTCAAATATTGACTTAACTATAAACACCCTCAGCCTGTAATTTTAGACATCAAAACCAAATATATTAAATATGTCTTGGAAAAGAATACTGAAGGCAGCAATAGCACATAAGTGACTACTCTGTACAGAAAGGAATAATAGTATTTTTAAAGAACACTTGAACTAAAATTCATTTCTATAATTTTGCTTTTTCAGAAAAAAGAGAAATGAAAAACAGCTCAATGTCTGCTTGTTAATGCTAAGTCCTTCCCAAAGAAAGGGGGAACCGAATTTTTTGCATAGTAAAATAATCATCCAGATGGCAAAAGCAACCCACCCTGAAAATAGTAAATGTTAAGATGCAGGCTATGTTTCTTGAGGTCATCATCAGTAACAGTTTCATGACAACTCTTACAAGCTCTCAGCTGTGAGGGTACCAAAACAGTTTAGTGAACTTTGGCCAAACTGCATTGCTAATCTATTATTCTAGAAATGTGTGACTGCAATACAGTCCTGGGTTTATGATTGACCTGGCCCTGTTTGACATGAAAAGACCAGAAAAGAAATAGCAGTTTATTTTTTTTTTCATAGAACTCCTCTGCTTTCAGAATTCATTATTACATAAATAGAGATAATGTTGGAAATATTTTAATGAAGACATTCCTATGTTACATAAAATCATCTTATGATTCACATTACTTTTTTGGAACATAAAGAAGAGCAAAAGTTAGGGCAATTTACTATATACAAACTACTAAAAGGTTAATCACCTTGGTGAACTGAGATTTATATAGCAACCTCCTTCTTCAAGACAGCATGTACACCTATTTTGTGACCATTTGAGCAAAATAAAATATGAAGCTATTTAATCTACAGTTTAAAAAAATGCATGAACTCAGAACCAAGAACTTGAAATACAGCTGTTCTGAAGCAAAATAAGAATTGACATAACATAAAAAAGCATGATATTTAATACTGGAAGACATTATTAATAAAATCTGATCTGACCACTGAATAGCTAAAAAAATTGCAGATATGAACATAATGAAATGTGTAGAGCTGAAAATACATAAGATAGGCAATTATTTCAGGTAATTAATGGAGAAAAATCAAATCAGAATGGGAAAAATGGACAAATAAGGTTTATGTTCATGCAATCAGTGGCAATTTGCAAAAGAATTAAAATTACCATGTGTATTTTTCTGGCACTATAGTCTAATACAAAAGGAGTCCCCATTACTTATAGGTCATGAATGACAAAAGCTCTCTAAATCAGAAGGTCCCTCTCTGTGCCTAGCAAAACTTCTGAATACAGAGAGAAAAGTATTAACAACTACTTCCTTATAGTAAAAAACTTCCTAAGTAACTCTCTCCCCCTGTAATCTGTGACAGAGTTGCTGGCAGGTATTATTCCTAGAAATGCACTGGTAAAGGGCTCAGTTACTTTTGGATCTTGTATACTCCTAATTTTTGCATTGTGGAACAGTTTTACATTGTGGAACAATCATAGCAAGTGACTGCATGACTTTCTCCATAGTTAATATATGATTTATCCAGCCTCAATACTTGGGATTACACTGCATTTATACATTAAACTGAACTTCTTGTACCAGCTAATACCACTTTATTTTAAGCACATCCTAGCAAGACAATCACTGGGTTGTTCTTGACAAAATAATTCCCCTGTACCCAGAATTATTATCTCCTGAAAAAATGGGTTTTGGGGAGTGAATTGAACATAATGAGTTTTCAAATATTTTAAAATTTCAACCAACAAGCTAGTAGAGCAAAACGTGCATATAGTCATTGCATAAGGAAAACCCTGCATTTGCATGCACAAAGATTACATTTTCCCACTCCTATGTGGATTCAGCTGACAAGAACAGCAAATTCCAAATTCTTGTTGTAAATATTTTTGAAAACTTAATTATATGCTTTGTTTTTGACAAAAAATTGATGCAAATCCCCTTAAATTCCAGATGAATCATAGAAAACTGACTGGAATACTAGTCTGATTTTTTTTAACCTGAAAAATATATGCAGCAAAAAATGTAAGCATATAATTCATAATTCAAAAAAGCAATACACTACCCAGACATAAGTAGCTAGAGGTTCTTGTGAAGGTTACTTGAACTAAATCTGGAGGCTTGTAAAACATATGCACAGCTCCCATTAAAGTTAGTGACTGGATTCCAGTTGGACTTGATCTGCCAGCAATGCAAGACAGCTACAAATCTAATGTCAGAAAATCAGTCTGTAATCATCTGTCTGAAATGCTATATTTGATGTAAGGCATATTAACTATATATTAGAATCGCTTAAGTATTCATAAGAAAATCTTGATTTTTGTGCTTTAAACACTGGCAGTCCTCTCTTTGGAAGATAATAACTTCAGTCATGGACAGTTTTGTTTGAGATTTTGACATAATATATAATATATTCTGTGTTGCTTATTAAATTTAAAAGAAAAAGAAACAAACATCAGTAACAAACTTCCGAATGAGACTATTACATTTCACAAAATACTATATCACAAAGGCAGTATAATCTAACCCTTATACTCATTTCAAATCCTTTCAGGAAAAATTAATGGGTTTAATATATGGAAAGATCATTCTATTATAGACATCGAAAATTTAGTAGCATTTATTTTGAACTGTGTTTATGTTGTCAGATAGAGCCCTGAGAAAGATAGTAAGTAGCAATTTATTTTTGGAAGTTATAAAGGGCAAAATAGTGTAGATGTCTTTTAAATTACATAGTAAAATACCCAGAAGGATAAACAGCACAACTGTAGGAAAAGAAAAATACTCTGTGTGCAATAATTTTGAGCATGCCACTGTTGGAAAAATACAGTCATTTATGTTCAAGGTAATTAAACTGGTGAGACAGGAAGAGATAGTCTAAGGTAAGTTTAGAGAAAAAGTCCTTTGGATTAGAGATTTCTATTCTAAAATGCATGTTTGACTTGCACTGTAAGTGAAAATGCTTATCATTACCAAAGATCTTTTTTTTTTACAAAACAAGAGTTTCGTGGGATGAAAATTGTAATTAATAAATTTTGGATTTTTTTGTTGGTTTTAGCTTTTTTGTTTGTTTGTTTGTTTGTTTTTAGCAGAATGAACAGTCACAAGAATACTGGAAATTTAACAAAGAAAGCTCAGATAGGATTAAAGAAAATATATGCCACACTGTGTTGCATTGATCTTGGCTGGACACCAGCTGCCCAAAGTTTCTCTATCCTTCCTCTCCTCAGCTGAGCTGGGGGGAGAAAACACAGCCAAAGGCTCTTGGCTTGGAAGAAGGACAAGAAGAGCTTTCTGTTGTGGACCAAACAGAGTCAACTCATGGAAATTAATTTAATTCATTAAGTAAAATATTAATCAAATCCTAGTAGGGTAATGAGAAGTAAAACCTAAACCTTAAAACACCTGCCTCCCACCCTCCCTTGTTCCCGGGCCCAACGTCACTCCTGATTTGGCTCTGCCTCCTGTCCCAGCAGTGCAAGGGGTCAGGGAAGGGGGTTGCAGGCAGTTTATCACACGTTGTTTCTGCTTGTCCTTCCTTCTCTCATTCTTCCCCTGCTTCAGCATGGGGTCTCTCCCATGGGAAGACTCCTCCACATGGGAGACTTCTCCAGTTTGGTCACAACCTTCCGCAGGTTGCAGTCACTCAGAAGCAGCCTGCTGCAGCATGGGTCCCCCATTGCTCCCAAGTCCCACCAGCACAGGGCCACAGGTCCTGCCTGATGCAGAAACCCAGGGAGACACTGCCTTCTTCGGATGCATCCATTTACTCTCTAGTGAGGTCCTGCATGGGCTGCAGGGGAGTATCTGCTCCACTATGGACCTCCCACGGGCTGCAGGGGAATCTGTACTGCAGCACATGGAGCACCTCCTCCGCCTCTTTCTCCCCTGACCTTGGCATCTGCAGGGCTGTTTCTCTCAGATATTCTCATTCCTCTCTCCAGCTGCTGTTGCCTAGCAGTTTTTTCCCCCCTTCTTAAATGTTATCCCAGAGGCCTTGGGAGCCATGCCTTGTAGCAATCCTGGAAACAGCTGGAATAGGCTTTGTTGAACATGGTGAAAGCTTCTTGCAGTTTGTCACTGAAGCCACCCTTGTACTCCCATCACTGCCAAAGTTTTGCAAAGCAAACTTAATGCAATCACACCAAATTATTCAAATTACTATTTGCTTAACACTAGATATAGCAGTACTTTGCTAGATTAGGTGCGTGGATCTGAATCTCTCTTCAATGTAAAGATTAGGCAATTAGAAATAGAAATTACATGACTTTGAAATACTGATTTATTGAATTTCATTTATTTATATCCTTAAACAGTTGGAAATATGCAGAAAATAATGATTCTGAACATTCAGAGGAATGTAAAGCCTATCTTAGCAGTCTAAAGTTGCAAGTTGAAGCTCTAAACTGTGAATTTCAATGTATCATATTATTGAATCTGTGTTAGTAGTAGTATGTGTATGTACGTATGTATGTATGTATGTGTGCATGTATGTATGCATGTAGAGAACACATGTCAGCCAGTAGAACAACTGCTGAATGCACAATCTGAAGACAAATATATAGTTTAAGAATTTGAAGTGATAAAAGCTCTTAGGGAGCCCTCACTTCTGCAGGAAAAGAAAGACAATAATTTTCTAATTATACAGTAATTTTTATGAACATAAATGGATAGTAAATACTGCAAATTTCTACATGACCAAATGATAATTATGTTTTATATTTGAAGTAGTCATCAAGGAACTGAAGCAGGTAATTAAATTGACTCATCTGCTTTCATCAAATTTGTAAAAGTACATAATAAAGTCAGTCAGAAACATGAATTTGAGGTATACACTGTTCCCTGGAAATTGCTGAAATTATATTGTTTATAAATATATGTGAGACTATTCATGTACGCAGAATCCAGAGAACTTTGTGTCAGGCAAGTCCATTCATTTCAGCAATGTTAGCCTAGATGACAGTCATTGAAGGTGTCTGCCTAGGTTTATATGATGAACTAGCCTACGCCACCCCAAACCAGTCATACTACAGGCTGAGTCTGGCACCTTTCACCACAATATTCCTCTAATGCTGGAAAAGCGGGAATGCTGTGACCAGGGCAGACAAACTGGGCATAGCAAAGTGGTGTGTGTGTGTGTGTAAGAACATTTCTTTGAAGAAGAAGCATTCCACTGACTGTGAGGAGAGACTTGATGTCCACATAACCCAGCAAATGGGCACCCTTCTGCAGGCAACTGCACAGGCCAAGGGCACTACCTGGCCCTTAAGGCTCTGCTCTGGCTGGAAGGGCTGCACTGCCTACCTGGTGGTGGCCAATGCCTGCCCTCAAACGGAGCTGCTGAAAGGAGAGGCTGCCCTGCAGATCTCAGTCTCTAGAAAGAAGACACATCTGCTGGGCTGGGGACTGGCAGCAGACCTGCCTGCAAAAGCTGTGCCCAGGCTGGGGAACTGTGGTTTCACCAGTGATACAGCCTGGAGTGCTCTGAGTATCAGTGAAGGATTACAGAGCTCTGAGAATGGTGGTCAAGTAATCTGGAGTACAGGCACTTTTCTCCTCCATTCTCCCAAGGGTGTGAAAGGGACAATCAAATGTGGTGAACCAAGAGCGCTAGAGGACTGGTGCCATAGGCAGGGCTCAGCCACTTTTACCATGGCACCAGCTTTGGGAAAACTGGGCTGCTGAGGGCTGATGGGGAATATTTGTCAGAGAAGTGGAAGATCACCTGTGGTTGTAGGTTTGCCAAGCTGGTGAAGAGGGCTTTAAACTATAGTTGTGGCAGGAGAGGAACCTCAACCCACCCCATCCACATCAGTTTGATGCCAGTGCCAGCAAGATATGCCCAGAGCTTGGAAAGGGATCACAGGTTGTGCAGGAGAGCAGCACAAAGGAATTTCTGCCTCTTCAGTCAGAAAATAGTCTTCATCTAGAGCTCAACTTATATGCCTGTGCATGTAGTGTGGGAAATAAGAGTAGCTAGAGATGTGTGCTATGACCTTATTGGCATCACAAAGATGTGATGGGATTGCTCTTATGGTTGGACCATTGGAATGGAAAGATACAGGCTCTTTAGGAAGGTCTGGCAGGGGAAACAAGGAGGGGATGTCGTGCTCTATGTCAGTGACCAGCTGGAATTCACAGATCTCTGATTGCCCTTGGACAGATGAGAAGTTGGCCAAGAGACACCAAGCTCTGGTGCAGTGCACATGCTAGAGAGAAGGAATGACATCCAGAGGAGCCTTGACAGACTGGACAGCTGGGCCCATGTGAATCTCAACAAGCTGAACAAAGCCAAGTGTGCATGGTCCTGCATCCAAGCTGGGTCAATCCCATGCACAAATACAGGCTGAGCAAAGAATGGATCAAGACTAGCCATGGAAAGAAGGACTTGGTGGGAGTGGTGGATGAGAAGCTCAAATTGACCTGGCAACATGCAATCACAGCCCAGAAAGCCAAACACATCCTGGGCTGCATCTCAAAGAGGTGACCAGCAGGTAAAGGGAGGCGATTTTTCTCCTTTGCTCTTATGAGATCCCACTTAGTGTGCTGCATCCACCTCAGGGCTGAACACAGGCTGAGTTGGGGCCGCTCATCTTGGGGATGAGAAGGCTCTGGTGAGACCCTATAGCACCTTCCAGAACCTTACAGGAGCCTACAGAGAACTGCAGAGGCACTTTTTACAAGGGCATGGAGTGACAGGATAAGGAGCTAAGGATTCAAACTGTAAGAAGGTAGGTTTCCATTAGATATTAGGTAGAAGTTCTTTACTGTGATAGTGGTGAGACACTGGAATAAGTTGCCCAGAGAATCTGTGGATACCCCATCCCTGTAAATATTTGAGGCCAAGCTGGATGCAACGTTTGTGCTACCTGGTGCAATAAAAGGCATCCCTACTCATGGCAGAGGGTTAAACAAGATGATCTTTAACATCCCTTCCAACCCAAACAATGTTATGATTCTATGAAATAACCGCCCTTCTGATTTTTGTTTCATTTTACAATTTCACATTTCAGCTTCCTGGGTAGAATTTGTCTCTCCTCTTATGCAGGATTTACTTGAGCTGTCTTTTGTCAGTAAGTTTTACATAGTCTATATAAAATTTTATAAAATAAAACCAAATTGAAGATGGATATGCCAACTGGCTTAATGGAATGCCAGGAAATGATCCAAAGATTTTTATTGAGGATTTTAAAGTGTGGGAATTTTAAACTAAAATAAAATATTAGCTGTGACAAAGGAGGAAGTAAGGAGCATAAAGGTTCATAAAGAATACTTTTAGCATCCTAAAACCAGGTCAAACAAATATATGGAAAGTGTAGATGCAGATAAACAGCAGAGTGCACACAGTCTTTAATCATCTTGAACATTCTAAATTCTGAAAGAAAAAAAACTTTATTTGAGATATCAAAGTACAAACTTCAAATAAATGCTTCAAAACACTGGATTTTTAATATTGTTTTATTTTTTTAAGAAATACTCTCTCTCAAACTATTTTACCTATTTTCTTCTTAAAACACAGTGATACTCTTAAGACCTAGAAGTTGTAGGGAAGGTACAATCAACCACCAAGTGTGGATAAAGATCAGTTGAGAGAATCTGCACAAGTTCCTATGAGCAAAATAAATCTGGTAGAGTATGAGTGGAAATTAATTTTTTGCCCCACGGGTCTTGTACTAGCCTGCACAGCTGTGTATATTACTCTGTTTCAATTCTCTATCCTCTAAGTAATTACATATATAAAAAAATGACTCAATAGAAATTGCAGCTATTGGTAACTAAACTCATAAGAACTCATAGAATACATTAGTCTACTCTCAGCATTCAGAGCTCTGGGCTTAACTACTTTTAAGAGTGATACCACAGAGGTCAACAGATGCAGAGTTGCGTTAATAAATTATTACAAAGATAAGATAATATATTTCATACATCATGTTTTCATCAGGAGCTGATGGGTCTAAATATTACACATTATTATTGAAGCATTCAAATAATATTGCTTGAAAAAAAATACAATACAAAATATATTAAGACAACCAGAATGCTTTGCTGAAAGAGAAACTATTTATAATAGCCAGGATTAGGAAAAAACCCACAACAAATAAACCAGAAAAATTTTCTTTTCAGAAAAAGCTTTTTCTCTTTTTTTTTTTTTTTTTCTCTGCATTAAATATGTGCTAATCTGCAGTCCTAGCACTTTGGCCATTTTAGAAAACACATGGTTGACAGACAGGAGAAGAAAATTAAAGAAAAAAGAAAGCAGTGTATCTAAAAGACTTTTACATTTATACCTGCTAGGTACTGTCCATTTTCTTACTTTGCAGGCTGTTAATTCCATGATTGCTTTGAATTTTGCAGAACTGAACCTTATTCAGAAATATTGTAATTATTTCTCCATTCAATTCTTTTAATCAAAGGTATTAAACAGATTGATCTGCAAAATATGAACATGACAACCCAGAAATTATGCACGTGGTCACCATTAGCATAGCCTCTAGCAGAGAGTTAGAAATCTTATTTGGTAACTGAGACAATTAAATTCTATAGCTTTGTTTTGGACTTACAGCAATATGCTGGAGAAGGGTTTGTGATAAACTACTGTATCTTAAAGGAAAAAAAAAAGATTTAACCACATAGATTTAAAATTCTCATGTTTTGCATTCCTTTTTTTTATTTTACCTGGAGTCCAATATTTTATGAACTATATAAAGGAGATCAGTTTTAGTTGTATCCCAAAGTCCCCACTGAGCAAGCAGGATTTACAGGTTCCTGCACCAAAGCAGTACAAGATGGGATTTGAAAACCTACTTATCATATGAAAATAGTTGCTAGCTATGGGAAAACAATGTCTAGCCAGAGACTAAAATGTCTGGTTCCTACCTGTTGCCTCTGCTATGCTTTTTTGGTAGTCATGATTTCAGGAGGCTTAAGACACTGGATCCAACCGGTGAGATAGGCAGGAGAAAGTCTTGCTGAAAATGCCCCTAGGGTTAGGTGTGAGCCTGGGATTTCAGCGTCTCGCATAAGCAGGACATAAGCAGTCCTGACATGCCTGCTGGCAGGAACTCTGCGGACTTAAACATCACTGGGGCAACTACAGGGTAACAACAGATAAGTAGGGGGTTTAAGACTCTTAAAAGCAGATAAAAGCTGCTGAAAGACAATCAAAATTAAAAACCCATATGTGGAAGGTAATTTTTAAAATGGGACTTAGGAGTTTTTAAAAATATCATCCTGGTATTATATATAAACTAAATTTAAAAATACAGCATAAATGTAATTATATTTCTTCTGTTCTACATTATCATAAAAACTATTTTTTAACAGATTAAATGCGCAATTATAAAATCTTTTACAGCAGCTTCATAGCAAGGAACTCCATCTGTATAAAGCTAATGTAACAGAGCAGAAAATCAAGCTCTTGGTCTAGTTTTCTCTAGTCTCTACTTCACGTTCCTAAAAAGTTAGGGAGATGCAGGAACAGACCCAAAGACCAAAGGATACAAAATCTCCAAACTTTTGGTCCAAGAAAGTCAGAATGCTCCCATTTCACCGAGTGTCAACATTACAAAGTCTAAACAGTCTGTCTTGACATAGCAAAGTCAACAACTTTGCACCTTTTACCAGTTAACCCATCCTAGCACATAGCATTCTAGCACAGCTACACTATTAAGGACATTATAAATAGACACCCTTTACTTTGCTAAAGCAGTGCCACAGCTTTAATATCTTGAAGAGCTTAAATTTCAAGACAACAGGTTTACTAATTCTTATAAATAACCTCCAAAATAAAATTTTAAAAAATGCGTAACTGTTTTCAACTATGTTGACAACAGTACCATGTCCCCTGCAGTTATTTCAGAGTCCTGACTGTGCGTAGAGCTGATTCCAGTGTCAGAGTCTGTATCATTTATGTCCAGATTAGTCACTCTATGAACAAAGTCAGGAACAGCTATGCTGTTGCTGGAGATACCACTGCCCTTGGATGGCTCTTCATTTGATTGAAGCCTAGTTTCAATGTTGTCCTTAACATGTAGTAAATTAAATTCTTCTGTAAGAAGTTCATATTCTTTTTCCTTCTTTTGAAGCAGTGAGTCCCTGTATGTAAGTTCTTTCTGAATGCAGCTCAGGTATGAGTTGATTCTCAGACCATCTTTCATACTTTTTTCCAGCTCATATTTTACACTTTCCAAATCTGAGGTTTCCAGTTCAGCATTAGCTGCTCCTTCTGTGCGAACAGACTCTCCGTTTTTTTCTATGCATATACCATGCACTTCTCTTTCAATTTCAGCACACAAGTTCTCTATTAATTGTTTGTGGTGTTTCAGTCTCTCTTCAACCTGCAAAATTCCCTCACTTTTGCTCAAATAGTCATGCATCTCTTTTTGATCATCTGGCCTACTCCCCTGCTGCTCAGTCTCACTTGTATTGATCATTAAATACGAGTCCTGTACATAATTTTCTCCATCATTTGCCACACGATCTAGATGGAATTTTGCTTCACATTTTTCAATTTCCATATCTAGTTCCTTCATTCTAAGGACTTGTTGATGAATGGTATGATCTTGAGAAATGATCAGATGAATCAGTGTCTCCATATTATCTCTCTCTTGCTGAACACTGTCCTGCTTAAGCTTGGCCAGTTTCCGGAAAGTCTTCCTCACAATTTTCTTTTGCTTGTCTATTGGTAACATCTTCATGTAGTTTGCTGGACTGAGGTCCCACTGCTTTTCTACATTTTGTACTACTTTGGCTTCAGCTGTCTTCCACAATGGAAACGAGAGGAAAGCATCTGACTTCACCAATACAAAATGCAAATTAGCCTGCTCTTCCCCCCAGGCCTTCCAAAGTCTCAGAATCTTTGTCAAGGGAGGCAGTACTCGCTCCGAGCCTCTCCATTTTTCTACAATGCAGTAATCACTAGGTTTTCCAAAAAGGACCTTTTTCTCTCCAAATGTTGTCTGATGTTCCTCAAGCAGTGCTTGAATCACCTCTGAGCAAGTTGTGCGCTTTGTCAGGCCACATACAATCTTCTCCTCCTGGCAAACCCAAACCACAATCTCTCTTTCATTTGATGCCATGTCCTTGCTGGGAGATCTGGAAAGCAAGAAGAGACCAAGTATAAATTACATATCAATGGCAGAGACAGTATGGATAATTACTATAATTTTGATATGACTAACACATTGAAAAACTCCTGTATTGTTGTACAAGGCAATATACTTGCTTAAATTGCATGAAGAAATGTCTTTGGATTAAGTAATAGCTTTAACTGACTACTGCTTTAATATTATTACTAGTCCAGCTGAATGTGAACCTCACAAAATGTCTTATCAAGTCTTGGTTTTGTATACCTAGTAAGAGTGCATTAAAGTTTGACAAACTGCATTACACTTTCAGTCTGACCTAGGACAGCATAGCTTTCAGACCTTCATATTTGTTCTCATTACAAAGACTGCCAGGACATTTCTAAGCTAATAGAAATGGCTTCTGAAGGGAAGAATGCATTGAACATAGATGGACTGAGGAAAGACGACTGAACACCACCAATGAATCTGACAACAGGATAAATCTATAGCTCTTCTGCCACACTTGCACCTACACAAGCATAAAAACCATTGTTTTCCTTTTTTTCAGTAATAAGTGTCAAGAAATTTGTTGCTCTTCCAGAAGTACCAAATAGCCTGAATTCCAGTGAGCTGTGAGAGAATATAAGCTGCAAAAGAATACATACATTGGTCTGTATTTTATTTTTTTATTTGAAATTATACAGAAACGCAAGAAATGGAAAAAAAGTTATTTTATTTAGTTGTTTATTTACTTGTTTGTTTATGAATTACAATGAATATGTTATTAACCTGGTACTTCCTTATACACTGAGATATCTAACTCCAGGTGTCTGAGATCCCATTATGGTTTCTGTAGCTCCAGTGCCTGGACACTAATTTAGTCCACCAAAGGCTGAAGTTCACTTCACAGCTAATTCTTCGGTTTGCCCCCATCTGGTCCTGGACTGCTGCGGGCCAGTGTTGGAGAGCTGCCTGGATATTCCTGACCTCAAGACTTCACTTGAATAGTTTTCTTCTTGCCTAGACCTGATGATTTCACCGCTTGCATAAAATGATAAAACAATAAATTCCCTGAGGAAAACAAGTCTTTGGATTTTCTAGTATGCCTTGCAATTAATTTGAATGAATGAGGTTTCACCTAGTCTGACAGTGAAAGCCTGAAAAGGAAAATAACTCTTCAGACCATATTCAAAGGGTGCAATAGAGCATGTTTCCATCTAGGACTACTTATCACAGAACTTTTTTTAGTCTTCTGAGTTGTAGTAAGCATGGAGTTTTATTTGGCTTAATTACAGCTACACCCTATGATTAGTAAAGCAATCCAGCTTGTTCGTTTTTCCTAATTATTACACAACATGACAGACACACTGCAATCCAATAAATTGAACTCAGCTCTAGGTGCCACTCTGACCAGGAGGCAAAAATCCTTAAAAGAAAGGAAACTGCAAATGAATACTAATAAAACTGACAAGTGTAAGTTTATTAGTATTATTGCACAGGAGAGCTCTGTCCAAGTACATTGCTTCAGGTCTTGGAACATTCTCTGAAAATGTGTGTTTTGGTAGATGACTCTGCGTAATAGCATCATTTTCCCTCTCCAATAGCTCCCCCTCACAGACCAGCATTTTACAATAATTATTTTTTGAAACTGGTCCTCAAAAAGTTAATAATGTTTCCATAGACTACTTCTCAAGATATGAAAGCACATATCACAGACACAGAAAATGGCAAAGTGGCACTAAGAAAGAGTAATATTCAAGTTTAAGAGGGGGGGAAGGAATGGAGAATGATATCAGATTAAATAGCATTACTCTGAAGTATGTCACACACTAAAAAATCAATATCTGTAAGTCCTCTGAGATTTACAATTTGCAGGATGCTGTATATTTTTCTGTTAACAGACTGGCAGTTAAGCAAAATTCAGGTAAATAGCCAGTTGCAATGTAAGTCAGCTGTGACTAAAAATAACTCATTTTTTGTTTTACGCTACAGATATGAAAAGGAAAAAAGCAACAAATAATTTATTATGCATGAAATTATGCAAAATGAATAATGAAAACTACAGTGCCTCAAACCATAAATAACTGATTTACAAATTCAACTGTATTACCAGTCATTGATTTTAAATTTATAGAAGTACTGAAAATAAAAAGAAAAGAGGCATAAAAATGTAAAGAATACCATACTGGGGACTCTGAGGCAGTAAATTCAGTCTGTATCTTTCCTGATTTCTTTTGCAATTAGGAAATACGTTTCAGGAAATGAATGTTGTCTCTTCTAGCATTCTTCTGAGTCTCTTACGCAATTTGTTTTCAAATCAAAACTATACCTACTTTTTTTTCTTGCTTTTGTTTGATTGGCATATTTTCTCCTAGTCAGTATTTTCAGTATGTAACTGATTATGTGGATTAGGCAGAAGCCTACTGTCTCTTCTGGCTCCTTCAAAGTTTTCTTATGAAGCCAGTTTCTCTCTGTGCTGTTAGCAAATATTCAGATAGATCTGCAGACCCCCTAGAGATCCCATCATTACTGTACTGATAAATTCTTCCACTATACTTTCTTATACGGAATTCCCACAGAGTTCAGCAGGAGTTAAACAAACTTCTGATGGAAACACTGTATATTGTAAAGCAATCTCTACAGGATCCCCCAAAACAATATGGATGCAGAAATAAGATCTTTAAATTACTGTTTTCAAGACTTTTCCAGCTGTTTATCGCCCCCTGTAATTTTTTCAGTTATGATGCCCAGAGTTTACATTCAGCTTTCTTGGGGAAGGATTGTTCTTTTTTTTGCCTATAGAATGTAACTTAGTTGCACAATTGGATAATGTATGCACATGCAGGTACACAAAGAAATCAAGTAGCTTATACATGAAAATAAGTACTTACAAATATAAAAGTATATAATATATATACCTACATCTTTTAATTATATGGTTATATTTTACAGAAAAGGAGAGAAGAAATTAAAAGAATTTCTAAACATTTCTGTAATTCTTGGATCGAAGCAACATGGTAAAGTATAAATTCTTTCCTTAATTTTTATATGTGTTTGTCTCAACAGATATTATCTTAATTTTTATTCAGTCACTCCACTCAATTTTTGATCTTTACTTCTAGGCAAAAATAATTAGCCAGACATTTATAATCTTACATTGCCATGGAATTCCAATATATTCTAAAATATCAAAAGTAGTTCTTTATTATCTTCCACTAAAAATGGTAAACTGGAACCTTACCATGGACCTTTCAAGTAAAATGTATCACATAATTATTTTTTCATAGTTAATTCAGGTAGTTCCAAACAAAAATGAAGTGTTGTGTTAAACTACACATTCCTCATAGAAAGTGAAGAGCAGATTCTGCATTTATGAAGTGGAATTCATCTGAATGTTAATATTTCAGTATAAATTCAATATCAAAATTCCTCTTCATTAAGAGAAGAGAGAAGACTTCCAAGAAGAATCCCTACTGCCTAGCCCATCTTTGCTCATTGGGGACGATCATCAGAGGAAGCTATTTCTCTCTTTCATTAACTACAAGAGACTTATGTGGCCACCTTCAATCAAATAGCTTACTTTCAGGTAGTTGAAATCAGGTGAGATTAACCCAGTCAGATTCATTCAGGTGAGATTAATTCAGATTCTGGTTTATCTGAGAGAAATGTAACAAAAATGGTTACAGCAGCAGTTGATTTAGTACAGAGAACTAAATGTGGGACCTACACATCATAATTTCACAACTTAGTTTAGACCTTCACTGCTCAATTTAGCCAGTAATATGTAAGGAAAGCCATTAATTCATTTCAATACTAAAAAAGAGATCCTGAATAAATTTTGGTCATTGACAGAAATTCTTTTTTTTTTTCTGATATTCAATACTAAAAGTTTTAATCTTCAGGAACAAACTCTGCTTTTAAACAGCCATTTTAACAGAGAGGCAACCTTCTCATATTTACAGGTTCCTTGAATTTCCTGTCCTGCAGTTTTGTAAAGAACACAAAAGAACTGGCATTTTTAATAACCTAGCAGTAAATAGGAATATAACAGCCAAAGTGTTTTTCCAGTTTAAATGTTTGGGTTTCCTGATGACCACAATAACAATTTCTTCAAAACTAGCTAGGCAACTTATATTTTTTCAAAAATATAATGCTGCAGTAAACAGGCTTTGTAGCTTTCAGCTCTGTTTTGAAGTCTGTTTCTTTGAATTGATCACTGAAGCATTCTGCTTATACATATAAGATTATAAAGTCTCAATGTTAACAACTACATGCAAGTCTATACTTTTTTTACAAAGCCACTAATTACTTAGGACCAGATGGGAATTTAAACTTAATAATGGTCAAAACTACATTTCCCATGTTTTTATTTGCTTGGTTTGATTACTATTTTCATGGCCTCTGCTCCTTTGTGTCTCTTCAAGATGACCCAAAACCCCATCCCAAATCATGCTCTAGACCTCACACAGTCTTAATTACACCAGCACAACCTGAGTGTTGTGTGTCAGATATATAATTTGTTAATTTATTCTTCAGGCCTAGGGGAAGGTAATACATTCCAGCAACGTATAGACAAAACAAAAACATTTACTTATGTCACACAAAGTCAAAATATGAGATAGCTTAAATGCTGGAAGGGGCACTTTTGGTATTCACCAACTTTAAGGTATGTCTGGCCCAAAAATATACACATCAAACATAATTGTTTGCCTTCCTGAAACAGTCTCCCTAAATATGTAATATATTGGTTTTACAACCACTCATACCAATCAAATAAAGGGATCCCTCTACTTTTTATAATTTCACCTTCATGTGTACAAGATGCTTCTTTTTCTAGTCAAATTTCTGCAAACATTCTATTGGAACTAGATCACTTCCATATCATATGGTTAGCAACTTAATGCAGTGTTTCTGAAATATAATGGACACTAAAAGAATACTTTCCCTTTGTTGAAAAAAAAGCATAGATAACCTTGACTCCCTTCACTGCAATGAATTATTCCTAGCCTTCCCTGGCCCCCCAAAAAAAACTAATTCCTTTTTCAATATTCCCATATTTCTTGACATACCTTCTGTGAAAATGTATAAAACGGATTTAAAAATACTTTGGAAACAAATTCAAGCATGAGATTATGTTTATGACCAAAAATTTTACTAGTTGTCTCCTCCCAGTCATTAAAATAATTTATATGGAATAAATGTCAGTTGGTGAAAATAGATCGCTCACTAAGCAATATATTAACCTTTTCCTTGAAAATGCATAGAACTCCTAATCATTTATAAATTTTCTATCAAAGAGCTCATGTTAGAAAGTAATTTGTGTAAAATATCTTAGTCATTTTTTTGCTGATTTTTTGGGAAAATCATGTTTAATTGTATGACAGCCTAAGCCCTCTCAAACAGCACATATAGTCTAATCTGCAACAAATCAGATGATAATTGTGTTTTATAACTGACAGACTGCTGTGGTGGGGTCCTCAGCTGACCAGAGGATGTAGGTATGGTGCTGCCCTGACCTTCCCAGAGTAAGATCAAAATGCTTCTAAACTTTAAGCAAACCCTACATTATGCCAAGATACCACCAAGAACAATTCATTTTCTTCAATGGAGAAGACAAAAAGGCTCTAAGAGACAATCTTGCTGCTGCCTACTGTGTCCTTGCAGAGGAGCCCTTGCCGAGAGATTCAGGATCTGCCATCTAGGTGCTTTCCTGGAGTCCACTAAGAAATGTAACACTTTCAGGGAGACCCCAGCACGGCGCTGCTCCCCGTGTTGTTCAGCAGTCCCTCTGTTCTTCCCTGAGCCACACGCTCCCAGCTCATCAGCAAGAGGTTCTGTGCTGCATCTCCCACTTGCTGCACAGGGCCTCCCAGCCAGGCCTGCTCAGTGCCTGAGACACTTGCTCTCCTTTGAAAATGTTGTGACACAATGACACATCTCATCCTGGGAAAACAAGACACACTAAGTATTTATTAACCTAGTGTTTTCAAGGAGCTGGTCTTTGAGCATGCTGCTGGGGCACGTACATATGCCTGTTGGGAAGTATGTGTCTGTGCTATGGTCTTTGTTCAACATCCACAGATGCTTCTTCCATGTGAAGGGCTCAGAGAAAACTTGCCTTGTTTTCCTGCAATTTCTAAAAACCTTGTTATCTCAGTGCCAAGATTATTAACCTCTGTTATCTCTTAGATCTGAGCTATAACTATCATCAAAGATAAGGTATCAATCAAAAATGTGATGGTTCTTAATTATATATCTACTTGCTGGAAATAGTAAGCCAATATTACAATATTACCTACTTGACACAAATAGCCTATATTTGTAGCATAGGGCACATGCTACATGTAATTTGAGAGCTTCTGATACCAGTGACTCCTACATGTCAGGGTATATAAGGGCAAACTGCAGCCACAGAACCACAGAATATCTCAAACTGAAAGAGACTTAAAGGGATCATCAACTCCAACACCCTGCTCCCTCACAGAACTACCTAAGATTAAACCATGTAACTAAGACCATCATCCAGAAGCTCCTTGAGCTCTGACAGGCTTGGTGCCATGAACAAATCCTTGGAGAGACTGTACTTGTACCCAACTCCACCCTCCGGGAAGGAACTTTTCCTAACATCCAATGATTTTGTGGAAATGGTGTGGTAACGCTCTTTCTACCAAACCTCTGACCTAATATGAAGTCAAAAACCAAATATGAAGCCAAAGCATAGAAAATACATACATTAACACTGCTTTTATTGTTTTTATTGTATGGATTGCTTTTATTGCATTGCTTCTATTATTTCTTTTTCAAAATCTCAGCATGTTACCATATATATGTGTGTGTATATATATGAGCATATGAGATAATAGATGAGCATTATGAGAGAAAAGATCAAAACACATTTTGGCTCTTTGTGATTTTTATCTGTGAAATTTGCAAAAATGTAAAAGCTGTTGGGGCTGTGTTGCAGCTCTTGTGTGGAAGAAACTAACTTAATTTGATCCAAAGAGATTTTTGGAGGTGAGTTTAAACATTAAAGGTATAGAGAACACACAGTCCATATGAAAGCTAGGGTCAGAAGTATGTCAACCTTTCAGGAATAAATGGCTCATGTTGAAAGTCCATATTATGTTTATTCAGACTATCTACATTTAAACCACCTTTTCTCTTAACTTCCTGTCCCCTTCTGTAAAGTTATTCAAAAGGCAATAAAGGCCAAATCTTATACTTGGTATGCCTCCTGCCTAAGTACATTACACACTTCTGAGTTTCCTAAGGGCAGCAACGAGGAAGTAGCTACTCTCTCACTACCCATTGAAGCTGGAATTACTCCAAAGCCTTAGGGATTCAAATGAGCCTATTAACCAACTGCATTAACATTCCCCTTCACAAGTCCCTAAAAACAATATTAATGGAGGCACAGTTAATATCTATGTCATTTAAGACACAGAAATTCCATACATGACATGTCAGAAACTTGCTTCTTCTTCCCTTTTGCATCATATGAAAGTCAGGGAAAAAGTCACCTCAAGGGTATCACGGCAAAACAGAACTGGTACTTTAACTGTGAGAATAAAGCTCTCAATACAGACAATCAGTGTAGTCCCAATGCCGCAGGAAGACTTGGAAAGAACACCACAGAACTTCTGAAAACAAAGCAATTATTATTTATAGAGAGAAATAAACTTCTCTCTGCCAGCTGCTTCTGTATCCATTTAATCTTGCTCTATGATAAAACTTCCTCCTTTACAGAAATCTACATAGGCATTTACTAAAGATAACAGAAAATTAGGCATCTTGTGAGCCAGTGATATTTTTCAAACACACACATATGTGTGTGTTTGGATGCTCTAATTGAAATATTTCAGATATTTGAAAAAAGAAAAAAAATTAAAGAAAGACTATTTTTATAGCTAGCTAGTTATAACACTTTTTTTTTTCCTGGTATAAATTTAATGTTCATTTTTCTGTTCTTTTTTAAAGGCATACATTTTTAATTCAGCAAAATACACATACTGTCTGGAAGGTTCTATGAAGCATTTTAATTAGCAACAGCTGTTGCAAATTATGTCCAATATGAATTAAAATTTATTCTTATAAATATATGTAAAATGTACTTAAAACATGAAGGATCCTTCATCTCTTCTGCAGAGAAATGCCATCACCTTAGCTACTGTACAAAATTGCATAACATTACAATTCAGCAATGATCTGTGGTTGAAACTCCTGTGCACCTAAACACTTTATACTATGGCGATGCTCTATGTCAAATTTCAGTGGAATAACTTTGAATTGCAATGGGATAGTATTATTTTTTTATAGAATGAAAACACGAAAGGTATGACAGTTTAAAGAAAATAATTCTGATAATTATTTTACTGCAAATAGCTCATTTACACCAGACTGCTGCTGACTTGAGATGTCAGACTTTGGTAAAAATCCCATGGGAAATCATGTGCTTCATTCTAATAATTGTACTGCTTGGAAACAGGTGTCTGAACAAGGACCAACTGCTAAGAAATATAAAAAAAGGAAAAAAGCCCTGATAGTACTTTAAACAGATAAAAAGGAAAATAAGCAGCCAAGAAGAAGGACCAACAAGGGCTGACAGCAATAATTCTATCATCTGCTAAGTGGATGGATAGCAGAGTTTGTACTACATAGAAAATAAACCAAGAAATTGCACTAACTCAGGATACTGCACTAACAGAAGACAGCAGTAAGAGACACTGTAAGAGGAATTATACACCTTGTTCACTAGATAAGAGTGGTAGTTATGATGGATTAACCTGAACACTCCCAGCTGCTCTTTTGAATAATGACAGGACTCTCTGTCTTTGCTACAATGGCCAATATTATTTTGCAAAACCTCATTTGCAAGGACTGAGTGCAGATGTTCAGCAAAGCGGACCAAAATTTTACTAGGTCCTCCCCTTCACTTATTAGCTCTGCCCCATACCATGTCTACATTTCCAATCACAGGCAAGTGCAAAGGCTGCAGTGGAGACTGCATTTGCCCTTGCCCTTTCCTCCTGCCTTACCCCTGAAATTTTCCTCTGCCCCTGAGGGTGCACATTCTCTATAAATTGCACCTGCTTTAAATCTGCCTTCCTGTCAGACTAATCATCATTTCTCCATTGTATAGTCAAAGTCATAAGGTTGGTGAGTGGATATTAGTCAAAAAAATGTTTGGAATTCCAACAAGCGTGGCGTGTGCACAAAATGTCATGACAGGTAACACGTTTATCAAACCAGGCCTGTATTTGGAGTAGCATAACACAGTGGAGGGGGTAGTTTGAGAAAAGAAGAGGAGAACTAGCTGTCCACCAAAATATTTTCCAAGATGGGTAACAGTAACATCAACAATTTACTTTACTGGGAAAACATGCTTTGATGTGTATGGTTCAACTGCTACTGAGGAAGCAGCTGCTATACAGGAATGGAAGATCCAGGAAAAACTCCAGAGCCAAAAAAAACATATTTAGTGATAGTAATTCTTTAGATCATGATGAGGGGGATGGGAAGACAGGCATTTTCAAATTCCTCAGTGTTAATGAGCAACATGAGAAGTTTGGAAATATCAATACAGTAAATGCTACATTTTAATTTTGAGCAGTGGGTAGTTCTCACTAGTGAACACATGAAAATGCCTCTGGTACTTTTCATCTACCACAAGAACTTTGCTACATTGCAAAAACACATTCTTTTAAATTGCTCCTGTGTTTAATTTAAGTGCCTACGCATATTTAAGCACTGGCTACACTATACAAACTTCAGGGAGCTCCTATTAATAATGTACAGAATGTGTTTAAAACTCCATCAATTTCAGTAGTTTAGAGGAAGCAGAATAATTTACAGCTCATTTGGAACACAGGCTTCCAAACGATAGAGTTGCTGTTAAGTTAATAGATATTTGTGTTATCTAACTTCTCCCATTAGATTTTTTATAACAGCCTTTTAGAAGCACCCTGGTTGTTTATGAGCTTTTGAGATCAAAGAAGTGAGGGGAATTCCAAGCATTGAGGGTATGAAGGGGTTTTTAGTTTGGTTTGGTTTTTGGTTGGGTTTGGTGGTTTTTTTTTCTTTTTTTCTTTTTTTCTTTTTTTTTTTTTTTTTTTTTTGTGGTTCCATGAAATTCAGTTCAGGTTTTGTTGAAAGGCAAAAGTGTACTGCTTCCCTCCCCTGCCTTTGTTGACATTTTGCTCAGTGAAGAAACAAACACAAAATATTCAGAGGTTGGGTCTGAGCTGCCAAAACATGAACAAAGCATACTATATGTAGACAGATGATAACAAGGCAAGTTAAATAATGGAATGAGATACAGACAAGGAAATAATAAGACTTCATGCTACTTTTCCAATACTCCCTGATCTGAAGGAGGCTGAGATAGTTACCTTCTTATGAATCCTTATATGCTGTGCATGTTTTGCACCTCTTCTCTGCTTCTGGTGGCATTCATAATGAATGCAATGTTCTTGGTTTCTTTTTGCCAATCCTAAGGTTAAACTCAGGTTCGGGCAACAAAATAAGAAAAATACTCCTTTGGGTTCTATGGTGTCAAGCAAGAATAGCATCAATGCAAAGGGAATGGCAGAGAATGGCCAGGAGCCTGGAAAGGGGACTTAGGATTGCTCTTTGTGCTACAGCAAGCCTATAGAGCTGTTCAACAACTTCATCAACCATTACCCTTTCCTAACTTCTCAAAATCTAATGATTTGTCAACATGGCTTTTTTGTATATCATAAGAACCAGTTTAAGTATCTCTCTACAGTTTGCTAGAAGGAAGAAAGACAGGATGGCCTTTAATATTCTCCTATATGTACTGCAATCAATTTTACAGAGTAACCACCCCACTCTGAAACTACATTGCATGATCTTTCTCATTTCATTTGCTTTCAAAATCACCTCAAAGGATGTTCTATCTTAATTTACAATAAATTCTTTTTTTCTTTTAAATTTCTGCCTCAAACTTACTGAAAAAAAATTCAGTGACAAATGTGTTCCATTACTTACAGTATTTGAAGAGCTGAAAGGAAAAAAAGATGAGATAATGAAGTGGACTCTTATATAAATGTTCATTCTTAAGAGCTAAATTGAGTACTAGATAAATAATTATGCTAACAAGAAGAGTGGACATAATTTTTTTTAAAAGAAACCTGAAGCATTTTTGCTGTCCATTGTCAGACTGAGAGATTTGTGCAGCTCATGCTTTCAAGTAGTTTTCTAAAATTGCCTATCAATGAATGCTTCAATATGTAGTTAGTCAGGCACAGGCTGATAGGGTCTCTGAAATATAACCACATCGTCTCTAAAGAAGCTACTGAACAAATGAAATAAATTGTTAACCTCACCAACTGTGCTCTTCTCAAGCAATGGATATGCAAAAAGAGGGCACAGGAGATTGCAAAACTAGCTCTGGCCAGCTAAGCAATACAGGTAGGAAAGGCAAAAAGGGATGAATTGCTATCTGGAAGCAAGTTTAAAGCTGGAGCATAATGATTACCAAGAGTAATGAGAAATTTATTAAATTAATGCAAAGAAGAAAGGTGTAGACAAGAGAGACATACAGAGAATGGCGTCTAGTAGCCCCTCCACTCCATCCCAATTTTTAGCTGTAAGATGAAGACGAGTGCAGAGGAAAGACATTCCATGTGATTCAAATAAAAAGCTATGCGAATCCTAAAATATTTGAACAATTGTGACTTAAGCCTTAAACCTGTTCTATGACCAACATAATGGGTTCAGATAATGTGTTTCCTGGGTCCATATGAAGATGCTCATAACCATGTCAGTTGTCCATCACAACCCTCCCACTGGAGCTGAGCTTCTTGTCTGATCTCCAACGAGTCATGATGAATTAAGCCATAAAGATAAAGCCTTGTTAAACCATCCAACATAGCCATCCAAACGTGAGTGAACAGTTTAGGAAGAAACTTCAAAAATTTAATGCAGCTGAAAAGGTGCTAGCTTCTGGCAAGAGAACTGTGATGAACAGGGAGAGCAGGTGCAGGCCCAAAATCTGCAGTGGGCACAGTGAAGCTAAGCATGGCTACACGACTGTGACCCAAGACCAAGGCAGGCCTGAGAAATAATGGTGCCAGTCTTGTAAGACATTTCTGTGGCAGCATAGTGATTATCCCAAGCAGGCTGTGACACCAGAAAGACACTACAAACTACTTGTTGTCATTAGTTCACAGAAAGTCACAGTGAGTCAACATTCAAATTAATCCTATGTTTCTTAATTTCACATATCCAAATGTCTTTGCAGGTGGGGATCCTGTCAACATATGAGCAACTCAGATGGCTTCACAGCTCAGGGAGGATAAAAAGGCCTTTTAACAAGGTACTTCATAAGCTGAGTGGTTACCACAGTGACAGGTGGATGAAGGCATGCTTCCCTGTGCCATGTGAACAGCTCTGTCATGTTGGGAGAAATAACATTTTTAGCTTCCTTTTCTGACACGTGCACATTCTGTTTGCCACTTCTGACAGGCTGGTGTGTACTCAGGTTTGTAATATGTAAATGCATAAATATACAATCTACAGAAGTGGCTATTTTTACATGTATTGATTATATATACAATAATTTGGGGTTTATAATACATTGTATTGTATGTATGTGACAGTACATGAGCTATACATATGCATTCTGTGATCACATCTAACACAAGCTGTCATAAATTCATTTTTATGCTGAATATATGCCTACCAGGCACAAATGCTTTAGCACAAAGAAATATGTTTAGCATGCATCCAAGTACTGAAAAATTTCAGATACTGGTACTTAAGTTCAACAAAAATTAACTTGATTCAGTGTATCCATAGAACAATTCATTCTCTGCTACATTGGTCACTAGCCTCACTTAAATCCATAAAAGAGACAGTATCAGTTTTGTCAAGACACAGAAGGTACTGAGGCATTGCAGACACCAAATATTATAACTTTCAAGTATCTCCTTTGCTGCTGAAATTCATAATGCTCACTTGGACATCTCAACTTCCACAGAAAGTACTACAAAAGAGTTAAACTCCTAACAATGGGGTTTGCTGACACCAGCAAGTTCATCCAGAACTGACCTAAAGCAGTCAGAAACATGAACAAAAGGGCAGGACTTAGATTCTGTTAGATCATGTCCAAATGTTCGCTGCATAAAAAACCAGAAATATTAATTAGTACAGCAACCCAAAACCTGATTCCCTTCTCTCCCTGAAGCTTTCAACACTAATCCTTGTCCTTGTGTGCCTTACCGTAACTTAAGCCAGCAAAAAAATGAAGCAGTTTCAAGATGAAATACTTAGAGAATTTCCATTTAGAATAACTTCACAAGACTTTCCTGAATAATGCATAATGAGGGAAGCATAAACTGCATGGTGTCCAAGACCAGTGTAAGACATGATAGAAGAACAGGGGGCTGAGGAATGTGACCAGTCAGAATTAACAAATCCAAAGTTCTTAAAAATTGTCTTAGGTGACAGGAATTTCATTTAGGCACCTTCATAAAACTAGTCCTTATTACGCGCATTTGCTCAGTATGTGCAGATTTTTTATTTGTATCTTTTCTCCTAGGTATGGTACAACCCTTTTAGAGGACACTTTTCAAAATTCAAGCTTTTGATACATGTCCTTTACCATCTTGTATTCAATTGCTCTTCAGGTTGATATTACAGAATTTATCTCTACATACTCTGGTAGGGAAAGAACTACCTTTTACAAACCAAAGCTATCCACTCATTTAAGTTCTCACTCTAACTGAATTGATATCCACAGACGTGCAAAGCAAGACATCCATAAACTTCCTTTGCTCAGCCCTTATGTAAAAAGAGTTTACAGGACACTGAATTAGCAAATGACGAGCATACATTGAATAACCAGTTCTGTAAACTGTGGTTTATATGTCTTGCCCAAAACTAGGTAGGAATTTTGTGGCAGGGTCAGGGAAGACATCCATGCTGTTAGGATGGTTCTCCCTTAATCATACATATCTACCTATAATTCACCTCTCTGTTCATGTTTCCCTTTTTAATTTCTAAAATGAGTGGTGTAAAAGATGGTTAATAACCTGCTCTACAAATCAGAGCATGCTCCATGAAGTGATTGGGTGGTGCTCATATCATCTACCTTAAGCTATTTAAAAATGTAGATGCGCAGTCAAAGATAATTTTCTGACCTTCCTCTGTAATCAGTGGCATAAAATAGGCACCTCCAAAAGGGTGACTAATCCCATACTGACAGCCTGTCTAAGACTAAATGAATTGCCCTCCAGAAGTGTTTAGATGTATCCATTAACTACAAAGAGTACCTAGATGACAAGATACCTACATTTTCAGTAGGCTTAAGTAGAGTAAGGTGGAGCTTGACATTTGTGTTTCTCTGTGTACTTGAATCTCAGGAGCAGTATGAGTGTCAGCAAAAGTACTATGACCATCCACAACTGCAGTTCCAAAAATATCTTAGATCTTTGTCAGACACCTGTAGAGACTTCCATGGGTAAACAAACACTATTAGTTATCTACCTAATCCTTAAAGTACCAGGAGTCTGGGAAAGTGCAGTAAAGTCAATACTAATCCTAGACTGTTAGAAAACTGAATTTGTGCAGGGCTTTTCAGTAAAGCAGGATGTCAACAACAAAGTGGCCCCAAGAGATACAGGCCATAATGAAGTTAAAAATGTATACCCAGTGCCTTAGCAATCAGTCCAGAGGAAGTCTGTCAACAGCTAATGTCCAAACAAAACAGCAGTTCAGAACATCAGTTTACCAACCAAAACACCAGCAGCTGAACGAGATCAGCACAAGATCTCACGTTTATAAATATCACTCAACCACTCTTTGACCAGTGAGCAAAATCTGGTAACTTCCTATGGCAGATGAGGTATACTTTAGGTCATCAAAACAGTGTCCCAACTGTAGCTCTGAAAAATGTTGTAGCTTCAAAGTGCTTTCACAGTGGAAAATACCCTCTGTAGAAAGAATTCCTTTGAATTGAAGGAGGTTGGGGAAAGCAAAGTAAGATGCCCTACATGGATGATGGAATCTATTAACACAAAGCAAATTGCATGTTCAAGACCCAAGGGCAGACTCTCTTAAAAATTAGTAGTCTTCACTCAACTTCCAGTGAGGTCATACATCCCTACAAGCTAAAGTAAGGTAAGCACATTTATACCTGACCAAAAAAAAAAGATCTATTACAATACTAAATTTTCATAAACTTGATTTTTTCCTTGAACATGAGTATACTATGCTTTTGCATATTTATTTTAAGCTTCAATATTTTTGTGTTATTAAAAGGAGGAAAAAATAAAATCTTCTGTTTTTTAATAGAGATGATTCTATTTACCATTATGGAAAATCTGTAACTCGTAACTCTTTACACCAATGAAAGAGAGAGAATAGGAGTGAAGAATAAAGAAAGAAGAATAAATAATACATACGAAATACCATGAGATTCATGATTTTGACCCTTGGTAAAAAGAAATTATATATTATATCCACAGCAAACACTGTCTCTATAAACACGTTTTTCTCCTATGATTATTGTGAAACTTACTAATTAATGTGGAAAAAAGTCATAAAAAAGCAACCACAACCCAGAAAAACAGAGGTTTACATCACCTCCAAGATTACAACATAGCTTGGCTTCTTCTAATGCTGGTGCTCAAAAATGCATGTCTAGGAACCATCTAAACTACAATTTAAATATCTCAAACTGACATAGGAAAAAATGCACTCAGGCATACAGGAGTGGGAATGAAACAAGAAAGTTGGTGAAAGAGAAACACATCTTCATATAAAGGGTAAAAAGGTAAAAACAAAGTGCATGAGAGATGTACCAAAATTGCACTAAATTTTTTTCTTTCAAGTTTGATGTCTTTTGCTCATTAACACATTACATGACATATTATTATCATATTATTACATACAATTACATGACAATTTATTATCATTACCATTGAGAACCTTCCTTTCTGTTTTTTTTTTTTTTTTTTTTAGTTTCTGCAGGTAATTTTCTTTTCTTTTGTTCACTTCACAAAATCACCTCAAAATAGATTAAGATGCTCGTGGCATTTCTTTATTTATTTCTTTCTCTTTCTGGGACATTAAAACCTTCCTTACAAGACATTTTTAACATTATGGAAAATTTCAAACTATTGAAAAATTTCTCAGAAAAATCACATAAAATCAAACCTAAACAATCCACAGTGTATTCTCACTTTCCTGTATGGCATCTATGTTTAGTGGACTGCAGAAGGACTAGAATAAAAGAACTCACAGATCTAATTCTTACTTCTCCCACTAACTGGCTTTCACAGTCTGCACTTCTACACATTTTACACTGTCTAGTCATGTCCTACTTATTTTCCTGAGGCATGTAAATATTAACACCCAAATTACTCCTAAGGAAAACTATGTAAGCTTATCAGGTGTTTGAGGTCACAAGAAAATTGGTATCGTTATCACTATTGCAACACCTGCACCGTAAGTGTATTTCTGGCTAGGTTAAACCAGGAAAAGGCAATGTGGTTAATCCCAGAGCCTATCTGAATCAAGTTCCAAAAATGTGCTCAAAAAAGTATTCTTTTGGAAAAGGCTTCCTGAAACTCTCTTATCTGTTTTGTCCTGTGTGATACCTGAGGAATTGCTAGCATGGAAACACTGTACAGAAGAAGACAGAAAGTCATCATCTCGAGAGTACCATAACACGTAAGAGAAACAACAGAAGTGACAATAACAGCCCAGTTACCTACACACACAACTGGGTCCCAGCATGTCCAACATTCAGTCCTAGGCTTTACCTCATGTGTGTTCTTAACATTTTTATATTGCATCATCCTTTCTGCCACTATTAATAAGGATTTACCAACATACTAAATATAGAAGCTGTATGGACTAATTAAGGCTTGTACAGAATATGAGATGTTAATGTTTTCAAATAATAGTGTTCCAGACCAGAGTTTTAAATTGTTATTATTACTCATATAAAACAAACAAAAAACTTTTTTCTGAGCATAGGTAAATCAGGAGGTACTACTCTGTGATTATCACTGACTTTCCTTAAAGTTAATACAATTTTTAAAAATGCCCAACTCTGAGAATTTACTTCTGTCTACTGAATTAATTACATATTTAAAAATGTGTCTTTCTTCATGCACAATACTAGTTTTTCAACAGTAAAACAGGAAATTACCACTGACCAACAAGATTTTTCCTATTTTTAATCTTTCACTAAAAAAAAAAGGGAGTTTTGTCCAAAATGTATCTCTCAGCCTGACTCTACACTATATTAGTGTTTCAGATTAGCTTCAACTTAACTGAAGTCATGCTCTTAGATGGTGTAGTATTACACTTCTATTACTCGTTTTATTTACTCCTTCAGAATGAAATTGCTGCCTGCCCTCCTGGAATAGTAGATAATTAACTCTTTAGAAATAAGGTTAGTGTTTTGCTAGACTAGAAGCTCTTCCTGAAAGTGAAGTGAACAAATATGTACAAAGATTATTAGAAAATGTGTGCAACCATTTTGACCCCTGAGACAAAGGTTCCAAGGAAGACCAGAAAATAAATTATAATGTATGAAATCTGGCTCAAAAAAGAACAACTTTTAGAACTATTTGACAGTTCACTAATACATCTCATACAAAGGGAAAAGTTAAAAAAATAGGTAAAAAAGAATGCATTCTACCATTACAAAACAAGCACCATCTTTTCAATCTAAAAATTTAACACAGGTAACACCACTGATTCCAAAGCTTTTATCTACCCTCTCCAACATACATACCAAATACCTTGTAGTCTTGTATCAAAAAGCACCTTTATAGCTTCATATAGACTTTTATCCAGGTGTGCTCATCCAAGAGAAGTATTAGACATCTCACATGATCCCATGAGACTTACAGTGTGGGTCATACACAGTTCATTCAGACAAGCAGCTGATCTCCAAGAGCTTTACCCCTCCAAACCTCAATGCTGAGCATTTTCAGTTTTACTTCATCAAGGTTTAAAATGTACAGCGGCGTACTCAACTGTAGGTAGAGCAGAAGAGATGTTCAGAGCAATACACAAATCACCAGGCTAACTAGATGCAATGAGAAACTACTGGAGGGAGGGAGGGAGGGAGAAAGGGAGGGATCATGGAAATGCTAAGTCAGTATCAGATAGACGAAGTCTCTAATCTAATTCACTACCCTGCACTGTAATATATAAACTGAGAGAATAATTGAATGTGTCTCTCACTGGGGAGGGGCCTCTGACTGTCAGGACAGGAAGAACTCCCTCTTCTATCCATAACATTGGATGGAGATACATGGTCTTTCTTTCTACCTCTGAACCAGAGATGAGCTGATTAAAGAAAAACAGAATTAAAGAGTAGGCAAGGTAAGTCTTCCTCTCCTACAGAGAAATACTAACTTCTGTGGCAGTGAGTAAAAGTGGAAAATGGTGAAAATAGTAAACAATAAAAGGTAGAAAAAAATACAGGAAGGAAAAGCAAAACCAGTAAACACATTTAAATATTAACAGATTTGTAACACAATTGTTTAATCACGAAACACTACTCCGGGTTCAGGATTGTTGCACGCCAACAGAGCGTACAAACTTTTGTAGTAAACGTAGGACCAGCATGAAGTAAACTGGCAAAATGTATTTCTCAAGGTGTTGAACACAACAGGACAGCCCTACAGCATCAATATGCATTATGTGTACCCTCTCCCTTTCAGGATCCCAACTACAACACAAATGAAACAGTAGAGATTCAACAATTTTGTCTGAGGCTCATGTGCAAAACCCAAGGAATTGGTTGCGATGAACGAAATAGCAATGAGGTCAGTTTTCACACTATGGCAGATATCCTTGAAGTATTTAAATAAACCTAAAGATCCATTTTCAAAAGTGATCAAATCTAGCACCAAGAGCAGAGAAGTCTTAATCCTCCTGAAAATCAGTGCAGTATAAATTCCTGTTCTGCTCAGGAACCAGGAAATAGAATATAATGTGAAACCCTGGTATCTAAACACTGCAAGTATCTGTGTTCTGTATTTCTCATATTTGGATAGGGAGCTGTTTTGTCTCTGTGCAAAGAAATGTTTTAGATCAATACTAGACCTTATGAGCAAAGAACTCAGTGCCTTTTCTCTTCCTCCACCTTCAGCTAAGCATTTCCTGCCCTCACTGCACTTCTGAAGTGTGGTGTGAACTGAGCATTCCTCTCACTCTCAAAGTAAGCATCTCTAAGAGATCTGCATAAAAATAAATCTCCTTGAGTTTATTCATGTTGCAGAGCCTTAGTCCCAGCAGGAAACTTTCATTTTTCCTTTGTTGCCTTAGAGGGTACAACCTGTCCCTGCTGTGCACATTTGGATTTGTAAGTGGGTGGGGTGTCTTGGAAGTATTGTTCTCCTGGGGACATAGTGACAAGCACATACACATTCTGGGGACTGTGACTACTTCTGGTCGTCACAGAAGGACAAAGAATACTGTAAAAACTACTTATAGGTCTTGAAAAAGATATCAAAATATCACTGTTGTCTTTCTTGCCAAGAAACATATGCTGGAGTCACAATCCTAGAGGTCACTCCCCTGAAATCAAACAGGGGCTTAAGTGATCTATTGGCTACATGGGCTTTGTGCTGTCTCTGTACTAGTGACATTTCAGAAGCCCAAGGGAGTAATACTGACTGAAGATCTTTCAAATACTAACAGTAGTTCAGCACAGGCTTTGTCTTTCTGAGGTTTAAGCTCAGTTTCTTTCTCTAAAGACCTGTGGTATAATGGACAACGTCCCTTGCCTCTTGCTCAGACAAAGACTCAGTTAGTGTAACCTCTTTGTTTAAACTCTAAGGTCTTAGGGGCAGAGACTGACAATTTACAATATGGATGTGAAGAGCCTACTATTAAACAGGGACCTGATCTGGAACCTCTGGGCAATGCTGCAAGACAAGCACTAATTACAGTGGTGTCATCTTGTTATCTGAGCAAATGACTGTAACGCCTTCATTTTCCTTCTGGCTCTCCTTCCACCTACCTTTGTTACCTCAACTTAGCTTTATGTCCTCATGTAAACAGAGATTTTATTTCTCATCTGCTTATCTTACAACTTTCAGGAGTTATATTTGCATGTAGCAAATGGTCATTAAGAACTTCCAGAGAAAAAGAAAAAAGCCGAGTTTCCCAGAAATGCAAATGAGCACTAGGCCTATTTTACAAAGCAGCAGCAGGTTAAAGATATACATTTGTGTATGTCCCTTTTTGGTCCTTCTTTACAGGTATTTAGACAAAGTAGTGAGCCACAAGTTTTGACTCTCCAACTACTGGCCTAAACACAGTGAAGGATTTTAAGCTCACTTCTCAAGGTTTCAAATGAGTTCACCAAGATATAATTAAAATAAGAAATAATTATTACATAGCTCTTCAGTCATACTGCAAAACCATTTTACTAACTGCATAAACAAAGTTTCATTCTCAAAAGTCAGTATCAAAGCTAACATTAAACATGCAGAAATTTAAATATCTTAATAGATAACGACACATCTTAAGAAGTATGTAGTTTGCTTTGTTCTTGACCCCCTCCCCCTACACTCCTCTGGTCACACAGCCCTTCTTATTGCCACAAAGCCTCTCAGCCGTTAGAGGTATTTATTTATTTCTGGGGATGTGAGGATAAAATGAATAGAAAGTCCTAGATGAACCAGTAAAGGTACTTTTGGTATTTTAATTTTTATTGCCTATTTAAAGCTTTGGATTATGACTTTCTTTTCCTGAGGAAAAAAATGTCACATCAGCAAACACAATGAGATTGATGCAATTAGTGTGAAGATATTGTAAATACCCAAAAGAGAAACAATTTCACCGTTGAACACAGTGGAACTGTACTTTGTGATTTAATCCTTATTCACATAAGTGATTACAGAAACAAAACTTTCACTTTAAGACTAATAAATTTCCAGCTCTGTGGGAAAGCAATTTCATAAAAAAGTTCATGTCTACCTTTCTAGATCGTCTACACAAAAAATGGCCACATGGGAATTATATCAAAGTTTTACTGTTTTCAGGCACATTACCAAAATATGCTCTTTAACTGGTAAACTACGATATTAATAATTCTAAAATAGTATCCAATTTTTAAACATTGACTATTATAATCTTTCTAATTTATATTCAATATAATACACTAACTTAATATATTTACACAATCCCAGCAAATACAAACCCCCTCCCCCAAATAATTTTCAATATATCAAATGTGAAAACCAAAAGCCAAACATGGAAACGGGACGTTTTTACAAGACTAGAGTTCAATTATATTCCCCATAGGAAAGTTCATCCTTTGCATTCCTTTAAATACAAACTAAATCTTGGTGAAGAGCACTAGGCAAAATGGGGATGAGTTACAAGTGATTCTAGAGTTTCTTCTCGTTGAGGCAATGTAGCAGCTTTGCTACAATCCCAAGCTGCTACAAGGCGAAATTCCAGTGACCTGTTTCTGTTCAGCTTTAACCAGACGGGCTCAGCCACTGTACATTCCATAAGGGTCTAAGCAAATTCACTCCTTAAAAATGTAGTACCACCCCAGCACCTAACATGATTACATAACCCTCCTTCTCCTTTTTGCAGCCCGCATGTGGAGCATGTGGAAGCATGTACGGCGTAAGGGGCAAAGTCCCCATAAAGAAACTTCGCAGTAGCAGACCAAAGGACCACAGCAGTCCCTCTGAACAATTTTCTCAGAAAAAGAAAAAAAAAAAAAAAAGAATTTACAGTACAAGTCTATCATGGACTAAAGGCTAAACAAAACAAACAAAAAAACCAAACAAACACAAAAAAAAATATCATCCCCCCGGCCTCCCCACGCTGAGAGCTCGATGCTCTCCTACCTCCCAGGCTGACAGCCAGCGGACAAGATAAGGCACGGGTTTGATCCGGAGGGATTGCAGGCTGCCGGTCAACCTCCCAGAGCAACGGGGCTACGGCGCGGGGCCCGGAGCCCGACTCTCCCGTGAGAAACTCCGGGAGTTTTGTCCCGGGGCGGGGGAAGAGCTCCAGGCTCCCCCGGCCGCCGACGGGACGCGGACGTGGTGCTGCAGCCGGGTCTCCCGGCCCCGGCGAGCCTCACCTTCCCAGTGCGGGGCACCGCCACTGCTCGCCTCGGTGCAGCCGGGGAAGGCTCCGCGTCCGGAAGAGCTACCTCCCGCTCACGGAAAATATTGCCCAGGAGTCAAAAGAGCCAGAGCGAAGAGGGGCACGGCAGGTCCGGGGGAAGGGGGCCAGGGAAAAGCCCCTTCCCTCGGCGCACGCCGGCCCGCTCCTCTCCGCTCCCCCGGGCCGGCTGCCGCTCGCAGGTGAGCCCCGGAGTTCAGCTGCCCGGAACGGCACGGTCCGGATAACACATCCTGCCCCCAGAACCAAACAAAAAGTGTAAAAAATAATTCATCCCATAGCGCCCTACCTTTTCCTTCCCATACCCACACACTTTACCTGTTTTTATGCCGGGTTTTTAATAAATTCCTTCCAAAAGGAGCCATGATCCCAGCGGCATAACATCAGCGATCCCCAAACAATTCGAGGGTGTTCCCTTCTCCCCTATTTTTTTTTTGCCTGAGCGCCTTCCAGCTTGTTAATAGTCACCGAGCGTAGCGATGAGCTGGAAGTTGTGCAATTTACTGCTAACTTTGAACTCCAGCTTGTTGCTGCTGCTGCACCTTTGGAGTCCTGCCCAACTGCGAACTTGAAGGAGGTGTTTAGAAGCAGGAAAAAGAAAGGGGAGGGGGGGAATACGCACTTGCTCCTGTGATGTGGAGTTATGCACAGAACTTGCTAAACTTTCAGCCTTGTCACCCTCAGGGCAGCAGGCAGCAAATGGGAAAGAGGGGGCTTTGCTCCCGTGTGGAACTCCGTAAAGGCACACACACACACACGCACACACACACACACACACACACGGGCACAAAAGCACTGAAAACTTTCCCGGGAGGCTCCAGCCACTTCAGGTCAAGTCGCTCAGCTTAAACGCGCGTTAATGAAGGGCAAGCTACAGTTGCCACACCAGTTCTCAGTGCATAATAACCTGCCTTCTCAGTACCTCAGTACTTCTTCACAAGGTGTTGAACGAGTACGGGGAAGATGAAGGGAAAAAGACCGCTGTGGCCCCTCTGCTCTCCCTGGACTTTTAAGTAAAGGAGCTATTTGCATGGAAGTCTTTACAGATTAAATGCACCTTCGAAAATGTGGCCTAGCAGAGAACAAGTGAGGCAGCAACACGAAAGACTGGATTCGTACTAAGCTGTTCCACGACCTTTTTTGTTATTATTTTAATCTGGCTTTGCCAGAAGGGAAGTGAACACACACCATGGTTCCTGTTCATAGTAACCCTCTGGGAATGAGAGATTTGGAGTGGAGCTTCAGAAGGGAAAATCTTTTATTCCCCCCCTCCACCCGCCCGCCCACCAATTTGGAGCAGAGCAGGGGAAAGAGGAGCCATTGTGCCCAAAAGGCTGATGCCAGCGGGTGGAGATCCCAGGGCAGGTGGGAAGTCCTGTGCACAGTCCTAGCACACCGTAGCCCTCTCCTTTCTGTAGTAATTTAACAGGTACATATTAGATGTAAGTAATTCGTTTTTCTTTTTTTTATCTTCTCACAGGGCAGATTCTTTGTGCGGCTGCCCAAAGGTACAGCACAATAGGGAATTGTTTTATCAGCCAGAGGCAATGATTAAATAGGAGCCTACCAGAGTAAGTGCTTATCTGAAAAAAGTATTTTTCTAAATTTCCCCCTTCCTCCCTTGTTCAAGAATTCAATTTTGCTGAAGAAAACAAAGCAAAGGCCCGTTTCATGGTTTACCTATTACTGGCAACTCTAGGAATACCCCACATATTTTCAGTTCAGTCCCACGCCTCTGAATTCTCTGAACTGTAACTACAAAGAGAGGGACCGGAGCCTATTAAAAGCCTTGTTTGTGTATTCATTCAAATAAGACAAAAAATAGGGAACCTGAAATAAAATAACTTTCAACTCTCTTATCCTGTTGCCAGAGTAGGCTTGAAATAGTCTGATTTCAGTATTATGAACATAAGCACACATTGAGTCCATAGAAGTCTTTCTTTTTGCTTTGAATCAGGTTATATATGTCACAAAGAGGGAATTTTCCTATATCCAAAGGAATGGGAAAATTTTTCAGTACCTAAGAGATGTTTAAGGCATATTTGGCATAAAAATCAAATCAATGTAGAACTTCCAAGGGAATAATTAGTATTCAAGTAATTATTTATATTGGGAAGTTAAAATGAAATAGCTTTATCTACAAAATAATACTCACTTTTAATTATGAAAATAAATGGGAACTCAAAGATATTTGTAACTGGTTTTATTACTTATGAAGAATCATCTCACAATTTTAATTTATTCAAAAATTAAAATGCCATGTAAATTGTTCCTCTTCCTCTAGCAAATGCAAAATCAATTTCAACCAAATATATGCAATGTGGGTCCCTCTACACAAGTAAATCAAAATGTTTGTTACATTCATGTAGTTATGCAAAGAATTGTAGAAAGGACTCCAGCATAACAAGTAAACATTTTCCCCACAGCTGAGGGAGAAAGAGGCCTTTCAGTCTATGCACTTTCAAAATTAGGCTAGCCAAAACCAGGAAAAAGTACGTGAGTGTATGATAAAGTCTTACAGAGTAATAAAGGAGAGAATCTTAAGAATGAGGAACATAGCCCTTTCCTAAAAACAAGAGCAAAGGATGTTTAGTACACCATGAAGGAGTATCTACATGCACTTTCTTCCAATATTCAATTAATCTGTAGAACGCAAAGAGAAGTAACATAGGGGGCAAAAAGACCTACTTAGTTTATAGAAAAACATACAAAACCACATGAAAATGCATGGATATTGCTCTTATTAAAAGAAGGGACTTGAATTTCCATTCCCCAGCACCTAAGCTAGTTTCAGGATAGAGTAGAAATAGTAGCAAAACTTTGCAGAGAGACAGGTTAATTTTGTAGGCAGTGTTGACACAACAGTTCACTTAGCTTGTCCTTAACCTTCCAAAGTGCCTCAAATTATCTGTATCTGTATGTACACGTCCTTAGTTTTCTTTAAACTGCAGTTCTGATCTTCCAGGAATATTGTACTAACGTTCCAGACCAGGGCCCTGGCACTTCCCAGCATGCCACGTTGACATAAAAAGCAAGAACCACTCAAGTTTTGGTTATGATCGCCTTCTAATCATACTTTCTGCATGCAAAGAGCTAAAAGGTGACTAGCTGGTAACATCACATTTTTCACCTGCAAGATCACCAAATTGTTCTCTGTCACAGTATCTTCCCTCTAGGAGAAGTAATTAACGAATTTCAGGCAGTCTGTTGGGCAGGATAATTTTTTTGAAAAAAACACATATATATGAATCTTGAGAGCTTCAGAAAGACAGGCCAACAATTCATTCTTGTATTTAACGTAGAAGGAAAGGGAATTATAAGCACTAGTGTATTACCCACCATCTTCTGAAGCAAGTCACTCTGAGTATTTTATTCTTCTCTGCGAAAATACTGCAGCACATAAGTACTTTAAACCCCACCTTTAATTCAGATTTAGAACCCAGATTTAACCATACCAGTCCATGGGTGTAGTTTCAAATTAACTTCTTAAAGGCAACGAAGAATGGGAGTTCTAGTGCTCCCTCTTGCCCTTTCTCACCTTTCTTACCCACCACTCAGCTCCAGTGTTTATCTTAAACAGTCTCCAGGATCTCATCTGATCTCCTTGTAAGCTGATGCAATCTATGCAAATTGGAACCCAGCAAAAAAAAAAAAAAAAAGTTGTTTATTTTGCTTTGGCTGATTGCTGAGATGAGTTGACTTACCTCAGGATCTGAAAAGTTCAGTCAGGCAGTGTGATTTCCAGAGCTGATGCAAGGAAGGAATACTAAGACAAAAAAAGAGAGGAATCAAAGGAGAACTTGGAAATAGGGGGAAGAAGGAAGGCTTTCTTTGGCTGAATGGTAATGTAGCTTGGCAGCTTAGCCTGTTCTAAGAGTTCACAAGAAAGGACTTCTTCTGGTCTAAAGGCTTGCTGTCTTTAAAAGTGAGGAAGTCTTACTACTTTCTCCAGCTACAGACTTCTGACCCTTTCCTTGTCCCAAATCGGGTTTTCAACAGGCTTTGCGCTCACACCATTCAGCTTTTTAAAAGGATGGAAAATGGACTTGACACAGGAAGCGAATAAACAGCCTTTTGTGGGCTAGGTAGTTAAATTGGCTTTTTGAGATATCAGAGAGTTGGCAAATCTGGTATGTGAGGAGAGAAACAGGACGATGAGGCCAAGAATGTGGGAAGAGAGATGTGGGAGGAAGATGTCTTGTCTGAGCAGCCCCGAGCGGCTGGATTGGCTCAGCCACATTGTGTAACTTGATTCTGGCTGCAGCAATGAGAAATGGAGACAGCAAAAGGTACCTTAGGAATAGGACAATTGCCCATTCCTTGCTCCATGCATAGGGTGATTTGGGTACCTTGGCTTCCTCATTTTAAACCTCATAAATATTGTGTCTGCTTGAATCAGCCAAATGTATGAATGAAAGACACTAAACAAGATGGTCCAGTAGTGTAAGAGGGAAAAGTCAATATTGGGATTATAATCCACTGAAAGTCAGAAAAGTTGGTGATCAGTATTCAGAGAGGTTTAGTATTTGCCCTGCTCAATTTACTTGAGAAGATTTCCATAAGGAACTCAAGAGGACTAGTGGCTGATAATAAAATAGCAGATGAGGGTCATGTTGATGAGTGTGGAGCAATCTACTCAGAAGGAAATCTAAACAAACCTTTAAATTAACTGTCACGTCTTGGAAATGTAATTTGTTTGGAACAATTCATTGAAAGCTTTAGGTTAATGTTCTATACTGTTAAAAGCAAAGCTAAACCAAAACAAACAAAAAAGAGAGAGTTAACAATTAATGAGAAAGGAATGCAGAATGAGTTGGAAAATGTTGTTATGCCACTGCAAACTTTCACTTTGAATCTACATTATGAATAACAGAGTCCATCTGAAGGAGAACATTGAGTACATGGCAGGAGGAGTCTTGACATACAGAATAGTTTCATATGTGAATGTACCGAGATAAGACTCTTGGCTCAGAAGGAATGTAAATATCTGATTAATTTAAAAGAGCTCTATGATAATCATCGTCATGAAGAAAATAAACACGAAACAATTATTTCTCACAGCGTAAATATAAGGACCTGCTGAAAGAAACAATCATAAAGCGAAGTTAGAATAAATACACATAAAAAGATTGTACTTTTAAGTAAATGGCTTGAAGATAGAAGTGCTAACTGACTACAAATAATGACAGAACTACCATCTGACTGCAAATTTTGAAAAGGAAGAAAGTAGGAATAGTAAAAAAGAGAGATTAGCAAAACCATGGATCTTATGACCAAGAGAATTCAGAAAAAGTGCTGTATTCTGTGTCTTTATCACCTCAGTCCAGCTGTATCTCAAACTTCTTTTTTCTTTTCCTTCCTTTTCCTACAGCTCAGTAGCTACTGGCATGGCCTAAAGTACAGTAAACCTCACAGTCAAACCTTACTTTTGACTTGCAGATTGGGTCCACATGAAGCATCACCTTGGCTGCTCTGTCCTCTTATAGAGGACTTCCATGTAAAGGTTTTCCTGTGCTTTAATAAAACAGTGAACAAAACAGTCAGCTTGATCCCCTGTAAGCAGGTTTTCATCCAGTGTTGCAGATACAGAACTAGTTTTTTATATTCCACAAGCCCTAAGTACTCCTAAGCACAGGCAAGGAGAAAACCTTCAGATATGAGGGAGTCAAGTTCTTTGCACAATCACAGTGGGCTCATTATTTATCCAGCCCCAAATCTCTTTCTTTCCCTGTGTTCATTAGGTGCTGGGACCTAATGTTCTGTGACATGATTTACCATTTTTCTATTTCCAAAACTCTCCTCCCTTATGTGTTCCTACTCTTTCTGAAGTGGTGTAAATTTTTGTCAGTTAGGTACTTGAAGAGTCTGCAATAAAAGGCTGAAGGAAATTAAGTGAGCAGAATATCCTTCTCTCTGTAGTGGAGTTTGTTAGATATAATGGTCAAAATAAGCTTTCAGCTCTAAATCTTTGAATTACTGATTACCCGATGCTAAGAGTAAAAAAGCCAACCTGATATTTGCCTTGCTTTTGCACTCTTCTCTAAACATCAAACACTCTTCTCTGCTAATGCCCACCTGTCAGAGACAGGACATGATGCCAGCAAGTTACTTGAGATGATCTCCTACAGCAGCTTTTCTGCTTTTTTTTAAGCAGCTTTTCTGTTAAAAATTGGATGTAATGTGAAAATTAACATGAAATTATTTTTACTTTTTTCCTTTCTCCAGCTCTCCAGCAGATTCTTTTTTCCTGACTGTCATTTTGATAAAAGTGTGTTAAGATACATTAACTAAATTCTCAGCTCCTACGGATTTGCATGTTTATCTTGGAAACAGCAGTCAGGGTTAAATGATTTACCTATTACCGTATTTTTCTTTTTTTTTTTTAATCCTCCTGCTAGTACATTATACTATTACTTGTAATAACAGTTTTTGCTGCATGTAGCAATCGTATTTTGTGGCTGTATTCTTTCATTCTAACTGCCTGACTTGTGGCATCTAAGTCAAATAGAGCAGTTTATATGAACTTCTGTGTTCCAAGCTGCTGGGTCAGCAATGCTTGGTGACCAAGATTTGGTTTTATCACCAAACCTAAAACTGATCTGAGTACACTTCCAACAGCCCTAGCTCAAACTGCATCCATTGAGAAAGACACATTGAAAACATACTGGCTACATCAAAGAAACTTTCTATGCCTGGAAGGTTTTAGAAGTTGAAGGGACACAAAATATTTTTCTTTTTTTCAGAATTGTGACAAAAAACACTTTCCTGATACAAATATAGTGTAGGGTTTTGAATATCTTTAATAAAGCTTTTTCTATATAAAATATATTTTTCTTTCAAAAGACGTATACTAAATTTGCATAGTGTGCTATAACCTACTGAAAAAAAAGCCACTTATGCTACCTACACCCAAAGATAATCAGTGTGAGTTCTTGCAGCACTAGAGGAAATATGATCACAGGATTTGTAGATAAGCAGGCTTTAAGAAGGACTAGGACCCCCTATCAACCAGACAGCCTCCAAGATAAGGAGCCTTCACAACCCGTGTATAGAATTTACTTCTCTTCTTGAAAGATATATTTTTAAATTGCTTCTTATCATTGTCACTGGAATTAAAGATAAACTGTTGACACACTCATCGTCAGATATGATTCTGTAAATACACACATATACAGAGGGAACATTTTTCTTGTGGCTGTGTTGCAGAAGCTTTTGTTCAATTGAGCTGGATCCCTTGATTCATTATTTAACTTTGGGTCATTATTTAATCTTTCACAAGAGGAACTAATTTTTAGATAATTTAGGTAGATTTTACAGTATTTAGAGGAACTGACCTTTTCAATTGAAAATGATTTTCAGAAAGAAACAAGCCTCTGAGTGTGCTCATCTGTTAAAAGAGAACATCTTTTAGAGGCAAACATCTGAAACAAATGTCCCCTGGAGGTGTACACTATTCCAGTCATTACAGAGGGAGTACTCATGTTCTTATTTAATGCCAGTCCCTGGGATCCTGTCAGTACCTGCACCCATTAAGCCTATCACTTTGCAACTTTACACCAAAATTCTTGATAATGTTTTCCTGTGTAAGCTTCCAGCATGCCTGTTCTCGTCTTCCTGCACAGAGAGACAGAGATCTCCCCATGTCGTCTCTCAGATGGGCCAGACACACATTAACACACCAGCGCCCTTCCTTTGCTAGATGCCAGCCATGCATGAAAAATACTCAAATGCTACTTAAATGGCAGAATTAATCCATCCCTCCAGCCTGTTTTCCAGAGGAACAGAAACAGATTTTTGTTTCTGTTTTTCGCACTTATTTTTTCTCATCTAGGAAAGTGTGGAAACATCACTGAAAATTCCACAGTGGCAAAATGCTGCTGTTTCCTAATTTCTTACTGGCTATATAACAGTTCATTAATTACTTTTAAAGATGATAAGGGCATAATGAAGAATAAGGAATCTTCTAATACACAACATATGAAAAATTCTAGGCTGAAGCAGCTTCTAAATCTATCTCTCACTCAATTTCTAATAATAAAATCCTAAAACCAGTACGGTAGAAATCTGCACATGATGCAATACCTGGAGACAATTAAATTCATATTTTTGTGTGCTTTAGTTGAAGCTTTTTCACTGAAACCAGTGGGGGTTTTGCCTGATCAAGGTCTTCTTGCACAAATGAACAACTGCAAATGTGCTAGGAAAAGCTCATATCTGGGACAGTGAATCACAAATGGTTTGTCACCCTTAGAAGTAAATAAAAGAAAAACCAACCAAAATTTCTTGAGATAGTTTGTTAATTCCTATCCAAAAGAATTTCTTACTTTTTTTCTGACCAGAAAGCAGATTTATTGCATGGAACAATAACTTAAGAATAAACATGGTGTTAAGTTCAGAATGAAACAATTAAAATAAAAACAAATTGAGATACAGAAATGAAAAAAAAAAACAACCAAAAACCAAAAACAAAAACAAAAAAACAAAACAAAAAAAACCCAAAAAAAAACCAAACAAAAAAAACCCCAACCAAGCAAAAACTATATTGTGCTTACTCTCCAGACAGGGAAAATATTTTATACAGCATTTTCTAGCATCTTTGTCTATTTCAAGTCCAATGATACAATCAAAACTGAGTCCTTCCGAAATATGCTCTTTCACAGATTTAACGTTTAGTTCCAGTAATGAACCTAGGTCTATAATGAAAGTTTTAGGTGGATTTCAGATGCCTGAATATTTCTGACACAGATGCCAGAGTTGGCATTTCAGACCAACTATAATCAGCAATATTTTCAAAGGGCAGAAAACCATGTGGGCTGCATGTTTGCATCTGACAGACCAACACAAAGCAGGAGAATGGGGTGGTTTACACAGCAGAGGTACACATGCCAAGGCATATATCTTCTCTTGAAGATACTCTCCTGTGTTGGACTGGGATATAATGCCTCACAGTGAAGGATACTTGCTCCTGTGAAACTCTTCTGTGCCTCTTGGTCAAGTACATGTTTCTTCACTGCTAAATTGTTAATTATGACTTCAGCAAGATTATTCCCTGAGGCTCAGGCACCTAAACTCTAGAGAATAAAAGGAATGTACTGCACTGGCTTCGTCTCTGTTCTGCTAGCTGATGGTATCCTCATTCCTGAAGCAGTATAAAGGAAACAGTTATTTAGTAAAAGGCATAAAGAGTTTTGACTTAGTATTGACTTAGTCCAAATCCAAAAAGTTGTTTAGATAATTAACTCCCACTGATTTTAATATGTATGACTTACTATCTGTGCTAAAAGATGTAGCACTGGATAGAAGCCAGGCAGTCCCTGACTGTGACTGTGGCTTATTGTGCAGGTTTGTGTGGTGGCTTCAAGGCCTTACTCCAAAAGGACCTAGTTGGTTGGGAGCATCAACATATGACTAGAACTACTATAAAATCAGCTATATAATCACAAAGATTATGATCTGGCGAGAAACTGCTGCTATTGAATTTTATATGCAAAAGGACATATTCTGCATTGCAAATTTGGATGATACCTAGCAGTAAAATGTGGGGGAAGGGGGAAATGGAATGGTTGCTATGTATGACAGAGAAATGTCATATTCTCTTCTTGCCTCAATTGCTGTTAGAAGCACACACAGTCTCATTCTGGTGCCAGGGCTGCAGGCTGTCTTGTTAATGATGCTGGTGTCTGCACACTGTAAGAATTTCAAAACACAGCTGTCCTATCACATGGAAGTATAGTGACCAGGATCAACCAGCACAAGCTAGCAGATGAAATCAGTATTATATCAAAACTGGATGTTATAAACAAATGTGTAAATAATAGCCAATTCCTTATCTCTGGTGTGCTGGTGTTCGCTGGGATAGGATTAATTTTCCTCACAGAAAGAAGAATATTCTTCACAGGCTGGTATGGGGCTGTTTTGGATTTGGGTTAAACAAGGTTGGTAATATTGACATGTTCTTACTTCTGAGCAGGGCTTACACAGAACCGAGGCCTTTTCTGCTTTCTGTACTGTCATGGTAGGGAGGAAGTTGGGGGTGCATGGGAGGCTGGGAGGAGACACAGCCCAGAGAGGTGACCCCAATTAATCAAAGGGTTATTCCAGACCATAAATTAAGGTATATAAAGTGGGGGAGAAGGAGGAGGACATTTAGAGTGATGGTCTTTGTCTTCTCAAATCACTGCTCTATGTGATGGGGCCCTGCTCTCCTGAGAATGGCTGAACACTGGCCTGCCCATGGGAAGCAGTGAATTAATTTCTTGTTTTGCTTTGCTAGCATGTGTGGCATTTGCTTTGCCTATTAAGCTGTCTTTATCTCAATCCATGAGTTTCCCAGCATTTTCCTTTCTGATTCTCTCCCCAGTCCCAACTCCCGAAACGAGGAGTGAGTGAAGGGCTGGATGAGGCTTGGCTGCTGGCTGGGTTTAAACCATGACACCAGATTCCTGAGAAACTTTGTTGAGTGGTAAACTCTGTCAGTGTTGTCCTGTACTTAACACACCTCAAGTAATGCATTTAGTTTTGAGCCCCTCACTACCAAAAGACATTGAGGTGCTGGAGCATGTTGAGAGAAGGGCTACAAAGTTGATGAAGAGTCTGGAGCACTAGTCTTATGAGAAGCAGCTGAGAGAGCTGAGGCTGTTTAGCCTTGAGAAAATGAGACTCATTGCTCCCTACAACCACCCAAAAGGAGGTTGTAGCCAGGTGAGTGTCAGCCTCCTCTCTCAGGTAACAAGAATCAGGGTGAGAGGAAATGGCTTTAAGTTGTGCCATGGAAGGTTTAGGCTGGATATTAGCAAAAATTTCTTAATGGAAAGTGTTGTCAAGCATTGACACATGTTACCCAGGGAAGTGATGGAGTCACCATCCCTGGGGGTATTTAGAAGATGTGTGGATACAGGACATGGCTTAGTGGCTGACATAGCAGTGCCAAGCTGATGTTTGGGCTTGATGTTTTCTTGACTTGACTTTTCCAACCTAAAGGATTCCAGGATGCCAGTAAGAGCTGAGTCTCTGAAGGGAGGCATTGTTGTGGTGGGCAGCCCCCTTCTGAAGCTTTACTGTAGGGAGTTACTGCTCTCTGATGGATCTGTGTAAGCCTGCCAGAGGCCATATACCATATCTGCTTATTTTTTTAACTCCTTCTCACCTTCTAAATCCCCTTAGGTACGTACAGGTGGTCTCTTTCTGCATCAAGACCTCCCCTGGCTATTCACATAGCAAAGGGGTCTCATCTATGTAAATAAACCTTTTTCTTTTTGTGATATTCTGAAATAAGGTCAGAGATGTTCACTTCCCATGTTTCACCTTACTCCTAAAGATATAGCCCTATGGAGAGAGACCATTGTAGCTACATGAACACAAAGGTACCATTTACTTCTTAGCCCTAACAGTGGATGTCAAGCTATCTCATCAGTTACGATGAATACAGCTGGACCACTTGTTCGTCCAAGGGAGACTGGTGACAATGAGGAGAAAAGTTGGAAGAAGCTGAAGTTTGTGTCTGCACTAAGTGTTTATTCCTGATTTTGAAAAATTTCAGTTTTACCTAAATCAACAATATGAAATGCTACAGGGTACCTTTAGGTCAGTATAATGCTCTTTAAAACCGCTTGTAATCTTTGATTGCTAAATATTTTCAGTTGAAGCCCAAAGTATTCCATAGGTATCTTGACCAAAATCAAGAGTTGGAAGTCAGGCCTCACTGTTTAAATCAACAATCCATGTTCCTCTTAGTGCGGATACATGAAATTTACAGATACAGACAAGCTTAAGTTTTAGCGTTTGAGTCATGCTGCTCATCTTCTTAAAATTAGGCATGTATGGAGGTGTTTTCAGGATTGGGGCTACATCATCGAGTGATTAGAAAACAGTCCCCTCTGGGTCTCAATTAAACATGGCTCCAGCAGCACAAATCAATGCACTGGGATAGTGATTTGAAGCTGAGATCATGTCTACAGCACAAGGCATGGCTGACATCAGCGTGCTAATCTGGGGTGTGAGCGTTCTGTGCTCACTGAATCCCTTTGCTTACCTGCAGTTACAACAGTGCAACTGTTCTCTTGCCAGTATAACATATTTCTGCTGGGAGGGGGGCAGGGCAGAGAGGGAGAGAGGAGTGAGTGCACCAAGGCTTGATGCCGTTGTGGTATGGATGGTGATCATAGATGTGGAACTGCTGTCAGGACTTATACCCAGGAAGATGCACTGCTCTGGATGGTTTGATAAGGGATAAACACTGCAGCTCTTCAGCCTTGCCTGAGATAAGCCTTAACAGTACAATCTAGGGTGCTGTAGGCTGCCACAGATGACAAAGTTTTCTTTCTAGAGTAGTGTATATTTATAAGCTGCATTCTAGTTTAGACATGGCTATAGTTAATTCAAGTTTATGAAGCACTGAAATTGAAAAGTGTTATGCAAATGCAAAATATTCTTCAGATGCAAAGCCTCTTTTTATTTTTTAGAAAGGGTGCTTTCTTTATTTGTCAGTGATGTTTTTGCTTAGGTTGTAAATGATTGGTTGCCTGTGTTGGCTGTTGTAACATGTATTCTTATTACCACTTTGTTTGTCTTCATTGGGATGTCTGCTTTTCAATCTCCAAGGAATTTCTGAAATACTATGCATGCAAATTTCAGTTCACAGATGTGCAAATCACATAAACGCTTTCCATTGCTCTTAGGTAAAAACGCTGGAAGTTGCAGAAGTGGTATATACTTGGTATGTGCGTGCTGGCACAGTCCTGAAACCACAGTTCTTTGAATTCATATTTTGTTTCTGACTATCACTCCTAAATCCAGAACAATTAGGTTTAACGATTTCTAAATTATTTACTCATAAATGATCAAGCAAAAAACTTTGTATATTAGGAATTAATTTAAATTCAGGTTCTTTGGCCCTGCTTAATGAAATTTTCTGAAGAAGAGAATTAATTAACAAACTATAAAAGGAAAAAACACTTCTAAGTGATTCTTTGTAGTTTCTTATGTTGCAGTGGAAGAACTGTGGAAGAATGTTCATGACTCTTTGAGGCTACCTTTATTAAAAAAAAAAAAAGAAAAATAATAAAAAAGAGAATAAAAAGGAAAGGCTACTGGTGGTTAGGAAATCTCTTAAGGACTCCTGTGGAAGAGCTCTTATCTGATGAAGTTAAGTCTCCCCATATTCTCAGTGATTTACAGTACTAATAATATATTGCCTCTTTACTCTGCACAGAAGAAATATTCCTCAGTATTTTTAATTCAAAATCTCTTAATGACTGTGTGATTTTAAATAAATACTTTAAGTAAATTCTCTCTTGGGTACAAGGGAAAAGCACAATTCTTTGAGAAATTTGTAAAGGAGGCAGGAGAGATGATTTCAAAAGTTTCAGAGTGTGGAGTCCAATTCCTATTTATATGGCATAATTGAACCAGTGTAATATAACAGTGCATATTTATCTCTTTGGTTACCATGTTCCACGGAATGCTGAAGAATAATTGCTGACAAAAACTGAATATCATGGGACAAAGAGAGTCAACCCTCTGAAATCAATTTAATTTTACTCTTCCAGGAATTGTCAGTAGTCATTGTCATCAGTCCAACAGTAACAGTATTAAGAGAATAATTTTGCAACTTTTAACTATTTCATCAATTTAACACAAAATTTCAAAGCATGATCAGTCTGATGAACAGTGGATTACATGAATATTCAATACTCAACAAAGTTATATCAGGCTTTTCACCCATGTCTCTGTATATCTTATACACTGGAACCTAAATTAAAATATTCATAACTCACTGGAGAGAAATGAAAAATTGATTAACTTAGGTATTTGGGGAAAATGTGTAATCAGAGAAATGAGAAAGATTCCGCCTAGCCTGGGAATGAATTACTGAGAAGTGAGAGTAAGGAGGAGGTGCCTGAAGCATAACTCCCATGACACACTGTGGTGGCACTACTAACTGCACTGTTTGCTTTCTCATATAAAAGGATTTTAGGAAAAGGGGAAAAAATAAAAGGAAATGGAAATTTGGAGTAGGAGTTAAGATTGTTTTCTTATGGCCTTTTTTTATCCAAACTGACTTCTATTAAACAATTTCCAAATAGTTATGGATATGTGTGTGTGTGTCCTAAAATGTTGTATTTTCAGTTGTTTTAACTGTTGGTGTGTTGATGCATAAATGTTGTGTTTACTTTATAGTAGTGTAGATATAGAATCTACTTTTTCATGAGAAGGGTTAAGAGAATCCCAAAGTTCTGGAAACGTAACAGTGGTGCTTTAATGGGAAAAAAAATAGAAAGAGAAATGATACTTCAGATTATTCTGTTGAAATGCTACTTTTCAGCTTTCTGTGATTTGAGGATCATGATTCCCCAGGGTACTGAGATGGTGTTGCTGTTTTGAACTCCAAAGCATCAAAAAAAAGCCTCTGCCATACATGTATACCTCATATGGAGAAGATGCACAGAGTGCCACTTACACAGTTTTAGACCCCAGAACTTTAAAGCACAAGGGGTGAGCTCATTGGACATCCAGGAAGTTTCAACAGATTTGTGGCTCCTTAAAATGTGGCAGAAATTTGTTGCATATTAAGTAATTCTTCTGATTCAGACAATAATGTAGTTGCTGCTGTGTTTGGGTTTATTTCTGTATCAGTAAGCTCTTGGGTACTTCTCAATCAACTTCTCAAGGATTCCTTAAAGTGCACAAACTCACAAATCTAAGAAATTGAGTCCTTGAATGACTGAAGGAGATTAGCTTTGAAGTAGAGAGGATGCTCAAAATGATCTGATGTGTAAAGCACCATCTGCCTTTTATTTTTGAATTCTTTTCTGATATCCTTTGCAGCAGAGGTGGTCTCCAGGACTTTCAACAGTTGAATACACCAAGTTTTGAGCATCACTGTGCTGACCAAACACAATAAAACCCCTTGACTTATTTTAAATCTCAGGAAAAGAGATGCTGAGAATTCACAATGCCTGGGAAATTCTGCTGCAGTGTCTGACTACATTCATGATTTAAATGTGCTTTGAATTCCCTTGCCTGTCTGTCCTGCTGCTTTGCTTGAGCTTGTCCCTTAACCTGATATGATAGAAATTAATTTGAGTTATCAGTTTTCTGCCTAGCAGGTTAACCAAAACGGCTGATGGCCAAACTGTTGTGGGGGTAAAGCAGGTTAGTCATCATATCTAAAATCAAATTTAAGATTTTGAGTATCTTTAGCCAGTTTGCTATATGAAATGTTTTCTGAATGACCACCCCCAGAATGATTCCTCTTGGAGTTTTCATCCTTGTATAACTACTGCTAGGTTTAGCTAAAAAAAAAGTTTATAAAAACATTAAAAAATTCTGAGACATAAATATATTTAATGGCAAGATTGAGAATCTTGAATTTTCTTAAATTCATTTTGTGTTTATTTCTATTCCAAAGACATAAGACTGATAACTGTAATACTGAGAGTTCCTTATTATAATCCCCACTACCTTGTGCTCAAGGAACATTAGCAGAATTGTTCTCTCCTTCTGTTTGGTGATTACAGCTTTTGTGTTCGGTGTTATCCATATGCCATGATGGTAGTTTTATGACAAAGTAAATAGAGGTTTATGTATCTGTTCTTCCATGAATCTGCCATTTACCTGATTGTTTTGTTATCTCCAGTGCCTCACAGTTGTGAATGACCTGATTTATAGGCCTGGGCCTACCATCTAAATCACATGCTGAGAGCAGGTAAAGATAAACTGAGCTTCCGAAATTGACTTGCACTAATGAATAGTTATAAATATTTTCTTTAGCTAAGACTGTTTAAAATTAAAAGGGAGAGAGGGACAGATCTGCAAAGAGGTTCACTTTTCTCCTTATAGCAGCTTCTCTTCTGCATTGGGGTAAATGTGATATGAAGGTGACTTGAAGTTGAGGTAATTTAGGAAATTAACTGTTGAAAGGGTTAAAATTCCTATTATACAATTCTTTGTGAAGCAGTACAAGGTACAGATGTAGGAAAGAGGTAGAAAAAGTAAGTAAAGGAGTATCTGAGAAACAGATGACAGCTGAGTTCTCCTTAAAAAATTATAATTATCTAAGCTCAGTTGAGCCTGATCCAGGGAACTTGAAGATAATACATCAGGAACATAAAACATGGTAAGAAAGCAAAGATTTTCAGCACTGAAGTTTCTGCCTTGTCAGTTTCCAAGAAAAAGAGAATGAAAACAGACAAATGGCAAAAAAATATGGTTCAAAACATACCATATATTTGTCTCTTTCATGTTACCTCTGGGGAAAAAAAAAAGAAAGAAAACAAAAAAGGCAGCAATTAGGTGATCGCAGATTTTAATGGCAGGAAAAATGGCAATTAGTCTCTTCCTGAGGAAAAAAAAATCAGTCCTTTAAATTCCAGTTACATAAGAATATGGGTAATTAGACTACTGAAGAACTCTGTGACAGAAAGTGGGCACTAGAAAATATCTATGAAATATGATTCTCATTCATAGAGCTTTCTCAACTATTGAACACCCACAGAGCAAAATTAGCTGCAGATTGGTTTTTCTATATCATGGAAATAATAGAAAATAGGACTAGAGGAAGTGCAAATGTCTACCTCATGTAACCTGGGTTCTCAGGCATATGAATGAGAGCTGAAACTTTCTGGTAGACTAGCACAGCCCATAAAATGTGATAAACGTGTTTGGGGGATTTGGGGGTTTTGTTTATTTTTATTTTATCTCTCAGTATTAAAGAAGGATATGTTCCCAACTGTATGCAAAAATCCGTGTTTTTAAAACATCTAATACCACCGCAGTTCACTCTATTTCATTTGTGTGTGTATTTATTTCAGCATAAACCAATGTAGCATTTGAATTTAAATTCTGTTGCACAGCAAAAGTTGTTTCAGGGAGGAAAGAATTCAGTTAATTAAACTTTTGTCACTAGGTGTTCGTTATGGCAGGATTTCGAAAATTTTGTGTGTTTCTGAGACACCTATTCAATCACAGAGGGTATGGGAGGAAAACAACATCCATCTCTGCTCTTTGCATTTTACAGAAACATTTCTGCGGTGAGGGGAGCATCCACGACAGAAGAATCTGCTCGCAGCGTGTGTTCCTGCTAAGTGTGACACGTGTATCTGTCCTTAAATGTATTCAGAGAGACAGAAATGTTCTGCATTGTATCTCTATCTGTATTCAACATACGGAGCATTTGTCTGTATCTGAGTACAGAAAAATAACAAAAAAACCCAAAAACCCTCACAACAAAAGCAGTAGCGCGATGGAGGCTGACGCCAGTCTTCAGCTTTGCGTTTTTATACTCACACGTTGGAGGTTACCCTGCCCTCACCTTCGGGTCATTTTTCCGGGCTTTACGGCTCAGGAGCTGTGAGAGGTGGGAGGCAGAGAGCCCGGAGCAGATGCGGGCTCCCGGGCAGCCAGGGAGGGCAGGGCAGGCGGCGCAGAGACGGGGACGGGGACCCCGCGCCCCGCCGGGGGCAGAGCGCGCCCGTCCCGCCGCCGCCCGGGGTCCCGGCGTGTCCTGCCCCCTTCCGACCTCGGGGTGCTGGCACGGAGCCTGGTCCGTGCTAGTCGTTGAGGAAGGATACCTAGTGGAAAAATCAACAGGGAAAGGTACATCCCGAGAGAGATGTCTCTGAGGAACGCTCGCTCTCTTGAAACCGCAGCGGGTGGCTATGGCAAGCGCTCTTCAGAAGTAACAGGGATTCTCGCCTGGTCGGGTCTCAATTTTTTGCGCATCTATGAAGCACTCTATCAAGTGGCTTTTCCCGTTTTCTTGCTCGATCTCTCGCACATTCAGACTTCCCTTTTTGTTTCTTCCCCTCTTTTTTCTGCTACCCGTGCCCGATGCAACGCTCCTACCCACGGCCAGGGTTATAGCCCTGCCGTGCCCCATGTCAGGCATTCCTGCCCATCCCCGGTTCTACATCCCTGCCGCCACCGGTGCGCGGTTCTTTCCCTTGCTGTAGGGAAAGGTTTATACAGATGAAAGAAAAAGGGCGTCAACCGCACGAGGACGGCGACGCGGTCGCTCCTCACCCCTGGCCCCGCGCCGGGGGACGGAGCACCTGCGGAAACTTTTTTTAGAAATAAGAATGACAATAATAATAAAATCCCAGGATAGCTCCCTTTCGGGAAAAGCCGCGCCGGGCGCGCCCCGCGGCCGTGGGTGCGGGGGTTCGCTGCGCGCCCCGCGGGGCTCCGAGTGCGTCAGGCGGCGAGTGGCGTCAGCGGGCGCGGAGAGGCGGGGAGGGGGCAGCGGGACGGGGGGGAAAGAGGGAGGGAGGGGGGGAAAGAGGGAGGGAGGGGGGGAGGGAGCTTCGTCAGGAGGCGATGGCGGTACCGCCGTGACATCACCCCGCGGCTTATATAGTTGGGGAAGGGTCTGGGTCCCCCGTCTGGTGCCTGCAGCCGCCCGTCAGCACGCGTGCGGAGGGCGAGGAGCGGCGGGGCTCTGTCTGTCTGTCTCTCTGTCTCTGTCTCTCTCTCTCTCCGTCTCTCCCTAGGATTTATGGACTTTACTTTCTAGAGGGCGGCGCTGCAAGGATGAGAGTCCAGCTGGTGTGCGTGGTGCTGCTGGCCCTGGCCTCCTGCAGCCTCTGCTCGGGTAAGTGCCCGCTCCGCCCGGCCCCGCGGCCCCTGTGAGCGCTCGGCGCGGAGCCGCTCCCGCAGCCGTAAGCGGGACCTACAGCCGGGAAGCGAAGTCGCTTCGCGTCCGCGGGCTGTCCCCGTAAGGCGCCCGGGAGCCGCCTCTGATAACGGGCTCTGGCCAGCATCACTGGTTTTTTGTACCATTCCTCTAACTTTCTGCATTCCTCCTCACAGCATCCATACCACGGATTAGTGTAGACTAATTAGTGTAGGATCCATACACAATTAGTGTAGACTAGTCATTGGAAATACAAATCAGTGCAGACCATCTGCTTGGTTGTGCTGTGGTTCATTGAATGTCATGTATTTCCAAATTAAGATACAAATTGTAATTTCTCCAGCTCATGAATAGCTGCTGTAAACCAAATCAACATGAATATGTATGCCCTTCAGTTGCTTTTTAGAAAGAGAAATACAATTTTATTATCTGGAGAAAAAGTTGCTAACAACAAATCTGAAATTATTACCAAAAAAACCCCGCTGAAGCACAGGCAGATCACATAGCAAGAAGGTTGATGAAAATGCATCTCTTCTCCAAAAGCAACTGCTTTAAAAAGATCAAAAGGAGGACAATATATTAAAATGCATTTCTTGCTTCTTTGAAGAACGACACATCTTAAGCATCTGCCATTTGTGCCTAAAGTTTATGACCAAATAGCTATGCTATGGTGATAGTTAAACAGGTGTATGCACATATATATGCAGCAGAATAGCCTGCAAAATCCAATGTTAACTAACTTGAAAATTGATTTTTAATTCCACTAAATTACAGGGTAAATTTACAGGTAACTTTGTTTTTCAACTTTAGTGTTCAGAGTGACTCAGAATTCCTAATTCTCACTTTAGATGGAAGTTTACAGTTTGTATTCCCCTGCAGAAGAAAAATGTAAACCGTATGATACCTGCATTTTATTACAGTTTAAATATAACTGTTCTGTATATTATAGAGAATGCATGATCTCAGTGACAAAGCTTAACATTTTTTTTTCCTCCCCATATATTTAAGCTTTTTAAACAAGTTCCTCACTAGTATTTTCAGTGAAGCAGTTTCAACTCGTTATAGAGCCTTAATGAAGGACTACTAAAGCAAAAATAAATTAAGTGGGAATTAAAATAGTTTCATAAAAAAATGTCCCAGAAGCCAAATTGTGTGGGGAACTAACACAATGGTTTATTTGCTTGAAAATTTGAAATTATTTGTAAATTAAAAATGACATAGAGGAGCTTGTGTGATGGGGCTCAAATAATCTGTAACTAATATGGACGGTTATACTATTAAAAAAATAATTTTTTAAAAATGTTTGCCCTCAGGTATAAGTATGTACCTGTAGAATGTAATTATTCCCTTAAAATGTGAATATATGAGTAGAAACTATTTTTCTTGTCAGTGGAGTCAAGAATACATCAAACTGTGTGAATTCTCTCTGATTTTAACAATAATGTGTAACCAGGCTTTTTATACATTGCTATCTGAGAGTCTGTTCTTTTCATGCTTTTGCTCCTCATCCATGTTTTGACTCCTGAATTACCTGAACATGCTTCTTCCAAGCCTTGCTTTATTCGTCACTCAAGGAATCTTGACTCCTAAATAATGTCCTCTAGATTACTTATTTTCCAATCCAAATGCTTCTTAATACCTTCCTTCCCATCTTTCATGACTGCAGCTATCTTCCAGCCTTGATGTGTGGAAGCTACCTTCCATCCTTTAGAGAAAAAAAGGTGCTAACCAGGCACAAGCCCTTTCTTTTATTGTTCTCAGCTGGTGTGATGCAGGACCCCACAAATCATGATGCTGTCATTGTGTGTGCTCACCTGCTCACAGGACATGCTATCATTGATAGAAATTCAGCTGAGGTGATCTTGTGCTGCTAGCAGAACTTTGGCTAATGGTAAAGCTGGCACAACTGACTGCTATTCCTGCTCAAGGGGCTGGAAGGCATTAGGTTGGAGATCAGTGGCTAGAGACTTGCTGACTGGTCTGCAACTAGTCCTATTTATTATGAAAATTTTAAACATTGAATAAGACTGGTTGTAGATCAGCATTACAGCAAGTCACTTAAATGCCATTGCTTTGATGCTAAAAATAATGAATGAATCTATTGTGTTGGCAATGCAAAGGTGAACAGGAGCATCCCTACAGAGGAATGGGATATGTGTGATACATGGATGTTTTTGATGACCTAAATAATAGGAATAAGAATCAGTGCAACAATACAAAATGCAGTGGCTTAGGAAATAATAGAAATTCCTGTTAGAAGATCCTTTTTAAGAAAAGCACAACTGTTAGAAATCAGAGGAATAAAAGACTATCTTGTTATCTAACCTGGTTTTTGGGGTTTTTCAGCCGCAAAAGACAATCAAAACCAAAAGACATGTAAGACAGCTGCCCTCTGTAGCTAATGCTAAGCATTAAGGTGATTTAGTATTGAGGTTGCTGGACCAAACTGTGCTATGCTGTTCTCCCTTGAGAACACATCAGGGACAGAAGAGAGCTGCTCTGATGAGTTGGGGAATGCAAGGCTTTTGCAAGGAAGGAGAATAGATGAGAGTCCAATAAATCTGAGAATAGCCTTTCAATGAAGCATTTGTGGGATTTCCAGAGTGATGGTTTTTGACCAAAAGGACACAGTGATCTTGCACTTGTTTGCTAATCTTGTAAGGACACACGAAATCACTAAGCTTGGAAGAGCAATGATTCCTCTCAATAAATACATGATGGGTAAATATTGCAAATAGAAAGGTATTATTTATAGTGTAGGAATTTATTGCATACTATGAATACACTTGTAATTAGCAATAAATTAGACTTGAAATCAGAAGCAAGTGAGCAAGCACTGATATTTAGGAGAGCTTCCTAAGGAAGAAACAAAGCGACAGTAATTGTGATATTCCTTGAGATGATTGAATATGACTGATTTTTTAAAACATTGTAAGAGTGACTTCTGTGCTGATAGAAAACTGTGGCACATTAGCACATTCTTGTGGTCCCTTACAGTCTCATGTTCTGTGAAAGGTAGTGACACAACATGGTGATGATCCCTGAAATGAAGGCATGGGCAGAATCTCTCCCCATATTCAGTGGTAGGGTCTTACATGCCAACAACATTGATTATTGAAAATGAGATATTACCTATATGAATATGGGATATATTTTGGTTTAGTATGGTTTGAAATATTAGTGCATTGTTTGGTTTTGGACTGTTGGCATTCCAGGAAAGGTAAAAGCTATGTGGAACTGTATTTCACCTAAAGGCTTAACTGATTCCTTACATTTTTTCTCTTTGAGCTGTGATTGCTGCAACCAAGGCACCAGATCTTCATTGTGATTCTCATCTTCATCTTGTGATGCTGTGTGTAGAAATGTGTCTGTGTTTTTTCTCTTTCCACAGCAATTTTTACCCTATTTATCAAATCATAAGTCTTGCTAGTCAACTGAGCTATCAAAGGTCGATTAAATCAGTAAAGAAAATCCATAGACTTCCATTCAGAATACTTTCTTTTTGTATTTACATTGTCAAGAGCTTGTATCCTAAACTGGTCAAGCTCAGTTCCCTCATATCATTAAAAATACCAATAATTTAATTAAGTATTCTTAATTAATAATAAATAATATTGATTATTAATCAAGTAATCATAACTGCAATTTACATAAATAATTACTGCTTAAATAAATATTATTTCAAAAAATATTCAATTTTTTTTCAACGTTACTAAAGGTTACAAATATTTGTTATGAAAATAATGAAGAATATTGCATGTTTTTAATACTGAAGGAATTGCAGTTTAATGAGCCTTTCTGCTATGAAGCTGAGATTAATGAACAGTTCCATTCAGTTCAATAAGCTTGATCATGCTTTAAAAATGTGTTGAGTATTTATTTTTATATAATGTTGCTGTTAACTGAAGGCTGGTGACAGTCCCTCTAGATCACTGCTGTTCGTGTTTGGTGTTTATTTTTAAAAACCATTTAAATATCTAAGTTCTGTATACTGAATTGAAATGTCCATGATTTATGATCAAATAATAAACATATGTTTCTGGTTTGTTCCCAGATTCAGAAGAGGAAATGAAAGCATTAGAAGCAGATTTATTGACCAATATGTACACATCAAAGGTAATTATTTTTCTTCCTTTACCTGACAGGGAGGGAGCAAATGAATTCTCATTACAAACCCAAAAGTCTTTGCACAAAGTAATAACCTATGGTCTAGACATAAAAGTTCAGTGTTAGGTTTTACTTTGGTGCAAGATTTTCTCCAGTTCAAAGGGAATATAAAGGTGTTGATGTGACACACTAAACATGTTCCTCAGCTGTAACACTGGTACTTTCATTAAACTGTCAAAACTGTGTTATGTACAGAGATGTAAATTTATGTGAGGAAATGTGTTTCCAATAAGATTATGCCCGATGAAAGCTAAATTAACCTTGAGTCAAATCTGTAAGTGCTATTTTGATGCAGAACCCTTCCTATATGCATATAAAATTAAGACAATCATAAAGCAAAACCAGTTCATACATATGCCAGTTTTGGTTTAGGATTTTGATCATAGTGCCAGTACAGGAACATGGGACCATGACTGTGAAAATACTAACTTTGTAAATGGCATTTCCATGACAGGTTTCCAGACTGTGAATAATGTGTATATTGTTTAATAGGAATATATGAAAATTCAGTGAAAACCTCATATTGACAGGGTGAAGCAGATAGTGTTGCACGTATGTATTGGACAGGCTGATAGACACTTTGTCAACACAATTAATTTCCATAAATGATCTAAGAAACATATGTGTCTGATATATCTTCAACAACATATAAAGAACAAACTCTGAAACAAATGCTATGGGTTTAAGGTGAATATTTTAATTTGTTATTCCAATAAAGTTTAAGTCGTTATTTAAATGTAATGGAAAATAAAATGGGAAATGAAAAATTTCTCCCCCAAAAAAGAAATTTACATAAGCCAATGACTAGTTAAGGCTAAAGACAAAACCTGCCAGGATGACTTCTGCATAATTGCATTGAAGTATATGTGACCTTTTTCACAGTATTATTTGATAGACTGGAAGAAGTATGAAGCCAGAAAATGCATTTTCTTTAACTGGTCTGGCAGTTCTTAGATCTCAGTGTTCTTCACTGGCATGATAGTTAACCTCAGATTACAAATAAACCTGTTGGCCACTAGTGAACATTTCTAAGGTTCAAAAAGATTTAATAACTTCTCCTTTTCTGAAATGTATTTACATGTAAGAGGCTGACAAAAATAGATTTTTTGCTCTGTGGCAAGGCATATGATGCCCTGGAATAAAACCCTGTAGCTATTGATATTTCTGCTACTGAGTTTAGTGGATCTGTGAACATAATTTCCATCTTTTCCTCCCTCTCACCACAGAACACAAGCCCAGGTAACTGCAAACCCACAAATATATTGCACCAGTTAATAGTGTCACAATGTTTGCCATAATACTCTTACGTTTTTTGATGTTATGTAGCTTGCTGTTTAGCTCCCTTAGGGTATTTACCACAGTCAACTGGCACTTGAAGTTGACAGAAGCAGTAGATTCATGTTGGAGAATTCATTGCTTTCATTGCTTTAATTCTGCATTATGCTGCTTTAAATCACCATCTAAAGTTCATTAGTTGAATTTATGTTGTCTCTTGACATCAAAGCAAGACGTGGTAGTGGTAGAAACACTAAAAACGGTGTATCAAGTCTTCTACAAGAGTAATATCACAATGCCATTAATTACTGAAATTACTTTTTTTCTGTTGTCTACTGCCAGATTTTAACCCTCATTACAACAAATTATGGTTCTGATGCGATAGACAAATTTGAAGGCAGTATGTGTAATACCTGTCTTGTGTGGTACCTGAGATCTGGTTCCATTTGAGGGCAATTACTGCTAAATTGCACAGACTGTATTTGACACTTACTTGGTAATCAGCAAAGGAAATCCTAACAATTTTAACAGCATTAAGATGGGAAAATAATTACTGCTTATGAAAGCTGAGATCTAAAAGTGCAGCAAAATGGATTATCACTTGTGGGTTTAGTATTTGATAGAACAAAAATCTACCTAAGTAGGCCCTTGTGGACCATAGTATCAAGACTAAAACCAGGGCTTAAACACACCTTTTGCAATATTCAGTAGCCTATCCAGTATTATGGGAAGAATTGCCTTATGCCTTTAACTTCACAGACTGTTGTCCAGTGCCTGCTGTGCCTTTTAAAGTTACTCTTAAAGTCACCTATATGCTGAACCACTCTCCATCCTTAAAGAATTAGTTCATGCTTATTGCAATCTGTCTTCAACACTTAATACAGTTTGTCACCCTTCCCTGCTGTTACGTCTGAACCAAGATACAAGGATCAAACAAGTCCTTGAAATGCTCTGTCTTTTTCCTAAGATAAAATCCAAAAGGCCATTTGGAAGGTCAGGTAAAAGAACAAAACCTGACTTGTCAAAATATGTGGGGAGTTATCTCCTGTCTCTCTTTTGTTTTAAATAAAAAAAAACTCTACTCATAGCAAAGAGACAACTCTGTGTCTAGATTCCTAAATGCTTGCCTGAAACCACTAGTTGCACGAAGAATATTTTTTGAACTCAAAAAGTTTGACACTATGTTATTTAGAGGGGGAAAAAAAAGTAAAATGAAAGTATTCCTTGGGGAATATATCCACCTAGAATATATTCCACCTTTGGGATCCCACCCAACATTAATTTTCTGAAGTCATGGACCCACTGAGTTTTCATTGTTGTAGGATGCCCATTTATGAGTGCATTTTCCTGGAGAGTTTAGCCTCCTCTGAGGAGCTGTCTAGAAGTAGGAGGAACCTACAGCTATCTAGGAGTTAGTGACTTCCTGACTCAGTCATTGCATTAAAATTAATTAGGTTTACAGGCATTAATATGCACCATGGAAGAAATTCTTCTTTAACAGAATTCACTGGTATATCTGATTAACTATATTATTTCTGTGGTTACAATCTGAACAAAATTCAACTGCTATCATGGAAAAGAACCATAGAGATCCTACACTAACTAGTGATTTTTACCTTTTAATGAATTTGCTTTTTATCTGCTTTTACTAGATAAAGACAAGAATGTAAAAAGCAGATATCATTTTCCCTAATGAAAAATAGCATTTGGGATGTATAGATGGATTGTAACAAAAGAAGTATATTAGGCAAACTATCAGGAGTATCATTCAACCAGATATGGAAATAAAATACCATATAAATTGTAACTTGGAAATCTCTTTGGTCTTGCATAGGACAAGCCTCTTGTCAAAGAAGGAAATACACTTTCAGTTTCTTAGATGATCTTAAATTCTCTTTCAAGATCGATGAAGTGGGAGAAATTATATATCTGCTTCTTATTTACAAGCATGTTCAACAGTGGAAATACATACATCATATTCACTTCAGTATTCATATACCTTTTTAATTCTAGTTCATACTTCAATCTCCTTTCTCTCTTCAGATTATTCCCAGATATTTTTCAATTTACTCTTAAAAAAATTTGTTCCACCTTGGCAGATAAGGGCTCCTTGTTTTCTTGTGTAGATGTTTTCCAAACCATGTGTTGAGCTGCTGTATGTGATATTGCTTAGATCTGTGTGGAAAATACATATAAATACATAAAATAAAAAATGTATCCCATATTATAAATTAATCTGAAAATTTGGAATATCATCATCTTAGACTGTTTTTTAATATATACCTTTAGGATGACTGCCTCAGATATTTTTCATAACCCAGAAAAGCAAAGTGGTCTGATTTTAATGCTTGATGTGATAGTGGAGCAGAAAAATAACATGACTGCCTTGTTTAGTGACTGGACATGAGCTGGAAAACTCCGCATTCAATTAAAATAACCCAAAATTCACTCTGACTGAATTGTTAATGGTAGCAGTAAGTCAGAAGCAGTATCCAAGTAAAAATACTGTGAGGTGATATATTCATGACATTAATAGCAAGGAGACACCCTTAACAAATGAAATATTAATTGGAAGCTTGCAGACAGCACTGCAAATTTGTTTTCTCCTCATCTCATAAGTACGAGCTAAGACAATTTTCACCTAAACAAATCTGCTATATAAGTACTTTACTAATACACAGAGGAAAGTTGCTTTATACATTGATGTGCAGAATGACATAAAGTAGTAACTTTAGATCAAAAAGATTCTATAAATTATGCAAGAAGGCATGAAAAATTACCCTATCCTTTACTCTTCTGTTTCTATCCCCTGGAATATTTTTGGTTCTCAACTAAGAAATCTCACTTGCTCACACAGCACTACCTCTAGATTCCATGCTCCATTGCGATTTAGCTGTTGCAGTGCTAGCTCACATTTCTTTTACATACCCAGGAGACAGCAGTGAACTGGAGAAGCCTCTTCAGTTTTCATTAAAAGCTCCATATTTTTATATTTCTAAAATATATTAAAACAGACCAAGGAACATTTTGAAATTGCCTTGTGTATTTGATCTTTTCCCTAGTTCAAATTCTGTTGATAAAATTAGATATTCTGCAAAGAGAATAATTTTATCTTGAAACTGTCACATCTTTTTAAGTAATTTGATAGACTAACTAGGGTACTTCAATGAGAAAACAGATGAGCTCAAAGTAAAGAGTGCAGAACCAATTACAAGCTTCCAAATAAGATTTCAGATTTGATTTCTTAGCCTCAAAACAAAAGAATCTTTTTTTTTGTTTAACGTTGTCAGGAATCTGAGAATGCACAGCAGTTTTATTAAAAGGCTAAATCATTCTTATTTTGATGGGCACATGTTTATCAGATCTATGTTGGAGTAATGATCATGGACAAAAGAAAACTTCTTGTAGCTAATGCTAAAAGTGATGCCAAATTTTCTTGTTTCTTCCTCATTTCTCTGAACTTTCTTTTCCCTCAAAAAACAGTCAAGTGTGATGAATATACATAAATCTCGCACGAAAGGCCCCTTTGTTAGGAAGGAGCCCTAAAGAAACAGGTTATGTGATTACCTGAGGTTCAGCCAAGTAAACACTACATCCACACTCAATCAGTGCTGCCAAGTATGTGTGAAAGGCAATGTCTGTGTTAGTGTCATACCTGTATTTAACTTCATGCATACAGGAAAAGAAGCAACTACACTTCAGTTCATAGGTAAGGTCTAATCCTAATGTGCATAGCAAGGAAATTCTTGCAAGCAATAACTAGGAATTTGTTATTTGGCTTTTGGTTGGAGATTGCTATGTCACCAGTTCTAGTTGAAGGAAACTCAGTTCTATACTCAGCACTGAAAGGAATACAGTGCAGAAGAAATAATTAGTAGTGGGAGAATGAAGAAAATGGCAAAATAATGAAAAGCAGTAAATGAGATGGGAATTAAGTTTTAAACTTACATTTTTGCTATTGATAATCAAAATGGAAGACTGCTGCTGCAACTGCTTGGAAAAAACAATACCAGAAAAAAAGTAAAAATCATGCTTATCAGCATTGCTTTAAAATGGTTTAAGAGCTCATACATAATGCAATATACTGGAAAAAGCAAAATTTGAGACAAATGATGGTGAAATTTCCTTTATTCTATCTTTCTATAACAGGTTAATGATGGGCCACATAAATACAGATGGTCTCAGTTTTTCAGTCCAGTTACCAAATCAGGAATACTTTGTTTTCACAGCTATGTTTTGTCTTTGCTCCATCTCCCTAAGCCTATAGATCTTCAATTAACATCTTCCAGGCTCTTCACTTTCCAGCATCCAAAACTCCTGGAGCTTACAGATCCTGTAACTTCAGACCCAGACTCATCAGACAGCTTGTCCTGAAGCAGGGACTCCATTCCTTTTCTCAGGGAATTTTGGGATGACTGGTATTTGTGCTGAACTAGGGAGGAGTGTCTAGTTAACCACAGGCATCCAGCTTGGATTCCTGAGCTGGGAATTTATCCAGTGGGTTTGATTCATTATCCTTATTTACACCTGTGAATTTATATTATATTAATTTCCATCTGTGTTTTTGTTTGCACCTGTGCAGAATGACTATGAAATGCTGCCATTCTGGTTTGGTAGCAGTTGAGCTTTTTCATCATTTATATCTACCTGGGGGGCAAGGCTGCAAGGAAGCAGACTTGGCGTGTGTAATAAATGAGTTGTCCTAAGTTCTGCACTCTAATTATTGTCTAAAAGTTGACCAGATGAAAAGCACTTCAGAAACATAAACTTGTTTCTAACAAAACGTTTGAATGTAGCACACGGATACAAAAAACCCAAAAGACATGAAATGGTGGGTGTTTTTATTTTCAGATTAACAGAGCAAAGCTTCCTTACTGGAAAGTGACCCTGCTAAATGTCTGCAATCTTGTCAACAACATAAACAACCAAATGGGGGAAACAGTAGAGGTAGATGAGGAGGATCTGGTTCCAGGAAGACAGTTCCCTGCTGCTCTGGATGGCTTCAGCTTGGAAGCAATGCTGACAGTCTATCAACTCCAAAAAGTTTGCCACAGCAGAGCCTTTCAGCATTGGGAGGTAACACAAACTATCACAAATGCATATTTCTACTGCTGTTAAACTCTCAGGTTCTGTTTGTAGTGATGTTGTAAAATCCATATCCATGTAGCCTCCATCACATTGTCTGAGCTTTCCTTCCCTCTTTTATATTCTCTAGTACCTCTAATATGCCTCTTTCAGTATGAGCAGTGAATTAGTGCAGTTTCTGATGACCTGAGTATACATTTCTCACAAAAACCCATGGATAAATGAAGACTTTTCTTAACTACATACTTCACTCTTTGTAGCCATTTCAGGTAACCAAACAAACATATGAAAGTCATCCCTACACTAGAATCCATAATTAATATCTGCTTAACAGACATGAGGTTATTATAGATCTATTGAAGCATAAATAAATGTACCCAGTGTTTCTGTTCAAAGAGGCCAAGGCAGACTGGATTCAAAATGCAGGGATACATGCCCATGTGTACATATCATTTTACTAGGTACTCTGGTTTTCTTATCATTGCTAGGAAACTGGCAACAAGGTAACTCCTGCTTTTTGTTTCCCTACACCTAAAGAGGGCCCTGGAAGTTGATATTGTGATTGTATGAAGATTGCTGCTCTTAGACAGTGATTGTTTATAGTCCATTTCTGATAATTTAGTTCAGTACAATGATTACAGTGACTACACAGAAGCACACTAGGCACAATCCACTTGCATTGTTAGATATTACACTAAAAGCTGCTTTGTGTAGTGAAAAAAGATTACTCAGTGTCACTACCCACTCTCCAGTAAAGCAAATTTCTTAATCTATCTCAGGTTCATGTACAGTCTAGATGAATCCAGATATTTTTTGGTGGTTGGTTTTTGGTTTTGTTTGTTTGTTTGGGGTTTTGTTTGTTTTGTTTTGCTTTGCTGTCATAACTCTTTATATTCCCAATCCTCATGTTAGCTGGGGTGGTCTAAGCAGAGGAATGCAATCTCTTTGAGAACCAGAGTTTTCTGAAGATGCTCTTCTTCAGTGCATTTATTGCTGGAAAGGAACTACCCTAGAACCAAATACGCAATAACCCATATGTCTTAATCACAGTTCCCTGCTTTGCAGGAAATTAGAAAATAAAATATTTCTCAACAGATGAACCTAGGAAGCAGAGCATGTAGGTGTTTAACCTAAACGTGTGATAAGAGAGTGATAGTCATTAGAAAACTTTCAGTCTGTTTGAGTTTTGGTCTAAGGAGGATAAACTAGCTTTCCTCTCTAGTCAAAGCCAGTTGTCTAATCTGTTGAAGTGGAATTTAAAAATCACTTCTGTAGGGCTCAGCTCATCTTTAACCTGATTTTAGTTTTGTGTCTTGAGTTTTATATATTTTTTTAATTAATGCTGCAGCTACAGATTTTATTGGTAGCAATAATATATGTTAATATTTTATTAAAATTTGGAGGAGATACAATCTTCATTATAAAAAAAAAGTAGATAACAGTGTGTCTCTTCTTGCATCCTACAGTTACTTCAGCAAGATGCTTTTGATCTAGAGAACTCAAGCCAAGAAAAAGAAATCATGAAGAGAAAAAATCCCTACATTCTGAAACGGCAGCTACATGTGAACAAAGCTAGAAGACCATACATACTCAAGAGAAGTTCATATTACTGATGCAGCAGAAGAAAACAATGTATATTTAGTTCATAGGTAACTGTGCATTATGGTTATCTTATCTAAATCTAAAATCATATTTGTGTGAAAATATACTCTGGAAAATCAAGATGATATCATAGCTGTGTCTTTTTTGCAATTGCTGTTTCTTGATTGTGGATTTTTCCTACTTGAGATAATTGGACTAATACATTTGCAAATAAAACTAGTTTTTAAGCATGATGTATTGTACAAAACTGAGATTTCAACATGCTTTCAAACAATCTTGTAGTCTTTTCCAGTTTTATAAAGCACACCAACATAACACCAAGTAAATTGATACTGTCCATAAATCCTACTGAGAATCTTACAGCTTCTTAATGCAACACCTCAAACATGTAAATGTTTACAAATTTCTTGAATAATATAGTAGTAAGAAGTGCCACAGTATTTTATGTTTTGACTAGTTTAATTTATTAGGAATTGGTCTAAGGAAAAAACGGATTAACTATTAAATGGCAATTTCAAAATGAATATTTTAAATAGCTTCCTTGTGAATTTTGAATTTTTGATTTCCAATCTATGAATGCTCAGGAAAAACAAAAAACTACAAGAAACTTGGTGAAGTGTTTGAAAGATTAATTGAAAGTAGAACATCTTAAAATTACTATTAAAAGGCATTTGCTTTCCCTCCTTCCACAAATTTGTATAAAACAGGAAGTTTCAGAGTTGAAAACAGTCTTGGAAGTTAACAGAGAGGGAGGGTCACAGCATGGGAAAAAATGTTTTCGAGCCATGAGGAATCAACTGTTGCCTGAAAGTTACACATTTTCCAGTTCCGTGTTTGTGATGCGTGCATAAGATTTGGGATCTCAATGGTTCTGGGTTCCAGTTTGGAGGAAAAGTCTGGATGGACTGGGGCCCATTAGCAACTGTGAAAATTGAGGGGTAGTCCAAGACCTGTGAAGCCTGGATGCTCAGACCAGAAGGCAAAAGTGGGACAGACATTGTTTTTGAAAACTTACCTGTTTCCTGTTTGATGTATTTCCTTAAAGCAATTCTCCTCCAACAAATAGCCACACCATCACCACCCCCCCACCAAAAAAACCAAAAAAAACCCTACCAAAAAAACACCCCAAACAACCAAGAACCCAACAGAAAACCCAAACATTTAAAGAATTTTCAAATCTTCTCACAAGTTTGTTACACTTTGTTTCATGGGGAGGGATGGAGTTTTTAAAGCAAAATATATTTTAACTGTATTAAAGCTAATTATATTTCCTTTTCTCACTGCAAATATTATTAATCAGTTTATTCATTCAATAACCCTTAAATGCATGCACTGACAAGAAATAACTGAGTATAAACTAATTATTGCAGTAATCATTATGACTCAAATACAGCAAAGCAATTAAGTACGTTCAGTCTCAATGTTTTAAATGCTTTATGTGCTTAAGGGCTTTGCTTAAATAAGTAAACTCACACCCCTTGCTTTTTTTACAAAACACATTGAATTGTCTGTAGACCCAGCATGCTCTCAAGTGGTTAAGAAATATCTTCTTTCCAACAAACTGTAAGATCTCTAGTCCTATTATGGATATTTGAATTCTAAAATGTCTTTTGCTCTGAAATAACAAAGCAGAGCAGTTTGTTCCAAAATTCGCTGCTTGCAGAACCTGTGGAAAAAAAAAAAAGAAAGAAACTTCAGATCACTTTTTCATGGGAAAACCAGAAAAATAAGACAAAAAAATGTCACTATATTTCTCTTATGTTAAGTTTAACAATATAAAAGCTAAAAAAAAATAGGATAAGGTAATGTGATTGTCATCTGATGAGAACATAATTTTTTCAGTAACAAACATCCTTTCATGTCTCATTTTTGAGGTAATTTAGACAGTCATGGTAATGGCATATGACCTCAAATGATGATACTCCCTGTTCCATCCCCATCTAGTGTTCCACACTACCTTGTGACCATGTACTTGTTCTTTGCAGTGCAGAGCTAACAGATTAGTCAGACTGGCTGGAAATGGCATTAAATAACCCATTTCCTTTCAGCAGACTGTGAATCCACACACAGACAGCTACTTTGTGTCACTGGTGGAGACAGTCTAAAGTATGGCTGGAAAGAACTGCTTGTCAGTTGTCCCTAGCCTCTGATGGAGGTGTCAGAGGACTGTCATTTGGTGATAGTCTGAACTAGATGAGGAAACAAAACCTGTAATTGCAATATGGTCAGTTAAGTTAAAAAAGCCTGTGCTGGTTTTTCAATTTATTAGTCATTCATGAAAAGTAAACATAGCAGTATTAAAATACTACAAAACACAACCCATAGAATTAAGCCAGGTGCTCAGAGCTGTTAAAGGAAATATTGAAGTCTGGGAGACTTCCTTGCTTGAAATCCCTTCTCTCTTCTAACTGTTGCTACCTCCTGATGGCCTCACTGCTATGAATAGCAGCCTTTCTTTAGCCTTCATTTTTGGATGACGGCAGAAACATTATAGGCTTAAGTGTATTTGACTCTATTTTGCACATTCTTTTAGTGAGATCTGCAGGGTACCTGCCTCACCTGTAACTGTGCATTGCCTTCAATATCCATGCTGCTATATTTGCAGCAGGAATGAGTGCTGGATGAAGTTCAGGTCAGAGAAAGTTACCACAAAATGTGAACTTACTAATTCAGAAACTTAAACAGTTTCCCTTCCCTTCCCTTCCCTTCCCTTCCCTTCCCTTCCCTTCCCTTCCCTTCCCTTCCCTTCCCTTCCCTTCCCTTCCCTTCCCTTCCCTTCCCTTCCCTTCCCTTCCCTTCCCATTTAAAAATACTATTTTGAAGACCATTAATTTAGTCTGCTACCTTTTCTTAAAGAACTCCCTTTGATATGGGCGATTTTGTTTTATAAAAGCAATTATTGAGAGATGTTCTGCCTCTATGTCTTCAGAGGACCACATTTTTCTTATAAATTGCATTACTGACTTTTAAATTAAGTTCATAGATTAATAATTATGCCAATTATTCAGAAACTTCATACTTAACTATTTCATAGACTCCTAAAATATTGGATATAGTCAGACAGTTATTGCAGAAACCTGTCAATACTTTCTAATGAAGAATTAAATTTAACTATATTTACTTTGATTTTATATATTTTTAAGTTATCATCCATAATATGTCAAATGCCCTATACAGAAAAAGTAAAACACAGAGATATGAATAATTGTATCATCTCTGAAGCATATATTTGTTACTTTGTCTGTAAAAGAAACATTATAATGTAATAGTTGCTGTTATCAATTAACAGGTTAAAGGCAGTGCTGATAAAATAAGTCTTTAGTTCTTAAATCTTGCTTGTGGTATAAGTTTTAATATTTTCTGTATTTTCTATTAGAAATTAAAATTTTGTTTTATGTTTTAAGTAAGAGTTTAATGGGTGTGCTGTAAACCACAGGATGAAATGTGAATGAAATGTTGACTTTTCAGATTAAGAGAGATTTAATTTTGAACTGTATGCTTTGGCTAAGTCCCATACCGAACTCTTTGTGAACACAAAACGTAGAAAAAATTGGTCTTGAACTTTATTCTTTTCCCCAAAGATTAGTTATCAATTTGCACTGTAGAGTTTCAAATTGAAGATACAGGCTACCACTACAATAATTTCATGTTGGAGGGCAGAAAGAAGAGCAGGTTTTTATTAAATTTCCTAAGGTTCCAGATGGATCATTGATGTCCTCCACATCCAAAATCCTGGTCTGACTGCAAGCAGTGAGAAAACAAGAGTTTCAGATAATCTGCAAAATAAACTGTGCTGACTTCTGTGGTATAACAAGTCAGCACCTGGATCTCACTCCCCATGAAGCAAAAAAAAGTGGAAGAGAGGGGCTGACCTCTGCAAGGAACCTGGAGAATGAGATTTTAATTGCTGCCAAATGCAAGCATTCAGAATTCAAGAGTGAGGCTGAAAAACCCTGAAGATAGATAGATAGATAGATAGATAGATAGATAGATAGATAGATAGATAGATAGATAGATTAGATAGATAGATAGAAAGATAGATAGATAGATAGATAGATAGATAGATAGATAGATAGATAGATAGATAGATAGATATAGATAGGTAGATAGATAGATAGGTAGATAGATAGATAGATAGATAGATAGATAGATAGATAGATAGATAAATATCCCTGACCTAAATGAAGTAATAAATATACGTCAAATGATTTTGTTTCTTTCCGTTTACCAGATTTCCAGAGAGCATTAGAATCATATATCTAAGCTTTGTAAAAAAGAAGAGCTTAAACATCTTTGCTTGTAAATATTAATTTTTACTGACATTCTCATCCAGCCTCTTGAATCCAGCAGTTGTCATATTACAACACACACTAAAGCACAATATTCGTGACCAGATTTCAAAATCATCCAAATCCAGGATACTTGGATGGGTCTGCCAGACCAGTCAATCCGACAGTGGAATAAAAGAGCCTTGTGATACCTCATTAGCAGGCAAGCTTTGTCTGACTGAATGATTCTTCTGAGGTAGCAATATGGGGAAATGACATGGGAGCCACCCAGTAATTTTTGGAGACTGTCAGCTATTAAGAAACAAAGCCTTCAGGAACTCTTGGTTGCCCAATGGTCACTTGCTTTTTCCAAGCAGACGAGAGTGTACAGCTCATATCTCAGGAATTGCATCACATTCCATTGTACAGAAGGAAAAGAGGGACTATAGAAAACTGGACTTGACTTACCCAGGAATAGCATTTTTCTGTTTGAGCTCCTAATGGGTTAAGTACCAGTCTGTTTTGTCACAGAAGTTGACAGTCTGTCAACAGTTAGTCTGGAAACATTTTCTATTTTGCTTTTGCAAATCAGTTGTAGGAAGCTTTTTCAGGATATTTCTCTTATGGATAGATTAAGGGCTACTTAGGTAGTCTATACATTACTTTTTAAATGACTGGCAGCAACATGAAGACCTCATCTAGGTGAAGTGTCCCAGCTGCTTAATAAAATGTTAACATTATTAAGAGTGGATTTGTGCACCAGTAAAACTACTAGACTGGAAACATCCTAAATGACAATCTTGAAATTATTAGTGTAGCTTATTTGGAGTAATGATTTAAAAATCCAAGCTGTATAACAGATTTTGTAATGCAGCATTCTAGAATTTAAGATTATTTTATCTCATATAGGCATTTATCTCAAGGTCTAGAAAATGTAGGAAAGGAAGAGAAAGAGAGAGAGAGAGAAAGGAGGAAAGAAGGAAAGGAAGGAAGGAAGGAAGGAAGGAAGGAAGGAAGGAAGGAAGGAAGGAAGGAAGGAAGGAAGGAAGGAAGGAAGGAAGGAAGGAAGAGAAAGAAAGAAAGAAAGAAAGAAAGAAAGAAAGAAAGAAAGAAAGAAAGAAAGAAAGAAAGAAAGAAAGAAAGAAAGAAAGAAAGAAAGAAAGAAAGAGAAAGAAAGAGAAAGAAATAAATAAAGAAAGAAAGAAAGAAAGAAAAAAAGAAAGAAAGAAAGAAAGAGAAAGAAAGAAAGAAAGAACCTAATATGTGCTATATTGTGCATTATTTTCTTAAAGTTTTTACAAAGCAATATGACCTGGGAATAATTTTATCTGGAATGAATGGCATTGTTCCTCCAATTTACTTTTTCAAATCTATTGTTTATATGTGTTTAAAAACAACTGTTCCTCTAATATAATTTCTAAAAAACTTTTATTGGGGTGCAAAAAGACAAATTTTTTGAATGAATAAACTCTTGCTTAAAACACAATCATTCTTGTCCTAGGAAAAAAACATTCCTACTTTTTAACAGATATAGAGATCTTAGAAATAGTTTACTCAATAGCTCTTTCATGAATGAAATCTCTTGATTATTTTTGTGTACTACCAAATTCTTAAAGTAGTTGTATAATCATATACTGTAGAAGTTGTTGTGTTTTGGTATCTCATTTAATGATCTTTACAATAAAGAGCTGTTTGGAAAAGACAACTTGCCTTTTGTTCTGCTGAAAAGAAGGGATCAAAAAAATAACACCACACAGAGCAAAGTTACCTGAGTATATACCCACAAATGAAGGGTTTATTAAAATTATTCTGAATTTTGCTGCATTTAAAGTATAACTTTGAGGAATATGTAACTACAGAATACTATAGTACCATGTTATTATAGTATTCTATATCTGCTTGTTCCAAAAATAGACAACAATAACACAAATTTCTAAAGTATTGTTTTTAATATGGAAAGGTACTGAAGTGCTGAAACTGCAGCTGTTTTGAAGATTAAATCCTTGGCAAATACTTCCGTTCTCCTCAAAATTTTGCTGATGGCAGATTTTTTTTTTTTATAGTAAAGTTAAGAGTTACTATTAGAACAAGGGAGTTGCGAAAGTTAAATGTTGTGGTTTTTTAGAAATATCCCATGCCCTTCAGCTCTACCTCTGGTTTTAGGTTCCTGTGTTAGTGTTGAACTGAAAGGAGCAGTAAGGGAATGGACAAATGGGAAGCAAAAGGAGGATAGGTAAGGGACTTAATGAAAAAAGGTGCAAAGGTGTTAACTGGATATTCCTTCTGTCTGGTTCCAACGAAAGATTGCCAGAGCTGGCTGAGGCATGGGTTTTATGTATATGTAGGGAGGAAAAAAGTGAGGGAAAAGTCAGGGAAAAGGAGCAAAGGGAATATAATACTGAGTTGTGTTTTCTTTTGTAGTGTTGGTTCAAAACTAAAGTGTAGATAGCTTAGTATAAACTAAGATGCAGGATATTCTGAAAAAAGGAGGTGAGTTCCCATCAGTGTATGGGAAGGGCAATCATCTGGCTGGCATTCCCAACACTTCCCCTGAATCAAGAAAAACAGATTTGAGCTGAGATGTTTCAAATTGAAAGTTTGTAAGGAGAAACTGGAACAACGAAAGAAAGCTGATCAGGAAAAGGAGGGAGTGCATGGCAAGGGTCAAGATATACACAAACCAGAGTCAGTTGGATCATTCAGTAAGCCTGGACTGTCAGTACAGGACAGAAATACAGATTGCTGTTCATAGCTTGGGATAATCAACACCAATCTGTACAGGTTTGAGAAACCTTGCTGTTTGAACCCGTGTCTCAAGCAAGTTAACACTATTTCATCACACTGGTCTCAGAATTAGGAGACATCCCATTGTGCAGACAATAGGATCACCCTTTAAGGGGAGATGAAAAGGAACCAAGGAAAGCTCAGAGCCAAAGTGAAGGCCTTCTCATAAAGCAGGAGTTCATTTCAGTCTTGAAAGGTAGTTAGAAACCTACATTTGTAGGTAGCTTTTTTAGATTGTTTTTTCAGATAAAAGTTCAGAGATAAACTCCAGAAATTCATATTCTCAGAAAGAAAGCAATCTGGAACTGGTCTTAAAAAATTAGATTTCCTTCGGCTAGCATAGCTGTGGCAAATCAAACATTCTACTTCAATGCATGGTACACTGACCTCAACCTGAAATCCAGGTTTCTGTGAAATGGATGGATGTAGATTATAAGTAAGATCTCTTCTGAACATTCAGCAAGGCAGAAGGCATAAGAAGTAATGCTGTACTAGAAGATTTTTGATGCCTTATTAGCAGCTTTCAGTAGTGTGTGAAGAAACATAATGTACTATTTGCAACACTTTCCAAGGCATATCTTGATGTGAAAGGAACTGACGTGTACTGTGATAAGTCTTTATTTAGATAGAGAGAGTGTTAAAATATCTGTAGCACGGTGCTTAAAAACCTGATTTCTGTTCACTTAAACACTTCAGTGCTTTTCTGCTAGGAGTGCATCTGCCTCCTTGGCAACAGGTGTGTATAAGAAAGGATTGCTCAAATTCACCATTATAGATAGTCCTTGAGATTAATAATATATAAAACGAAATGCTATTTAAACAGTTTAGCTTTATGCAACCAGTTGAAATACTTTGGGTAAACAGGGAAAAAGTCAAATAAATAGACAGTATTTCTGCTGCTTATATATAGGTGCACATACACACAGGAATAAATTCCTTACTGTGAGGATGGGGTGACACTGGAACAGATGACCCAGAGAAGCTGTGTGTGCCCCATCCTTGTAAGGATTCAAGACCAGGCTGGATGGGGCTCTGAGCATTGAGGTCTAAAGGAAGGTGTCCCTGTCCATGGCAGGAGCAGTTGCAACTAGATGGTCTTTGCAACTAGGGCCCTTCCAACACAAACCATTTTATGACATTCATTCTTTTGATACACACAAGCACAGATTTGTATATGGAGACACTGCTCTCTTCCTTATCTCTCTTAGAATGTATCTCATCAAAATAAGAGTTTTGCAGGGGTGTTACTTCATTTTCATGGCCAGAAAAAATGAATTTTTTTGCTTTTTTTGAGTTAAAAACTAACTTTAAAGAATTAATATTTCATAATTTTTGCTTGTGTTATCAGATCTGGCCAAAACAATGACCCATAATTATCTTGTCTTGTTTGGGGCAAGCTGCACAACTGTATGCCTGATGGTCACCTTCCTACATTCAGAAAATTAATTCTGCGTCCTGTACAGTTACACTGGTCCTGAACTGAACCTACACAATATGAAATGAGAGAAGAGGAAATGATTTGGTGATGGAGAAACTTCAGTCTTCTAAGGGAGCAGAAGACATATTATAACCTTCAGATATTGCAAAATGTGATAGGAGGGAACCCTTCTGTAAGCTGGAAATTATGGTTGGGAAAAATAGCATAAGAAAGTCAAATAAATGGTCACTGTTTGGTCACTACTACATGAAGAAAACCAGAACAGAGAGAAAGATGCCATGCTTTTCCCCACATAACATTTGGCCTGGCAGTCACAATATTCCTTCCAATGAGGTTTGTGATTACTATTGATTTTTTGGATCAGATTTTATACACTATCAATAGAAAGTTTAGGATTTGATTTAATTCTGGAACTGGGGACTGAAATTTTATAATATACTGTTTATGAGATGTGTACTCCTCCTTTAAATCTTTAACATAATAAAAGGGGCCAGTGGTGAGGTGGAGAATAGCCTGGAGAGAAGGAGAAGACAAGAAGGAAGGAAAGTGAAGAGACAGACTGTCAGAGTAGTGCCCCTTTTCTTCTTTTACAGCAACTTTGTAAGCAGCCCTAAGTAAGTCTTAGACTTTATTGTTGCAAGACACAGCTTGGAACAGATGACCCAGAGAAGCTGTTTTTTTCTCTAGTTACTAATAGGTCTGCATGTCTGGTTTGTACTCTGTCAATTAAGACTGCCTTTTAGAGCATCATACTTTCTGCATGCTGCTATTTACTCAAACAATTTCAAGTGTTCCAGTTACAAATCAAGGCAGTGCATAAACTGTAAATTCCCACTTGAAAAATTTTCATTTTTTAAAATTAAATTCCCTGCTTTAACAAGGCTTTAGGCCCCATTTCAGATGTAAATAATGCTATGAATTAATTAAAAAAATATTCTATGACCCAAGCTGTGAGGAGCACTTGATGTTAAAAGAAAAAACTCATGTATTTTCCCTTCATCTTCTTTTTGGGTGGGGTAGATTAGTTTCTACAGCAGACTTGAGGAGAGGAGGGCAATAGAAGAAGTGTCGTAGAGAATGATATGTGTTCAGCCATACCATGGCACATAGCAGACAATTTGTAATCCAAAGTAAGGAGACCAAATGAATAACTGTTGTTCATAATCAGTACTCTTATGGGTTTCTGCATTATTGGTGAGCACATAGATGAGGAGGCAGCAGTCAACACAGCAAAGAATCATTTGGCTGAGTATGAATGACAGACCTGGGAATTTGGGCTGTTTCATGTTTGGTACCAAGGGGTAGAATAACTGTTTTAATTACATTTAGCTTCTGAGACTTTGACTTTCACATGAACAGATGATAATTAGAAAACAGTCCTGCTGCAGGCTTGAAGCCTGTTTTTCAAATCCACACAGCTTAGGGTGGAGTGTCAGGACTTGTGTTGAACATCATATTCCCAGGGGCCCCAAGCTCAGCCTCTGGAACTTAAGGATTAGCAAATTGAACCCTTTTGCTCATGAGTGAATATCAAGGCACTGCCTGGAGAGATACAGTGAATAAAGCCCAGACAACAGTATTATATTTTGCCTTTTAAGTTTTTCCTTTGTTAAAACCAGTAACACAGAGCCTCCATTCAGTTCAGATGCTGAAATAACAGTTTCTCAATAGAAGAAAACATTTCTCTATTCTCAGAAGAAAATAAAAAAGTTTTAATGAGGAGACCTTTAGCAATTGTTGTTTTTCCTTGTAAGTGCTTATATGTCTACATATACAGATTCTAATACAATACCACAATACTTGGAGAAGAAGTGTAAGAATATTAATTACCTAGAATAAATCCTGAAACATCACAGTTCACATCACTCCCTGTCACCAATATCCATGGCACCTGCAAGGCAAAAGCATTCATACCCTGTAAGGACTTCCAAATGCAGTGTTTCTATGGAGTTGGAGGAGGCAGCAGGAATGCTGATGTGGCTTTATGCACACACCTGTCTGTTAGTTTAAGCACTGGTTTCAGAATCAGTAGGAGTCTTCTTGTGTTGAAGCCAAGGACAATCTTTAAGCCGAAGTTAAGTCTTCCTTGACCTGATGTCAAAGTGTGTGGAACATTCAAGAGTTGCACCATGATACCTTACTAAAGTTTAAATATTTGCTTTGGAGTGCCCAGGGCCTTGCACATAACCCTCCAGAAAACTGCACAGGTATTGCAGGTGAGACAGAGAACCAAATACAATTAGCAAATTCTTCTAAGGAAAAAGGTGCTGTGTGGTGAGGAATCATTGCTGAAGTGGAATCGAAAAACATTACAAGACTTGATTAAAGCATAATAACTGTGAATAACTATCTCTCCTACTCCATCTATTGAAAATAAAGCAGTCTAGCAGCTTAAATTATAAAGAAGAGACCAGAAGAAAAGACATATTCCTCCTACGTACAGAAATCTGTATGGGGTCAGGTATAACTTTAAAAAAATTAGGGCTTTGTTTCTGTAAAATCTGTATTGTCTCATAGGGATTCGATGTGTTCTTTTTACCTGATGATGACTTTTCCTTTTCTTTTTAGGCTTTGAAAGGAAAAAGTCTTCAGGAGTTGGGTTTTTTTTTTGCAATACACCACCATCTGGTGGAAGTAAAGAGAAAGACAAAGATTAGGAAAGTTAACCTGTCTTAATAATTGACAGGCTTTAGTTTCCTAGTACTAATTGTCTTGAGGTTTTAGAGCACCAAATCACTTTAAACCATGTAATTTGCAGATTTCTCTATTCAATTTATTTGCTTCAATTATTTATTTTTAAGGGCCCCGAGGATATTCTTTAAACTAAATACACACTTCAGTATTTCTTAATGTATCTGATCTGTAATTCAAGACAGAATTTTCCATATGGTGACATAAAATGCTTCAAAATATTTTTCTAAATATCAAGCAATATTTATCATATAAACTATACACTACTGCTGTATATTTTAGGTATTGGTAGAATATAATTTGTTCGCTTTCAAAAAAATGTGTTAGCATGATTACCTTCTTTGTTCTATTAGGGCCTTTTTTCCCCACAAATTTTTTGATTAAAATTTTAGGGGAAAAATTCTAATCTTACTGTCTATGCACTTTGGGAGCTAAATTTCATTTTATACAGCAATGAAAATTCACAGGTTAGCAGAGTTCGCAATACATGCTGATAATATCTGTGCTCTTTCCGTGGTCACCATGTTCATTCTGTGATGTCACTAATAAATGTTGTTAAATATTGTGGGCACAACAATATTGGAAGTAAAATACATATCTAGAAAAATATAGGCATAAAAAAGCACCAAACAACTATGTTGATATTTGTTTTATGTTAGAATTAAATATTCTGCTCTAGAAATGTTTGCCAGGATCTTCAGTGTCTCCCCTATTTTTTTTTTGCCACCTGCTAGGCTCACAACCTAAACACTCAGGCATCCCAAATATCCACTGGGCAGTTATCTGGGGAATTGAGGTATGCTACCTGCCACCAGATGTTGGGGAATTTGCAGCAGAAGGACCTAAGCAGATTTAAAGACAGGGGTCTTACACAATCTTGGCCACCAGCAAGCCAGCAAAAGCTTTCCAGGGAATTAAGTCTTGCTGAGCTCAGTGATATGATCACAGCCAAGGGTCAGCCTCTCTGCCAGTTTCTGCTGGAGTTTTGGCAAGATCAGCCAGGAGTGTGCCAGGCCAGACCACTGACATTTTTTAAATGGGAAAATGTTTTCCTATCACATTTTGACCAGCCCTAATAACACACTGTGGACACAGCCGTGGCATTGGCATTGTAACAGCCGCCTTCCATGTACTTGATAGAAGGATTCTCTCAGATCTCTAGAAAGCTGGAGGGAATGCAGCTGGCAGGGGCAGATGTCTGATGGTGCACAGCTGCTGAACCCTTCCAGCATGCCAGGGAGAAAGAGATCTCAACAGTGGTATCAGGAACATGTTGAATGTGGCATATGCTGTGATGGCCACGTGGTGGGAGAGGATCTCTTTGTCTTGCCTGCTGCTTCCAGGGAGTTGTGCTCAGGATGACACAATGCATAGCCACACCCAGTGCTTGCAGATACCTGTCTGCTGCCCTGTGCATGAATAGGGGCTACCTGCTAAACATGGTTCAGTATCCACAGCTCTTCTCCTGCCTGAGACATTCTGGATGGAGTCAGATATAACTTTAAAAAAGTTGGGACTGTGTTTCTGTAAAATAATTATTTTGGATAGATTATAAGTGGGAATTTTTAAGAATTTATTTTTTGTAATTTCAATTTAATTTTGAAGCACACAACTAGAATAATTTAATTGTACTATATCAAACAGATATCCCATTTGTATTGCAATTAACCATGTTGGACAAGGAATCCAATTTTCTGGGAACAGAAGTTCATGTTTAAGCCATATTGCTGAAGAAAAAGTGGGAAACCTAGGTCCAGAGGAAAGTGAAGTTAAAATGACTCAGAAAAATATATGATTTTAATGCCACAGGTATCTATGAACACAAGATGAGATCGATCATACTTATAGTAACTTGGAATGGCTTTTTTATAATTGATATTGCCAGTTTTTTAAGGAGCTGTTCATTCTTTTTCAATCACTTGATGATGAGTGTCACAAATTAATTGTGTCTTGAAACACAAATCCATTCTTGATATTTTTAAGCAGGGTAGATTTAATTTTTATTGTGTTAGCTTCTAGGGAGTGAAAAACAGCATCACTGTTTAAGTGAGGGTCTTTTTTTACAAATATTCTACATTTTAACAAGTCCTTCTCTTTTCTTTCTAAAACTATTGTAACATGGCTGTATTACATTGCTCCATTACCTTAAGCTCTGTTGCACCAGAGAAATGCCTTCTGCCTCTAAGAGATTCTTGGGGCCCACAATACTTCTAAAATTATCACCTGGCTTTTTCAGTTCTCTCCATGTGATGTCATTTAACACTGGTAGGCAGGTAAGCACCAAGCAGTCCCCATTCATTCCCCACTGAAGTGGGATGGGGGAACCAAAAAGGAACATTAAAACAAAAAAAAATCTAGGTGTCTAACCACTAATTAAAAAAAATAAATGAAGGATAAATAGAAAAAGAGAGAAAGAAAACAAAACAAGTGATGCAAAGGCAATCACTCACTGCTTCCCTCAGAGAGACCAATGTCAAGCCAATTCCTCTTTTCCCTTTTTTTTTGGCTAACCATGGTGCTATATGGCATGGAATATCTCTTTGGTTAGTTTGGGTTGTCTGCCTTTCCTTCTTTAACGATTTCACACCTCCAACCTAATTAGACTTGGGGTAGAATGAGAAGCAGAGGTGGTCTTGATGCTGTGCAGACACTGTTCATCAATGCCTGTGACGTCAGTGTGTCATCAGTATTGTTTTAATCACAAATATAAACTGTAGCACTGATTGAGCCATTATGGGGAAAGTTAACTCTATCCTAGTCAGGCTGTTAGTGTTGGATATGACTGATACTCCCCAAAACTTCTGTACGATGTGCAGCATTAAAAGCAATTTCATACACAGCCTTCACCACACCACAATAAAAATTTATTTGAGAAAAGACATGACACCTTCCATTCTGTTCTTCACCTGGAGGGAGTGCACAATTAGTCTGCAAACTCCTTTGTCACTGCTACAAAGCTGGTTTCATTTTTCTTATCTTAAAGAAAAAGTTTAGTTTTCCCCTGCTTGAGGTCACAAAATTAGTAAACATATCCAGCAGTCCACGAGTTTTATTGAAAATAAAACCCTACAAACACCAGCACGATGCCCCAAATTCTGGGAGGCCCGGACTAAGGCGTGTAAAAGGGAGCTTTCAGAAATTTGGCCTGAGATGTGAGACTGGAAAAGATCAGTGGTTTTTCATCAGTAGTGTGAATGTGCGGAGTGAGAAGAGTGACTGCAGAGTTTCTCCTGACCCAGCCTAGATCACCCTGCTCTTGACGTGCTCAGGATTTCATCGTCTATCTGTGGACTCCTGCTGCTCCTAAACGGAGCTCCACCTCTTTCTCCTCTCTTTTCTGCTTCACATGCTGGCAGGGAAAGAAGTCTTCAGAGGCAGAAAATGTGCCTAGTGGGGTCAGATCCCCAGAATGAAAATCATGAGTAAGAAGATTTTATTATCTCCTATATCCTTAAAAGAGACAGAGAGATAAGAATGTAATTTTTTTACATTTCTTTGCAGGAAAGCATGTGATTCTGGAGACTGTTACTGCTTCATACTAAAGAAATCCAGCTGTTCCTTTATATATGACTATTTGCCTGCATTAATAAAACTATACACTCAAACAAGAACAGTTGGCCTCCTGAATACAAATTTTTTGATATTTATTGATATATGTATTCAAAAACAAAAAGAATGTTTGTTCAAATCCACGTGGCTAGAATGGTACAAAATGATGGGAAATTAGGTTGTTTTAATCAACAGGGTAGGAATAAGTGCCACTGAGCAGATGACAAAGACATGTTCAGGTAACTTCACAAAAAATCCTGATGGCCAGTAGGTGGTACCCTTATTCCAGATAACAAACAAAGGGGGGGGGGGGGGGGAATAAAACCAAATAGCTAATATTTGCTCAGTATTGTGAGTATTTTCCTCTCCTATTAACCACTTCAGATGCCATCATACACTCTGTAAAGATCATTGGGCAAGCCTAATGAGAGTTTGGCCAAGGCACCTGTATGTGAACTGTGAAAGGGTCAGATTCTGTCATCAATGGTCTTGTATTGCTGGAATTAGACACTGTAGTTTTCCACACAGAATACTTTAACCACCTTGTAATCAAGCTCTTATGTATTGATGAACTTGATATTCACAATTAGTACATAAACCTCAGACCCGCAGGTTATACCACTGATTAATATAATTAACTCAATAATGCTAAAATATGTCATAAACTTTTTGTTTTTGTTTAATTTGTGAGAACATTGCAACTTCTTTTTTTTCCTGAAGCAAGTTTGTTTACCAGTTTAAGCAATTCTTAGACCATGAAAGGATGTTATGAACAAAATTATCTTACTAAATAATATAGGAAATATTTTTTTATTTAAAGGTCTTTCAAGCTGGAAGAAGTTTCCCAGGGAAGTAGTCGAGTCACCACCTGTGCAGGTATTTAAGATGTGTAGGTGCAGCATTTAGGAACATGCTTTTTTTTTTTTTTTTAAAAGTATAAACACAACCATCTTCAGTTTGAAATATCAGCCTGAATACCCTTTGGGGAGGAGGTGTGGGAGGAAACTGAACTAACATGGATACATGTCTCTCCATCATGCACTTAGCACTGAAAGTCTTGTCTGGGCATTTTGATCATCCTCTTCCCATTACATTCTCTTGTGACAGGAGTACCCTGAGAGGTACCACCTCTCTTTGGAACTTATCCTGGCATGCAATGAACTGCCCTCTGGAGACCCCTGTCCCTGTCCTGACTGCAGGTGCACCTACACTGATTACCTTAAACCAGATGCCTCTGTCTTTGCTTGCTCCAACACTGATATCTATTTTTGATTTTTATTTTGAGAAAATTTATTTTGGCCACCAGTTGTCACTTTGGAAGGCTTTATTACCTAAGATCCCTTACCCTCTTGATTAATTCTGGATTTCAGATCTCTCCAATACCAAATAATACCTAATAATGTCTGAAATGGTACTGAACATCAATACATCTGCAGATAACAACTGCAAACAATTACAACATTTACTATCTCTTATTCCCAGTTATACAACTACAACCAAGTTGAATTCATTTGAAAATGATGAAATGTGACCTTTTCTTTTCTTTTTCCCACTACCTTCTCTTAATTTTCTTAACTTTTAATTTAAACCAGAAGCATTGCAAATATTAGATATTGGGAGTCCAAAAACCTCTGAAATGTTTACACTAATATGAAACAGATATATAAGAAATCTTAAGTTAAAAAAGGGACAGTAGGCTTGTAACACCCAAAGAGACCAGCTTCAATAGAAAATATCTTCTGGCCCAAACTTAACTTTAGGCCTTTGATGATGCACAAAACTCAGAATTCATCCTTCACACTGAAAATCTGCAATTAATACTAGTAGAGATTTGGTATCTCCAAATCTAACTTCATTATTTTTTATTCTAGCACTAAACCAAACCAAACACCAAAACAGAAAAAAAAAACCCAGGAAGAATATTTTTTTCTGAATTGTTGGCTTTTTAAAGTGACAGCTCTGGGAAAATTATTCATGTGAGCACAAATTATATTGGTCCTCATTCTTCATCTCTATTTTCTGTATTTTCACCTGCCTTCCTGTATCTCTCTCCAATATTCATTCAATATTGGTCTATGCTATGATACTCTGATATCTGTCTCTTCTCACCTCCCAATGGGCTTGGCTGCACTAGAAGCCTTTTTTCCACCCTTGTCATTTCTTTTGTAAATGCTTTAGTAAAGGTCATAAGTTATGTGTCCAACCCTGTGTAAAACGGAAAGGAATTGATGTAGTTTTATCCTTCTCAGCCTTAGAATTCCTCTCTCACACTATAACAAAATTTTTCCAATATCATTATTTCAAAAGCTGAAAGCTCCCTTTCATCTTGCAAACAAAAAATAACAAATGGTTTTGTTATTTTACATAACCATGCAACTACAAATGTCCTTTGCAATCTTTAAAAAAAAAAAAATCAGTGATTGTGGTAATTACATTAGAAAATTATACAAGACAATTCAAATAGAATTCTGTTTTCTATCCCTCAGTTTAAAACTATGCCAAAAAACCACTCCTCTTTTTTAATTCCCACAAAATTCCTTCCCCAGTGCTCTGAATTTGCATGCTCTTGCAGTGAAACTTGTTTACTGGCAATGAAGTCTGCCTCCACAGCTGTCTCCTGGCTTAACCCTTTGGTGCCTTGGGTGAAACAGGAGCCTTCACACAGCAGTGGGCACTGTGAGATGTGCTGAAGGCAGACATCTAAACACCAGGAGAACTCTGAGGTCCTGCAGTAGTAGCAGTGCCTGTTCCCTACAACCTCATGCATTTTATTGACATTTATCAATGACATGCCATGCACATTTAATTACATTTATGCTGTTATCATGTGTTGAAAATATGCATAAGCTTAGGAATTTTGGAAAAGAATTGACAGACATATCTGCTCTAATTTGGAGACTTTTTTTAATGCAACCAGAAGATTATTTCTAGGTTTTCTGGTTTTAGCTTTCTTATAATTTCTTTATTATTCATTATGCTCCTGGTTGATATTCAGTTGCCTTTACCAGTCTGCTAGCAACAGCATTCACCTCTTTGGCTACGAAGACTTAAAATACATATCTGTTATTCAACTAAGTCTTATTTATGGATTTTAAGCAGAAGTTAAATCAGTATGACTTTACAGTGTTGAAAATCTTTATATATATTACAATACTTAGCAAAAATGTAAAAGGAATTATTAATTAAATCTCAGAGAATTTATTTTCAAGAATTGATTTTTAGGTTGGATAATCTAATAGGCAATGATTATATTTAGAGGGCTTGTTTTATGGCCATGAGATTATATTTTACACAAAATTAGGCCAAAGAACTAAAATCAGAACAACATATTTGCAGCCAAACAATCAGAGCACATTGAGGTCTGGGCCCAGCTTTTGGCTCTGAAATAATTTTAATTTATGGTCTGGGTAACTCAGTATTTTTCTGCTTTATTTCATCTTCTTGGATTAATTAATTTTTATTTCTCTCCCTTAATTTGTCCTTTCAAAGTCTTCAGATCTGAGACAATAAGAAGATTATGGTATGTGCTAATACAGACACTAAAGAAAAGGGTTTGGAAATATCTCTGTGTCTGCAAACAGCTGCTCAGTCATTAAATACACAGCGTCTTCTTTCCATCTAACTGAATTGTATTAGCTACAGTCCCTCAACTACGCCTGTTCAAATGCAAATATGGCCCAATGGTGACTGAACTAACATCATAGTTTTTGTTTCCTTCTTGATTATAATCCATATTATATTTCTCCATTTGGTTCACTATATGATTCACTGGGTACTTGTAACAGCATAGTTCATGGAGTGCGTGGAAAGGCAGGACAGAAGAGGAGCAGCACCACTAAACCCCTATTTTCAGTGCAGGGGATATAATGGTGAATAAATTTTAATTAAATTCTGTGGAACTCTGAACACAATTTCTTTAAAAACTTCAATAGCAATAGTGCTTGGTTTTCATGGCACTTGACTCGAAATGCCTTCACTAAGACTAGTTGAATGATCAGAAATAATTTCTAAATTAGGATGTGATCAAAGTTGTTGAAATGAAGATGTGCAATCCTTTTGATTTCAGTGGTCTTTGGATTTTTTTGAATATTTTTAGTTACAGAATATTTTGAGATGGGAGCACTAGAAACATCCGAGTCATCCTTTGCTTTGGTACCAGCTTGTCCACTTCTTACATCTGAAGCCTTTTCTGTTACTATGGAATTTCTATCTTCAGCCTCAAGAAATAGTTTTTGCTAAGACAATTTCCTTGCTTCTTCTGATAAGATGGTATCCAGGGTGCCACCCTGGACTGTCACTGCCAAAGCATGGTCGGGCATTCCAAAAGAGTGTAGCAGAGCTCAGAAATTTAGTCCCACTCCTTGTTGTATCCTTTCTTTTGTAGTAGTAAAAGAGAGAGAGAAAAAAAAAAAAAAAAAAAGAAGCCAAATTTACCAGATGAATATTTCTTACAAATAGTACCCATCCTGTCTAAAAATAAAATTAAAATTAAAAAAAAAAAACAAACCACCACCTATAAAAGAAGCTATTAGGATGTCCTCATTTGAATTCCAGTACAGCTGAAAAAGGAAAAAAAAAAGTCAAACACAAAATATCACTTTGGGTTCATAACGGAAAATGATTGCTTAGACATCAGAGAAAACTAAAAAAAGCAGCTGAATTAGCATTTAGGAGTACATATTAGCTCTATTCTGAGGTGCTATATGGGAAAAAATATCTGTTTTCCAACAAAAGAGACTGAAAATAAACAATTTTTCTGAAGGCTATAAACGCTTTTCTGTTTCTTTGTGTCTCTCACATTTTTGCCTGAAAACTGCAGGGAACTGAAGAAAACAGTAAGAGCAGAAATAATTCCTGAGTTTTAAATTTTATGTCATTAAAGACTGAAACCTGCAGACTGAGTCTACTAATGCAATTGCAGTGAAGACACTTAAGCTACTGCAAATGCAGTATTTTAATACAGTGGGACAAGCAGGACAAGCTCCCACAAGAGTTCTAGTACATGTACACCCCATTTATGAAATAATTTTATCCTTTGGAATTTACACTGTTTTGGAAGAAAGGTACTTTTCTATAGCTCCTACTGAGGTAAGGAAAGAGGAAAGAGGCCCTCTGTTCTGAGTTCCTGAGATACAAAAGTTCAAATTCTTGGGAAATGTGCTGTAGCACTCCCTTTTGTGAGAGAGAAGGAACCTTAAACTGCTGACTTCTTATTCAAAGTTTAATTAAAGATCCTTTTACCCTTAAAAGACTTTAGAGGCCATTTTCATAATCTTGGTCTATTTAATTACTGCATTAAATTGAAGGAGAGAAGATAAAGAAGGAAAAAACCCAACCAAACTTTTGCTTTTTCATTAGTATTGAAAGTGCTTATTCACAGGAGTGTAATTCAGATAAGCATCTGGCTCACAAACTATCCTGGCACAGACAAAGGTTTGTTTTCTTTTTTCAGAACTAGGAATTTATCCAAGATGTCCTGACTACTGGGAGCAGAACGTCTGACCAAAGTATGCTCACCAGATGGTAGATGTTTCCATGTGGGTAAATATTAAAAAAGTTCTAAATCTATGCAAACTGTGAAGCAGGGGTGGGAAAAGTTTGGTGTTGTTTTTCAGTTTTAGCTGCCTCTGCAACTCATAAACACAAGAGAAAAAAAAACCCTCAAACCGCAAAAAAAAGCTAATTTGAGTGGAAAAAAAATCAATATCTTTTAATTTTTACTATATATGAACTATCTTTAATGACTAATTTCAGAAACTTTAGGGTTGACACCTTTCGTTTAATTTTTTTCTTTTATTTCCTTAACATCTTTATTACTTTGCTATTAGAAAAACCAAAAAACCAACAACCAAAAAAACCCTTGCTGCTCTAAAATGTATTAGCTCCATTAAAAATGTCAAGCAAAATAGCTTTTATAGGGAAGGATATCTGGGAGAAATAAACCCCAAAAAGTCTGCTTTTAAGGGCCAGCTGAAGGTTTAATGCAATCAGCTCCCTGCCTGCTGGGCAGGAGCAGGGGGCAGCGTGGGGCAGTGCCTCTGGCATGCCAGGTCCTCATCCTCTCAGAATGGTTAAAATGCTATTATTAGCACAGACACTGCATTGAGCACCTCTTCTGGCTGCACTGTGGGTGTGTGGCCTGAAGCAAAGCGAGGAGAGGGGATCCCACAGGAGCGGGCTGGTGGTAGGGTTTAAACCGGGCTGGTGGTAGGGTTTAAACCGGGCTGGTGGTAGGGTTTACACCGCTCCAGCTGTGGGCTGGCTGGAGGCGAGGCACAGACCTGTGGAGCAATAATGCAGGCCCAAGCAGTCCTCCAGGGGATGGAGCACGCCAGGTTTGGCTCCAGCACCCAGTCCCAGCAGGAGCGCAGACCTCTCTAACTTAAACAGCTGCAAAAATGTTTGCTGGGTTAATAATTTGTCCCAGATTTAAAACCACATAGACAGCTAGAGGGTACGTTTGACACCACACGGCGTAGCTCAAGGAGAAAGCAAGCTGGCTTACATGGAAAAAGGCTTATAGCTGAAGTGGAATAGCAAAGAAGTGCAAAGTTATTAGAAAATTTCCAACTAAGTGCAGTGAGCTTCAGATTCCATATCGACAGAGATGCATGAAATAGAAGAAATGTCACAGTCAAAAGGCAGGGCAGCAAAAGCAAATGGTCTTTACCTTTCCTTGTAGTGAACTTTAAATAGCTCAGTCAGCTTCTAACTCTCTCTGATGTGCCCCTCTCTACCAGAAACCTATTGCTTACAATGCCTTTCCATTTATTTGTGTTTTCACTGCAGGAGCATGTGCCTACAATGAGCAAGTGAGTAGTGAAATGGGAATGTGAAAGTGATGCAGAATGCAACCATTTTCACCCTTGAAGAAAGGTATGTCTATGAAGATAAATAAATAAAAGCAAATATTATCCAAAAATTATCAAAACAATGAGAAACATTAACCAGAATTTTACAATATTTTTGCTTTAGGAAAGCAAGATAAATGCTCAATCTTTAATAAGCATAAATAGATAAATGTTGATTAACTAATTGCATATAATCCTAGTGGGGATCTGACCATAAAGCAGAACTAAAGAAATGCAATGCCTTGCTGCTGGCAGAAGAAAGGAAAGTTTGGGAAAGAGAATTTTTCCAATCGTAAGGTCTTAAATAAGAAATTTTTTTATCATAGGGTCCTGAAACAAAGATATCCTATGTTTCTTTAGAACAAATAGATGCTTAAATATACTTTTATGGCTTAGATACCTTTTATCAAATAATATTAAGAAAACAGTTTATTTCAGTTTCATACCAGATCAAACATATGAATCCTATTGCCTTGATCTATAATTTTTATGCTAAAGCCATTGAAAAAAAACCAAATATATTCCTTCACTTTAAAACAGAAAAAATGAGCTTTCAGGTAAACCAAAACAATAAATGTAATCAATAGTTTGTGGACAGGGTAAATATATTAATTATAATCAATACTCAAGAAAAGAAGCATCTGTTTACAAAACAATTCGGCAAGTGATATAACCCAAGAGATTTTATGCTATGAAATTGGTTTCAGATCAGAAGAAAGAGCGATTAACAATATAAAAGTTAATATCCAAATTATATCTGAAACAGTGGTTTCTCTCCTAAGCAAGAACGTTTAAAGTCTTTGGTACAGAAGACAGTAGATGTGGGGGATGGCAATATTTTTATTAATGAATTTATGTACGCACATGCCACACTTACTTACCTAAAACGCCTTACCTGACTTCTTTATTTATTTGTTTTTCTGTGAGGAGCTGTTATCACAAATATGCTTGAGTAAACATATTTTCTACTTTAAATAAATATAATGCATATCAAACTATGTTATGCAATATGTTGAATGAAACAAAATCTTGCACTACAGAAAAGAAAGGCTTACAAACACTCTGATCAAATATGATCAAATGAAATGCAATTGAAAAAACCCCACAAAACCCCAAAAAATAAGGAGATTTAGTGACAACAAAAAAATGGTCTGGGAGGAAATTAGGTGCAGGGCAGAGGACCAAAACATGCCAAAAGTAACCACACAACCGTTGCAAAAGCACGGGAAAAAGTCAAGGACAAAGAAACAACTTGGAGGGGAAGATATGAAAGACATGGCTTGGATACTTTAAAAAAAAAAAAAAATCCTTCCCAAAGTCAAAGCCATCAAAATGCCATATGCCATCACATGCAGGGACATGGACCAAAGCTTTCCAAAACTGATCCCCATTAAAATCCTGCAAACAGAAAAGAAGGACTTAAAAACACACTGGAAAGGAGATACCATCAAAGGAAAAGCAATTCAAGAAAAACAAAATTGGGAAATTTAGTGACTACAAGAAAATGGACAGGGATTACATCAGGTGCAGTGCAAAAAACCAAAACTTGCCAAGAGTAACCTCACAATTGTTGCAAAAACAGCAGAAAGCACCAAAAATATCTTCACCAAAGTGAAACCCATCATGGACATGGACCTTTCAAAAAATTTGTTGGCCGTGTTGTGGCATTTTTTCCCCAAATTTTAAGAATTTCTGTACAAACTAAAACTACAATTACCCCTTTCCGAAAGAATACTATTAGTGTACAGACGGGAGTGAGTTGAGGTATTGGGAAGGAGGACCTCTTGTTGATTTTAATACACAATTTTGAGTGAAAGAGGAGAGGAAACATAGGGAAAAAATTGTGTATTTGAAAGGTAGCAGACAACCACTGGAGAGAAGACCTGTTTGGGATTTATTTTTTCTTTTTTCCTGCCTCGAAAGTTGCTATTCAGCTCTTTGGAAGAGAGAAACCTGGCTCATTTTGCAAATTCAAAGCCAGACTGCTGCCAGGAACCATTTGCAGGAGTCATTAACAAAAACTGTTTGCTTTATGGGATTTCCATGGAGGTAAAACGGTATGCATATAATTTTGACACAATCAGATAATGCACTCTTAGAGTTAGATGGCAAAAAAAAGGGAAAAGAATTAGTAGGTCTCTTTTAAAAGGGTGTCTCATTAGAGCATGCTTATTGTCTTCCCAGCAGATGTGGCATTTAAACGTAGTGAGCAATGGCCAAAAGCAGGAAGTAATTCTGAGAAATAAATGACAGTAACCATCCCAGTTTCCTGAATGGAGGTGAAAGTGGTTTGGCAATATTCATACAAGATGATGATTATTTATGCAGTATTGAAATTAAAGAGAGAAGAAAGGAGTGGCTGTGTGTGCTGGTGAAAATGTGACATGAAAATAGAATAGATTCTGAAGTTGCAAATGAGCTGAACCCAGGTGGCACGACTGCACTGCAAGAGACATTCAGCAGCAGCAAGGCAGGTGTAAGGGTTTAACTTACACCTTTAGATCTCTGCTCTTAGTGGTACATGATATAATAAAGAAAAAAAAAGCCAGAATACTTTAAATTTTTGCTCCAGAATTCAGTCTGGCAAAAGTAAAACCAACATTAATGGGTAAATAGCAATAAAGAAGGAGGGCAGCTATTTAACAGTCTGAACAGAGGAAATGAACATCAGCTTTTGATGTTCAACTTTACTTGTTAAATGTGAAATTCTTACCTAAGCCCAGCCAAGGGTTGACAAAGGGTTTAATTAGCAATATAATCCTACTTAAAGTACTTTCAAGTTCTACATGGAACCTTTTTACAGCTATCAGAGCAAAGTGGAATTTTATTTGAGAACAGTATTAGGTAGCATGACAGTTGAAAAACATCTATAAATGTGGCTAAAAAATAGTCTAATATCTGCCCGGCTGCTAATTCAATTTCATGGCAATTTAACAGCAAACTACTATTATGGATATGGTATTGAAATTATTCTTTCTATGTATTTAATTTCATTGTTAAACTAACATGCAATAAATAATTCTTTGGATTGAGATGGAGATATATATTCCTTTTTTTAAAGCTCAAAAAATTATTCTCATTGCAAGATAGTATTTATGAGAAGAACACTGAACATCCCTTCTGGGAAGAATGGTGTTGCTGATAGGAAATTACCCATAAAAGTTACTATAAATCATGTAGTTTTATCTAGATTTATATGTATTATATGTATTCATACAAAAATAGATCTGTATCTCTAATTAACAAGGAGATGAATGTGCAGGACAAACCTCTTGCATTATCATGAAAGACTCAAGCAGAAGGAATCAGATCTTAGACAAGTGTTGTACAGGCTCTGGGCATGGTCTCATTTCTCTTCTTTTACAGCAAAACCAGAAATGTAGCTTTCCTTTACATGACTGACTGTTCTGCCAAAGGGCAAGCATACCTAAGTGACACAGTATGTATTTGCTGTGGCAAAACTAGTAAAAGAGGCAAGATATTGGAAAAGGCCATCTGAAGATACCAAAATACACCTATATGGAGAATATCTTCATTTCAGTCTTCCAGGGTGGCTAAAACTAAAATAAAGATGATAAGACAAATATTTCTCTATGTGTATATATATAATTATTTTGTAAAACCACCCTTTCAGTTTTCTATGATATATAGGTCAACACAGTTTTGACTAAAGGGAGTATAAATTTCATAATTTTTGTCTTCAAGGACTAAGGATTGAAAAACCAAAATTAAGCCCCCTATTTTGCTTTATCTGAAAAGCTGATGGAGTGGTAGAGATGCTCCAATTAATTTGTCTTTGTATATAGCATATGACATAAAAATCATCTGTTTTAATTATGATATGTCTGTATTTTCCAGTTGTTTTTACAAAATGTTATACTTTACCATTTGAGGGTATGACACTGTTAGAGTTCATGACACATGATCTGCATTACAACTCATAATTTAATACTTATTTCAATGTAGTCTAACAGAACTGCAAATTTAACTGGAGAGCAGTAAGAACTATCATTTCCATCAGATTCTCTGAAATGCTTCACAATGAAAACTGATGTTTCCTGCAGTTTTTAAGACAGTTAGATATTGGGTTTGTTACTTTAATAAGTTTCCAGAATGAAATCTTCTCTAAGGTGTCATAGTTTGCTCTTTATTTAACTTGTAGCAATTCAATAATGAACACGTTTCCAATGTCCTTTTATAAAAACGAAAATATTAGTGTCTTACATAGGAGAATACTGACCGGAAAGTAAAACAGAGCACCATATCAGACTGATCTAAAAAATATTACATTTGTATAGAATCTTAGTGAATTACCCATATCATAGTAGTCATCTTAAATATTCTAAAACTGGTTGTCCTGAAAATTGCCATGTCCTGGATTTGTTTATTCTCCACTAAGGGCTCATTTCTTCTTTTAATTTGAAGTGAAAAATATTTTACTTCCCAAGAATTCCCTATGTTATACAATCAGCAATCCCAAAAGCTGTTAGTAGGAACAATACATGTAGGTAAGTTCAGAACAGATGCATCACCGTCCAGACCACAGTGCAATATTTTCAGTATTTGTGGAAAGTCTCAGACTCACTTCAGTGCCTGGTAATGTTATGATGATTATTCAGGTGACAAACACCCAAAAGACAACACAGTCATTGGACACAGCTTCATGAGAGGGAAGTCCAGGTTAACAAACCTGATTTCCCTTATGACAAGGTAACCAATCTAGTTCATCAAGGGAAGGTGGTTGATGTGATCTTGGATTTCAGCTAAGTTTTTGATAGTGTCTCTCACAGGATTATCCAACACACAGCTGGATAAACACATCATGTCATGTGATGGGATAGCAACTGGCTCACGAAGAGTTACAGTGAAAGGGGTGACATTGGACTCGGGTCCTATCATTTAGTGGGGTTCCACAGGGCCCCGTTCTCGGCCCTGTGTTCTTCAACATCTTCAGAAATGACTCAAAATGCAGGACTGAAAGGGATACTAAGTGAGTTTGCAGATGATAGAACTGGGAGGATCTGTCAACTCCCAGAACAGCCCTGCAGAGAGACCTCAAAAAGTTAGAGAGGTGGGCAGAGACTGACCATATCGGGTTCATCAAGGGCAAGTGCAGGATTCTGCACCTGGGATGGTGCAACCCTGGATGTATGGACAGACTGGGAATGAGATACTGGAAAGCAGAGCTGTGGAAAGGGACCTGGGGTTTACAGCTGATGGCAAGTTGATCACGAGCCAGCAGTGCCCTGGCAGCCAGGAGGGCCAACTCTGCCCTGGGGGGCATCAGGGACAGCATCACCAGACAGGCAAGGGAGGGGATTGTTCCACTCTCCTCTGCACTGGGGCAGCCTCACCTTGAGTGTTGGGGACAGTTTTGGGTGCCACAAAAAGATATTTTATGGCTTCTTTTTGCTTTTTTTTCCCCTTCCAGAATCTGGTAAGCATTTTTTTGTGAATATGATGAATGAGATATGTGTTCAGTGAAGGAGAAGCTGGATGTCCTACAGTGAGTGCTCAAAACATAGCTTTTATAACTGAATTCTAGGATTTCCTGGAATAAATGTATTAATTATTTCTTCAAAGCCAGGTCAAATTCAACAGTAAGAATGGTGCATGCCTCTCATTCTTAGCACTTACCAGTATTCACAGCCAAGGAAAGCTTTCTCTGAGGGCATTTTTGGGTGTGATCTCCTAAAAGTGGTAACAACCAGATGAGAGATCTTGCTGCTAAGCCATTGTGCCAAAGATGAGATCCATTACAAGTGTTATTTTGAAAAGGAAAGCAGTTTTGTTCTGCTTGTAATTAAAAAATACCATTTAGGTTGCTTAGGCTTATGTTGAGAACATTTAATTTTACTAGAAATTCACATTGTCTATGGTTTTGATTACAAGAGTATTTGAAATCTTGGGATTGAGTGTATTTTCTAATTTAGAAAATTGCTTCAGACATATTGCATTTCTGAATAAAAGTAAAGGTCCCTTAACCTAGTAATGTTTGTTTTGGCCCTAATAGTTAGGGATCAAGGAGAATTAATGAGTTAGATGTTAATGATCAAGTGGATACAGAGGAGAGCTACGAAAATGGTTGGAGGGCTGGAGCACTTCTGCTATGAGTAAAGGCTCAGAGTTGGGGTTGTTCAGCTGCAGAACAGAAGGCTCTGTGAAGACCTTATAGCACCTGAAGAGAGCTGGAAAAGGACTTTTTACCAGGGCATGTAGTGGCAGGACAAGGGAAAATGGCTTGAAGCTGAAAGTAGGTCTAGAATAGATATTGGGAACAAATTCTTCATTGTGGTAGCAACAAGGCATTGGAACAGGTTGTCCAGAGGAGTTGTGAATGCCCCATCCCTGGAGGTGTTCAATACTGGTCTGTACATGGCTCTGTGCGACCTGATCCAGTGGAGGAAATCTCTGTCCATGGCAGGGGGGTTGGAACTAGATTATTAAGGTCCTTTTAAACCCAAGCCATTCTGTGATTCTATAGAAGTCTGACAGCTTATTTAAAAAAAAAAAGGGGGATTGATTAATAACCAATTACCAGCTAATTATTTTTGAAATGTGGAATATCAATATTAAGAAGTAAGTCCCTCATAAGTATTTATAATAATTTAAAATTAGTATGCATTTCCCTTTTTTTTTAAAGAGAGCTTTAAATTTCTTTTTCAAGTTGAACACGTATGACACTTTAAATTTATTTTATTGAAGATATGTATGTAAAAAAACAGAGATTTAGGCAAATATTAAAGAACAAAGAAGCCAAGACTTTCTTTGAGAAAAACATTTTTTTCTGAATTAGATAGAAGCATATATCAGAAGATTTATTTGACAATATACCTTGCTTCTGTATTGGGTGATTTGCCAAAGCTAGACTCCAGATTTATGAACCAGGAAAATCAATTGCATTGCTGTTTTGTGTAGATTTTAAAAATAATTTATCCTTCTGAAATAGCTATGTTAGGTTTGTATGTACTCATCCAGTAGCTAGTTCAGTCTTTGTCAGTGCAAGCATTCTTGAAATTTAATTCTTGCCCTTCAGGTTCAACTAAACCCCCTAAATGCAATGAGATGATAAGCACAGTTTTCATGAGATTGACAATAGAATGTTCATCTCTGTCACACTTGCAACTCATGTATTTCTTAGTGTGTCTACTGAGACAATCTAGGGAATTTCTTAGAGGAAAAAAACCCCATAGATTCTCTTCATCTAAATCTATTCATATAGCGTAAATCATATGCTATACAGCTTCCCTGTGTGATGCACTGGAAGACCAGAGCTAACACTGAAGTCATATGGACTGGAGGAACCTTTCTGCTTATTGTCTAAAGCCAGGCAAAATATATTTATAGGAAATAACCAGAGGCAGTGGGAAGATGTCTACAATACTAATACAATCAGAATCAGAAAACTTAAAAAAAAACCCAAACAGCCAAAACCCTCCTATTAAGAAACACATTAATTTCTCATTGTTTTAGGATTCTTAATTTCATGTCTCTTCTGTTGACTACAGATCATCCAGGACAGACTGGAGATTACATTCACCCCCAGCTGATTAACCCAGCACATTTTGCATTTGTATCATGCATGGGCAAGTAGATATGGAAGGTATGAAAACCCTTGGAAACCATGCTGTAGTATTCAGCTATCTGCAAATTTCTCAGAGGGAGTTCTCCATATTGTGAAAGAACAAAAAATGTTGAAGCTGAGATCTGTTGAGATGCCTCTCTAAGAGACAAGCACTGCTCTTGAGGTACCTGGGCTTGATACTGACATTGGTAGTCAAGCAGAAGGCTTGCTTGGTGTGAGGCAATTTGAACAAGTAAGGAGAATAAATTGGTCCCTTAGGTAATACAGAATCCAAGTAGTGCTCATTTCAGTGAAAGGAGCCAGGAAAAAGAACAAAGGATATTTGTTGAGACAGAAAACCAGATGCAATTATCTATTTTTTACATAATTGTCATGTCAGATTTATAATTTTATACATTCCCTTTTGACAAGAAGTTGCAATGACTAGCCACATTATTTTCTTACAGTGCTCAGAAGTAAACTGCCTGTTTCAGGACAGATCTTGTCACAACTGCCTGGAAAAGAAACACATTACCAACTACAGTACAAACGCATACTACCATAGGATTTAAAACTTTTATGTGCATAAGGTGCAATCCAATTTCTTTTCACAACATAATGGTCATAGATTTAAACCTTTTTGGCAGTTATAAGACAGATTTTTTTTGTTCTATATAGTCCACAAGATCTCTCTTACAGAGAAATAATAATAAAAAAAGGGTTTAAAGATCTCAAGAGAGGTTTGAGAACCTTTTGTTTTCTATAAAATTCGAAATTTCAACAAATAAATGTTTGTATATTGCCTGACCAAACTGGTAAAAAATAAATTGCTTTACTTGTTTTGTGATTTCCCCAGATATTCTGTGTCTCTAGTGAAGAGCTGAAGTGTTTGTTTTTCTGGGGAGTGGCACCAGTTGTGACTCAGTTGATTGTATGCACTCTGTACCTTCTCAGGTGGCCTCGCTCTATTGATTTGGTGTTTGAGAAGTCCAGACGCTAATGCTCCTAATGATCAGCCATTCTTTTTGACTTTTAGTAACAAGTATTCTCATGCAGTTAATATCAAACAGAACTTTGTGCTCTACATCTGTTATTTCAAAATTCCCATTTTTGAACTCCCCTAGTCTCAAATAAGTTGTACATTGTCTTCCTTTTTTACTGCCTACAATCTTTTCACCTACTTCCAGGGCCCCGTGATGTAAAATGTCATTTTGGCGATCTTCAGTTCCAGTGACAACTTTAATTTTACTGATTTTAATGGGCTTTTCAAATACAATCCCATAGAAGTCTCCAGTAGAAGGAGCTTTGCCCCAGAAGTACTCATCAATGCTGCTGTAAGCCTTGCTTGCCTCATAGTTTTCAAATACATTCATATTGGTGTGCAAGTTTGCAGGTGGGTTGTCAGGGATATCAAAGGATTCCTCTTCAAAATCATCATCCTTTAACTTATTTTCAGCTCCTTTGTAAGATGAGTAGTATCCCATGTGCTGGAAGAGAGATGGCTTAAAACGTATCACTTCCTTTTGAGCTAAGAGCCCACGAAAGTGGATGAGCAACCAATCGCAAGGCATTTCTTGGTAAAACATCAATAGAAAATGGGCCAGGCGTGGTAAGTCATGGGAGTGGTAAAGCTTTCCAATGTATCCCAGCTTGGAAAATTCCAATGTCACCCAGTAGGATCCTTCTCGTGAGGTAATTACTTTCTTAACAGCAGTCAAAAAATTCTTCGAGCAGCGAACATCATCTTCCAGCATCACATAATAGTCAGAAAGATTAGCACAAAAGTTTAGAAGGAAAGCATAATCTACATTTTGTTTTGATCGGAACTTCACACGGTCCTCGGGGTCATTGTAATTTCTCTTAAGGCCATCCAGTACAGGATAGTAATCCTCAGGGACATGAATAACTATTAATCTGCCTGCAATTATGTGATGTGCAAATTTCTGTGAAATATCCTGGACCATCCCTTCACACCAGGCTGAGTCAAAATCTGCCAGCTGTACTACCACGGCAATTTCTTTGAGCTCCTCATAGCTTGACTGCTCAAATATGGACTTGATGGTCTCAAGCAAGTAGTTTCCCTTTCTCCGTTTTACAGAGGATAGTCCAATTGTAAGATACCCTGTACAAAAGACAGTTCAAACAATATTGACATTGGAAGCAATTCTATCACAAAGATATTCTCCAGAGCTGTGTTTATATTAAATAAACCTTGTGAATGGTGAAGACTGAGAAATTTGGTATGTGAGCTTATTGAGCTGCATGTGACGAAGGACTTTTATTGCCTTTTTCATTAGGAGGTGTGATATTGCAAGCAAATGGACATATGGAGACTGTTGTGTTAAACATTCACTTGTTTACTGCCAGGAGTAGCACACTGGGGACAAATGCCAAAGCAGTGTGTATGTTTATGCCTTGTAGACAAAACTACATATACAATGATAAGGCTGTAAATCTGCCAAAAGAAAGAGGATTGTGAGGGATTATTCACACCATATTTGGAAAGCAAGGAACTACCAAATGCAGCATTTCTATCATTTTAAGCCCTCTAAAAGTCTAGTTACATCTCTGCATGACTTTACAGTTTTATGAATTTTGCATAGATATTGATTTCTCAGTGTGTTCATTTTTAGGTGAATTTGTCTAGTTTTTCCTTGCTAGTAGTTTTTCTTCTAACCCTCTTTCAGGACTCATCAAGCATTTTAAAGGGAACACCTTTCAATTTAGACATTACTTTAAAGTAGAAGAGAACTTCTCTCCTTGCTTGTACAAATATTTTTTAATGCTGTTACATTCTTTCTAGACAGAGATATATCTTATAAAACGTGAAATGTCATTTCTGCTGTTTTGTAGTCACTGTCATTGTATTCTTACCAGCATTCCAAACAGGGATTTTTTTCAGATGTTTGCTAATATATCTCCATTTTTGTAGCTTCTGATGTAAAAAATGTTAAGACTGTGTAATTTACAATGTGTACCTAAGTTGAACCTACTCCAACTTTCTTAAAATGTGGTCATTTGTAAAAGACTGCTCTGATAGTGATTCAGGGTTTCCCTTGAGGCTTAAGTCTGCTCCAAATGAAGTGGTACAGTGAAGCACAACCCCCAGAAGTAATTTACACTGCATACAGAGCCATTGGATTTTTCAAATCTAATCTGAACAGACTTTATAGCTTTCTGCAACTCACATATTATTTTATTTTACCTTCTGGGCTTGGACTTCAGGGTTTTGTTTATGTTTGTGAAATGGTTGATTTGGAACCCAAAGGACACCTAGGTATGGCCATATTTCACTTTTAGAGGAAAGTCTTGAACCATGTGTGAAGAATAACTAAATAGTCCATCTGCAGATGGCTGTGATAAGAATCCTCCTTTACTGTTCCAATAAGAGCACAATTCTCCTTTTTAGCACAGCTAAAGCAGCAAGGAAGTCCATTTGCAGCTACTGGGCTGGCAGGATAGTGGACCTGAGGGGTGCATCTGTGTTATGCCAAGCATATTTAAGATTGGATTTACCAGTTATACAGAGATTGACAGTATGCTCTCAGAGGGTGGTTGCAGAACACCACCAGCATGTCCCTTGCTTCTGCTTCCTAAATCATCTTCCTCTTGCCTGGGAGGAGACCCATGCAATTATGCTCCCACAGACCATCCAAGGGCTGCCTGCAGGACATCTACAAGTCAGGCAGAAGGTAAACAGGTTGCTAGGTCTGGACTAGAGGCCACTCAAGAATGGCCACTAACTCTCTTGAGACTGTCACTGTTTTACTCAGCCCCTCTTGCATGGAAATACCACAGGGACTATACAGATTTCATACCTTTTTAGATTGCCTCATTTTGCAATATTCAAATTGCAGTTACTTACTTTTCCTTGGCAAAGGGGTGCCAGCTAGGTAGCGATAGGAAATGTTTATAGATCCTGAGAAATTAGACAAATCTTTAAAACTGTGAACATAACGCTCTGGGTTGAGCTGGTGCGTGGCTGTCTCTCTGATTAATTGCTTGTCCCCTTCCTATTAGCAGGAAAACAAAAATAACAAAAAAAGGGAGAGAGAGAGAAACACATTTTTGAATGTCAGTTAGAGAGGAAACATGGACAGGCAGGTTTCCAAGAATAACATTTTTCAGTTTCAGCTTTCATGAAAGCATGTAGATGTCACCTCATTTAAGACAAAAACAAACAAGCAAACAAAAACCCCCCAAACCAACAGGCATTACTGAATATCAAACATTTTGACTACAGAAAATCTACCTCAGATTACAGTAAAAAAAAAAAAGAAAAAAAGATACTTTGCATAAAACTCTGGAAAGGTAGAAAATATTAAATTATAGGCCCAAAAATGCTGTGATATTCAAAAGAGGGATAAGAAAATATCACTCAGCAACAGATAGGATAACTTTCACAAATGTAAAAACATAGAAGATTTTTAAAAAATGTTTCTAATGATTAAAACATATACTAAAACTGTTGCAAAGAAAAGTCAAATCTAGATCCTGGCATCTGGTTCATTTTGACATTTTTCTGAGAAGCGTCGACTCAGGTTTGCAATAAGAAAAAATGCATGTGATCATGCAGACAGTAAAAGTTTCTCTGAATTTGGAGATAATTTTTGATGGCATAGTCAAAATGTACATTTATCACCACAGCTCCTCTTCATTCCTCGTTCTTCAGTCCTCTTCCAAGAGGCTTCCCTAGTCATAGTAAAGGCACAGAAGGGAAAGAGTGGCCTCATCAGCAGTGCCCTACCCATAATGTCACTTGGGCCTCAGGGAAAGTCTGCTCCTCAGTCCTTAAGAAAAGAGAAAATATCTGACAGTTCATGAAGACTGTATTTAAAAGTAGGAATGCTTATTTAATTTATCTGGTTTGATTTTAGTCTGATGACAGGCACATGAATGAATTTGTTTCTTCTGATGTATGCAGTATGTTAATGCACTGAAACTTTGGGATCAGTCATTAAATGGGAGCATTGTGCAGTAATAGTACTGCTGCTAACTGAAACAACCACAGAAACAGTAAACAGTGCTCATATTTAGTGGCATTAATATTAAAAAATGTGTCAAAGTTATATTTTATAGCACAAATAAATCTTTCTGTAAACTGATCTTATATTAATTTATAGTTCATTGTTTTTCTTGCATAGAAGTAGTAAAAAAAATCCACTTCTGGGCTTAATAAAGATCTTTGGCAGACATCCAGGGGCATCTACCTGCACTGTTATGCTCTCTTGATCTTCAGTGTCTCTTAAGTAATTTCTCTCAAGTGCTTATGTACCACTTTGCATTTGCTCATAAATTATGAGAGGAAGTTTGATGATCAAGTTCAAGATTAAAATGCAACTTAATGATCTTGAAAGAAAATACACCAAAACTTGAGGAGATTTTCCATTAAAAATGTCAGGTGGAAAAGAAAAAAGGCTGGTCCAAAAGCTTCCTTTTTTCAAAACCTTTCTTTAATATCTGAGAAGCAAACAAAACATTGTGTCATGGGTTCCAGAATTCCTTGTTTCATAAGGTCTTGGAATGGAAACTCATTCTGCTGGCTGAGGTTTTGCTACATACAATTTTTAGAAATAGACAATGTCAGAAGAAAATATTTTGATTTTAACAAGCAAAATATCTAAACTGACCACAAAAATTTTCCTTTTTTGCCCCCTCTTTAATAAATGGCTTTTGTGACTAACATTTCTTTTTAATAGCTGCTCTCTCATTCTTTTGTTGAATCTTGGGCAAAACAGAAATCTGGATTTTTTCAAAAGATTAAAATCTGTTTCTTCTATCTCTGACTATGTAGAGGTCGGTGAAGCTGAGGAGCTTGATTAACTCCTCTTGCTTTTCTTCTCTAGCTTTTTCTAGAATGGTTTTGGCTTTCTTTTGTTAACTGAACTCTGACTTGCATTCCAGTGTTTGCTGGGAGATTCATGTGGGTGCCATAGGATGAAGTGCCACAGTTCTCCACCCTTCATGAAGATGCCCTGCTCTGCTAAGGATGCTGTGTCAATTACAACAGGGTAATTCTTTGCATATTGCCCAAAACAGTGATTAGTATTCATAGAAGAGCACAGAACACATGCTTCACTTACAATCCACTTACAACTCTGAGTAAGTAGAAGACTCCCTTGTGAATATGTTGATATCTGGTATATTTTAGCTTAATATGTCTTCAAAATGCTTGATCAAATGCAGTTCATACATTGCAGATGAAACACCTTAAACTGCTTTTCTAATACACATGTATCAGCACTTCATAACTGCCCTCCACCCAATACACTTCAGTTGTTTTTCCACATGGGCCCTTACTTTCCATTTCTGCAGCAAATGCTCTGCAGAAAGCAGTGAAGGGATTCTCTGGATATGTGAGACCCTTTGAGGAAAACCAGAAAGTTTCTATTCTCCCTTCTTAAGGTTTACCAAAATGAATGTGATTTTAATGCGCTAACTCTTTGAAAAAGACACTTGCGTTACATCTGGGGCCAGAGGCACCAGCACAACAAGCCCTCTCACAGCCTGCTGCTTGAGACTGGGAGGAGGAACTCTGGGTCAGTTGTCTTCCCTCTAACAGTTACCTTCGTCCATCAGGAGATTGGCTGCAATTTAGGGCTCTGAGGACTTTCAGATTTTCATTCCCTGAGGGAAACTGGTTAGCCTGCTGTGCTCAAAAGCTTTTCCCAAGCATATTTCTCTTCAGCACAAACAGTGAAATTGCTCATCTTTTACCTCAGCAGAGAAAACACACCAGACAGGGTGTGTTTGGAGCTGTCAGACAGGGTCAGGAAGTTTGAGAATAAAACTAAATAAATAAGTTGAAAAGTCAACATCCTAGCACACTTGAAAAACACTTGATGGACCATAAAGGTATCAAGAGACCTAGAAAAACTCTCAGGAGACTTGGCAAGAGACTTGGCTGAGAGCTGCATGAATGCAAACATGCCAGAACTGTGATGAGAGAAGTAATGAAAGAGAGTGAATTTATAAAAGGTGGCGGGGAGGGGGAAAGAGAAATTGAGAAAAAGACATGGAGCCATCTGGGGAGCTGGCAAATAGGCAGGAAGATTTCAAAAACAAGCCAAGAGGAACACCATTAGCAGTGATAATAAAAACACTTTCAGAAACATCTGGGGGACTTTGAAGCAATTAGTGAACAGAGAAGAAACATTAGGGAAAATGCCACTAGAAGAAAAAAGTAATAAGTCGGGTCAAATTTAATCATAACCAAGAAAAGTTAAATAAATAAAAAAGTGAAAAACCTTTGTGGTACAAAAAGAAATTTATCTGTAATGGAGTAACATGCTACAAGAATGGGCTATCTTTTCAATGGCCTATAAAAGTACTAGCATAATATTAATATTGCAAATATTTACAGTACTGTTATAACTAATTTTGTAATTATAATATTTTAAATTAAAATAATGATGACTGTATAATTGGTTCTGATAAATAACATAAGGATTTTACTGCTTGTGTATTACACATTTTGACATACTATTATTTTTCTTTTCAGATGCAAAAGAGATCAGAATTCACCCTTCAAAATATTGGAAAATCCATACTGTCTCCATTCAATTCAAGATAAAGACAGCACTATCTAGTCATATCACAATATAACAAATTCTGTTTAGTCATTTTACTATTTGCAAGATTCAGTTTTCAACCACTATGATTTTTTACTGGGCCCAGTCCAATCTCCAAAGAACTGGAAATTCAATCCATTAATTGAGTCTCCAGGGCTCACTTGGCATTCAGCACTGAAACACCCCTAGGTTACGCATAAACCGTAGAGTTGTGCTATGTTGCCAGTAGCTTATTTGTTGAAATTCCTAACACAAATATTTCCACAATTTTTTCCAAAATCATAAACTTACATTAGGTTTCATTTGTCTAATTTTTAATGCTGCAGTACTGAACCCATCAGACTAAAATCTGAGCTACAAAAAGTAGGAAACATACAAAATAAACTCACTAAAATGAAATTATTTATGCAAGGAGCTTAAAGTAGATAAAATGGGTGTAAATTTTCTTTAACAATTTTATTTGTATAACAGCATTTAATGCAGTGTTCAGAGGTGAGATTTGCAGTGTATACAAAACATGCTGAAAAACAGCTCACATAAATAGTTCAGATGTAGTTTATCCTCAACAATTTACCGTTTTACTAGGGGTGTGTTACTGTTTTGTATTTTCAGGATCACTTCTTTGCAACTTACCAAAACATAACTATCCTCAATGTACAAGTTCATGAAGAGCAAGCAAACAACAAGGATTCCTAAGAACGACACTGCTGATCGTTTCCGCAAGCATCTCATTTTATCAAAATATTTCAAGTTGTGTCTCGTGAAGAACTGCATACGGTGGTGTCACCTATGAATAAAACCACAGTATTACAAGAATGGTTTACCTGATATGCATGACAACAACTAAACTTACCTTCAGATATATCAAATCCTTTCAAACATACATAGACTGCACTTTCAGGCAGAATTAACTTCATTTAAGCGTTGTCATCTTAAGGTTTAATATACAATCTTAACCATAAACTAAGCTTCCTTTTTTTTATTTTTGGTGTCAGTAAAGGAAAAACATGTACCCACTGTCATACCCATTTTAAAGTGGGCTTATGATGGATGTCACTGTGGAAGGAGTGCACCAACAGTTTAGTTTGCTATGCTTAACTGTCAGATCCCAACTTGGTGGCTAGAGATGAGGCTGTGCATGATTCCCCCATGTACCTGTATCTCCTCCCAACGACAGGCCAGGTCAACAGGCAAGGAGGAAATTATTGCCTGACTCAGTGTTGTTACCAACAGAAGAATTCTGTATGTTAAATACAGGTAAGGCACAAATAAGGTACCTTCCCTGAAGAGAAAAATTACTCTCAAGAATGTATAATATTAATTAGAGATTTTCCGTCAAAGTACAGAAACCCAAGGTTAAGTGGAAGTATTATTTCCATCTTCAGAAGAAGGGTGGGTCTCCACCTCCACCAGACACATCTAAGCAGAGTATTTGGAAATCCTTACCACCTGATTAGATAAATCAGATAAGGGTGGCACAGAGATCATGAAGCCCCTCAATATTTCTGGTCAAGATCAAGAAGAAGGACTGTCTGGTCATATTCTAATGTTGCATATTCATTTTAGTAATTTTACTCTGGAGAACAACATGAATGCTGTTCTTGTCCACCAAATTGTAGCACTAACCTGTGTAGGACTGTATGTGTTTGAACAAGATTTGGCCCTAAATTAAAGATCTCACTGCCCAAACTCTGAGGGATTATGAACAAAACAGCAGGCTATAGACTTATTATTTATGTATTATATTCTTACTCATATTTTAATTATTTTCCACAGCAATTCATCCTTTTTCAATTGAATTTAATGCATAGAAGTTATATACAAACAAAGACTTTAAAGCTAGTCTATGTGAAGTAGTAAAAAATACAATATGTGCAATGGTTAAACCATGCACTTAAATACCTTCATTTTAAAAAAATGTTGAATATCTACAATGACACAAAATAGGACATATTAGGAGTTCCTTAAATGATTTGTCATGTCATATAGAAAATTTTCTGTCCTAATAATAAAAAATCTACCAAGCACAAAATCCAATGTATATTTGTTTTGCCAAACTGAATAACCACATTTAACAGTATAAAATCTGAGTCTATTATACTCCAGAAAAGCAGGAGGTAAATATATCAAATATTTGTAATGCAATTAGTAATTGCAAGGAATCTATAGATTTGAAATGAACTGCATTAAATGGAGGCTGGTTGTACACAGAATGCTTTTATATTCACTATGCTGAGAGTAAAACCAATTTACAGGCTTCATGAAGAAAAAAAAGGCATCAGTAACAATATACATTTTTGTCTGTCTTTATTTAGGGTGGGTTGAATTAGAAAAACCTGATTATTCTGAAGCTGAAAACCCCAGTGTAGGTCTTTTTTAAAGTTACATCAAAGATTTTGTTTTTCTTAATATCTAAGGGCATTGAAAGTAAACCTCAGGAAGGAGGTGCTAAGGACATGAATCTCTAAACACTAAGCCTCCCTGTACCCCTGCAACACCCTGTGACAGCACAGTTGTTGCTAGCTGTCTGTGGATCCAGCAGGCTGTTGTGGAAATGAAAGGTTGCACCTGTTTTAGAAAAGACTGTGTTACACATATGATTTGGTTTTCATTTTTATTTCATACTTTTTTTTTTTCCCCTCCCTTCTCCCCTGCCCCCTCCCTTCTTCTCACAATACAATAACTGATTTTCAAACCACTACACTCTTTTAAAAACCAGTCAGAGGATCACTGGATGGTTTCAATACTGACACTTCTCATATTAGTGGCATTAACTGTTCTGACTATTGAAAATGCAGTTAGTCTGGCTTAGAGTCCTTGCAGTTGCTGTCAACATATTACATTTCCCTTGGGTTAAAAAAAACAAACCAAAACAAAAAACCAATAAAACTTGTAAATAAATAAATAAATGTGGTTTTTTTCAGTCACAGGATGAATATATGTGACATATTTGCTCTCTGGACTGTGATGTTACACAGGGGACCTGTGTAACAGCTCTTTGCCCTGAGCCTCCTGTCTGAAGTCCCCAAGGGTATATGGAAGGGGCTTAGAACTATATTTTCTGGTCATACTGTATGAGATCATTCCTATGTTGGGTTAGGAATAAATACAGAAGGAATTACATAGGTGAGGCTGGAGGAACTGTCATGACTGGAGCTGATGTACAGAGAGAGAAGGGCACAGTACAGTCACCGCCCAGAGAAGACCCCCATTGCTAGTGCTGCTGGCACACGAAGCCTCTACATCTCCGTTTGCACGTGGAAACATCTGGAAGCACAACTTCGTGCCGGGGGGGGTCTTTGTTCACCCGATCTCTTGGTAGCTCCATGCCAGGTAAAGGCAGGGAAGGCAGGACGCCCCAGGGAGGGCGGGTCCCGTCACGGAGGAGGCTGTGGCACCGCTGGTGACAACACCAGGTGGCAGCGCAGGCTCGCCCGTGCCAGCCCAGCCTGCTGCTCGCCGCTGCGCCCAGCCGGAGCTGGGCTGGAGGCGCTGCTGGACGCCCTTACACCCTAAGCCCTTGGGTAAGAACGCGCCCAGGATCGTCCATATGTACATGCAGGATTCCTTACGTCTTCCTCTAGCATCTCTGTATCCAGTCTGTGCATTGCATTTTTTCTTTTTTTCTTTTTTTTTTTTTTTTTTCAGGTAATGTCATTCACCTTTTCAAAAACAGTCTCAGAATTTCCTGCGGTGACACCTCTGATTTTCTTTTACACCATTTGAGCAGAACGTTCACCATTACTAAAAATCTTTGATATTGAAAAAAAGATTCCAATTCATAACTCAATTCTGAAGGCACAGTTTTGCTTGAAGGTTTTATGCCTGCGTTATTCATGCATAATTAAGTAGCTATCAGAATGGTATAAATGCAATTTGTTTCATAAAGCTGGCATGAAGCAGTTAAAATAATTAATAAACATGCATAAATTATAAATCTTTTCCTTTCTAGATGAGATGTGTGGCTTTTCTCAGCCTCTAGAGAGGGAACTTGTAAGACCACAGATCTCTATGTACATGTATGAGCTGCTATCAGACACACATACGCAGTTTTACATGGTAATGTGAAATTATAATTCCTTTGACTTTTTAAAGCAACACACAGTGAAGAGGTGGTGGGGTAAAAAATGCAATGACATACTTTTACAGTGGGTAGATGCTGTTCTTTATAGGATCTACAAAGATGTGAAATCTGTGTAAAAGGTCAAGAATTGATTTTCACATGACACCGTGAGGTTTTCTTTTGCAGAATTTGTGACACTCAGAAGAATTTTAAGTTTTTTTTATCAAAAAGTAAATCCCAATGACCATCCAAAAGGACTGTTTTTAATAAGGCAAGTCATTGAAACCAAAAATTGAAATGAAAATATTTAAATTTATGTCTATTAACATTTTAAGACAAATTTTAGTTTGGATTTTAATATGGCTATTCCCAAGAGGAAAAAATTACATAAAGCAAGTTTTTTTTTCCCTTATTTTCCTTTCTTCAGAGAAAAAGACTTTTTGCCATTCACAGAATAATTTCTCTAATTCTTGTGAGCTCACCCTGGTAAACATTTTTATATTTGATCCATTCTAATTCTCCATCACTTTCAGATAATACTAAGGATATGTGCTTTGTCCTGCTTTTAGAGATTATCACTTACTTTCCTTATATATTTTCTCCATAAACAGATACACAAAAAGGCTCTGTGGTGTTACTTTACCCCTAAGGATACCTACACAAGTTAAGGACTTAGCCTTACCCCTAACCAGTAAACCCCAGTACAGTTAATCTGCTTGTATCTACAGCTGTACAGGCTGTGGAGCAACAAGGTCATCTTTGTATTATATTCTGGTCTGCTTGACTGCTGTGCCCCAGCAGATCAAAACAAGTTGCTTATTTAGAGAGGCACTGGTGGCTGTGAGAAATGGCAACTGAATTATTTTAATGTTTTAATATTTTAAAATAAGATATGTAGAGTCCATATTCCAGGAGGTGGAGCTGATCCACTGCCACATTTATTATATAAGATAATAAAAAAATATCTTTGGATTATTAAAACCCTTGTGAACTTTATTGCAACCCCTGATTTGACAGAGACACTCAGAAGCAGGCACTTTATTCCTCAGGTTTGTGATATAACATTCTATCACTTACTGAACTGCTTTACTTGCAGTTCTTAATACTTGTCCAATGTGTTTTTCATTTTTTCATTTTGGAAGGCTGCACACAATACCTCAAGAATTACATTCAGTTATCTTTATAAAGGAAACACTTCTAAAAAAAAAAAGAAAGGGAAAAGCCCCAAAACAAATCAGATGTTTTACATGTTTATTATTAAATTTTGCATGTAACATAATTTTCTTATGCAAGAATAACAAAAATGAACCCTAAATTGTGATGTAGAATTGAGCTACAGAGGATAGTGTACTAGAGCATTGCAATGGATAGGTTATTCCATATGGCTTAGATAGACTCCCAGGCAGATTCACTGCCTTACTGAAAGCCTGATTGTACACATAAAATGTTTAAGACTGACAGGCAGGATGTTTGCTGCCACTGACAGCAGGGGAATAAAAACTAGCTTGAAGGAAAGGAAAGTTTAACTCAGAATGAGGCTAACAAATCCAGAGGAGTTCAGGTTTTAAACTAATCATAAGTAGATTGTGTGGCTACACATGCTTAAATAAATGGTTTAAAGATGATTATATCATCTGAAATATGGGTTCTAGATACAGGAAGTTAAAAAGTGGAGATATATTAGTAGGCAGATTACTCAAAAGTGGCACTGAAGAAAGGATGGACTAAAGAAGTAGTTTTTAGAAGAGAATCTGAAAGGCACAATTATCCTTGATCCACAGAAAGTGAAACATAATTTCAACCACTAATGTAGCATATAGATATATACAGACCCCAATAGTTACGGAAAAGGGATCAGAGTTTGGGAGGAAACATGATTCAGCTGAGGCAAGTTACTGAGCAATGAAGAAAAGCAAAGAGCTTAAATTCAAAGCAGGTGTTGGTGGATGAAGTTTCTTTCTTGTCTGACAGCTTCAGAGTGATATAAAATGGCGTCAAAAACTCTGGCTGTAACATTCTGAGCAAAATGTAATGCATTTCTTCTGGCATGGAATAGTCAAGTCTAATCAAGGGGAAGAGATGACTAAGAAGTATGAAGTTGTATTGACTTATGTGGTAAAGCACTATCTAATCCATCATTGGATGGATGGCTGTATACCACTGGATTTATTTTATCAAGTAGCTGTAGTGTAAAACATGAGTTTTAGAAAAACTATATAGACAGTGAGTTAATGGCATGTGGAAAAAGCCTGGAAGATAAGAAAAACATAACAAAGAAACCTGAAATGACCCTGAATTTCTGCTCCACAGAGACAAAGCACAGAGTCAAATAAAGCAGCATTGGTATGAAGAGAGAAGGAACAGGTAACTGTGGCATCCAGGGAGAGTGAGATTAGAAGCTTTTAGAGATACAGGAGTGGGGTATAAGTCTGCATGAGAAATACAGGGAGAAATTGCCTTTCAATGCTGTGCATTGAAAATAGCACTGGGCATAATTCAGAGAAGAGAATTTTTAGAAAGGTGAGGATAGACATTGTTACATATATAGCCAACAGATTTTATCCATTGACTCATCAATTAATTAAAGGAGTACATGGATGCAAGTATTGATAGATTCAACAGAAGATAAAACTTTAATGAATAGCTCTCACACAGTACATTTGTACAGTATGAGAGTACTGGGATTATGAGAAGCTACAGGCTATCAGATAAACTAAATTCCTTGAGTCTATTAGGGACCAGCAAGAATAAACTTGAGGGATAGTATCTTCGCACCCTCCTCCTGGTGTGAAGATACTTCAGCTCTAGGTCCTTCAGCAAAGCACAGACTCTATGAGCTAATGTCTCAGCAACACTTCCTCCTGTGTTAACAATGTCCCACAGCCTTCAAAGTTTAGAGCTGAGAGCTTGTAAAGTGCCATGGACAACCCTGTTTTAATAGAATTGCACTGAGACAGAGACAAACATCTTTGGGGCTAAAAGAAGAACAGAAATGTTTGACCAAAGCCGACTAATCTGGATGGAAAGAGTTTCACCTGATGAAAAGAGATTCTGATTAAATCAGTTCTTGGTTTTCTCATCAGCACACTCTGTAGCCTCACATAATAGAGACGTGAGTTCTTTTTCAGAGAACTGCAAAATTACAGAACAGTTTAGGCTGAAAGGACTTTTAGAAGTCATGTTCCACTCTCCTTGTCTGTGAAGGGCCACCTGGAACCAGGTGCCCTCGGCAGTGTCCAGACAGCTTCTGAATATAGGCAAGGAGTGAGATCCACACATTCTCTGGGCAGCATGTGCAAGTGCTCATGATCTTCAGAGGGAACTTCCTGTGTTTCAGCTTGTGCCCATTAACGCTGTCCTGTCACTGCTGGCTCTGTTTTCTATTATCTGTTCAGGTATTCACATACAGGGTAAGGTTCCCTCTGAGCCTCATCTTCTCCAGACATAACTGTCCCAGCTGTCTCAGTCTTTTCCTACAGCAAAGATGCTCCAGTCCCTTAAACATCCTTGGGGCCCCTCCTTGGACTCTGTTTGGCATGTCCATGTCTCTCCTTTAGTGAGGAGCCTGGAACTAGGTACAACATTCTAGGAGTGGCCTCACCAGAGCCAAGTGCAGCACAACACTTGACCTGCTGGCAGTGCTGTTTGTGAGGAGCCCAGGATACCTTTTACCTTTGTGTGAGTCAGCACAGGCAGGATCCAGGAACAAACATAAAACTCTTAACAAAATGCACAGAGTACATTTATTTTTTTTATTCCAGCATCTGGGAATCCTCAAAACAGGACCCAGGTAAACAAACAGAGCTGCATGCACTGCAGAGCTTGGTCCATGCTAGAGGGTCACTGATCCTGCTGGTTTTGCCTGTGTATCAGGGGTTTGCACAGGCAGAGTTTACCACTGTGCCTGATCTTTCTTGCAGCAGAGAATAAATCTCCAGAATGTTTGATAGGGTGTCTCTAAGCCTATCACAGGCCTACACTATCTAAACACAGATGTTCTGCTTGTCAAACACACAAGGCTAAGCAGCAATTAATATGATATATGTGTTTTTTGACACCCCAGCTGTAAGTCACTTGAGTGTGTGTTTACAATATTCCTTGCCAATTTTCTGTTATTTCCCCACAGTCTTTGCTGCAAGGGCATATTACTGGCTCTTCTTCAAATTCACGTCAGCTGTGGCTGCCAGGTCCTCTTCTGCTAAGCTGCTTTCCAGCTGGGTGGTGCCCAGCATATAATGGTGTAAGGGGTTGTTATTGGTGCAGGAGTTTGAACTTTTCCTTGTTGACACGAGGTTTCTGTCAGCCCAATTCTCCAGCATGTCAAGGTCCCTTTAAATTGTAGCACAACTCTGTGGCATATCAGCCACTCCTCCCAGTTTTGTGTCACCTACAATCATTTAGTTATTTGTAAACATTTTGTGGAGCAAAACCCCTTAATTAAAAAAAACCAAAGACCCTCCATGCATTTGCATATATTTGTGACTAATTTCAACCTATAATTTAATGTAACCTTAACCCTAAAGGGGGACCCAGGCACTGAATTGTGACAATAATTCTCCATCCTTTTCTTGTTTCACAGTGTTTGTGGCTTGTAAGAAGGCAGCACCAGAGATGAACAGCCCTGAGAGATTTTATCTGATTAGGAATGAGTGTCATTTTTTCTGATAAGTATTAACTTCTGAGGAGATACCCTTGGTGTTGGATATAATGGACCTATGTCAAATATTGAAAGATTTTTTTACCTGGCATCCTTACATATTGCTTCACAGAGCTCACATTGTGATATAAATTTGGGGGACACTGCCAAGATGAAAAAGTAATTTAAGTAATTTTTTTTTATATGGAAACTTCTAAATATTTTTATTACTTTTTTTTTAATTAATTGCATGGTTGGGTCCTTTAACATCTACTTAGACTAGGTTTTACTTTTTCAGAAGAGGAAAAAAGTCCATTTAGAAAGTTGGCTAACTTTTAAGGGGCAACTGTCCAACTCATGAGATTCTACCATATAATTGGATATTTGCACAAAAGCCATGTATCTGTGAAGGTCATGGTGCCCCTGGGAAGTAATATAAAATAGATTAGAAAATTAAATGACAGAAAATTTTTTTCACTGGACATACTACTAATTTGTTTCTAAGACAAAATTTCACTAGGACTTTCCAATGAGCACTAACTTCCTGGTCAATAAAATAACTTATTTTATATAAAAAGCTTAGAAAACTATGGATAGGTGTGTGACCAAGAGTTCTTCAGTAAATTTTGATGAATAACCATATATAAAATGAAACAAATTCTTTACAAAATGCTATATTTGTCTTTTCTTTTGATGTTTTGTGTCTTCATCTATTGTCATATCCAAAACCATATTTTTTTATAGTTTATTTTCAACAGAAGCAATCCAGTGTGTGGACAAAATAAATCCAAAATTTTTCATCTTCTGCTTTGATTCTGCAGTCAGAGTAACTAGCAGAAACCCAACTTAGATCTCTGAAACTGTTCATGAGTTCAAAACCCAGTAGTCTTGATTGCATTAGTTTGGTTTTTAACAAGAAAGAACTAAAATTATTTTGCTGTTGAGTGCTGTTATTTATGGAATAGTCTGGCCTTGATCAATCACATTAATTGATGTTGACTGCGTAAGGAAGGAAGATTGTGGTAATTTCAGGGTCTCCCATGGCAGGAAGGAAATGATGAATCTGACTCCATGTTCTTAGAATGCTAATTTATTATTTTATGATATCATATTATATTAAACAATGCTATACTAAAACTATAGAAAAGAATAAAGAAAAGATACTTGCAGAAGGCTTAACAAGATACTAATGAAAAACTTGTGACTCACCCAACACAGCTGGACTGTGACTGGTCATTAAGTAAAAACAATTCACATGAAACCAATCAAACAATGACCTGTTGAACAAACAATCTCCAAACCACATTCCAAAGCAGCAAACACTGGAACAGCAAATAAGATAATATTGTTTTTCCTTTTTCTCTGAGGCTTTTCTGCTTCTGAGGAAAAGAAATCCTGGCGAGGGGATTTTTCCAGAAAATATGACAGTGACAGAAGATGGTTTTAGAGGTACCTAAAATCTGCGGTGTTATCTTGTAGTCTAAGGCAATTTGAGCATGGAAGCTAAGCAGGATCTGTAGTGGGAGGGGTAAATATCTCTGTTGCCATTATCAGCACTACTTTTGCCTTCTGAGTTAATATTAGTTTAGAGACCTTGTGAGTAAATCCTTCAAAGAAAAGAGGCAGACCAGGTGCACTAGCAGCTTCCAATTGCAGTGATGATGAATTCAACTTTAATCATCAGATTTCCCACAGACTTCATAGAAGTGGCTCTAGGCAGAGTGAAAAGAGCCCTTGGATGAATAGCTTCATGCCAAGCTACCAGGCATTTCAGATCCATGAAGCTGAGTCGTGTGGGATCTCTGCAAGCACACCGACTTATCTAAAGCTGCTTTCTGTGAGCACGGCCATGCTACCCTTCATCTCTGTGACCTGTCAAGTAAAACTAGTTCCGTTTGAGAAGGGAACATCTCTCCAAATCCTGTGCCTGTGGAAATCTCTACTATTCAGTGAGCAGCTGAAGCCTGATTTCATTGAACTGATGCACCATTATTCAAAGGAATGGTGGAGAAGGAGAGGGTGTTACTACCTCTCTCTTGCAGCAGATTAGTTTCCCATTTTTCTAGATGTTTAATTCATTTTACTTCTAGCTTCAATTTATGTTTTAGTAGCATTATGTTTGGTGGTATCTATTAGGTTGTGCCAGGGATAATTCAGTAGCCTAATTAAAACCTTTCTCTCTTTCCTTTCTTGAAAACAAAACAAAGCAAAACTGGAGAAAAAAAAAAATCAACAAAATAGCTGGATGATGAAGTCAACCTGTCAGGTGAGCCAAATGGGTTTTTTATCCTGACCACATGTCAAACCTGATGATCAATAAAGGCTTAAATTACTTTTCCTGCTATTTTATATTTCAGTTATTACAAATAAACTCAAGCCATGGCAATAAAATACTGTTAGTTACTGAGGTTTCTATTACAAAAAATATTTCTTAATTCCTTATTTTTCCAAATAATTTGTTAAATAATTAAAGCCTAGCAGCAGAGGCTGAATAAATATTTAACAAAAATATTTGATGTGTTTTTCTTGAGTGTTTTAAGGTAAACTTCCAATCCACTTTTCCTCTGAAGAAGCTATTAAATATTTTCCAACATTATGACTGAAGACCCTTTCATGTGTCTTAACCATATCAATATATAAAAATAAGATTAATAAAGTAGTCATTTCAATTAAATTCAATACATGGACAGGAAGGGATTTTTCACTATATGGTCAAAAATAACATCAATAAATCTAAATGTGCACTTTCAACATGTTTTATTTCATTTTTACGATGCCAGCAGCTACAGTGTCATTTGGAAAGAAAAGAGAATTTTAGTTTGAAGAAAATAAAGTACTATAAAAGAGTTTCTCACTAAAAGAAATTACATTTCTTTGTAAGTAAAGTTCAAACAAGACCAACTGATAAGTTAAACTTTTATTTGGACCTGTGCACTAGGAGCAAAGTGTAGCATTTTTACTGAGAAGAAAAGCAACCAGAATATCCACAGTATCTTAAATAAAGTAAAATAAAAAAGAACAGAAATAAAATCTCCATGGCCAGTTAAAAAATAATTTCCTTTTTATTCTATATTTTACATCACTTCTTAGATTTCCCCCTTGTAGGTACACTAGCTCTCTTGTTTTTGAATAGCTCCTGAAATGCAGAAATTAGTTTAATGGTGAGTCTTATGTAAGGACATGTTCCACTTTGCTCAAACTGTTCCTTTAGAACACCAACCTTGCAATATCCTTCTGAAACACCTTTTGTAGAGGCTTCTCACCACCAGTGATGGATCAGGGAAAATGGAAGTCTAACTCAGCATTGGCAAGAAACACTGTTGTGAACACTCATAAAATCTCAGTACCCTGTGTTTTTCTAATGGATTACAATGCAAATAGATTTAGGGAGCCTCAAGGAAAAGAGACATGGCATCTTTTCAAATAAGGCTTTCAGGAATGACAACAGAAGAACATATAATAACCTTACTGACAGAGCCACAATGATCCTGAGGTGATACTTTCAGGCCACTGTTCCACTACTGATTATTGGGTGATATGTCTATTGGATGTATGACCCATTGTTCGAGAGCTCACTGGAGTTGTGCTTCATTGTCTTTTTAAAATGACATTTGCTTAGCCAAACACATACACCTAAGCTAGTCACACTTGGTTTCTGTTTGTAGCCAACGAAGAAATGTATTTCTAAACCGTGATGCATCTCACTAAAAGACTATTTTCTAAAATACAGCAGATGAGTTGTGCCCCCAAAATGCCCATTTCTATTCACTGGCAACAAAAACAATCTGATGTCATACTCAGTTATACATGCACAAAGGGAGGAATACCTTTCACATGCTCTTAGAAATTTCTTTTGCTTCCTTTTTAAGCAGAGCACATAATAAGTAAGCCACTGTCTCTATCTCCAAAACATGAAACTACAGCACAGACTTACATCTATCCTCAGAAATGTCTTAATTCTGCAATAACACAAGGCCACATTCTCCATCATCCCCATCTATGGCACTACAGCTGGCACATCTTGTCTGCAGCAGACTGCTACAAGTTTCCCTCCAGTGAAAATCTCAAGTGTAGCTGTCTATCCCAAGATAGTTCCCTTTGTGTATTTCAAAAACCAGTTATCTGACTTCAGGTATCAGACTCAGCAGCATCCCTCCATGGCTTTACCCAGAACATGGTTTTGCTGCTTGTAGAGTTTCCATTGACTAGATCAGTCACAGTACAGCACACAGTTCACAGACTATTAGCTGTATGACTATTAGCTGTATGCTATTAGGTATTAGGTACCGAATAGCTTGACTGCAGATATATGAAAGAGATACCCACTGAAGGGCTTAACAACAACAGTGGACCCGTGCCCTTAATTTGTGTTAATGGGGGAACTTATTTGAGGTGGAATAAGTTTTCTGAATGGCAGGACAGTAAGTCAGAGAGCTGTTTCATGTCAGTGCATTATGGGGTATTCAACCCACGTACTGGGTCTGGCTGAGATGGAGTTCATCTTCCCACAGCAGCCCTCACAGTGCTGTTCTTTGCACTGCTAGCTAGAAAGGTGCTGATAACACACCAGTGTTTTTTGGCTACTGCTGAGCAGCACTGGCACAGCACCAAGGCTGTCTCTCAACAGTCAGTAGGATGGGGGTGGGCAAAATCCTGGGAAAGGACACAACTAGGCCAGCTGACCCAAACTGATCAAAGGGATATTCTGTACCATGTGGTGTCAGCTCAGATATAAAATGTAAGGGAAGGAGGAAGAAGGGGAACATTCATTATTTACAATGTTTGCCTTCTGGAACTAGTGATATGTTCCTGCATGCTGAAGCCCTGCTTTCTGGCTGCAAGCTGTGTGAGAATATGCTTTTTAATGGAAGCTCTAGAGACCATGGATCTTCATCAACTGCAGGCACAATGTCCTTGGGAAAGAAATTATTCTCAGTATTGCTGATGATCAATATTTTTCAACTGTAAATATTTAGCAACTAAGTTTTATGACAGGATCTTCTGTGTGTGGATTAGGGAAGTGGGACTAAGCGTATCTGCAAATGCAGCCAAGCAAGCACAGAGTGACTTGCTGATTTGTATATTGGAAATATGTGACTCAGACATATAACTATAGGAAATTAGAGGAAAATGACTGAATTGACTGCAAGTGGAAAATCAGATATTTTGCTTCTTTTGTTTTAAGTTTACAGTTGTTAATTTTATATGAATCCTTAACGCAGATAATAAGCACAGGAAGAAAAATAAAGGGGAAAACCCAAAAATTCTGACTTAGTTGACAATCTTTGAATAAAATAAATATGGTAGTAAGAGAGGCTCATGTACTAGAAAGTTTTTAGAATTCTTTGCTGGCAAAATTTCTGCATGTTTGTGCTTGGGGTATTTTTAATGCTTCACCATGAGTTTTGGAAGTAGACCCTTCAAGAAGAGCTGTGAAGTTGCATGGAAAATTATGTGATTGCTTCCCACTCTTCCTGGTGACTTCCAGAGCACGAAGCCAAAAGCCAGAATGCAGCTATGTTTTCAGGTGCCATCAACTCTCAGTATGACATAGTATCTAATAGCTACTCAGGACATTTGCAGTGTATTTTTTAAACTTGGGCTTAGGAGGAGAAGTAGAAGAATTTCAATATTATTAAAATTTTTATACCAGTGAATGCTTAAGCTCTAATGATCACTGAGATTGTACTATAAAACTAACATTTTCTGCATCATCAGGACTGAAGTTATTAAAAGCCTAGGCTTTTAATGTTCTTTTGACCTCTGACTGTATAAGTCCTATAACATCAACATAATAAAACCTTGTAGCATCATTAGGTGAAACAACATCTTTCTGTGACTCCACTGAGCTATATCAATAAATTACTTTAACATGATACTTGAAAAGTTGGTTTGTTGCCTAAAAGAAGGGTATTCCAGAGTTTGTGTGCAGTAAAGAGCCTAGTTATATTTTTTAAGTCTATCGACAGAAAAGAAGATGATCAGAAATAAACTGCATATTATACATTACCTGAATTTTTCTATTATTTTGCACGAATATTTCATGTTCTGTAGCTCGGTAAGTACACAGTGATTTTCTGTTGCTTGTTTCTGTTAAACTACATGACAATGCAGTTTGTGTTTTCTACTGGCTTAGAGTGCACAATGACTCATAAAGAAGATAAAAACATAAAATATTTCAATAATTAGATGAAATTACTGCCATGGGAAGGCATGCCTTTCACTAGACCAGGCTACTCAGAGTTCTATCCAACCTGGCCTTGAACATTTCCAGGAATGAGACATCCAAAGCTTCTCTGGCAACCTGCTTCAGTGCCTCACCAGCCTCACAGTAAATAATTTCTTCTTAATATCTAATCTAAACCTGCCCTATTTCAGTTTGAGTCCATTTCCCCTACTTCTGTCACTACATGTTCTCTCTTTAGAAGATTATTTGTAGGTTTTTCTAAGTTTATGTAAGTTAAAAATATGGAAACACACATGCATGAGGTAATAATAAATTAATCCAGCAAAAATATTGATAAAACATCAACTAGCAGATCACTTAGGCTGACTATTTGGAAATTACTCTCTTCCATGTAGTCAAGTTGAAATACATTATTCTACTTCCTAAAGTGGACACAAGAGAGAAAAAAATTGCTCTTTGCTGGAGAAAACTATATTTTTCAAAGAGTTTAATAAAGTTTTACTTTATTAAACAGACAATTCTTTCAGAGTTTTTTTGCCTGACATCTTTTTGCTTTGAAATCTGTATAGGTTGGCTTGTAAGCCTCCTGTTTGAACAGCACTTTCTTTATAAATGACTCCCTATTTTTATAGGAGACAATGACAAAAATTGCAACCTAAGAAATGCTTAAGAAATTGAAACATTGTGGAAAACGAAGAGAAAATCTGCAGGTGATATGTGAGCTCAGTTTTCAGTTTGATGAAGTTCTATTGTATACATAAGCAGCAATTATGTCTCCCTTTACAAAAAGACTTCTACATTCCTACAATGAATAACTGCTGATTTTGAATGAAAAGCACAACATCTTTATTAGTGCATATGATTTCAACTAAGAAAAATGTCTCATGGGAGTTATTTTTCTTTCATACTAGAACTGACATTTTAATTCAGAAATATTAGAATTAAAATAGGCTTTACCCTTCTCTGCTATCTTACAGTGTAGCTTAAAATTTTGATAGCTGTGAATCAGGGATTTGATCTTAGTATTTCAAAGGCAAGATCTAGACCACAAAGTAAATGATAAGAAGTAAAGGGAGAAAAAAAACATGAAATAGATTTAAGATGGAGGGAAGCAGAAAATGTGCTTTGATTAACTGAAAGGTTAATTACTGAAAGACTTCCTCCACATAGCATACCGTTAATTAGAAAGTCTGAGCAATGTGTGATTTAATTTAACACTATGCAAAAGGCCAACATGACATAGTAAACTTCTCGATTCTTCTTGTGCTTGTGAAACATATAATTTGGTGTTTCATTCTACTCTAGACTAAAATAAAGCTGCTTCTCCTCTTTTTTCTTTATTTTAATAGATGAAAGACAAGGTTAAAAAAATGAGACTTTGGTAGGAATTACACCGAGTATATACCATGGATTAGTGTTCTTACCCACCACTGTCACCTAAGCTCTGATCTGTTAAGCACATTGGATGGGGAACAGAACTGTTTTGTACAATGGGGTTTCTGGTCATCTCAAGAGGAATATTAGGGTGTCTTCCAGAAAGCAGCAAGTCTTGAAACTCACATTCCTTTTCTAACATTTTGAGAAAAGTCTTCTCATAAGAATGGAAAGTGTACTGCTAAAACTGTTCCACAACAATGGAACTTCCAGTAGAGTGCCAGACTGTCCTGCTTATGTCTCACCAGAAGCTCCTCACTGACTTTGGGAAATACTCTAAGCAAACCATCAGCAGCACACATGTGAAGGTACTGACAATAAACAAAATGTATGGGGAGTCCAGAAACATCATCAAATTTGGCATCTCCTGGGTGTGCCTCAGCAGCTGAAGGACTGTCGAATTCCTGATTTACAAGGAACTATAGAAATGGACAGAATGGACACAATATTGGATAGCAAATTTGAGGAAGTCTGGGACAGAGATCACAAGATTTGAGTCCCTGTTGTTGGTGGATATACACATTTAACAAAGAAATTTTTTATAGAATAATCAAAAAAAAATTATAGAATAATTTATAGAAAAAAGACAGACTGGGATTACTAATGAAGTACCAGGCCTAGACAAGGCATAAACCCAAGAATTAATTATTGTGTCACTGTCTCCCACACTTTGTGCTGTGAAGGCAGTACCTTTTAGCTGGTTGATAGTACTGTGAGCAGAAAGAGCAACACTTTCAACCATTAGAAAAGAATTCATCCTCTGGTTTTAGTCACCTAAGCATTAGTCATATAATCCATGCTGCTTACACAGGTACTCATTATAAAGTAATCTAATGTATGCTGACATAGCTGTTTCAGAAAGGTGCTCTGAATAGGTAAACTCTTTCCATTTAGTCCACTTTTTCAAGAGTAAAGTTAGGTAAGATGACTCCTGTCTTAAGATATTGCTGTAGATTTTGAGAAGTCTAGAAATGTAGAGCCATTCTCTCCAAATTTTATTTGAAGCAGAGTGGTAGAATCCCATCACAGTAGTAAGTAAAGGAGAAATAACAAATGCATGACAAGCAGCATGAGTCAAGTAGGAGGAAAAATGCAAATTCTTCCTAGTGCTATACAATTAATTTTCAAGGATGTAAAAATCCACATTGTCACAGACTAATAATTAGATACAGCTTCTTGTAATTCAAGGACTTTTAACATGACCTGTTCTTGTGTAATGACTTTTATTGTTCATTGCAGTCAGGATACCCATTTCCATTTATGCTGCTTTATGGATAATTCATTCTACCTAGCACAGGCTAATATTAATTTGAAAAAAAATGGCCGCCTCTTCAGACTTAAGAGTTATTTCTATTTAACTACCCCATGTTAATAGTAGTCAAATGAAGAAGAAATAAACCAAGAAATGCAAGCAGTGTAACAAGGAAGATAAAACGTCTCTCAACCAAAGAAATGGTCCACTCAATCCTCCATGTTTGGGACAGAAGTTTTGATAGCTTTTAGTTTAATGTAAGCAAGCCCCAAACACATAGGTAAAAGAGAGTATTGGGAAGGAAAGAGGGAGTGATCACTTCCCATCAATCCCCAAATAACAGGGCCTAGTCAAAAACAAGAGGTCTCTCAACAGCTCCTGTAACACACATTGTACCCACCATGGCAACTACCCACTTCAGCACCTTTTCCCTATAGTGGCACAAGTTTACAAAGGAAGCTATAATTTTCTTTCTCCATAATTCTGTCCTTTTTTCTAGCTTCATGTGATCTGCAGAATAGTGTCATAATTGGAAAAATCAAAGCAAATGGCATACTGGCAATCAGGTCTGCTTTTGACAACAAAACTACTAAAGCATGTGTAAAATTCTTAAATAAACTTGGAGCATTGAATAAAAAAATCAAACCCTTTTTCTGGTCAGAAAAACCACATATATTTTAATCTGAACTGACATAATACCTTTTACAGTGCATCATTTCAGCTGGAGTTAAAAAGAAATAGTTTAGACTGAGAAATATTTGCCAACAAGACAAACCTACAGTCACAGACATCTAATTCTCTAAGCTTTCATGATTAATATTTTATGGCCCTCACTGATCTGCCCAATCTTGAGGAAAAATGTGGCACAGCTAAAGAATTTATCTGTATCAAACAGGAGGTAAAATGCAAAGTACAATAGAGATGTCATAGTAAAGTATTGAGTTTGCTCACTGTTAGCTGAAACACTGCATGGAGTGCTTTATTTGAGCAGCAGAAACAACATTAGCATACACAAGTATGATGGCATATCCACAAAGAGAAAAATATGATAAATGTTATTTTAAGGGGTTTTTTTAACTCTACCTAAGCATTTCAATTTTTACAGTCATTCTATAAAGTTACAACTATACCTTTTGCTGCAGATGTCTGTAAGAAGTATTTAAAATTTAGCCTATCAACAGTTTTGATTTATCAGCATTAGAAAAAATATAAAAAGGAAGTTATTCTTTTTTTGCATTCACTGATGAACCTCAATAAGACATCAAGGACCACCGACTGTGGTAAAGACATTTGAGGAGACCACGCAATTCAAATAATTTTGTTAGTGAGTCAGTTTGCCTTAGTGAAATGTGAAATAGTGAAATGTGAGAACAGAAGGACTGTACTGTTCTTTGTAATAATTTTATCAGTTATGCTGAGGTGTAGCAGGAATAACACATTTGGCTATAGCAAACAGAAAACAATGAATTTACATAGATAAAGATTCTGGTTATAATTCAATTAATACCTGCCAGTTACAAAAGGCTGTCCATGAATCACCATTTGATGATAATGTAGTGATGTATGAGGTTTAAAGACTGCCTGAAAAATCCCTACATTAGGTTCCTTGTTTATCTTGCCTAGACTGTGCTGTGTGACTCAGGTCAGGAGGACACAGTTATGTAATTCGCAAACAATCCAGAATAAATGTTGGTGCAACTCCTTGTCAGACTAAAATAAGCTATGAAAATGAGACTCTGGTTTGTGATACACCTCTCTGTACTGTGTCAACTGCATAAGAGAAGTGACTAGCTTCATCATCATCCCTTCTAATCATAGGATGTTGGTGTGATATTGAGCAGTTCTGGAAAACTGGCAAGTCCAGAGACACTAATTCTCCAGGAAGGTTATCCTTATATACAGCCCTTGTGACAGTGGCTGTTTTAAGGAGTCACAGCATTTCCACTTCCAAGACAGAAGTGCTGGTTGAAGGGGTGGTCAATGGAGTTCATACAGGTCAATTCCTACATGCAATCGGGCTATAACCAACACTAGAAAAGGTCATCTCTGGCTTTGTCTAGCCAAAAGTTGAAAAGCTCCAACGACATTTCACAACCTTCTTGGTACCCTGATGCAGCGCTGCCCTGCCCTTCCAGTAGATTTTTCTTGCCCAGGTGTCTCATATGAAACTCTCAGGATGTAACCTCTGACATTGGTAGGGAACTAAAGCTACAGTTCCACTACCTAGTATTAAATGTGAAAATTAAAGATGAAAAAAAGTCATAAAAGCACTTACAACATTTCATTTGTGCCACCAGATGCAGGAACTGAAAACTTCAGTGCAAAGTCATCTCACAACAGCTCATAAGAAAGACATGAAAACTCTCCTAGTAGAATGCCTTACCACTGGAGATCCAAGTGAGAAACTGAAAGACAAGAAATGAAAATACATTTTTCAAATCTCACCAACTTTATTAGGAACAGCTATGGTAATTACTACCAGTGTAGATCAATGGGAAAGTTATTCCATTATCTATACAACAATTAAAATGCAGATGATATTCAGTCATCTGTATTTCAGAATCTGACAGTTAATATTAACAATTTTCAAGTAAACCCACATCCTCATAGCACACCCTCAACAGTAGTTCAAAATTCATACCCAGGAAGAAAAAAGAAGTGCAAAGGGGAAGATAGAAGGAAGGTAAATCACAGCTCAAGGTGTGTTATCTCTTAACATGTCTTATCTGAATGAATATAGCCAGCTGAAAATCTGCCTGTGAATCTCCAGAGAACCAGTAATGTTTTCATCAAAAGTAAATCAGATTGCCCTAATTCCTAAAGCATTATTGAACAACTGTAAGAAGGGGAGAGTGCTACAATAAGTGGCATATTAGGAATATGAGAACATATTTCTGATTGTCCCAGCAGCTGTTCTACAAACTGCAGAAGAAAATGCTTTTAAAAGGATATCGGGAGAAGGGAAGGGAAGGGAAGGGAAGGGAAGGGAAGGGAAGGGAAGGGAAGGGAAGGGAAGGGAAGGGAAGGGAAGGGAAGGGAAGGGAAGGGAAGGGAAGGGAAGGGAAGGGAAGGGAAGGGAAGGGAAGGGAAGGGAAGGGAAGGGAAGGGAAGGGAAGGGAAGGGAAGGGAAGGGAAGGGAAAGGAAGGGAAGGACATTGGTTCAGGAGACTCCAGATCTAGCTACAGGTGAGTAAAGAACTCAGTACCTTTTGGCCAACTGTTAATCCCTTAACCTTGGACAATGTTACAACATACAGTTTCCTACTCATTAAGACCACTATAATTCTGCTGCTAAAATGAAATGAAACAAGAAATTTTTATCCTGTGCTGAAATGAGAAATTACAGTCTCAGTTATAATTTTAGTTTTATAACTTCCCTGTGTTAGAATGAAAACAGCATAGGGATGCAGTACCAAGATAAATGATTCAGCTTGTCCTTTGCCATTAAATCCTTAGTGATGTTACCTGTTAAATACAAAATTTGAGTAGACAGATAGATTGCTTCTGTGATTCCTACACATACCAAAGCACACCATGGTCTTCAGAACAAAATGAAACCTGAGTAGATAGGATAAAACCTCCTTTACAAATAGCCAAGAAAATTGCTGAAATGATAAATTCTTTTATTAGTGTAGACATAAATGATGGTCAATGGTGTATTTGCTTAGACTGTGGGGAATTTACCACAGCTATGAAAAGAGAGCTGTTAAAATATAGATGATGATGATGATGATGATAATAACAATAATAGTAATAATAATAATAATAATAATAATAATGCTACAACAAAGAGACCATGTCAAACTGCCAAAAAAAAAAAAAAAAATCAGAGCATAATTTGGAAAAGCAGAACTCATGTCTAAATGGTATGCATCCTCAGGCTTCCAACAATGAAAATCATCTCAGCACTAAGCATTGTGGGGAGTAAAGATTCTTACAGTGTCAGCTAGTAATAGCCTCATGTCTGGCCATTTATCATGAGGCTGTGCATGTGCACACTAGAAAAAAAAGGGAAAAAAAGCTCAAAAAAATCCGAATCGAGAGAAGTCTCATCCTAATCACTGAAAATAATTAATATATAATTTGGTTTTAATGTTTGACATTTTTATATTTTATTGCTTGCACAATATGACAGTAATATTCTCCTTAGATAATAACAATTCTAGCTCCTGCTCATGTCTTAGAAAGAAGTGATTTCTTACTGAAGAGTTTCTGCTTGGGATAGAGGAGTGGGAACAACACAACCCAAACTGATCAAACAGTGAATAGACAAACATTATTCTGCCTCCTTTTTTTTTTTTCATTTCTTTTATTGAGAAGGCTGAAAGAATGATCCCTGGTTTATGCAAATTGCCACACGTCTACTGAAATTGAAATCACCTTTTTCTGCCCTCTCAGAAATGTTTCTTCAGTCTAAGTTTCTCTCCCCCAGAGTTATTTTTCATATCAATAGACAAAGAACAGGAAGGTAAGCCATGAATGTTGTTTCTTAATTTCTCTCCAGTTAGAGATCAAAAGCTGTTGCTGATTCTTTTTTTGATGTGTATAAGCTACTGAAAATACTTATTCAGAGTCATGCCTGGAAATTATTCTTAAATAATTTTTCAAATGGCTTCAATTTTGATATGTTGCATATCCATAATATATTGTCCCTATATTTCTTTGTGCTAAGGGCAGGATTTTATGATTGACATATTATGGCACTCTAGAACAGTACTGGAAGGGAAGTCACACCAATGTTCTTTCTAACCTATTAAATAATCATAAAGGAGATTTTTCTCTTTCTAGTAGTCCTCATGGATGATGGGCAAGCCTGTCCCTGTGCCACATTCTTCCAGTCCTTATTCTTTAATCCCTTGAAACTCTCAAAAGGCTGTTTGCATGGCACACATCTCCTTTGGTCATGTGCCAGGAACAACTCCTGGCAGCTGTTCTGAAGGCCATTGATTGAACCTGCGCCATTTCCAGAGCAAAGCTGTGCTAGATGTGAGGACACTGTGCCAAATCAGCTTGTGTTTGTACAGGCATCACTGCTCTTGTGCCCAGTGGGAACCTCGAGGGCTGCCTAAGGATTTAAGGAAGAAAAGCAGGGGATGGAGTAGGGCTGTTTTTACATAGACTCATCTCTTCTGGCAAAGGCAGTTTCTGATGTGTAAAGAAGGGGATATTTTCCAGACGGATCAACTACAACTGTTACAGGAATTTATATAATCTTTCTCCATTTCAGCAGAAATACAAACAAGATTATCTATCGATCTATCTATCTATCTATCTATCTATCATCTATCTATCTTTCTATCTAATCATTCAGTAGCTATGTTTAGAGAACAAGCTGCTCTTTCTTATTTACTGGGGTGGGAGAGATGATTGCTTCCTGAAGGCTGGCAATGTTATTCCAGTGTTAGTCTTGTGTAAATGTCAGAAGTACCTTCCTGGGAAGTGGGGTGTCTGAGAAAATCAGAAACCACTACAAACCAAATTTATTTTTTTTTCAAAGTCAATAGGCAGAGCCAAGTGAAGAGCCATAGTGTTCTGCAGTGCTATGCATCTACACATGTTTAAGCAACTCACATCTTGACATATTGTGCTGGGAAAAGGTCTATGTGACCAGAAACACCATGTAAAAATAGGTTGGTCCTACATGAGATTTTTAATTCTCATTCACCTCATGAATGTATTGCTTTCCCCTAATTTTAAAATGATTTAAAATGGAACTGTATAAAAAGTACAAATATAACAATACTACATAATTGCAATTAGCAATTATTAAACAGCCAATGAGATATAACAAATTTTTTCATGCATACTGTAAAAAGGGAAAACTTCATAAACATAATCCACAGTAATGGAAGGCTACCATCAAATGGATAAATATAACATCTAACTATTTTGATTTTTGTTTGTTTCCTAAACATCTGTACATACAGAAAAGAGTGGTAGAGGGAAGGAAGAGGGAAAGAACATTTAAAGTTCACAGAATTATAGAAATGTACTCAGGTTTTACTTAATTCCACTTATGCTGGGATCCATTTACACTGGGACAACTAATAACACTCCACTAAGGCTGGGAGTAGAACAGAAACAAAACCAAGAGTTTATAATTCACAGTTTTGAATTCATGGTAAGCAAACTGCAAAAATAAGCCTTTAGGTGCTAGCTTACCACCATAAAATATAAAAGCAAATTTATATCAACCATGGAAGAAGTATACGCTCTGCATATAATTATGAGTTTTTAAAATGTTTAATGGTAGAGCGGAATAGCTTCATATTCTTCCCTTACAAAGTTGCAAACTATAGTATTACAGTATCTATTCAGATACGATAGTAATTAATTTTAAAAACAATTCAATATGAAAGAACATATTACAAGACAATTCAGATCCTTCTCAGTACTTATTATATCTGAACAGAAATTAATTTAGTGTTACTGAATATCTGAAATGATTTTTCACAATTTGACATTTTACAGTGTAACGTTAAAGTCGTAATATTTTCCATTTTGTTCTTAAAAGCTCTCAGTCACATCAATCAAAGTAGTAAACATTTACAGTGACAAAATGTCACTGAAAATTCTTTTACTGAATGATAGCACTTAAAGTTCAGCTTCCTTTGTTTATAAATTATGTATATGTTTTATTTTCATAGTCCTCATAAAAATAAAAGTGAAGATAATTTTGTGAGAATAAAGACAGGCAGATTAAATTTAGAAGTACTATTGACAGAAAAGGAGAGTTTTCATGTGTGTTAGAATTTTAGAGCTATTGATACAGCTAAATTGTAGCATTATAAAAATAATTTAATTTGATGATTTACTTAGTGATATATTTGTGGTATAATTATGATATACAGTTTAAATAGACAAAAAGCTTTTCAGTACTAGTGCATAAAGACTTTTGAACTGAACTTCTAGAAATTGAAAGTGTTCTTTCAATTTATTGACTTTAGTAGATTGAAAGAAACCTATAACCATGTGAGGACATGCTAAGAATAAAGTACAACTCATATAAAAGATTAATGACTTGCTTTTTAATATTTTATCAATCTCTAGAAAATGTGTTGAAAGCTTACAGGTTGTAATTTTCGTTGAAAGAGAGCCAAAAAAAATTTTATAATGCTTTTAGAACAATCTTGGTTTTCAGAATCTCATAAAAGAAAGTGTTTCTTATAATCTTTTGACATTTTTGACTAAAATTCTTTCACATATAAACACTAGGTGCTCAAGAAAATGACCAATGCATCATTTTTACATTATCACTTCAGAAGAAAAGTGAAGCAGCTTGGTAAGGAATATTTTCTTTGTATTCTCTTATGCAGCTTTCTATTAAACTCTTGCAGTAGGAATATATTCAAAACTAAGTATTTTCTGTTGCCTGAACCAGCTGGACATTTAATGCATCCCTTGACAAAAGAGTATATTGTGCAAAATATAAACTTTTACTGTCTACTGATGTGCCAACTTTGAACGGTTGGTTAGGCTTCAGATAAAAGTTCTTGTCACTTTTCTATTTATAGGCAGTTCATTTCACTTTTAAAGACTTCTCCCCACTGTGCGGTCCCCAGATAGTAGCACAAAGATTTAGCTCAAAGGTAGCTATGATTGGATCTCCTATACAGGACACGATCTTTGAGACATTTGCACCAAAACCTTTCCTTAGTATTTTTTTTTCAAAGTCAATACTTAGAGCCAAGTGAACAGCTATAGTGCTCTGCAGTGCCATACATCTACAAACATTTAAGCAACTGACACCTGATATGAATCTTTCCACCATGCTCCCTTCCTCACAACCTTGACTATTCCCTCTCCAGGAAAACTTTGGAAAAGTGGTCTTTGCTGATTTTCTAGATCCCCATGGATATCAGGCACTTAGAACAGCACTGACATTCTCTCAGTGCATTTTCCCTCTCAGGCTCCTTCATATAAGAGAGAAGCAAGAAGACCTGCTGCAGGATACTGCTCTGCAAAATCCCACTACTGGTTCTTTGGGAGGCTTTGCACCAGGCACATCCCACACTGCCAGTTTGCTCTGTGAGATGGGCTGGCAGCCCATGTTTCATGGTGAGTTGTTCATTCCTGTCCTCACGCTGCAAAGCTGCTCTCCTAGCACAGGAAAGGTGGATGGGCTTGGAGGCAAAGCACAGTGTATACTGTGCAGAATAGGAAAGAAGGAGAAATGCAGGGCAGATGAGGAGCTGGCAAACACCACACACACTGAATGGCCTGCGGGGGTTGCACAACATGTGTCCACAGAGGGCAGTCACTTAGATTTGTCGGTCTCAACAGGCACAGATTGGGGTTCTTCTTTCACCTCCAGTTTGGGCTTCTCACTACAACAAAGGCATTGAGGTGGAAGAGCATGTCCATCAAAGGACAATGATGCTGGCCAAGGGTCTGTACCACAAGTCTGATGAGGAAGCGCTGATGGAGCTGAGGTTGTTTAGCCTGGAGAAAACAGGCTCAGGAGAGACATTATCGCTCTCTACAACTGCCTGAGAGGAGGGTGTAACCAGGTGGGTGCCAGTCTCTTCTTCCAAGTAACAAGAAACAGAAAAAGATGAAAGAGTATCAGGTTGCTCCAGGGGAGATTTTGATTGAGTATTAAGAAACATTGAGTATAAGAAACATTAGTGTTATTTTTTTCTGGGAAAAATATTTGACAGCCCTGTATCTTACCTTTCTCTTTTCCAAAAGATATGTTAATGAAAGAAACTATACCTGCAGACACTAATTACCATGCATACACACCAGCAGGCCAGGAGCACGAATTCCACATTTCCTTTATGGAAAGTTCAGTATGGTCTTTTCTTGCCTTCAGAACCCTGCATATCCAACACCTCACACTGCCCTGCACCAGCACACAGCAAGAAGAAAGCACACTGGGGAGTCTACCTTCAAGCATTAGCAAAATTAAAATGTTCACCATCTTCATGAACTTTCTGTCTCTCAGCCCGGGAAAAGTCTCTCTCCAATCTAAACTTCTTAGGGTGGAGAACCTTGGCATACCAGGCATCATCCTGAGTCACCTTTACTCCTTTGTGAACACAGCAGCTCCGAGAGGAAACAGAGTTCATTGAGTAGCAGATCACAGTCTGCTGATACATAGTCTTTTTACTGGGCCTAGCAACTGAACCAAGAAAGAGAGTCCAGGAGCTTGCATTTATCTCTCATGTCCAAAAAGACATAACAAATAGGTGTCTGGTACCTACAGATGCTACAGATGTAATGGATGATAAATCTCAAGATGTTAGGCAGCATGGCCCTTCCTTGTCTCTAGTGCTCAGTGGATAGATGGTAGGATCTGGAGTTACAGCACTGGAACCTCAGAGCTAAATCTGTGTCCAATGGAGATATTGTGTAAACACTCTCTTGAGTTGGGGCACTGTACCCTGTAGCTGCATGCTGGAACCCAGGGGACAGAAGACTCCTTTGTAAAATGAGAGAGATTATTAACTTGATCTTTATACCTTCAGGCACATCATGCACTGCAATGAATAGAAAAGATTTATTCTTAATATGGTCCAGACATATAAATGAGAATTACATGATTCCACTTGGGACTGGCAGGTTACCTCTGTCCCTCAGGATCAGTGCCTGAGCATCAGGCAGGACAAGAGCTGGTGGGTTGTGAAGGAACAGGCAAACACCAGCCAGGTCCTGCTGTGCAGAGCCATGAACCCGGAGATTAGAGAGCTACATGCAGCCAAACAGGCATAGGACAGAGAAGAAGACAGACAAGAAGGCCCAGGGCAGAGAAGAAAACAGTTTCTGAGCTCTTTCTACATAATGGGCACAAAATCCTCACCTTCTCATAAAAAAGCCTCTTTTATTGTCCCAGGCAGGACAGTGGTAGGGAAGCTTTTATTCCTGAGACTCCTGTCACTGCCTAGTGGACATGATTACTGAGGTCATTGCTGCAGAGACCAACACAAAGGCTCTCAATCCAGTGCCACTGCTGTCTCAATGTCAAAAAAAGCAGGACCACAATTAAAGCTGAAAAGGATTTCAAGCCTGCAGGCTCATTAGAAACAGTGTTGCTAGGACAAACAGCAGAGCTAACTGCTGCTCCAGAAATGCCTTCAGATTACACGAGTGATACATAAGTGCATCATGAATGTCATTAAAGTCAGGCAGACTCCTGAATAAAGGCTACTAACATGCATAAGGGCTGGCAAGTGTTGCTCTGTGTTTCATATTCTGATTCATCCTGCAGTTCACAGAGTATTTGTGCTAAACTGTCTTTTCGATGTAAATATAGGCTTCATACTGGAGTTAGAAAAAATAGTTATTGTGGTATCCAAGATTAAGTATATCAATATAAAACTTTTTGTGGGTGTTTCAAATTTCTGAATGCACCTTTAACAATGGAATCAATAGCTTAGTTAGTGATTCAATAGCTAACATAGACATTTCTAAATAGCAAATATGTTAATACTCCAGATACAATTCTTTTTCCTACCTTTATTACCTTTATTTTCTTTCTTACTTAAAGACACAAATAGGACTGAAGTAATTTCTCAAGTTTGGGAACATGTCTGGTCCCAACAGTCAATAATTTGCTCCATTTATATAAACAACAGGCAATTAAGCCACAGCTCGACCCACTGCCATATTGCCTTTCTTGTCCAGATGTGGGAAGCCAGTAGACATGGTATGCTTTTATTTCTGGCCTACAAATATGTAGGGAAGTCCCCTGTAGGTCTCAGAGGCCCAGAGAGATGCTATCCCTGTCTGCCAACATCCAGCTGGATCCTGTGGCTAGGACTGGATACCACAATGCAGACCTGTGTTATGAAGACTTTTGACTAAAGTATTATTTCGGACTACTTTCAAACTTAATTTCAGACAAAACCAGAAAATCCATTAATCCTGATATACAAGATTTGCACACAGTTTATATTGTACTGATTAATATTAGGTCAGATATTATAGTGCTAATTTATACCAATTTCTTAAGCAGATGACACAATAATATATTATCATTGCAGATATTTCACTTAATGAGGATCATGTAGAGTCTTGAAGTTCCCAAATTACTCTCAGTGAACAGCATAATGACCTAACAGCTTTCTACTAATTTCTAAGTATGAATATTTATATATTTAGAAAGTCAAAATGCTAAATGCTTACTGCTTGAACATAGATCTCACTACCATTGTGAGATAGCTTTACAATGGCATTAAATTCAGAAAAAATAATGAATATGATTGATGGAAATTGTAAGTGAAAAGTTATTTAATTGTTAGGTAAAGATCACTGAATTATATTTATTTTTTTTTGTATAAGTCCTTTTATGTGCATCACAGAGCTCCATGTTAGGAGTCTACAGTGGACTATTATCCATTTTAGTTGAATATTTAAAGCCAAGAGCTAAATAATTGATGGGAAAAGATGTTAATATAATCAAAAATTTGATAGTATTAACAGTAAAAAATTGAAGGCTTCTTGATGAGTTTCTCTAAGGAAAAAGAGATGTTATTTCTATATATAAACTGAAAATTTCTCATGTGTTTACATTAAATAAAATAAACATGAGTCTTAAACCTGAGTATTTTTATTAGATAGGCATTCTTTCAATAACAAGACAGCAAACTATCAGAGCCGATACCCATCTTGGGAAAACTGGGTTCAACAGTTATTGCCTACAAATAATCCGTGTCAGCTGGGTCAAGACACTTTACTCTGGGTTCCAGGGTAACCAAGGTTTTAAAGGAATCCTCTGGGTTGTTGACCTAATGCTTTACAACCATACGACAGGCATGATATCCAAAAGAATCCACAAACAGCTTCACATTCTCTGTGTGTCAGAAAGCACTTCTCCTATCTTAGAAAACTTAGATTTATAGGGCAGAATGGGAATATAAACTCCACAGAATGACAATATAGACTTCCTTAAGAGGAACTGGGGGGAGATCAAAGGCACTGGTCAGCAGTCAGCATGCTTGTCATAGTTTGACACTGGCACAATGCCAATGCCCTATGAAAATATACTTCCCTGGTGTTTGCTGTGAGATGAGACCAGGAAATAAGCAAAGCAGGCCTCTACCTTAGGAAAAAAAAAGTTTATTAACTAAACTACAAAAGGAAAAAAGAAAAGAAACCACACACACACACACACACACACACACACCTGGAAAAAATGAAAACTCCACAAAAACATTTCCTCCTCCCCCCACCACATTTCCAATACATCTTCCAAATTTCAAGTCTCCATCCATCACCCAGTAAATACTCAATTCCAGTCCATCAAGAGGAGAGGAGTCCTTCTTGGGGCCATGGTGACCTCTTCCTTGCATGCCCAGCACTCTCACCGCTGGACATGGAACAGAGCTACTTCAAGGGTTATCCTTTTAAGGGTTCTTTGACCAGTTCCAAAAAAAAAAAGGCACAGTTTTCTCTCATCTCGGGACCTCTTGTCCCCCCCATACTTGTTTACCCCCTGGGGCCGGGGGGTCTCCAAAACTGAACCCTCTCATTCTGAGCCATCGCCTCCCCCCTGCATGCAGCCTCTGTGTCGCGAGGAAGCATGGTTCTGTCCGTGGCTGTACCAAAAGTGTCCAGCAACCAGCTACTCCATCGTCTCTTTCCGGCCTCTTCTTCACTCTCCCAGCCTCACTCACTGCTCCGACTATCATTCTCTTGCCCATTTCCACTTTATCATCCACTCCATCTCCCCTCCAGGAAAGGTCCAAATGCTCTGTGAGGTCTTCATTGTCCAGAAAGGGGTTAACAAACTTCTGCACGCGGCCAGGCTCCTTCCCTGCTGCACTCCCCCTCCCCCCTCCTTCTTCACAGCCGATATCACTTCAAGGCCACAGGCCCGTACCAGCTTTCTCTCTCTCATCTTCTAGCTGGTGGGGCTGCCCAAATCTTCTCGGGGTCTCTCTCCCTCTGTCTCTCCTGGGGGGGGCTGCCCAACGCCTCCTGGTGTCCCCACCACCCTTCCATCCTGAGGGGTCAGGGCCTACCTCTGCCGGGCCGCAGGTTTTCCCCTCCCCCGCCCAGCTCAGAGCCGGGCAGGGGAGGCCTTGCCTCTTTGCTGGCCGGAAATCAAAAGAGAACGAGCCCAAGGGAGTGCTCTGCTTCTAACCCTTGTGTTCTCAGAGGCGCATCCACCCTCAGTGGCCAAGCCTGGTGTCAATTTAAAATCTGAACACCTATTGGCCTCTGGCCACTCCATTCCCAGAAAACCTACTTCCTGTAAACCCACGACAATGCTACAACTCTGGATGGATTTATTTATTCATCCTACCAGCTGCACCTAAAATTACAGACACAACTAACTTAAACAAATAAAGCTGACAGATATAACTGTAAGGAGAAAATCCTTCTTCACCTATCACCACCTTTAAAACTTGAGCTTTTTGTCCCTGTTAAATCCTTTTGTTGGAAAGTTATGTTGATCAGGGATCAGATCTCTGCAAGCAATCAGAAGCTCTAAGCCTCACAGGGAAAATATTTGTGGAATTTGAAGGGTCATGGCAGTTAGAAGGCATGCAGGCTCTTATTGTAACCTTTAGACCTTCAACACCATTTCTGAGCATAACATCGCCCTCAAAAGTAGTTAGGTGCCAACATTTTGTGAAATGAAACCCTTAAGACCCCTTACAAAGCAGAACAAAATATTGAATTTTCAAGTTTATAGGAATTTCTATTTCTACAGAAAAAGAAAGAATCATTATTCCTTAGAGTTGCTGGGGGACTTACTAGGTCATGGTCAAACTAACATACAATAGAATGACTAGGTGGGTTTTTTAAAGCAAATTCAAGAGTTTTTCTTTTTAACTTTCACTTTGCTTAAAGAGAGTTTTAGTTTTTAGTTTATTTTAAAATTTATTCTGGTGCAGTTAAATATGTACATACGCATTAAATTATGCATATACACATGCATCATATATAAGTTACGTATATGCATATACACTTATTAGAAAATAAGAGACAGAATTCAAGACAAAAACCCTTGTTTTTCAGTGCTTTCAAAGTTAATCTTTAATTAGAAATATTCTGTGTTGGATGTTTCACAAATTTTTAGTGAAAGGGTTTCAGAATGCAGTCTATTATAACTGCCATGTCAGAAAATTTGAGTAAATTATCCATAATTCAAAACCATAGTACATAATTGTCCAAATTTCTTATGAAGAATGCTGAAATAGACTGTGATTTTTTCAGTCATTTTAGAGAATACCAGACTTCTCTGTACACTTTATCTTTCTTATGGAATACTAATGTAATTCAACAAAAAGCATCCAAATAAAAAGTTTTGTGAAATCTCAGAGAGAAATTACCAATACAGCAGAAGAATCTTAGATAATTCAAAACTGCCACCATCCATAATTAAGATCCGTAATTAAGATATGCATTGCCCTTAATAATCTAGTTGTAAGAAGTATCAATATGGCTCACAGAAACATTTACTGTATTTATGGCATGAGAATACAAAAACAAATTTGGCTAAGATGTGTGCAGCGACTGCATTTTAATCTGTTTGTGCTGGTATTGTTTCCCTGGGATATTCTAGCTAGCCTATTGAACCCAGGCATAGAATTGCAAACTAAGTTTTCTTATTGTGAAAGATTTTTCTTTTTTCCCCCTAGGTAATGCCATTGTTGTGTTTACCTAATACATAGGCTGTGTTGCCTATCTAATTTCTACATGACAAGAAGTTTTGGGGTCATGTATTGATCTAGTATTTCCTGATGGATCTGTCCTTTTCCCCTTCATTCCCACCACTAAATTCTGATAGCCTCTTGCCTGTATGAAAGTTGTTTTGAAAGAAAGAAATCAAGAATGCCTGTCTCTGTCAGTGTCCTATGGGCTGGGAGGAATTCAGGTCCACAGAGCTGTCTTGTGGAAGAAGGGTTTGTTTCTACCTCCTCTGCACACAGAGCCTTGTGACAACAAACTTTTCTGCTCAGTGAACCCACACTATGTGTCCATGGTCTGTCAAGAGTCTAGCTCCACATGGGAACATTCAGTGATTTTGGCAGGAATTCTTGAAGGAATATGGGTGAGAAAGGGTAAAAAAACATATTTAATGTTATATAAACTTCACTAAATCTGAGCAGACTCTCAAAAGAGACACTACAATCACTGCTTCTAGAAGAAAAGTCACTTGATAAATCATAACATTTTTCCAATTGTACAGAGGAAAATTTGTGATAATAATCTGTAACAGAAAACACTTGACATGTTAAATATAAGTATGTGGGTTTTTTAAATGTGATTAAATTTAGATGTGATTCGTTATGAAAACAAGCTTTAGCTAGCTTTGATTAACAAGATTATTATATTCCATGTAGCAGTGGGCCATAAATACATACGTATGTACGTATGTATGTATATGTAGCAGTTCCCTTTTAGAAACATATTATTCTTTTGTCCACAGAAACACATATTAAATATATATGTTGTAGCACTTCCATCTTTTTCAGTAGTATTCATTCTACATAGCAATAGCTGTAAAAGAAGGGAGATTTATCCTTAGAAAATTCTAAAAAGTGACAAAATTACATTTCACTAAAACACTTGTTGTAAATGAAAAGAATACTTGAAATTAAAACTGGAATACGTCCTTGGCATATGCAACAATTCTGGTATGATCAATGACTTCAACTCAACACTCCCTACTCAGGTAAAGAAATGAAAGCTCACATACAGTGTAACAGTTAGCTACACTTGAAGCCGAGAAGTACTGGACAAATGATGATAAGAAAAAAGGCTCTGAAATTTTAAGCCATCAGAATTCAAATGCCAGAAGCAAGTTTAACAAGTTCCTTCCTTACTGAAGGAAATAGCTGACATATAAAAGAAATAGGAATGCTACAGCACTCTAGAGATAAAAGAGGAAAAACAAATAAAAGGAGTTTGGTTCTGATTTGATTCTCAGCCTCTAAAGGATAGCTAATAGACCCATAGGCAAGTTAAATAGTCCAATTTCTAAATATTATGAACAAAACTGCATTAAAAGTCAGTAATAGTGCTAAAAGCCAAGCAGTCAAATATTAGGAAATACCTCAACTGTCTCTTCACTCTCTTTACAAGTTTGTGTTCACCCTCAGCCTGGCCCCTGGGATAGAACTCATACAACAGCAATAACAGCACAAGTTATTTTGTTTCCATTTATCCTGAAGAAACAGCGAGTCGCTCTCTAATTCCATAATTGTTGAACAAGATGCCAGCATGTTCTGCTGCAGATAGGAAGACTAAGTATTTCCCACAAGGAAAAATGAACATGATCACCTAAAGTATACTGCACATTAGTTTCAGTCATGAAACAAGAGCATACTATAGGATTAGTGAAGTAGTGTGATTGCTCCATCTGCTCAGTCCTTGCTTCTGTTTTGATAGTGCCACATTTGAGCACTTACCAAGTCTTACCAAGAGTTAGGGTAGGACCAGAATTTAATTTAATTTTGTTTAAAAAAGCCCATTTATTAGTTAGAAATGCTGTTTAAGCATATAACTTTAAGTAGAAGTAGCAACAAAAAACCTCAAAAGAGTCTGTAGGACTTTAGCCCAGACCACTCACCTCCTGAATCATTAAACATTGTATGGTTTTGTTTTAACTCTACACTTATTCAAAGTAAACTACATGAAGATAATCAACACCCTTCATTTAATTCTTGATGCTGAGCACATACAATTGCTGATAGATGCAAATTATTGAGTTACCTTCATATTTTTCCTTAGTTTTGAAACAACGTTACTGAACACTGAAATAAGAAAATCAGGCAATTTTTTAAGTGATGTAGTTAGTGGTTTAGAGATATCTCAGACTTGAAAATTGTGTTCAACTTATTTTTATCACTCTAAAGATACTTGGAAAATACTATAAATTCAACTGAAATAATAACCACGTTTTTCATCTCTACAGTCCCATGTAAGTGACCATTAAAATCCCATCACATCAGAAGAGACACGGAGATGGGTGTTTCAATGTTACTTCAAAAAGTATTGAGCACCCAGAGTGAAGAAAGAAAAATATTAGGTTTCACCTCTATAGTCACATCTCAGCATCTGCAAACCTACCAATGCTAGCATTACTGTCACAAGCTGATATTAATGCCATATTAGAGCTAATAAGCAGCACCACAGCTTCTCATGGAAGCAGGAAACAAAAAGTATTCATCACCACTGTGTGGTTTAGTATGACACTTCATGCTGTGCTTTCCCCAAATGCTACTGTAAAATGCAATTCTTCTAAAAGTTACCATTTTGTCTTTGATAGCCACTCAGGAAAACCAGCACCAGTGAATATATGCATGACTACCAATCAATGGTTAACAATCGTTGTCTCTGATTACTTATGTGGCACAGCTTTAGAACACTAAACCTCCAATTACACTGCCAGAGGATGATACAGCCAGACTCAAGCACACCAAGCCTCATGATCTGTCTATTCTGTCTACTCACCTTTTTGATTTGGTCTAAATACAATGTGAACTCACAGTTTTGCTGCTAGTAAGAAAGGTCTTGGGAATTTTTCCTTAATTTAATTTGTAACTAGCTTTTAATCACTGACTCATGTATTGAGAAGCAAAGGCATAAGCTGTCTTAGCTCCCCTCCTTCTTGCCCCACACTGTGCTCAGTCCCTTCAAACTCCTCTGACCCTGCCATTTGTGCCCACTACAAGACTTTAAAAGTCCCTGCTGTGTACTGGGCTGCAGCTGCCTGTACTTAGGCCTGTTCCAGGCAGTGTCCCTGAAAGAACACTGGAGCTGGCACTGGAGCTGGCATTAAGGTCCTGACAGTTTTTCCTCACCCCGAAGTGGTCTGGAGCTCAGAACACAAGGCAGTATGGACCAACACTGAACTGATAAAGAGAAGGTGTTCTTGTGTAGTCATTTGGTCTCAGCAAGGAAATTTGAAGTCCCATGGGCTGGAAAAAACAGCCTAAATTTTCTTCACTATTTTTTCCCCTGGATTTCCCAGGAATACTATCTTGTGAGCAAACCATATACATTTTAGACAACCCACCATTTTCTAGAAATCACTCAGGGAAAGACATTAATTATGAACCATTATTAAAGGTGAAAGTTTTGTCTGGAAAACATATGTTTGATTCTGACTCCACTAAAGGCAGTTTTCCAAAATGCAAAATAGTAAATGCTATTTAGAAGTTCAAAACTGAGGATGCATGTTAAGTGCTTATTCTTGAGCAGTGTAGAGTAATTTTCAGATTTTAGGAGTTAAAATATTGTCCAATATTTATGTATTTGTTTGTTTTGTGCTAGACTGCTTGACAGAAAAAATAACTTGGTTGTTGAGGTTTTTTCAGCTGGTGTGAAAGAGATGCTAATGTAATCTTCTCACAGGTGCAACTCTAGTGAAAACTTAGACAGTTGAATTAAAATGTAAGTAAAACAACTGCTATTTGTATGTTTTTAATTTAATGCTAAATACTTCTTCCTTTTTTTCATTTAGTACCTAATGTCATACAGGGATTTTTATCCCTGTAGTTACTGCAGTTATATAAACTAATAAATCAAATTTTATTCTCTATTCACCCCAGTCACATACATTAAATGCAAGAAATTAACGTACTAGCATTTTTCACCATGATTGTTGGAGAATTGGAAAATCTTTATCTGAAATGACCCTAAAAGTCCCTCCACTCATTAGTGGATAAATTCTATGAGACATTTGATCACAGAAACACCCATGCAAATGTGGAACTAATGGAGACTAATGAATTTAATGACAAGAAGATGACCCTGACTGTAGCAGAAGATTCAAGTACTACCAAACCCCTGATCTTAAACTCCTTTAATAATGGGAATGTAACTTCAGATTCAAACCCCATCTTCTTGTTGATTCAAGTCTACTTCTAGAGATACAAGATGATACAAATCCAAATCTTGGGAGCCTAGCTGGAACCAATATTTAAATGTCCTTTTTGAAATATGCAGTAGAATAAACAGCTCAGTATAGTCTTAAAATGTGTTGATAATAATTTTTTAAGGGAATAAGGAAGCAACATGGAGGACAAAAACAAAAAGGAAGAAGAATGAAACTGGCACAAGAATTTAATGAATACAGTACACACAGTTGGGTTATAAATTACAAAAAGGTAAGGTTTAAAAAAATTTCTCATATGAAGCTGTTTAAGATTGAGATGGACCAGTTTAGATCAGCAGTTGTAAGGCTTGTCAAGTGCAGTATACTAAATTCACTGATATGGTAAATTCTTTGTAATTTAACATTTCAGTTCAGTGAGTAAAGCCAATTATAATGAGATAATATCAGCTAAATTGGTTTTCTTCTGATTTAAAAATGGATGAATATAAAAAACTGAAGACTGAAAGTTATTTTTATGAAAGGACTCAGTAAGAAAAAGGGTTGAAAAGGAAAATAATACACTTTGAAAAGCTGACCTCAGTAAGTCAAATATTTAATTTCTCTTCGGAAAAAATTATGTAGCAAAAAGGAAATACAGTAAGCTGACACTCACTAAAAAGTTTTCTGACTACAAAAGCTAATCAATTCAGCCCACAGAAAAGAGTAAATCATAAGAGTAAGTATATTTGACTGTTTCAGTAGTAATTTGATGGCACTGAAATCAAAAAGGTCATTCACAAAATAGAAGTAATCATATACATTACTGAAGAGCAGTATGAAGATATAGGGCAAGTAGTCATGTAAGGATTAAGTCAGAAAGGTTAAGGAGAGAAAAGAGCTACAGTTCTCTCAGAACATTAAAACCATTGAAGTTAGAGATGATAATAGAGTACATGCTAAGAAGAAGAGAAAAATGAAGTCTAGTTCTATTGCCTATCAAGGAGGAAGAGCATTCAAGCAGACTACTCTGAAAAGCAAAAAAATTACAGGAACATTTTTCCCATTATTTTCTACGGAAAATGTTATGACCAGATACTCATCAAATTCACAAACTAAAAAAAAAAAAAAAAAAAAAGAGAGAGAAACATAATTGAACGAATAGAAAAAATTAAAAAAATAGAAAAGATTTAATCCAATTCCAATCAATTATTTTAAGGGTTCTATTTTGCCCATAATTCCTGGAGAAAAAAAATAATCAAATTATCTTTGAATTTTTATTCTAAGGCTTTATGGAGATTAAAAAGATCCTTGAAAGAAAGGAAACACTGAGATAAGGTAAAGAGAAGACAGTATCTTTCAATAAAGGGAGGAAAAGCAGCACCTGCACAATTATAGCTAACACAATCTAGTTCTGATTTTTGAGAATATACTAGGAAAAGTGTTTAGACATTATTTATAGATTTACTTATGGGATAATAAAACTCTAAATATGGAATATATATTTCTTTATAAATGTAGATTTTGGGAAAATCTAATTCCCAACTTTGTGTGGATAGTTATCTTTATAGGCAGAAAAGGAATAACAAGTGTTGCAATCCATTGACTTTACATAATCTTGTAATATTGTCTTTTTGTAAGAAAACAGTTAAGAAATAATAGTTTGATAATAACCCCCTAAAAAAATATTTTCTTGAAGAGCACCAGTCACTGTTTTGAGCTTAATTATAAATACGGCATTACTGGAGTCTTGTCTGGCTACCTGGATTCCCTAGTAGATTTTTTTTGTGTCCTTCAATTTCTGATAATTCAGGAAATCTAGAAGAATTTTTGTGTCAGCAAGTTAAGCACATATTCTATTTATAAAAAAAAAAATCTTTTTTCCCATCTGAAAAAAACATTCAGAAGGAATCCATATCTTAATTTTTCCTATGATTCATAGAGAAAAAAAGAGCAATAATTGTGTTGCATAAAAATTCTTGACCCTTTTAAGAAGTGTTGTAGGACTCAACACACACTTAGTTTGAAGATCAAATAATCATTTGGTCTTGGTTAGTTCTTACTACTAACATTCAGAATGATGAGTATTCTTATTTATATAATTTCTAATTGCTCTAGAATGAAAATTTCTTTTGAATGGTTGTGGGAATTGAGTTGATAAATGTACTAATCTGAAGAGTCCAAAATTTTTATCTTCCCTTGTTGCTCAGTCTTCAGCCTCTTCAGATTTGCCACTAAATTTGCCAGTTATGCTCTGTATATCTGTCCATGGGGGAGGCAACTGTGACTGACAAGAACTGAATATTGGACTGCATGGGGCTATTTATACACTGCTGATATTCTAATACTACTGAACATTGACAGGCAGCCTTGGACAAATGACATCAGACATAATTGTCATGGTCCTGAGCAATGCAATGCCAAATTATTCCATGAAGTTGTGTGTGTCACAATATTAAATAATGTTTTCTATTCCTGAATACTGACATATCTAACCCTGCTGTTATGTGATTTAATCTCATAAGAAATCAATGGTTTTGTTATGTATCAAAACACAGTCACTATGGAGGGACTTCCTGCTACTCCAGAAAATTATGTGAGGTGGTATGGAATAACCTCCAGGTCCTAGCCATGCCACATCTGGGTTACTGAAAATAATGTAAAGACAAGTTCTGGACAGAACCAGGACACACAGTAACAGAAATGAGACAATAAAATCACTTCAGACAGAATCCACATCCAAACACTTGACTCCTTTGTCACAGCTGACATTCCTGCCTGTCCAGAGATGAGGCTCTTTGTGTTTGTTTCCTTTGCTATTTTATTTATTATTTCTTCTAGCCTATATATGTTGCATTGTTTATTACAGCTTTCCAGATTGATTAGGAAAGATTGAAATTATTCAATACACTTTAAACTATAATCTGACAATAAGAAATTTGAGGAAATATTTCTGGATTAAAAAATAATACTTTTAATACTTGCTGTAGCAAGTAATAAAAAATACTACTTGCAACAGCTCTGTTACATCTCTTGTTTTGTCAATATATTCCAAGTTCTCCTAAAGAAATACCTCTGTCAAGGTTTTGGATCTCACATACTGCTGACTAGTTTAGCTTCCAGCATGCTTGGGTTGGGTTTGCTCCATGTGGATAGTTTTTTACTGAGACACAGTCTATAGGAAAAGTAACGTGAGAAAGTATCTGAGAAAAGAACAGCTAGCTAATTCAAGGCCATAGTTTCTTTGAGCAAGAAGTTGTTTAGTAAATTATGTGATAATAAGAAGTAAAAAAGAAGCCACAAACATCTTGAGAAAAGGTGGGATTGACTTTTTATAACTGACCAATAGTGAACTATAATTTTGTAATATGCATGAACCTTATTATTGTGATTATAAAAATGTTCCTGTTAATCAATAAAGTTAAAATTTGTCTGCATTAAAAGATAAACAAGTCTCCCATCTACCTTGTCAGCTCCAGACCTAAATGCAGATGGAATTGCACTTCCATGGAGCTTGTAGGTCAAATCAGGCCCGCCTAGTGAGTTTAGACACTTACATGATCAGGTCATCAATAAGCTAAAAGAGATCACTGCTCTGTATTTAGGCAACTGTTATCTGCCTGCATTCTGTTTTAGCAGTTTAAATCCTTTCCTCAGTTTTGAATATTAATCCTTATCTGTGCAATCCTTATCTGTCTAACTGGGTTATTTTTCTCTGAATTAATGGAAAAACTAAATTGTTGTGCTGCAAATGTACCCTGTTGCATATTGTGAGACCACTGGGAGGATTTTTTAATCTTTTGCTATAGAAGAATTATCACAGATAATTCTGAATTATTCTATGCATGGGAGAAACTCTTGTGAGTTCATCTAATTAACTGTAACATGGGTAAGAAGATGAGAATGTGTTACAGAAAGCCTAAACGTTTTCAACCTCTCTTCTGAAAGATTAGCAATCACATCTCCATGTGAGAAAAACAATTCAGGGGGAGACAAACCCTGAAGAGCTCTTGAATACCTAAAAAGACAGGAAATCAATAAGGCCCCTAATTATCGGCATGTAGATTTAATGAAGTGTAAAACTTTGGTGTTACAACAAATTAAAACTCCATTAATGTCCATGGATAATGAAGAACAGAAAATTATTATGAAAAAAATACAATCTTTTATTTTCTCATACACTTAATTCAGATTTATTTTAATGTAAGAAATAGCTGAAGGAGACTTAAAACAGCAATTTAATGTGAATGTAGGACTTATTATGAAGCAAACCTAAGCACTTTTTAATACTTCCCAAATGAATACAGAATTTTAAACTAGTAACAGGCTTCACTGAAAAAAATCTTACAATTCAATATGAAATGTGTTACAAGCAGGTTAATCGGGTTAATTTCATGAAAGTGTATTCTAAATTAGCTAAACATATCTTATTTTTTTCTTGACAAAATAAAAGGTGTGAAGTTACTGCCATTGAGCTTGATTCTGAGATGTAGAAGAATCTGACTAATAGCAATGGGAAGTGGGAAGCTGGTAGTTTACACATGGATCACAGAGAATTCTCAGAGGCATTTGTTGTCCATGGAGAATGGATCAGACAGCTTTGACAAATATTTGCAGTAGAATAAATGTCGTTCTTGTCTTAGTCTATGATTACTGCTGGATAAATCTTCTCTTTATTAAAGATCTTCTCTGTTTTCATATAAACCCAGCTTCAGAGAGAGATAATATTATTTCATGTGATACTGTAACACATATGTTTCCCTTTCATTGCACTAAAATTTTGCTAATTAATTTAGTTGGATGGATGTTAACACATTGTAGAGTGAAAGCTACTAATTTTGAAGAGCATATTAGTCACAAATTTATTTATCCATGCATCTCTTCTATACATACAATCAGTCTGCATGCACAATGATACCCAAATATTGTAGAATTTAATTAGATAAAGCACACCTGGTACATTTGTGGTGGTCTGACCGGAAATGGGATTTCTGAGATATGCTGTGGTCACCAATAGGTGTTCAGATTTTAATATTAGCATCTGGTTTGACCATTGAGATTTGGATGCACCTCTGAGAACACACAGGGGTTTAAAAGCAGAGCTGCTCCCCCGGGATGTCTCTTTGGATTTCCGCCGAGGGAGCGGGTCAGACCCGCCCTGCCCAGTGGACTGCTGGGCCGGGGAGGGGAAAGCCACGCGGCCCGGCTGAGGCAGGCCTGGCCCTGAGGGGTGGAAGGGTGGAGGAGCGAAATGCCGGGAAGCACCGAGCAGCCCGTTCCTCTCCCCACCTTGGAGACAGAGAGAGTGCAGCCTGTGCCTGTGACTGTGTTACCGTGAAACTTGATAAGCATGTGCCGGCAGCAGGCAGCACGGCTGAGAAGGAGAAGAAGGGAGAGGTGCACCGAGAAAGAGTCCAGCTGCTTGCGAGAGCTTTTAACCCTTTATGGACAATGAAAACTTTACAGAACATTAACCCTCCCTAAAAGAGTGATGAAGGTCTAGGCCAGAGAAAGAGAGAGATGTTGGAGGAATGGAGAAGATGGAGTGGCATTTTATGCTGGACTCTTTTGTGTTGCCATGGACAGAGCCATCTTTCCTTGTGACACAGAGACTGTATCCAGGGGGGCAATGCCCCAGAGCCAGGAGGGCTCAGTGTGGGTACCCCTCAGCCCCAGGATGCAAAAAATATGGGGGGACAGATGTCCCAAAGTTAAGACTGTGCCTTTTTTGGAGTAAGATGAAGCATCCTTAAAAGAAGAAACCCTGGAAGCAACCCTGGTCCATGAGCAGTGGTGAGAGCACTGGGCATGGAAGGAAGATGTCACGATGGCAAATGATCTGCGGGCGGTGCCACGTGTGACAGGAAGCCCATAGCACAGAGACAGACTCTTTCTCCTCTTGATGAACTGAAGATTGAGTATTCTAAAGAGTAGTGCCAGACCAAGAGTTGGTGATTTGAGAGATGTATTGTATTGGAATTTGGTAGGAGGAGGAAGAAAATGCTTTTGTAAAGTTTTCATTTTCCTTGTGTGTTTCTTTTTTTTTTCTTTCCTTGTAGTTTAGTTAATAAAGTTTTCTTTATTTCTATGTAGGAGTCTGCTTTGCTTATTCCTGGTCACATCACACAGCAGACACCAAAGAGAATGTATTTTCATAACGGCACTGGCATTGTGCCAGTGTCAAACCATGACAACATTGAATTAGTTACAGACCTTAGATTATCTAAATACTATCTAAGAAGCAGAATGGCACAATCAAAAGACATACACATTTAGCTATCAATTTAAGCAAATTGCAATGCTAGAGAAACATTAGAATTTGTGTCTAGTAGAAAATATAAGCTCTTAGAACAAAGAACATGAAAACCCTCAGCATTTAGGTAATAGGTTCTAGACGGTCTGCATAGACTTCACATAGGAATGTCACCTCTAAATAGTTAATCTATGTCCTCAATTTTTATTCAGGACACTTTCCTCAATTATCATTCCCCCATGTGCTGAGAAATGCCCTCCTGGTTATGGCTGCAGTCCATGTCTTTCTCAGTAACTGCTTGCTAACCCCTTGGCAAAAGAACCTTATTTGCCCATTGGAGGCTTGATTTTCTGTTAGGCTTTAAAACAAAGCAAAAGAAAGCATGACTTGGGCAGCTATTCTCCTTTACACGTGGGAAAAAGGCAAAGAGAGAGGTAAAAATGACAATGAGCTGAATCTGATCTAAAGCCAGGCTGGAACATATGTTTGATGGTCTTCCAAGTATACTGAGAAGATGGTTACTAAACACTGTAATTACAAAGATCAATGTTCTTAGAATATCTTTTTAGTTATATGCCATATTTTTTGACATTTTAAATACCTAAAATAATTTAAATGCAAAACCAGAAATCACAACAAACAATAAAATGCTTGAGGATATATATAGAAAAACCATTCTTCTTCCACCACCTGTTAATCAATATCTTCTGTGGGGTTAAAACTACTTGATTCTGACAGAAACCCGAGGGATATAAGAGATGGGAGATAAGCCATGCCACAGGAATGAACCACTGCTGATTGGAACAAAAATCTATTCCTGTGACAAACTTAACTTATTTTTTTTTCCCAGAAACATAGGCTTTATGGATGGAAATTGCCTAACCAAAGGGATGTAAACTCTAAAGTTATACATTGTGCAATTCCTATCAGATTTAAAATAGGAATAGTCTTTTTGTTGTTCAGTTGGAAAATTCACAATAAACATAAGTCTATTACTTTTCTGAAGCTTTTTCCTCCAGAGATAGGATTGGATATCTCTATATTCTATACTATGGTAGACCTCAAAAATAATTTATATTGATTTCATAGTGTAGAAATACCAAAAGATTTTTTTTGTTGTAGTTGTTATTGTTGTTATATTTCATCATTCTCAATATACAATTTATGGCAAACTACAGCTCAAGAATAATTTGAAATGTCAGACTCAGACAGCAACTGCCTACAATCTAGAAACAATAAAAAAATAGACTTTATATTTAGCTATTTGACAAACTTATTAAATGAAACAATTTATTCCCAGAATTTTGCTGGAGAAAGGGGGCACTTGTCATATGTTAGATAATCTGTCACTATGCATTTCATTCAGAAGTTATAGGTAATTTTATGGAATTTATTTTGATTAAAAAATTAAGGATTCAGAACAATCAATAATGCTATTTAGATAGACATAAAAATAAGAATAGAGCTGTGTCTGATTAACAACAAAGGGACTGGATGAATATAAAGCAATTATCTAGCATAAAACATAAGAAGGTGTCTGTCAAAAAGTGTCTGACTGTGAAAACATCCTGACCAGTCTTTTCTCTCTGACAGACAGGGAAAGTTCTGACAAGTCCATCAATAGTTATTTTTCTGCAGGAAAAGTGAAACCATTTCAAATCTTATCTGATTTTTTCACATTCATATTATTTATCCTAATATTCCCGGCTTTAATTTTTATTTTTCCAAGAAGCATGAAAACTAAATACTCCTATTCATTTTCTGAAAAAAGGGGCTTTTCCTTCTATTTCTCACATCTTCATGGGTATTATAATTACAAATTATACCAGGGAAGATATTCTAGCTATTTATCTGCCATTAATAAAATACAATTCTATTAAAGAACACAAAAGTATAGAGCAAGTCAGTGTGGAAACAGAGTTTTGGAAGAACAAACACTAAGGTTCATTGATCTTCTTTGCCAGCACTTTTATATGTTTTCTTTCTCCTTTATTTTGTCTTCATTGTGTTTGAGACATTTGCTTCCATGTGGGGTCATGAAGAAGCACATTCATTTCCTAGCACATACAGATGCATTTTTAATTGATTCAAAAGCAACCACCACTTATTAGCCTTCAGTTATTTTGGTTGACTCCTATGTAAATATTTTATTGCTGTTTTCCTTTTTAATATGCCAATCATAAAAAGAGAACTTGTCCTTTGTTCCTAGGCTGCCTGTGAGCTTCATCACTACATCTTTCTCAGTCCCACCATTTTTATAGCTGTTCAAGTTTTGCTATGTATTGTCCTGGGTGCATGGCACTGGCACTGGAAGCTGTGGGGGCCTTTGTGAGGAGAAAGCTGACGAGGTAGCTCCTCAGGGAAATGCATTTAAGTTTTTATGTAGAAATAACAGTAAACATTGTAGGATCTGTTTGGAGACAGCCTCTAAATATATATTTATTTTCCCATTGATATTCACAAGTCCATAGGACAGTCTTATAGTCCATAGTCCATTATTCTTTGAAATAACTATCTGCTAATATATTTGCACCAAATCGTTCTGTGATTCTAATGGGGAGAAAGATGTGAAGTCCAGTCCAACAGTATGCTTTGCTAGCATACAGCAACATAAATAGGTCAGACAGTGGAAATTTTAATTTAATATATTCCCAGACATTGAGGTCAAGGGAAGTTTTATCTGAAAAAGGCGAATGGGATTATGTTCTTAAAAGAACTTTTTTTTATATGGGTTTTCAAATGATGAAGCTTAATAGGTGATCCATATTAAATTTTCATTGTAAAGCATAAAATTCTAAATAGGATTTTCTCTTCTTTCAGAGTTTAGTCAGTAGTTTACTACCTGTCAAATTCTGACTGCTTCTGAAATGACAAGCTGTTAACTTGCCTTTCCCCAGATACAAAATATGCTAATCTTGACCTATTCCTAGTTAACTTTAATAGTTTCTTCCCATTACTCAGTTTTACCTTTTCTTCATAATTCCTGTACAAGTGCACACTACCCTATTGCATTAAAAATGAAGAAATCAAATACATTTCCACATCTGCATTAAGAAAAATTTCTTGTTTTTTTTTCTTGATGATAACATATCCTCCTCTTCCTTGTTTTTTCTTCATATAAAAGTAAAATCAGAGGGAAAAAAAGAGGCTTCTCCACTGTCAGATTATCATTACCATCAGTGACATAACTGGAAGTTAATTACACAACCAGTGGCAACATTTCATGACATTTCTGGAAGTGGATGACAGCTATCTCTCCACAGTCTTTTGGATACAACTCATGATCAACCAGACTTCCCAGTTTTTTATTAGGAAACCCCCAGGGCACAGACATTAACATAAAAAAAAAAAAAAGTAATCTGAATACTTTCAAATATCAAGTAAAGAAACAAACTAAGTAAGTCAATGTGCTCATTTCAGACACACTTTTTAATATTATTATGCTAAGATTATACAAGTGAATTTTTAATAGGGTTCTTTCTGCCATTGTGAATATTGTACCTCAGTAAATGTTACCTTTATTTTCACAGACTACCATAAAACAATTGAACAGAAAATTGCAACAGTCACAGAAGAATCTGATTGATGCTTATTTGGAAACACACCTGTAAGGCACATTCTGTCTTTTATAACCTTTCCTAGATTGTTAATGCTACCACCAGTACATTGCTAAGGTACTACCACCAGAAAAAAATCTGTCCCCTGAGAAAAACAGGCAGAATTGTAGCAGGTGATGACTATTCACGCTTTTTTACCTTTGCATTGTATAGCAGATCCAGGGTGACTTTAGGAATAAATAAGCAAATTTATTCCTGCACATACAGACTTAGTATCAAGACAGCCCAGGTGGGACTAAAAACAAAATCAAGCATATAAATTGAAGTCAGAATTTTAACTCATTACGACTGAACTGGAAACCATAAGCAAGTTAGTAAAGGCAGAGGTCTTCATTTAACACAAATTTTCACATGAAAGCAGCTGATACTGCTTTTAATCCAACCATTTGGTAACATGAAAAAAATATTTTCTATAAATGCAAATAAAATAGGATATAGTTATTATTTTCAAATGGTAAACTTCAAGACAGCAAGAATAAAAACATGACATTCTTTACACGGTATTAAAGCAATATTTTACCAAAGAATACACAAGATATGTTTTAGGCAACAGATCAGCTTGGTGTGAGAGTAGGAAAAGGGCTCAAAGTTCAATAACTTTGAATCTTCTCCTCTCAATTTAAGCATTCTCTGACAACATTCAGTAAAACCTTTATTCAATTTTACTTGCAAAATATCATCATGTATGTATATATTTAGTAAATGATTGTTAAATGATTTATCAATATGTTATTTTTTATAATCAGAGTAGTATATAATTGTATAATTCTTTTATAGGACTCACAGTAAACGAGCTTCCTAAAGCTTGTATTAAAAATATACAAAATTCTTCCTGTTTTTAATCAATTTACCAATGTTACTTTATCAATCTGTATCAGAATTGATTCAGAATTCTTTAAGCAGTAAATTTTCCAAGGAGCAGACAAACAATGACCAGCTTGATTTATTTTTCAAAAAGTCATCATAAAAGATCCATTCCCTCTTCTGTGCATATACTGCACTGCCAGAATGGCTAATGGGAATTATTCATGTTCATACCAAGAGGAATATTCCCTAAAGCATTTTAGCCTTCTTTTATGGAAGTACATAAAAAAGACTTGACTCTTACAACCTTTTTATAAAAGATAACTCTTTGAACCTTCCCAGAGCTACCATACTCACACTAATAACCTACTAGCATAAAAAAAAAAAAAATCACAGATAAATGAAAAACATATATCTATTGAATAGTTACATAATTGTCACTGAATGGCAATGCTAGGTACCTGGAGCTAACTGTAGATTTTTCTATTAATTTTGTGTATTGTTATTAAATTTTTAAAATGATCATTGTTATAAAAATTTCAAACACAGAGGAGCTCTAACTTCCTATTGAGATTTTTAGTCATGTCTCAGAATACACATTACTCTTTGAATAAAAGACCATTTTAATATAAAGAAAAAGTATATTTTAGGCGGTGTACTTTTTTTTTTAAACTTTTACAGGTAGTTGCATTTCCCTTTACTTTATAGCAGTGCCTCATGGCCCCAGGTGTAGTGAAGGAAAAAAGGATTTTCTGGAAAGTATGTAGGTAGATATTTTGATCATGATAATGTGTCTTGTTTAAAAACTGTTACTTTTTAGTTTGAATGGTAACCATCTCCAATTTCAGACAAAATTTATATACAGATATTTGAGACCACTTAAAAAAATTATTGTATAGTGGTTTTCATTCATTAAATTTATTGCAAATTTGTTATAAAAAATTACTAAAATCAAGTCATGCTTAATACTAAAACCTTGTTCAGCACTAATTTTTGTTCTTTTTTATTCAAATCCTGGCTAACTAAATCATTCCTAACATACCTCAGCTGGACAAACTTAGTAGAATTAATCAGCAGTTAATAGATTTTATCAAGATTGGGCAAAATTCATTCAAATATTGGTTACATATATTACATATTTTCATAACCATTTTGTGATCCCAGACTATATTTTTCTTTTCCCAGCAGTCTTCAGGTGTCAGCCTCTTTTCACTATTTCACTAACAATGGAAGTCCAGTATAGGAAAACCAGAGTACTTTTGGATCTTCTCTGACCACATAAAGGAAAGAGAATTTTTATTCCACTTAAAATAGAATGTAAAATTAACTGTCTCATGACACATCATTTCCTGTGGCAGCCAGGTTTCCAATTACACTATAGAGAGGTGTCATAAAAATAAGTTATATCTCATCTAACAGAAAAAAAAAGATGGCTAATCATAGGCAAAAATTATATTTGGAGGCCTAAAATATTTATTACAGTATTGATCAAACTACTTCATAACTTGAAGTTTTTCTGGCGTAAGAAAAATATACTGGGTTTAGCTCCTAGTCCACTTGCTTAAATTAAGCGCAGGAAAATGCCCTTAGGGAGTGCTTGGGCTTCCTAGAATGCAGAGGGATCTCTCTGGGGCTGTAAAGATGATATTGAAAATTTTTCATGACATGTCAGTTCTGGTTGTTTCTGGAACAAATGCCAGAGGTGAAGAAAGGCAAGGTCTCAGTAGCCCTGCAGCTGGTATAATCAGAAACCATCTCAGCACTGGATCAAGCTGAAGAGTTGGAAAAGTCAGAAAAGTTGAAAGTTGTCTTTACTGCTGTCTCTGACTTTGTGTTTATTTAAGTGGCACCAAGAAAGTCTTTAGCATCAAGAAAAAGTTGAGGCATGTCTTCAGAGGTTACTTAATACTTTTATTAATTAGTAAGTTTAAGCATTTCTATCCTGGCCATAGCACTTTGGGTTAGAAATCACTAATGCTATCAAGTACCGACCTTTACTATGAGAGTTAAATTGCAGTCTAATTGTTTGGTGTTTTCTGATCCCAGAGACTGGACAAAAAGGGTAAGATTTTTGCTACATGTTACTATCCAGCTTCTACATGAAAATAATGAAATTCTAATCCACAATAATTATATATATATATATATATACACGATAACGATATTATTAAAATAAGATTTGTGTTATGCTGTACCATGTAATCTCTTTGCCCACTCAAAAATTCTGCTCAGCATTTCATGTACAATAATAAAACATCCCATAGCTGTCTGCTATATTTTCCAAAGTCCTTTAGGAATAATGTCAGAGGGCATTACCATTTGATTGATGTTGCTAGAAAAACATTGCTCCTTTTTGACAGGGTTTAATGATTCAGGTCACTAGTCTGTGCCATACTCAGTAGCTTTATCAAGTACACAAAACCTTGCTTCAAAGAGAGAATAAAAATATAGGCTTTTTCTTTTGAAGGAAAATATGAATCCATCTCATGCACTTATTTTTCATACCTGTACAGGCCTATATCAAAACAAAATGAGCCTACAATAATCTATTCAAAACTGCTTTTTTTATTTGTACTCATAAATGTTCTGTAAAAGAAACAAGCAAATAATGCACTCAGGGGCATATGAAGAAGACATCATAAAAAGAATTCACTACAAATCTTTTATTAATTATATTTTACTAAGGTTCTACAGCTGAACACATAGAGCTACATTATTAAGAGCAAATGCCATTATTATGAGTGGGAAGTTATCAAGGTATTTCTTACAATTATTAGAAAATCAACAACACTTAATTGCAAAATTAGCTATTTCTTTCTCTCTTAAATGGTAAAACATAAATATCTTGCTTTCTAAAAAATATTATCTCATAATTGAGATTACTGTCTTTTGCTTTCTTACACTTTGAAGAATTAACTAGTTTAAAACAATTCTGAGGCAGGTCTTTCCAAGAACTACCTGATTTTGCACTTCTGAAAGATTAAAGAACTATTTTTTTGGTATGCAAATGGTGTTAAAAGAGTTAAGTGAAAGACAATTCATTTTTTTTCTGCTGAGTTTTAAGGATAATTGATTCTGCCATATGACAGATTACATTTTTTAGTGTCACAGAATACAGACCTCAGACAACACTGAGTGCTTTTGTCACAGCTCAGTCAGCTCCCATATGATCTAAATCAGTATCAAAAACACTAAAGCTACAGGTATTTACATCTGCTAAAGATCAAATCTTTTTACTCACCAGGATGTCTGTCCCATTTTGTAAGCACAGCTGCCTTCACCTCAGGTTAAGGAATTCTATAAAAATTCACATATTAAAAAAAAAAGTCTACTCCAAAAAGCTCATGACACCGAGGTTTTTTCTTACAGATGAAGATGTCTGTGTGGATATATTCACATGGGAATGAGAGATCAGCTCCTTTGTACATTAGCTAAATACTGTCAACTGATATTCCTTCAAGAATCTTTCCATCTGCCATGCTATTGGGGCTTTGCTCTTCTATAGGTTCTGCACTGTGTTTGCATCCAGAAAGACATCGCAGATAACTCAGAGCACCTAAAATGACACAAGGTGCCTTCTTGAAGGGAAGTTGTCCACATGATATTCAGCATAATCAGTGATGGTTAAGGAGTAGTTCAGCCAGCAACAGTTCAGCAGTTCAGTTCAGTAAAAATAAATTTATGAGATTCCAGAGTATTACAATGTGGTGCCATCTTTGACCCTTTGAGAAATGTGAATCATGCTTATGTGGCTAAAAGATTCAACGTTAAACCTACAGATTGTCATCTTTTTGAAATGAAGAGTTAATTGAAGCCCATGAGCATGTCTCACAGTGCTTACAATGACAACAGATGCCTCTGGGAAATTCAGTCCTGTGTTTGAGTGCCTGATCAGCTAAACAGATTTTGAGACTCTGTTTGCAACATTGACAATATTGACTAGATAAGTAGATACCCATTTGTGTCCTAATCTGTGTGCTAAATCCTACCCTGAGTGATGATAGTAGTTTAGCCATCATTTTTTCAGAACACTTTTGACTGCTTTAAAATATTTTTATTCTGGATAATAGGCAAACTCTATAGCCATTCACAGTTCTCTGACTTTTGCACTTTTATTTTTTGTGAGGGACATGATCTCTAAACATGTATGGGACCTCAGCTAATCTGCACTGGCAGTACTCTGCTTATTTTCAACCTCAGGCCTAAACTGAAGGCCAGGGATACCTGAGTAGGCAGTTTACATGATCTTTTTCATGTGACAATAGGAAAATTTTTTGAATACCCAGAAAATCAGCTATTTCCACAGTTCAAAACAGAAACATCTGCGCAAAAAGGGCTGTGAGGCATAAAGATCTCTTAAAGATATGTTTTAGAAAGTGTGCCATTGAGGTTCAGCAAGCTACCATCCCTCTGTGCTGCAGAATCACTGCATTCAGTGTTTCTCCTAAAGAGGTGTTCAGCCACAGCTGAGCTATGGCTGGTAGCTGCAAATAACTAGCAAACACAAAGTCAAATATTCCTGTTAACATGTTTCATTTAAGTAAGTAGTCTGTGGATTGGTCATGTGGAAGACCAACACAAAACTCTGTTCAGAATAACCCATCTGTTTGCAAATGCAGGTAATCCATTTATCTGTTGTTAAAAAGCATGAGTGTGGGGAATCACAGGCAGTCTTTCATCTTCATAGTTATGATCTTTACAACTATTGAAGAAATATTGCAAGAGGCGACTCAAAGGTCAGATAACATGAAATGAAAATTTTTCTCGCAGGAATTTTTCCGACAAAGCCAAGTTTCACTAAAAAACAGTGTTTCATTAAGCTCTAGAACATTTTGTCTAAACCTTCTGCTGAACTTAAGGCAGCATTTTGAGATTTTGTGTAGGCTATGTACAGAACTGTCTTGGAGTAGGGGATACTGGAGGATGTCTGTTAATAGCACAGGGTGTTTTGTATCCAGCACAAAAGTGAGCACCTTCAACACACCACAGTTGGTGTGTGGAAATAACATTCTTACAGTCAATTGGCTAACAGCAGCTAGCCAGTTTCTGGGGTAAAATGAAATTAATCAAAATGGTCTAAGAAAATTCCAACTTTGGATATCTGGAAGAAAAAAAAATGTACGTAGCTTTAACCCACTTTGGACCCTCTGCATCCCCAAGTATTTCTTATATATCAAACTCCTTGTTTTTCAGCTGAAATAAATGCAATAAAGAATAATTTGAAATTTAACCAGAAATGCATGTGTGTCTTTAAAAAAAACAAAATACCAAATGTCCTTTTTTTATATCATTACAAGTATCCCCCTTTCTTTCAACCAACAATGTACCTGAAGACAACATAGTGCATAGATATAAAGGCCCAGTTGTCAAAAGCAGAATAAATTTTATATTGGCAATCTTGTATGCATTAACAATTGTTGACACAAATTACAGCATTTAAATATGTAGCTGGATGACTGAACCTGAAAATTAACAATCTCAACAGTTGCAACGAATACAATCATCTGCTTTGCAATTATGTGGCCAACCTGTTGATTCTGGAAATGACTGCAGGTGCAAAATTGAAGCCTGGGTTATGTCTCCTTTTAAAGCACGATTCTTAATGTGATTTGCCTTTTAATATGCATTTGCAGCATATATTGTAATTGTTTCTCTAGAGCTCATATCTATGATTTGAATATATAATATCCATAGCACAAATTGTGTATTACAGCTCCAGAATATCAATTGTAGCTTAAAATGCCTATTGATTGAAAAGTAGTAATTTGCGTGCAACATGCAGAAGCTACTGAAGTGTTCTGGCATTATTTTTTGCATTATAAAGTTTAGTCATTTGTATTATATATCATGCTTACTAAAGTTAACTTTAATGAATACCACAGAAAAAAAGGAAAGTGCATCCTAAAATTCTTTTGCAGATATAGCATTTTTTAAAAAATAGTTTCCCTTCTTCTTAAGTGTTTTCAATTTTCCATCCATAATCTATAATGTTTTTAGAAACTACATCTTTACCAAGCTGCATTTAAACCATGTGATGTTAAAGTACTGGAAACTTCTTACCAGTTTCCTGACTACCAGAGCCTAAGTTTTTTGTTAATAAACAGAATACCTGACAGTACTATTATTAATAGGACAGGTAAAAATAAATCAGTTCCAGTGGAAAGAATATGTGTCTATTTGGGCAAAGTGTGCTGCAGGTGTAATGACTGAGGTTTTGTTGCCGATGAATAAAGGAAGCAGAATATTTCTTAGGTTTACACTGAAGATTGGCCTTTTATTTTTAAGAAACAGTTGCTTTTGACATCTATAGTGGGCCTTTTCAAGAGCTATCATGGCACTATCAGGTCTACTTACAATTTAACTATCAAAGAATTAATTTCCTACACATAAAGTTTAGTTCCAGTGGGCAAATATTAGAGTCTACTTGAAAAATCAAACTGCAGTTACAATGAAAAAAAATCAATGAAGAATATTATGGGGAAAAAAAACCCAAACACTATGATGAACCAAATGGGAACATAGTTCTTTAATGTATGGCAAATTAAAATTTGTTTTTAGTTTCACAGCTATACTGATGGAAAAATCTTAGTCCAATATAAAGCAGTGTAGATTAGGTATGCAAATGTGTATTTCTATTACATTTATGGTCATGTCTGCTACACCACTGCAGAGCAAAAATAACTTTATAATCTATTAGTATATTTATAAGATTTAAAAAGTACTATTACTGAGTGTCTCTGGCTATTTAATGACATAAGAGCCTTAGGGTTAATTTTGAAAAACAGTTTTGTAGACAGAAACTCATTAAATTTTTTAATTGCCACTCTGGATAATTTCTGGAGTATATATTTGTGCCATTATTGTCTAAATAATTTGAAAATATCTATGCTTCTTCAGCAATCTAAATTATGTAGAATTTAAAGTACTGTTTGCCAAATACAACGAAAATGTAACCAAAACTTATAACTGCTTATTTGGATAAATATCAGTGAAGGATTCAGAGTGTAAACTCAGTATATAAATTGTGAATAAAGAGTAGAAAATTAGGAAAAATATCAAGGGAGGGAGGGAAGTTGTTTGAGGTAAAATGGAAAAAGGGTGGCTTTTCAAATACTGTTAATTATTATCAGCATATGCAGATTATAAGTAGATGTATCATGTGAAAACAGGGACCCCTTCAATATCATATGTCACAGCATGAATTCGGGGTGTCTGGTCACTGAATTCTGATATTCAGTATTTTCATTCAAATATCTCTAAGGTCGATGTTACCTTTTTCTGCCAACACTACATGCAGCTATAACTAGTGAAGATAGGTGAAGACCCTGAGACACACCAAGCACCCTGCAGAACAAGTAAGTACTGAGTTTTATTAAAGTTTGGTTCACTTTTTATCTCTCTTTGTTACTGTCAGGGATCACTGAGACCACAAACACCGGAAAAGCAAAGAAATATATTTCTTGCACAGCCTCCAGGATGTGGTTGAAGTTCAGCACACCAAGGTCCCTTGGTGACCAGGGACCAGCCTGTGTCTTAAAAATGTACATGCAGTGCCCTGTGTTTCACAGCTGAGAGTGGGAACAGACTGGAGTCAAAGCTCAACTCAGTGTTGCATTTCTCCCTGAAGACAGGCTCACAAGGGAAGTCAGAAAGGGACAATACCCTTACAAAACCTCTCATGTCTTCATTTTTTTTCAATTTTCAGTTCAGTGAGAGTTGAAAATTTCTCCTAGTTGCCCAGAAATACATTTTCAACAGATGTGTTAGAAGCCAGTTCATTTTATTGGAGAGAAAAAAGAGCAAGTGGATGTTGACTCAATTGTCTTTTACAATGAAAGAGCTGACGAGACCAAATGAGCTTTTTTCATTGCTGCACTTTTTAATATTTAGTGACATAGTTATTATTTATTTATTTATAGCTACCTGTTTAATCATTACTTTCTGGGGTTTTTAGTACTGATAAAACTGTACATGATTATATAGGCATGTATGATAATTACTTAAATAAAAGCCAAAAGAAAGATTAAGGCATTGATATGGTCATTATATTTTTACATATACATACATATACAAAACTTGCTCCTGAAAAAAATATGAAAATAAAATAGGTTTTGCACCCCACCTCCCCTTGACCCCATGAACTTTTGTGTTCAGTGACTCCTTTTAGGACCCAAGTTTCAGTTAGGTCTCAGTAATGATTATTTTCTTTTCTTGCTTAGTTTTGAAAATCAAAAATCAGTAAAAATGGACAGAATACTTTAAAGTGGGTCAACAAGTGTGTTGCTATGGGAAACTGAAATACTAAAAAATCTCTCTATTTTTACTGCTTGAGAAAAATATACGTTGATTTTTTGTGTGCCTCCCTCCCATGAGGCTTCTCCTGAAGTGGCATACCTTAAATTACATTTTATTTTTCAAGACAAGATGCCTGACAGGGGATATAAATATATATCATTTATTAGTATAGAAAAAAGTATTTACAAAATTAGGGACTGCTGTTTCAAAAATAGTAATTTTTAAACCCAGTTCAGTTACTACTAGCTATAAATGAAAAGTATACTGGTTATTTGGCCCCTCTATTAAAAATATTTATCTATCTTTACATAATGGCTTCTAGAAATACAGGTTTTACAAGGTGAATTACCTTAAATGAGAACAACCATCTTTATGGGCAGTGTAAGTCAAATAAAAAAGCCCTTTATATTTACTTCCTTTTTCTTTCCACACACCCTGCCCAGAGCATAGTGGAGAAAGGGAGAAAGAATAATTGCAAGAGTAATGATATCAATAAACTTGATAGTTTAGAACACTCTTTTTAAAGAATTGGTTGGTAGAGCTTATACCGTACGTGTCAATACCTCATAAGAGTGAAAGTGTCAGGTTCTGTTATTGATCTACTTTGCCATTTTTCCAATTTTTTGAGGCTTATAAATGAATTTAAATTTAGTTTTAAATTGCTAACAATTTTATGGATGCACGTGTCTGATGTCCTTATACACATTATAAATGACAGTAGGAAACTGTCAATTGATCTGTTAAGCCTAAGTTATGTGCATAAGTTATAAGTCTACAAGCATTAGTTATATGCTTATAAATTTTCTTTAGATATATTCTCGGTCTTGATGCTTTCTGAAGTAGTTTCTTGCTAGAACATGAATACTTTGACTTTAGACTTTTATAGACAGACGTCTGTCTGCATTGACCTGCCTTCAGGCATGTTAGTACAATGTTTTGCCTCGAAGGCAGTCATATTGACTACTGCTGCTGGAAAGTAGGAACTTTCATATCATGGACAAGCTGTTCTGGCCATGTGCCTGAAGGCTTAAGCTGTCTGCAAAGTACCTCTGTATTAACTTCTCTGGGAAGCTTTTTCAGAGTCAAGTTACATTTCCTTGTATGTAGCTTCAGAGTTCTCCCCAGCAGGTCTGAATTGATCCTTCATGGTAGAAAGTTTGACTGACTGCTTCCCAAGAATAGTAAAAGTTTAAGATTCCCTTAAAATTTAATGAGAAAACACTAAATACAAGTTTTCAGGGAATTAATCAGGGTGCAGTCAATGAGTACATGTAGTACATAAAGTGTTCCAAGGTGTTTGTTAAGACAGTGCATTCGGGTCAATGCCTTCTCTTCCTACTTGTGCTATGTGTCCTTAGTGAAGAATCAGCAAGTCACTTTGGGAATATACATTTGTATTTTGAATGATCCACTGGATTGCAATGGAATACTAACCTTGCTTTCCTTGCCTTCCTCCTCCCCTCCTTTGCTGCCCGCCACCATGAACTTCAGCATTTATGGACAATACCTTTCAGGCATGATCCCAGAGGGTTACAGCCTTATGAAGAAAAACTAGGGTCATAATTATCTTTTTCTTTTTTAATGGTTTTTTATTATTATTATGGGAAAAAATAATTATGATGATATTTCCCATGAAGAAGAAAATTATTTGATGTATATGCAGCCTTGCTGTTTTTCAGGCACATGGATCAGGAAAAATAATGCAAACTATCATCTGGACTTTTGCTTTAATTAGGGTTTATGAACTCAATGAAAGCAGATAAGAGGTGTTGAAAACCTAGAAATTTCCTGTCAGACACAGAAGAAATGTATTATTCTGCTTCTTTGCATTTCAGCTGCATTAATGAAAGCAGTAATAGTTGCCGACCCCATGCCATTTTGCCATGTAGTCATGATTCATCCTTTCACAAAAGAAAATCAGAAAACTGCTGAGTATTAGAAATATTAATGGTTGTTAGAAAAGTGTAATAAAGGTCTCTTCTTCTAAAGCATTGCCAGGCTTTTATGTCATTATTCATGAGTGCCTAGCACATTCAGAGGAGAGCAGCTCTGATATCCAAAGAAGCAATGATGAACAGCAAGAAAAAAGGCTAAAAGAAAAGGAATTCTTCATATGACTCAAATAACAGGGCTGCAATGTATGAGTTGTACAATAGTGAAAATTAATTATTTTTCATGAATATTAGGAGTAGCACATCATTTGGAAAGAGAGATAGGTCAAACCTATATAGTAGTTTAAATATCTGAGGGTGAGGGATTGGAACAGGAAAGAAAAGTAGAAATAGACCAGAAAATAACAGACCAGACTAGCATTTGGAAAAAGCAAAGTAACATAAAGGCATTCTTATATTTTGAGCTATCTTGATGTTACTTACTATTTAAGCTCACAATAATATCACATTATTTCACACCATATTTAACAGTGTTTTAGAAGGACATTACAACAGAAGACATGAGCATCAATAATTCAAGCAAAAGAGAAAAAGTTAAAAAGCAGTGTATCATGATTTATTAGCTAGACAATTGTTGAACTGTGTTTGTTTAATTACTTCATAAATCACCAAATATGTTCCAAAAATCACAGTCCCCATTCACTACTGTGAAATAGCTGGGAAATTATGTTGAAATGAGCACCTAATTATGTGTCAGTGATTGCTTCTCTTCCTTATGCTATCGGATGAGATGAGACATAGTTTCTATTATAAATAATTTTAGATTAAAAAGTAAAAAACAAAATCAATCAAACAAGCCCTTCATTTCCTAAAAATAAATAGGATTAAAAGTCACACTTAGCTACATTAAATAACTATTCTTGCATTATTTCATTTAGTTCTTAATCTAAACTCTTTAAAGTAATCCGTGTATTTAGGTATTTGGAATCTATTTATTTGTATCGTTATGCTTGTTGTAAGGTCAAACTGATAATATGAAGAATATGTAGAGATCATAGTCTAGAATGAACTTCTTTTTCAGATTAATAAGAATTATCTTTGTTATATTTTATTAAAAAAACTCATTTTTTATTAAAAACAATAAAGTATTCCCTTAGCATACTGTAAAAGGACAAGAAAGGCTATTACAAATATACATAATGCTAAAGTTGGAACATTTTGTCAAATTCGTATTTATGCAACGAAGAAATGTTCCTGCATGTCTTTCAAAAGGACACTTTCCAGCTAGATAATACTGAATGTAAAAAAATATATATGAAAGACATGAGAATATTTTAATAAACATTATGTAAAACCATCTAATGTTACTAGTGTGAATGTTTGGATGTATTTTCTTAATTAATCTTTTATTCTTTTTTTAAGCCTGTTTTTTCCAACACTTTTAACTGAGAGTTTATCAGAAAGTAAAGTTTAAAGGTGGAGGCACAAATTTGTAAACAAGTAATCTGTTAGGCAGTCTCCATACCTAGTTTTAGGGGTAAAACTAGATATGGAACTTTTCTGGCTATCAGAAAAATGTATTGTCAATCCAGAGTGCAACATATGCATTGTGTAATGTGTTACTTAATGAAATCACCAGTTTATTAGTCAAGGAAGGAATTACAATCCAGAACATTCTGTAATGGGTTCATATATATGACTAAATGGCTCCCTGTCCTGTCTAGTTCAAGAATGCCCAAATGTAAGGGACAAATGCTGAAGCCATCTTCACTAGTAAACATTTTCATTAGGAAGCAGGAAATTTAGATTTAATGCTGAAAAATCTTGATTTAAAAAAATTTAAGCTCCAGTCAAGAAATACAGGTCTTTAGAGAATGACACAAATCTACTAAAAGCACTTTGGTTCCTTTTTTGGGGGTTTCTCCTTGGAGGCACCAGCCCAGGCTGGTTTTGTGTTACTGTACTCTGAAAAAATGAGACATCTCAGACTTTGCTATGGAAAACCTGGGGTTAAACTGCTCAGGAAACCTGGTCTGACTGTGAGTGGGGTGTGTGGGGCACCTGTGGGCTCACTGGAACTGTGGAGGGGCTGTGGTCCCAGCAGTGAAAGTCTCTGGTGCTGGGAGTGTGACTGACAGAGAATCTCCTGAATGCTCTGACTGGGAAGTTTCCTTAACACTTTAAATAAATGTTGGAATCTCCTATTTTCATGACTTTATGTTTAAATGATGAAGGTGTATCAGCTAAGCTGTACATCTATTTCCACAACCATCAAGGGTTTGGTTTTTTAAATTTTTCAAGGCTCTTCATTTTGCTCTCACTGATCCTTTTTTACTCACAGAATAATTCATAGCATGTACCAAACTGTTTTGCTGATGGAATGGCTGACCAGTTCTATCTGATTTGCTTTCATTTTATAATATTTGGTCTTATTTGCTTTTGACCTTTTTTTTTTCTTTTGTTAATGGTAGTTTTTTTACCCATGTAGCAGTGTAAGTAGTGGTAATCTGTACAGACTCTAAGCTGAGAATAATTTCTTGTCACAAAGGTCACTTCATGGTAGAAGCTGCTGTGGCATTGTTTACAGGAATTTCACTGCTGTTTAGAATCAGAATTATGTCTATTTGCTATTTGAAACTAAAACCACTGCATTATTAATACCAGTAAATGCCACATATTGATGTCCAAATGGGACTTTTCTGGTTATATATTACATGTCCTCTCAAAGTTGTCACATTGATGATGTACTACATAACACTAATAGCTGCTACTACAATGATGTATACCAAGTGCCATCACTCCAGCTAAATATTTCATCATAGCAACAGAATTTGTGCGAAAATACTTCAACAGCATGGCTGTAAATACAATATACATGAACAGACCGATCATTCTGAAATGTTCTAGAGAATTATTTATCCTATATATGCAAGAGTGTGTGTGTGCATAAGGATGTGCTACTGTAATCAGATAGTTTTCTGTTTTTAGGATATGCACATTGTTCTTATTTATTAAAAGCCTGATGCCAAATTTAATACCTTTAACATAGCCAAAATCTGTAACCTTATTCTTGCTCTGAATTTTATTGATCATATGTTTCTATGACTTTGGAAAAACATCTTTCCATACCTGGAGTCTCACTCCAATAACATGGGTTATCAAGTATCAGTGTTGCGCTTAATTAGTTGCCCTTTCTTAAGTATTTCACTTATCTTCCCTTTTATATTTCCAACTGCTCTTTTTCTTTAGCTCTTTTCAGCTAAAGAAAACTATTCAGACTTATCCCTAGTATTTAACGACCTGCTAGGTAAAGAGTGGTTTCAACCCAAAAGAAAACGAGCAAGTGCTAAAAATCATTAAAAACCCCACCCCCGAACTAAGACAAAGTAGAAAATCTCCCCGTAACTAAAGAACCAGAACCAGAAGAAATTAGGTAAAACACTATCACAATCCACACTTTTATTTCCCTAGCTCAGGAGTCATGGCCTGACAATAAGAAGCGCAGCAATTAAACTCAAATCACTCCTCCATTGTTGCCTGGAATAAAACACAAACCTTTCCAAACATTGTTAAAATGATTATATAGAAACAAGTGTTTAAATGAAAGCTTTCAGGTGCACAATATGGCAATATGCAGTGATACTTCAAGACTTTTATAAGGTTAGGTAATTAATATATCCAGCAAATATTGTCCAAGCAGAAGAGCAGCTGGTTAGGTAATTTCCCCCCAGGTTCTGCTCCACTGGATCCACTGCTCCACCCTGATCCTTTAGCTGCACACTTTATTGTGTGTATGATGTGTGGTGAAAAATAAATTGCCTTGCTAGACTCAAGGCAAGACTAAACAGGACGTAAGTATGTATTGGTAAGAGTTTGGTAAACTAGGGGGAAGGCAGGAAAAGTACTATAAGTTATAACCATATATTTGCAGTCTACAAAGTTAAAAGCATATGAAAAATGTATAAAAACAAAAAAAAATCTCTAGGCATCACCTTCACAATTATGCTAAGTGATTTTTTGGAAATGCTACTACTTTCTTCCTAGGATTCTTCCTTAAAAAGATGGGAAGCAAAACAGAAGCAGAATAAAGTTTATATGTAGAGACCATTCCCAGGATAATTCAGGCATGAGGGCCTCACAAAGTCTCTAATCCAATCTACTGCTCAAAGAAGGGTCAGCTCAGAGGTCAGACAAGGCTGCTTAGGGCTGTATCCAGCTGGGTGTTGACTGCCCACCTCTCTGTGGAATCTGTTTCCTTGTTTGACAGGAAGAGTTTCTCTTCACATCTGGTAAGAGCATCCCTCAATTCTTTGATACCTATTGTCTCTTGTCCTCCCACCATGCACTGTGGAAACTCTTTTTCCTCATACCCTCATGGAGAACCACTGATAAATTCTTTCAAAACCTTCTGTTCTCCAGAAAAAACCAACCTCAGTCCCTCAGCTTAGGGTGCCCCAACTCTCAGGTCAGGTGCCCCAACTGCCTGATAGTTTTGGTGACTTTGCTGAACTCATCCAGTCTGTCAATATCTTTCTTGAAATGAGGAGGCCTGAAATCTGGACATTGTTATTATTATTATTATTATATCAAATAATACCTATTAAAAGAGGATAATTAAGGCAGTCTAGGACACCATTGGCCTTTTCTTCTATCAGGACACATATCTGACTCATATGCAGGTTTCTGTCTGCCACAAGCCCCAGGGACTTTTCAGCAGAGTCTCTCTCCATCCAGTCCTTTTGTCTGCCACTGGAAGCTGTTATTCCTTCCCAGGCAGAGGATTTGCCATTTTTCTCTTCTTTTACTCTATCACACAAGCTCTCAAGCAGTTTGTCATCTGTCCTACAAAGGTGCTCCACACATCCAACTTGCTCCTTCTTTCTGAAAACTTCTTTATATTAGATGGTATCAAGCTGAGGAGGAACTCGGGTTCTGTCGCAGCTGTGCTCTCCCTTCTGCTGATTCAGAGCAAGAGTTTTCTACTCCTGTTCAATGTTCTGGCCTCCCTTCCCCCGAGGGAAAAACTGGAGGAATGCTCTTCAATTAAATAATTAGCTAGTCTAGCTTTTGTAACTCTTAACTATACACCCTGCCAAATCATATTGAATGCATTTCATTGTTTTGCACTGTTTATTTTTTTACAGAGCTCTGCAGTCTTCCTTAGATCTTTTTCATTTGTCATTTTTCTCTGTTTCAAAAAACTTGCTTCAGTATTCTTTATATTTTTAAATATAGTTGTCTGTCTTTCTATTTATTAAGTGATGAGTTCTCATTTCTTACAGATAATGACATCGTAGTATTTAAAGTGTCAGTAGAGTTATAGTGTATAGTCTTTTTTAACCTTTTTAACCTTTTTTAGTCTTTTTAACCAACAATTTTTTAAAAATTGTTGCCATCTACAGTAGATAATTACTGTAGACAGAATAGAACAGATAACTGAGAGTTGCAAATCATATTCTATCCTATAATCATTTTTTATGATACAGATATGTATAAATGTAATTCTATTGATTGCACTAAGATGCTTTGCAGTGCTTTTTGCATCATTTTTTTAACTTCAAGTTTTTAATGGTTTTTTTCAGTATTTCAAAATACTAAACTAAAATGCAAAGCATTTTTTGGTTTATCCTTTCTTGTCTTGAATAATTTATCAAGAATGCTGTAAAATATTAAGCTTTCTGTTCTCATTACTTTTAAAATTCTTCAACTTTTTTACTCCTGTTCACAAATCCAGATGAGCATCTGAAAGCATTATTTCAAAGCTTATATTTGTATAAGTCCTGTTTCTGGAATTGCAGTTTCTGTGACTTAAAGATCTGTAATTTTTTTTCTTTGGGAAATTCATTCATATTTAATAGTCACTCTTATTTATATTCAGACTCCTACAAATCCCTCCCAAATAATTAGTATTTCATTTTGTCTTCTTTTCTTCACCAAACCATAAAATATTTCCTTTTGAGATATCTTACTAGCCTCTCATTTTTGATCTCTTTTTTATTTTCACATTCCTCAAGACATGACTGATTCTATAAACATGCAGCTTGCAATTCATTTTACAGACAGGAAGTTGTAGAATTGTACCCTCAAATAATCCAACTCTTCATTTTCATGGTCTCTGGTGTCTCTTTTCAGTATACGCCTGAACATGTCACATACGGTGTCAGCAACATCTGAAATCTCCCCTGTAGCCTTCTAAACCCTTACTTTAAGCTTAATATTCCTTTCTGTACTTTAGGTTTCACAAGGGTTCTGAGTTTTACCTGTAGCTCGTCTGTTTCCCTTAGCTCTCTGTCACAGAGAGTTTTTTAACACCCTTCTACGGCAGTGGTCTGAGCATAAACTTCCCCTGGGGTTCATCTTTTTCCTGATATTACTCTAATGTCAGAAACCAGCAAATGCATGATTAAACTGCTTGATAGCAACAAGTTTATGAAACACATGTCTCTTTACAGCCATAACTTTATATATGCTTAATTATTCTCCTTATTCTTCCTTTCAATATGTTATAACAATACTCATTAATTATAATTTGCTTTATATGGAACCACTTTTTCAGTCACCAGCAGTCATTTGAATGTTTCAGTGAGGCACATTACCTCACTGAATTTGTTATTTGTTACTGCTCTTCATAAAATACTTTGTATTTCAATTTCTTTTCACAAAATATCCTATATTTCATTTTCTGTTCTTCCAGAAGAAGCATTTAAGATCTCTATCTTACCATTTTCTTCTTATCCTTTGATAAAGAATTTCTTCCCTGATATTGTCAAAACCACTAACTGCTGGTAATAGGGTTTCATTTATCAAGAAGCCTAGTCCTATTTCATGCCTGACAGTCCTTTCTCTCCTATAAAACAATGTGCATTCACTAACCCAAAAGATTCACATCCCAGGTATCATATGAGGGTGTGACGTGTATGCAATGCTTCAAAAGCAAATGGCAGGGTCACAGTTCTATTAATGCTCTAAATATTTCATGTTCCAATTCCATGTCCTTTTTCTATGTCTTCTAATTCTAACCACCTGTTTATTTTTGAGTTCAAATTTGAACTTTTTAGAAGGCTTGCAGGACTTGGGATATTTAAGGAACGGAATAAACTTCTTGCTATGAAGTGATTGTGATTCACACCAGAACAGATACTTGGTATCTGACCATTGTTCTGCCAGATATATTTGGCTTTCTACATTGGAATGATGATTGCTGGATGTAAGGAATTTGTATCTCTTAAAATAATGTTTAAGACAATGCTCAGCACAGAGCTAACTCATAGTCACAGGCCAGAAGACAGGCTGTTGATGCAGGTCGGCAAACAAATGAAATATTCTGCCAACAGTAGCTGCATCTCAAGCCACTTGGTCACTGCAGAACCGCAGCCACTTCAGGCTGAGTGTGCACGTTTCTTGAAGACTATAAACTGTAATATTTCAGCTAGCTTTCAGTCAGATTCCTGACTGAAATGTCAGGAAAAGATACGTTTTAGTAACGGTACTGAAATACCTGAGAATGATAAATGAGGCAATCTTTGGTGGTTATTTCCTGATTTTGAAGGCAAAACATCTCTAAGCTGAATATACATTTGCCTCAAAAAGTTAGAACATTACCTTTAAATGATAGGTAAATTTATTCCTGATAATAAGGAAATATCATAAACTCAAAAATATGCATCATTTAGGTTATCAGGGAAAAATGCCTGAATGCATAACCAGAGTAATAGGATAAAAAAAGTATAATGGGTACACTTAAACATCCAAACCAAATAAAAGAAAAACACAGGCTTTTGTTTCGTGGCTATGAAACAATTTTTTGACAAAATACATAACAGCTGGATCCCTACAAATTTATGGGGCTTGCTGGGATTCATCCAAGAATCCTCAAAAATCTAGCTGTTGTCATCACAAAGCTGCTCTTGATCATTTTTGAGTGGTCATGGGAACCTGAAGAGGTCCCAGCTGACTGGAAGCCGGTGAATGTTGTCTTAATTTTAAAAAAGAGCAAGGAGGAGGACCTCAGAAATGACAGGCTTGTGAGTCTCACTTCAGTGCCCAGTAAAATTATGCTTAAGATCGTTCTGGAAGGTATTAAAAACACTTGGAGGACAATGCAGTCATTGGTCACAGCCAGCACAGCTCCATGAGGGGGAAGTCCTGCGTGTCAAACCTGGTTTCTTCCTGTGACAGAGTATCCTAGGCTGCTGGTCTAGGAAAGTCAATGGATGTAATCCTTTTGGAACTTCAGCAAAGATTTTGATAGTGCCTCTCACAGTATCCTTCTGGACAAAATGTCCAATGCCCAGCTGGATAACCAGGTTACATGATGGGTGAGCAGCTGGCTCGCAGGTCACACACAATTATAGCGTAGGGGATGACACCAGGTTACCACCTGGGCACTAGTGGGGTTCCAGAGGTGTCCACCCTCAGCTCTGTGCACTTTAACATCTTCATTAACACTCTGAATGTGGGACTCAAAGGAATATGAACCAAGTTTGATAACAACACTGAACTGGGAGGAGCTGTCAACTCCCTCAAGGGCAGAGAGGCCCTGCAGAGAGACTTCAATGACTTAGAGAAGCAGGCAGTCACCCATCATGTGTAGTTTAATGAAAGCAAGTGCATGATACTGCACCTGGAATGGGGCAATTCTTGTTGTATGCATAAAGTGGGGAATGAGAGGCTGGAGAGCAGCACTGTTAGAGAGACTTGGGGGTCCTGGTATATGTCAAGTTGAACACGGTTCAGCAGTGCCCTGGCAGCCTGGAAGGCCAGCCCTGTCCCAGACTGCATCAGGCCCAGCATCACCAGCTGGGAAAGGGAGGGGATTGTCCCACTCTGCTCTGCACTGGGGTGACCTCATCTCGAGTGCTGCAGGCAGTTTTGGGGGCCACAATGTAACCAAGTCTATTAGAGAGTGTTCAAAGGAGGGTCATGAGGATGGCGAAGGGCCTGGAAGGGAAGCCACAAGAGGAGCAACTAAGACACTTGGTTTGTTCATCCTGGAGGATACTGAGGGGAGAGCTCATTGTGGTCTTCAACATCCTCCCAAAGCAGGCGCAGATCTCTTTACTCGTGTGACCGGTGACAAGACTCAAGGGAGAGCCATGACATTGTGTCAGGGGAGGTTTAGATTGGACACTAGAAAAAGATTTCTCACCCAAACGGTGGTTGGACACTGCAACAGGCTCCACAGAGAACTGGTCACAGCACCAAGCCTGACAGAGCTCAGGAAATATTTGGACAATGCTCTCAGGCACATGGTGTGACTCTTGGGGTGTCCTGTGCAGGGCCAGGAGTTGGACTTGATGATCCTGATGGGTCCCTTCCAACTCAGAGTATTTTTCTGTGCTTCTATCAAGGCCTTATCTCTCACCTCTTACAAATTTATATTTTGAATTAGTCAGTTCTAAATCACGATTTTACACAAAAAGTATTAAAGGATGTGCAGGAACACTTAACAAAATCTGGAAAAGGGAGCAAATGAAGAAAACATTGTCATTCATACAACAGAAATAACTGTGAATATATAATTCTGCAATGAGGGAAAGAAATATTTCTTTTCTGCAATGCTGGGAAGAGATACCAGCATTACCCCATGGCAGGAGTTCCACATAGATAGGGCTTGAAAAATAAATGCGACCTATTCAATAAGAGACAGAAAAAGCACAAATCAGGAATTAAAAAATCAGATTCAGAAATTCAAGAAATTTTGAAAAATAGTAAAAGTATCACTTTATAATCACTGTGGAAAGTAGGTGATTTCAAGTTAATGGAGTATTTTTAATTCAATAAGCCTAAGGGAACATTTTTCTTTATGCAGGGAAAGTTGAAGGAAGTCTTTGAATTTGGCATTCAGGGGGAATTCATAAGCAGTATCTAACAGAACAAAGAAGAAACCAGCTAAAAAACTGATTATATTTTTAGTAAAAATATTCATTAGGAGCTGATACAGAGTGCCATTTGATGATATAATCACAGCTAATTATAAGCTTCAAGGGATGATCCTAAAACTGTTATGTTAGATTATTACATTTTCTGGTTTTGGTGGTTTTTAGCATTTCAGGTATACATTACATTGAAATTTATCATGGTGCATCCAATTAGAAATTATTTGCATGAAAAAATAATTTTCATTTATATTTTTTGTCTGACTTAATGTGAATTTAACTCATTAAGATAAAAAATTGGCATTACATTCTAGTCTTTAGAAATGGATTCTCTTATGTTATTAACAAGTATGTTTAAGCAGGTCATAATGAATAAAAATCTAACAGAAGAATGTATTTAGGTTAATAATAACATCATTCCACTCAGCACCTTATTAAGATGTGACTTCATTAGCAAAACGGACAATTTATTTGAAACCATTCCCCTTGTAAACTGCAAAGCAGAAAAGAATCTTCATGAGAAAATCAGAAATGGATATTAGCTGTCCTTCTTTGCAATCATGTTGTAAATCTCCACAGACAAGTAGTTAATTATGGACGATCAGATGACAAACATATGATTTTTAGTGCATGTTTTTTCATATATTTAGTATTTTATATAAATAAGGTGTTATATTCACAGTGAAAAATATTAATAAATAGTCAATATACAAATACTTCTATTTATTTATAAATAATTTCACAATAAAAATATTTATGCAAATACTAATATGACTATATTGTGTATGTGCATGCAAATAGAAATCTATTCTTATTTTGTTTATATGAATACTTGAATATTTATTTATGTAAATATAAATATATTTCATATTATTAGCTTCAGAGTACTCTTATAAGTCTAGCTATTTCTTTTCAAAAATGGGTCGATGCACATGGAAGCTATACAAATTCACATTAAAAAATTGTAAGAAAATGGACTGATGAAGGCATACAGGCCAAGTCCTAGAAAATAACTCACATCACGGAAGGATCCTTCTTTTCTTACTAACTCAGAACATAGACAGGATGCCCTCCCATGGAAAACTCTGAGGAGAAAATATTTCAATGATAACAAAAAAAAAAACAAACTAATAGCAAATCCTCTTGGGATAAATTGTTGTATGTTGTTCCAGCTATATGTGTGAATCAGAAACTCTGTCCTTGGATCTATTTTCCTGTATCTGGTTCCAATTAATCTGCTTCCTTGGATGAATGGTGACTGTGACATCTGTTATTTCTTTGTTTTCCTTATAAGCATTCATATTTTGATTGCTGTAGAAGCAAGTTTAAAAAATTAGCTTGGCCAACTTTTGGTCTCTAAAATTTTAAAATATTTTCAATGGCAAGATATAAAACATTAAAAGGTACAACCTAACAGCCAAGCGCTTCTCCTATATTCAATAATCTATCTCAAACATCTCCTAGGAATGCCAAAAAAATTACCCACTTTTCTTCAATGTTCCTTGGAATTGTTGCCTTATTGTATCTGAAAGATTAAATGCCTCTAGTTATTAAAGCATTGTTGCCCTCAGCATGGAGGGCAGATTCAATAAACAATTACCTTGCACTGTAGCAGCTCTGACAAAGAACCCTTCCAGTCATCAAAAGAAAGTTAACACAAAGAGGCACCTGCCACTATAAACAGAGAGACAGGGGAAGATGTGTCCTTTTCTTCCCCACTCATCCAGAGCTCTGAGTAAATAATTTCCACAACTGAAATGTTCTGTACCCATTTTCTTCCATTTTACTCCCCATCAACTGCCAGCAATCAAATAAAACTCAGCATTTCCTAGGGCTTGGGGACACATGCTGAAGGCATGTGAACACTCTTCCCACTCTGTTTTTACTGACACACACTCTGCCTTAACAGCTGCATACATTCCACAGGGAAATTTTTATAGTAGTGACAGATTGAAGAAATCACAGTCTCATAGACTCTCAAGATGTTTTCACTTTTTTGTTGATGACCTAATATCTGCTGCCTTCCCCCTCTCCCTTCTGCTCTGTGGCAGACTGGACAGGGCTTGGGAGAGATCTGAGAGGCTGAAAAACTTGTATATCAGGATCATTTCTCTCCCCTCTCCCTAGATTCTATTTTCTTTCACTATCCATGACATGACTGCATGACAAAATTGTTAGGGCTTGGATTTCCTCTTAGGGTCCAGTTTTTCTGTTCCAGTCACCACAAAGTCTCTGTTCCAGCATATCTTGGCTTCTGAGTGATTCCAAAGTCTAAAGCTTAGGGGTCACCTGCAAGGTATTTACATCCACTAGAAATTTGTGCAAGACCTGATAGTTTTGATATGGGGAAGTGGAAAAAAATTCTGCATCTGATATATTGAAGAGGAGATTATGGACTATAAAAAATCCATATAATCCATCTAAATGAAAGAATATCTGTGTTTAAAAAATATTTAAGTCAATTGAATATTGCAGAAAAAAAAGGACTCCTGATCACTAAGAAAGCATCCAGTTTGACAAAAAAGCCCTGACAAGGAATGGAGGAAAATATTCACAAGGAATTGGGAAAAAATCCTGGTATGGGACTTGTTGCCACATATCCTATTTCATGCAAGGCAAATGAAAAGGACTGTGTTGGAGCACAACAAGACAAATAGTTATTAACAATTCAATATCATACACAAACTATGTACTGGTCACACATTTCATATACAAGGAAGGGAGTTTCCTTAGCAAATGAAGTGGCACCTGTAGAAGGGAAAGATGTCACAGGCTTGAGACAGTAATGAGAGAAAATGTTTGCATGCAAATTACCTAATCTGAATGAACTTGTTTGTGTTTCAATGCTATTCTGACAGTAATGCTGTTCCTATTGTTCTTCCTTGCTTTCTTGAATTTTGTTAGAAATAAGAAAAAATTGATAATTGGAAGGGTAAAGTGCATCTTGTACTCTGCCATTACATCAGCTTATAAATGCTTGTTTCTAAGTGAAAGCTTCTACTAAAGTCCATCAAACACATATGAAATTATTTATCTTATTATTTAGCAATTTTATGCAGTTTAAAATATTTAAATGCATATTTGATTTGAAATACTGACATGCCAAAAAGATAGGGAGTTGACAGACTTCACATTCAGATGGACTAGACACCAGTAACTATAATTTTTTCCATATTAAGAGAATCTCTTTGCAATTTACTTAGCTTTTTGTATTCCATTATAAAGAAATAAAGAGGCTGAAGTTGTGCCTGTCTTCATCTACATTTGATTTCTAAACATTTGAGTTCAATATTTCTGCAAATGGTACTTCACCTCTTCAGAAGAGTTGAAGAGTATTTCATGTATTTTTCTGTGCAGTTTTTTCTTAAATCTAATGCAAGAACACAGGAAAAGCATTTTCTTTATTCCATCAGATATGAGATGTCATTGTCTCATATTTAAAGGAATAAGTGCCAAGTGTTGTACAGGCTCTGAACACTAGAGTAAACAAGGGCTATCCATTAAGTCTCTTGTTTGTGTGGTGCCATAGCAGCACGGTTTTTCTCTTTGCAGAAGATAACAACAGTACTGTGAAATGCAAGTAGTAAGGCCAAGAAGATATTAAACTGACATTCTAGTACCTCCAGATTTTCTCCCCAAGCTCAGTATGGAAATCCTGTGAATTAGCTTAACAAAAAGGTGGTAAAAAGGAAATAACCTTGCTGGAATTATTGCAGGGAATGAAAATCATTTTAAGAGACCAAAAAGTCATAAGGAGGAAAGGAAATTAGGAAGTCTATAATTTAGAAATTGTGAGGTATCTTTCATTTAGCCTTTGAGAAGAAAACAGAAAAAAACGAAAAAAAAACCCCAACATAAAACTGTGCATTAATTGCAGTTCTTAAACAACTGTGTTCAAAAGAAAAAAGTGAACAAGATGCTGATGATTTAACTCCTCTGCCATCTTAAGATGATAGAAGGAGAAGTTAAATATGTGAATTAAATGATTCTACAAAATAGGAAATATTAATAAAAAACCCACCATCTTCACTTGTTACTAGCCAGCTATGAGTAGGAGTTCTATTACATAGGACAACTTGTAACTATAAGGCAGAGTCATCTCAACTCTAAATATCCAAAATCTCAAACCAGAAATCTAAACTCTAATCAATGGTTAAAGATGCTACTTCACCATCTTGCCCTGGAAATTGAGAAGATTATCTCCTTGCCTTCCTGTTTGCATAGGTGTGATGAAAGATTTCTGATGCTTTCTGCATGAGAAGTTATGTTTTAGCTTTTTTTGGCCTGTTGTAGGAATCAATGAATGTGCTTTTGATTTCCAAAGCTAATTATCATTGGCTTACACAAAACATCAACAAAATGATGTTCATATTCTTGTGTCATCCAATTACGAAGACATGAGGAAAAAAAAAATTCATATTAATTCCACCAAATTATTTATAAGATCAGGGCCAAACACCTTTTGTAGTAGCATATAGGTGGAACAAAGAAAATTTTTACATCTTTATAATTTTATCCTGTTGAAGCAGTATGTAAATGCAGTAAGTAGGAAACATGTCATAGAAACAAAAAGTTAGAGCTGACTAGTGGAACACTTCAAGGAAATTACCTATTTTGTTTTTAGTAGTATGTACAATTAGCTGTATATTTTCATTTCAGCTTTTATGTTCACTTTTCTGCTTTTGCACAGTTTGGAATTCTATTGGTAGATACAAAAAAAGACAGATGTGGGAGTTATTTCAGGATTTATGGAGTAGGGCTTAAGCAGAAATCCTCTCCAGGAAGGTGGTAGAAATCTACTTTGAGATTCATCAAGTTGCAAAGTGTTGAAAGACATCAGACAACTGGAAAAAAATTGGTCTTAATGGGACATTATAAGGCAAAATAAAGAAGCAAAAAAGTATCTGCAAAAATATTGTCATGCTGGCTGACTTAAAAAGTTTAAGGCAAATTTTTGAGGAGTGACCTGATTTTGAGTTACAGAGTTTTGCAGAAGACAAACTTAAAATCCTGTTTCTTGATTATTGTTTGGATAATGGTGTGGCTAACTCTTAAAGACCTAAGAGGCCATTTCTCTTCTCAGCACCCTGGAAAATGTGGACTTGTGCTAGGTCTTGTGATACAGCCATGAGGACTGAATGAATCAAGGTACAAGTATTAAAAGTTATTCTACAATAATGTTTAGCTTTTGTTATTTCATTGCTCAGGTGTTTACAAGTACTTTTCTTCTGATGTCCTACTAGAAAAAACATAAAGAAGAAAACCAAAGTGAATATAAACCCAAACCAAAAATCCACTCACCCAAATACAACAACAAAAAAAATCGCTATAAATACTTAGCATGAGTTAGGAGGATTATATCACATTATTCCTCTCATAAGCATTTGTGAGAGAAAAATTTATGATAAGCTGTCATGTTCCAATGATCTTTGTTACCTCATGATTTCTTTCTACAACAACTTTTGGTATTAGTAAATTTATTTAACAGAGAACAAATAAGAAATTTTATAAAGATCACTAGATTTTAATTTTTGTGGAAGGAAAAAAAAAAGCTATTTTAGGTTCATTGTAGTACCTGAAAATGACAAACATACATGGAGAATCCATGCTGTTCACAGAAATCTATTGCAACCCAGAAAATGACATTTATAAAATTGATCAACACAGCTACCAGGTATGCTTCAATGCAGGAGCTGCTGATCACTGGGGTAGTGTCCAACAATGTGCACGTGGAAGAGATGCTGTTTTATCAGGCCACTTAGGCTCATTCCTCTCCATGCTGCTAAACCACTGCCTTTTTTCTCTACATAAACTCAGTTCTGTGACTCTTCCTTAAGAAACTCTAGATCTACCTGTCCTTTCAGCACAGATTTCCCTTGAGGTCTCTGGTGGCTTTCACCACAGAGTCCTGGAAAATCCTTCCCTGTGATGTAGATTAAAGGAAACATAAACCAACTGAATAAATTCACATTTAGCTACAAAAATGCATAAACCAAGAAAGAATTTCAAAGTTTTTGTGATATCAGGATTTTTGCCCTGCATCATATAATTTAGCCTGGAAATGTGAAAAGTATAAAGTAATAAAGTGTTATAGGAGTGCCAACATAGGAGCTCTTTCTAGGCACTACCTAAGATCTAAGGTGTAGACTAAATCTAGGAACATCTGTCCAGACAGTATACAGTAACTCTTGGTCAAAAATTTTTGATAGCATGCAGTCAGATACCCTTCCAGTTAAGAGACTACCATTTTTTTAATGATGGAGTTTCCAACAGCAACTATTCTTCATCACAATGGGACTCAAAGGACCCATGTCTTCTGGAGATTGAACAAAGGTCACAAAATCTCGTTTCATCCATACATAACACAATTCTGTTTTCCCTTATTGAAATTAATATACTTAAACCCTTTATATATATATATTGTTTAGAAAGCTATTGGCATTATAACAAATAGATGTTAAGACTTAGAGTTGACACCATAAAAAATTTCTGTATTACAATATATATTATACTATAAATTTTCTATATTCTATATTATTTTATTATTACTAAAATAAATTATCATAAAATACAATGCCTACTTCCAAAACTATTTCTATTGCCAATATAACTACAAGGATTTTCTTATAAAAACAATGTTCTTCATTTATTTTTAGAGATAAAAGAGGTAATATCTTAATATTGTTTTATTCTACAAACAAGTACACACGATAAGATTTGCATAAAGTAAAGTAATTGAGCACATTCTTCAACTACTCATTGAATTTGGGGAGAACAGATGCTGCTTAATCCCAGAGGTGTCCAGAAAAAGGGGGAAGAATACATTATACACTCAAATATCACCCTCTTATTATTACAATTTATTATGTCAGACTGCAATTGCTTCGTTTCATTTTTATGAGAAAAAACCTTGCACATACAGTAAAAATTATCAGGAATTAGAATTTCACTCTGATTTAATATTTACATGACTTTGGACGTGGTGTTTTTGTGAGGGTTTTAGGTGTTGGGTGTTTGGTTGTTTTTTTCAGTTATTCAAACTATTTCTTATGCCAATAAAAGCAGGTACAGTAAATCACTGTTCTTGCTAATTGGTTGAAAGGGTTCCATGTGAATTTAAGCCCCACAGGTAAATGGATGAATGAGATTTAACTGCATTTATCTTTAGATGTCTATCCAGTGAGCCTTTTTTAAAGGTTGTTCTTTTTTCCAGGCTTTCACATGTATATAATGATATAATTTTAGAGTCCATGGATATCTTCAGATCACGTATTTCTTATTCCAGGCACGCATGGCACTTGATCAACTGCCTACTTTCAAAAAAATAACAAAACTGCAGTGGAAAAGGTTTCAATCTTGCCTTGTCACAGAAAAGACAGGTATTAGAGGACAATGTTGTCATTCTGATGAAATTTCATCATAAATGAAAGTCCACAGTACATCAATCTTCATAGTATGGAAAATCAGAGATCATTACTCTATTAATACACATAGAAATAAAATATTTTGTATGCATAGTTTCTGTTATTACATTAATATAGAAGATGACCAAATCCCTAATCTTAGCACTGTAAGAATGGGTTGCTATGGAATAAATTAGCCACAGTTTCACAATAAACTTCCAACATTATGCCAAATGAATTTGATTATCCAAACAGCAGAGTAAGTAGATGCAAACAAGCTCAACATAAGACTAAGTGGTGTGAAATCAGTGATCCAGGTAACGGATATGTATTTTACGTGTGCCCAGTTGTTTACAGCCCATGGTAAGCAAGTCCATATGCATATTCCTGCCATCTCGTTATTTAAATTTCTAACTTATTTTGTTTAAAGTCACTTCCCCCTTTCAGAAATGTGTTCCCAGAAAATTCTTATTGAACTGCTCAAAACATCAAGGGTAGTTCTCAAAGAACAGCTTAAAGCAAGGTAATAATTTTACCTGTGGTTTGAAATCCCAGGGTCAGAAATCAGACAACTACAAAATAATGTATTATAATAAAACATCTCTCCCCTAGGAAGGTGTAACACATTCTTGCTTTCAATATTCTACTCATAACTCAAAAGCTTCGATTTTTAAGTCACAAGATATCATTGTCATCTTGCTCCAGAAAAGAAAATTAGCAGCAGTTAAAACGTACCATGTTAGACCTTGATTCCATACACACATCTGAAGAATTCTTCTGCCTAGTTAAAATCTATAATGTTTGACCTTCATGTTCCACTATATGTCTGAAAATCTCAATGCTCTCCATAAAAATAATACAAATAACCCTAGCAGAAGAACTCTACTCCTTTGTGAACTTAAGTGCATTTGGCAACTAGCAAAAAGCATTTAAAATTGGGAAAAAACACAACTTAGATATATCTTTAGCAGTATATGAGCCCACAACCTTGGCAGGTCCATAGATATTCAGCTGATGGATCACTAAGCCTCTCTTCCAGTTTGGTTCTAATTACACTCTCTTCTGGCAATTGATTTCAAGGGATTACATTATAAGAATATCATTAAAAATAGCTCACTTGTACCACAGGTCTCTTATGATATGTGCAGCATATGCTATTCAGAAGGTAGAGCAATACATGACAGTATGAAGCCATGACTTTAGTACTGAATTTACTGAAACTTTCCATACACTTCAGACTAAAAAGCATCTCTAGACTATATTAAAACAAACAACGCCCCCAAAAAACCACAAAAAATCAAACAAAAACCCCAAGCAAACAAACAAGAACCTAAAAAAACAAACACTAGCAGAAAAATAAATTTTAAAGAAATCTTGATTTTTCTGACATTTAAAATCGTCAAAACTCCTTTTTTACTGCACCCTTTCCAGAACAGAAATGCTAACCCTGAACTGAGGAATAAATTCCAAAATGAGAAACTAAAAATTAACCTGTTGCAGAGGAGAATTTAAAAAAAAAACCTAATACATTTGATTGTAGAAGGAAAGAAAGGTGGAGAGAACCACAATGCTAAAAGTTTACATGGCAGTTATTCCACACTCTGAATTATTTTTCTGCATAAACAAGATTTATGTAATTAAATTCTCTGCGTGAAAATAAGATGTAACTTCCCCATGGACTACTGAACTCCAGACTGGATATTCATGAAATACAAGGGGTTTTTATTCTGAAGAGTAGTTCTACTTTTTACCACAGAATGACACAAATATTACACTTAGTCAAATGAGGTATTGGCAATATACATTTCTCCACAGTATGTAATGTACCTATTTCTCCTACACCTTTTCTCAAAATCTTGTTCTGTAAGTGTAGTCCTGCTGTGCCATATTTCTTTGTGGCAAATTCAGACTACTTATATAATATATTTAAGGGCAAGAAAATAGTTGATGTTGTAAAGACAGAAACTGAGGAAGACGAGAACACATTTCAATTTGCTCACCCTCTGGTTCAGCATGGCAATCAGAATTTGACTCTGACATCCAGCACAAGGCAGATCAGTAATATGGTTGAAAACCTTAATACTTAATTGACTAAATATTACTCTCCTTAATGTTTGTAAATCTCATCATCATCTTACAACTTTGAGATTTCAGTATTTGATCAGTAATATAATTATTTTCTACTCCTGGAATTACTACATCTCTGCCAAAATAAATTAAGCTTAATCAGCTTTGGACTGCGACCTGAAACAACAAAATCTGGAATATAAAGCACCATAAATATAGACATGTAATAGATCAAGTAGTGTGCAGTATTCAAAATGATTTTTAAAAGGATGTTTTCTAACTATTGTTCCTTTGTATTTATCTTAATATCTAGTAGTCACTGTTAAGTCAGAATTGAAACAACTTGCTTTGGACGGCTTAAGTTTTGTCCTTTGGGGAAGCTATTAGTATATGACATCAGATTACATGAAGGATGGCAATCAGAGAAGAACACATGTTCAGGTTTAGGAACCTAAAACACATGTAGTTATGTAAAACCTGCAGATGAAGAGGTATAATAGGTTCAAACAAACTTAATTTGTTAATTAATTCATTTCCTTAAATTTTGAGAAGTGTCAAAAACAGGAAAGAAGAAAATGTGTCACTTAGAGGAGACCAGTCCTGTAAAAAAACCAAAGTCAAAATGCCATAACTGTGGTTTTATTTTGAGATGCCTCATTCATGAAAGTGCTGTGGAGACTGCTGCAGACATCTTTTGTGAAAAATCCTTTCCTTAGGATTTTTCCTCCTGAGAAGCTGAGAGGCCTCAGGAACCGAATGTAGAAATTGATTATCTGCTGCTGTGGAATGCAACAGGTGGATCTTTGATTGGCCCATGTTGGATGTTTGTGATTAATGGCCAACCACAGCCCAGCTGGCTCGGACAGAGAGCCCGAGCCACAAGCCTTTGTTATCGCTCTTTCCTATTCTATTCTTGGCTAGCCTTCTGATGAAACCTTTTCTGCTATTCTTTTAGTACAGTTTTAATGTAATATATATTAAAAAATAATAAATCAAGCCTTTTGAAACATGGAGTAGATCCTCGTCTCTTCCCTCATCCAAGAACCCCTGTGAACACCGCCACAGGAGACATGGGATGTATTGTCTGCTTTTGCACATGTTTATTGTACGATATTTTTCTTTACTAGGATTTATTATTGCAGAGGGAAAGATGATTTATTTACCTTTTCCTGCCACTTGATCTGTGGGTCTTCCTGGGCCACAGAGGCAGAATGCAGGCAGATATGACTGAGTGGCATGGTGGTGACCTGGGAAACCACACCACTGAGGGGCTGAGGGGCTCCTGAGAAGCTTAAGTAGAGATCTACATGTCCTGAAAGTTTGAAAAACTGCTTGCAGGCACCTGGAAAGGATCATGCCAAACTTTTCACAATTTACACAACCATTGAAAAGATTCTGGTCCAAGAAAGAAATCTGGGTTAAAGGATGCTCATTTCAAAAGCACAGTAGGCAGATGACAACAGAGTACAGAAGGCTGGCTTTCAACTCTATGTCTCCTCTCCTTTAACAAAAAATATCCTGACATAACTTGTAGCCTGATAGAACCTAATTTCAAAGGTGCACCACACTTCTGGGGTGTGTAGGGCGCTCACTATACATGAACCTCCCCCTCGGCTTTCTCCCTCTCTCATGTCCCTTCTAAAGGTTACATATTTATTGTAAAATTGGTCTACTGCGGAATGAGTACCTGGGAAGCAGTAGGCCTAGATTTAAGCTCTCCTCTATCCAACCATTTTCACATCCAAATCTACGTTTTGTTTTTACAAAAAAAAGCCTGAAAAGTATGCAAAACATAGTTTGATTTTTCATGCAATAGCTGTGCCACTGGTAATTTCCAGGAAACTGAGAAAATGATGCAACTAATTTCAAAAGCTCACCCCAGAGCTATACTAAAATACTGACATAGACGTGTCCATTATGCAGCAGAGAACAAAGTATATTAGAGAATGAACTTGGAGAGAAGTTCCTGAATTCCAGTACCTGCTTATGCATTTTATTAATTAATAATTTGATATAAAGAAAGTAAAAAACTTTTATATTGCACATGTAACACCATAATCAGACAATGTTCCCATATGTCTTCCCAAATTTCTAGAGGTCACTGAGAATAAAAAATTATATGTCTTGGATACTTGGTAAATTTTCATAGTAATCCATGATTCAAAGGTTTGAAATGACTTAACAGAGCATGTATACCTTTTCTTCCAAGAAAGCTTGCTTTTGAGTATGAGTTTCACATCTGCCTCTCAACACTAGTGGAAATCGCAGTCTTCAAGAACTGAATACTGTACTGTCCTCAGGAGTCATACTTACTTACATGTCAACAAATTTTGATGGGGGAAGTCTCAATAAGAACTATACCCTGATATCTTCTAACAGCTCAGAGAGGAAAATGATTCCTGCTTGCAGAAACACCCATAAACATTTCTTTTATGAGCTTAGGAAGATTGGATACATCAACAGAAGTTCTGCTGCGTCACTCCTCCCCTGCTTCCTAAAATTTCTATATGAAAAAAGTTCCTCAGTCTCTTTGTCAGAAATATTTCGTGCTATAATTTAGCAGTGTAATTTCTGTTATTAGTGAAATAGCTGAACAGTGTTTTCAATAATCAGCTGGTAAGCTGTGATATATATAATTGTGAAAGAGTTCGAACAGTGCAGACACAAAAGAATATACTTTAAAAAATACGAGGATGAACGAACCTCAGAGAATCAAACTCTAAGGCAAATTTAATACAAGCTATAATTATTTTGGAAAATAGTTCTATTTATTAAGGCTTCACCTACAAAATGTGGTTTACATATTACTTATACCCAGAAGCATAATAAAATACCATCTCTATCCAAACTCTGCTATTTAGGATAATAAAAGACCATACATTAAACAAACTATTATTTTGATGATCAGGAAAGTGTATTTTGCAGTGTAATTAATAATCTGTAAAAAGGATTTCTTTTTAAACCCTGTGATTAGAGCCTCTTTAGAAATACCTCTTTCCTCCACAGTTTTTCTACATTGTTAATTGTATCTATCTGAATCGCTCTCTGCAATTTTCCTGCTTATCAGAAAAGATGCGTAATGCATTGTGATTAGCCCATTCGATGGATATTTATCATTTACATTTTATGAAAGATATTCAAGCTGTTCTAAACAGCTCTTCCTTTATTATATTTTCAGAGTATGCTAATAACAAAAGAGACACCGTGTATTTATTCTTGTCACTGAATAAGTGCACCACATTGCTACATGAAATGAGATAGGGCGGGTAGCCTTAAACAGAGGTATATAAACCAGCCAAAACTGGATCAAGAATACACAAGCAAAGGCCTAACAAAAATCTACAAGATGGATAGGTTCATACAGGTTGCTGAAGATCACCCAGAGTGAAAAGACACTTTCTACTAAGCCTTGTATGTAGAACTTTACCATTAAATGTACATAAGAAGCTTTCTATCATTTTCTGAAAAATAATATTCCCTTGCTTCTTTCAATCAACAGAGATAAGCAATGTGTTTTTTACCCATATGACTTATCTAATTTTTTAACTACATAAGTATTAAATGCATTAATTTTATTTTCACCCCAAATTTCCAAAATGTTTTGTTCTTCCTATGCAGCTTTCTCTTCAGACTTAAAAAAAGGAATGGCATAGCAGAGGAGTTTCAGGAAAACTCACCTGGAGAGAATATATACTACATTTGCACTGAGCAAAAAATAAGATGTGCTGCATGGCATTTCCAAAAAATTATTTAATTATTATATATCCATTGTGTATTTCATTATATATCAACCATATTAAAGTATATTATACCAATATTTTATGGCAGGACTGGTAGCCACTTGTGAATTGCACTGATTTCCCCCTTTTCCTTCAGATATTTAATTTTTACTTTAAGTTTATAGAATGTTGTGAAGAAATCATGACTGTTTTGGGGGGGAGGGGTGAATTAGTTATCATATACTCCAGAAGTGAGATATGTTTGCCTTCAGTCACCTTGTGCTGCCACATGCAGTATACCAGAGTACAAAGAGCATGATACCTGTGAAAATGTTTCATACTAGATCACAATCCAAGGAATGTCTACAAAACCAACAAATTGAAAAGTACTTCCAAGTTAGTCAGCACTGAAAACTGCAAATTAATAATTAAGGCTAGGAAATAAGAGGACAAGCAATTTAGTGGGTGAGATGCAATGGTATACTCTGAATCAGCTGAAGAAGCCCTGCTAGAATCAGTAAGGTGACTTCTGCTCAGAGAGTGCCATTGCCCAAAAATACAGTGTTTATACCTACCATCCATCCAAAGTTCACCCTGTTAGGAGCAATGCAGACCTTCTGCCAGGGGTGGCTATACATATTTGCTGTACAAGACACTTCCTGGGAAAAGAGGGGAGTTTGCATATGATTCTATGTAAAATTGGGACGTGATTAGAGAGTGCACCCATTCAAAGGAGTTCATGAGTTCTCTAATCTAAACCATGCCCTGGCTTTTGGAATTACCCTGTCTGGTAAAAGCAGTAGTTCTTGTTCCTGATTTGAGTTGACATGAAGCTTTGAACACAACTATCAGCTTGAAAGGTAACCTAAAAAAAATGACTGGAAACAAAAAGAAAAAATAAGTAACGTCCTTGAAAAAGTATTCCTGGCCCTTTGCAAAATAAAATGTGAGCAGTTACAAAAGCTTCCATTGACAGATTTCAATTTATCATCTGAGCACTGGATTAATTTTAACTAATTCTCTGAATTGTTCCAATACTGCAAGGTCTGTATTTTTTTTCTTTTTTTCCCTCGATTTACTGGATTTTGATATACCTGTGCAACAGGGCAAGACCAAAATGCAAATGCTCACCGATACTCATAGCCCAAGCATCAGATTTAGGTAAGCACTAGAAATGCTTTGTGGTCAGGAATAAGCTGTTTTGTTTAGGTGGGATTTGTTTTGTTTTGCATTTAAGTTGAATACAAGAGTTTTCATTATTATTTTAATAATTCAAAGTAAAAGTAAATGGAAAATCCTCCCACAGGAACATTCTGAAAACTCTTCAGAAATTGGGTTCATGCAGAGTCAGGAATATGGGGTCATCAAGAAAAGCTTAGATGTTAGACATCTGCTTCTATGCTGTAGCAGCCATGGGTTTTATTGGCAATTTCCTCACTTGTTTTCTTACTTAAAGATGAAAAATAGAAACATTGATAGGAGTTAAACTGCATAAGTTCCATATTTTGTGGGGTTTTTCCCCCTGACTTTATATCTTTTTTCTTAATTGTTATCAGGCTATTACTCACGTTCCCAAAACCCATTTTCTTTGTCAACTTGAAAGTTATCTTCCCAAAAGGAACCAGAGAGAAAAATGTCATTGTAAAGTATTTCATTTCCAAGTTGAGGAGCAAGTTAAATGCCGGCAGCCAAAGTGCAGATGACACTTTGCTGCAAACAATGAATTTGCTTTCCAATTTATTTCTCAAATTTTCCTCCAGAGATTCATGTAATGTCAGGAAATCTATTTCACAAATCTTAATCCACATAGAGATATATCTATATATATATCTATATATATATATATATATCTATATATATATATATATATATATATATATATATGAAGGTTCCTTTTCAATCACTTTGCTAGGGCAAAAAAGTAAACATACTGCTGGATTGCTGTGTGAATAGCTTGATGTCCTCTTACAACAAATCAAGAATTAAAGCTACAGAATTATTACAAGGTGATAATTATAAGTTTTGGTCCCCAAATTTCACTACCAGAACAGTACTCTTTGGCATAGGAGGTGTATGATTTTGACACAAGATAAGTTGAACACTGAAAAAAAAGGTGAAATGTTTGATTTTTTTTCCAACTGCTGACGAAACAATACTGGAAATACATTATATTACTGTTCATCTACAATTTTTTGGGATCCTGTGAACAGCTGTGTTGCTTAGGGTACTTAAAATATTTGTGCAATGCAAAACCCTGGAATTAAGTGGTCTCCTTGGTTTTGAGTATTGATGGAGTAAAAGGTAATGCTCAGTTCTCTCAATTTGAATGAGTTAAGGATAAAAAATATAGAGGAGTTTCAGAAAAAACAGTATGAAGAGTGGAAGACTCTGGAAAAATCTTGCTATAGAAGTCATATAACTTTGGAGCATTATAAACATACCAAAGTTTGCTTATTATACAATACAGTGGAAATCCAGCTGGTGGAAATTTGATCAAAAGTGAGGCTCTGTGATATAGAAATAATTTCCTGGCACACTGTGATAACAGAATAAGAGGCACCTGTCACACCTGACAACACATTTCTGTTTTTTTTATCTGAAGCATCTCTATAAACACACACTTCTAAAACATTTATAGTTTTCTTAATTCACCAGATACATGGTTTTGGTTTTCTGCTGCATAAAAAAATGTAGAAAAAGAGGACTTCCTGAAGAGAAATACACATCATCTAGACTAAATCCATTTAGCAAAATGATGATGGGCAGTGATTGGAGTATATGCTATTTATTCAAGCATAGCAATAACCCTCTAGAGGGAGAAAAACAGGAGTAAAAATTGGATATGTTGTGATATACTTGATATATAAGGGCAAAATGCAAAAAAACCCAAAACGTTTACCACAGATTTTAAATCTCATAATGTTGGAAAACACTACTTCACTGCCTTTGTAGTGAAAGGCAAAACACATGGGAAATCCTTACTATGTCAATAATTTGGAAATCACTCTAACCATGCAGTAGCATAGGTGACCTTTTAAAACATGAGCTTGTTCACAAACATATGAAATAAGATCACTGATTAGGTGAAAACAAGCTACCTGAATAATATTTAAGTTGTATGTATGTGTGGATTTATATACAAAAAGGGCCCATACACATATATTCCAGGTTCAGTTCTGTGTAGATGAATTTTGTCTATTTTAAAAAGTCCACAGTATGATGCCAATATTTTAGGACTAAAAAGCCGTTTGTGGAGGGAGAGAATGTAAGAGAATAGTGCAGAAGGCAATCTCACCACTAAGGAGTTGCAGCTGTACTAATCACCAAAGATCAGAAACAGGTCTGCCCTTAACAGCCCACAGCTGTGTCCAATAAGAAGAGGAGTGCTACAAAAGAGTGGGTTAGATGGGTGAGAACAGAGCTGGAATTTTTTGGCTGTGCTGTGAAGGAGTCACTGCTGTGAGGAGCTGCACGTGAGACGGTATGGGACTTTTGCAATAAGATGACAACAATTATTGTGGCAGTCACGGAAAGAAGAAGCAGAGGGAGAGGGGTAGAAAGAGTGAGGGCAGATAAAAAGGGAAAATATTTCATTGTCTTAGTGAGTCTTGAATTCTCTCTCAAAAAAAAAAAAAATCAGCAGCATCACTACAATTTTCAAGGAATGAACTTTTTTTCTAGAAACAGAGAAGCTCAGCCACACAATAGCAATAATGTGCTTCCAGTGGTTACACACTTGGAAAAGAATTGTCAGAATGACTAAAACAAAATAACTTACGGGGAGGGCAGTTTCAGGACAAAGAATGTACAAAGATAGCAAAGAAAGATTAAAAAGTGAAACTAAGAAGGAAGAACTAAGACAAAACCCAATGACAATGATTCAGTATTTTTTCTGTAAACTTTCCTTGCTTGAGTTGTTATACTTCAGATGACTGAAGCCACTGATTTCAGATCTATGTAAAAGCTATGTGATCTCATAAACAGAAAGGCATAAACCTGATGCTATAAATACAAATTCATTACTACATAAATTCTATCCGGTGCACTAAAACACTCAACCTACTTAAGCCACAAAATATCTACAAATGAAGAGAAACAATTCTCTTCCTCCACAGGAAATATTTAAAAATATTTTCTTGAAACATATGTACGCAAAATTAAACAGTTTTATAGATGAAATAATCAGAACATTAAGATGATTTAGTCTTTAAGAATTAGAAGGTCTCAGATTCCCTCTAGAGAGATAGAGTTAAAGTAAAGGCTCAAGATCTCTTCTTGAATGACAAACTAATGTGGCCGTGCAGGCAGAGTTATCAATTGCCTCTTCTGCTGATTCTCTCATGATTATGCAGTAAGTGGCCAAAGAATAACCCTTGTTAATTTACCAGCTAGGGCACCCACTCCTTCCTAAGTTTAGCTGTTAATTACATCCTGTTATGAAGAGTGGGATTTTATATCACCACTTTTAGGTTATTGCAACAAACAATTAAGTCAGATCTTTGATCTCTTATGTGAACCTGAAATCAGTGATAGAAACACTGAAGTACACTTTACAACAGGGCAGAAAAATCAGATTAGTTCTGATGAAAATTGATAATCAGTTGTCATTTTGCTGCCTTCAAATAATATGGCTCAAGCATTTAACACATAAAAGCTATATAGTTTGGGATAATTTGGGGATAACCACACACGGAAGAATTCAGAGCTGATTCAAGTGGCATTGGTCATGGGCTACAGAACAAACAGAGGTTTAAAGAATTGTAAATGTAGCTGGGTTTGATTTAACTGAAAAGAAGCAGGATCAAGACAGTAAACTGTAATCAGCATCTCAGAAAAAGTCATGGAGGAGCTTGACTTTGTCAGCTTAAATATTTAGCCTCTGCTCAACAAATAAAATATGTGCCAAGAGGATAGTGAACATTAGTTTATTGCCTAAAACAGCAGCAGTTTTAATTGATTGACAAATGAACAGGAAAAAAAAGTAAATGAAAACACTGCAAGAATGGGCAGTTTTGTAATTGGAAATTGTAAAGGTCACTGAACATGGCTTATTGCTATCTGTTTGAATGGAATAATTGCTTTGTGGAAATCTTGATGTGGAGGCTGGATATGGGCAATATTGGCTTTCATAAAATAAGGGTGCTTTTTATCACTACTTTGAGCATGAGTGGACATAGCATACATCGAGTCATGCTGATTCTGTAAAAGTGTCAAAACATTTACACACCAGTACTAATGTGAACTTTTGATTCAGTCTGAGATTATGCAAAATATTTCTGGGGGATATTGTTAATCTGGGTAACAAGAAATTAAAAAGAAAAAATAGGAGATTAAGAATGAATCTATTCATTTAATTGAAAAATTACCTTTTTACAAATAAAATAGGCATTTATTGGTACTGCCTGACCAATTTATATGCATTCTAATATGGAGTCACTAACTAAATCAGGGAACAAGGGAAGGGCTACAGATGTCGTTTATCTGGACTTTTGTAAACTCTTTAACACAGTCCTCCATATCATCCTTCACTCTAAAGAGAAGAAAGATGGATTCAAATGCGGACTGTTATGAGAATCAGGAACTGGTGGGACAGTCACATCCAGAGGGTAGTGGTAAACAGCTGATAGTCCCAGTGGGTGGCAGTAACAAGTGGTGTCCCTCCAGGGTCCATATGGGGATATTAACCTTTATTAATGACATAGGCAAAGGGATTGAGAGCACCCTCACCAAATTTGCAGATTTGAGAGCACCAAACTGAGTGGTGCTGTTGACACACCTGAGGGACGGGATGCCATCCAGAGGAATCTGGACAAAGACAAGAAGGGAGTCAATGGGAACTTCATGCAGTCCAACAAGACCAAGCAGAAGGTCCTGTACCTGAGTCAGGGCAACCCCCATTACCAGTACAGGTTGGGGGATGGACAGATGGACAGCAGCCCTGCTGAGATGGACTTGGGGTGCAGGTGGATGAGAGTCTGGACATGACCCAGCAATGGCACTCCCAGCCCAGAAAGCCAAAGGTGTCCTGGGCTGCATCCAAAGCAGTGTGGGCAGCAGAGGAGGGAGGGGATTCTGCCCCTCTGCTCCTGTGAGACCCCACCTGCAGGGCTGCATCCAGCTCTGGGCTCCCAGCACAGGAAGGACATGGAGCTGTTGGAGTGGATCTAGAGGAGGACATCAAGATGATTAGAGGGATGGAGCACCTCTCCTACCAGGAGAGGCTGAGAGAATTAGGATTGTTCAGTCTGGAAAAGAGAGGGCATTGATGTGACCCAACTAGAGCCTTCCAGAACCTGAAGGGACCTTACAGGATTATGGAGAGAAACAATTTACAAGAGCATAGCAAGGATAAGGGGGAATGGTTTCAAACTGAAAGAGTAAGTTTAGACAAGATATTAGGAGAAATTCTTTATTGTGAGACTGGTGAGGCACTGGAATTGGTTGCCTAGAGGAGTTGTGTATGTCCCATCCGTGGAAGTGTTTGAGTCTGTGTTGAATGAGGCTTTAAACAACCTGAAATATTGGAAAGTGTCCCTGGCCATGGCAGAGAGGTTGGAACTGGGTCATCTTTAAGGACCCTTTTTTACCCAAACTACTTTATGATTATATGATTTATTATATAAAAATGAAAAAAAAAAGGTGACTTGCATAAATTCCTAAATTTATGCAACCTAAAACCCCCCTTTCAGTGCTTTTGACATTAGCAATATACTACAAATATCCAAAACACCACTGTTTAGATCATTATTGTCCCAAACGTGACATCAATACATGAAATTATTTTCACTGGGCAGGCATTCAAGTTCTTCAATCTCCTTCTAAAGTAGAGATATGATTCTCCACTATAGTTTGGTATTAGTGTATATACAGACATATATGTAAGCATAAAAAAAAAAACTCTTCAGGAGTTAGGAAAAACCCCTTCTTTTTGGGGTTAATCTTCAGCTAAAGACATAGCTTTTTTCAGATCTTTCTTTTTTCCCTGATATTTAGAACATTTGTTTCAATCCATAGCCTAAGAGCAGATGATAGGTAAGATAGCAGATGGTAGATATTCTTTATGCTTACACATTTTTCAATAAAGAAATCTATCCTTTTCCCCCAAACACCATATTTTTGATAATTAATATGTGATGTAGTAGTTTAAATTTAACCTAGTTTTTTATTTGTTTGAAAACTTTCAATGAAGCTTCTTTCTACTGATTCAAATTTTATTATTCTGTTCCGACTCTGTCATCTTATATGACAGTGAAATCACCACATTATATTAGAGTAGTTTGAAAAATGATTCAATATGCAATTTAAAATGCTGACTATTCTTTGCAAATTGAGAAACTGTGTCAAAGAAAATCACTGTTTGAATAAGAACAGTATATGAAAACCAAATAAAATATTTTGAGTCACAATTTTGGTGTTCTGTCACTTTATCTTTTGTAACTTTAACAGAAGCTAAACTAAGCTTTCACAATAGAAAGTTGCTATGAATTATCTTTAGCTTGCCTCTTGAGGGATAATTATTTTATATCACTTGTGTGTCAAAGATGGAAGGTTTCAAATCAATCCTGAAACTGGTTGTTCCTCCTAATGAAGTAACATTTGCAGGGTTCATTACCCTGTTACACATTTCTGCTAAACCATACTGAAGGTTTAAAAGAACTGCCCAACAAGTAATTTGTTTTTGTACTATATGAAATGCTTTCTGTCATTTTAATCCATTGCAATGTTTTTCTTTTTCTCTGCTGTCCTACAGCTAGTTTTGACTTCACAGGAGTGGAAGAGAAATAAGCTTTTTGAAAATAAGTTTTCTATTAAAAAAATTAAGAATCATTTCACCAAACACTTCACAGAGTAGATATTTACATTGGCCCTGGTGCTCCAAGTTTTTTTTAGTGTTATTGGGGAAGAGGGCACATAAATCACTTTTAAAGGAGTGCCTATTTTTCCACTTTAGATTTAAAGGGAGTTCAGATGTTCAGTACTCTGTCCAGCACACAGATAACCAATGCCATTGAGGTACTCTCAAGTACCCCACTCTGCCCCCCTCCAGAAGACCCCAGGTTCAGCATCCAATATTTCAGGCCTGTCCCAGATAACTTGGGGTAACTCATGTGCTTTTGTGCTTTTACAATTTCACAATTTGTGCTGTGACCCAATAAAGCAGCTCAAAGTAGCTCCATGTATGGGTACCTGGAGTGGGATGCAGTTCCAGATTATCAGCTCTCAATGCAGATTTATGGTGTGCATGTGAGCTCTTTTGTAGGCGTCGTTATAGTCAGAGGTGATCTATGGCATCTTATGATTTCCACAGAGGAAGGTGGCGCCTTTTGAGGTTACCCTGAGATATTCTAAGGTATCTGAGAGGTCTGCAAAGGGCTACAAACTAGGATAAACTCTTTTATGCTTCTCTGGATTGGCAGGTAAAGGCCAGCTCCTCAAAGATGGCTCAGGGTATCTCGGGTATCTTTGGGCGCCCAACTGATTTGTACTTAGGATAAGCAATGCATCTTTCCAGAGAATCTGCTCAGACTGTTGTAGACACCTGGTGTCTTCTCACCTGAATAATTTCCTAAACTTAATTGAATGAGGGCTTATAATTTTGTCTAAACATAACTCTATATTGACATTTGAAATTACCTAGTAGTTCTTGTCCAAGGGTACACATAATATTATAACTCACTACCACCCTCTAAAAAACCTCAACATAAAAATTTTATTTTTGTGAGATATTCAAACTTTTTTCTGAATTGTGAAGGTGAAAGTCATTATAAGAGTTCCTTACTAATTCTATGCTGTTAATTTAATCTATTTTATTATTTTTTCTCTAATACTAATTTTACCATTTAACAGTCATAAGAAATTTTATGGTTTTTTATAAGTCATACTCTTATTTGTCTGGAAAATAATTGATGCATATGCTTGTCAATAGCCTACTTTTCAATCCCTGTAATATTCCCTTTTCTCTCTCCTTCAGTCTCTCAGAGGTCCTTTTAGTTTTCACATTTTGCCAATGTTCTTCCCCACTGTGAAATACTGCAGAATTTGGGCTGTTTTAATGTGCTACCCACCATATTAAACAGCTGTAACTGTTTAATACCTCACTATACTGTGGGGACATTACTTAAATTTAAGTATGTGAAAGTATAACAGTGACCCCAAATAGCTATTTCTATTTTTATTTCTTAACTTCAAATTTTATGGGTCTTTGATATATTTTCAGCCAAGTACTGTTTCACTCAATTGAGCATACTCCTCAGACACTAAGTTTACTCCCGTCACCCTCCTTTTACACTTAATTAACTTGATTAAATATTTATACTGCTGTCACAGCCTATGTCCCTATCAAGATTGCGGTCCTGTTCTGTTAACTGTACAGTACAAACACAGAAATCCATCATATTAGTTACTTATGAAAAATATTGTTAGCTTTCCATGAAGAATTACTTGCTATAGGAAATATTATTCATTTTTTTTATTAGAAAAAACCCTTCCTTAACATAAAGTACTTTAATTTGAAGGAAAAATGATATCATTTTTTTACACTTAAGAATAAGATGGCTGTCTGATTATAGCAGCAGTAATATCTTGCCTAAATTATAATTATGAATATTATCATTGTGTTTAATCAACATGACCATCAGTACTTACTGCAAGGTATGCATAAATGACAAATACAAATAGCTTTATAGCAAGTAGCAATTCATATGCATTGTTAGTGGCAAAACAGACCATAAAGCAGACGTTTGCATTCACAGGAAGGAAGGGTAAATACGGAGCTCATACATTAGTTTCTAAAGGAGCTCATACATTATGTATCTCACATCTCTCAGAAGCAAAGCAGCAAAAAAATAAGTTATCTAAGAACACACACAAGAGAAAATTCTAATCCTTATGCATATTCCACTACATATACTAAGCCTGTATTATTTATGACTAAGTTACTGAGATGGCAAACCAAATGAATAAGTTCATAGCAAGGACTGGTAGGGCAGGATAATAGTCTAAGCATGGCAAAAATTCCCAGTTCTACCAAATTAACAGAAACAGCAATAATCTTGATACAATCCAAATTTAAGGTTGCACAATTTTTACTTAGACTTGCAAGAGTACCTAACAGTTATTTAAGTAGTAATTACAGATCCTATAATATTTCAGAAAATAAATATGCTAGTGCGTTCAGAGAACTCTATATCAGTTTATATGAGATGCCAAAGAATTATGACTACTCTGATCATCACCTCGTAAGAAGCACACACTCATAAAACCACTTGGTATCACAAATTTTGGTCGCAAATCTCCTCAGATATTTATACTCTGAGTTGCCTCAGATTCAGGAACCTACAGCAATGTGCAATTGTCTTTGTAAATTCCGCCTATACACTTAGGTGCACTCAATCCTTAAGGTATACTATTCCTATTTAAAAACAACACCAGTGCAAATCCTAAGCCCATCTGAGACAGAATGGGTATAGGAACTGTAATGGAATATGTTTAAGCCTTAAACATGACTAATATATCTTGAGCAGAATTAACAGATTGGGATCCTATAAAGGTTAGGTGAGTGTGACCAATTAACAATGACTGATGGACTGAGACTACGTGTGATTACTGAGATTACATGATATGTCTCTACTACAAGGTTTCTAAAGATAGGATAATAATTATTTCAATGATCTCCTCAAATGGAAAAAGAGCAATAAATAGGGCTACAGAATAGGACTTAAAAGGGAAGCATAAGTTTTTGTGTATGTGAATATACCATCAAACGATATGCAACCAGTGTAAAACAGCAGCACACTATTTTTGCCATCAGTCACAAATTAGAATTTTTCAGCATTTACCTCTGTTTAGTAAGTAAATAGCTACTATATCTGTTGGAAAGTAGCATGAGGACCAGAGCTATTAAGACTTCCAAGCTGAGATACATTCATAAAGAGCATGTACCCCAGTGTAGTGACAAGGTTAAATAAATATGTGCTCCCTTAGCTATTCTGAGATCTGGATAAAACTAAATACCTCATTCAAGATGATAAGTAAATAGATTACTTTTGAAATTGTCTGTATTTAATGAATTCCCTGTTTAAGTACGGTAAAACAAAACACAATTAATATAAATCAATCTTCAAGTGAAGAGCTTAAATATCGTGTTACTTTTGGGAGAAACAGAAAGCATTGCTAGCCACAAAATTCTGCTTTGCAAATATTTCTTGATGTCCTGATTTTTATGTTTTTTAAAAGTAAAATATTCACCATACAAAACTGAAATAAAACTATAACAATAGTCAATTTGTAAAATATTCAGAAAGGCTTCGAGGCATAAGAGACAAAATGTCTTCCACTGTCAGTGTTGTACAGATGTGAAAGACCAAGCCTTCATCTTCAGATATTAGGAAATTTTTTTTTTATGTTAATATTGCTGAAGCTTGTCACTTGGAAAAGGGAGAATTCCCCATTCAGCCTCCCATTTGAAGATGCATATGTCTGGCAAAACAGGGAAAGACTATTTAATTTCTGAATGGGTTAGAAATGCTTTTTACAGACAGGGATGTCTATCAGGATGATATGGCAGCTGTTTTCTTTCCCAACTGCTAGGCCTTCAGTCTATCTGTTCTTTGCGCTAGACAGAAAGAGAAATTTGCAGCTGAAGGACGTCTTTGGCATTTGCTTGAGATTTTCTGATAGCCTTGCTCCTCTAGTATCCAACTTTACTAACCCAAACTGACAGATTTTTCAGGCTACAGAAGTGTGTGGTCACATCGCTCAGGCCCGCAGTGAGCTGAGGCCAGGCAGCACCTCTGTGTAACCTGCCTGCTGTCCCCCTCGCTGAGGTGGGATACCTTGCTGGGCCTGAAGATGAGGCTCAGCAGTTCCAGCCTTTTGGGTAGACACCATCTACCTAAATTTCTCCAAGGTTTTCAATTCAGTTTCCCACAGACTCCTCCCAAAAATCCAGATGCATTGTGGTCCAGGTAGGTGGGGATCTGTCTGTCCAGGGGCATCCAGAAGGGTAGTTGTAAACAGTTCCTTTTTTAAATGGCATTCTACCACTAGTGGAGACCACCAGGATAGGGCCCAGTACTGTTTCATATCTTAAGAAGTGATCTGGAATGGGATTTAATGGATCCTGATGAAGTTTGCTAATGTCAGTAAACTGTGTGGGGCAGTGGATACTCGGAAAGAGAGAGTCACTCAGCACTAAGACATGAATAGTCTGGAAGAGCAGGCTAACAAGAGCCTTATAAAGCTCAACAAGGAGAAATGTAAGGTCCTGCACCTGAAAAACATAATCCAGGAACAGAGCATCTACCCACCTGGGAAACAGCTCCATGGAAGGGGAGCTGGGAGTGCTGACGGACAAGCTCAGTGGGAGCGAGCAGCGCTGCTGCAGCACAGAAGGCCAGCAAGGTGCTGGGCTGCATCAACAAAGGCATCACCAGCAGAGATCATCTGATCTGAACCCCATCAGATCAGATGATCCCACTCTATTCAGGGCTTGTCAGGCGACATCTGCAATAATGTGTTCAGGTTTTGGTCCCTGCTATTCAAAATTATTGTGGTCATGCCAGAAGGGATCCAGATAAAGGCCACAAAGATGATCTGGGAAGCCTGCCATGGCAGGAAAAGCTGAGAGAACAGCATTAGTTCGGCCTTGAGAAAAGAGGGCTGATCACTATGTTCCAGTATTTAAAGGGTGTCTACAAAAAAGATGGAGACTCCCTTTTTAGAAGTAATCACATACGAAAGATGATGGAAAATAGGTACAAATTACTCCTGAGGAGATTATGATTTTTCACAATGAGGACAATCAGATATTGAAATAATGTCCCCCGGAAAGTAGTGGATTTCTCAACATTGGACACTTTCAACCTAGAGAAGGTGCAGGGTCATCTTGTCTAGACCATGCTTTTTTCTAAGAAAGTGAACCACATGATCCTTGAAGTACCTTCCAACCTGTTATTCAATGAGTCTATGATTCTATTAACAATTATTTAGATAGTCCCAGTAAAGAAGAAGCAGGAATGGTATGGGGGTGCACGATACCAGGTATATGTGTGTGTGTGTGTGTGTGTATATATATATAGTATGTATCTACATGTAAATATATGAATATGTATGGCATATACGGTATATATGCTCTCTTTCATCCAAAGATATTAAAGGTGAAACAACAAATGGAATGGCTGGTCTTATCAGACTATTTATAAAATTTTATTGCTAAATTTTAGTTTTCTGAATTACAAATAAATAATCTAAATAGTTTCCTCAAATATTCTGAAGTACTTTCTTGTCTAGCTTCTATATTAATAGTGCATTTCAGTTTAATTTTCAATATTTGTGCACAATCCAGAGCAGATTGCTCCCAGCTTTCAGCTTTTCTTTCATTGTAATTCTACTCTAGCTGATTTTAGAACTCTGTGCACATTAATATTTTGGGTTTACATTAAAGATGTTTTGAGATTCACTGCAGTAAATTGACACTTCTTAATTCCTAATGTGATTTTCAATTTGCAGAGAGTCCCTCTGGAATGAGGAGAGGGGATAGAGCAAATCATCTAATTTTGGAAGTTTCTCCATCAAAAGCAGAGAAAAAAGAATAAGAGACACTCTACATAAAATAAAAACATTATAATATGATTTATAAATCATATAATACACAAGAAACTGACATGGTTAAATAAAAATATTTTTATTTCACATTATTTCCTCTTTATCTAAGGTGGTATCTCTTGTCTATGTATTTTATTGGCCATTCAACAGTGTATTTTCACCATTGATTTGATTCAGCTAACTCCAGTTCTAAGAAGACTACAATAATATCTAAAATGAGAATATCTTTCCATAGTGCAGTGATGTTTGCTGTTCTTGCTTTTGTCTCAGAAAATGGCAGTACACCTCATTATCCAAGTACATTAATTATATTTACTTCTGAATCAGCATATTTCTTGTCCTGATTACACAAAATATTTATGACCAAAAAAAAATATTGATATATATGTAGCTGTCAAATGTAAACCCTTCAAGCCATTCAATTTCAGTGACAACCCTAATAGCTCTTTTTCTCTAATACCTTATCAGCCCATACTCAGATAAGAATCTGCAGTACATGAAGACCTGCAGCACTCAAGAGAGTCTACAATTACATTTTTATAAACATCATCACCTGCTCCAGACAGGCAAAAATTTATACCTTCTGCCCAGGAAAGTGGTAGAATCACCATCCCTGGAAGAGGTCAAAAGGTGTGCAGATCTGGCACTTGAGGATATGGGTTTGTGGTGAGAACAGTCATTCTGGGTTAATGGTTGGACTTGCTGATCTTAGACATCTTTTACAACCTTAACTACTCTTCGCTTCTGTGAGTCGATGATTTGTAACTGTGACTCACAATCACTTAGCAAAAGAAAACAAATACCTTAAATTTTTTGCTGAACCTTTTACTGTTCTAGCAGACCACTGAAACTTACACTCCTAAAAAATTCAACTGCAGATTTTATCAGACACAACTGAGTAACAAGATACAATTTTACCTTGTTTAGATTGCTGTGATGAAAAGACTTGAGAATTTACTCATGAGACTTCACCGAAAGAATTATGTAACAGAATATAATTTCTTTTTAAGACACATAATTGTTCTGTACAAAAATTATCCTACTTCATGCTTGCACACAAGATCAGATTAGACATGCCTCAGTATTTATAAATTCACCAGTGTTAAGGGAATTCATTCTTGTTAGGATCAGCAAAGTCAAGCTAGACAAACAGATTCTGTGGACTGAGTCCCCAAGGAACTGTCTCCAGCCAGCATGAGAACGCCATCAGCAATTATCAAAGATGTTGTCAAGGAAATATGAACTGTGCCTTCTTATGTCTGGAGTGATCATGAGATGCATTTGGACATGATAGATAAATAAATGACTATGCACTTTTTAAATCACGGTTTTATACATTTTAAAATAATATTCAAAGTATTAGTATTTCACATTTATGGAGATAATTGGGCAGATGCCAATTGTGCTACATTGCTACAGTACTACTTGGAAAAATTTGCATAAAAATTTAATATCCACTATTTTTACATTTAAGAAATATAATTTAACAATAAAATGTAAAATAAAAGACTCCTATGTCCTTTAAAAAAGGAACTTTAGAAAATTTATATATTTTGAGGTAAGAAAATCCTAATTTTCATTTTTTACAATCAAAACATTTCCTTTCTCAAAAACACAAATAAGAATGTGTAATATAATTTTCTATGCTTTCTTTCAACATTAGCGTGACAAGTGTTTGTCTGATCATCAATTTTAAAAAACGTAAAATTAAGTCATTTATACAAAAATATTGACATGGAAGAATAAACATCTCTGTGACCTTCCTGGTCTTTTAGCAATGGAATGCTGATGTGCATTATTTAAAATCATATAATCTGGGAAGTATTCCACAGGCTTCCGGTAAAATATGCTTCAGAAGAATCATATATTCCAGTATTGACTGAATATACAATTATGGATAAAAAAGGAATTTAAATAAATTGTTTTCACATGATGTAATATTTGAAGGGACCTTTTGGCTCATCTAACCCTGCTCCATACTGAAATCTACAGTGTTCAACTGCTGCTAGACATTTTTCAAGCTTTTTGTTTTGCTAAGGGGTTTGTTCAGCCTTTTCCCTTAACACCGAGAAGTTCTTTCTAAATTTGCTTTCTGTGCTGCTTATGAAAACAAACATTGCTTACAACTGTGTTTGTAAATCCTTGTACTGTTCTGTTAATTCACTTTTTTGCCAACTTGCCCTTTACTTCAATCCAAGCACTGATGCCTTAATCTCTTTACAGAGAGGGACTACCAACCTTCTTATCCTTTGGTTTTGGGCAATATAATGTCCTGTTTAGAGGGCACACAAATGATTAGGACTCATGTTTGCAGAGCTGTGAGTCTCTTTGTATCTCAGGTTTAGTTTGAGAAAAAAACAAACCAAAACTCTAAATTTTTGAACTATTTGGAGGAGTCAAAATTATTCCCACAGTACATGTACCTTAAAACCTGTGTTCGACAAAAGACTATGGAATTCCAACATTATCAGTGTTCTCCATCAAGTTCACCATCATTGATCTCAGTTCGTCCTATAAGGACCAAATAAATGTACATTGTAACCACACAAAAGGCAGATTGTTGCTGAAATAGTTTTTGATAATATGCACATGCATAGTGGTAGAACACAGGTTTGAAGTTTATATTTCATGGTTTTATATACACTAACCAAAGTCAAGGTTTACTACTGTTTGTTCAGAACCAAACAATATATTTTTGATAAAGAATTGAAGTACAATTGAATTCTGTGATTTTTAGGTATCATAAAAACAAACAATGGTCCTCTCTTTTGTCATTTGACATGTAAAACCCAGAAACATGGGCATCACAAGATACTTGTAAACTTGGTACAGTAACATTTGAGGAGCATGGTGGAAAAAGAATACAGCCCTGTTTTCAACAATTGCATTTTATGCAAGCTTTTTAAAAACATTCTGAGAGATCATTGTTTCCTTTTTTTTTACAAGCAATGTTGATAAACTAATTTTTTCTTCTTAAGATTGATTTCTTGTCTATTAAATAGGGTATGACTATAACTTTTTTATAATAAAATTTTATTTATAAAGCATGATCTATCAAACTAAAATATTCCAGTAAAACAAAGCCATTTTTATTATATAGTATTGGGTTATATTATTTTATTCATATACTAAACAGGAAAGTTAAAAATCGTTAGTTTCAGTATTGTCAAGATACAGCTGGATTCTAATACTTCTTAAGAGTTGGATTATAAGATTTCAAACATTTGACATGATTTAGGTTTGAAGTTAATGTGAATTTCAGAATCTCAGAGAAGTTATCCTACCAAACAGAGATATGTATTAAAGTTATAGGAAGCACTACTGCATGAATATTTTTACCTTAAGATTTGGGAGAGAATTCTTCCATTTTGGAAATGGGAGGTCAGAAAGATACATCAATCCCATTTCAAGTGACAGATATGTACAGCTGTCTTAGAACGCTCTTGAAAGCAGATTTTAAACTCTTTAAAGTAAAATCAATAAATTCCTGATTGCATCAGGGAAATGGTTTCTATCAAAATAATCTTGCCTTCCTGATCAGATTTTTTTACCCATAAAAAAAGCACTAAGCATAAATCAACCTACCACGTTATCTATCTCTCTTTGACACCTTAGAGCCTTAGAATCTCCACTACCAGAAATTGGACCAAGCAGACACACTCTGGGCAGCTTGCGAGATGAAGCAAATGTGGCATCACTCCTGCTACATTTGTACTACTTTTGTAGTAAAAGATATCACTGGAAAGTATACCTGTATCAAATAACTGCCTTTCTACTTTGATTTTCCTTCCTTTATTTGTGTGTGTACTGGGGAGAATGTATCAGACTATGGAGGAGATTATTTTCTCTCTTGAATGTGTTTGCACAGTGAGCGGTGTCATTATGGGTAAAGAGCACCAGCTTCCCTGTTACACTGAATACCTCTGAAGAAACAGAAGAATATCTAATGATGTAACTTAAAGTTCTTAGTGCTTTAGATAGCCATATTAATTAGGTCTAATATATTAGGTATCTGGGTTGCTTATAAAGCAGATCATTCCCCCAGAAGCATTTTAATTTATTCTCTTTGTGAATAATTTGTTCAGGAACCAGGAAGGAATTATGCTTCTGACATAATGGATTAGTAAGACAGTATTCAAACAACAGAGGAAATTAAGTACAACGTTAGTAACCAAGGATGAAACAAATTTTTAAAAATACATAACCCATTTCTCTGAATTTCTACTGTACTTAATAAAATTTCCCTGAATCCCTTTGACTCCCTGTGATGAACTAGTGTTTTCTTGAATACTGCAGGAGACTTTTTGTTGAACAAAGATAAACTCTACATATAATTTATGCATAAATATATGTATACATGCATATTTACTGCGGTGTAAGAGCTGCTTTAGGAATAGGTGATTCTTCTGTATAAGGTTAAGTTTGGCTGTTTGTTGGTAGGTGTGTACAAGTGCACACACTAAAGGAATAATTTGTAGAGAAAAAAAAGATTAATTCCATTTTTATGAATATACAGGAGATGAAAACTTTGTTCAAGTTTAATGCATATATTTTCAGCCTGGAAATGACTGGTCCCTACTAAATGTCTTTTACACAGGTTCATTTCTTCATTTACTGGAAAATAGAGCATGGGAAAACTACTAGGGAAAAACCGAAATACAACAGCTTTTGATTAGAGATTGTTTTGAGGGCTGTTTATGAATAACATACTGTTTACATCCAACAGGAATGATGGAAAGACTTCAAGGTACTTGGAGACATTAGACTTTTTCTGTAGCTGGGAAGGAGTTCACCTATTTTAGTTCTGTGGAAAAAAATTGTATGTTAAACAAAAGTGTTGGATGCAGTTTGTAACATTCTCTGCAGCCCTGCCTGGTTTTTGTTTTGTTTTTTCCAGATGCTGGAGTATAGGATGAGCAGTCATGCAATAATGAGAGAACTGACAAATATCTCTTTTTGCATCTGTTCTAAATGAGCTATTGACAAAATATCTGTGGTTCACTCTACAATTGGAAAGGAAGATTGATTTCTGTTTAGTATTGAAAAAAAAAAATCTGCTGGCTTCTTGTTCCCATGAGGTTTTGCAATACAGTGACAGTTAATTTTCATTAATTCTAACATAATATTTCATCCCTAGCTTATCATCATACTTTAATAATCAGAAATAATTAAAATTACTTTTACAGTAAAACTTTCATAAATACACAGAAACCTGTTAATCGATTCATAGTGAGATAAATGAGGACAGAAAGTCTCTTTTTGTTCTGCATAGCAGAGAACGAAACTCATTTGGAGTCTATCATGGGACTCCAGGGTTCTATCAAAACACAAGAAATAAATTATAACAGTAGAGGAATGCAAATTCTACAGCTACAAGTCTGTGCTGTAATTTTTAATGATGCGTGTGAGCCTGCTGCACTGCTCATAACAAATACTCTCACACAGTCTTATGCCCATGTACTCATCCTGTTTATAATGTTTTTTTCCCTCTTGTGATAAAAAAAAAATCATTATCAGTTTGTTTCAATCCTATTTCATTTTCTGAAGTTTGTAAAATCAGTTTAAAACAATTGATACAAATCAATGAGTCAAGCGTATTTGGTTAGGTGTGGAGAGAAAGAGTGTTGCAGTATTTCAGTAACTCCCAATGGGTTTCTCAGTCATCTGAATGACTGAGGTTTTCTGGTAATAATAAAACAGCAACATGGTCTGCTAGTTAAGACAGCAGTCACACTGAAGTGGAGCTCTGCTTTCTTAGTATTATAAGTTGTTCTTCACTCTGTGGTCCCTGGAGGACTCAGGCAAGAACTCAGAGGTCATATATGATCTTCAGAGTCACAAAATACAAAGAAATGGCAATGAAAACAAGAACTAAGAGGTTGCATTTCTACTTTTCCCTCGGGAATAAGTGCTCCCATTGTATCTGATTGATCTTTTTAGAGTAAAGGGAAAGTCTCTGCATCACCACCACATCAGTTGTATAAGGTTTTCACCAAAACTCTGGTGATACATACACTGGTGCATTTCCCTCACACAAGTTCAAGCAACAAATCAGATCAGTTAAAAAATATTTATATAATCTCTCCACTGTTTAGCCATTTGGAAGTATAATTTAAAATTTTTCATTAAGTTGGTAATTAAAATCTTTTTTTCCCACCATTGATTTTTGTAGGGGGTTTTAATTTGTGTTTTATAAAGAAAATTACCTCATAATCTATTTGCTAACAAGTATTAGGTAAATCTTAAATTCACAAATGTCACACAACTGAAGTAAAAGTTTGAAAACCTGGGCTTGGTGTGTCCTTCAGAAAATTGCCAACCTTCTAGACATTCAGCAAAGCAAGTAAACAAAAGTAATTTAGCTAGAATTTCAGAGACAGACTTTAATCCTTACTTCTCTATTTTGTGATGTAATATGGCCAAAGAGTAACACCATTTTTTATTACAGAGAACCTTCTTTTTGCGTTTCTCAGAACATTTCTCAGACATTTTTTTAGTCCTTAAAATATCCACATAAATCAAGAGTATTATCTCCACTTCATACAAAAAACATCAGTAGGGCACACACCAAGTCTAGTCAATTACCAAGTGATATAATTGATTTTTGGACTGATGACGACTAGAATGAAAACCCAAGCTCTCCTGAATAAGGCCTAGTGGAAGTTGGTGTTGGCACCCATGAAAGACATAATTGATTTAATTAATAAAGAACAGTGTATTTCTATATCATTTTAGCACAAAATGGGTCTGTAAATATGACTCAGAAAATCATTTTACAAAATTCTCAGGACAAATAACTATGCTATTTTTCTGTTTCAAAAGACAGAATGAAGATTCCTTCTTCCTCTATTACCCCCACCAAAGTCTTCACTAATGTGGATATTACAGAGGATAGTGAGGTGAGAAAACTGTGGTCTCTTTTGATCCATTCAATTAACTCTTTTCTTTGATCATGTGAAAAGATTTAGAAACATATCAACAGAAAACTTTAAGGCAAAACCAAATCATATTCTCATCCAAGCTATCATTTATTCCAACAATATCAGTTGTGCTTTTACTACAGCAGGTCACATTCTCATGCCTTGAATGTTTGTTTGGGTTTCACTTTTCCATGTTCATTTTAGACTTAATGAATTCATTATAGCAGATCTTTTGGATTTCAAAGTACTAAAAAAAACTGTTGTACTGTAAAGTTCTTTTAAGTAATAATTACTGTGGTAGTTTTATTTGTCAGCTATATATTTGTGTTTTAAAAGGAAAACAATGTGATGTTACAGAAGCCATTACCATTTCAAATGTCAGTTCTTCACGGGATTAAACCTCCGTGGCAGAAATTAACCCTCTGCTTTTTGGCAGGTATTAGATGAATATAGCCATGTTTGCAAAACAGCTAATGTCTATTTTTTGTTACCTAGTAGCAGAACAAAAAATTATTTTAAACTGTTCGTATCGAGTTAGACAGAAAGAAACTGCCCCTCTACATGTATTTGTAGATGGTGAAAGAGCATAAAGCACCATTAAGAATTTCTGAGACATTCTTTTTTCTTGTATGCTGTTTGTGACAATAAAAATTATGGAAACCAAAACAGATAATGAAGTGATCCACACTCAGCAGAGGAGAAGAAGAATAGAAAGAATTCCTACATTCAAACTCAATTCTTGTTTAAATAGCTTCATTAGTAATGTGAAATTCAATAACCCAACTCCTAAATTGAGGTTAAATCAATGGAAATGTGTTATCTAATGAGATACTGGCTACATAAGCATTATAGGTTCATTTCTACATCTCTCTTTCAAAGACAACTTCTAACTGATATATCCGAAATTAATTTTCTTGCAAAATGACAGTCTAAACTAAAAGCTCCTTAGAAGCATGTCCTTATTATCCACATAATCTATTATATTTGTGCTAGGATATCCTACAGCCCTTAAACATTTAATTATTACACTAAGAAAAAGTTTGCAGGACTCAGAGTCAGAAATATAACAAAAATACACTACTTACAACTTTAGTAAGAAAGCAAACTCTACTACTAAATGGAAAATTCATTGATGCAAGAACTTCAACTTGCAGTCAATACCCTGTATACCACAATTTATTTCACTGCATTTAATCTGTGAAAAAGGTCAGAGAAAGATGTTCTTGAACTTCTCTGCTATATAGAAAATGCCTTCTACAGAAAAAAAAACCAAAAACCAACAATCCTCTGCTGAAGTTCATTTCCAATGGAAGCAGAATTCTGTTTTATTTTCATCTTGTGCTGATAAGGAGATGAAATCTTCCCATTCAAAGGGAGTTTATGGCCTCTAATTCATATTTCAACATTAACGGAATACATATTCTGCTTTCATTTGGCTGGCATAATGAATCTAATATTCAGGAGTCAGAAAAGAACTCAGTTCTATATTATGTTCAAAAAATAGAAATGCATTAATTTACTTTTTAGCACATGGTTTAGTCATATCTCAGTTCTTAAACCTTCAAAATAAAAAATGTTCATATTCATTGGGACACTTTGAAAAATTATACTCTTACAAAATTTTCAGCTTCATATAATTTTAAGAGTCACTCTGGGTGGCAGAAGATCAGATTTCCCTTCACTATTTGCAATGTGTTACAAATGTCTAAAAGTTCAGTCTGGTTGTGAAATGTGATAGAAGTGAATTTTGAAAAATCTGAGTTTTCCTGAAACAGGTTTTTCAATCACTAGTGAATTAGAGATGAGTTTAAAGTTCTGTTATCAAATCAATGCAGCTGAATACTGCTAGTTATGATACAAAGGTTAGGGTTTAAGAAAACAAGGATTTTCATCATACCTGATGAATGGAAAAAAAAAGGCCCTTAGGTACATAATGTGAATCTAGTATAAATTGTATAAAATGTACAAAATTCATAAAATTAGTATAAAATACTTTATTTCATCTCTGTCTCAAGATATGCTAATGTAATATTAAATTTTGCCACTATCCTGTGAAATTATTTCTGGCTATTTAACCTAGACAAAATCTGACACTTGTTTTAACAATATTTTGCTTTATCACTGCTTAGGATAGGACATTGTATAGGACTAGGAGACTAAACTGGTCAGAATAGTAGTAATATAAATAACATATTAAAAGAAATATATTATTGCTATATCATATTATAATAACCTTATGTATATTCTAGATTAAAAAATTAGTTTTACCTTTTCTGATTATAAAAATTTGCTGCAAGTAACTGATTACCACTAAATGTTAGAATAAAAATATATATTGAGATAGAGGGATGATGTTTTTCCTTGAATCTAATTGGCACTCCCCATCTTTCAAAATAGTCTTTTCTCACACATATAGCTACACAACTAATATTCTCACCCTGAACTCAGGTACAATATGCTAACTTAACTGCCAAGGTCTACCATATGCTTAAAATATCCACAAATTCTACGTTAAGCTTTCTATTTTTCAGTTTGTAGCTGCATTTTCAATCTGTAATATTATTATAATTAAAACTGGCAAAAAGTTTTGAACTGCTGTTCTAGACTTCAAGGTTTGCAATCACTACAGGTAAAAACCCAAATCCTGTGGATCTGGACATTCACTCTTTATTGACTCTTTATAGTTATTGGACTAAAACTTCAGTATATAGCAAATAATAATACTGTAGGAAAGTATTTTAGTGCTTAAAGGCAACCTTAAGTATTTCTGTGGGTTCAAAACCATGCCATAGAAATTTCCTGATCCCTTGAGCAGCAGCTATACAAATATGTCTTTCTTTTAAAAGATTTAAAAGATTTAAAAAAGTAAACTTGTCCTTAGCTGAACATGTTCTTGTCTTTGAGCAGTGCAGTGCCATGTCACATGCTAAGCATTAAGTTCACTGTTTTGATCAGGATCTTAGGTTTGCTGCCGGGAGTCTGGTTTCCTGCACTGATTTTATGCTGCTGCATTTCCACTATTCCTTATCACCTTCTTAATCTACTACAAAACCAAATTTATTAATTAAAAATAAATTTTAAATCTAATAATTTCTCAATTTGTAATTATTACTGTATCCAGCTGGCCTTATTTCAAGTAAAAATCTGTAATCCACTTTGCAATGGCTCAGCTGTATGAGATCCAAGGATTAGTTTAGTGCAGTGCAGCTGAATAAACTTTAATTTTACAGAGAAAATTTTTACTAAACTGGGATACGGCATATGGAACACCAGCAGCCTCATGTCTGTCAAGCTGTTGGAGACTACACCAAGAGCAATGGGTGGTGGCACCTTTAAACTCCAGAATACATTTTTAGCAGAGGCCGCCTGGGTAGTCAACACCAGAGGATCTGCCAGTCAGGCTGACCCTGCCTAATCAAAATACTACATACCATAGAAACAGATCAAGTTCCTGTAGGGCACGTTAAAATTATGCTGGGCAAAAAGGTTTGGTAAAAAGGGTTATTCCTGCCTCAGGCAAAGGTAAACCCATCCACAGGATTACTTTTGCTGAAGGACTTGGGTGCACTTTGTGGGAAATGCAGGAAAATGGGGAAGTCCAAGGTGTGCCTCAAAGGGTTTTGATTTTGGGTGAAAACAGTCAATGAATTAAACTATAATTAATAACTACTCCACACTGTGTATTACTGCTTCTGTGATGGCTAATTGTCCATCATCTCACAGCATTGATCTTAACCTCAAGGGTTCTGGGGGTCTGAGCCCGACTTTCATTTGACAATCACACTCTCACTAATGAAGAATGAATAAAGCTGAAGAAGTGCAACAGTACTGAAGTTGGAACTGACTCAAATGTGCAGCATGCAACAATCCAACACCTCACACCATCTCTCCTCCTTGAAAGACAATATTATCATCCACAACTATTACTGTATTTTACTTTCAGTTATTAAAGTTTAGTTATCTTAACCTAGAAGTTTTACTTTGATTCTCCTCCCCATTTCTCTAGGGTGGGGAGCAGAGAGAAAGGGGGCTTGAGTGAGAGGCTGTGTGGTGTTTAATTTCCATAAGGACTTAAACCACAACAATAAAACAGATTAATTGAGAATAAAATTAAAGAGTATATAATCTGAAAACCACACAATCTTGAAATTATTACTCTAATCTACTGCTTTTTACTTTCAACACTAGTAAGGTGCACTGCAAGAAGATTTGAGTTCAGTCTTCTTGCAACATTGCAGAAAGGCAGGATGAGAACCAGATGAACCCCAAAACCAAATCACCACGTTGGGATGGCTATATCTTGCCTGTTGTAATAGAAACCTTGTGATAGAAATCATTACCCAGCACCAAGAAAGCCACGTGGCTTTTGCTTAGTTTATAGCAGAATATAATGAGTCCTGCAGAGACATGTCCAATTTCTCTAAGCCTGCAAAAATAATGTAACTGAATTTTTTATTATTATTAAATAATAATAAAAAAAAATAATGAAAAATCAGATGGAGCAGATCTCATTTAAAATTTTCAATTAAAATATTAAAACCTGAGCCCTAGCAGTTTAAAACACAAGAAGAGGATCCACATGTGATTCTGTCTTATATTACATATTCTTTGATAGATGGAACATAGAGGGGATATTAGAATCTCATCCAGAACACTGTAACTTGTAACAGGATGAGTGCAAACTGTTTATCTAGTGCCCTGGAAAACTGCTAACACATGAGATTAAAAAACGGTATCTGTAATTACAGGTCAGACAGAATCCTCAATGAAAATTCTACAAGGATAAAACAACCCAGGAAATTACATACAGAGCACACTGACAACCACGTTTATGACAGTCTCTGCTTTGCTTCTTTATGTAAATCTGCGTGTGAATGTGTCTGACTAAAGAAAACAACTCAGCACCTCATATACCATTTTCCTGTATCTTGAAACACCTGCGGTCCACATGCTGCAAGATGACAAACACTGGAATAATTTGAAGACCTGATCATGAGACAGAACAGAAGGAATAGAGATAAGTAAGACTAAGTAGGAAATAAAATGGTAAAGGGCAAAGTTAATACAGAAGGAGTAGAGAGAAGGGAAGATATTGGTCAAGAAGTGCAAATGAAAAGAAATAAGCTTAGAATAAACACAGATTAGTAGGAATACTTAGCAGGAAAAACTTGCTTTCAGAACAGATGAAAAACTTTTTCATAGATGTGTATCTTTTTTTTTTTTCCTAAGCCATCTCCACATGAAGTGGACACTTGTGACATCCTTGCTGGCCATGAGGCAGATGGAAGCTTTAGGAACCCCACCTCACCAGCCAATCTGCATGTGCCAATTGTGCATCTGGCCTCCGCCAGTCAACGTACAATGACATCCTTCTGCCTTTCAGAACCTCTGCATTCTGTAATTTCTTTTAACAGAACTTGAAATGTTCTTATCTAAACTTTGGCTTTCTCTATCATGCTGGGTAAAAAGTTCAAAATTATGAGGAGGTGGGGAAGAGAGTGAGCATTTGTCATAAAAAAAAGCCAAGTAATACTTGCTCTCTTTGAGGAAGGAGATGAATTACAAATAGCTTTTTAGAGTACCTTAGACATCAATTAAATGTTTTTCATTGTTTGCAGCTGAATACTGAATTTTGAAAGTTAAGACAATATAAGGTTGAAATTAAAAGTATGTAGATATGACTGAGGGAAGTGAGATTCATGAATGAATAACTGATTAATTTCAGAAAGGAGTATGCAAGTCTGTGCCTCTGGGCATGTTAAATTGAATTTACCTACACTTCTACTTTACACAGTTGGAAATTCACATTTGCACAAAAGTTGGCATTACATAGGCAATATTTTAGGTGACCAAATTATTTTTGTAAACCTGAAGCTATATTGCAATGATACATGTGATGAGATTGGAATATCTTATACCTTATAAATTCTATCAAATCTTGCTGCTGCAAAAGTCGACAGTGCAGTGTTTCAGAAATACATATCCATATTACAAAAGTTGCTCCTTACTGGGCCACCAGAGTGCTTTCACATCTGCAATCTGGTCCTGAACTGGAAAGCAACATCAACAAAACTCTTCCAAGACTGCCTTAATTACCTCACTAATCTTTACCAAAACCACTACACAAGTTTTCATAGCCATGACATCTCTATATTATAAAACATACAATAGTCTGTATGATGTTATAGTCTCATTAATGCTTAAATCAAATTGCTTTAAAGAAACTAAATTATATTTACCAGTCATTGTACTTTTCTTTTTTATTGTTTTCTACATATTAACGGATTTTTTTAATCACAAAGAAAACTAGGAAGTTTTAGCAAATGTGAACAAAATGAGAAAAAGGTAGGTGAACCATGAATTTAAGAAGAATTTATATATTTGTAGTCAGTCAGTGTACAAGACAAAAGTTTGGCTCACACAGTGCTGCTCAGAGCACAAGTACTAAATGAAGCAAATGTCTGTCAAGTTTCTTGGCTGAGTGACAGTTCTGTATCAGTTAATCTAAAATTATATTGACTCTAAGCAATGAGTAGCACTTCCAGGCTGCATATGGATGCATCCCTGATGAAACCTAGACACATGCCATGAAAGAAACACCAGGTGTGTTTGTCATTTCCCTGTTCTAAATGGTCAGGGAAAGGGGATCACCTATTGCATGTTGACACTGATCCATCTAGCAAATATTAATTCATAATCTCTAAGCCCACAAAATCAATGTGTTTTATACAGCTGCAGGAGGCAAACCATAGAGCTTGAAGCAGTGTAGCTTTGATAGACACTGGCCTGAAATTCTACCAGTCTAAACTATTACAGAATGACAGAATGGGTAAGATAACCCACCACACTGGGTTGTCTGGTCCCATTTCAATTTTTCACGCTCAATAATTTTTATTGTATTTCTTGTTTGTTTGGCCTGAGCAAAAAGTAACACTGGTATTGATAGGTCCTCAAAAGATTAAGGACCACAAAACCACATAAGAATTCAGGTTGGAAGAGACACCTGGATGTTCAACCACCCTGTTTATGCAGAGCCATTTGAAACTGATTTCTCAGGATCATGTCCAAATGGCATTTGAATAAATCCAAGAAGAGAGATTCACAAATGCTCTGGGAAGTACCAGCGCTCAGTCACTTCCACAGTAAAAAGGGTCTCCTGATGTTCAGAGGAAACCTCCCACATTTTGATTTGTACCTGTTGCCTCTGGTCCTGTCACTAGACACCACTGAATAAAAGCCCTTTTATCTGTTCTCTTTATACCTTTCCTTCTGGTACTTGTATATACTGATGAGATCACCCCAAGCCTTCTCCTTCCCAGGCTGAACAGTCCCAGCTCTTCAGTCTTTCCTCACAGGAGAGATGTTCCATTACATTAATCACCCCTGTGGCCCCACATTGGACTCTGTCCAGTATGTTCATGTCTCTCATATCTGATAGCCCAGAACTGGACACAGTATTTCAGGTATGGCCTTACCATTTATTTCAGGTATAGCCTGAGAATACCCTCATAGCACCTCCTGCTATGGCTATGCCAGTGGGTAAACATTCTAATCATGATTTTGCAATCAATTTAATATCTTGCAGAAATACTTGCAACATTTTGTTAATACTGTGAAATGAGTGGAACAGACAATCATTTTTTAAAATCCTGAAAAACCCAAAAAACACTTACACATGTGTTGGTGGTGGCTCACTAAAATATGTGATTTTAAAGCTGTTCATTTCGGTTTATGCCCTTAATCCAATGGACTTTCATTAAGGAAGGTAGAAACACCCAGTAGACTTACAAAAACATGCAATGGTTTGGGCTGAAAGGACCCTGTGAATATCACTTAGTCCAAACCTCCTGTCACAGGAAGAGACATCGTTCAATAGATCAGATTGCCCTGAGAAGTTCCAGAGAACTTCTGGATGCTCCACAGTCCTAAAAACATTCAGAGCCAAGCTGGACTGTGCTTTGATCAATCTCTTCCAGTGTTCTGCCACAGTTAATGTAAAGAACTTCTTATGTTCAGTCTAAATCTATTCTCTCTCCATTTACAAATGTTTCCCCATGTTTCATCACTACAGACCTTGCTAAAAATTCTTGCTATCCTTGTCATAAGCTCTCTTTATGTACTGGAAGGCTGCAATGAATTCTCCCCAAAGTCTTATTTTCTCCAGGCTTAATAACTCCAGCTCTCCCAGCCTCTCTTCATACAAGAAGCCCTTCAGTCATCTTCTGTACCCATCCAAACAGGTCCATATCTTTCCATGTTCTGGGCACCCCAGAGGTGGATGCAGAACTCCAGGCAGCATTCTCATAAGAGCAGAGTAGAGAGAGAAAAAACCAAAATAACATCCCTTGACCTACCTGCCATACTTCTTTTTATGCAGGATGCAATTGGCTTTCTAGGCTGGAAATAAACTTTTAGTCAATACAAAACCTGTACAGAAATCAACAGGGAATTTAAAAAGTCAATTTGAGCTCTATAATTCTAAAGAATCTGGGTTTCTATACTGTCAAATTTTGCCCACAGCAGCACAAAGATATAGATATTAAGGAAATACATACATTGACTTTGGTCAGAGAAGCATAAGTCAGACGGCAAAAGTGGTTTCATACTGCACAAAGAGGATGCTGATTTTTGTAGTCTATAACTTCAAAAAAAAGGTGAAATCAGGTGAAGCAAAAAGAATTTTTTTCCCCCTTCATAACCCAGCACCAATTTGTTTGTACCTAAAAACCTGACTACAGAGAAATATGACCACTTTAGAAAGCATTCCCATTAGTATATCCCCAGCCAATTTCTCTCTGAAGAGACCAATATATTTTAGGACATCTCTACACTTAGCTAGAACTTACAGGTTTTTCTCTGACAATAGTTGCTTAAGGAAATGTATGAGAACTAATGGTCGTTCCTAATGTGTGCCAAAGGCTCTTCCCTGTCCCAGTCTGACTAGTCTAACCACAAATCTTCACTCAGGGAAAGACACCAAATCAGGTATCTTCAAACTGTCTTAGTTTATTCTGTCCTCCATAGAATAATTTTACTAATTCATTTTAAGATGTAAAGAGTATTGAAGTAGACCTATAGGCAAGGAAGACAGACCACCATAGGAGAACTTACACCAAATAAACTACTAAAAGTATGTTTTGTGATTTAAGCAAAGACTTTAAAGTGACACAAAAACATTGAAAAATGAGGAAGAGTAGTATGTTCTCTGAGTAACATTTCTTATACTGCATAAGGTCAAAATCAGGATGTTTATTTTAGTCAGAAAAATTAAGTATTAGACCACATAAAACATAGGTGGTTAGTGAGCAATAATGCTTATCTGTCTTAGATGCCCTGTCTATAGAAGTTAAGTGTCTTTGAGTGATTATTAAGGAAGGCTGCATGCTGAACACAGATCCACATCAGGCTTTCTACAAACACTACCCACGGGGCAGTCTGTGCTTTGCATCACTCTCCTAGCTCCCAGTTACCCACATCCAAATAACTGTTGTAGCACACAGTGGAACACAGTCTTTCCTCCAGTGGGGAATGAAGGATGCCGAGCCTCTCATCCCAAAGTGGACAGAGACACAGCCATGATGTGCACACAAAACCTATGCTGTGCACCAGGCAATGCATTTGTAATGCAGTATGTTCTTTGGAACGTAATTGCTTTGGTTCTGCAGCCAACTCTGAATTGTCTGTATGTTTTGTACTAAGCAGCCCCTGAATAAAACTCAAAAATAATCCAGAATTTGTCATTAATCACAGTAATACAGCTGTAAAGCTACTTGACTTCCTACGTAACCAGCATACCTAAATTCATGTATTGCTGTGGTTGCAGTATCCCAGATTCAACTGGCTGGGTGAGAAGAGGTTTGTGTCTGCTGGTGAGCACTTGTGATATGATCCCATAAATGCAACTACATAGATTTCAGCTAGTTCAGACTGAAGTTTGCCTAGAAGTCAGGTATTTAACATGTGATTTAATTTCAAGATACCTGTCATCATGCTTAAGTAAAAGAACTAAACTGCTTAAAAAGCTTTAACTTCAAATGCATACTGTCCCTGGGATGTACTACAGAGCACATCATATATGACAAAGAAAAAAGAAAGACTTATTCATTGATGGAATGCTTAATTAAAAAAAAATCCAAGACATTAAAAGTAATGCACTTTCTAGTGCAACCAAATAACTGAAAATAAGTAAGGCTGTGCCAAGAAGAGGATTGATTCCAGTACAAATGCATGGAGTTTTAGTCTCTGAATCCCTCTGGAGAAATGGAGCATGTGGAACCTGGTCAATTAGCTCCTCTTATCAGTGTGATTAGAGGATGGTTGTTCATATAAATGATGACACAGTTGTCTGTCACAATTCTTTGTGACTCTTGAATTTCTGAAACTCTTAGCAAAGTCACTGTAACTATTTCTTTTAGTGTAGCTCTCCTGGAGCTCTGAGAACCTACTGCAGTGCCAGGGTGAAACACTGGAAGCCTCAGAAAAAAAATCACTCCACATGTGCAAGAAACAGATCCCTCCTTTTTTGTGTCTGTCACAGGAAGGAAGTTAACAAGTCTTATGAGGATTTTGGTCTGTTTATTCTGTTCTCTCTTCTAACAGAAGCAACTTGGAGATCTCTATCAGATATTAGGGAGAAATAATTACCCAGCTGGTAATGACAGACTTGAGTTTTAGAATTTTTTGGCTAAACCAAACATAGAAATCCACTTTTTTAGAGAACCACAACCTTCAGAATTTTATTGCTCTGGAATGATTTCAATGAATTACTAGTACATCTGAGAACCTGTAGAAGAGGATTTGATAGATAGCCTACTTCAATCTCTTACTAAATCATACTCCCACAAGCTAAATTAGTACATAGGAAAGACTAACTGTAAAAACTGAAAAGATACACTACAGCGCAGATAAAATGTTTAGCATGCATCTGGACATGCTTTACAGGCTGTGTCCCCATAACACAATGTCCATGAAATGTAATGGTTTTATAGTTCATCCTACATGGCTGTTATAAAACCTGCAAATTTCCAGTTGCTTCCCAGCACCCCTGTGGAAGAGGGCAGGTCCATTTTCAAAACCATGACATCCTCAACTGATAAAAGTGGTAAGAGCTTTAGTAACACAGTGTTAATGTCCACACATTTAAAAAAACTGGTGTTTTCTTAGAAAATAGGCCTACTCTTCCCCAGAGATGAACTTTGAATGTAGTAGCAGACACCAAAAGTAGACATCAGGGGGGAAATTCTGTAGTGCCAATTAAAGCCGTTCAGATTAAGCCATCTCTCAGTCCCCGTGCTCTGTGTTGAGGAAAACCAAAAGACAGTGAGAAAACAGCTCTCCTGGCATGCTGGAGATGGTGTTTGATTCTGTCAAGCTGGCACGAGTCAGTACTTGCTTGTCCTGCAGGGAGAAGAATGGCTTAATTTTTACAAGCATACGAAGAGATAAAAAGAAATCTTAGTATAAATCACTTAAGTAGTTAATTAATTAAGGGACACAAACCCATAGGAAATCAAGCACTCTTTCCAGGGATCATTAATGTACTTAGCTGTTGCTGTTGTTTTTTTCCTCCCCATGGCTCTATGAGAATTAAAAGATGAAATAATGAAGTAAAATGCTTTAATTCCTACTGTTCTTTACACATTGGTTACAGCAACCATGAGAACAGTGGCATTAAATAGAGTTCTTGATACTTTTGGAGCTATGCTAATATTCAGATATACTTTCAGAGATTAATAAAATTTAGGCAATCTCCTAAATAGTCTAATGTTATAACCTTGAGAAGGAATCTTCTTAGATATTTTTAATAGTACATAATGGGGTTTTTTTAGGTTCAAAATTAAAACAAACTAGATACTACACATTTTAGGGACGGGATTTGTAAACAAAATGAGGACTTGGAAGTAAACCAGTCTTTTCAGAAGTGATGCAGCGTTTCTAAAGCATTTAGATAAAAATTGAAAACTGCATTTTGCTAATACAGTAATTCATGGCAAGTTTTAATCCCATGTACAGCTGGTTTTGTTAAGTTAAACTTTACTTTCTTGAGATGTTGCTAAGCCTGCTTTCACTTTACCATGTGATTGAAATTGACCTTCTAGAAACTAGATCAAAATAAAATGATACTTTTTCCTAGATCAAAAAACATCCACAGATATCAAAAAAAAACACAAAAAAACCCCAAGCCTATTAAAATTTTCCACCACTGAAAATCATGACCTCTTTGTGCTATTATTTTCTGTCTAGTTACTGAAAGATATGATCGAGATGCCTGTTCTGCCTTATAACAGAAAACAAGAGTAACTGAGAGAATGACTTCCACACACCCCTTGTCAGTGCTACAGACCATTAGCAATACTATAAATAGCATGATCAAATCCCAAATTGCAGATTCAGTCATAAAAGTGTCTACATTTCATGCTGATTCAGAGGGGCAGCAGCACTAACTGCAATCATCAAGGAATGTGACATCTCCACAGTATTTTCTACAGCTCACTGGACTGGTGACAGGACAATTGTTAAAAATTAATGGGGACCATCAGACGTGGTTAAGTACAGCTTGGCAACTGTGAAACCAGCACTTCTCATTTGAAAGTGATAATGTAATATTATTCTATGAGGATAGATCATAATAGATTATTTTTCATTCAGGTAACACTCTTCTGAATCTTTGAAATTTTGACCACATTATTTTGTTAAATTGTTAAATTTCTAGGGAATAGGAAGAGAGAAGATGTTTTACATTGTTTTCTTTCTCAAAAGTACTCTTCACCTTCTGTTTTTGCATTATAATCCTTTACTTCTCAATTAGTTAACATTCAAAGAAATTCAAGATCCTAAAATACAAGGTTCATTAAAAGATTGATTGTGGTAGTTAAGAAAAGACTCAAAGCTGTATCCAGTAATTCCCAGATACATGTCTGGATTTAAAAGCCATGGCACAAGTTTGTTTGAAATCTTATTATTTTGCATGCCTGTATTTTTAAATTGCCACAAAATATTTCAACCAAAATCATGGGCCCAACGAAGGATTATTAAATACATTGTGTTGGGTCTTTTTGTATGAGAGCAGAGTAAATTGTTACACTGTTCAGAAGATTCTTAAGAACCCCGGCTTAGAGGCTGAACCAAAAAGGATGGACTGACAACTGAAAGGATAAACTCATGACCATTTGTTCTGAAATTATTAGATTCTAGACACCTGATGTTGTTGTCAAAAATAAGGCTAGACAAGTGACATTTTTTTTGTCTATGCTCAATACTGTGAAGGTCTGAGGAGTCCTACTGTTAGTTCAGGGAACTGAAGACTTTCAGCAGAAAAAACTTGTGTGCTCTTTCTTTTAGGAAGAGGGAAAAAAAATATCAAGTTGTAATATTTCAAAAATGTGCAGTGCATGTGAGAAATAGCTAGAGTCTCCAATTATTTTGACAGAAAGTAAGCAAAAGATCAGGGAGAGGAATTAGAAATTCTAAGCATGGGAGACAATGCTTGAATGAACGTAAGAACTGGAGCATGCTCCCCCCATTGCTAGCCATAGATGTGCATTTCCCAAACCTTTACATTTCTTGCAAATACTAGTGGACCACCAGCAAACACCTGTAGAACCTCAAAGTCTTGCACCAAGTGCTCTGGTCAACACCCTACCACTACAGAGATTAAGTCCAGAGTCTATCTATTGCAGAAATCAGTAACTGTGACTCCTATGTGCTGCAAACAACAAGTATAGTTAGTTATTTATTCATTTATTATTTATGTCACTTGTGGAATTGAATGCTACTCAAATCTAGGAGACCTTAATTAGTCAATATTTAAAAATCAGAAAGTTCAACAAATAATTGAAAGTATTTGAGTAAGTTGTCTATGTGCAGTGAATTTTCCCCTCCAGAGAGTGATTCAGCTCATATATCTGAAATAAATATCTTAATGATGAGATAGATTTGTTTTCAGAGATGTTTCTTTCTCTCCACAGATTAGAAAAGGAAACTTCCTGGACAAAATTAGCCAAAACTGTTATCACTAAACCATGTACGACTGACTCAATGCATTCACAATGTCACACTTGTGTGGTAATACACAAATTATGGAAAAAAAAAGCACCATGCTATATGTAAGCAAAAGATCAAGACTAAAGTTGCACAACTACTTTAAAATCTGAGTTGTAAGTCCTTGATCATAATCATATTTTAACACAATCTTTATTAGGTATCAGGGCATCCACTGGTCTTAATTTAAGATTCAAAACAAAAGTGAAAAGGAAAAAGTTGCATCTGTACTGTGTGACAAACGTGTGACGTACATTACTGCTCCTCTCAGCATCCAGACAGGTGTCCTATTGGAGGATATCCAAGGTGTGTTCTCATCTGTCCAGTGACTTGGAGGAATAGATGCAGATCTGCATCTCATTTTTCCTCTTCAGAAATACTCTGTGCAATCTCTGTTTCCTTTGAATTTAGTAAGAGAAAAATCTAAAAGAAAAAAAAAAATCTCCTCATCACTACCTAGATGAAAAGGATTTTTTTTTTCTTTTTTTATCTTGGGTAGTGGAATATAAGGATAAAAATCTAAGTGAACAAAATAGACTTCCAGGTCTCATCTGGCACACTTACACATAAAGGACCTCACTAATGAACAAGGAGGATGGCTGCAGCACAAGATTTTAAGTCAGTTTTTATAATTTGGAAGATCCTAGAGGAGTGTCCTTGTACTCTGTCTTAGACCAAAATTCTAAACCATGGACCAAAGCTTGGAGCATGAAAGAACTCCTCTGTCTCCTGTACTTACTGAAAATGGATAGAAAAAGAATGTGCTATTTCAATACTACTTTAATTTGTATTTTTCTAGGCATAATACGGCTTTCCCAATTATAGAGGGAGAAGGATTCTTTTCAATTTGTATTTTTACTACTAGAGGTGTGGATACTTTTTGAGAAATTTATGTTATCATCACATTTCTGCTTAACTGGCACCTTTATTATTTCTAAGAAATACTAAATGCATTGAATTTTTGCAAAAAAAACCCCAAAACTCCTCTTGTCAATTTTTCTCAAAATTACCTGACAAGAGAACAGAGTATCTTGTGTAGGAGGAATGACTCAAATTTTCATTGTAAGGGCTATTACCTGATGTCATTGTCAAAATGTTCGAGTTGACTCATTCATAGAGAATCAGACAAACAAAATGGCCTATGCATACAATCAAGCAATCTCATGCTAATTCTTCTTTTCATACAGCAGGCCATTGATATAATATGGACTTTAAGGAGTAAAACCAAGTAGAAGACTAGAGGGACTCTTTTCCAAAGAGTCATGGTCAATCTGCTAGGCAGTCCTCAGGCTGCCTTACTCAGTTATCTTTATTATTTTTAAGGGAAAAAAAAATCACAACACTATTTTTTTCCCCCCCAAAAAAAAGTTTTTCTACAATTTTTTTTCTAATAAATTTAGATTCCCATTAAAAAAAAGAAAAAAACCTCATATTTTTTTTCCATAAAATGGTGTACCAGAAATTATTTCTCTTCCTTTTGAAAGGTTAAGCTAAAGAAGAAAGTCTCATTTCCTAAAAGAAGCTGATTGCTATCTGTTTGGATTATCATATCATTAAGTTTCCTAGGCTTGGTTAGTTCCATGATTACTATCTAATAAAACAATGTGCATTGATTCATAAAAGAAGACAGTTATTAAAAACAGTCTTTGAATGCTTTGGATCAGAACATTGTGAGCATGTAACAAATCAGCCTTACATGTATGTTGTATGCATCACACTTTATTTTAGCAGGAATAACTGATAATTTGTTTATATTTCTTACTAAACCGAGTGGGAACAGAAATATTGGGAGATCTGATATTAAGCCTGGTAATGATGCATTGATAAATGACATGGACCTGTGCAATGGGTAGGTATGTAACTGAGGGACAGGTGGAAACACTTTTTCTTTAAATTAAAAAGTATTAAAAGCATAGCTGCAAGATTAGCATAAGATAAAATCAAGTTTAATAACCATCTAAGCAATAAGGGCACAGTAGTAAAATGTTAAATACTCCTCTCCCTTATAGGCCATGGTCATCTCACCTAGGAAAATTTGCTAGTAAAAAGACAAGAAAGAATAATAAAGGCTTCACCTTAACAAAAACATGTTCTTCTAACATCATCCATATTATAGACATGTCATTTAATAAAAGCCTGGGATTGTTTGTCACATTATTATCCAGAGCTGAATTAACAATGGTAAGTACCAGGAACAGCACAGACAGGACTGAACTAGTAAAGAGCACAGAAGTGTAATACAGCTGAGAAGCCCTACTGTCTTAAGTGGTGTTTGAGATGAAAATAACTATTATTCTTCTGACAGTGACTAGAGCAGAGATAGTTATAGCTAAATTGAATGACAATATATCTCAATTTTGCAAGCACTTGTAATACTCACTACATATGTCATTATTTTAAACTTTGTATTGTAGAATCACGGATTGTATAATCATGGATTACTGAAATAGAGTTCTTAAGTGACCTAGTGAATTCTAATCACTATAAAGTAACTGTCATCAAGCTTTTAAATTAACTGGAACCTACTATTTATTATTTCCTATTAGGTACACTATTTGACTAGTTAAACTGGTTATTGGATTCTTCATACAGTAGCCCCTGAACTCCTTCAGTCAATTAAATTCTTTATTGAATCTGATTTGTCAATGTCAGTGTCACTTCTAATCTTTTAAATCCACATTGGTTCAGAAGCTTTAAAATGTACTTATTCAGTTGCAAAACTAGGAAGTTACACAGACAGAATCTTCCTCCTCTCCCTCCTCTCTCTGTGCAAGCCATGAACCTGCCAACAGTACAAAAGATATAAACACTTGTATATACACACTTATGTAGCTACAAAATGAGCTGCTTTTTAAGATGAGCTACAGAGCATAAACAGGAAAAACATATAAACAAAAAACTCTGTTGGGTGTTTTGATACCAGCATGTTGTATATTGAACACTTTTATCTTTGACTCAATTTCTTATCACTTTAGATAACAGAAATTAGCAGAACAACGTAACTATAGCTAATTCCAGAACTGGAAACTTTAAAACCTTGGTAATACTCTTCACAGGTTTTGATTGATATCCTCAAAAGTATTCCAGACCATTTTTAAACCTGTTACAAAATTAAATTCCCTCTTCTTAAATCTCCCCGATTCTCTGTTCATCAACAAAAGCTAGATTTCAAAGGAAAAACACAGGTGGTGAAGGAAAAGAAAGGAAAAATACAAGCATTAAGTAACGGATCTGCCCGATGTTCTTGTCAGCCTAGTAACTCTTTAGTTCACCTGAAGAGCAGCACAAACATGCAGGCTATTTATTTCCATATTGCAAAGTAGAGTTTGCCTGACACAGACTTCTTTTTCCTTTAAAACCATTCCCTTTCTAAAGGATCTCCTTTTTGCCAGTAAAAAAAAATCTGCTTTTTACATATTATAGGCATATAAGCCTCCGAATTATGAAAGCAATTCCCCTCCCAGGTTAGGCACATCACCTTTATTCTGAAAGAGAAGGCAAAGCACACCAGGCTCTTACCAGACACAGGGAAAACAATTGCTTCAGCTGCATCCAGCGGCGCCGTGTGCGAGCAGGCAGCCTGAGCGCTGCCTGGGCCTCACACAAAAGCGAGATAATTGGCTTTGGCGGAGGAGCTGTAAACATCCATCACGCCGGGCTGGGGCTGGGCTGGGCTGGGCGGCGGCGGGCGCTGCCCCGGCCGGCCGGGCTGGGCGCTCCGCGGCGGGATGATGTCAGGCACAGCCCCGGGCGGGCGCTCATTGGCTTCCCTCACCTGGACCGGCCCTTAACCCTAAACTGCCGGCCGCCCACTGAAAGGTGTCTCTAATCCTTGCCTACATGCGCGCAGGTGGGGACTTTCTGGTTTTCCTCTTTTTTTTCCTCCCTTTTTTTTTTTTTTTCACCTTTCATTTATTCTCTTTCTTCTTCTTTTTTTTTTTTCTTTTTTTTTTTTTCCCTTGGAGGAAATGAGATTGCACAAGAAGCTCCTGCTTTGGGGACCAGGTGCTTGTTGTGGTTTAGCTATTGAATGTAGCAATTAAATAAATTCTAAAAACTAATTTGCCTAAATTATTAAACAAGAGCCTCAGGTAACTGCGTTATCATCATCTTTTTGCTAAATGACAGTAATCATCAAAATATTGTACAGAAAAGGTATTAAAGGAAAGGTTAATGCATGCAGCACCTGGAGAACTCATATTTTTAATGATTTTGCATTGCATCCTCTTCAGGCATGAGATTAATAAAGGCACATGCTGGAAAAAGGGTGTAAACTGAAGGATATTTCACTCTTGCAATGTTATGTTGATTCTTGTGTCTTTTTAAGTATTTAAAACTAACAGAAAAAAGTACAGGGATGCACAAATGTACATGCAGAGTTATTCCTTGAATGCTAAGTAGCAGCCCAGATATTCTGTAGTAAATGAGGCATGAAACACATTGCCCAATGTATGATGTCCTAAATATAGTGGCACTAAGTATTTAGCTATGTTACAGGCAATATCATAAATCATGAGAACTCTAAAATGAGTCCAAATCAGTGCTCAAATAATTGCTTTTTCCATAAATGAGTATTTTGATCTCTCATCTTTAAGTGGCAAAAAATCCTTTTACTCTATAGAAAAATGAAAAAAAAAAAAACGGATCTAGCACATATTATATTTGTATCTTTTGTTCTATGTCAACTTTTTTTAATCTTGGGAAACGAATACTGTCTTGAAGTGGATGGGAACCCGATCCCAAATGTCTTTACAGTAAATGATATAACACACCAGTCTATTTTTGGTCTGCTATCCCTCAAAAAAAAGAAAATATTGTTGCTCAGTTTTTTATCTCGGGGGAAAAACAAGACCAAAGAACCAGCTACACCAAGCCAAAAAATCCCAGGAAAAATGAAATATAATCAAACACACTCTAAGTTAATCTAAAAGATATGTGAGGTAAGATTTCTAGAGTAAACTTGATAAAGTGCTCTGTCATTTTCTTGTGGTTCTTTCACAAGTTTTAGAGACTCAGGAGATTAAATTCTGGGGACTTAATAACAACAGTTTATTTAACAGTGGGGATCCGGAGGTTAACCTATTAGTCAAAACACTCTTTAGTCCAAAATCAAAGCCTTTGTTTACTTATTTCTGAATATACCATGAAAACATGGTAGTTCAGATGGAAATAGCTATAATAAAGATTCATTGCTATGCAAAGTGACAAAACTGAATTTCAGGTCAGAAAAGACTAATTTGGACAATGGGAATGTCAGCTTTGCTTTTGTATGATTAATGATAAAGGTAAGACGTAGTATCATGAGTCATAAGGAAAAGAACCATTGATGAGATAAATTATGCTTAAATGTGTCGTATGCAAAAGTTATATTCTCCTGAATATTTAATGGTACATGTAGTCTAGACCAAACTGACACGTTACTACACTGTCACTTCTGACAAAATGTTACTACACTGGTTGATTTAGCATGAAAAATACCTGGACTTCCCATATCTAGTTAATCTTAAAATGATGAGTTAAAGTTCTATGCATTTTTTATTCTTGGGTAGAGTACACTTTATAACTTTCAGGAGTGTATCACTCACAGACTACCTGCTAGACCATCTTTAATGGGAGAGTGCCATACTTTTACAAAGTTCTCAGTGTTCACAAAGTTTGTTATTCTCCAGTGATAATGGAGAACATGCTTTATGAACTAAGCAGTAACTTAGAAAATTTACCTAGTGAGATATCAATGCTAATTTGAAATATTAGTGTAGAATATTTTTTTAGTGAATGACCTGCAAAATTTGACATTTTCTTTACAAAAATCTTTTTTTCTACAGTAATATATGATTAATTAATGTCTTGAAATTGAACTATTTATGAATTTATTGATAAATTATCAATTTTTACATGTTCCTTGTTTCAAAAATTGTCTATTACCTGTATTTTTAAAACCATGGAAGAATTTGGAGATCCAGGCAGAACAAAGTTAAGAGTTGTAGATAACACAGCAGTTCCGTGATCCTAATCAAGTCAAGCAGCATTTTACACCCTGAGATATGCTGTCACACATGGGTTATAACCAGTTTGAATTACAAATAATGAAAATATATGATAGTATTTAAATGACACCCTTTAAATATGCAATAATAGCAAGTCACCTCAGGAAAAAAAAAGAATAAGCTGTAAGACCATTTCTTTAAAAGAAAAATCTCTTCAATGAAATAAACATAGGTTACAAGAACTCAAAGCAGAACTGTTGTCGCAGACATCCTTTGTGAAAAATCCTTTCTGTAGGATTTTTCCTGCTAGAGCTGAGAAGCTCAGTAACAAATATAAACAATTATTATCTGCTGCTGTGGAATGCAACAGGTCCACCTGTGATTGGTCCCCTGTAGATGTTTGGATCTACTGACCACTCATGGTGGAGCTGCTATCGCTCTGTGCCGAGGGACAGACCTTTGTTATTCATTCTCTCTATCTCTTTTTTCTTAGCATAGCCAGCTTCTGAGGAAGCCTCTTTCTTTTCTATCTCTATGTAGTATAGTTATAATGTTATATATATATCATAATATAATAAATCAAACCTTCTGATCATGGAATCAAGATCCTGTCTCTTCCATCCTCTACAAACGCCTGTGACCACCGTAACAGACTGTGTGTGAAACCCAGGAACACAGAATTCATACACTCCTATCGCTGTGCCATAAGTTCCATATCTGAAAATATTGGCTTGTCCCACCTGGCACAGACAATAAATGTGCTGTGGGCAGTGTTATTTCTTGGCATTTTTTAGTTTTAAGTTCAAATCACACAGAAAAAGAAAATGAAAGAGAAGTGACTAATGATTTTCAGTAACTATCTGTTTTTCTTTCTATAACCTAATATTAATCGATGTATGAATAATGTTGAAAAATCTAACTAGAGGGGATATTTTAGTCCTCGAGCAAAGTGAAACTCAGGTTTATTAGTATATATTTCCCATGAGCTGAAATCATTATTGCATTTAATTGCTTGACAATTATTTCTGTCACATCAATTTAATGTTTAAACCAATTATTTATATTACAAAACATAGTTCTACACCAAATTCTAATTGAAAAGCACAAATGGTTTTTCAGTGTTGCTTAAACTATACATTATTAATATTGGAAGGTCTAGGTTTAAAGATTTTTGGGGAAATTAGAACTCAGTCAGGTGATGAGTTTTTAGAGATTGATTGTGTAAGCTCAAAATTACAGCTCTCATAATCCTGTACATGAGATGAATATCAAGTCAGGGAGACCTGATGACTATTAAAACATTTTTTTTCCTCCGCATTCAGACAACAAGAGCTACCAGCTCTTAGGAGATTTTTATCCACAAGATGGCAGCTCTGTTTGCGTGGTCACTCCTTTTAGCAATGTTCAACTTGAAAATCATAACATGGTTTTTTTTTTTTTTTTTAATTTTATAGCAGAGATTATTTTCTATCTCCTTAGGAATTTTAAAAAAATCCCCAAACAAGCACAATAGATATACATTGACTAACCCCAAATATTGAGGTAAAATTTGCTAAGTTAAGAATAAGAAGAACATTCAACAGTGCAATCTTTAGTTTTAGAGTTTTTAAAAGAATCTCCATTAAGACCCATATGTTTTTCATGCTTTAATTTCCATGCCATCAAACCCAGCATAATTTTTAACGGATTAAATTTAAAGAGTATGAAAGTTTTTACTGATAGAAAAGGAAATCCTTGTTTGCCTAAAGGAAATATAGGTTAATAGGTTTCCTCTCTAGGTAATGATCTATTTTGGTTTGCTTTATACCTAAACTCATCAAGAATACTTATTTATGTTATTAAAATCTAATAGATATCTTTATTTCTATGTTAAGAAATGCTGAGATAGTTGTGTATGGCTCAACCACAGACATTTAATAACCATGTGTGCCTTGTGAAATGGATGAAGTACAGAAAAACATAAATTACAGGGTCTAGCTCTTTCCAAGGGGTTGACTCACAGCTGAAATTATTAGCAAGAGTAGATGTGAAAGCATTTTCTCCATCAATGAAATCCAGTAAATTAAAATGAAGCTTTACTGAAACAATACAAAATTTAACATTGAAACAGTTTGCCCATGGGATAGCCATTTCAAAGGAAGTTATTTGGCCTAGCTTCCTGTCTGCATGCAGTCTTTGATGGCACTTCTGGAGTGGAATCACTGATCGCTCAGACAGGAGTAAGGAATTCTGAGTTTCCTAAAATTTGTCATTGACCAAGACCCTTTACACATATAATTATAAATCAGTGCACAGGAGCTTACAGGCTTGTAGAAAATGCAGAATTGATTAATGTAGCTTCCATCTTAATGAAAAAGAGATGAACTCTGTTTAAGTGGTGTGGGGCAGCAGGATATGCGTGAATGGTTGCGATGGATCAGCTAATGGGCAGTAACTTGTTAACAAGGCAGCAAGGCCAAGATTCATGGCTTAAAGGCACATACCTGCTCTCTCAGTGTTTTACACAATGGAAAAAAAACACAACTCTGAGATGTGAAATTCCAGAGGACAAGGTCATATTTGGCAGCCTAGCTCACACCAGCATTGTCTAGGTTGAGGTGAGCAGCTGAAGAGAAGCAGATTAAAAGAGTCTAAAGAGAAAAGGTGATCTGATAGAAGGGTAGTGAGAGTTAGACTGCTGTAAGAGTAAAGCAAGCTGCCCAATGCACAAGTGGTTAGACTGCTGTGAGAGTAAGGCAAGCTGCCCAATGCACGACGTGAGCCTGAACTCAGTTGTGTCAGAGCAGATGATTCAGTACAAATTAAAATCCCAGAATGAGTGGTTCATATAGCCAACTGTAATAGCACGCTACTCGTCAGAGTATTGTCACAACAGAAGTGCTGGTCTTTCATCAGAGGATGTCAAAATACATTTATGTCACAAAGTTACATGTTCATTCCATGAACTCAACTGCAAAAAGTGTCAGGAGAAAAGACTTTCAACTTTTCTGTGCATGAGTATGTGGAGGCGATGTTCTTTGTCAGCATAAGTCGGCTGTTATTTTGGGTCTACCATGTGAGGGTCTGTTTTAATACACTTTTAGAAAAACCCAAAACCAAACAATTTTATATGGATTAGAATGATGTAATAAAGCTACCTGGGCCAAGTACTGGCAGCATTCTCAATAAGAAAACATGAATGTGAAGTTTGAATTTTTACACTGAATAGACAAATTTTCAGAAAAAAAGCTACTGAAATGTGGAAATATTTTCTGCTTCTCTGATGATCACATCACTGCAATACTTCACCTAGTTACAAGGTGGTCACAAGCATCTCCTTGTTAAATGGCTCCAATTTTTCTCCAACTGGAAATTTCAGAGAAAAGAGTTAAGAGATAAGAACACAGTTGCATAAATTTTCTACATAAAATAGGATAATTTTGTAAACCACCTGCTTAGCACCTAGTTTCCATAATTGAAAATGTTTTGAATATTAGTCTATTGTATCTTGATAATTAATTACTTCATTATTGATGCCTGAATAAGGCATTTAAAGTTTCAAAATTGAAGTATTATTTAGTAAGGGCAAACAGTAGAGAAGAAACTCATAATGACTTCACACACAAGAATATAACCTGAGTTATAAAATACAAACTTCACAGATTTTTTTTTTAATTTAAATTTCCCTTTTGGTAACATTATCTGTGAGTGTAACCCCAAATAGAAAGATCAAAAGCACTGCTGGTAGCTGTGATTGCTTTGTAATATAGTTTACCCAAATTAAGGGTCACAGGGGTAAAAGAATGAGTAGAACTTCCTGAAAATCGTGGTTTGAATACTAATGTTCATTTCAACATCTTGACCTGTAAGATAGTTGACCATTTTGGAGCAGAATTTTCAGACACTACTGCAGCAAGGGAAGCTCTGTTAACATTTAAATCAGCAGACAAAGGACATTTTTGTAGATCAAGTCTGGAATGCTGGTCTTTGAGAGCACCTCTCGTGATCACTACAAAATATGATACAGGCATCCACTTCTTGAAGTTTTCCAGCATTGGGCATGCCAAATTCCAATTTTCAAGGGATACTAAAGGTTCTTAATATTAATGACAGTCTACAAAAGACACAAATTATGTCATAAATTCATCACATAAGATGATAATTTACTAGCTGTACAACCCTTTCTCCTTCACACTGGGATTCAGCTTGTTCCTGAGTTTCATTCTCACATGACAACTTTTTCAGCTGTTCAGTTGAAAGCTTATCAAAGAGGAAATTATTCAGAATAAACATGTCAGTGTTGGGTGTTTTACCAGGAGATTTTGAACCAGTATGAAATGAAGAGCTTGTTTCTGCAGCTAGCATGACAGTGTACAAAACCATGTCACACTAAAAAGGCAGAGGTGAATGATTGAGGTACAGTGTTCTGCTGACTGACCAAGCAACCTTTCTGGTGTACTAAATGTTAAGATAAATTTGAACTGACAAATAACTACATTTTTGTTATTTATACACAAAAAAGGTCATTTTCAAAAGCATTTATAGCAATATCTAATACAGTCATTACATTAATAAAATAAGCATACTGAAAATACAGAGAAAAAAATTTTAAAGAGGATACTAAGCAAGGTATTCATCTTCAGTGTTGATTGTTAAGGGAATACTAAATACAAGATGAAGACCTTGAGGACATTGATATATGAAGTGATTTAGTCTTGAAGACATTATCTTGATGCTGACATTGGTTTGAGAAACAGAAGTGAAAAGGACAGCTTGCTGTCAGAGGTCTCTGCTGGTGACTGGAGAGATGCATTCAAAAATTGCTGTTATTTTCATATTAATGTACAAAGTTATATATGGTGCATGTGGCATGTCATAAAATGCATTTAGGCATATTTTAAAGTAGAGTTTCTGAAGGTAGTAAAAGGAAATAAGAAAAAAAATATTAATAATACAGGTTTTCAATACTGCTTAATAAAACTAATTCCAGGGGCAGTAGTAATGATAGGAGAAGAAAAACATTTTTGAACTATAATATGGTAGACTTGGATTGCATGTAGGGAAAAAATGATTGTGAAGAGACAGTGAAGCACCTTGCCCTGAGATGCTGTGGATGCCCAGTCGTTGGAAATATTCAAAGTCAGCTTGGATAGTTTGATTAATGTGACCTGTTGAAAGTTGTCCCTGCCCATGGCTAGGTGATCTCTGAAGACCCTTCCAAGCCCAAACATTCTATGATTCTATGACTTTTTGACAAAATCATAATTATCTGCCATCACAGATGGTGTCTTGAATGTTACAGCTTTGAGATGCAGCTTGAATTATTATTCAGTAAAGCACACGTACAGTTTCCTGTAGATTGAAAAGCACATACAGGATACAATACTAACCACTACTTTATTAAGCACAGTCTATTAAAATGATAACATCTTAGGTTTTAGAACAGCTTTAGTAATTAAAGCTGGTCAAACCATTCTGCACAAAATAGCTGAATTTTGGGGGGAATGTTCAATTAGCCTGCTAGATTAAATCTTTTTTGGTTTAAATCTGTCTGCATGATTTAAAATGCGAAATCTCTGCTATATATGGAGTTCAGTTTTAAATTAACACCCACAAGTTCAGGTATCTACACGTGGTTTAGGTATCTTATCTCGCTTTATAACCAGCAGAGCTAATCAATGCAAACATTGGAGCCTAGAAATAATTTCATTTTGCTTTAAACTAGGTATCTTTGGACAGATACAGTTGCCTAAACACAAAAGTTGTTCTAAATAATGTTTATTATTTTTTGAGATGGCCAAGGATATCTGAAGCATCAACATGCTGCAATACTTCAGCTTGTCACAGGGTGGTCACAAGCAACCTAGCTCACATCAGCTACTTCAGCTACTGCATGCCTGTGTAGCTGAATTCTCCTTTCTGAAAAGTGAAGGGTAGACACAGGAGTTACAGGAAACCTGCACCCTCCTCATCCAAGGCCTCCAGGCCAGGCAACTAAACAGCAATTTGCAAAAAACTCGAAACCAGTTTTGCAAAGAATGTACGTTTTACTTGTTTTCCCTTTTGATGTGTACTTAAAAAAACTAAACTGTGAGGTAAAATAAACCCAGTTATTGTAATTCTATGGAGTGTGAACATAAATTGCATATACATCTTGCACTTTTAGATGAAGCACAGGAAGAATGGTGATCAATATTCTGTTTTATTGTCTCAATATTACCTAAAATACACCAAGGAAGAAAAACCAAAAGTATATGGCTATTTTCATCAACAGTATTGTGAGAGTACATGTGCTCTCTGAGGTAGGACTTCTCCATAATTTGTTTGCCTTTCAATTGTGAGGCTGAGATTTTAATAGATTTATTTTTGTGATTTTTTTTTCTGAAGTAGACATTAGGATATCTAGAGCAGAGTGTTTGTTGAATCATTCTGCATAAAACTGAAATTCAATGTTCTCACAAGAAAAATCTGAGCAATACGAGCATGAAAATGTAGGAGTTGCATCCTATGCTAGACCTTTGCTGTAAGTTTTTTTTCTCTTGTTGCTTATTTCTGAAAGTCACATCAAGGAATTGTATGTGTACACTAGCACCTGGTAGCACAATATCTCACTGGATTTGCAAATTTGTAACACTTTCTTTAGTTAAATGAAATTATATAATCCACTGCTTCTATATTAATTCTATTGTGTTCCTCTTGCTTGTAATTAATTTCAGGAAGTGGAATTTTTGTTTGTTTGTGTCTAGTGAATTGACCCTATCTGTATGCCAGGCACCCAAAAAGGCCATTCTATTATTCCCCTCCAGAAACTGACAGGGGAGAAAAAATATAACAAATGGCTCATGGGTCAAGGTAAGGACAGGGAGAGATCACTCACCAATTGCTGTCGTTGGCAAAACAGATTCAGCTTGGGGATATTAAATGAATTTATCACTAACAAAATCAGAACAGGGTAATGAGAAGTAAAATAAATCTTAAAAACACCTTCCCCCAACCTGTTCCTCCTTCTTGGGCTCTACCTCCTCTCCCAGCAGCACAGGGAGACAGAAAATGGGAATTATGGTCAGTTCATCACAGGTTGTTTTTGCCATGCTCAGGCAGAGACTTTCCCATGCTTCAGCGTGGGATCCCTCCTGTGCGAGACATGAGCAGTGTCAGTCCATCCCAAGGGAAACAGTTCTTCACAAACTGCTGCAATGTGTTCATTACCCACGGGGGCACAAGTCCTGCCAGGAAATCTGCTCCAGCGTGGGCTCCTCTCTCCAGTGGTCTGCAGGTCCTTGACAGAAGCCTGTTCCAGCCTGGGTTTCAGAGCCTCCCCTCAGGCATTCAGCTGCTCTGCTGTGGGTGTCCTCCATGGGCTGCAGGTGGGTTTCTGCCCCCCCATGGACATCCATGGGCTGCAGGGGCACAGCTGCTGCACCATGGCAGCATGGACCGCTGTGGAACATCAGCTCTGCCACCTGGAGCACCTCCTCCCCCTCCTTCTCCACTGACCTTGGTGTCTGCAGAGCTGGTCCTCTCGCGTATTCTCACCTGTTTTCTCTGCCCACAATTATATCTGAGTAATAGCTTTTTTTCCTTTGCCTTCCTAAATGTGTCATCATATTCCCATCATTGTTGATTGTCCCAGCCTTGGCCAGCAGCAGGTCCATCTTGGAGCCACTGAGGCTCTGCATGACATGAGGAGTGTTCAGGCAGCTTCTCAGAGAAGCCATCCCTGCAACTCCCTTCTGCCACTACCCACACCTGGCCACACAAAGCCAATAAACTCTGTAAAGCATATCTTTCTTAGATATAAACATTTTTTACAGTCCTCTCTATATACTGCTGGGTCAGTGAATCTTCAGTTTTTAGAGGATATGGTAACTATGTCACAATGACAAGTTTTCTTCCTATTTAAAGTGCATGACAGAGGAGTTGTTTCAAATGATGCCAAAACAGACCACTATTTGACTGTGCTGACTTCATGGGTAGAGGCTTTCCCGCACCACCTCTGTTAAACCAAAACAAAAACTCATGTTTTCCACAGTAACCTTGTTTTAATTAAAAAAATTCTAAAAATTTATTCAAAAGTATACCTTGTGATATAAGCTTGCTTTGGATTCAATTAATAATTAGTCCCTTTTTTGATTATTTTCTGCCTTACTTGAAGTTACAAAATTATATAAATATTATCTATTTTGAGTTTTCTTATTGAAGTTAATGACTCATATATTTCCCTTCATCTGCTTAATAAAGTTTGAATCCTATTTTATCTTTTCTTTTCTGAAATTAATAATCTGTATGACCTTCGCAACCTTTCTTTGACTTAATATTAAATCTTCATATCTATTTTTGCTTTCTGTGTCTTGAATTGATGAATCCAGTTTTGTTTCATTCAATAAAATTGTTTCCTTTAATCAGTTGATCTTAATTTTTATTTAGATGAGAGAATCCTTTATTACAATTTCCTTGCCATAATTTTTTCATTTCCATGAAAGGTATAAAAAAATAACATATCAAGTAATATTATTTTAAACAATTAATCTACTGCTTTAGTACAGAGTTTCTTTCACCTCTGTATCCTCTTCCCATCCCATATGTGCTTTTTTAGTTTTTACCAATTTTATGTTTTATTTGTATTTCTTAAATTTTGTTTCTGTTTTGTCTCAGTAAGGTGCACTCTGGGCCTCTTGCAGCACAACTTTCCTCCCACATGCCCTCTCTGCACAATCAAATTTGCAGTCTGGCTGTAATTCATCCCTGTGGCAAAAGGTAGGAACAAAGTCTGTGAATTGTCTAAGTCCAACAGCAGCCTTTGAATAGACTGTATATTATCACTGTGCATACAAATGAGACTTGTGATTAGAGTTTCCTCTGTCAATTTGTTTGCTGCTGTTAGATATGTACAGCCCAAAAGTAGACCCCTGGGGGAAAAAACAAAAAACCACAACAAAAACCAGCAATCCTAACATAAACCAATCAAAACCATGACTTTTATGAACTTTCAAAGCTGATACAAAGGATATCTCTTATAAAAAAAATTAATTAATTTTCACATTATCACTATTCTTATTGACAAGATGGATGTTCGGGGGTTTTTTTCCTTTATGTATTCAATTGGCTTGAAATTATTAACATGAAGTGAACTCGACAGCTGAAATATATGTCCTTTGTGGGCTCACCAAAACCTGAAGGTGAGTTCTAAGTCTGTTTTGTAGGCTGGGTGAAATGTTTACTTACTTCATATTCAAAACTCCAAGATATCATTTCAGACCTTTGGTCAACCTCCATGCTTAGGATCTTTTCATTAGTCATTATTTCTGTTGCCATGTGGTCCTTAAGCTGTGATTGAAGTTTGCATTTTTAAAATCACATTTTACATAAAAATAGTTTTAAAATTACATTACCTGGATGTTTCCTTAATAGTTAAGAATCAGAGAATCACAGAATAATAGGATCACAAATGAGTAAGGTTGGAAAGGACCACAGTAGGTCATCTAGTCCAGCCTCAAAACCAGCAAGTACTACATGAGAATCATGGAATCATATAATATCCTAATCATCAGTGTCCAGCTCCTGACCCTGTACAGAGTGGTCACAAGAATCACACCATGCACTTGAGAGGATTCTCCTGATCTTCAAACTCTGTCAGGGCTGGTGTTGGGACCACTTCCCTGGGCAGCCGGTTCCCATGCCCAACCACCCTCTGGGTGAAGAACCTTTTTCTAATATCCAACCTAAACACAACTTCACGCCATTCTCTCAGTCCCTGTCACTGGTCACCACAGAGAAGATATCAGTGCCTGCCCCTCTTCCCCTCACGAGGAAGTTTAGACTGTGATGAACTCTCCCCTCAGTCTCCTCCAGGCTGAACGGACCAATTTACCTCAGACACTCCTCATGTGCCTTTCCTTCTAGACCCTTCACCATCGTTGCAGCTCTTTAGAAGTTCTCTAATGCCTTAACATCATTTTTGCACTGTGGTACCCAAAACTGCACACAGGACTCAAGATGAAACTATACCAGTGCACAGCAGAGTGGGATGCTGGTGAAAAAAAAGTTAGAAAGAAGGACTACCAAATGAAGGCCTGCTTCTAAATCCATAAAACTAGTATAAAATACACTAGTATACTAATATAGAAATTCTCAACCTTTTTATTTAGCTTTACCTCAATGTGATAGGGAACACATAATCAATAACAAAATGTTAGTTATTGCCTTCAAGTACGGTGAGGCTCAATCTCCAGAAGATTTAAACTAGTGCAGCTTTTAATTGTTGAAATTCAGTTGTGTCTGTAGATTAAATGAGGCTGTGCCAAAATTTCATTTGAAACTTTTACTGTGTACCAAAACATCTCTTATGAGTGAAATGTCTCCGTAGGTTAATTTGGGGTCATATAGAAGAAATTTAAAGAAAGATATTTCTAAATTTTTAATCGCAAAAAAAAAGTTAATGAAATGATCCTGTTCATTAAGAAAAGTTCTTTGGGATGTTATCAGGGAGGAATGGTAACTACTTTTAATTATAACACCCTGTCTAGTCTGAATAATTTAACCACAGAGCATTTTGTGTTACAATGAGTCATTGCTGCAGCCTATGATCCTTCATTCTCTCAAGCAGCTCTTTTAGACCCCTCACTCTCATTCTCCTTCTGCTTGCATTATTCAACACCTTGAAGCACTAGTTAGAAACACTCATAAAGAGGCAATGATTGTGCTTCAAAAGCTTAAAAGGAAGGGAGTTCTTCTTGGTATTTCTTATTTTCCATTGTGAAAACCCTGTTTTGTACTTGCACCTAGCCTTGCTTTGTACTTAAAGAACTGTTCATCAAGATTATTGTGTTCAAGGATGATATTTTTTGTGCACAGTAACTTTCCATTATGAATAATTTCTTTCAGCTGCCTTCAAGAACCCTACTCACTGACATGCAGGAAAACAGCAATTCACTGTGATGGTCAGGAGTGAGCACTGCTGATACCAAGAGAGGAAACATGTTCCAGTATCCTTTAAAATGAAAAATATCTTCCTTGCAGTCCCTGCTGGTTAAGCAGAATGACTGTTTACTCAAAGATGACTGCATGCAGATGAGGAGAGATATTATGGTTTAGATAGGATCTCTCAGTAAAGAGATGAAAATGCCATCATTTTTTAATAAATAATTTGAAATATTTAAAGTCAGATTGTTTGTTTTGTGGTTTTATTTTTTAATTCCTTTAGCCAAATTTCAGCAGCTTCTCATTCAGAATGAAAATACTCTGTGTGATAGAAAACAGAAATCAGAACATTCATTTCCTTCAAAAAGTCTCTTAGAATATATGTATTATTTTCCACTAAATGAAATTTCCTACAGTGTGTCTTTAAGATTGACAGTACTGAGGGACAGCTACTGAGAGGAAACATGCATTTTCCATTGTAAAACTGGATTTTAGACCTAGTTAGAACATATTTCTTACAGATTTGTCAAGTCCTCCTTGACTTGTTATCCTCCTTGTAGCTGCAGGGATGGCAAATGTTGAAAATTCATTATGTTCTTTCTTTACACAAACAAAACCCAAGAAAATAGTTTTTTTTTTTAAAAAGAGGTCATTTCTACTTACATAGTTAAAAGAAAAATAAAAATTTCCATCTGGGTCTTTTGTTCTCAGATGGAAAAGAGCAAAATGCATCCTAGAGAAGTCATTAATAAGAGACTACCTAAAAATAATTAATAAGAAGATGTGTAGAAACTGTCATATGTACATATGATTTTAAATAAATTAATAGAGGTTTACATTGCTTTCATTGTTTTCCACAATGAGTGCTATTCAATTCTATTTGACCTTAATTAGTGTAATTGATAGTAGTTTTAGAGCTGCATGCCATTTTAATAATGTAGTTACAGCTTCCATGACAGAAGAAAAATGAAATAGCAGCTGGGAGTTATCTATTAATAGTGAGAGAGCAGAAAGGTAAAAGGAAAGACTGTTCTCTTCTAGGACTCCAGGGCTTTTATGGTGTTAGTAATGAATGACTAATGTATTCTAAGAGGAGCACACTGATCCCCCAGGATGTAAAGAAGGGCAGTAGGAAATAGGATCAACATGAGTTAGAAATTTTATGTCATTAGAAGATCACATGGCTACAAGAGTACACAGATAGACCAGTAAAAATGCCAAAACTTGTGAATACAAACCATGTATATACACGCATGTATGAACAGAATTACCTGGGCCTGTGTATTTGGGGCTCAGACTGTGTCAGAGAGAGAGCTGAAAAGATTTTTTGGGAAAATATTCAGTGTTACATCTGGTCACAAGGCTAGAGAGAACAACAGGACAGTCAAAAATTACTTTGGGATAGATTTGAAATAAGACCAGGGTATAATGAAAAAAAAGACAATGAATGAGAGCTTCTAAGTTGTGAGCAAAACATTCTAAATGAGTAGGTGCATTCATTAGCTTCAAGTGGCAATATTTTTCTTGAAGGTTTCTCCTATGACTGTAAATGACACTTAGTTTCTGAAGCTTGGAGGCTTTACAAGGAAAAAAAAACTTGTTCTACTCTCTCTTTCTCACAGATATGGTTAAAAAAAGCAGCATATAACAAAATAAACCTCTACCAGTGGTACTTAGTGCATATTATAGTGGAAGAAGAAGCAAGCATGTCGAGCTAACTGCCAATTGTATCTAAATCTGTATTCCACTAAATTCCTCTCTGGCACTACAGTTTGGCACAGTACTTTTACAAAAAGTTACAGCATATGATGAATTCATTCACAGAGGCTTACTGTATTTTTTATTCTAACAATTATTTTTATTTCTTTAAAATAAAAAGAAAAACACAGAGTTAATCAAAAATATGGCAAAAAATGGCTGGATGGAAAATGAAAGAATCTGGGGACATAGACTAGTTTTTAACTGTGCATGTAACTAGCAAAAAACTTAGTTGGCTTTAGGAAAACCAGCTTGCTCATGAAAATAAAAAACAAAATATAGCTTTTATAACTTCAGCAGAATCATACCTATTTCAAAGACCAAGAAAAAACATCTGAAGTAAGGTACTGACTACGTTATTCATAAAATATTTTTGAAGTTTCTGTCTTGATGGCATTTATATACAAACACACTTAAGATTATGCAACTGTTTTATAGACATGTGAACACCCAGATGTAAGAAAGAAAAATATTTCTTAAGATTTGTAAAGTAAATTCTCATCCAGCTTTTTTTCTAGTCTGGCAGAATGATTGTCTTATTTTCTTTTTCCCTTGTGTTTTTGCTGTCTTGTATTCTTAAACAACAAAATGAACTTTGAAATAGGGATTTTAAAACTTTCGTTACCTAGGAAAAGTGAAAAACATTCACCCTGTTGTGAACTCTGTTGTTCTTCCAGCTAAGAGTATATTGTGGCCCCATGATGGACAAAGTTGTTTTTTTCGATCAATCACTGCTTTCTTGCTCAGTGTATATTGTTATGACATATTTTAATATTGAAATTAATACTTAAGGGGTCAATTAGATCCGGAAAACAATGAACTCAAGGTTAGACACAGGATTCTACCTTTGATATGAAAAAAATATGCACAAAAATTGCTTTTGTTATATAGTTATACCAAATTGCTGCAATATTAGATGACTTTTCCAAAAATTTTAACTATGCATATTTAGTCGTGCACTACTTAATTACTAAACATGCAAACATTATTTGCTTTCTATATCTTCTTCTCCTCTGCTTTAACTCAAGAGTCCTTTAGCTGTAGCCACCATGTGCTTCAGAAAGTTAAATCTTTCAATAAAAGGACAACGTCCAAGAGAATCAGAGGAGATCTTTGAAATCAGGTCACAGCTCTAATGAGGCACAGCACCTTGATTTCATTATGATTTTTCTTTCACAATTATATAAATCATGAAAAATAACATTTTTGATTCTTCCTTTGTCTTATATACTGCTCACAGTCCAAGTACAAATTAAAACTTCAGGGATTTACCTAAAATTTATTTTTTGATTTTCTTGTAGATATTCAACTCTACTTATTAATCAGTGAAAAGCATAGCATTCACTCTCTGAAAAAAAGGAAACCTCTATTTTTGATTCAAAGCCTCATTTTGGTCTAGATGATTTAATTTACTGGGGGAGTTGTAGCAACATCAGTATCATCCATCAATCAATAAAACCAAAACCACCACAAATCCCCAAGCATTTTTATCTATGTAATACTTAACCATCATCTGTAAATGTTTCTCTGAATGAGACAGTGTGAGTTTCCTCGTGGATTGTTATGCTGCTATGTTCTTGACTACTCTGTGTACTGAATCATAAATTGAACTGTGCAACAAAATCTGCTTAGCATGAACAGGTTTGTAAACTCACCCACGAAGTCCCTACATGACTCTATTTTCTCCTTCTGGTTAAGGATGGAATTACCTGGTAGGGACTTGAAAAAAATGATTGTGGCAGGCTATTTGCTATTTTATCCTGAAATAATCATGAACCACCTTAGACATGTAAATTCTGGACTTAAGCTCCTTTAGGTTTTCAGAACATCTTGGTGACTGAATTAACTAAAGCTTAGAAACACAAGATTTTTAGCTTGTGAGCATAAAATGGGTTGATTCATATTTCATGTTTCATATATGACATCATTTATTACAATAGTGGTATTCTTTTTACAGCACCACACACTGTTGCAAGCTGAAGTTGTCTGAAACTGACTTATCAACTTACAGGGCAACATGAACAGGATTTTAGCTTGCATTGAGAAAGTGAAAGGTATGTAAAGAACTTGAATTTTTTGTTGTTGTTTTTTATTGTTTGTTTATTTGTTTTAATTGGATGACTATAGTAATCCCGGAATATTTTTTCTCTGAAAGGTCACATGAAGTATTTGTTTGCACAGTACATCAAGTGCCTCTTGCTGAAAATGTATTTCAGCCTTTCCTGAGTGTAATGTATGAGGATAAAGACTCTCAAATATATAATACTGCTTTCTTAACTTAGCCTTCTTAAGCAGTAATTACATCAATAGATTGGGGTGAACAAGAAGCAGAGTAAGCAAATAATCCATTTCTAAGATAAATATTTCATAAAACTAGTCTTTAAAAAAAAAGCTAAAATATACCCTTTGACATAGATTAAAATCAAAGTTTTCCATTTTCAATCTTCAATTTCAATTTACTGAACAAACAGTTTGGACATCTTTCATTCTTTTTTTACTTTCTGGCCTGACTCAATTTTTATCAAACGTTAAGTGATTTGTAAAAACCCCTCATATATACATAGTAATAAAGAAATGACATTTTTTTCCGTCTTACATGTAAAAAGCTGCTAACTTTATGTCTTAGAATACATACCCCCAGCCACATCTTGCAAATGGAAGAAGTGGCCAGGGGTATGTATTCTTCCACCACTGCCATCTGTTAGAGGTGGGGCAGTTATCTTCTGTTAATGGGCCACCTGTTAAAATCAGGTGGGGCAGTTTTCCCTGTCTCTTCCAGAACCCATTCTCCTTCTGGGAAATGTCTCCTATTAATGAGCCCTTGAGTCCCACTGCATGGCTGATAAAATTACATCATCCCGTTGTGGGATGCTCTGCCCAGGGGGAGGAGCCAAGCATTTTTCTGAATATAATCTGAGATTTGGAACACCACAGGCAGCCTTTTCCCTCTGGATTCCCAGAGGAAGATAAGGCCCATCTGCATCACCACTGGACCTTCAGAGGAAAACTACAGCCTTCTACAGATCACTGCTTCAACAGAACCACATCTGCCACTCCAGGAGGCCTGAAGCCACCATTCAATTGGACTGCTACCAGCACCCTGACCAACAGGGTGTCAGGTTGTACTCTGACTTTGTCAGTGTTGTTTTGTATTATTGCATTTTTTAAAATTATTTTTCGTAATGAAGAACTGTTATTCCTACTCCTACATCTTTGCCTGAGAGACCCTTAATTTCAAAATTATAATAATGCAGAGGGAAGGGTTTACATTTTCAAGAGAGACTCTTGCCTTACTTACTAGACACCTATCTTTTCAAACCAAGACACTTTACTATACTATATATCTATATATCTGTATAGATATACATCACTGTCTTTATTATTGAGGATAAGAAATTGACAACTGCTTCACACTAGGAATCTAAATATAATGATCATATTTGGCCAAAGAAAAACCCAGTTTCTTCTAATAAAAAAAAAAGAGAAGCAGAAAATTTCAGTCTGTACGTGATATTTTATGATACAAGTTATAACACTAGTAAACCAGAAATTAAGAGTTGCTGGTGCTTGGCCAAGTGTAAAAGTATTGCCTTCAAAAATAAAAAAAATCCACTCCCAATTATTTTGTCTGGTACACACAATATTAGCCATCTGAATAACACATTTTCCCAGAAACAGAGATTTGGATCCACCCAATGATTCAACATGTTTAAAAATTTTCTCATTATCTCTTTTAACTGAACAATAGATAGAAGGAGTTATAGAAACTCACTGCTGTTGAAAACCCCTTCACCCTGGTTGTTAGATAAAGATTCGACATTTGGAACTGGGCATGTTAAGAGATGTATTTAGCAGCATAGACCAATATGTGTATTTTTACATACTTTTATACGTATTTTATATATATAGAAAGAGTTATATCTATATCTTCCTTGCCTCTCTTTCCATCAGTATTTTACTTTCTTTACAGGCTCTTCCTTATGAAACCAAATGAACAAACTTTTGCAAGCCTGAATACAGCATGTTCCTAAATTACTTTTATTCATTACATTTTTGACATCTACAATTTAAATGAAGAACTGAGTGAAAGATGTTTAGTTTTGGTTTTTTTTTGTAGACAACATATGTTGTCTATGTTAGGTATGTTTCATTATTTCATGGTATTCTAAGTCTCATGTTTTAATTATTTTTTGAACAGCAAGTTGTCACATATTGATGTAAAGACTTGACTGGTTTAGAATGTCCCAGAGAACATTTATAATATTTAACGATAAAATATGTAGCTAAACTCATAATTAAAAGATAACAAGAGGCAAATGGACTTAAACACAAGAGATTCCATCTTAACATGGATGGAATCAGATGGAAAACCCACTCGTTTTACTTTGCAGTGATTCTACACTGGCACACCCTGCTCAGAGCACTTGTGGTGTCTTCATCCTTGGAGATCTTCACAAACCATCTGAACATGGTCCTGAGCAACTGACCTTATGTGGCCCTGCTTGAGCAGCAGGGTGGGACCAGGTGACCTCCAGAGGTCCCTTCCAAACTCAACAATTCTGCATGATTCAGTGAAATCAGTGCACAGTTATAATTTTAGCTCAGCAAACGTTTGAGCCATTTGGCTGCTTAGAGTAAGGGACAGTATCTTTCTGTTGTCAGCTCAGTCCCTGCACAGATAAGCTTTTTTTCACTTCTGTGTATATACCATCTGGAGTGGTGACTCTCTGCTTTTGAAGTTGTTGGTTTACTCCAGAAATGCTGTGTCTGTCAAGTCAGTCTCCGAGGATTATTCATGTGAAATATTAAACAAGCCAGGTCCAAACTGCTCCATTGTGGTGTTAAGAAGAAATCCACTTCTCAGCGTTGTCTGCATTTTGTGTAGCTGTTTCTTTTAACCCTTTCATATAGCAAACCAGTCTTCCCCTTCTTAAAGAACATGTTTTTTGCAAAGCATCAAGATTCCATTTTGGTATTTCTGATTTCCTCTGATTTTAATAATAAATCACTAAATATTCCTCTTCTTATTCTCCAGTGAGCATATTTCTAGAGGAAATGTGATAGGGCACACGTCATGAAAAAGACATGGTATGTGCATGTACATTGGCAAGAGCAGAGCATTTTTCCTGGGGACCAGTGTATAGCAATATTTGGCCTTGTGTTTGTAACAGCTTCGTTTTGAAGTACTTCATAGGCATGAGCATCAGACAATATACCTCCTTTATTTCAGAGGCTTACAACGACTACTGCTAAAAACTATTGTTGGGAGCAATACATCACCTAGTAGGTATCATAATCAGAGTTCTTTGAAAGATAAAAAGTACCTTTACCCTCCTTTCTATGAAAAAGGTCCAACTGGTGATTTTAGAAGAGGAATGTGTTTTGGGCATAGTTTTTTTTAATAGTTTGGCTGGGAGATGGAGGGATGGGGAGTTTCCCCTTTAATTTCCTTTTTGTTTTTCTCTCTTCTATACACTTGCAGTTTCTCTCAGGAAATGGAGTCTGCTCAATCCAGATTATCAGAGTTTAAACTAAATTGCCACATAAATCTTCTAAACCACTCTTCTGCTTCTCTTCACATTACTATGATGACAGCTAGTCATTGGTCTAAGGAACTTACATATTCTTCATGCTCTAGATCTCCCTGTCTAAATATGTTAGGGATAGATGGATGCTTTTCCCTAACTGTTCTTCAGTTTGAACCTGCTTGGTCCTCCCTTGTGGAATTGAAAAGCTGGCATCATTTGTTAGATCCTCCATGCTTTCTTTTGGCTGGATGTTTGTAGAGAGTGAATTAAATGCTCTATTGAATTCATGAAACAGATTTTACTTTTAATTCCAAGCAGGCAGAAAAACATTACAAAGCCATTACATTTCCTAGTAAATTGAAGAAAGAAGATAGGCAAATGGTATCTTCTAAGCAAAAAAAATTGGCAAAAATGATACATTTCTAGAATTCATTAAAAAAAGAAAAAAAACTTTAAAAAACCCAGAGTTTAGTCTTATATAGTATGCTGTTTACTACATAAATAAATAAACCATCATAGAAACATTTCACTTGTTTGAAGTTCAGACAATTTAAAGACACTTGCACAGTATTATTTCAGTAGTCTTTGGTAGGCACATTGTAATATGACCCTTGGCTACTTGACTGCAGTCTTATTATAACTTTAGCATCTTCAGGTCCAATGTCTTAGTTTTTGCCTTCTCAGATAAAGTTTTTCAATCAGTTTAGTTTGCAAACTTGCCTCTCTCCTTGTTAGTGCTGCATACTTGCCCATGCCCCATCATGTAGGCTGACTCTATAAATCAGCCTCATCCTCCCTGTCTCCTAAATTTCAGAAACTTATGTTCACTTTCAAAATACTATTTTTTTCTCTTAATTTAGAGACATAGCAGAGGTGGGCTTCTCTTAAAAAAACAAAAAACCCCAAAAACTTGACAAAGGAGGACAAATATTACCATACACACAGCTGAAGCCAGAAGAGATCCCACAATGATGGATTACCTAGAAATTCTATATTAAATGCAAAAACCTATGTTAATTCTATATTAAGTATGCACCATTAAATCTCAAAGTCAACCAGTTCAAAGGTTAAGAGTTTCACACATAAACAACATTAACAGAATATATTGAATAGAAAATTGAATTAAAAAATGAAGCATGCAGAATAGAATCTCCAACAGAGAATATATGGAACATGTGGCATAATAAGGTATAGAAATCAAATAAAAAAGTAACTATATGAAGGAGCAACTATATTGCTTTGAAACAATAAAATAAGATTTTAAAAATGTACTAAACTGTTGAAGTCAAAGAAAAAACATCAACTAAAATCAAGTTAGTATTATCAACAAATTCTGCAAGTAATTTCTTTTCATTCTCTAGCAATGGGAATATGTGATCACATATACATCATTCTTATGGACTCTTCAGATTCTTCAGAAACATTTTACTGAAAAGAATGGCTTCAGGATACAAAGGTAATTATCCTAACAGCTGAAAACTTTAGTTTTCAGTATTGATCATAAACTTTAGAAAATGTAGCAATCTCAAAGCTGAAACCTTCTTTGTATTTTCTGCTTTATATAAAAAAAAATCCTACAATTTAAATGCATTCCTAGTTTACATATAACTATGTTTATATATTAGTTTTAATATTGTGACACTGGGACTGCTTTTATAATAGAGAACATATGTCTGATATTTCTCCAGTAGGCAGTAGAATTGCAATATGTGATGCCCCAATTTGTTTAAGTCTCAAAGTATATTTATATTAAGTAATTAAAGCTAACATTTGACTATTGATAAGGATTTCATTAATTCAGGCCATTTTGGTAAGAAATGCTTGACACATGCTGTATGTTAACGTAGTAACATTAATGGGACTTTAATGCAAGCAGAAATCAAACAGCACAGATACAATAAAGATTTTGTGACCGCCCACATTTGTTTGTTGTATCACAGATGCCATAAATAGATTCGTAATCTATATGTAAATTAGATTATTTCATACTAGGAAACTTCATTAAACCACTGCTGGAGTGTCTTTAAAACAGCATTTGGGTGCCTGTAAAAAAAGATGGCTGTTGTACATGACCTATGAATCACAAGACAAAACTTCCTCTTTCTCTTTAGTTTGGTTTAAACTTTTGCATGGTATTCATATTGGGATATAACTATAGATTTTAGGTCCTCTGAATGTTCTTAATGAACCAATGCTTGCCCCTTTCAAGACTTACAGATCTGAAGTGTCTGCTGTCATGCCTAAGCATCTGCCTTTAGAAACACATGAACGCTTTTGCTATATCAGTGAAACCACTACTGTACTTCACTGGTATTTCAGAAATTGTTTTTATAGTGATTAAGAGACTTTTACACCTGTAGAAGCACACAACAAGCAACAAATTGTGGTCCATCCTTTCTACTGCAAAGCAAACTGTCCCTTGCTACTGCATGCATTTCCTTCAGCTTGCTTTTCAAGCCAGACTCATCAGTAATGACCAGGCCAATATCTTTAACTTTCCTCATGTATAATACAAATATCACCTTCTAGCCTCCTGTCACAAAGGTGCTAAAAGGAAGTAAAATCTTTAACTGCTCACCAGTCCTCCTGTGGTTTTCCACTGCATATCTGAATCTAGCCATGGGGAGCTGCTAAAAAATATAGACTGCATTGTATTAATTGTACTATAAAGTTCAACTCTTGTTTCTTTGTTTTTCAGCACATAAAAGACGATAAATTTTGTTACAACTGAGCAGATGTAATCTAACCCTCCCCTGTCTGAGTGGTTTCAGGTAGACTTCTCCCCTAGACAGGCATTTCTGCTACTTACAGACATATCTGATGTACTGAGCTTCTGAAAATTGAGTATTTTCTCCTGCTATGGGAGCCCTTGGGCCTGCTGAACATCTGTGGGTCACATCCAAATGAATGTGTTTGCTCTTAAACTATTTGAACCATGCCCCCATGCAGGCCATCCTGTCAGTGTTAGGCTGGAGATTCAGGGTAATATTTTTAAAGGACAAAATATTTATATATAAGTTGCATTCAGTCATTCACAGAGAACCATTAACAGAAAAGAACTGTGTTTGTTAGAACTGTAAACCAAACAGGATTGATTGCAAGGAAAAAAAAAAGGTACAGCAGTGTTTTTTCAAATTTCCAAAGGTAAACAGGGCTGAATTTTTTAAGCACAGTTGGTTAAACATTGTGCATGGACAGACAATCTACTTATATTACAGAGTGTGTTAATGAATGAGTACTTAAAAACAGAGAGACAAACCATGAATAAATACCCCTGAAGCAAACTCTTCTATGTCTAAAAGAGGACTGAAAAAAAACCAAACAAAAAAAATCCGAAAAATCAATAACAAAAAAATTACTCTTAAGATCTGGCATGACAGCAATGTGAATTCTAATTTGAGATCTAATTTTCCTATTTGCATGTATGCATTTGCAAGAAAGTGTCAGAGGAAACAGGCATGCCTGTCAGAGTTATAATTTAATTTGCCAGTTATTTCTAATCACATCTTTCTTGGTAGGAAAAAATTGTCATTGAGGGTCTGCACATGTACCAACCTTAACTGATTGTTAGTCAGCACTGACAGTTTGCCTGCACAAATGCAGCCTGAAGTTGACCTGTATTACTTCTGCAATATCATCAACATGCCACATACCAGATACTCTCCTATAGCTATATACTTTAGACAGTAATATTTTAAAAGACAATGAAACAGCTAAACAACAAAAGATGAAATTAGAATTGATTACTTAACTTCACATGTAAATATTTTAACAAGATTTCTATTCAAACACTATGAAGTTTTCCATATATAGATTAAGGCTTTATTTTAACTTCTGACAGAGAAAATAATCAAGATATCATCATGCACCTATACAGAAAACCACTAGCCTTGGATTACACCTGTGGCCAAGGATAGAAACAAAACTGGTAGATGAGTCTGCCACAGCTAGCCCATCTTATTGAAAATAACCCATTTGAACATAAATTTAGAAATATACAGAAATAGGGTGATATAAAACTTTTACAATAGGTGTTTTCAGTAAGTGGTGCATTTTTGGAGCCATACATTTCCATTCTACAGTTCATTTTAGTTTTTTTCTCCAATACATCTAAGGGCTGTCTGCCTGAGTTGTATATTTTATTCTACTATTTCTTCCTCCAATCAGAAAGATATGTAGAATATAAAGTATATTGAATATTAGGGATATAAAGCTTTCAAGATTTCAGCTTCTGTTATAAATTACAAAGGTAAAAAAACATAAATGTAAGTTTAAGTTCTATAGAGTTTATAGAAATATATTCTCTTTTGAATATCCCTGCCCTTAGGAGGGCATAGACTACCTAGATATTATTTTAGTTTTTTGGTATAGGTAAAAGAAATAAACAAACTTCCTTATATACATGTTCAATTACAAATTACATGATCCCATTTAAAATATTATATGCAATGATTTTAAATTACTTTTATTGTAAATGGAAATAATCCTACATGTCTTGAATGTATCTTTTATACATATGTATTGAATGGAATAAATAAAGAAATAAATAGCTACACATACCTAGGGGTAAACCAGAAGAGCAGGGCAGTACAGAAGATGCAAAATGTTGTTATCCTTACATCAACAGTAGCGTGGTATTTGTTCTGTGTCCACCAAAATTGGTGAATTTATCAATCAAGAGTAACCAGAGAGCTGCATTATAAAACCTCAAATCTATCAATGGTCTTGGAACGATCTCTGGCTATTTTTATAGTAATTTTATGAAGCATAAATAGCTAAAAGGCTTCGAAGAGCCCAGATGAACTCCCTCTACCTTTTCCAACCCTTTCCTAGCATATCCTAGTCTAAAAATCATTCTGGTCTACACTGTTGACAACTATTTCGAGTCACTGCAAAAACTAGATAACCATGCAGCTTAATAATATATTCCATATTTGGGGACCAGCAATGTAAACAACATATATCCACATTTATGATCTAAAGTCCTTCCACTGCATTGTTCTTCTCTCCATAGCATTTTCTTCAATTAATATAAAATACCATAATTAAATTTATTGAATTTTTCTACCAATCCACATTTGTGAAAATGGATACAAGGAGGAAAAGATTGTCTTACACCTGAATGACAACTTCAAGTACTATTAGATCTATTATATTTTCGAGTAAAAATCATTGGTAGAAATTGTAGGCATATTCCAGGTGAAATTTGCTTTCATTATATACAGATAGAAGTACCAGAAAAGTGGTCAAACAGGATAAAAGGCAGGACTTCAATTACATTTCAAGGCAAACTATGTTCATGAATATCAGTATCTGCCTTTCATGAAAAGATTATGTCATTAAAAATTGCTGGAGAGGAAACCCCCAACACAAAAAACAGATTAGAGATGTCCAGCACTCTGACAACTCCCTCAAAGGAATAGATATTAAAATGAAGCCCAAGTCATGTTATTAATTACTTTGTAATTTCAGTAAGTGATTCATGGTATGATTTGATCTTCACAAATTCCTTAGAGCGAAAATTATGACTTTGTTCAGTTCCCGGAAGTAAATGATTTTGCTATTGAAAAGTAAATTGTTTCAATTAAGAGCAATTTCCAAGGCTGAGCTCCTCAGCACAGACTTTCAATTGTTCTTGTTTAGCTCCTTTTTCTTTTAAAACCGGTTTAATATATTGACCTAAAAATTCAGATTTATTTTTTCATTTGAATGCAATTTCTTCTGCTTTTTTAATGACAAAGATTGTCTCCTGCTCTGTACAATAACTTTTGAAGTAACTTTACTAAACTACTTAGTTTAGTAAAATGGCAGGAATGTAGAAAAATTATTTATAAATACACATTCTAATAGGATAGAATTAGAATAGAATTCAGATTAAGATTGATTCCACAGCATTAACCCTCCATTTATGATCAATCATAAAGGTCATTTATAAAAAATATTTCATTCTTTAATGTTTTGATTTTGTGAACGTTACTGGGAATATTTTCATTTTAATATCCAAACACCCTGAGAATATTAAATTTGGTTTCCATTACCAGCATGTAAAACCCTCTTGTATTTATAATGCTATTGGAGATATTTGTAGATATCTTGCCTTTAAGGGTAGCTACTTTGTAATGCAGTTATTGATAATCACAGAAATTTCTTAGAGCTTGTTTGTCATAGGTAAAATTAAGAATATCTCGTAGGATGGGAATACTTATATATACATATGCCCTTTTCTCTTTGGCTTTCATTTGTTAAAAAAGTGATATTTTGTTGGATTTTTTTTTCTTTTTTTTGTTATGCACAATTATTTATACAATTAGTAAACAAAACCAAAGATGTATATGTCATGCAACATAGAAACATGGGCATATTCACAAATATATTTTCATCTTCCTTACATGTTTTGGGGTTTTTTCACAAATATCTGATTTCTATTGTTTGCAGCACTTATTCCTAAGAGCAAAAATCAAAACATTTTGTGTTTATAGTACCACCCATTATTCACAATTTGTATGCAATCAAATAATTAGCTGCAAATTCAGAAATTGACACCAGCTACAGGAGAACTCAACAAAACATGTCATGTGTTGAAGACAGCTGCTTTAGTGCATGTGAGTCAGAAATGTGTCACTGGATCCTTAGCTCTGCACCTTTCCCTCTGACTTGTTTCTTTACTGACTCATTTAAGATGCTCAATGTTTTTGAAACAGTTTTATACAATGAAGCATTTCTTTTTGTTTCATCAGCTTCCTTGCTAAAAATAAATAAACATTGCCTCTTCATATTGTCCAAATAAATTTGACTTTTTAATGAAACCAAAACCATGTGAGCATCAAGAAGCATTTGGTGGAAATACCAACTGAAACTATTGCGTGTCCTTCTTGTAATGAGGACAGAAGGTGGGATTACTCATTTTAAAATCTGAATCACTTTGCTGTTCCCACTCACCAAATGACTCCACCAGTAGCTGCTGCCAACAAATTGTGGCTGGTTAAGGAGCCATAAGCAGTATGGATGGAACAGCAAACAACAGTGGTGTGGAATGGAAAGAAAAAGTGGGGGCATCTTAAACCAGGATTACTGGATACTTCGGGCCAAGTAATTACAGCAGACAACAATTGATATTGTGAACAGTACAACAAATATTTGGGGTGCGAGAGAGGAAAAAAGCTACTAAGGCTTTCCATGATATAAACATAGAGTTTGGAAATGCCTGACTCAGCCCTTTTTTCTGTATGTGATGAAGCCAGATAAGTAACTGCACTTTTCCACTGGAGTTCACGGTTCGTAAAGCTGTCACCGCTGACACTTGCCTGGTAGCACTGGGGAAATGACCGCTCACAGCACAACAAGAATGCAGATTGAATTGCTTTGACTATGGGTGTCTTGGGACCTTGCTAAACATTTTATCCAGGAACCAAGTCCTGTCAGTTCTTAAAACAACTGGAAAAACTGCACCATGATACAGATCCTACTCTCCACATCATTTATACTACTAATCTCAATTCCATTTAACAAAAACAATGGCATCCAAACCGACAGCTCTACTTGCTGAAAGTATTCTTTAATTAATTTTCATTATGCATAATTCAGTGTTGGAAAAGACAAAACTTGATTCTAGAATTAGTTGAATTAATGTGCAGAAAATAATTAAGAAATAATGAACTTCATATCTAATTTTAGCTTTAGCTTGAATGACCTTTTGCACATAAAAACTTCTTTGGAAATTTTAGAACAAGTTAAACCAAGTTAGAAAGACTCACACTGTTCCCTAAAATATAAATATTTAGTGCTCGCATGTTGTTAGCCCAAAATTGGAGGAAGGTTTCTGAAAATTTAAGTATGCACTGGAAATTAGATCTTCTGGTTCTCCATAATGTTAAAAATTCACAGTCAGAATATTTTTATAGTGATTGCCTGTAGAGAATATCCACGGAGTAGATGTCTGAGAGACTGAAATGTTATTGTTCATGGCTTAAACATTGGTGTGAAGAACTTTTGAAATCTTTATAAAGAAGCTGTGACCACTGAAGCCCACCCACGCCTAAAGACGCCTCCTGAGTGAAACTTTGGACTGAGTGTTAAGACATCTAAGGGAACTTAAAGGTGATGATATTCAATCATTTCAGGTCTAAGAAAAAGCAAACAAGGCTGAGGGAGAAAAATGTATCCACAAGAAAGCTAAACCCAGCAGCTGCTCTGAAAATCAGGTCTAGCTGAGTTCAGAGTTGGGGAGGCCATAGCCCACTGGCTCATCTGCTGAGGCCAGGTTTGCACACACTCCCACCAACCAAGGCAGAGAGAGGAGAATTTTGGATCTGTGTCGTAACCACTGATGAGAGGCAGTGAACACTCATCCTCCCTCACACAAAATGTCTGAGCTGTATATCTCCCCCCACCCCAGGAAGGCCACATCCATGGGACATTCACATGAGGGGCAGCATTGGAGGTGTCATAACCCATCAGAGACCCCCCAAAGGGCTTCCAGATTCTAGAGACCTTGCAGCACAGGACTGTGCGTGATACAAAGTGAAAAAACAGATCTGCTTCAGATGTCTGCTGCAGGAGACTGTGTCAAACTTGCTCCCCCTCAGGAAAGGTATCTGGGCATTCCCACCTGGCTTATTATTGTGTATATTAATCCATCGGCCTTTGTGGGGTTTTTTTTGGGGTACCCTCACTGCCAAGAAGACCAGATGGAGAGGATCAACGGGACATCACTGGAATCCACTGAATGGTGATATTTTCCTTAGTCTGTCCTGTCACTATTTTTCTTTCCCCTGATCTCTTTTCTATTTCTTTCTCTTCCCTGACCCCACCCTCCCTCGTCTCTCATTTATTAAAATTTTCATTTTCTTTTTTAACTTTCAAAGAAATGCATGGGAAAATCATCACTTCTAAATCTCACTGCAAATGACTATACTATAGAGTTGAATATGCAAAAAATAATTTTGAAATATTCTTTTTGGATAGAGGATCAAAGCAAAATATCTACCAGAATTAGTACTAAAATGGGTTTGAACTCTGTAGTCCCTCCACAAAACTACTTATTTGACTTTGATTATATTGAAATAAAAAGTATGCAACTCACTTTTATATGATCTAATTGGATAAATTATAAATAAAGGAAAGCAAAAGGGAAAAAAACTAAGAGTGTCTCAAGTAAATATGCACGTCTGTGGTGATGGTGTATTCCTCTGATGCAAAATTTGTTCATCACTTCACCCTTCATACGTGTACACTCAGCCAGTTAAATTTATTCATTATTTAAAGTTATAGATGTAATGTATACATGAAGATGGGGGGATTTTTGGAATAACTCTAACTGTATACTTTTTAAACCTCCTTTTTGTGTAAAATTGATGATGTAAAATTGTAAAATGTGTACAATTAAATGTTATATATACAAACAGTTTGCAAACAGTTTGTGTTTCCAGTGTATACATATCTTAGTACTCCAAAATATACCTTATTTTTATTACCTTATATATTACCTGCATATACATAACTGTATAATATATATTACCTGTACGTATAATACTATAATTTATTTAAATATGTATCTTATACACTCATAAAATGGTTTGAGTTGGTAGGGACAGCAAAAAGCATCTAGTTCTAGCCCCCTGATATATGCAGGGATGGCATTCACTACACCAGGTTGTTCACAATTCCATCCAGTTTGACTGGAATACTTCCAGAGATGAGGCATCCACAACTTCTCTGGGCAACCTTTTCCAGTGCCTCACCAACCTTACAGTAAAGAATTTCTTCCCAATATTCAATCTAAAATTACTCTCTTTCAGTTGGAAGCCATTCTCCCTTGTCCTGTCAACACATACCCTCCAGCTACTAAAGGCAACCATTAGATCACCCAGAATCCTCCTCTTTTCCAGGCTGAACAATCCCAAACCTCTCAGACTTTCCTCATAGGAGAAGTGCTCCATCCCTCTAATCATCTTGGTGTCCTCTGGACTGTGTGGACTCTCTCCAACAGCTCCGTGCCCTTCCTGTGCTGGGAGCCCAGAGCTGGATGCAGCCCTGCAGGTGGGGTCTCACAGGAGCAGAGGGGCAGAATCCCCTCCCTCCTCTGCTGCCCACGCTGCTTTGGATGCAGCCCAGGACACCTTTGGCTTTCTGGGCTGGGAGTGCCATTGCTGGGTCATGTCCAGCCTCTCATCCACCTGCACCCCCAAGTCCTTCTCAGCAGGGTTGCTCTCCACCTATCCATCCCCTGGTTTGGATTTATAATGGCAGTTGCCCTGACCCAGGTGTAGCTCATTGCACTTGCTCTTATTAAATCTCAAAAGATTCCCATGGACATATTTTTCAAGCCTGTCCAGGTCTTTGGATGGTATCCAGTCCTTCAGGTGCATCAACATCACTCAGCTTGGTGTCATCTACAAACTTGCTGACGATGCACTCAGTCCCTTCATCTATGTAATCAATAAAGGCATTAAATAATACTGGTGTGTAGGTATATATATACACACACACAAAATAAAATAAGAAAACAAAACCAAAACCAAACCCTCAATAAAATAAAGAAATTATACAGTTCATTGAGAAGACACTGACATATAGGTATCACTAGTGCTTTCCAAAAGTGAGAAATTGCTCAATATTATGCTCAAAAAGTTGGATGTCATTTCAATGAGCGGCTTAGAAAAACAATTCTTACAATTTTTCTCTAACAATCCACTACCCAATCAAACGTAGCAATGTGCAAAATGGTGTAATACACAAAACTAAGTGTAATATTTTTTTTAGATTTTCATATACCAACTTTATTCTGATTAAATAATACAACTTCTTAAAGTAGAAGCTTCCATTTTTATTATGGAAAATAATAAATGAGTTTAATGAGTTCAGGCAGAAAGATTAAAATTTTAGATTTTACTCCTTGGTGATTCTACTCACAAAAAGTTATTTATACCATAACAATTTTTTTCTAATATAGAAAAATGAAAGGGCAAATGATTGGTAATCTAATCGGACTTTGCATTTATATTTAACATAATATAATGTGTGAAATATCACCAGAGTACCTGACAGGAAGATAAGCAGACAAGTCCAGAAAAGTGTAAATTCAGGTCTATAGTTGAAAGATTTTTTGATATCTCAATAGTATAAAATGCAGTAAAAATGTATATGAAAAAGAAATCAAGCATTTTTAGTATTCCAGATTATGAATAGATATATTTGACTGCATTAAACCTGAATGAAAGTTATAGGCCATTTGAAACCCACTTGATTTTGAATCAAAGTCAGATCAGTGGTGCCGTGATATGCTATTTAAGAATGGGGTAACTAACTTGAAGAGTAGAAGTTTTAAAGTGTTTTCATGTAGTTTTGAAAAAAGATAAATGTTTGTTTCAGGTTTGGATCTATAACTAAAAATAAGGTACTTCTAGCACCTGCTGTTATGATAGAGCTAGGATTGTCATACCTGCCATACTCAGTCATTTATCAAACACTACATTATGTATGAGAACAGCTGATTGCTTCTGGGTTCCAGAGAATACATGGAAACATGGAAAAATGCATGGAGAAGCCTTTGAATAGTGATCTAATTCAATGCTTTACTATGGGTAGTATGAACTGAGTTAAAATACAAACAACATAAAAGTACATGATTTTTCATGTTTTTAATTCAGTACTATATAAACCTGTATATCTATAATGTGTAAAAGAAATTAGACAATAGGATCTGGTTCCTTGAATATGAAGAGTTCATTCTGAGTAGAGTTTGAGAATATAGGGAGATAAAAGAAGATTAATAATTTTGATTCTGTATATACAAAATGGGAAGACAAAATCAGGGCAAGACAAAGCTATAATGACACAAAAGAAAGAAAAAAAACCTTCAGTTTTTCCTCACAGATGATGTTGTATGACTTGAAATATGTAAAGTATGAGGTCCTTATAGAATAAAAATCATTGTGAGCGTGAAAAAAAAATATTGTGAAAGTTAGGGTTTCTGATAAAGAATTTCTGTTAGAAGAATAGTTAGCTAAGAATTAGAGAAGTACAAGACCGTAGCTAATCTAGTCCCTACACCTGCAAAGACATTGTAGCCTTGAAGCATAGCTGTATTACTATAACAAAGTGCTGTAGTTGAAAGAGAGAAGCATGAAAAAAAGAAAATGTAAGATATAAAGAATGAAGAAGTAAGAGAAGATTTAATAATTATAGTATAACCAATAGACTGCTTAGCTTACAGAATATGTATGAGCTTATTACTTGTTGTGCATAAAAGTTTGATGCTCTATTCAAGAAACGAAACTTGCTGATTCTCATATTGAGAGTGCCAAGCCTTTCCTGTGCCATAACAAATTTCAACAAATTCTTCCAGGACTGGGGCAGTAGCATCACGGGGAGAGCTGGTAATGAGAGCTGAAAGGACATGGGAACTTGGCCCTTCAGTCGTATCTGTAAGGAATTATGAATGTCTTTTCAGAATGTGATATCAGAATGCTAAACTGACTGTCCAGGGCTACTTAACATGTTGAAAAGGAATAAATCATCTAAAAGAACATATGGATTATCTGGCACAGTATAATGTACTCAGGTGGTTATGTCCTGGAGGTCAAGCACAGGCACTGATAGTGAGATTTTTAAATCACATTAAGAGAAGCATGCTTTATTACTTGCTAATATTTTGTTAAATGTTAATTTAATCCTTGAAAATACATAATATACAGTATAGCCACAGAATTTACGTGTATTATTTTGATAAAGTACGGCTAAAATAAAGATTATTCTATTAAGTCAAGTTGGTAGGAATTTTTATATGGTATCTATGATTATATCTAGCAACTCACTTAAATGTTCCAGTTGCCAAAAGGAAAAGTTATTAATTTCTTGTGAGCTAGGTCTAAAGAATATTAATCCTACTTGGAAGTTATAACCAGGGAAAATTTAAGAAATTTATGTTCAGGTCATGATCAATATCCTTGATTTAACTAACAGAGACAAACTCTGGCTCCCCAGAGTTGTCTTCTTTGCCAAGGAACTTAACCTAGAGAAAAAGACAAACCTCATTCTCTCATTTCTTACAATTATGACATGGTTAAAAAAAAATTTAAATGAGAGGCTAATAACCAAGGGAAACTAGTAATTTTACCTAATGTTTTATAAATTCCAAGGTAAAGGTAATAAGTCACAGTTCTTAATTGTGGACTGAATATACATGTAAATGTTGGCATGCATAAAGAAATTATTTGGAAGACCTGAGAAGTAACTGAGAAATTATCATAAAAGTCAGGTTCAGTTGCTCTTCTTCTCTGAGGATTTGTGTATTGGGACAGTTTTCTTTAATGAAGTTAGGGTTGATTTGCCCTGAATTTTTGTTGCAGTTAAATTTAATCATCAGCTGAGGAGGAACTTTTAATGTTTAGCAGTCCATTTTCATTTGTGCTTCCTAATGCCTATCTATAAAATATTTCTTCACTTTTTTTTTTCCTCTGTACTATATTATTCTCTTGCTGTATGTTTTTGTAAAGAAGATAGGAGATAAAGGCTACTTTTAGTAAGTAGAAAGAGGCATGATCAGACTTAGAATACTACAAAAATATACTCCTTTATGCAAAGCTAAAATACTGTGGACTTAAGTGAGATTAGAATTATCTCTGTTTCAAAAAATTCACGTGTCATGAGAAAATAAATACTAAGAGGGGTGGCACAAATTACATTGCTAAATGTAGCTTCAGACATGAACATATCTCAACAATGAATAATTGATGCAGATAGAATCCCATTTATTTCTACAACTTCAAAACAACTATCGAATGGTATGAATTCATACAAAAGAGGTTGGAAAAAATCAAAAACACACATGCACACATCCTCTTTAATTCATGTTGCTTCCAACAATGTAACATTTGCCACAAATTATGTAGCTATAATATACAGGTAATTTTCCTTCACTCCATTGGACAACATGTGCAACGTAACCTTACCCCCCTGTCAGGAGATATAAACTTAAATATCTCCATTAATCAAAATAATTGTCAAATTTAATAGTGTTGATCAGGTTCACTCTGCAATACTGTCAGCTCTAAGTTACATGCACATTGTAAGTTTCAGTGCAAGAGATTTCGCAGCAAATAATGAGAAAATTTTGTGTCCTCACTTGTAAATTAGACCCTGGGTCTTCTAGTGTTTATGATCATCTTGTTTATGATAATTCAAAAACTTCAGTACTTCAAGAGCAAAAGCATATCCACTTTTACAGAAGTGGATAGTATTTGTACAAAATCTTTGTGATAGTACTAATGTCCATCAGGTCATTTCTGTTCACCTTTTTCATGAACAGGTATCCAAAAAATTGTGAAGAATCTTTTAGATATGCTAAATGTTACAACAGACGGTTTAAGTAGACACTGTTAAGGAAGAAGCTACAAATACTCCCAACAGCATCTTGTCTTCTACTCACTGAAGGTCAGCTGTTGAACCAAAACCTATCAAGTGTCATTAAAATATAATATATGTGGCTCTATACTGAAACATACTGCACTCTAGTAAAGCACAGCCCCTGGCAAGCAAATAGCAACTGGAACTTTCTTCAAGCCACTACCATTACTTGTCTCACCAACCTTCTTCATTGTCTTAAGAAAATTGGAATGTAACTGATGGGAATACCAGTGAGTCCAAACATTTTTGTTCAATCCCTTTCAGCTGATGACCGGTCTAGTATGGAACTCAGTGCAATAGCCCTGATTGTAGGGCTGTATAAACAGACTGCTTTGGGTCTCCTTCTCACTGAACTGCCTGTGGGTTGGGTAGCAATGCTTGGCTCCTAAATTGTTCCGTGTTCCCGTTTCCAATAGATTAGAGTGTAGATTCAGGCAATTGCTTATCTACCACCAGACATCTTTGCTCTGTGTTTCTCCTTTGAATTCATCTTCAATATGTATGTGGTGCAATAAGGAGGGAGAGAGGAAAAATAAATGGAAAGTTGTGTCAGCAGAGATGTGAACTAGGCTGAGTTATGCCATTTTTTAGACTGAGGTGTCTTGATTTATGGATGCATTGTTGAGAGTGAGTGTTTGGCTGAGGGCAATGGTTTCTATAACTATAATAGAAAAGAGAATTTTATTACAAGAACATTGAAACCTTTGGATGGATAGAAGGGATTGAGAGGGTCTTTATTATTTACTTATATCCACTTATATATCCATTACTCTTACTGGCTTTAGCTAAAAATTTATCCTTTTCTATCTTATGTTACCTTTGTAAAATTTCTGCAAGTCTCATATTAAGCAAAAGATCTAGAAAATAAATTTCTTGAATGGGTATTAATCACATACATTTATATTTTTTCTAAATTCTTTAGCAGTCTGACATATAACTTAGCTAGATGAGGCCATGCAACTCAAAAATTGTTGTGTCACCTAGTCATTTCAAAAAGGAATAAACTCTTAATATGAGATCAATGCTTAGTGAGTAGTTCTCTGAATTATTTTAGGCAGAAGAAACAGACATTTTCATTGCAATCTAGGACTTCTTCAAGTCCTGCCAGCATTACTGTAATTTGTTTTATAGCAAGAAGCCAACCTCTTGAAAAAACTTCCAGGAATGCATTAATTTAAAGGATTATAGTCAATAGTACTGTGTGTTAGAGGCATACCAATATTACAATAGCCTAGAGATGGATGAGAATTTGATTGGCATCAGTAATGAGAATTAGGAAATTGGAAAGAATACAATAGATTATAAGTATGGAGAAACAACTACTTAGGGAATCTACCTATTAGCTAAGAGGGGCTTTGATGCAAAATCAAAACAATCACAGCAAACTTGCATGTTTCCTGTTATAATGTTCATTTAATCACTCAGTATCCAGCTGATGAGACTTCAGGCACACTGGGCTCGATGCTGAAGTGAGAGTGCTTTGCTCACACATAGTGGCCAAACACAGTCACTTCTGGAAGAAGCCTGCAGCAGCCTGGGAAGAAGCTGCACAGAAATCCCTGTCTGTATCCATAGTCATACCAGCACGGCAATGGATTACTGGCTTTTACTAACCATATAGAGTTAATCACATCAGACCAATCATTCTGTGTAGCAGAATGATACAGAACTCTACCAAGTGTTATCCAAATCACTAGAAATTCTCCAAATCACTCTCTTCAGTATATTTGCTTATTACCTATATTAACAAGCTGCTGTTATACAGGATAGATTGGCAAAATAACGTAGAACTAGCACTTTATAAAAAATGTTCATCACAAAGAGAATTAATACACACATTAAAATGTATTAGTAGTTCACATCATCCACACATTAATGTAATGCTTCCTCCCTGTATTATTTGGATTATTCCTTCTGGCATTTTGCATTGTCAAGCAGTATGTTCTATGCCCAAAATACTGTTGTTAATTTTAGTAATCTACATAGATATCTAAAGAGCCTGTACTGAAAATTACTCCCTGGAGAAGATAGTGTTTATCAGTGATGATGAAAGATGTGACAACACTATATATTTCACTGGTTTGGCAATAAGCATAGTATAGAATTTGCATATCAATGATTTTCAATATTTGCTTATCATTCATGCAGGGCTTGTGTTATCAAATTAATACATGCATTGGAATTGGTTTTTCTCCTAAACTTTCTTCTAGGGTTTGAACAATTTTGAATGAATGTTTTTATATATCATCCTTGTCATTACCTCTCTGAACTGTACATACATATATATACATTTATATATGCAACTTTGTGACCTGTAAGTATGAGTCACTAAGCCAATGCATCCACATGATACAAATCAATGAGGTTTCCCTCATGTGTAAAAATCACATTTATATTAATATATCTATCTCTCAAAATATAATTGTTTTAATAAATAAAATAATCACAATTCTCCCCGAAGTACATTGAAAAATATTGCAACCTAAATTTAAATTGGAAAAACCTTCTAGCTTGAATCTATAATTATTGGTTTTATATAAGGGTGTCTACTGACTGTAAATTTATTGAATCACATAGATAGAAAGCAAAATAGTTCATTTTGGTAATTTCAAATGTAATTACAAGAAAAAAAGATTAATTCCTATTGGACATTGATTTCTAGGCACTTGCAAAGTTAAAATCTTAAAATATAATTTGGGATTAAAGAACTTTATAATCAATACATTTCAGGACATATTCATCCTTACAAGAAGCCTTTTTTGAATGACCATGAAATTTGAAGTCGACAGCACATTCATTAACTCATTGTTTTTCCCATCAAGACAGCTAAAATTTATCTCTTTATAGCTTCCAAAAAATATTGAAATGCCTAAATATAGTGATATGTTAATTTTGATAAGCAAAAGTCTTAATATCTCTTTAAGTAAAGGTGTATTTTTGGAAGTACATTCTGACCTAATTTATTCTAGTGAGTTGTACATTTGCCCAGCTGAAATAGAGATCTTCTAAATCAGGCAGTAAATATGCTCTACCACCTTGAACAGTTAGCACTGGCTAAAGAAGAATAAACCAAGAACTGGAATAAATAGTTGTTTTAACATTCCTTGGTGACCTTTCAGGCAATCTGTGCTTTTTAATATAAACCTAGGTGTAGGATCTGGAAAAGGTATTAAACAATGATGTATATATGATTATATTAAAATTATTTAGAAAGGTTAAAGTTGACAGCAAAGAATTGCAGAAGTGGTTTATGATGCCAAGTAACTGAACTATAAAATGGCAGAAGAAATTCAGTATAATCAGTGTAAAGAAAAAATATGGGAAAAGTTTTTTGTGCATATATTTGAAAATGGGTCCTAAACTAATGTCTTAGAAAAAGCATTAAGGTTATTAAGGTTAATGTTATGAAAACGGTGCCTAGCAGCAATCAAAATTGTGACAAGAAAAAAATATACAAGAAAATTATAAAGCATTACTGCAATGTTTCACAATTGTGTAATTCCTATGTATCTTGTATGCTGAAGATCTTTCAGGTCTCCCTAACTAAAAGAAAAAAGTATAAGTAAAAAAGAAGTATGAAAAGACTTGTGTACGAAGAGATATTAAATCAACTGGGATTCTTGAAAAAAAAATTATTGGAGAAGAATGTAAGATTGCAGCTGAGAGAGATAAGTGTTATTCATCATTTCCCACAATATTAAACTAAAAAATAATCAAAAGAGATATTCAAGAACTAGTCTTGAACTAACTGAAATTTTTTTTTTTTTTTTTTTTTTTTTACTCAATGTGTAAATGACTTGTGAAACTTATTGGCAACATGCTGTGCCAATATAACTGCTGTTGCAGTTATTCAGTGATATCAAACAGAAGGATGTAGAGACAAATTCCAGTTCAGAAGGTATTAAACTACAGGATGTCAGTAGCTGTGAGGTTAAACTGAGTGAAGCATTAATTTGTTCTTGCATCCACAATTGACCACTGTCTAACACAAGATCTTGATGTAGAAGTCTTTTATCTTGCCCATTATCGTTGCTTTTATGATCATTTCACAGTCTGATCAGTTTATTGAAGTAAGAAAGTTAAGTATTTGACTTGTGCATTTTTGATATGGTCCTGTGCATGAGTAAAATTAATGAACTGAAACCCAGTGAATTTGGATGGATCTATCTGCAGACATGCAAAGAACTTGTATCTTGTTTTGGCTATTGTTAATTGGATGAGAATCCTAAATAGTCATAGTGCTATAGCCAGTGATAAATAGTCATAAGAATGAAAGACTAGGCCACATAAATGATTAACAAAATCCTTCCCTTTAGTAACAATCTGAGTGCAAAAACTTGATTTTCTTAATATATGCCATTCAAAAATTGCATATATTGTTGTTGTAAGTACTGTATTCTGGTTTACATTTTAAGAACATCACAAAGCTGAACACATTGAGCTAGGAGAAATTCAAGTTTCTAGAAGCAGCATATTTTTTTTTCTTCCTAAAACTTGCAGAAGAATGACAAAGTAGGGCTTCAGAGCTTCCTGTGACTCTATTCAAGGAATTCCTGCATGTTTGAAAGGTTTCAGCCTGTGTAGCTGAGAAAGATAAACTAGTATAGACTCAGGTATTCTTGAAGAAAAGGGAGAAGTAAAAGACCTATAAGATTGCTATGGAATTTATTCCATCAGTGCAGAATTGTTGCCTGATGTGTATTTCAGGCATTGGACTAGTTTGCCTTGAAAGCCTGAGCAATAAGCTGATGTACTGCTTATTACAGTGAATACTATTTTATGGTTTAAAATGGATACATATTTTAAAACCATTACCCTAATTTACAGTAACATTTCAGTCACATTTCTTTTGGAAATCCCTCCTTGCATGTTCATCAAAACCATACAGATTGCTATTCTGGAGAAAAGGACCAGCAACAGATATTAAAAAAAAAAAAAAATTAAATGCTTCCTATATCTTTATATACTTCTCAACTCTTAACCTTTTAGGAGGAGTTTTAACACCTTATCTTCCTTTTCACTCCTTGTGCATAAGGGATTATGAAATTGAATTTTAAGTTAAGATCTCTTAGTATTTATCTTACTCTTGTTAAATCTGGTTGAAGAGGTACAGGAGTATAATGTTTTGCTTTTTTGTTTTTAAGTTAAAGAACAAAAAATGATGCTTATGTTATTAAATTTTTATGTGCCAATCTGATTGTTATATCTTCCACAGATTGATGAACACTAACTGGTTCTAACCTATTGCACCTTGCTCTTCTTCACATGCTGATCTGATAAGAGAAAGTAGCCTTCATGTATAATAAAGTCAATCTTTTGTGGGTCTCTTTTCCTATAAACAGCCCAAGACAGAATTTAATTTTAAAAAATGAACCATCCAGAATAATAGAAGCTCCTGATTCCCAAGGACCTGATCTAGATGAGACATATCAATAAACCAGTATTTCCTCCAGCAGCATGGAATACAATAATAATCATGGTCGTTTCATAAGCAGTGATGTGTTCAGTGAACAGATCTTTCATATGGTTTCTGGGTTTGACATCAGATCTGTAAAGTTAAATTTTATCAAAGGTTGTAGTTTAAAGAATTTTGTGGATTTTCAAATTATTAATTATTTTCACATCTTCCTTTTTAACACGAATATGAAAATTTCCCTCAATAGAAATATGTTAAACTTCATTTTGTTTTAATACATTTACTGCAGATTTCCTTTGGTACATGTGGATTTTGAGATGCAGTCGGTGCCTCAGACAAGAAAAGTACTTTTCAAAAAACCTTAAGTCTTCTACGGGAAGATATCTGTGTTTCAGTCTGCATGAGCAGCAATAGAGCAAAGGACCTTTTACAGTGGCATATAGTCATAAATCAATTATTTTCCAATATATTATAGAATAGTTATACATACAACAATTCAGAATTGTTACACATACAACAATTTGGAATAGTTTTATAATGGAACTTCAAATAAAAAATGCTCCTAACTACTGTCCTTGAAAGATCAAAAGGGGGACACAGAATAATATAATTTGAGGACAACTGCATGGCTGTAAGCCATGCAAAATATAGCACTGAATTGAGATATATGTACATAATGGTTGGATTCAATGATCTTGGAGGATTTTTCCAGTCTTAATGATGATAAGATTACTTCCAATCCTTATGATTATTGAACATTAATTCTGGCATTCCCAATAGCCCATGACATCTGGATAAATTTTTTTTCTGGATCTAAATTCCTTCTTAAGAGACAGTGTAAGTATTGTGTGTTTTTATTTATTATCTCTCTTCAACACATCCATAGGCTGTCGCCTAGAGATGTGCATTGCACTGTGTTGCTTGCATTAAGAGTGTCTTCAAGAGTTAATAATTAATGGATTCAGGCACAAACATTTTCTGTAGTTTTCACCTTATGCCCAGACTGTTCAGTTTTCTGTCAATTTAAAAAAAGTTCATACACCAAAAAAAAAAAAATCAATATGGTGTAAGATGCTGAATACATTAAAGCATATTTAGAGAGATATATGCAATAAATAAATAAATATATTCTTCAATGGTCTGTGAAAAATCCAGATTTTATTTACTTATTGGAGTCTTTACTTATTCCACACCTAAAAATTCAACATACAAATTCTGGGCATGCAGAATTCTTCAGAGAATTCTTGAAATGCTATATAGTTTGCATGGCATATCTTTGTCTATACAAATCCTGATTTTCAGATCAAACAGAAGGGAGAAAAATTTTTAAGCTGCCTTTATTGCCATGCCAAACCCCTCATCTCCAAGGCCTTGTATAAAGCTGAACTAGTCAATTTGTAATTAAATCTTATAGGATACAGCAGTGATACTCGTTAAAGAAAAGGCCTTTTATAGTCTGCAATCTTATTTTCAACCAACACGATGACACAAAAGTCACATTTCACAGAAGTTTTACGTCTGTTATTTCATGCTGGAATAATGCTGCACAAACTAATTAGCCAGGATAATAGTGTCAGGATATACTCAGAGAAAAAAATGGATCTGGCAAAATACCTCTGACTTTCTAATATTTATAATGACCTGTGTATTACTGTGACAATATTCTTACACTTGAAGGGTTAGTCTTTCGCAGTGCTAAGAAATAAATCTTATTTAGTCTAAGGTACTCAAAATCTCTCAGTCTACAGCACTTAGATGATTCATAATTACTGCAGGATGGTGCAGCCACCATTTCACAAATCTCTTTTTTTTTACAGGTAGAAACAATGGCCACAGTTCTGGAAAAACCAAAGCTGGAAAAAAGGGAAAAAAACTAGTAAAATTAAAGACAAATATCATTACAACAAAGTCCTTCAGTTAATTCATCCATTGAGGTAAATAGAATGCAATAAATGAGATAACACAAGTTTTTCAAGCAGTTGAGCAACAATTTCAAGAGCAACAATGTACTGAAGGTAGCAAGAAGGTTTTTCATATCTGTGAATGCTTGTAAGCATGGCAGGTATTTTTGGTGGGTTTTTTTTTTTGCTGTTGTTGTTTGGGGTTTTGTTTTTGGATTTTTGGGGTTTTTGGGGTTTTTTGTGAGTTCTTTTGTTTTAGTTTGATTTGTTATTTTGTTTTTGGGGGCGTTTTAGGGGGTTTTTGGGGTTGTGTTTAGTGGTTTCTTTTTTGTCTTTTTGTTTGAAAGACAACTCATGGAGGAATATCACAGAAAAAGGCAGGAAAATGGAAAAAAAAGAAGATTGAAAGAGTAATGAAGGATTTGAAGGCAGGTGAATTTACTGCTTGAAATTTATCACAATTCTAACTCCCAGAAAACTTCTTTCTTCAGATTCTTGTAGATTTGCAGGTAGCTAAGATATGTATAAACTTTTAGAGGCATGATGAATGTTTGTAAAGCACATCTATCATTCAAATAAATAAATAAAGATGCTACTGGATTCTCAGAAAACCACCAATTCTTGCAAGATCTACTAAAATGAAGTCATAATATTGGTACATTTTTACAATAGCAAGTGAGTTTCAAAAATTAGAAAACTAAATAAAAAGTGTAGGAAGCTGTCACATGTAAATAATTGTCCTGTGACTACATGACTTTTCTAGGGAGTTGAAAAGCTCTTCATATTGCTGCATCCCTGTAAGCAATCTCAGTATCTGTAAGTATGAATGGAAAAAAAATTCACACAGATCCTGACTATTGGCTCCTCTTTCATAGTCAGTGTGGAGAACATTTTCAATCCACATCTGTATACCATTTGGATATTTATATTTTCACTCTCTTATCATTACGAGGAACTTTGAACTTTTATCAAAATATCAATATATTTATATGACAATTTCTGCTACTAGAGAGCAGTGGCAATTTTCCCTTTTAATATACTTGATACTGTTTAAACTGGATGACTATTCCAGATTCACATTTAAAATACCTATATTTTTAATGCATTCAGAAAGGACAGCCAGGTATATTAATTAATATTAAAGAAGAGTTACAGCAGGATATAAACGTTCTTTTCAACAGAGGCCAACAAAACAAGTTGTAAAAATGAAAAAAATATTATAGCAGTTTTTAACTATAGAATTATGAATTATGGAGTAGGCATTTTACTTCATTCAGCAGGAGGTTAATATCTTCATATCTTTCCTTTCTTTAAAAAAAAATCAGGCTTAAAGAAATTAGAAAATTGAAATATTTCTGTGAAATTACCAGACAGCCCATTTTTCTGATAGCTTATGGAGCACAAGAAGAAAATTGAAATTAGTCAGTGAAACATTAATTTCTACAATTAGGACTGAAATTGTAATTTCCAAATCTACTGCTGATGTTCTAAAGTGCTCAGAAAATCATGTACATGTTTTAACTTAAGTAGTAATGTAGTTAGAACAGATTAACTCCCTTTGCCTTGTGCCTAGTTCGCTTTACTTTTCATGTATTACATGAAAATTAACACAGCTGGGATAAAAAACCAAACCCGAACCATCAATGAAAGAGAGAAGCATTGAAATAATATCTGTGATATTTAGGTGACATGTCCCAGATTAAAAATGGAAGTAAAAATGTTAGGGAAAAATGTTTTCATCTTAGAAGGAAAAACATTATGAATTACTGTGTATAGATTTTTTAGTATTCAGGAAGTTTATCATCTTTAGCAATACATGCTCAAAAGTCAACTAAGACAGAATGTATAATATCCCTGAAGGAGAAAAAATGTTGGCTTTTCATGTGATGCAATTTCCTGTTCATGCTTGACTTGCAAATCTCTAGCTAACTGGACATGTTTCAGTTTTGTGTTCTTGAAAAAGAATTATGAATTTAACAATTTAAAAATAATTATGTCTCTATAAATGCTTTTAAATTTGTCACCAGTACTTATTAGATAGAAACACTAGGTTGAAGTTCCTAGTTTAACTTAGAGTTTTTTCATTTAAATACTGTGAATTCTAAATTATTGATTTAATAATCTATCTTTCATAAGGCCTTAATAAGTACTGATATATAAAAAAATTATCATTTAACTGTGGAAGTGATGGGGAAGGAATAATTCTTAATCCATGCAGCATAAGGTTTTTCATTTGGTCTACAATATACTGTTCTTTTAAAGTGGAAAGAAACTATTTCCATTTAGTTTGTGCTTCATCCCTGTATAGAATATGAACTTCTCGACTGAAAAAAATCCAATTAATTTCTGGACATATTTTGCACCTATAAAGACTGCAATAAAAAAAATCATAATAAAAAACCCCAAACAAACAAAAAAAAAACCCCAGAAATATTGATCTTATAATATATTTTACTTGTCCTTTATTGCATTAATTTCATATCGTAAGTTGGAAAATGGAAGCAAAATAAAGCATTTTCTAATACTCCCACTAGGAGAAAAAAAAGTAATTTGCAACAAAAACTATATTTTGAGTCAATGTAACCTCTATCCATTGAAAGCATGCTAATTGACTTTTAGGAAAAAAATGCATTATTTTTAAATTAAAAGATTATTGACTTCCAGGGATCAGAACTTCAGGAAGTTTTTAGAACAAGACTTAAGCTTGAATAAGTCTACCTCAAAAGGAGTAGATTTATCTCTGCGGCTCTGCAGCACATCCCCCCAACCCCAAAAAGAGGTCAGTGACAAAGCAAGAAATTGAGTCTATGTTTAATATATAGTAATTGCTACAAAAAGCTTTGCTAGTGGATACCAAAAAATTCATTAGGAATCTTGACGGAATAATTACTGGCTATTCAGGGGCTACATCAGAGGTAGAATTAAACTATCCATTCAACAACTTTTATCTATCTACATGATATTAAATAAAGATCAGCTTTTCCAGAATAATATTAGAAAAGATAATCTGGTGTGAAATCTCCTGAATAGCTGGAGATTTCAGACACCAAGTTCTTGATAGAAACAGGCTGTCTGAATCAAGCATGTTCCACCCAGGAGCATGGTTCTGATGACCCCTGAATATGACCTACTCCCAGTGGAAAGCAATTTAATGCTCTGCTGCACACAGAACAGTGTATATGAATACTGGGGGGTTGGGGGAAAGCCCAAACAGATTAATTACTGACAGTATATTTGAATGGGACTGCTTCTTGTCTGTAGCCAGGCAAGATTGTTTCACCTCAGTTAGAGAAACGTGGCAGGCTGCCTCTGAAAGCTCTCATTAGGTAAACGGCCTCCATTGTCCATTAGGGGAAAAATCTCCCTATTATTTAAGGAAATGTGACAGCAGTGGAGCTGAAGTTTTGGCAGGAAATTCATCAGTGCATTACAAAGCTTTTTGCCTTCTACAACTTTCACCAACCTCTTTCCACTCTTTTATCTGACAGCTCAAATGCCTCAGAGTTGTGGTCATGGCAAAGGTCAAGAACACAACAGCAGGACTGTAAAAAGAGATTCTTTCAGGGGGAGAAGCTGCCATACACAAACAAGGTTATTGAGCACAAGACAATGAGATGAAAGCTCACATCTCAAAAAAAATATCTAATTAGTTACCATTACTTCTGAAAAACCATTAGGAATCTTAAAAAAAAGATTTAGAACTTTTACATACTCTCTGAAATCTAATACAAGTAAGGAATATAAAATTATCCGTTATAATATAAATATTAGAAAGACTCATATGTTGGGAACAATTGTAGACATGCATAAATAATAAGTAGTCTGTGTTTAGCAAAAAACCTATGACAGTTGCAAACTATTAATTTAAAATATTAATAAAATAATGTATTGCTTATACCAAGATCACTTAATTCATATACAAATGTGTGTTTTACTGAAGACTAATTTACTTCAGCACGATGCTTAATTAAATAAGAACCTGAAAATGTGTATTTCTGTTATTAAAGAAATTTGCAATGTTATAGTGGTCGAGTTTAAAGCTAAGAATTTTTGCTATGTCTTTAATTATTTATCATCAGTGGTAGCAATGAGGTGAATTTGAATTACCTGTCACAATGTCCAGTTGTACTCTTATCATGTCAAGGAACAGGTTGACTATCTGATTAAAAAAGCCACAAAGAAAATCAGAATCCTAACTTCCTATTCCATCAAACATTAATTTTTAAACATACACATATTCAGTGTGTGCAAGGAATAAAGGAATTTAACAAGTATGAAATAATTTTTATATGTGCATTCATACAGATATGAATTTGACAATGGACCAAAGTGTCCATCATCAGTACCGGGTTCCTATTAAAATGCACATCACATAAAACCATACTTGAAAGCAACTCACCCAGTAAAAATTGTTAGGCTCAAACACCAATGGTTTTAGGTATAGGTGTAGTTACACCAACATCTTTCATTCTCTAGATTGTGTAATAAAATATATGATTCAAACAAAATGGACTAACCTCACAGAGATAAATAGTCTATATTTTTAAACTGGTTTTATATGATTCATTTTTCCAATTAATCCCCACACATATAGATACCTACCAAATATACTGCTGGATGAGGTAAATAACATCACATTTAGAGACCTGGGATTCTTCTGATCTTCATTTTTATATTTCATACAGGTATTCTAGCCCGGGTGAGATGTTTAAATTGGGAAGCTTGGATGAAAAATGATGTATGTTTTTTTTGAGCATACATCTGTGTTGTTCTGTATTGTTATGACTGGTATTAAGGAGGCCATCTAAGGAAGTATATCCCATTATTCCATCTTTATCTAGTCTACGTTCAGAGCACAGTAATAATAATAATAATAATAATAATAATAATAATAATGATAATTTTAAACTATACACAATGATTTTAAAGTTTGAAATATTGTCATAAGCTATTTCAGGCAAAAAAGCTGATTTTGCAGAAAGAAACTGAATTATTTATCCTGAAATTTATTAGCAAGAATTGATTTCTACTGCATTGCCGGCAAAATTTGTTACCTTAATTTTATATGTAATACTTCAATATCTGTACAATCTAAATGAAACTCTTGGAAAACAGCAGAGATATCATTACTGTTAGAATGTGCTGAAAAAATGCTTATCAAAAATTTAGTTACCTTAGACTTCACCATCACTGATGACCCTGTGCAGATTGATTAGGCCTATCTAGTTGTAAAACTTAGAAATGTATGTTGCTTTCAGTGCATTTATCTTATCTGCAGTATCTTACAAAATTTTTTTCACCTCCTTAATTTTTTTGTGGAGCTGATCCTTTCTCTGAAATACTTGAACAAAAAACAACTGTAATACATGTTCAGAAACTCTTGGAAATGTATTTCAGATATTTCAATATTCTAAAATTTTAAAATTCATGATGTACCTTGCTTGCCCTTGAGTTTCATTAATCTATTTTCACAGTACACATTTTATGCTGAATAGACTAAAATGTGTTTAAAGAAGGACAAATTATAAATGTTTATATTTGTTAGCATTTGTACATATAATACAGATATTTATATATCCCTTAAAAAGATTTTATTTTGCCATATGTGTCACATAACACACCTTCTTACATTACATAGGCGAGATCCTTAGTTTTATGCCAAGAAATATTTTGGGAGTATTCCACTCTAATAAAAGCAGGATATTTTCCTGCAGATATTGTATATTATGTGCATTTCTGTACCTGTGAATCGCTCTACCTCTGTTTTTCTATCTATCTTTATATTTGTGTATGTAGAAACATAGGTATGTATGTACCTATGGTACATAGGTATGTATGTACTTTTATATTTGTATGTATGTACCTATGGTACATAGGTATGTATGTACCTTTATATTTGTATGTATGTACCTTTGGTACATAGGTATGTATGTACCTTTGGTACATAGGTATGTATGTACCTTTATATTTGTATGTATGTACCTTTATATTTGTATGTATGTACCTATGGTACATAGGTATGTATGTACCTTTATATTTGTGTATGTAGAAACATAGGTATGTATGTAACTAATTTCAACAGGATGTGCAAAAAGCAAGGGAGTACTCTTCCTCTCCTTTTCCTGTCATCATTAACATGGCTCAGAATGGCACACAGTTTCCTGACGTGCAGTCTGTGCACACTCACTCCACTCACTGAAGGCACTGTTGCCAGCTTTGGAGATGCCTGAAGCTGATTTCTTGGGGCACCACTACATACTTATGTGGATTAAGCTAATATGCCCTAAATCACTCTTTTATGTGGTCAAGGGAGAGCAGATAGCCTACACTGTCACTGACTCAAGAATTCGAATATTTCCCCATAAATCTTGGGTTACCAGAAGACAAGAAAACAATAGACAAGACACTTTTTTCCAAAGGTAATCAGCAAAATGGAAACAATGGCAAGCAAAAAACTGAGAATCAAGAGGAGTTCTCTTGGAAAGAGAACATGAAGGAAAAGGCAGCAGGGAGGAGAGCTGGCAGGGAACCTGATCCCCTGACCACCTCCAGCATGAATGCAAAGAGAACTGGTCTTCACATTTTGAAGATAACAATTTCTGATATCTTATATTAGTGATGCAATGAACTATCCTTCTAACATATCCACCAAAAGAAAAGTAAAATTATAAAAATAACAAAAGAAATGCCTGTAAACCTCCTCAGTCCCAGTGAAAGGAAAATGCACCTAAACCTCTAAAACTTAATTTCTATTTGAGCAGTCCTATGACAGAGAGAAGCATTTACAGTTTGTACAGCAGTGTCATTTCAAGGACAGAAAGTGTTTATTTTATCAAAATAAAACAAACCTAGTCTAGGTATTTAAAATATTATGCTTTCATGACTAATGCTGAAAGCATGGCTAACTGTAATATGTACTCTAAAAAAGGATTAATTCAAACTTAAAATTCATTTATGAAATATTATTAAGAACAAAATTAAGACTTAAAGAATAAATCATAATTAAAGTGACAACACATTGTATGATATAGTGAGGTAATTCTCCAGTGATTTTGACATGTCCAATAATACTCTGCAATAAAAAATAAGACTCAATTATCAGAGGAACTGATATTTGTAGTGAAACTTTGACCCTATTTTAAGATGCTTTAGTACAATTTTTAGAAAAAATTAAAGATGACAGAGTCATAAAATACATAAGTTCTGGCAATTTGTTGGAGGAGACACAATTTTTTATAATTGTCAAATCTTTATTTATATTTGTGGCAATGCCATCAATCATAAAGATTCAGTTTGGTATGTTTACACATATATAGGACCCGTTTTCAGAGTTATTTTCCATTTTTAGCTACCTGTTAAAAATTAATTTCGGATAGGGGTTATAAGAAACACGTATAACAATACATAAACCAAGATGAAATCTAATTTTGATGCATTTAAGGTATTGCAGGAAGTCACATAACTCTCTGCCTAACAGGACTTCATTCCTTAACTAGGAATAAGATTTTATCTTTTTCTCAAAAATGAAAACCTAATTTTATATTTGAAAAACATAGATAAAAGCTAAAACTGGAACCAACATATCCCTGAAAATATAATTCTAGGGTAAGAAGGAACTGAACTAGATTCTGTGTTGTTGGGAATATGTGGTAGTAAGAAGTTCTTTATTTGGGGAAAAAAAGCCAATGGGCTGGATTAAATTTTTTTCATGCATAAATATGGGAGATGCCAAGGACATCATGGTAATTAAACTTCACAGACTAATAATCCAAGCTGCATGTTGGTGAGCACTCTTGTTATGATACATCTGCAAGAGGATGTGAAACTTTTCTTAATATCAACTAAAGAGCTGCTGATATTTTGGTTTCAAAGGTCTGAACCTTATCAAAAAGCATACTAGAAGATCGTGATAACAGATGAAATTTAAGCTTTATGATGATGTGTCTCAGGAAACAAGAACAACAGCACAAATTTTTGCACATTAAGAAATATTACTGTTCTCTATCTTTCATACTGTTGTATCTTGTAAATTCTTGATAGTGCTAAAGGAGTTCAGAGAGAAGTCTTGAGGGTATGAAGAAGCATAACTGGATTTCTCACTTATGTGAATTCTAATATAAATTTAAAGCATCTCAATTTCAAGGTTCAAAAAACAAATGAGGCTATTTCAAGAAATCAAAACAAAAAGCAGCAAAGAGGTAAAATGCACAACTTTTGCTCTCTCCCAGGCACTATATTCTGCTGTTATATTATGAGAAATATATTTTGTCTTCAGATAAAATTGTAAAGTCAGCTTATTGTCACATCACTTTTTTATTCTTACATATCTGAATAAAAGTTTTAGAAGAATGACTAAAGAGTAGCATTTCTCACACAGAAAGTAGAAGAAATATAGGCCTTCCTCCTCTGATTTCATTGTTAAAATTTGAAAGACGTAAAGCAGAACAATGGACAGTCATTTTTACAAAAATCATTGTTCAAAGATAGATTGGTCTAGTCAGTCTGTGCAAATTACAAGAAACCTGATAGTCTTAAAATGACAAGAGAAATTACTTCTGAAGATCTCAAAGTGTGTGATCAGGCTAACTATACTTATCACAGTTCTTTCTTGAACTCTCAGTAAGAAAATGCATCCTTTTCTTTGATGCAATGCTTTAACAATCAAATAACTAAAAATATTCTTGACTATTTTAAATAATAAGAATGTATTAAAGCCATCAATAACTCCCCAGTGTTTCATTAATATCAGTGATCTCACAGGAAGTTGTAGCTCATATTAACACACTCCAACATTCATGATTATGCAGTGATCTTATTTAATATTATGCAAAGAAGAGGTTAGATCGGGTCTCCCTAAAGTTTTAAAACACGATTCTGATGCCGTGTCTATTTTCACAAGTAGTGGGATGATTACAAGTGAATTAGCAGGTCAAGGCAATGAAGACCCTACAGCTAAATTGTGTTACATGGCATTATAGTTAATTTGACCATCTGGACTAAGTGCAATCCATGCTGAAGTTCCACAAGACCAGCAGCTCTCTCAGGGCTGGGGCAAGAGGAGGCAGCACGTGGCAGGCAATAGGGCAGGGTCTGGCACCCCGGCTTGCCCAGCCAGGAGCAGGGCATCCCACTGGGACAGCCCCATAGAGAGGGTGAGGGTCTGACCTGGTGAGGGGAACCAGTGCCTCGTAAAACCCTGAAGCAGCTTAATTTTCTCCAAATGATGGACTCAGGCTGGAGCTGGGTCTGGACATCAGCCCACAGGCTGGACTCATATGAAGCATTTTTTTGTCGGGTTCAGGACATCCCTTTGGCTGTCCTGAGCAGCCAGGACCCTTGCCGGGGGGCTCAGAGACCCTGGCACAGAGCCCAAAATGCCTCTGTGAGTTTGATTATGGCCCGTGGAGCAAATACCAACCTTCTATGAAGATAGCAAGCCACAAGAGTTTAAGCAGAACATTAGTGAAATTATCACAGGGTGAATTATGTATTTTAGGATTACTGTACAGGGGGGTTATATCCCTGTACAGGGGGGTTATGGAGACAAGATGGAGGAATCAGGGCGTGCCTCGTGCTTCTTCTTTCCTCTTCTTGTCTTCCATCTTCTGTAGTGATGTTGGCACTTATTGGTTTAGAGTAGAAGCTCACTGTCTAACATAGGTGATGGGTATTGGGGAGTAATTGTAAATATTGTACACATAGTTTGCACTATAAAGACATAACACCACCCCGGGGGCAGGCAGAGTGCCTGTGACTGCCCTGCTGAGCTGACCTCGGCAGGGCAGGAGAAAATTTTTTATAGATAAGATAGAATAAACAACGTTAAGACCGAGAAATGAAGAGCTCTGACTCCTTCTTTAAGCGCCGGGCTGGAAAAAGAGACTTTGGAATTCTTCTCGGGGTCATTCTGACAAACTAATGATCCCGACATTTTTTCTCAAATATGAAACACTTTCTCACAACTACAGGAAAAACTACACTTGAACCTTTGGTAAGCCCAACAGAGAGAAGCTGGCAAAGAAAGAAACAAGGAAAAAGAATACAAAAAAAAGCCCTAAAGGAATTCAGTAACAAGACAGACTAGCCAAAGGAAAGGCAAGGACAGGAAATTACACCAAGACAAGAAAAAATCTCTGTGGATAGCAAAGGAATGGGCTGTAAAAACGGAAGGTTGGTGACTGACAAATTAGTTTTGGCTTCATATAGAGCATTTCAAAGATGATGATGTTTCTCAGTGGTTTGAAAGCTTTATTTTTGCATGAGTGCTTTGTAAACACTGATGTAAGCTGCACAATCCCAGTATTTTGGATGCTCCTGTCTGCACTACATGAAAAAACAGTGTTCTGCTGGAGTGGGTTCTCCAGTTAATTTTACTCTGAAAGTAGTCTTGCTTTGACTTGGCAGTCACAACCAAACACAATAAATGAGGAAGTTCAGAAGGGTTGTTTCAGAATTACATTACTGTTCCAAACTAAAATGCTAATGAAGCATCTTCTGTCAAATATAAATGCGGGGAAAACTAGAACAAGTGCTAGACAAACATCCTCATCAACATAACTATTCCTGCATTTCTGTTTTAGGGCTGTCCCTAGAGAAACTGTGGACTCTGATCATCTAAGAGCATGGAACTTCCATGCTGTATTCAAGTAGTAGCAACAGATACTGGCTCAAACTCATGAAACTTGTAGAGATCAAACAAAGAATATTCAAAATCAGGAGACCTTAATGTCTTATCAGATACCCTAGAACTAGATCACTTAAGTTCAGATTGAGATGAATGCAAAGGGACATAAATTATCTCAAATATATTAAAGAAGAAATAAGTGATTAACCAGATAGGAAAGCTGCAAAACTGAGACCAAAAAATGCAGTAACTTAAAAAAAAACTATCTTATCCACACAATGAGATATATTTCCTATTCTTCCTATTCTTTTGCTACTACTCAGTTTTATGTCAGCAGCATATTTATTTATGAATTTGCATTATGAGTAGCATACATAGGAAGAAAAGTTACTGTTTTTCTTTCCCTACCTTTTTTCTTTCCACTTTCTGTTAACAAAGCAAGATATCTACCAGGACAGTAATTTTAAAAAACAGCAGGTCTTTTTTTAAAAAAAACCAGAACCACAGATCTATAAACCTAGCTCTTATAGAACTACAGACAGGGGGGTTTGTAGTGATTCAGTACGAAAAAGGCCCACTTCTGTGTGCTTTATATAACTTCATAAAAATATGTAGTTAGCTGAATGTGAGACACTTTACTTTCCCTGAAAAACATTAGGCAGTTATCTAAGGAAGTACAGACATACCACTCCTTGACAGTAAATTAAATTTTCTGACCTCAAGAAAACAGGACTACAAGCAGATATATACATTCTTATTAAAAATTAGGTGAAATCTCATAAATAATAAGACGGTGTGGCTATTTGAATGTCATTCCCATAGTTCCATCAGAGAGACTATATCTTGAAAATTCATACATTGGCTATTTAAATTTTTGAGGTTACTTTACTTCAGTTTCTCTCTGAAAACTTTCTCTTCTGCTCCTCTGCCCAATAGTTAAGTATATGTGGGGAGACTGGTTGAAAATGGAAGATTGATGAGAAGAAAGAAAATTAAGCTGGTTTTAGAATTTTTTGTGCTGAAATACTAACCCTGCATCTGGGAGAAGCTAAAAATACTCAGTGTGGAAAATTTCACATATATGTGTTTGCTCTGGGTTGTTTTCTGAAAATAAATGGAAGTCTCTCAAATCAGATAACAGGATGCTGTTAGAGACTTACAAGCATTTTTCCCATAGACTTGGCCCTCCTTGTAAGGGAGGAAGAGAGATGAGAAGTTTGGAGATTGCAAAACGCAGCCTTGTTTTGAAGGATTGAGCTTGTGTCAGACTTTTTTTTAACGTGAGGTTGGGCAGAGTGCTTGCACTTTTGGCCTCTGCTAAGTTTGAATTAACTTAGCAGTGCATGTGTTCCCGTTCTTCCAGTGTAGTGATGGAATAAACCCATTTTTTACACTTCAGGTGTGGATTTTGCCCTTCTTTGTTACCTGCAGATATTTGATTCACACAGTATATTTTATATTTTATTACAAAGATTGTGGCTTTTTAGAATTGGATTACACAATAATCAGCCTTCCATTTTATGTACATTTGAAAAATATTTTGCAATGAAAAGTTTTTCAACATGTGAAATAATACACAGGTGATTGTCTAAAAGAGTTTTAGAAGACAACAGAATCAGGCACGGTGTTATGTATTTCCTAATCAGAAACAGAAAGAAGAACATGGCTTTTTATCACTGTCTCCATTATCCCTTATTATTTCTAATGATCCCCTCTTTTATTAGTTGTGAAGTCTAACAGAAACTTAATGTAATTTAAAAATGTAATATTGATCAAAGATGGATCCACAGGTGTCTTACTTCACCACCAATAAGTGTAAAAATCTATTTTCACGTGGAACACAATGTTTGCAAAATCTTGGTGTTCTGAAGGGAACAATAGTAGTACTCTGTGCTTTCTGATACATCTCTGAGAAGCTTTAGAAAGTCTTATAATTGTAATTTCAGTTAATAGCTTCTTGAAAAAGTTTTTTTGTATTACTTAAATTAAGTAATAACAATATTCCTAGTTTGAATGTTAGAAAAAGAGTTGTCCATACCGTGATAAAATTTGAACCAAAATATTATTTTTCTGAATCTAAAAAAAAATCTGTATTGCCTAGCTGAAAAATGTAGGGAATTTTTGTAATAGAGGGATCATATGCAGATATATGTTTTACCTGTCTATTAGCAGTACTATCTTTTCTGTTCAGATTTCTAATGGCTAAAAAAAGATGCAGTTTTAAAAATTCTACTGAGCAAATTATTTAGCCAGTTGCATGAGGGAAGGGGAGTGAAAAATGTCAATAACAATAATACTTGTGTGGATACCAAGAAAGATTGTAAATTAGGTAAAAATGTTCATCTTTAAATACATCTATTTAGAGACAGTACAAACATTCTGATTCTAAGTATTCTACTTTTTCCATTAATAAACCAGACATCTGTCCTTATATTTGTAATTATTTTTCATTTTAAATTATTTTAATATTTAAAGCACATTAGTTATATTTAGATCAAAAACAAATAAACAAAAATATAATATTTTTTCTATTCTTCTCCAAAACTGCCAGCAAATTGATAGATGGAAGCAGAACTAGCCACAGAAATTCAAGAAAAACAACTACATAACAGGTGCTTTGAAATAATTTTATTAGATAGTCACTTTTTTGAGAATGACTTTTGCATAAGGAAATGCCTGCTTTTCAACCTGGGGTTAACTACCACTTTAGACAGACTCTTGTGCTTAATGTTTCTCATTAATTAACTCCAGGCATACCCTGTGGGAATATTAGGTTCCCAGACTCTCGTTAGTCAACAGACTGAGGGTAGAATATTTGGTTTTCAAACTGTTTTGCCAAGGAGGCTACTTCTCCTCACAGAGCAAGATTATTGCCTGCCTACAAAGAACATCTGCATTCTAACAGAGTATACAGTTCCCTAATGCCGAACTTTTGAAACCTAAAATAGAGTATAGCTTCCTTTATACTCCTGAAAATTGAGAAAATTTGACATTTTCATGTTGAATTGCCTGTACTTTTCAGAAACATCAAAATTTTTTTCCTACTCATCAAATTTATTCTGCAAAATTAGTGTCTGAAGAAAAGATTTATGAAGATCCAATCCCAGTCAACATACTTGTAGGGTTTCAGCCAAGCTGATGGAATATACAGATGTATCTATATTACAGAAAATTTTTCAAAATCCTCAAAAATTATCTAAAATTACAGGTATTAACAAAAAATATGTGCAGATAATTCAGAGATGATGGCTGTATTTCTGTACATCGCTGGCACATTTTCTTATAAACCGTTAATGTTCTAAATTACTTACAGACTCATTTTGCAAGTTTTATTTCTGTATAAGAAGCTTTTTGTATTCTGCATTCAAATCCCAGATGGAATAGAAGAAATTCTTAAATCTCAAAGCTTACTGGACATGAAGAGATAATAGCACATCTCACACAACCAGCTAGAATGATGTGGATGTATTTATGCACGTAGACACAGATGATTAAATATAATTATCTATCTAGACATCAGCTTCATCTCGCATAGTTCCAACATTTTAATTGGAATTAAGACACATGAGACCGTGCCTTATTGATTCATTAACAATTGTATCAAGAGTACTGTCAAGCATAAAGCTAAAGTTTGCATACTTCTAGCCTCCTGAGAGATTTATTATTCAATCACTTCTAAAAAACCCAGTGTAGGTCATTATTTGGATATGACATAGAATTGTTGCATACATCTTAGAGAAATAACATATAGCAACAACTTTGGAAAGTCTTCCAATTACTGAAAACAATTCTCAGGGTGGAAGATGGCAAGTGATAGAAAAGGTCAGGTGATGGGACACTCACAGACACAGAGCTGCCAGCCCCCAGGTTTTACAGGCTCAGATTGTGAGGGTTAAAAACCACATGGCCTTCTCTAAAGCTCTGCCTGGGATTTTGTAAAGATCTACCTCTAACTAACTGTGGATTTTTGGACTCTGCCATTATTTCTGTTATCCCCTGCTGTCTAATATATTTATGTCTCCCTGTGTTCTCATTTAACACGCCCTCTTTACTTATTACTCCCTTTTGAGTTAAAAAAGCCCATGATTATCAGACAACCTCAATGAAGCAGATGCTTTCACCTATAACATTATTTTACAGCCCTTTTTACTGAATTCCAGATTACCCATCTGCCCTTTTGACTTCCACCTATTACAAAAATGCTCAACACAAAGCCACAAAAGGAAAATATTTTTTGTTCAGCTTCTGTCTCTTCATGAATAACAAATGACCCCATGACCATCCACCCAGTTATTGTTCCCATTTTACTACCTCTCCACAGTTCATTTTTGTTTTCTCAGTACTCATACTCAACAGACATATGGTCTGTTAGGCTTTCAATCTGTTATGCAAACACTGACATTTATCATTGGCTAACTTACTGAAAAACAAAGAAAGCACAATTTTTCTCTATTTCTATAGATATTTTCTTATATCCCATTATTAAGCTAATTCCTTCTGGATGCCTAAGGATCAGACTTAACAATTTCAGTTTTCTGCCTAGAGTTCCTTTGTGCCTTTTTCCCTTCACATGTGTCAACCATAGGCTCACTTAATGAATCCCTTCTTTACCCTATCTCATCCAGACTTTGTATAGCCTTTCTGAATCCACGACTTCTGCTTGAAATTTCCTTCACTTTTTGAAATATTTTTATCTATTACTTTCTCAAATTACCTTACTCTTGATTTTTTTCTTTCCAGAAAGGATGTTTAGAGAATACCACATATAATCCATGAATTAATGCAACAAAATACACTTTGCAGAAGAGGTATTTTGATTTAGTTACCTTTCAGTAGACTATTGTCTGTTTTGTTAATGCTGTCTTTTTTACTGTACTGATTTTACAGGAAAGCCATTTCCCTCATTGATTTGACAAATCAGTCTTGAAACAATGCTTTTAATTACTCTGTTTGAAAGAAAAAACCTAAAGTGTCTTTATGGTATAACACTGTAGAAGCAACACGATGAATTATAGTAAAAAAGAAAGTAAAATCACTGAAACACTGTTTGTATAAGGAGGTAACTGCATAGCTAACATGAAAGTGATTTTGTATTAGGAATTGCAAAATTAGGAATGCCCTGAGTAAGGCATTCTGAAATTCACATCTTAAGTTGTATTGTAGAATGATTTCTCTTGTTGACATGCCCCAGTTTCATATTTTTGCTTAGGAAGAGCTCCAGGGCTTGCTTTGTTTTACTTCTTTTTAACATCAACAGCTACCATAAAAATGATAGTTCATCTGACCATGTTCACTCATTTCTAGGTCTGGGAGAAGGAAAGGATATTTATACATCTGGATCCTTTCTGTTATTTCTTCCAATCTTGGTTTTATTCATCCCATCAGACCTCTGTTAATCAAACACAACATCCATCTGGGGAGCATACTGAAATTCTCTTTCTATGGCACCCCACATATAAAAAAAGTAGGATACCATAGATACAGTTTACTTGTTGCAGAGTAAGAATGGCAGCCAACCTATATTCACTTAGCTCATGTGAGGTGAAAGTCAGAAATAATCCTAAATCCTGCAGCTAACTGTAGTTTTAGAGTTTTTCTTCTCAAATTCCTTAGCTGAAAAAATATAATAAATAATATTTTCCTCCTTAACATTTAAATTTTATGAACACAAAAAGATTATAAAACATTTGTTAACAAAAAATTGATGGAGTCAAATGTAATATTTTTGATACTGTTTTAAGGACCTTAAATTATTACAGATATTCATGTTGGGATGGACATGTGTCATCTAGAGAAGTTTTTATTTTATCAGTAATAACCTATGGATTTCAGACCAGGTGAGCGTTTAAGATGTTGCTAGACATGTCCACACACTCAAGGATATTGCACTCAGCATCTCATGGATCAGATGTCATAGTCACACATGGTTGAGAACACAAGTGTTCCTATAAAATTGGAGCTTAAGAAAATAAACCAAAACATAGAGTTTAAGAAAAAAAATTATTTTCATTTATTATTTTTTGAGGCAAAGGAGTAAAACTAAGGAAACACTCTCATCACTCTTATGTGCACAAATATTCCTGAGCATGCACAATTAAATATTCTTATCAATAAAACTGGTTACTCAAGTCACTGAATATACTATATTCACCACTACTGCAGTCAATAATCATAGATATGATTCACAGTTATTGCCTAAAATTTTGACAAAATTATGAACTAGAGACATCAAGACAAAATTAATGTGCTGTTTTGTTAATATTACATATATGTCTACAAAAATTTTGCCAGCCATTACTTGATCAACTACTCTAGCTTTCTAAATTGTGTTGCACACTATTTATTATAAATAGTACAGATTTTTTATATACCTCTTTAAGTTTTCTATAATCCCATTTCCAAATGAAAACTGCAAATCTCTCTCTGTTTTGAAACTGAATATGCTTTCAAATCAAAGTCAGATGTCATAGTAATGCAAAACTCAGATTTGACATTTTCATACTATAAAATGTGTATTTGTTAAAGTTTTCCTTGCCCTGTCACAGGTCAATACCAAGGAACTTCTAAAGACTATTAATTTTAATGTCAAGAAATGATATCTTAATATTCAGGAAAATATAAAGTCATAGAACCAAACTTCCATATTCTATTTGCATATTAAATCAGGAATTTGAGTCATAATCTTCTTAAGAACAACAGTTACTGTGTAATCTGATTAGCTTCTGTTTGTTTGTTAGGTTGTTGGGGTTTTTTTAAGTTTTAATTTTTAGGATTTGGAAGAATACTCTGATATTTATTTCCAAATAATCCATGAAAATAAAGATCACAGCAATGAAAGATGCAGTAAAAATCCATTTGGCTAATCCTTCCACAATCCTGGCATTGTTAATAAAATCTATCAATTGCTTGTCTAGGACACCAACTGGGTAATAATAATAAAAGTTCAGCATTTGGTCTGAGTGCTGTATTACCACATCAGCATAATTATTCCTGCTAGTCATGACAGAAAATATGAATCACTAGAATAAAGGAAATCCACTCATTAAATTTCCATTTGCTTAAGTATGAGATTAATTTAAATATATCTGTTTGTGTGTGTATGTATATATATATAACACACAGCCATGCTGTTCAATAAGTTCAATAAGCATAGTATTTATAAGTAAGATGAGGTTATTTCAAAGAATGGAACTTAGAGTTTCCATTTCACCTGTTTGACAATTCACGTAACACTTTGAAGAGATAAGGAAAAATAACTCATTTTCACACATATACCAGTAGAATTTAAGTGGTTAGCATTGAAATTTTTCTTCGGATTTTCTCTTTTGTCAGAATTATATTCAATAGGGATAAAAGGGTCAAGTTAAATTAGAACAAACTGTTTTTTCCCTCCCAATCCAAGAAGGTCTAAGTCTTAATATTTGTCTATATCCTTTGATATATGTCCTAGTTAGAAGCACTGCTTCTTAAGAATCTGATGTACTAAGGTTTTTTATGTTAGATATAAGTGGTGAAAGCACTCAAAATATAAGCATTTATGTAAGAATTTTATTAAATCTTATAAATATGAGAGTTACTGTACTCTACATCACCTCAGAAACCTTATGAATGGTTTGGAGTTTTTTCTGGAAAGGAATAAATTGTTTTAAGATGACTGTGGCATAGTTGCTAATGTCTGTACTGCAGCTGCAGCAGTTTTGAGGTAGAAATGGCAATGGGCTTTATGCAGACATGCAGATATGTATGTGCATGTATACATATCCATAGATGTCTTGGTATACGTTCAATATAGACATATAGAGACATGTATAGGGTTTGGTTTTGTTTTATGGATTTTGAGGTCTTCAGGTGTTTTGGTGTGTGGATGTTTGGTTTGGGTTTTTTTGGGGGTGGGGGGGAAGTTGTGGGGGTTTTGTATTGTTAATTGTCTTCCTTTTCAAAAGAGTGAAATTTTGTACATTGTGGTCCAGAGCTGCATTTAGTGACTTTAATGAGTTTGTCAGACTTACTGAGTGATACAATGAAAGAAAGGATCTTAAGAATTTTTTCTGGAATGCAAGAGAGGCTGCTATGATAAGACAGTCACAGTCAGGACAATGTGACTGTTATAAAGAAAATTGATAATAAAGGCTTGGTCTTCACTTTCTGTTCTCACAGCTTACTAAATGGATACCAATAAGAATAGGGACCAATGAAGTGGGAGGCAATACTCCAATGTTAATGATTCCATAATTTGCAAGTACAGGATAGAGGATTTATGCTGGTTCTATTTTGCTTGCAAGTGCATCTGATTGACCCCAAAATATATGGTTATCAGATACCTCATGGTCACCAGAGACTTGACAACCTAAATTGCTTAGGTCTAATGAAGATAAATAGCATTCTAGATACAAATACATACTACATACTGAAGGGAAAATGATGCAGATGTTGTTGCTAGGCAACTCATCAACTTATCTCCCCATGCAAAACATACACTTCCTATGATTTTACTGTATAGGTAGCCAGAAAAAGATGGGGATGAAGGGCAGGGGATGCACTCGTATCCTCTTTCACTGAATTACTACTGCATAGTAACATATCAGAAAAAAAAATTATATTCACTAGTTTTACTGTGTTCCTAAATATAAGACATTAGTAGCTTTTTATGGCTTTTGTATATAAAACAGGATAAGAAAGCACAGTCACTGCTCATCAGTTTTAAAAAGTTATACTTTACATTTTTAATTGAATAATGATGCTCTCTTTAGCAATTTATGTTGGTAGCAATTTACTTGATACAATGCCAATGATTTTCTGTAGTTGAATGGAATTGCATTTTGTCTCAGTTCAAACAGTAAGAATAAAGGATTCAGCTTTATCACCATTTATTCTGTTTATGCAGCCAATTTATGACAGATTTTTGTTTTCTGTTTTATCCTCTTTCTCCTCTTATAGAACATGTCTTTGATTGTTCTTGTTACACAGAGGTTTTCTGAGTGCTATACAAGTACTGCATAAGGTTCATAATTGAGATTTGTTTCCAAAAAAGCAAAACTGAATTACCATTAAGAGAAGTGTATACAGCTAAATGATATTCTAGTAAAGCTCAGAAACCCATCCCATGACAATCATTTCTCTAAGAACCTGCTCTCTAAGATTTTCTTGGTTGCACTACATCGCTGATTAATGCAGAAGTAGAATGAAGATTGTTTACAGTAAAAGCAAATGTCATTTTGCATTCCATTCCACTTTGATTCTTTGTTTTAGAAACCACTTTAATGTACTTTGTTCCTGCATTCTCACATAGCTACTTGGTGACAAGAATAAAGCTATAGAAAGACATCAGCACACTTACTATAGTGTAACAAATACAGTGAATTTAAAATTATTCAGCAGTGTACTTGATACAAAGCTGCATGTTCTTTGATACTGGCCCTGACTGTCTTCTAGAGAGTCTTCTATGGCAGCTAGAATAAATATTCAACATTTTAAGATGCATGAGAAATGTTTCTTATTTTTACATAAACCAGACTCAGACTCGGGTTTCCTCACAGCTAATGCTGAGATAGGTAATTGGGAAAATCCTAATTTAGTAGCCTCCATATCAAGCAATGATACCACCCACATGCAGTTATATTTCCAAGAATCTTAAACCTAAAACTGAGATCAAGCATTCAAAGAATTATTACTTTTTGGTTTATTTTTACATTCACTGTTTGTCATCATTTAGGTCACTGAACAATTAAAATTTTATAATCACTTTAAAAATAAAATACTGATCAAAGTTTGATTTAATGCTGTATCCAACACTGAACAGCAGAATATGTAGAACCTCTTGTAACTTAAGTCTCAAGGTTATACGTTGTGATATGGCTCTCTAAAATAACTAAGTTTTTTTTCCACTTTTAATATGAAAAATATAACATTCTCTATGTTTTTCTGTGATTTTTTTTTCCTCTTTTGCCTCTGGATTGGAGCTGTGTTTAGTAATGTAATTATAACTTCTTATGCTACATTTGCTGCAATGTGATGCTGCACAATGCCCTTTATAGCATGCTTTATAGCAGTGTTGGAGTGGTCAGATAAGTAGAATAAATTATCCTTGTAGGTCCCTCCCATCTGGAACTATTCAAATAACACACATATTTCATTGAAATGCCATAAAAAAGTTTATCCACTAAAGCCATAGGTTCTGCATCAGAACCAAAGGAAAATATGGGGAAAACATGGCGTATTGCATGGACTCTTCCAAGCTGTGAGCTGTATGCATTTCTTTCCTTTCTCTGCTGTTTTTAAATGGAATTCTTACTACCCTGCCTAGGAGTTACCCAGGGCTCAAAATGGAAATGATATTTTTTCATTGTCTGATTCCATTTTTCTGTAAAATATATATCAGCTTCGGACACTAAACTCAGATTGAGTCAGGTATACAATGTCTGTCACAAAGAAGATTCAGAGAGTCAATTTTTTTCTTAGTAAGTGTATTTCAGGGAGTTAGGGCAATGGATGTGGAGTTGGTTCCCCCTATGCCAGTGAAGCCAGGAAATCTATGCCTCTTTACTTTGGTGGAACAGGGCCTTTTTGAAGGCATGAGTTCATTTGTTTTACTCAGTTTTACACAATGGAAAGAAATACATTTTGACAGGATTCTCTGTTGCCTTTTGCTTAGGACAACATAAGGAATACTTAGTGCTTTTCCAATATCTCAGTTTACATACCAGAAAATATGTCTCAATGTAGCAGAAAGACAAGATGGGCAAAGCTGAAGAGCAAAGAGGTTCAGATACTTTTAGCCAGCAAAGATTACTTTCAACTGTATAAAAAGGTCCCATCATCCTGGACTTAGTCCTAGTATTAAGTGGTGACTGGATACAATACAAACAGAGTATCCTACAAGGAGTGCCTTTTCCTCAAAATATTCAGTGTTATTAATTTCTTTAAAAATTCCTTAGCCTTTTGATTTTATCCTTATATGCTGATGAAATTTGTTGAAAATTTTGCACATTGGGGTGCAGGTTTCATCATATGATAATATTTTATTTCTAATATGCATTTATAATCAATGAGATTATTTAAAGTTAAAATTCACAATATTATTACTGGAACCACTAAGTTTCAGTACTGGGTACCACTAAGATTAAAGGTCAGGGGTTTTGGATTGTGCTGTACTACAAGTAATTCAAGAATTTACCAATTGTTCTATCTGCTTTCTTTTGCTGGCTAACCTAATAATAAAACAGGAATTAAGAAGAAATACTTAGAAGTGAAGTGATTAGAGCGTCTTTTAAGTATTTTCATGGTTAATTAAATATATCAAGAATGTTCACATATTAAAGTAATAGTCACATATATTTATGCTTTTAATATTGACATTAACTATAGCACATCAATACAATGGAATTTATACACTGAAGAATGGCACAGAAGAAAGAATGCAGAAAACCTGAAACTTCTGTATGCTCGAATTTAGAACTAGGCTTTGTGGTTTTAGGTGGATTTCAGCTGTACCTTCAGAAAAAGCTTATTCTTTCTGTAGTAGGAAATAGCAAGAGGAATTATACAGGAGTAAGATATTTTTAACATTTTTATTGCTGAGGCAAGTAGGTGACATAGTTATGTTAAACAATGTAACAGTACTGTGGAGAAAAGACTTTGTGAAAAACCGCTTCATTTCTGTGCCCGCGTACGATAACGGCCCTCTGGAGGCTACAGCCTTGCAGGCAACAAAAGATTTGGCACATATAAATTCATAACAAGCTAGATATATAGTCAAAAGTACAACTTTAAGAAAATATTTCCCATATAAAAGATTTTCATAAAAACTAGGTATAATTTATTGTATTTGTATTGTGGTGAAGCAATGTAATTCATAACTAATTTTTTTTTAAATATTTTTTTTGTCTTCCGCCTAACATGTAATTTGCCAAAAGTTATCTTATTGAAAAGCTATAAATATTAAAAAAAAAAAATAGATCATCAATATGTTAATTATATTATTACCACTGCACTATTATTTAATTCTTTAATTTAAAAAAATTTAAAATATCAGGAATTTTTCAGAAATTGTCAAGAAAATAATATGGTTGGTATCATAAAGAGGCTTGGACTGTTAGGCATATAAATAGTTTTATAATAATTTTTAATAAAACAGGTTTTAGAACACCTGTAAGGTCTTAACAGATATTTTGCCACTGAAGGTTTTAACAATTTTCTTGTAGAAAGTTGAAATGGAAAGTTTATATTATACCCTATACTCATTCCCTTTTCTGTAAACGTACCCTCTCACCCCCATGCAATGAAATCACACATTTTTCTCTTTAAGTCTTCCAAGAACTATTTCTAGGTGGAAAAAATTAAAGCGAAAAAATCTCTTGGACAGTATTTTAAGAGGGATCAGTTTTTCTGACAAGGGAAAACATGTTTTCTAAATATGCTGCTTTAATGCTCCAAAACCACTTCAACTGGAACTACAAAATAAAATGACTTGTAGCACAGTTTCACATTGGCAATTGCAATTGCCTAATTATTGACAAAAAATTATTTTTAGAAGCAGGCACGTGAGCCACTTAGGACACAAAAGAAGATAAGCCATTCCATGAATTTGACTGAAAAGATAATTCAGATCAATTCAAGACAATAATTTGCTATTCAGCTACAACTAAAGATATGTAGATGCTGATATCATTAACACTGCAGTGTGCAGGGTATCCTAAATTATTCAGCAAGTTTGAAGAATGATTTTGAGTCTGGGGAGAAAGCCTTGGTCTCACACTACATATCCTAAGTTCAGATATTTGAAACTACCTTCCTTTTATTAGACTTTGCTTGCTTGTATGTTTGTTTGTTTCAACTGGAAGAGAAGGCTTAATCTCAAGTTATTCATAAAACTTCTACTTGAAAAAAACATGATGTTCCTTCTCTACTGGTTTGCTGTTTCTTAATGGGGGCTATGTAGCCTTAAATATTATATGAACTGTCTCATTGGAGGATTCAAAAACATCACTTTGAGCACAAGACCCAGTCTTCAACAATTACAAGGGATAAAACATATGGAGGGTCTTCAGCTGGAATCTTTGTGGGAAAATCTATATTGCCATGGGGATGCTTGTAACTTGAAGATGATAGACTAAAATAAGCAAGCTAAATATCCTTTTAGTTTACTCAGTATTTCTTCTGCCTGTGTTAATAGAATTTGTTTTCCCTTCATCACAGGTTATGTGTCAGAAATCCTTCACTGAGGCATGCTGTACAGATAAATTCTACAGTTTGTATAATGTTAAAATAATCTATTTGGAGTCTATTGTTGAATCCCATCATGCAATTGTCCACATTTTCCTTAAAATTGCTCCAGGGTTAAGGTGTCCTGCTTTGTTGAGGGTGTAGATATCTGCGTTGTCAGAGAGATTTCCAGTAAGCAGGCTTAGACATATTAGAACTCTTCCAGCTGCCCAGTAATCACAGATCCTTGAGCATAGAAAAACCCAAGAATTTTCTTTTCTTCCATTGTGACCACTGAACATAATGTCTTCCTGATGCAATTGGCTGGACTAGGCATGATTTCTGCTGCTGAGACTCCAACCTTTTTCACTGCAGGCTCATTCCTAGTTAAAGAATGATGAGAATGAATTTTGTCGGTCACTAAGAGATTCTATGTATACAATTAATGAACTTGCCAGTAATTAATAATGAAACTTTCAGGCATAGGAGATATTGCAGTGTCAAGAATAATCTGAAACATATAGCTCATGTGTTTGCAATAGCTATCTAAAACTAATTACAATATTTCAGATATTCTTACAGAATCTATTCCAGCTTTAATAAACCTTAAATTTGTTTTGCTCCATGCTTTTAATGCTTGAATTTAAAGTATTGTTTGATGGCAAAACATTATGAAAATACTGTTGTGCAATATACATTACAACTTTGTTTGTCTAAAGTTGACATTGCTACATCTTTCAAGTGACAATTCATCATACTGACATTTCATAAGACATTAACAATTCAAAAACTACTCTATGGCTCACAAGTGAAATGCATGCTTAACTGGTGGCTTTGTAAGAGATGCAAAGGCCTATTCTTCACTGTGATGATAACAAGAAATAGAAAAAGGTTGTGTCATCAGTAACTAATTGAATCAGCCACAAAAATTATTCTTACAGCTATTGTTAAAAATATCACCTTAAGAATTCTGTAAAATTCTGCTTGGTTTATAAATAATATTTTTTCTATTATATTCTATGTCTGTTTGTATACAGCATTCCAAATATCATTTGTTTGTACTGCTTCTCTGATATTTTATTCATTTTAACCTGTATGTATTTAATTCTGTCATGTTTTGTAAATACAGTATACCAAAACAAGTTAAAAGTTTTAAAAGTTAATAGTTAAAACCAAAACAGTGAGAAGAAAATGAAATGCTGGCACTAAAGGCAAAATTTTTAGTTGTCTTTAAATCAATATTTATGGACTTGCCTAGTGTGATAGCAGTTTAGACCACATAGAGACTTTTGAGAAATAAATAAATCACATGATAATGGCTATATAAAACTTGATTTTCAACTTATTTCTAGAGAATCTGGTTTCATTCCCTTCCCCTTTCAAACCTAGTTAAAACCCTTTTCAATCAGCTCTGTAACACATGGGCTAGAATATTTTGTCCTTCCTAGGCAGATGAAGCCCATCCAACTCTAGTAGGCCTAGTGCAGTAAAAATTTCCCCATGATCAAAGAAACCAAAATTTCACTGGTGGCACCAGCCCTCAGGTCACTTACTGATAACGTGGGTTTGTTTTCCTGGTCCTTTCATGATTCATCTGTGCTGCCAAAGAAGCTGAGCAGAATTGCCCCTGTGCTCCTGGGCCAATCAACACAGAGCCTTGAAGTCCTTTTAATTACTCTGGTACCCTTCTTGTTAGTCTCATCACTGCCGACCTGACAGCCAGCAGTGGGCAATAATCAGAGGGATGAATTAGGTCAGGGAGTGTCCTGGTAAGATCTCATACCCCAAGAGGGTGAGTGCTGCTTGATCAGCTCCTTTAAATCACCTCCAAATGACCCTCTGACCATCCCCTGATCACCTGAATGGCTGGCAAGAGGGTGGATATGAAATAGTTTTCACAAATATATAAAAACTCTAACAGTTTCCATGGAATCAAGCCATCTTCAATGACGAAAGAAAACATTCTGAAAAATTTCTGCATTCAAGTGTTGGGAAATGGCATGAAAGCTAAAGGTGATTTTTAAGAAGGAGCAGCTTTAACTCTTGCAAATGTTATAATAATGAAGACCCATGACCACAACAATAGCAGCAGCTGGTATACATGGCATGAAAACACTGCAGAAGTGTGGGTCTGATAATTTAGAGCAAATGAGTGCTAACAAAATTTGTTAGGCAACTTTCTTTTCAATTGTCACATGTTCTTAAAAAAATTATGATTTGGATTTCCATGCTTATTGTCTATCATTGACAAGTTTAAAGAGACAGTATAAAATATATTGCATATGTAAAATCAGAGTTGATCTTATCAACATAAATAACATTTAATTTAAGTAATGTGTTCAAAGAACATACTTATTGACAAGCCAAAAATACAAAATTGCATATATTGCACTTTCCATTGTTTTTCTAGTTATTCAATGGAAAGGAAGATATTAATAGTGCATGATTGTGAGTTGTTCAATGCAATAATCACATCTGCTAAGAATCCAGTTGCAGTATCTCAGTACTTTAGGATTCCTGAACAATCTCTTTGTAAGTTTTGTTGCTAACTAAAGCTCATTCTGTACTAAAGAAATTATTTATGGACCTAATTGCTAATGCATAAAGCCACATCTTTTTTCATTTACTTCAATGAGTAATAGATGTTTGCATTTTGGGTTTTGACATTGTATGGAAACATTAGCAGAAGTGTTGACTTTCACAAATTATATCTATTAAGCTTTAACTTAAAGAACCAACTGTATTATGTCTACTGCAACAAGTCCATCCCGAGCTTCATTTATGTGGGCTTTTTTGGAAAGTAGTCTAGAAACTAACTTCAAAAGAAATATAATCACATATCCATCTGAATTTCTAATTGTTTTCCAATGTCTTTTTTGCAAGTTTTTATTGCTTGTGCTAACTTAAGTCCAATCTGTTCTAAAGATATTATCTGTGGACCTAACTAACAATACATTTAAGCAGTTTCAAAATTTGTATTTTAAACATTGATCATTTATAACAGGGCAATTTTGAAATATTTACAAAGGCTTCTCCCACGTGAAGCCCGACAAAAGCAGCAACAGAGATAGACAATCCCATTGTTTGTGCTTTCCCAGCATACAAAATTAATTAGGTAACTGAACATTGGTTTTCTGTGCTTTCAAAGGGTTTATGTGGTGTAGAATCTAGGAATTGCCTTTCACAGAATTATAGAAACAGTTTTCAACTGAATTTGAATCTATTTTTTATTTCATTGCTTTGAAATTTAATCAGTAAAGAAAGCAAATTGTTCCAATTTAAAGTTCCTACTTTTATTCTGAATTAGGAGTTTCCAACTGAATTTTGTATAAAATATTAAACACAGTCACAGCCGTGACAATTCCATTATTTAGAAATGTATCCAGAAATGTAACATTTACTTGGATAGCTGTAGCACAGCAGAGAATTCAAGAGAATCTCAGGATATGCTGAGTTGGATAGGACCCACAAGGATGAGGAGTCCAGGAGCGAGTTCCAGTGCCTAACAAACTTCTGGGTGAAAAGCCTTTTTCTAATATCCAACGTAAACCTCCCATGACATAACTTCAGGCAGATTGATCAAGACTACTTTTGGTAAACCTGCTCTTGGAAATTACAAAATAACATCCAAGTTAGATTGAATATAAAAACAAAAACACTGCCTCAATTACTTTAGTAGAATTAAGTGCTCCTCTAATCAGATATTCTTCTCTAGTCTGATGTTCTTATCGACTCATATTCTAGCCTATATTAATTTTCTTCTGCATTGTTAATGCTTCATCTAGGAATATTATATTTTAAATAAATCTTCAGACAAAGAGAGGAAAAGAAAATATGAAAACACAGCCAAAGCTGGATATTTAGTGTAGTTTTTCTCCTGTTCTTATATCAGTTACCAAACCTGAATTCAAGGCATAGGGAGAATTCTGAGGAAGAATATCATGTTGACAGCAGAATCCAGAAAATCCATCACTTCTAAGTTTCCTGAGCTTTGTTGCATTGCTAGGATGTTTTTATAAAACTTGATTTTTTTTCTCAAAAGCTCCAGCATAGCAGCCTGAAATAAGTTTTGAAGAAAATTTAGCTCTGTAACATTGCAGCTTAAGTATAATCAAAATTACTGACAGTTTCAAATAATTTTCTCCAGATGGGTTTCTTGGAATCAATTTCATTTTTCCAAGGGGCTACAAGAGCAATAATTATTGAACTGAAAAATGAGGAGGAAAATGTGAGATCAGTCAGGAGAATGTATGTTTAAGATGTGAAACACTCATATTTCCCATGGTGGAAGAGAAAACTTAAGCTGCTAGATGCCTAAGTGCTAAGGAAGATGACAAAGGCAATGATTGCAGTTCTGGCCATTCTTCTTTTTTTCACTTCCTCTATTGTTTTACTTAGTATATTCCACTAAACCTACAGGAAAACAGGGAAAAAATAAACTTAGATATATTTATTTGACTCTCTTGTAAATCAAAAGTAAAATTTTCCACTCTTTTTTTTGTATGTAAACTCAAGAGAAGATTTAAAAATAATATAACAAATGTAAAAGTTCAACTAAAATGAAATGCTGAAAAACACCTCTTGTATTCTTTAAAACAAATTTATTCCACTCTTACACACATAAAAATACAAACTTATAATCTGAGTGCATGTAGATATTTTCACACTGTTTTGAACTCAGATTCTGTAAAGTATCATATATTGTTTGCATGGCACCTCTGATTTAAAACCCTATAAAAATGTTAACATTCGTTTTCCATCATTTACCTTGAATGAGTAATTTAATAAGAAAAATGTTCTTAGGATACATTTAATCTGTTGCTAGTGAACTTAAGGTATTATATGTCCCATATCATATACCTTTCATAAAAAAAAGAAAAAAAGAAAAAAAAGAACCTTTATAAAATTCCTTTTGCAAAAGCAGGGGTGTATATTATGTATTGTGATCGTGAAACATCTTTACAGAAGCTATCAACAGAGGCAGCACCTTTCATGGATGTATGGCAATATAGAGGTTTTTTCCAAACAATTATAACTTGAAGTGAAATTAAATGAATTTCTGGTGTTTCCTAGAAATACAATATGTTTTGAGAGACCAATTAGTTTACTGTGACAAAGAATCTTCCATTACTTTGTTTAGTATCATAACCACAGTGGTTTTGAAGATGTGTTCCTATAAAATATTTCAGATTTTTCCTCTAACCTATTTTAGGTTCATCTTGGCCAATATACTAGTAAGACTAGAAAACAGTAGACCAAAAATACCATAACTTGTGTAAACTCTCTGGATCTGACATATTTAGGACATACTGAATAAAAGTATTTGAAAATTGAACCATCTCTGACAAGAACCATCAAAAGTCACTTTTAATATTCTTCATTTGGTTCAGATATTTTGTATTTCCTGCCCTGTAATATGCTCTTCATTTTCCAAAGTTTTAAAGAAAACATATAGGAGACTAGAAAATAAACTAGTACTTTTTCTTATTATGGCTAACAAGAGATACTTTTTGTGCTTAATGAATAGAATCACCTTTCATCCCATAAATGCACTCACTGACTACCAACGCATCACTGATAATTTATCTATGGCACAATAACTGTGACAATCCAGTTTTCTAACTGAAGACATGAGAATTCGAAGGCTACTTCTTCTTCATCATCAAAACAGGTCTTTTTAGGTTCTCCCAATTAAAGCAGATCCATTCCAAATTTCTTTTTGTCTCTAAGTGAAGGCCCTTTATTGAAGCATTACAGTCTTCTAATACTCAAAAATGGAAGACTGACTTTTTTTTTTTACTTTGTAGCCTTGTTAAAGATTTTGTAAGCCTTATGGCAAGACTCCCCCTCTAAGCTTCTGAGTTTTTAATCACTAAGTTTGATTAAAAGTTGACCCCTCACACAAAGTTGACAAGACACTCACAGACCATATTTAAAAAGAATCAAAAGACACTTTCAAAAGAGAGAAAATCACTAAAATATGTAAAAGAATCCATATGCAAATAAAAAAGTGTTACTCATTATCCTAATATAACATGAATGATTAAATTATAAAAGGCATAAATATGTAAAAAGATATAAAAATAGAAATAAATGTGGATATTTTTCCAAACCCAGTGAAACATTAGTATTCATCTTAATTTAAAGCTGTGCTACCAGAAAGTTATTTAAAACTAAGCTGAATTTCAGCAGCAGTCCGAGAAATTGAAGGAATTAGAATGAGCTGTTAAAACTTGAAAATCAAGTATTAGATGCCAGTTTTCTCACTGACATGCAGAAGACAATGCAATAGGAACAAGGAGACAGAATAAACATCTCAATTAAATATAAAAAAAAGACTGGATATGGCACTGAGTGTCATGGCTTAGTTGATGAGGAGATCTTAGATTGTAGGTTGGACTTTATGATCTCAAAGGTCTTTTCCAACCTTTCATGCTATGATTCTGTAAAGAAAAACCTCTTTACACCATGAGTCATTAAACATGGACCAGCCTCTCCAGAGATGGAGTGAAATCTTGCCCTTAAAAAACTCAAAGTTTAACCCAAAAAGACAAAGGGAAATCTGGCTCTGGCTCTATCTCTGAATTTAGACCTTCTTTGGGCAAAAGTTTGGGTTAGATGATCCCCCAAATACAACAGCAAGATGTATCTGCCTGCCATAGTATTTTTATGGTTTTAGACCTAAAATGGTGAGGTTAATCCTATCTCAGTAATATTTTTTTATTCAAAATGTAAAGCTATTGTCTGTTTCAGAAAACCTGATTTTAATCAAATTGCACCTAACCTAAAAGAGACCCAAACAAAGCTGAAACTTATGCATTTGTCAGACAGATTGGAAAAAAAAATAACTTGTTGCAATGATTTATTGATGTTGTTTTTGGAAATAACAAAACTGGAATCAAAAAGGTGGGTTCAGAAGAACAAATGAACACAGTGAAAACACCAAATTCTCAGGAGAAAAAAAGTTTATTAAGATTGTATGAACTTCAAAAGAGATTATATGAGGTTCAGAAACTGTAAACCCATGTGCATTTGACTTTGATCATATACTAGATTCTGCTCAAATGTATTTGCTTGTATCTACATCAAATCATAACAAAGTGCAGTGCACATCAGGCAGATTTCGACCTTCAGTTCACCTGCACCTGCACCTGCTATGCAACAAAGTGCTTTTTCAGAAGCTTGCAAATCCAGATTTTTTCCAAAGATTTCAACAATGCTTCATGTGCTGAAGAAAGAGACAGACAGTCATGTGGGTATAGGATGCAAAAGGCCTACAATCTTAAAAATTTATTGTAAAAAATAGAGCCCTAAAGACTGAATTAATTATGCATTAGTTTCCCCATCCAGAACCAGGCATGATCTCAGGGATGAAAAGTGTAGTACAAAATTTAGAAACATCTTTCAAGGAGGAAAAATCTGTGCGCATGTAAGAGTTTAAAGCAACTTTAAAATCACAAAATCTAGTGTGATTCAAGGTTTTAAATGCAGTGCTGAAATAGAGATGCTAATTTCAGCTCATAAGTGACCTCTTGCTAACATGTATCAAAGTTTGATTATGGCCCTGGATCGCAGCACGTTGTACCTGGACACCTTATGTAATCACATCACTCTTGAAGTTATCAGCTCTTCCTCCCTGTCAAGTTCTAAGCAGTTCACTTTCTTTTTTTTTTTCAGTATTTTCTCAAAAGCATTTAGGAGAGTGGAAAGTTAAAAAATAGCTTTGATTTGTCACTTCTTTTTTAGTGAACAATGAAACAAATTGAACTATTTTCCCAGGGATTTGTGCTTCTACCTACGACACATCTGCTTTGTGGCATCTTCAGTTTACCACTTTGCTTCTTGCCTTCCTTGTGTGTATTTCTGGTTCTTTCTATGTCTTTTTCCCACCTATCACCTTGGCAGGAGTGAACAGGAATTGCCAGGGTTCAAGTCAACAGAAGTCATCCTAGAATTCAGGAAGAATAAATAACTCCTGAGCTTCTGAAGAAGCTTTTCTTTCAATATGGTATAGATTTTTCTTTCTACTTACTTGTGAATTTTAACAACTCAGAACCATATATTTGTTTTGAGCTCTGTAGTTCTGTGTCAAATTTAGTTTAGACTGACCAGCAGGTAAAGGGTTATTAGAGAAAGGAAAGACTGATGGATAAGTGATTGCACAAACTCTTAATGAAATTGGACAAAAAGGAGAAGAAAAGATAAAAAACCTCTCAATTTTTGTGGGCATTCAAAATTATATCTTCAGCACTCAAACTCCTAGATACTTTGTAAAATGACTTTTAAAAAAGAACCTTTATCTTTGAATAAGAAATACCCCCTTTCAAGCCACATAAGACAGTCCCAGGGGACAGAATTCAGTTTTATGAATTTCTGTTTTCTGAGAAATTCAAGCATGGTTTGTCTGTAATTGCTCTGAGAGTAGGGTCCTTTTAAATCTTTTCAAAGTAAAAACGGAGAAGACGTGGGAAATTAATATTATCTTTAAAATACTTTTTATAAATGTGGAATTGGTTTTGACTTAGAGTTTTGGGTTTTGAGGGTAAAAATTCAGTGGTTTTTCCTGCAAAGTTGAACTGAAGAAAGAAAATATTTAAAATTAGGTAATGAACTCAGTTCAAATCCAATACTAAAGATGCTAAACCTGATGAATGTAAAATTTGGATGCAAGGTAAGCAATTTTCTTATGCAAAAATTCCCAGTAAAAGTTTCAAATTAACATAAATTTAAGTCATCACTTTTAGAGTCCTTTTCTTCTTTGGAATCAGGCAATGTTCACTCCTAACACTGCCTTTCTCCATTTTTTGGAAGTTGATATTTAAATTAGGGTGCTTCCAAAAATTCACAGAGTTTAGAATGGTATGTGCTATGGATGGATTGTCTTAAGCTCTGAAGATGAGAACATACAGAGGACCTTCAGGCAATAATTTAATGCAACTACTATTCCCATTCTAAAATGTGATTCAGCTGAACTGAGTTATTTTTCTGAAAAAAAACGAATTCTACGCATCTTTGGTCAATACAGAAGAAATTCTTCAATTACTACAGATTTCCAGTTTAAGATTCATGAATGTCATGGATATACCCAGAAGCTTATTAGCAGCTGTATAGGACTACATGAAACTAAATTCTACCAGAGTCAAAGCACATTGTTGGATACATCTATTAATCTTCCTTGAAGATAACTGCACTACTCAAAAGCAATAAAAAAGTCATTGAATGCTATAGTTAGTTTGACTAAAATCTTATTTACGAAAAATTTTTATCTTACTTGTCTGCTTGTTTTTATAAATTGAATTTGAAAATGTCCTAGACAGAAGGAGAAAAATCTTCCAGACTAATTGCTGCACCTCCAGTTTTAGGTCAAGCTCTGGAGAATATAGACATCTTATTTTGTCACAGTTTCTTTTCAATCATACCTAGCCAAATACTGCCATAACTTCAAAGAGGAAGAAAATCATATGTTAATTTATTCCATCACAGACATGCTGGACAGAGGTTTCAGACTCTAGAGGTTCTTCCTAGTGATGAAGCTGTCAAAACCTTGCTAGAGTTTCTTCACTCCTAAAGGAATGAAGATGTCTCTGATAAAATCAAAACATATTTGTACTGTATAAACTTTGCTAAGGAAGAAGAAAGGCTTGGTGTTTTTTCAAATTTCCATCTCATCATTCTTTGTGAAGAGGTATGCAATTATTTGTTTGAATATTTATTAGGTCCCAAAATAATTGAAAGAAAGTCCAAATTGGATATGAAAAAGAAATCCAGCTTTGAAAACTTGGAAATAGCAAAGTAGGTCTGTCAATCACTGTCTTCAAGTTCGTTAAAAATACAGTACAAAAGTCAACAGTGGTTGCTTTTCATCTAAGATAGATTTTTTCCAGCACTTACCTGACTCTGAACATCTAACCAAAGAATTAACTCAATACCACAACTATTTCTTAGCTTTTATTTGACTTATAAAATCTGGGAAGCAGCACAACTCTGTGATAACTCTGGCTGAAGAGAAAAAAAAGAAATAAACCCCCCAAAATCCTGAATAACTATAAGACATAAAAAACCCAAATCAAAAGAACAATAACAAAACCAAAACCTGATTCATTGGTCATGCCTCTGACAATAAGAAGACAGGAACTCTCTGTTTTGCACAACAAGCTATGGTTTTGTACATGCACACATCACACAACTACTCTTGCTCTGTTTAGAAATTAGAATGCAACCAATATTTAGATAAATATCATGGGTTTGCTGGCATCTTTCTCAGGCTGTAAAAGGTTATTAACATTAGTAATAGTACAACATATACATGTAAAAAGTGTATGTAACAATGCAAAAACCATTTTCTACTCTTTTTTTCCCCAATGCTGATTCTAATTTGCTTCCTTTTTTTACTGTGCTGCCCCTAAACCATTGGCTAATATTCCCTATAATTACAAATACTGTGTCCTTCACTTTTCTAAATACACCAGAGGAAAACCAAAACTCTATAATCAAACAGAAATATATAAGTGTATGAAGAAATTTTGCAAAGCTTAAGCAGCCTTGTTAGGCACATGTTATTAAAATGCTAATCTAAAAGAAATGGTGAAGTTAGGATTAAATGAAGTTGCTTAAAGCATGAATTATGCAGCTTGTCAAAGTCACTGTAAAGTTAAGAATTTCACAGGAGTCGGTTTGAATTATTAATAGTATATACTTGACTTCAGCAGTTGTCCAGGGAAATAGTGGTTTTGGTCTGAATGATTCTGACTGTAATTTATGGGTTTCAGAAGCAGACTGTCCTCAGCATATTCTGAAGTTACTGATTTATATAATACATCTAGGAGGGTGTTCAAAAACCTTAAAGGCAGTGTATATTTTCTATGGCTGTTGTTGATCTACTGGAAATAGCAGGTATATTAAAAAATTATCTTCAGTAATGGCATTCAATTCTGTCTATTCTTTTAATTAAAAATCCTTATATGTAAATCAGAGGAGTTAGAAAAACCAATAAAAGTAAAATGTCAGGTTTGCACAGTTTTTCACAGACAGTCTTTTGGAAGAATGAGGATTTTAAAGATGATAAATTATGAATATTATGAATATGGGGTTGTATGGTGAATTTCCTGATGAAAATTATTTTCTTGGATGATAGTTACTGTAAATGAGTAGCATAAACTGTACATCTTCTGAAATATGAATTCAAGGTTTGCATGGAATTAGGAAGGAGTTTTATGCACATTTGGAGTAATAGGACAGAGTATGCTATTTATGCCTTTCTCAAGAGGCAAAGACACAATTTTAACTTACAGAAAAGTATCACCACAATAGCAAATGAAAAAAGAAAGACATTGAGGACTTGAGGCTTGCCAAATTATAGTCTCACATGTAAGTTATGTCACAGACAGTAACTTTCCTGATTGAAAACTTTTATTACTTTATCATTTACACTTTTTCAATAATGTTACTATCTCAAATGGAATGCTGTGTGAAAAATGCTACATTGGAGAACTTAATGATTAACACCCATCTACTCAAAAAGAAAACAAATTCTGCAATATCAACGTAATTTCAGAACTGATAATATCATTGAAGTGAACTGTCAGGGGTTTGCACTTTTAAGTTTTGTCACCAGCCCACTGTTGGAAAACTGTTGACTAGAAGTCTGAATGAAGATGGGATATAGGTGATTCATGAAGAAATCAAAAATACAAGCACGTGGTAATCAGTCAGCCAAAGAAACAACCAAACAGACAGTAAAGCAGCAAAAAATACTGCAGTCAAACATTTAAAATGAATTTCAACTATTTCCCTGTTAAAATGAAAATTATTGAGATGGAGAGGTATTTTTATTTTTAATCAAAATAGCAGGGAACTGAATCTTTTTTGATTACACTGAGCTGTCTTTCAATCACTTCTTTCTTTGGGTGTAAGCATATTTTCCAGTTACTAACTCATGTAGCTTGAGATTCTTAGTTGCATTCCAAAGTTGTCTAATATACAGCAGTATTTACATATTTATACCTTTTTCCTTAAGGCTACTGGGTGATGGGGCTCCTTTTCATTCACACTGAATAGAACTGATGGTGAAACACTTAGATTTATTTTATTTTGGCTTTTAAATGACCTCAGTATAATAGCAGTTCCGTTTACTAGGAATTTATGAGGCATTCAAATTAATTGCTAAATATACGTATTTCTGTTCTCAATAGATACAATTTTCAGTAGTATTTTTTTCCTTTAAGTAAAACTTATGAGGATTTCAGCTACTTAAATTAATGGGAGTGATTCAGAAAAAGGCACTAATGTATTCTGTTGCCTGAAGCATGGCTCCACATTATGAAATGATTGACCAAAGTTCCAGCTTAATGCATTCTTGCTCCTCTCAGTCTCTATTATGAGACTGCTGTCTGAGAAGCACTTGCCTCCATAAGTTTTTTTCCAGTCTGCCTTTTAGTTGTGTACTTGCTTGAAAAACCCTGGAAATGTGATATTCCACAGATAGTACTAGCATATTTCTCTAGGGAAAAAGAAAAGCCCCAAGCCAGACATACTGAAGCCCAAGCACTCTTAATTCGTTGTTTTCCCACACAGGGATGCTTGCTATTCACCTCTCAACAATGTTATCTAGCCAGGAAAGCAAATAAGGAGGCTGAAAGGAAGAAAAAAATACTGTGCAAAAATACCAGACATATTTGTGATTGTAATGTGGATGCAGGATCAAGTGGAGGTGAAGGAGGTAGAAGGTTTTGTGTTCCTTCCTAAGGTCAGTTCCACAATTATTTCTGCATTTTTTGTTAGACACCACAAGAAAAAAAATAGAAACAAAAAAATTGGTTTTTAAGTGAATGAATATTGTAGCAGTAATTTCAGAGTGACCTTATTTTAACAAAATGATACTTTCAGGGAGTGGTGGCTTTTGAGAATAGTAGGGTCCCTACCCACTAGATCTTACAGCATAAATCTTATTTTGTACCTCTATTAAGAATAGCTAAAGCAGATATTGGCACCAAGCCTGTCACCACAACACTGAAAGACAAAGCTTTAACTGAAATATAAAATCTGCTGCCCCTGTCTGTTGAGATTCTCATCAGATTAAAGTGACTTTAGTAGTTTCTGGCTTGATTATTGGGATGTTAACTATTTTACTGACTTAATTTTATTATATATTAATATAGTAAATATATATAATTATAAAATTCAAACATATAAAAATAAATCTAAATGTACTATAAATACATTAATATATATCATAGATTTAAATATTATTAATATAAATATAAAAAATAAATATATAAATATATAGGAATATAAAAATAAAATAAACATAAAATAAAGAAATATATAAATATATTTCATATATATTAATATTCCATCAAATGAATGAAAGTTACAGAATAGCTTGTGTTACCTTATAGAAGCTACAGAATTAAACACTGCCTTGTCTTACTGGTTTTTCAGGTAGACAGTGAATTGAAAAAAGTCATCTTAATTAATGACAGGTCTGAAATACACAAGAACAAAGGAAACAAAATGCTAGTACTTTCAATTTGATTTGGTGAGTATTTCTGAGATAAGAAACTATTAAAAAAATTAACTTGTGGAAGATTGACAGAATCACAATGGGAAGAACACATTTTTTTCCTTAGTGCTGTAAATAATATCATTATTTCCTCCTTTTTTAAATTGTGTTTTTGATGAAAAAGTGGCAAAACCCCTCCCAGCTATTAACACATATTACTTCACTTTAGGGCAGACTGAAATTAGGTATGTTTCTTTGGTAAACAGGACAGGACACAGAGAGAAAGGCATTTCCCTCTTGGATAGAATTAATTAAGTATCCAAGTTATAGATATGCAGACATTTCTCTGGGGAGATTTATGTTGATCTCCAAGTCACATGAAAGACAAAAGTTCTCTGTCTTAGTTCAGAGAATGCAGTTGCTCACATTTGCTCATGTCTAAAAGCTTAAGTTAAGAAGTCCTAGGAAAAATGCAAATGCTTAAACTTATCATAACAGTAAAGTTACCTCATAGAGCCATGTTCCTGTGTTTAAGAGAGTCTTCTGATTAAGCAGCATGCAGAATGCCCTACTTCTTAATTCTTAGTAAAAATGTGTGTATACAGTGTGTCCCTCTCTCTGTCACAAACAGGAAGGTAGACATGCATCATTTGAGAATTTACATCATTCATGGAGAAAGAACAGTGAAAAAAATCATTATGTACTGTAATGTCTCTTGCTGGTTTGTGTTAGGGAAACGCTGAGAGACAAATAGAACACAATATTTATAAATAATTCCTCAATGCTTATTTTTATTTTATTTTATGGTATATATTCTAAGATATTCCAGGCAGAATTGGACTGCATGCTGCTAGGTATTCGATAGATTTATAACCAAGAGCCTTCCCTGTTGAAATTTACAATCTAATTATAAGAGAAAATAGATGGGTACACTGTCCTGAAACAAGTAAATTGTGGTTACACAACTATGGATCTTGTTTTATTATGCCTCATGTCATAATAGGTTTCATATTTTTTCTCAACTACATGTCTTAAAAGAAATAAAGTTGTAATTACCCTGGCACAAAGCTACTCTTTAAGAGAAAGGACAGAATATTAATATGCAGCTTCTTGTTTTGATTTGTTCTGCTTTAGTATCAAATTTAATAAAAAAGAAGTAAAGAATTGAGAAAGGTAAACATAGGAAAAGGAGGGATTCCTTGAATGAATATGTGATTCAAAATCAAAGGGTATGGTAAGAAAAGTAAATGTTCCAGGAATTTCTACTGGGAGAAGAAAAGACACATAAAAGTTCATTTTGGATCAAAAATAGGTCTAATTTTACTTTCCTTTATGACATTATCAAAATTCAACAGCCTTCTCCATATACCATTTCAGCATGGATTGTTCATCAGTCACTGTCTTAAAAATTATAAACCCAAATCCTAAATAATCCCTTATTTTTAATAAAAGACACAAATTTATTCTTAATAAAAGACAATCATGGACTAGCTAAAATATTATCATGTAAGCTATTCTTGCTTGCAACCTGCATAATCAATTGAAAATTTCAGGCAAACCCACATAAATTAAAGGTTTTTTGAAGCAGGATAGCATTCCTATATAGAATATAAATCTTTGGAACTGGAAGAACACCTTTTAAAATGAACTGTTTTATGGTTTCATATGATAGTTATTGACCTTGGGAATAAAAATGCAGTAAAAATAGTAGTGCAACACCAGAAAATAAGGGGTTGACTGTGTATAAAAAACCCCTTATTATTAAAGGATTTCTGTAATAATTCCTTTACTTCCTTTACTCTCATAATTGATCTGGAGTAATATTTTTGTTGGTGGTGTATTTATGTTGTTTTTTTTTTCCAACATGTAGGCTACCTTCTAGTTTACAATGTACAATGGAATTTATGTTTGCAGACCACATATGTTGTGCAAGACAGCAACTATTGCTTCTGTATCCTTACCAATATATTCAGTACAAACATGGAAAGGTAAATGGAATATAACACATCAAACACCACTTCTGTGAAATGGAGAAAAGAAGACAAGTACTGAATTATAATGGACTTACAGATCAATGAAAATTTTATGCATATAATTTTATACAACAATGTATATTGAAAACTTGCAAAAATATTCAAGATATCCAAAATGGAAGTAGAATAAGAAAAGGGTTTGTTACAATGACAGAATAACAGATTCTTAGTAGAATAATATGTATTAAAAAAATTAATATTATTTAGAAAACTATATGTAAATTTTCTAGATAAAAGAAAAAAAGTAAGACGCTTTATTATTAAAGGAAATTATCATAGATATATTTGGTCTTGCATGAAATTCTCAATTCCCACCAGCCTCTTTCATATGATTTGTTCTTTCTGTGGTGTTTTAGTTGTCCCCTAAAAGTTTTAATCTAAATATATAATTTGCATTCAATTTCATTGAATTGAAGAGTGATTGCAATTGAAAGCAGTACAAATGGTCTTCTTCCCTTTCAATATGTTACTAGGTTTTGTGATGATAATGAAAAAGATCTAGAACTGTGAGTTTCAATGAGATTTTTATTTAGATTTCAGGTTATAATGATCCAGTGATGACGTTTAACTGAAGAACTACCCATATAGACTGTACTGTAGTAGCATTATTTCTACATTGTTAAGTTTTCAAATTTTTTCCAGAGAATTTTTCATTTTAAAAATGTATTCTATTATGATTCTTCTAATTAAAAAATATTCACAACCCCCCTTCTGTGACATAGGAATTTTCTTCTGTGACATAAGAATTTTCTTCTGTGACAGAAGATTTTTCTTTCTAGTTATTTTAAGACGTGCTAAAGACACAGCTCAGCCTGCTTTCTACAGCATTAGGGTGACATTCAGAGAATGTCAGCTGGGACGTCTGAATTTGCCCACAGGAAAAAAAATATGAGACAGAAAGGTACTAATGAGCTTTACTAAAATGACCAATATACAACCAATGTACAAGATAGATCCTATAATAAAAGAAGAATATGAAGGGTACCTTTTTGTTTTTTCCCAAACAGTAACAAAATAACCAATGTTTTTTGTGCTGGATAAAGCACTGAATAACCATTTTATTTTTACTGAATAACCAGTCATTTAACCTGGACCAGAACTGGATTCTCTGCAAATGAAAATGCAAAATTACTCATTACATGCTTTGAACAACTGTGTGACATGTATTTTTATAAACCAGATCATTAGAGAGAATATAGTTTTAGACATGTAGATTAATCATATATTAACAGTGTTCTTTAAATGTTTATAATAGTACTTGAGAATTTGGAAAGACTAGCAATGGAGAGTATTAAATTTAAAATGGATTAGCTTTTAGTATTTACAAATGGGACTGTTTGCAGACAATTAGGTACTCTGAACTGCAGGGAAAAGTGTATGAACCAAAGATGGGAGACTGCAGTCCTCACTATGATGAAAACTTTTTAAAACTCACTGCTTAATCTAAAACATCCATGTTAATGTATAAAAAACAATAATTGGATCATCTAATGCAGAGACAATGAAAACAGAAACATAAACAAAGGTAATATGTCTTCCAAACTATATAATTACCAAAAAAGTCAGTGCTTGAGGTTTGAATTTATCAGTGATTGCACTTTGTGTCTCATTCCTGTCCAAATAATGCAGAGAACCTATTTACTAGAAAATTATTGAAGTAAGTGAAATAAAAACTTTATTCCAGCTAGTTTGCAATAGGAAGCACATACCACTGTAGTTTTTCTAAACTTAAAAAGCATTCAGGTTTATAATTCAATCATTCTCCTAGAAGAACGGAAAATGAGACATGCAATATTCTCGTTTATAAATTTAGTTTTTCCCCATATGCTAAGCAATCCCCTGCTCTATGAATTCAGAGATTCATAATTCTTTTATTTTTCATAACTATTCAGAGTTCTAGATCTATAAATCACAGCATGTTGGTCCATCACCATATGGCTCCATCTAGACTTGCATTGCCTCCCTTGTTGGCAGCACTGCACCATTGCCTTTCTGGAGTTCCATTGAGAGCTTTCATAAGGTGCAGGGGAAATTGTCTCCTTAATATAAAACTGATTGCAGAATAATGATGATATAAAACCATGATGATATAAAACCAGCTGGAAAATTTTTGACAAGAGTTTCAGAAAGAGATTAAATGGTCCATAGAACTAAAGCAGAATTGCAGGGCTCCTTACACCACAGAAATTTCTGAGCCAGTTCTCTCTGCTGTCATCCTTCATCTTACCTTTCTGACTTCTGTTTTCCACTAGGCTAATGAGTGCTGTGTGTATTCTAAGGTGTTTGGGATGTATTCATTAGAGTAAGAACTTTCAAAATGTTAAAGCCTTTTGAAACCTTTCAATCTGAAATCTCTGTACTCTGTCACCCTAGCCAAACAGTCAGAAAGAAAGCTAGACAGGAGATCATCATGACTGCTTTGCCTGCCATGCAAAATGCAGATTAGTGTTTTAGTTCATACCAGGAGTGAGGTATTGCAGTAGTCATACCCACTTAGTGTACATTGGTTCAAATTTCAGATGTGGACATAAAGCCTGGATTTTGAGTTTGGTTTTGATAATGCAGAACCAGATTATGTTTTCTAAGAGCACAGCTAATGATGTCAAAACTCTCATTTAGTCAAGAGGAGTAAACAAAACACAATATAAACTAAAACCACACAACATATATGTAGTAGCGACCTCACCTCCATCTCCCAAAAAGCCATTTTCTTGGGCTGAAGTAGACCACCTTGCAAGTACTTTGATGAGAAAGAAAAATTTCAGACTGAATTTTAATTAAAAAACTGTCCTGGTCAAAGTGATATTGTGGAATTATTTATGGCAAAAGCAGTATTTCCCTTCAGTTAAAAATACATTTTCGTAACATATGTAATATACTGGAATATAAAGAAAAGCATTATTTTACACCTTATTATTTTAAGATGATCAGAGACACAATTCTCAGTTCATTGGATGATTTCAAGTTGTGGAATAAACTATCAAATTATGTCAAACAGCATAGATATAACTCTGAGTTTTACTTTATCTAAAATCCAAGGCACTTACAAACTTTAAAATAAGGATGATCACTTGAGCATGATTGGTTTTTTAACCAATCAGGGTTTAGTTTCTTCACTAATATATATTTTGCACAGGCAGCTAGTCAGCAAAGGGAAAGGAAGTTAATTAACAAGAATTGTTCCCAGAGCTCCACAGATATAATTAATAATGTAGGTATACACAGACACAAATGATGAAGAGGAGTACTGAATTGTCTTATACGAAAAATGAAGGGTAAAAACCCTTCGGTAACAGTAGTTTTGGCAGAGAGCATCCTACTTTGTAAGAGAAGATTTTAATACTTTTGCACCCAGGAGAAAACATACAATGCTCTATTTAGGTTTTGGAAAGTTATTCTCACACCCACATAATTCAAAGACTGGCACTTAGAATAAGGTAATGGTTTTGAGCATTAGCTTGTAAGTCTTTGCATCAGGTAAACTACAGGATAGTAATTTAACCTTCAATAGTTATTGATCTGTGTCTAGCGCTTGTCCACACACAGAATTCTATTCTCCCTCATCATTTAAGTGTTGTATTAGGTGAAGATGGATGAGGCAGTTCACCCGAGATCTGGACACTGCTTACTCTTCGAATCACTTCCTATTCCCGGTAAGAAATCTGAAACTCAATATATGCCTTATGCGGTACTTGGGATTTTTTTCCCTTCTGTAATAATTATGCCAGAAGTATTACTTCTTTACTTTAATAGCACAAAGTGTTTTAAATGAACAGTCTTAGGTAAGTGAGTTTGCTAGTCTCACTATGCTAGTGAGCTAAGGCGTAAGCAGTGCTGATTCCAAATCAACCTTTCAAGCAGCAGCAGGAAAACATTAGCGGATGCGTGTATGTGAACACGTTGCAGCCAAGACAGAGTAGCTCATCTGGTGCTATTGCTCCTGAAATGATAAAGCACTGGAGTGATGCTCCATTACAAGCATCAGACTTCAATCATCTGAGCAGCTACTCAATCCAACAGACATAAAACATACCTTGTGTAAAATGCAAGCTATTCCGGAAAATGTGGGGGTGTTGTTGTTATTGAGCATCAAAATTGGCAGCATATTAAGTAGTACTAGTATTTCAAATTCTTTCTTATTCTGAATTGCAAGGAGAGCAATTTCAAATGTGTGATACTTACAGGTAACTGCCCATGAAGGTTAAATTAGAGAATTGGAATAGAATGTGTCCCCAGAAAGGGGCCAACCACTGATATATTTGCTGACATCATACAAAAGATCTGTAGCTTAAAATCTGGAGGTAAAACAAAAGCCACTTATACAGGAAATGAATATATAAGTGACATGACAGCAATCTCTTCAGGAGAGCCATGTCATTAAGGTAACAAAATGACTTTGGCTGTAGGTATAATAGAAGGAAGACATGGAGCTGCTGAGGCTCCAGCCTGCTCAGTTTTGATGTCTATATTTTGGACAAAAGGGGAGAAATTTCAGGAGAAAGAAAAGTAGAGTAAGATTTCAAGGAAGTAAAAATTGTCCCTTGTCAATAGGAAAGCTCAACCAAGTAAAATCAGAGCTAGATATGAGGAATCTGTAGGTCAGAAATTTTGGAAAAAACCAAAACTTTATCCTTTCTATGCATCTTATAAAGAAACTGACTCTATTGAGATATTGCCAAAATTATTTAACTTGGCCTGCACAACTGAGATGGCATATGAAAGTTAAAAGTAAGCATTTTTAATTGAAATCATGACATTTTCAAAAGTGAAGGAATTCTAAAAGTATTAAATACAATCTAAATTTTTAATGTTCAAATTTTTAAAATTGATTTCTGATATTACAGAAAGAAAATTTGCTAGACAAAGAAAAAAATCTGTAGGAAATATATAACAAGAGCAATGTGTGAAGCATAAGACAATTTTATCTTCAGCCTGTGATAAGTAACTTCATATTCATGGACCAAAGCTAAAAAATTATATATTGTTGAAGTAACGCAGTACTCAAGCCACACCAGAGGTGTTCAAGGTGTATTGGAAGATATCAGAGAGGAAGGTTTTAACTATTTTACAGGATATTATGGATTATTTGTATCAAATAAAGGGTGAAATATAAGTATATTTCCATCAAGAGTCAGGAGAAAAAATGTCTTGCCTACAAATAATAATAATAAAAAAAAAATCAGACACAATTCAGACAAAGCTACACAAATAAGTTATATTGCTATCACATCTATTGAAAAAAAAGAATCACCTAGACTAGCATTTCTACACAGGTGATGTACACTCTAAGAGTTTAGAAGTCCTGCTTAGCTTATCATTCCTTTTACACTAAATAAGTACCTCCTTTTAGGTTATCTGATTTATCCCTTAAGCACAGCAACAGCATCCTTATGACAGGTTTGACACATCTCCAGTGATAGGACCTGAGGGAATGGCAAGAATCTGTGCCAGGAGAGGTTTAGGTTAGATATCAGCATAAATCAAATCAGAAAATGGTTTTTCACCCACAGGGTGGCTGGACACTGGCACAGGGTCCATAGAGAAGTGCATACTGCCCCAACCTGACAGAGTTCAAGAAGTGTTTGGACAATGCTGTCAGCCACAGGGTGTGACCCTTGGGGTGTCCTGTGCAGGGCCAGGAGCTGGACTCAATTATCCTTGTGGGTCCCTTCTAACACAGGATATTCTATAAATTATTCAGTGTAACAGATATGTCAGGGTCTAAAAGAGAGGCCTTGCTGAGCAGGTTTAGAAATACCATATTTAGGAAAGAGGTCAAGGTTGTCAAAAAACAGCTCAGGATCAGGAAGAACCTATTCCTTGTATTGAGTCTTTTTTATTTGCAGAAATGAAAATACTTTGACATAAACCAATTTCTTAAATGTACCCAGGTAGAATGAGGACTTAGGTTTAAAATATTGTAGAAAATAGTACGTGTGGTAGCGTTATATTCATGGTCATTGTGGTAGTTTGACAGGAAATGGGATTTCTGGGATATGCTGTGGTTACCAATAGGTGTTCAGATTTTAATATTGGCACCTGGTTTGGCCACTGGGGCATTGGACCCGCCTCTGAGGGTTAAAAGCAGGACTCTCACCCTGGGAGGCTCTCTTGGAATTTTCGGCGGGAAGAGTTTGGATCTCTCCCCCGGCCCAGCTGCTAGCTGTGCGGTGAGAGGGGAAAGCCATGCGGCCCTGGGAGAGGTAGGCATGGCCCCCCCGAGGGTGGAAGGGTGGGAGAGAGAGAGAAAGAGACCCCGGGAGCCATCAGACAGCCCCCCCCCCCTCCTCCTCCAAGTGAGAGAGAGAGCGAGAGCGCCGTGCCTGGGACTGTTATCTTGGAATGTGATACCATGTGCTGCTGCTGTGGCAAACTGGGGGATGCGGCGCCTCGAGGAGTCCAGTCGCTTGTGAGAGCTTTTAACCCTTTGTAGACAGTGAAAACTTTACAGAACAATAACCCTTCCTAGAAGAGAGATAAGAGTAGAGGATGAAGAAGGAAATGGGCCAGTGATGAAGGTCTGGGCAAGTGAGAGAGAGATGTTGGAGGAATGGAGAAGATGGAGTGGCATTTTTGCTGGACTCTTTTTTGTATAGCCATGGACTGTTTCCTTGTGATACAGAGACTGCATTCCAGGGGAAGGCAAGGCCTCAGAACCAGGAGGGTTCAGTGTGGGTACCCCTCGGCCCCAGGGGGTGAAAAAATGTGAGGTGGGGGCAGAGGTCCCGAAGGAGAGACTGTGCCCTTTTTGGAATGAGACAAGGCATCCTTAAAAGGAACCCTAGAAGCAGCCCTGGTCTCCATGCACAGTGGTGAGAGCACTGGGCATGGAAGAAAGATGTCACGATGGCAAAAGGGTCTCCGGGCAGTGCTACGTGTAACAAGAAGCCCATGACACAAGGAAGGACTCCTTCTCCTCTTGATGGATTGAGGATTGAGTATTCTAAAGGGTGGTGCTGGACCGAGAGTTGGTGATTTGGGAAATGTAAATGTATTGGGAATTTGGTGGGGAGGAGGAGGAGGAGATGTATCTGTGCAGTTTTCTTTTTCCTTGCCTGTTTTTTTCTTTTTTTGTAGTTCAGTTTTTTGTAGTTTAGTTAATAAAGTTTTTTTTTTTCCCCTAAGTAGGAGCCTGGTTTGCTTATTCCTGCTCACATCTCACAGCAGACACCAGGGAGAGTGTATTTTCATGGGGGCACTGGCATTGTGCCAGTGTCAAACCATGACAGTCATGTACAATATACACAAACAACATGGGTACAATGTGGTTGGTTACACCCAAAGAGGAAGAGGACTCAGACCTTGGTGGTATGTAAATCATGGCATATCATACCATATAAACATACTGCATTAAGAGTTTGATGTAATAATTTATCCATAATAAAGACATTATATATTGCCTTATACTGTTGCTGGATCAGAGCACAGGAATAAGAATTTCTTGAATGCTGCAAACAGTTTCTAAATTTTACTAATTTCTTAAAGCACATATATTGATCTGAGTTAGGTATTGCTTTGGCCTTCCACAGTAATAGTATTGTAGGCTGCTGTGATATTAGTCTATTTTCTTTTTAGAAACTTAACCCCACAGGAATAAAGGAAGCTTCATTAGGATAAAATTGCAGTGAAAACATAGATTTTATTGATCAAAATATCTCAAGATACCTTTTTTTTTCTTTAATAATGAGGAGTAGAAGAATATTATATCCTATTATGTTGTTTTTGAATAAGACAGCGCAGGAGATTTTTCTTTCAATTGGAGTGGTGAGAAAAATTCTAAAGAGAAACCAGAACACAGTTCTAGACATATTTGGAGGAGAAAAACAGAGAGATATGTAGTGAGATCACAAATCATTTTCATTGACTGGCATAGCCAGTTATTGATGCAACACTAGTTCAATGAATGAAAGCATTTGAAAAACAGAGGAAAATGAACAATTTTACCGATAGAAATTGTGAAGTGCTAGAAGATAACAGTGAAGGAAAGATCAGAATTAGAAAAAAAAAGAAAGTTCGAAACTATGTCAAATAAGTGGATCTATAGGAAAGATGGGTGATCAACAATGCTAAAAGAGGTAGAAATAAACAATAGCAAGTATGAAATAGAACTGAAAGAAAAGTAGGTGTTTATTTTGTTTCAGCATTTCAGTTCACCTTAAAACATTTAACATTCTACTACAATGTAATGCATGACAGCAACAATAAAATAAAATGTCATCAACCCACATTAATTGACATAATCCAGTACAACTGTTCTGTTAGCAATGCAACCACTATGATTCATACCTGTGTAGGGTGACTAAGAAATGAAAGGAGAAAGCCTCAACTTGCCTGTCACAATATTAAAAATATGAATTTCTACTCTGCCTTCCTTACTTTCCCCACCCTCTTTCTCAGAGAAATTATGTTCCAAGATTTTATTAGGTCTCTTCAGGTAATCCAAATGTAACGCAATAAACAGAAAAAAGATATGCAATATGTGTTTTAATTGTGTACCAATCGAGATAGTAGATATTTTTGTCGGGTATTTATAAATCTGCTTTTTCTATTAATCCTTTTCTGATCATAAAGTTTATTCAAATACATTTATAGAAGGGCCGTGGCTGTACTTAATGCAAAAGATTACTTCATCAAAATGTAATGTGCACTCTGCTGCCCACTGCAACCTAGATGATTGAAAAGAACAAAAACTTTAATGGTCTAGAACTAAGAAGGATTTTGTACCACAGGCATGTTCTTAAGAACATGTTATCCTTATTTCTCTTGATCAAGCTCCAAATACATCACATATATTTCTAAAATTTTGTAGGCTGTCCTTTCAGCTGTTTACATCTTGAGGGTTAGATCTTGTTTAAAGATAACTGGTCACATGTGCCCCTATATCAGTATTCTATTGGTATTCTCAGGGCATTTTTTTATTCTTCTATTTTTATTTTTATTGTATAGTATTCTAAAGCTATTGCTATATGAGCATTTCTTGACACAAAAATGAACTCACATCAGAAGAAAGAAACTGGGAAAAAAGCCAAAGAGCAACAGGAAGAGCACTAGGCAATCCAACCACACACACATACAAAATGTTCAAATTATTTTTGCAAATAAAATCATTTTCTTGGCCATACAGTGGTCTGGTATCCCTTAAAACTTAATTTTTAACGTTTAAGAGCAGTTGTTTGGGTTTTAATTTTTTTTTAAATTTCTATTGAAAAAAAAAATACAAATTTCACAGCTATAGTCTCATTTCTTTAAGCTGACTTCTTTTTGAAAAGAAAAATAAAATTCCTTCATACATAAATGGAAGGACTTTGCAATATAATTTTTTAACCTTCCAATAAAAGTGCCACAAGCTGAACTTAAGGGATTTTCTTATTTGCAAAATTTTCATATATAAGTGCAAAATACATCAGTAATAAAAAGGTATCATAAGAACAGCAAATTCTTTCTTTTCAAATATCCTTGACTACAAGACATTAGTGTAAGGGAGATTAATTTACTGCATTTAAATTATTCACATTATTTTCACTGAATGGACTGGATTTAATCTAAGAGAAAAGAAAACTTTCAGTATGATAGTGAAATAAAAGAGCAATACATATTGGAAGCAGAGTGTTAAAACTGAAGACTTAATAATAATACTTGATAAAGTGTAGTCATGATGGATTTTCTTAAGTATTAAATAATTTCCTTTTGAGTCAATCAGATCAAGATATGGATGCACAGAGATTTGAAATATGATGGTTAAGACCCAAGGTGAAGCTCAAACACTATGTCTAATCTTGAAGAAATTCAAAAGAAAATAAAATTAAGTTAAAACAACAACAACAAAAATCAGAAACTATGAGAAGTTAAGCTACTGTTGATTTAATCAAACCTTATTTATTCCCAGTGGGGAGCAAGGCAGAAGATGAACTGATGCAAACTTCAAGTATTTTCATGTAAATTATTATGCAGATTAGCTGTAGCCCTCTAGTCCCTGAAAAATTGCCAGTGTGACTTTTTGTAGGATGGAGATTGTAATCCATTGATCTAGGAGAAGACCACAGTTTAAGTAAAACCCAGAAAGAGCATTTAAGCAATTAAAACCAAACAAATTACAGAAACAACAGCATCAGAAATGTCCTCTAGATAGGCATATCTTTTCTTTCATTTTCTCATTATGCTCCTTAGTTGTTTCTGAAGCACTCGAGTGACACTAGAGTTAGGCATTAGCTCTTCATTCTGTTTAGGGCTTTGTATACCGACAGAAGTTTCTTATGAAGAAATTAGTCAGATTTTATCATTACATTGAAGTATTTTGGCAAGACTAACAACATATATTTGGCTCTTTCTCCACATAGTTATTGTACCTTTTCTTAATCCTGAATAGAAAATTGTTCCCCTGCTATTGTCAGCTACGTCAATCGCATTCCTGCCCTTTAATTACCTTTATTAAAAAATAAAAGAAAAATGTGTATATTTTTGCTTCCTTCTTTCTGTTATGCTTATAAAACACATTATAAATCAGTGAAAAGGATTTCTTGCCGCAGTTTATCTCACCTCAACCTACCTCCTCCCTTATCCATGTGCATGAAGGCACATGCTCCTTCACACGCCCGTTTCCCAGCCAGTTAGTCATGAGGAAGAAGATGGAATTGAACTAGAGCAGAAGAGAGGACAAGGATGGAAATGTGCAGCCAGAATGTGTAACTGGAAAGGTAACAACCACCAGAACATGCACACAAGTTATGTCACTGATCCTGCTACCTAAAGATACCCCTGCCTCTGAGACTCACCACTTACAAAGCAAACAGTCTTAAAAGGTTCATTGTCTGTTCATGAATTTCTGTGTGCTGGGCATGAAACAGAGACTTGGCTTTTGTGGTTATGGCAGTTACTACATGTGGTCCCCTGGATGATTTGGCCTGAACTTGCTGATTTTACTTTTATGTCAATAGAAGGATACAGATAGTAATTTTCTGAGTCTTTTCCTCATTAGATTTGGACTTTCTGTGACCAGAGTATGATCCCTGGAAACAACTTCATCAACAGATTGGTTTAATTTCCTTCTCTTTGGAAAGAGACAGCCTCTACCAGCTCTTGAACCTTCAAATGCAGAAGGGCGTGGTTGAAACCTTCTGATATAATTGCTTTATACAATTTTGGGCAGCTTTATTTTAAATAGGTGTCTTTAAGGATCTTTTCAATGTAGAGGAAAAAAATGACTAGGTGGAGCTTTTAATCCCTCTCTAGCTATCAATTAATGAATGATCAGTTGGAGAGGACACCTTACAGATTTCCTCCTTGATAAAGTATTTGATGGATATTGATGACACCATCCAAATATGGAAAGCATATCTCCTCTCATTGCTCATCTCTTTTCTTCTCTGTGCTTTCCTGGTGTGGGGGTGGTGTTGACAAGCTCCAAATTTCAGTGATGAGCCCACTCCAGGATATCCATGATTGCATAAAGGACAGTTTTTGAAAGGCTTCCCAGAAAGAATGCAAAACAGCTGAGTTCTGTTACTTTGCCCCAGAATCAAAGGAGATGATGACACCTTTCTCAGAAACATTTTCATCCCCAATATCAACTTGTTTAGGGGAGATATTATACTCCAGCAGCACTGATGATAGAACAGATGATGATAGAACATGTTGTGACATTTATTTGCATGTCACATGCCTGTAAAACATGATTTTGATTGCCCGAGTGCAAAGTGATTCACATAACAGATCAGACACCAGCATTTTCAGTATTTTCTAATTATGGGCGCCAGATGTTTCTTGCACAGTCTCTGGTGAAATTTTCTATTCTGACCAGAAGTGTAAGGACCCAGTTTTCTCAGGAGCTATATGGTCAGATATCCACATAACCTGCAAGGAGTCAGGGCACCTAGAATAGCACTCCATTAAGTGTGCTTTCAAAACAAGAAATAATCTGAGTGTTAAGGAGATTAAATAGGATGAAAGTAATGTAGCTGCGCATCAATGCCTTTGGATTTTTTTCCTTTCGATAAAGATTGATGAGCAACATGTTCCATTTCCTTGGAGTCCTGTGACATCACAGGGGAATGTCTTTTTGAAAACATCAAAATGGGAGATCAGGGACAAACAATCCTTTCAAGAAGGGGCAACTGAACATAGGGCATGTAAAGACAAAAAAGAATCCTGAGACAAGAGGAAGATGGGATCGATGAGGAAAGAACAAGAGGAGTAACTAAGGAAATTGAGTGCAACAGCAAATATAAAAATGTATGAAATGTGTTTTATATCACATAAGATGAACTCCAAAGTGTAGGCTGAGATCCTAATTTGTTCAAAACTTTCTGTCAGCACATATGAGCTAGTGAATTCTGGAAAATTGTGCCCAATCATTGATCCATTTTTCCCCCCATTAAAGAAACTCCTGATTAGCTCTCACCCTCTGTTTTCAGTCAGGGGAATCTGCTCACCTGCACAAAGCCCACCCACAACCCAGAAAGTGGACATGAAAATGGATCCACTACAAAAGCACACTACTCTGGAAATGCATTGACACCAAGCACAATAACTGCTAGAAATTTTACATATCAGGAAAATATTTACATAGAAGTAAATCATATATAGCAAAATACAGAAAAAGTCAAATGGCACATTTTTTACACATGAAATTCATTGAAGTAACTGGTCTTTTAAAATCTAAATGGAGAAATAAGTTTATGAAATATTGGCAACTTTACTTTCTAACACAAATAAGATGCCCTAAAATTGGTCTGACTCACACACTTGTGGCAACTGATGCTCATTCACTTTTGAGACCAAGGATGCTTATCTTAAGTCAGAGCTAAAGTGCTAGGTGAGGAATATATTCAAGCAATGCTTAGAAATTATTTGAGTTAGTAACACTAGCTGAGATAGAACTCATATAGCATACAATTAGTAAATGCAATTTTCAAGAGCTTAATTTGTTATGAGCACTAAATTTGCATAACTTCAAAAAAAGTCTTGCCTTGAAAGAAAGTACTTAAAAAAAAACATATATAGTAGTTTTTCCTTTTAGTGACAAAAGCAGATGAACTAAAATTTATTTAAAGTGCACAAGGCAGTCTAAATATAATGTTTAAAGTACAGAAAAACCCCACCTTGCAGTGAATAGTAGTAATTACCCTGTAGGTATGAATCACATTAAGAAAGTAATTGATTGTTTTTGGTTTTTGTCAAATGTTGTTTTCTGGTTTGTTTTGTTTTGCTGTTTTTTGGGGTTTTTTTCTGCTGGGGTCAATTATTTATTCACAGTGGGGAAACTAAAATTTGTGCATGACTTGAAAAGATCTGTGGTCTTTCTAGACGAAAAATAAATTATTGTTTACTTCTACATAAGCAAAATTTCACTTTTTTCTGCATTACTTCATATGTTAATACTTCATAATTTAAAAAATATTCTTTAACTGAAACAAGAGTTTTCCCATTACTTATGTATCTTATATGATGAAATTGGGCAGAGATCCTTTAAAGTCCAGTTGTAATAGTGGTGGAAAAAAGGTTAGGGAATGAAATTTAAAGATATTTTTATGAAATCTAGTTCAAATACAAACATGCTAAGGCATATAGATATCCAATGAAAGAACAACAGTTTTTTCCTACATCATAGGAGCGGTGAATGATTTGGGGTGTTGGGGAACTTAAAGATCATCTACTTCCAATCCTTCTTCTGTGGACAGGGATGCCACCCACCAGACCAGGTTGCTCAGAGCCTCATCCAACCTGGTCTTGGACACTTCCAGCGATGGGGCACCCACACTTTCTCTGAGCAACTTGTTTAACTGCCTCATTAAAGCACCCTGTAATTGGACTAGTTAAACTTCATGAGACTCTCATGAAGTAGCTAACTTTGTTTGCCTCATTAACCTCACAGTAAAGAATTTCTTCCTAATATAAAATCTAAGCCTACTTTCTTTCAATTTTAAGCCATTTCCCCTTGTCCTGTCACTACATACCCTTGAAAAAATCTCTCTCCACCTTTCTTGTAGGTTTCCTTTAGGTAGTTGAAGACTGCTAAGTAGGTGACCTTGAAGCCTTTTCTTTTCCAGGCTGAACAACCCAAATTCTCACAGAATTCTGTTGTCATAGGAGAGGTGCTTCATCCCTCTGAACATCTTCACAACCTTCTCCTTGACCTGCTTTAACAGATTCATGTCTTTCTCCTGCTGAGGATGCAGTACCCCAAACAGGGTGTCACGAGGGCACAGTAGAGGGGCAGAATCCCCTCCCAACCTACTGGCCACTCTTTGCTACAGTCCAGGGTGTGGCTGGCTTCCTGGGCTGTGAGCACACACTGTTGGCTTTTGGTCAGCTGTTCATCTACCAGAACAGTCAAGTCCTTCTCTACAGGGCTGCTCTCAGTGAGTTTTCCCGTTCTGTGTGCAAGTCTGGTATTGCCCAGGAGAAGGTGAAGCACCCTGTAATTGGACTAGTTAAACTTCATGAGACTCTCATGAAGTAGCTGACTTTGTTTCGCTGTTCATCTAACCTAGTTAGCTTTTCTCGTTTGTGATTGGTCTATAAATTAAGGTTAGAGCATGTCCATTTCTGATTATACAATAGTGGTAAAAACCCTCGTTTTGATTTTTTTTAAAAGGTTAAATATTTCAAACTTCAAATACCTCTGGTTTTCTTTTTGAGATTTCATCTGACCATTTCTCTGCTCATCTCATGTTGGTCTCCCACTATGTATTTAAGAAAACAGCGCATTAATCTTTCTTTTCAGAGTGGTCACAATAGAGCTAAGGAGATTAGATTATAAATGAGGAAAGAGAGGGAAAAATTGCCATTGCCTGGCAAAATCTTTTTATTTTCCTGAGAAAAACCTTGCAAATTCATTTTCTTGCCATCTTGAATGATTTTTTTATGCCCATGTCCAGATCTTGTTTTTGAAGGTCTGGGAAAAACAGAGGAGTTCAGAAAATACTAAGGTACACAGGAGACAGTGCTGGGTGCTCAAGCCTGTCTGATCTCTACACATGAGATTTACTATGATGCAATGACCTAAGAAAGAATTTATTGCTGCATACTGTAACATTCTATGTATTTTAGAAAAAAAAAGGAGAATAAACCAGAACATTTTGCTATCTGAATATCTGAAAGAAGTCTGATATTTTAAAGTCTTTGGAATGAAAGTACATGTAAAAATTTTAATAAAATGATACCTTCAGTTTCTTAAATTGCCCTTCACTCTCACTAAGTTATCTGTGAGAACACTCAGAGATTTATCTCAGAAACACAATGATATTTTATTTGCATGTTTATTAAATATCTCATCTCTCAAAGATATTTCTCTATAAATTCATAGAGAAACAGACAGCCTATCTTGCAATTTACCCCTCTCAACATACAAGGTTGACAAGGTTATTTATCTTTCCATGAAAAAAAATAGAATATTAGTCTGTGTGTAGTGTTGCCACCATTTGTGGTGAATGATTTCAAATATGACCTAAAAAATATCAGAGACAGAAAAATGAAAGATTATGCAAAGTTAGGAGGATATATGATACATTGCAGCTGGTTGTCAGAGGGCTCAGTATGCACAGTCCATCTCACCTGCACTATTCTTTTTGGAATAAGATTATCCCTGCAAAGAATGCACTGTAACATTATATAAATGAAGTAGTAGCATTTTAGGGATGCATGTGAGGTAAGTGTTTTGGACTGTGATAATGCATTTTTTCCAGGTTTAGAGTAAATTTGGGGAAGAATCCCCCAAGGAGCTCTGGTGGGAAAAACCGATCCAATCGGCCCCTCCTCCCAACTGGTCCGGGAGGAAAAAAAAATACCTCCTTGGAGAAAGGTGGAAAAAACCTGTTTATTAAACAATAAAACCAAAACAACATCAAACAATGAGACCCCTTGCCACTCTAAAAGAGATGGCAAACTGAGAAAATCCCATCCCTGGGTTGCAGCTCGCTCAGTCTCTGATCAGTCCCTGTGGTGCTGGAATTGTCGCAGGCCGGGCCCGGCCCGGTGGGCCAGAAATGTGAGCTGCCGGTGCTCCCCTGGGTGTTCAGTCCTGAGTAGGTTTCAAGAGGTCCAAAGAAAAGGGAAAAAAAACCCACAGTCCAGGGAACTTCTTTGCCTCAGCTAGCTAACACTAACTAAAAAGCAAAAGAAGAGCTCTGTCTGCCGTCTGTCTGCAGACAACGACAGTCCAGGAGGAGGAATGTGGGGGAGTGAGTGCAATGTCTGGAGGAAAAAAAACCTGTGCATTTCTCTCTCCCCCTTCACTCTCTGCAGTAAGTCTTAAAGGTGCAAAACTTACTATTCAGCATGAACAGAACAAGACGATTGGGGATAAAAGCATCGTACAGCCAACCCAGGACACATTTAAAACTGTGCAATATCCAGGCTAGTCTGTGGCATTCTAAAATCCTCAGTGATACAATACTTGTGTCAAACAGGTCTGAGTAACTCACAGAAATTCTAATTATCATCTATTCCACAGAAGTCTGCAAGACCTAGATAGACAATATCCATTATGTTTCAGCCATTCATTTTTGACAGAGTAGTTTTACAACAGAATATGAATTTATTAATTCCAGAAAGTAGAAATAACAAAGTATAAAAATGGAAAGTCAAATTATTTTTCCATATGTTCAAGTAGAAATATCTTTAAAGGAAACATTGGTGCTGACCCAAGGAATATGAATAAGCATTCCCCTTTCCAACAGGAACTTGGAATGCCAGACTTATTTAAACTCCATTTTATATACTTGTGTCTTTAAAATTCTAAAGACAATTTTTTTTTTTTTTTTTGCCTAGAGTAATAGGTTTTAAGAAGTTTAATACCAAATTTAATGCTTAGAATAATATTTTTCCTTAAATTTTGGCTAGGTATATATTTTGACATTCTAAAATATCCAAAGGGAAAGATCCCTTAGTTTTAGATTCTCTTTGTGTGTCTTGATTTTGTCGAAATCAGACATTAACAGACAACAGTCACACCGTGAAAGGGATGGAAAGTAAAAACTATCACCTACAACACTGACTATGACTAGATAAAACACCTATTTTTAACCCCTTTTTTCCAGGAACTTAGTGAGTTTTCTATTTAAACTCTTCTTAAATACAGAGATATGGATAAGGATAGCCAATGTCCCAAGTACTGATTTTATTATGTGCTGTATATTAGGAACCTACTTGTATGAAGCCAATTTAAAAACTTTTTAAAAAGTACTTAATGTATGGACTGATATAAAAATACAGTCAATGTAGAAAAGTTATACAGAAAAGTACTGCATGAGTTGCTTATGAAGGACCACTTGTTGAGTCTAGAAATTGTTATGCTAAAGTCAAGATCAGAAGCTGTAATCTGCTCTGACAAAGAAGTACTTTTATATGTATACTTAAAAGCATGAAACAAGACTTAATTTGGTTCTTTCTTTGAAAAAATATAGATGCAGATATGCTTGGGGGAGAAAAAAATCCACTGGATTGGCAGAAAAGTGTGAAATATATTTCTGTGGTTTTTTAGAGGGCTCCAAAAAGTATGTAAGCTGTGCAAACAGACTTCCTCCTGTAGAAGAAAAGTGTATCTGATATCATCTGATATGTGGGATATATGTATAGAGAGGATCCATGGTGGGGTGTGTGTCAACAAAGAATTTATCATTAATTAGTTGATTTTAACAGAATAAGACTTTACAGTTTTAAATCAAATGTAAATAGATGGAGTGCTTTTCCTCCTATGTTTTCATGTATTTTATAAACATATCAGCTTACGCATGTTTTGATAAATGCTCTTACATGTCTGTAATCTTAATTTAGCTCAAATTAAAAGTGAATTACAGCCTAATAAAAATTGTTGACAATGTCTACAGGGACATGTTTTCTAGTCGAAGGTGTCCTTGCCCATGGGAAGGTGGGTTGGTCTCAATAATTTGGAAACTCCTTTTCAAACCAGATCATTCTGTGCTGCTTTATATGGACTCTGCAAGTATCACTGCATATCTAGAATGTTTTCTAATCTTCTCACTATACAAAAATGTGAAGAGGTGAGAATGAGATAGTTTTGACCTACTATACCCATGTTTTGATATTATCATACAGTTGCTGACTTGATAACCTCAGGGAAAATGCTGCCTTAAATGTTGATTTTGGAAAGATTTTTGAGAATTCCATATCTGTAAGGAATTTGCTATTTTCTTCTAAATAAGTAGCCATCTTTCCTATAATAGGATTTCTACCCTTTAGTTTAAATATCATTTTTTTCTCCTCAAATCATGCTTCCAGATATCAAAACTCCACCCTGTTGTTTTATACAGAGTAGCCATGATTCAAGACAAGACAAGAAAATGAAAAATTCCAATAAACCCACTCAGAAGTAAATTGGAGAGATTAATTAAAAAAGGCTTTTGGAAACAAGTAGGGTCAACATTAATTGTGCAGACATGATCTATTTGAACAGAGTGCTTACAATATTGAGAACATGAATTAGTTTAACTGAAATATTGTTTTTCTGGAGGATAGAAGTGAAAAAAGAGTACAGTAAAGAGGAAGCCTAGTCTTCTGCCTTTGTTTAACAAAAGCTAACTCTCTTAATTTCTTCACTGCATTCTATGTAAATTTTTATGAAAATAGGTAACCATATATTTTTTCAGATTAAAGTGGCAGTAATGTAAATTATGCGCATTTATGCATTATTTTAATTCACTGCATTTGTGAATTATTTTTATTTAATTTGTTCATGCCCCCACACTAAAAAACTGGCATTGAGAAATAATTATCTCTACAGAAAAGCAGATTAACTGAAAAATTTGCCTTATTTTTGCTGTAGCAATATTCTCAAAAAGGTTTAAGTGGAGTAGTAACTTAGATAAATTGCAACATAAGAAGTTTATTAAAATGACAGATGCTTAATTTATGTAGGAAGTCAATATTTGCAACATATATAAAGGAAAGTAATGGCATTTATAAGAAAATTTCAGTGTAATGATTGTGTTTTGTATACTAATTGTGCATCTAATTATCTTACAGTAACATATTGTTGTTACTACTTACAGGGATATCTTTATGCAAAAGTTGTAAAAATAAACTAAACTCTGTAAAATAATCTAAATATAATTATCTACTTTTGAAAAGTTCAATTTCCTTGAGTACCAGTTTTGACAAGAATAGATTTTTGACATAGTTCTACCATCATTCAAAGTAAGGATTATGGTATGTTCATTCCTTTAATGATTTCATCCCCCACTCTGGTCAACCTAGAAAATCCCTCCAATAATTTCATTATTTTTGGCACAAGAATTGTCCTAAATGCATTCTCCCAACATCTTTATTCTCTCTAAAATATAGCTCTGATGGGAAGAGTTGTTGTGGAGAGCTTTGTGGACACCTGGCTATCTGAGAAGGGTCACGTTGACACAGTACCACTGGTTAAGATAGAAGGAGACAAGTACAGGAGCAAGTAGTCAGTGTCCAATAACAGGCAAGGACATTGTGCCCTGGGTGCTACATTAGGATAGGGAGGAAAATCTTTGGCAGAAAGGTGTAGAATAGTTTCAACAGAATAACTACAAGAATGTAGAAGTAGGCATAGTTGGCTGATAAGTAACTAACCAATAACTAACCAATTGCCTTTGCAATATGTATGAGCTTCATTAACACCCATATAAATATGTGTACCTATCAATCAAGTTTGAGATTTGCTGATGGTTTATGTTGAGCCCTGCGTTTCTTCAGCTGTTCCCAACAAGTTGTAAGCTTTGAGCTACAATATTCTACTCCTCTATCTTCCTGTGTCTTGAGACCAACAAATTGGAAATGATTGCTAAAATCAAGCCATGTAATTAGACAGCATAACATCTAATATACTACTTTTGTCAGCTGGCCAGGAAGAGAATTTCAGTAAATGATACATTACACCGTGAAAAAACCCTTTCAAACAAGCCTGTTAATGATGATAAATAAAGAACTTGTGCAAAATCAAGCAATTAATCCTTTGGAAGCTTTCCATTGAAGTTGCTATTAAGGCATCAAGCAATGCAAGCACATTACATAAACAAATCCTTTGGGAAAATTCCACTTTAGGTTAGAGCATTTTCTTGCAAACCCATCAGTAGTTAATTTCTTCAATAGAATTTCTTATTCACTAAAATATTGTCTTTATTTTAATAAAAGAACAATCAACAGCCATTCACAGTGGGAAGAATCAGTTAAAAAATACATCACAAGATGTAAGAATTTTAAATGTTCAGACATTGCATTTTATTTTCAGAGAAGCAATATTGATTTATTTACTTGTGAAGCAAGGGTATTTTTTACTTTTCTACAGGGACAGAGCAGATTGCAATATTCTGGCATTAATAATGCATTGGAAATAAAGAGGAATGGTAAGGAAAAAATTTATTCTGCAGGTTGTAAAAAATGTGAAGTGTCAAAAGGTTATGGAAAAATCCTTCCAGTAAACACTATTTCAAATACAATCTTGTAAAGCAGTTTCTTAGTATGCAGGCAACTAAGTAGATCAATGTCTCAGTACACGAGAGGATGGTGCACATCGGTGTTCTCAATAATTTTTTTTTTCATAGGTCCACCAAATTATTCCCTATTCATATTATGAGCTCTGGCTAGAAGCATAAAAGAAAGTAAAGAATGGTTTAGCAATTTTTTACTCTGTAAACACAGAGCTGCTCAGATTCCATGTTATTATTGGATATGTGGAAAATCTTTTGCATGTTTGGTTTTAGTATAAATCCCATAAAGTAACAAAAAATTAACAAATGTATCACAATGAAGTA